>CM077667.1:193727641-195225141 GCA_039707655.1 Elymus sibiricus | reverse complement strand
TCTGTTTTCGTTGCATTGTGTGCTTGTTTTGATGAATCTATGGTTTGTATTGAAGGGTATAAGCCATGGTAAATTTAAAATACAGTAGGTATAATGCAATAATAAAATTTTAATGAGTTTGAAACAATACTTAAAATGGTGATTTTCTTTATTATACTAACGGATCTCATGAAGATTTTGTTGAGTTTTGTGTGATTAAAGTTTTCAAGTTTTGGGTGAGATCACGATGGATGAAGGAATAAGGAGTGGAAAGAGCCTAAGCTTGGGGATGCTACAGCACCCCCAAGATATATCCAAAGAGAAACAAGCAACTAAGCTTGGGTATGCCCTGAGTGGCATCCCCTCTTTCTTCTAACGACCATCGGTATTTTACTTGGAGCTATATTTTTATTTGTCACATATCATGAGTTTTGCTTGGAGCGTCTTGTATTTTTCGAGTCTTTGCTTGCTTTGCTTTTTAGTTTGTCACTAGTATCCTTGCTGACACACCTATTTGAGAGAGCCAAAATTATGCTATGATTTCTTAGAATTGCTCTTCATGCTTCACTTTAAAAAATGAGCTATGGAATTGCTCTAGTGCTTCACTTATATCTTTTTGAGCATGGTGTCCTTTGAAATTTTGAAGAAATACTCTCATGCTTCACTTAGATCAATTTTAGAGTTAGTAAATTTTGAAGAAATCCTCTCATGCTTCACTTATATTATTTTGAGAGATGAAATTCCTATGCTCATGTTCTTCACTTAAATTTGTTTGAGCTTGTCAAAAGCAATGGCAATATATGAAACTAGTCCCAAAGTGATAGATATTCAAGAGGGATATAATAAAAACTTTCATGAAGATCATTGGACAAATTAAACTTGATTCCTTGTAATAGTTTTGAGACATGATGATAGTGATATGTGAGTCATGTTGGTGAGTAATTATGCTTAGTAAAAATATTGGTGTTAAGGTTTGTGATTCCCTATGCAAGTACGAAAGTCAATAGTTATGCAATGAAATTACATCCTACATATGGTGCATTATTCGGTGTTAGTTATGATCAATTCCCGTTTATGTGAATATTCGTTTCTTGGTTGGTTGCTTCTCAATCTATTTGCTAGCCTCCACTTGTACTAAGTAGAAATACTACCTGTGCACCCAAAATCCTTAAACCTAGTTTTGCCTTATGAGTCCACCATACCTACCTATATACGGTATTTCCATGTCGTTCTAAGCAAATTTGTATGTGCCATCTCTAATTTTCAAAATAAATTTCCTCTTTTATGTTCTCGTACCGCTCATGAAACGGTAAGGGGTATCCAATATTTTTCCATGCTAGATGTGTTATTCTCAAGATGAGTGTTTATTCACTTGTCATTACATGAGAGTACGGTGGTAATAGGGATGCCCAGTCCCAAAATGAAAAAGAAATTTACTTTATGTTGTCAAATAATAAATTCCTTGGAAAGTGTTGGTATGGAAGGCAACCGTGGATACGGCTAGCCATGGATTGGAAAAGAATGGTGGAAAAAGGAATAAACTTTACTTTATGTTTGGGAACCGCCTATGATGTATCTAGCATGGAAAGTACTGCGAACTACTTTGTCATTTTCGTTGACAGGAAAGGCATGCCACCCAAAATATTTTTCTCTCTCAATTTAAACCTTGAGCTCTGGCACCTCTACAAATCCCTACTTCCCTCAGCGAATCTATTTACTTTATGCAATTTTTATTTTTAATTTGAGTCTCCATCTTCTCTTATAAAGCACCAAGTAGGGGGCACTATGATCGTACTTGTGCATTGGGTGTAGTTAATATTTGAGTGTGTTTCATGAATGGATCAATGATTGAGCATTATGGGCTAGGGATAACTTTCTTTAGTTTTGATATTTTGAAAGACATGGTTGCTTGTTGGCATGCTTGAGTATTAAAGTCTTTATGTCAAAACTAGACTATTTCTTTGAACCATCTAAAAGTCCAAATGTCCATGCTACAAAAGAAAAGAATATGTGATGAAAATGTTAGGCAGCATTCCACATCAAAAATTCTGTTTTTCTCATTTACCTACTCGAGGACGAGTAGGAATTAAGCTTGGGGATGCTGATACGTCTCCAACGTATCTATAGTTTTTGCTTGTTCCATGGTGTTATATTATCATTCTTGGATGTTTCACAATCATTTTATAGCAACTTTATATCATTTTTTGGGACTAACCTGTTGACATAGTGCCAAAGTGCCAGTTGTTGTTTTTGCTTGTTTTTTACTTCGCAGAATATCAGTACCAAACAGAGTCCAATCGTGACGGACCTTTTTGGAGAATTTTTTTGGACCAGAAGAAGGACAGTGGGCCAAAGAAGTAACCAGGAGGGAGTCCAGGCCGCCCACAACCCACCAGGGCGCGCCAGGGCCCCCGGGCGCGCCCTGATGGGTTGTGGCCGCCTCGGGAACCCCCTCCACTGCCTCTGAGCTCTATAAATACCCAAATATTTCAGAAACTCTAGAGGAGTCGACGAAAAATACATCCAGCCGCCGCAAGTTCCAGAACCGCGAGATCCAATCTAACACCATCACGAAGGGGTTCATCATCCTCATTGTTGCCTCTCCGATGATGCGTGAGTAGTAACCATAGACCTACGGGTCCGTAGGCAGTAGCTAGATGGCTTCCTCTATCTCTTTGGATTCTCAATACAATGGTCTCTTGGAGATCTATTTGATGTAAACTTTTTTGCGGTGTGTTTGTTGGGATCTGATGAATTTTGAGTTCATGATCAGTTTCTATCCATGAATATTATTTGAGTCATCTTTGATCTCTTATATGCATGATTACTTATAGCCTCGTATTTCTTCTTCGAATATTTGGTTTAGTTAGTCCAACTAGATCGGTTTTTCTTGCCATGGGAAGAGGTGCTTTGTGATGGGTTCGATCTTGCGGTGTCCTCTCCAATTGACAGAAGGGGAAGCAAGGCACGCATGTATTGTTGCTATTAAGGATAACAAGATGGGGTCTATTCCTACATGAATAGATCTTGTCTACATCATGTCACCATTCTTATTGCATTACTCCGTTTTTCCATGAACTTAATACACTAGATGCATGTTGGATAGCGGTCGATGTGTGGAGTAATAGTAGTAGATGCAGAATTGTTTCGGTCTACTAATCTTGGAAGTGATGCCTATATAATGATCATCGCCTTGGATATTGTAATGATTATTTGATCTTCTATCAATTGCCCAATAGTAATTTGTTCACCCACCGTGTGCTATACTCATGAGAGAAGCCACTAGTGAAACCTACGGCCCCCGGGTCTACTTTTCCAACATATTGCTTTCCGATCTATCTTTTTGCCGCTTTTGTTTTCAGATCTATTATTCCAAAAACCCAAAAATACCTTGCTGCACTTTTTATTTGCCTCTTTTATTTTGTGTTCTTGCGAGATTTATCTATCCAATCTATCACAACCTAATCTATCTTTTTACCATGGAGAGATTGACAACCTCTCTTTCATGTCGGGTTGCAAGTATTTGTTCTTTGTATGCAGGTGTTGTTTACATAGTGTTGCATGATCCTCCTACTGGTTCGATAACTTGGTTTCATAACTGAGGGAAATACTTACCGTCGCTGTGCTGCATCATCCCTTCCTCTTTGGGGAATACCGATGCAGTCTCAAGCCACGTCACACCACACCCTGGTTCCGAATTGGCGTGTCGCTGAGAGGGTTACGCCCCAACGAAAATCTTTTCGGTTTCATCTCCATAAGAGTGGTTGAGTTTTGACGTTGGTTCGCCAAGCCTATCACAACCCTCCTCCTTTACCCAGGCTTGGCACCGGCTATGTTGAGACAACAACCTCATCCCCTTTTAATAGTATTGGCTTTCCTATGGACTCAAAAGTGATTTCTCACAAAATGTGAAATGTAGAGTCTTCAAGCTTGTTGACAATTGATGTTCCTTGCATCTCGGGGATCTCCTCACAATCCTTTTCCCAATCCATTCATTGAACTTTCCTGAAATATACTTGGTGGAAACATTAGTCCAGTGAAATATAAGTTGTTATTAATTACCAAAACCACCTAGGGAGAAGTTGTGCTTTCACCAAGACAGGATTACCGTACCACTCAAGAGCAGTACGTGTCCTTGTTGACCTATGAGGTTTGGTAGTGACTTGATCCAAAGTTTCATGATCATCATCATTAGCTTCCTCTTCAACTGGTGTAGGCATCACATGAACATCTTTCTGTGTTGCGGTACTCTCCAATTGAAGTGAAGGTTCGATAACCTCATCAAGTTCTACCTTCCTCCCACTAAATTGTTTCGAGAGAAACTCCTTCTCTAGAAAGGATCCATTCTTAGCAAC
The DNA here is from genome assembly GCA_039707655.1 of Elymus sibiricus. Taxonomy (NCBI): domain Eukaryota; kingdom Viridiplantae; phylum Streptophyta; class Magnoliopsida; order Poales; family Poaceae; genus Elymus; species Elymus sibiricus. The sequence goes on along the minus strand of CM077667.1, from coordinate 195,220,807 downwards.
AAATACCTTGCCTTTGGATCTAAGATAGAAGGTATACTCAATAGTTTTCTTAGGGTATCCTATGAAGACGCACTTCTCCGCTTTGGGTTCGAGCCTATCAGGCTGAAGCCTCTTGACATAAGCCTCGCAGCCCCAAACTTTAAGAAACGACAGCTTATGTTTCCTACAAAACCATAATTTATATGTTGTCATCTCAACGGATTTAGTTGGTGCCCTATTTAAAGTTAATGCAGCTATCTTTAATGCATAACCCCAAAATGATAGTGAAAATAGGTAAGAGACATCATAGAACGCACCATATCCAATAGAGTGCGATTACGACGTTTGGACACACCATTACGCAATAGTGTTCCAGGTGGCATGAGTTGTGAAACAATTCCACATTGTCTTAAGTGTGTACCAAACTCATAACTCGGATATTCAACACCACGATCAGATCATAGAAATTGTACTTCTTGTTAAGATGATTTTGAACTTCACTCTGAAATTGCTTGAACGTTTCAAAAGTTTTAGACTTGTGTTTCATCAAGTAAATATACCCGTATCTACTTAAATCATTACTGAAGGTAAGAAAATCACGATATCCACTTGAAAGCACATTTGCTCCCTTGGACGTTTTGATAATTCATGACAACATACATTGTGTCTTGGACTAATAGTTTTACCTAGTTTATTTTAGATGAAGTCCACAAAGAAGTTTGTCCATGGAATGTGTGGAGAATCCCCAAGGAAAGAAGTAGAAGAAAAGGAAAAGGATTGGCAATTCATCAAGCTTGAAGACTCTACGTTTTACACACTTTTGAGTCCATGGGAAAGCCAATACTATTAAAAGGGGATGGGGTTTCTATGATGATCTGGTTGCTCAAGTGCTTAGAGATTAGCCACCAAAAATACACATGAAATTCTCCCACAAAATCCTTGTCTAAACCCTACCACTAAAATCGGTGCCACCAACTTTTCATATTCGGCACTACCGAGTTTTAACCCTAGATAGATCCTAGCCAAAACCCTAAGATTTCGGTGCCACCAACATTCCACTTCGGTGCAACCGAAACCAGTGATCAACTCTCTGGTATCCTATTTTTAACAATCGGAATTTCTGAGTTTTGAAAATCGGTCCCACCAAGATTTCGAAACTGCCTAGGTCACCCATATCGGTACCACCGAGATTTATATATCGGTCTCACTGAAAAGCCGAAAGGTGCCACTTTTTGCACTAGTCGGTGTAACCGAGTTTTTACTCCGGTTTCACCAAGTTGGGCAATAATTTTGTAATGGTTGGATTTTTGGAGATGCCTATATATACCCCTCCACCTCCTGTCACTCGTAGAGGAAGCACTCAGAACATACCTACACTTGCCCCATCCATTTTTCTGAGAGAGAGCCGCCTACACATGTGTTGAGATCAAGATCTTCCACTCCAACCATATGAATCTTGATTTCTAGCCTCCCCAAGTTGCTTTCCACCCAATCAACCACTTCTACCAAGCCAAATCTGTGAGAGGGTGATTGTGTGTTGAGGAGACTATCTTTTGAAGCACATGAGCAAGGAGTTCATCATTGTTACCACATCTATTACCCTTTGGAGAGTGGTGTCTCCTAGATTGGTTAGGTGTCGCTTGGGAGCCTCCTTCTTCGTGTGTGGAGTTGAACCAAGAAGTTTGTACGGGCAAGGAGATCACCTACTTCGTGAAGATCTACCCATAGTGAGGCTAGTCCTTCATGGACGGAAGCCGTGATGGAATAGACGAGGTTGCTACTTTGTGGACCCTTATGGGTGAAGCCCTCCATGGACTCTCGCAACCGCTACCCTCCATGGGTTGAAGTCTCCATCAGCATGGACGTACGATAGCACCACCTATCGGAACCACGGGAAAAATCTTCGTGGCTCCAATTGCGTTTGATTTTCCTACCTCTACTATTTCTTGCATATGCATGTCTTTACTTTCCGCTGCTATACTTGTTGACTAGCATGTGTAGGGTGCACTAGACTTGTTAGAATTGCTTAAATCTGCCAACCATTAAAATTGGGTATAGTTTAGGTTTTAAATTTGGCAAGTAGTCTATTCACCCCCCTTCTAGACGTCCCTTCTCGATCCTACAATTGGTATCAGAGCTTTGGTCTCCATTGCGTTGGTTTTATCACAATTGGACGAAGATGGATGTGTCTAGTTTGGGGATTCTTAGTTGTAGAGTGCACATTCTCGATGGGGAGTATAGTCAATGTAAATATGAGATACGTAATCTATTCACTGAATTCCATTTGAGCAAGTATGTTAAGAGCCCTTATGTGCCACCCATTGATCCCTTACATCCTTCACACGAAGAACAAATTGACATGCTTCACAATCTTAGAACTGTTAATCTTATCATTAGAGGATTGCCAAGAATTATATTTGATCAAATGAGAAACTTTGAGTGTGCTTATACCTTGTGGAATGATTTAGAGAATAGATATCCAAACTACACTTTGAAAAATCTTGATGTCAATCTCCATAAAACTATTATATTTCACAAGATGAAACCTAGTGATCCAAATTTTTATGATTATCTCTTAGAACTTAGAGATCTCATGCGTGCTAAAGGAGATGTCATAACCATCAACAACATCATTGTTGAAGCCATTCGCATTTGTAATCTTGAACATTGTCATGATCACAATTCTAACAAATCTCTTGTCTCTTATGACGAGGATATCCCACTTGATGATGACAATGTGGAACATGGCTACTATGATGAAGATGAGTTGTTCGACATTGAGTATGAGAATACTATGAAGAATCTAAGTCTCATGGCGAACTTCAAGGATTACATGTCTGGAGGAAAAGAGTAGATTCTCGACAGTGGATGCACCGATCACATGACCGGAGATAGAGACATGTTTCAAGAGATCTCACCAAACCATGGACCACGGAGGTATGTGACTTTTGGAGACAACTCCAAGGGTAAGGTACTCGGTCTTGGTAAGGTGGCCATATCTCATGATAGTTCTATTCAAAATGTTATGCTTGTTGAATCCCTTGGTTACAATCTTCTTTCCGTATCTAGACTAGCCGACTTCGGTTTCAATGTGCTATTTACTAAAGTTGATTGCCAAGTGTTTCGACAAGATAATCATAGCATGGCATTTACCGGTTTTCGTAGAGGTGATCTATACATTGTTAATTTCACTAAGAGATCCAAACATCGTACTTGTGTTATTGCAAAATCTTCTAAAGATTGGCTTTGGCATATAAGTCTAGGACATGTTGGTATGCGTAATCTAGACAAGCTCATCAAAGGTGGTCATATACTTGGTGTTACAGGTGTTATCTTTGACAAATATAGACTTTGTAGTGCTTGTCAAGCTGGAAAACAAGTAGGTGGAAGTCATCCCACAAAGAACATGATGACTACTAGGATACCAATCGAGTTGCTTCACATGGATCTTTTTGGTCCCAATTCTTACAAGAGTCTTGGTGGAAATTCCATTGGTCTAGTTATAGTTGATGATTTTTCCAGATTTACGTGGGTATTCTTTCTTGATGACAAGTCGCAGGTGCAAAAGATCTTCAAGAACTTCGCTCGCAATGCTCAAAATCAATTTGAAGTGAAGATCAAGAAGGTTTGGAGCGACAACGGATCAGAGTTCAAGAACACCAATGTGGACACCTTTCTTGACGAAGAAGGGATTTCACATGAGTTCTTGGCTACGTACACACCTCAACAATATGGATTCCTTGAGATTAAGAACCGTACTCTTATACAGATGGCTAGAACGATGCTCGACAAGTACAAGACACCAAGACACTTTTGGGCGGAAGCCGTGGAAACAACTTGTCATGCTACGAACCGGCTCTACCTACACAAGCTTCTCGGTAAAACAGCAGAGCTACTCACCGGTAACAAGCCGCAAGTTGGATATTTTCTGGTATTTGGCTCCAAGTGTTACATTCTTGATAAGCATCGTCATTCTAAATTTGCTCCTAAATCTCATGAAGGTTTCCTACTCGGTTACGGATCAAACTCTCACACTTACCGTGTCTACAACAACTTCACTCAAAAAGTTGAAGAGACGATAGATGTGAAGTTTGATGAATCTAATGGTTCGCAAGTCGAACAATTGCCAAATGATGTAGCAGATAAGGAACCTTCGAAAGCCATCCAATACTTGTCCATCGGCAAGATTCGTCCCATGGAGGTGAAGGAAAGCACTTCATCTACACAAGTGGAAGCTTCTACCTTGCGTTAAGGCGAACCACAGAACGACATGGAAGCATCCACAAGTGGTACACGACAAGATGAAGAGGAGGAAGAAATTCATCGTGATGATCCACCTCAACCTCCTTCACCATCACCTCAAGTAAATGACACCTTGAACAACAACGAAGATGATGATGATGATGAGGAAGCTCCGCCATCCAACAAGAAAAAGCTACCACAAGTTTGTGCAAGAGTGAACAAGAATCATCCCCTAGAGCAAATATTCGGCGACATACAAACCAGGAGAATCACTCGCTCTAAAACTCGTTTATCTAACTTTTGTGAGCATTACTAATTTATCTCTAGCATTGAGCCCATGAAGTTAGAAGAATCACTTGAAGACCCGGATTGGCTGAATGACATGCACGAAGAACTAAACAACTTCTAGAGGAATGAAGTGTGCACACTAGTGGAGAAGCCCAAGGACGAGCAAAACATCATTGAAACAAAATGGGTGTTTTGGAACAAGCAAGATGAAGATGGTCAAGTGGTATGCAACAAGGTATGTCTCGTAGCTCAAGGTTACACTCAAGTCGGAGGTATGGACTACGGTGAGGCCTATTCCCCCGTTGCTAGACTTGAAGCCATTCGTATACTTCTTGCTTATGCCAATCACCATGATATTACTCTTTACCGAATGGATATCAAAAGTGCTTTTCTAAATGGGGAAATTGAAGAAGAGGTCTATGTTAAACAACCCCTTGGTTTTGTGAACCCTAAGAAACCTAATCATGTCTATAAGCTTCGTAAAGCTCTCTATGGTCTTAAGCATCTCCCACGAGCTTGGTACAAATGCTTAACGAAGTTTCTTATTGAAAAGGGTTTTGAAATTGGAAAAATTGACGCAACCTTGTTCACTAAACGAGTTAACGGTGAATTATTTGTGTGCCAAATTTATGTGGATGATATTATCTTTGGATCTACTAACCCACATTTTAGTGAGAAATTTGGAAGGGTGATGTCCGAGAAGTATGATATGTCTATGATGTGTGAGCTGAAATTTTTCCTTGGTTTGCAAATCAAGCAAACGAGAGAAGGAACATTCATCTTTCAAACCAAGTACACCAAGGACTTGATCAAGAAGTTCAACATGCAAGAGTGTAAAGGTATGAAAACTCCTATGCCTACTAGTGGACATGTTGACCTCACCAAGGAGGACAAACCGGTTGATCAAAAGGTTTATCGATCAATGATCAGTTCATTGCTATATCTATTTGCCTCCCGACCCGATATCATGCTTAGTGTGTGCATGTGCGCTCAATATCAAGCCGCTCCTAAATAGTGTCATATTAAGGCCACGAAAAGAATTGTGAGATACTTGATACATACACCAAACTTTGGCATTTGGTATCCCAAGGGATCTTCTTTTAACCTTGTTGGCTATTCCGACTCAGACTATGCCGGAGATAAGGTTGATAGAAAATCCACCTCGGGTACTTGTAAATTTATTGGTAGATCTCTTGTGTCTTGGTCTTCCAAGAAACAAAACTCGGTATCTCTATCTACCGTCAAAGCGGAATACATTGTCGCCAGATCATGTTGTGCGGAATTACTATGGATGACTCAAACACTTAAGCTTTATGGAATCCATGTGAGACATGTTCCATTGTCGTTTGACAATGAGAGTGCTATTAAGATTGCTCATAATCACGTGCAACATTCTCAAACTAAGCATATTCAAGTTCGTCATCATTTCATTCGTGATCATGTTGCCAAAGAAGACATTAATCTCAAACATGTTCATGATACGTCCATTATACATCATGATTTCCTATTGATATTTATGTTATTCTTGTTCATTATCCTTATTATGATGCAATTCTTATGTCTTTTCTCTCTGAATATGCAAGGTACATCACAAGGAGGGAAATCTCTGGAAACTGGAATTCTGGACGTGAAAACCAAAAAAATGGCAGAAAATTCACTGGACTCCAAATGACCTGAAATTCATGGAGAATTTTTATGGAATATATAAGAATTTTTTGGTCTCAAAATATACCAGTGGGGGGGGGGGGCTGCTGGCCACAAGACAACAGGGCACGGCCCAGCCCCTGGTCGTGCCCTGTTGGGTCGTGGTGGCCCAGCAGGTCCCCTGGCCCCCTCTTCTCATATATGGTGTGTTTTGACCTAGAAAAAATCATAAGACTAATTTCGGGACGAAGCGCCGCCGTCTCGAGGCGGAAACCAGGGCCGAGGCCCTTTTTCTCTCCGGCAGAGAGATTCTGCCGGGGAAACTTCTCTCCGGGAGGGGGGATCGAAGCCATCGTCATCACACACGCTTCCTCCTTCGTGGGAGGACCAATATTCATCAACATATTCACCAGCACCATCTCATCTCCAACCCTAGTTCATCTCTTATATTCCATCTTTGTCTCAAAACCTTAGATTGGTACATGTGGGTTACTAGTAGTGTTGATTACATCTTGTAGTTGATGCTTGTTGAATTAATTGCTGAAAGATATTATGTTCAGATCCTTGATCATCATCATTACACCTCTGATCTTGAACATGTTGATGAGGGGTGAGTAGTTACTAATGTTCCTGAGGACATGGGATATGTCTTGTTATAAGTGATCATGTGAAGTTGGTATTCGTTCAATATTTTGATGATATGTATGTTGTTGCTTCTCTTAGTGGTATCGTGTGAACATCGACTACATGACACTTCACTATTTATGGGCCAAAGGGAAGGCATTGTGGAGTAACAAGTAGATGATGGGTTGCTAGAGTGATAGAAGCTTAAACCCAAGTTTATGCGTTGCTTCATAAGGGGAGAGATTCTGTCGGGGGAAACTTCTCTCCGGGAGGGGGAGATCGAAGCCATCGTCATCACCAACGCTTCCTCCTTCGTGGGATGACCAATCTTCATCAACATCTTCACCAGCACCATATCATCTCCAACCCTAGTTCATTTCTTGTATTCAATCTTTGTCTCAGAACCTCAGATTGGTACTTGTGGGTTACTAGTAATGTTGATTACATCTTGTAGTTGATGCTTGTTGAATTAATTGGTGAAACATATTATGTTCAGATCCTTGATCATCATCATTACAGCTCTGATCTTGAACATGTTGATGAGGTGTGAGTAGTTACTATTGTTCCTGAGGACATGGGTTAGGTCTTGTTATAAGTAATCATGTGAAGTTGGTATTCATTTGATATTTTGATGATATGTATGTTGTTGCTTCTCTTAGTTGTGTCGTGTGAACGTCGACTACATGACACCTCACCATTTATGGGCCTAAGGGAAGGCATTGTGTAGAAACTAGTAGGTCATGGGTTGCTAGAGTGACAGAAGCTTAAACCCCAATTTTTGCATTGCTTCATAAGGGGCTGATTTGCATCCACATGTTTTATGCTATGGTTAGATTTATCTTAATTATTCTTTCGTAGTTGCGGATGCTTGCGAGAGGGGGTAATCATAAATGGGTTTCTTGTTCAAGTAAGAATAGCACCTTAGCACCGGTCCACCCACATACCAAATTATCAAAGTAGCGAACGCGAATCAACTCAACATGATGAACATGACTTGGCAGAAATTCCCATGTGTCCTCGGGAGTGCATGCTTCATGTAAGAATACTATTGTTACTTGTCACTTGTTACGAATTATCTTGCTGCAAAACTATCTACTACTGCTACTCACAGCACTTGCAGAAAATACCTTGTTGAAAACTACTTATCATTTCCTTCTGCTCCTCGTTGGGTTCGACACTCTTACTTATCGAAAGGACTACGATTGATCCCCTATACTTGTGGGTCATCAAGACTCTTTTCTGGCGCTGTTGTTGGGGAGTGAAGCGCCTTTGGTATGTGGAAATTGGTAAGGAAACATTTTCGCTACGTGCTGAAATTTAGTGTTACTTGTTGATATGGACGGTCACCCTTTGAGTGGCTTGTTCGGGGCATCTTCGCCGCGAACGGAAGTGGAAAAGGTTGCTCCTCAACCTACTGAACCTACTGAAAATGTTTATTATGTGATTTCTTCTGGTATTTTGGAGAAACTGCTAGCTAGTCCTTATGATGGTATGACTCATCCTGATTATTGTTTAATATTTGTCGATGAGGTTTGTGGATTGTTTAAGCTTGCAGGTTTGACTGGAGAGAAAGTTAAGAAGAAGGTTTTCCCTTTATCTTTGGAAGGAAGTGCATTTATGTGGTACAGGCTATTGGATGATATAGGATCATGGAACTGGAATCGCCTGAAGCTGGAACTTCATCAGAAGTTTTATCCTATGCATCTAGTCCATCGTGATCGGAACTTTATTTATAGTTGCTGGCCTCGTGAAGGAGAAAGTATCGCTCAAGCTTGGGGGAGGCTTAAATCTATGATGCACACCTGCCCCAACCATGAGATCTCAAGAGAAATGATTATAAAAAAAATTTATGCTCGACTTTCTCATGATGATCAAGTACTACTCGGTTCTTCTTCTACCGGTTCCTTTATGAAGAGAACTATTAATGTAAATGGGATCTTCTGGAAAGAATTAAAGGCAACTCTGAAGATTGGGAACTCGACAAAGGTAAAGAGCCAGGTATAAAGCTTATGTTTGATTGTGTTAAATCTTTTATGGAAACCCATGCTTTCTATGAGCTTAGCAATAAATACGGCCTTGACTCTGAGATAGTAGCTTCTTTCTATGAATCATTTTGTACTCATGTTGATCTCCCTAAGGAGAAGTGGTTTAAATATCATCCACCCATTGAAAAACAATTAGAGGAACCTGTTAAAATTGAGAAGGAAGAAATAATTGTTAGCCATGTTGATCCAATTGTTCCTACTGCTTACATAGAGACGCCACCTTTCCCTGTTAGAATTAAGGAACATGCTAAAGCTTCAACCGTGGTTAATAAAAGTCATGTTAGAATACCTAAACCTTCTGAACAAATAAACATTGAGCCTAATGTTGCTATTATTAAAGATCTTCTAGTTGATAATATTGAGGGTCAGGTTATTTACTTTTGTGGTGAAGCCGCTAGAATTGCAAAACCTGCTAGAAACGCGCAGGATGAGCTGGACAAAAATAAACCAGTTGTTGGAATGTTTGTGGTTTCAGTTAAAATTGGAGATCATTGTTATCATGGCTTGTGTGACATTGGTGCTAGTGTAAGTGTTATACCTTTTACCTTATATCAATAATTTATGAATGACATAGCACCCTCTGAGCTTGAAGATATTGATGTTACTATTAAACTTGCAAACAGAGATACTATTACACCACTTGGGATCGTTAGAGATGTAGAAGTATTGTGTGGAAAAATTAAATACCCAACTGGCTTTTTAGTACTTGGTTCAAAACAAGACAACTTTTGTCCCATTATATTTGGTAGACCTTTCTTGAATACTCTTAATGCTGAGACTAATTGTGTCACTGAGAAGGTCAAAGTAGGTTTTGGTGATGTGTCTCATGAGTTTAATTTCTCCAAATTTGGTAGACAACCACATGAGAAAGAGTTACCTAGTAAGGATGAAATAATTGGTCTTGCTTCTATTGCCGTGCCTCCTACAGATCCACTAGAACAATATTTGCTAGACCATGAGAATGATATGCATATGAATGGAAGAAATGAGATAGATGATATATTTCTTAGACAAACACCTATTCTTAAGCACAACTTACTAGTTGATATTTTAGGGGATCCTCCTCCACCCAAGGGAGATCCCGAGTTTGAGCTAAAAACTTTACCTTATACCTTGAAATATGCTTATCTTGATGAAAAGAAAATATATCATGTTATTATCAGTGCTTACCTTTCAGAGCATGAAGAAAAGAGATTACTTAAAACCCTGAAGAAGGACAGGGCTGCTATTGGATATACTCTTGATGATCTTAAGGGCATAAGCCCCACTTTATGTCAGCATAAGATAAATATGGAACCGGATGCTAAACCTGTCGTTGATCATCAACGCTGCTTAAATCCCAAGATGAAGGAAGTGGTAAGAACTGAAATACTAAAGCTTTTGGAAGTAGGTATAATCTATCCTATTGCTGATAGTAGATGGGTAAGCCATGTTCATCACTACAGGAATCAGGCACTTTGCCATCTGCCATGGCAGATGGCAAAGGCATGGTCGAAGGATGGCAAAGGCTTTGCCATCTGCCAGCAGACGGCAAACAGTTTGGCTGAAACCCAGTCGGGAAAGGCTACTTTGGCGTCTGCTGGCAGATGGCAAAGAGCCTGCAGCCTTTGCCATCAGCTGGCGGATGGCAAAGCCTCTGAACGGGGTTAGCCACGTTAGAAGGCTAACGGCGTGCTTTGCCGTCTGCCAGCAGATGGCAAAGGCTGCAGGCTCTTTGCCGACTGCCAGCAGATGGCAAAGGCTAGAATCTTTGCCATCTGCTGGCAGATGGCAAAGGCTGCAGGCTCTTTGCCATCTGCCAGCAGATGGCAAAGATTCTGCAGCCTTTGCCATCTGCTGGCAGATGGCAAAGAGACCAAATAGGCCCTTCCCAGTTTGTGCAGGTAGCTGACACGTGGCCTCTTTGCCATCTGCCAGCAGATGGCAAAGCTCTTTGCCATCTGCCAGCAGATGGCAAAGTGCCTATATTGCCCCATTTAATTTTGTTTTTTCTTATATCAATTCATCTTCACAGAAAATCAAACACACACATATATATATATATATATATAACCAATATAGCATATTCAACACATATTACCAATAGTCATGAACACATATATATCCAACACATCCATGAACACATATCCAACACATGTTACCAATAGTAGCAAGTTTCATCCATACATATACATAGTTTCATCAATATTACACAGTTTCATCCATAGGTAGAAGTTTCACAAAGTCAAAACAAAAACTAAAGACAAGCACTCCATCAACCCAAGCTTCCGTGATCTAGAGCAAATCTGTAAAATGGGAAAGAAGAAAGTTAGAAGAAAAAGACTAGAAGAAGAAGATTATTATGATGCAACTAAAATGTGAAGACTATTATGATGCAACTTATATCTGTAAAATATGTCATTTTGGAGCTAAGTATGATTATTATGTCATTTTTGAGCTAGCTAAGCATACTAAGTCATTTTGGTGTAAAAAATGCTAAGTAAGGTCATTTTGGAGCTAAGTAAGGTTATTATGTCATTTTGGAGCTAGCTAAGCATATGAAGTCATTTAGGAGCTAAAATATGTCATTTCTTAAGCATATTATGTCATTTTAGAGCTAGCTAAGCATATTAAGTCATTTTGGAGGAAAAGATGCTAAGTATAGGTCATTTTAGAGCTATCATAGGTTAAATAGGTCATTTTTAAGCTAGCTAAGCATATTAAGTCATTTTGGAGGAAAAAATGCTAAGTATAGGTCATTTTAGAGCAATCCTAGGTTAAATAGGTCATTTTGGCGCTAATTAAGCTTATTATGTCATTTTTGAGCTAGCTAAGCATATTGAGTCATTTTGGAGGAAAAAATGCTAAGTATAGGTCATTTTAGAGCTATCCTAGGTTAAATAGGTCATTTTGGAGCTAAGTAAGGTTATTATGTCATTTTGGAGCTAGCTAAGCATATGAAGTCATTTAGGAGCTAAAATATGTCATTTCTTAAGCATATTATGTCATTTTAGAGCTAGCTAAGCATATTAAGTCATTTTGGAGGAAAAGATGCTAAGTACATAGGTCATTTTAGAGCTATCCTAGGTTAAATAGGTCATTTTTAAGCTAGCTAAGCATATTAAGTCATTTTGGAGGAAAAAATGCTAAGTATAGGTCATTTCAGAGCTATCCTAGGTTAAATAGGTCATTTTGGAGCTAATTAAGTTTATTATATCATTTTTGAGCTAGCTAAGCATATTGAGTCATTTTGGAGGAAAAAATGCTAAGTATAGGTCATTTTAGAGCTATCCTAGGTTAAATAGGTCATTTTGGAGCTAAGTAAGGTTATTATGTCATTTTGGAGCTAGCTAATCATGTGAAGTCATTTAGGAGCTAAAATATGTCATTTCTTAAGCATATTATGTCATTTTAGAGCTAGCTAAGCATATTAAGTCATTTTGGAGGAAAATATGCTAAGTATAGGTCATTTTAGAGCTATCCTAGGTTAAATAGGTCATTTTTAAGCTAGCTAAGCATATTAAGTCATTTTGGAGGAAAAAATGCTAAGTATAGGTCATTTTAGAGCTATCCTAGGTTAAATAGGTCATTTTGGAGCTAATTAAGCTTATGATGTCATTTTTGAGCTAGCTAGCATATTGAATCATTTTGGAGGAAAAAATGCTAAGTATAGGTCATTTTAGAGCTATCCTAGGTTAAATAGGTCATTTTGGAGCTAATTAAGGTTATTATGTCATTTTTTAGGTAGCTAAGGAAAAAAGCTAAGTATAGGTCATTTTAGAGCTATCCTAGGTTAAATAGGTCATTTTGGAGCTAAGTATGGTTATTATGTCTTTTTTGAGCTAGCTAAGCATATAAATTCATTTTTGGAGGAATAAATGCTAAGTATAGGTCATTTTAGAGCTATCCTAGGTTAAATAGGTCATTTTTGAGCTAATTAAGATTGTTATATCTTTTTTTAGCTAGCTAAGCATATAAATTCATTTTGGAGGAATAAATGCTAAGTACAGGTCATTTTGGAGCTAATTAAGGTTATTATGTCATTTTGGAGGAAATAATGCTAAGTGCAGGTCATTTTAGAGCTAAATGGGTCATTTCTGAAGCTAAGCTAAATATAGGTCATTTGAGAGCTATCCATGGTAAAATTGGTCATTTTGGAGCTAAGTAAGGTTATAATGTCATATTCGAGGAAACTAAGCTAAGTATACGGCATTTTGGAGATAAATAGGTCATTTCTTAAGCTAAGTATGCATTTGTAGGACCCCGATCCTAAGTCACACAGATCTAGCATGTAACATATCATATCGCTTTGCGGTCTCACGCACGGTAACCCACAGCTGCCACCTTACCTTGGCCGGGACCGTTTGCGATTATTGACTCACGTATATGATTATGTCGCTAGTATCCATATGGCAGAGAACCCGGGCCGATATGACTAGTCATAGAACCAAGGTGGCACAAACGTACAGGGACAGGCATACATGACCCAGCAATGCACGTGTCGGTCATCAGCGAGTGCAACCAAGTCGTAGCAAGCTACAAGGACTTCGGTGATACACCGCGTGACATTTCCCCGTAGGGACAGACACAGGAGCAAAGAAGGACACATGCCGGTCAATCCATGTGTTCTGGAGCAGTTGCGAACTACCATGGCTCAGTGGAAGCACTAGGAGGCATTTCCCTGTATGGAAGGCTACCAAAGGCACACGACTAGGTGTCGAATCCCACACATACAACGCATACTGATGATTGAAGACACCTATAGCTAGCAAGTTTCATCGGCACGAAGACTGGAACAGAGCAAATGAAGAGGGAGAGGAGGAGATGCCATTTGTGCTCACCCACGAACACAGGGGCGGAGTTCGTCGAACGCACGGGGAGGTCGTCGAACACCAGACCCTCGCAGCGACGAAACAACTGCACATTTAAATCCACCCGATCAACACAAATATATATGATGTTCAAATTAGATTGCTAAGAAGTTCTCATATTAATGAAAAGAAAAGATCCCTTCTTTATTTGATTTATGCTCAGTACTCAGTTAACATGGTAGCAGTACAGTCCATGAAGTAAGAAAAAAGCTATTTGTTACTTCTTTTACACTGATGCCAATAACTGTGTTCATGCGTGATGAAGATGTGGGTGGTTTAATAACTATTACTGGATATGCCAAGACTATGGTAAAGAAGATTAAGTACAAATTCTCTATCATGGTTTTGGCCAGTATGATTCCCTACAGATTCCAACACATAGGGGTCCAAGGACAAGAATGTAGAATTTGAGAGTTCGAGATTCAGAAGGTAAGGCCAAAGTATTCTACTTTCCAGTTTTCCCATGTCGATATATTGTTCAGACTGAGTGAGACAACAAGAGTAATTGTTCCCAGCTGACAAGTATTTTGGTTTCCAGTTTTGTTATATATCGCTACTTCTTCCTTCTGTACTTTTGAATAGGAATCATACCTGAAGATCTCTTTGTGTGGTTTGGTTTTATCATTTTGTTATATATCGGAAGAAGCCACATAAATAAACATGGAATGCAACTTGAGTGGACTCATGCCAAGGCACTGCACTCTGCTACCACTAAGGTATGTTCAAAAAAAATTAGTGAAAATATATTCTGACAACCACTTGGCTTCTCACCCTTACTGATCAAATTTATTCTAACTTATTTTGATCGAACAAATGGATGAATTACATCTAACTAAATTAATATGTTTCCGTTGATTTTATTATAAGCATGCCTTGGGTGCCCTTTTAGGTTAGACATAACCTGCAGAAGGAGGGAGGAGCTACTAATGCAGAGTCTCCTAAGGTTGTGAGGCTGTGAACATGAAAATGTTAATTATTGCTACTGCATTGTTCAGAGACTGCCACTAATAATTAAAGTAATGAACGACATCCCTATTTTGTACTGCCAATTATTGCTCCTATCCGAAATTCATATTTGGGATGCACTTCCATGTTTGTGAGACGGTATGCAAGGGATACATATACATTGTGATGCCGACAAGTTATCTTAAAAATTTATAACTTGCAACATTTTACTTTGACAGTACTGTTTCTTGTGTTGATAAACTAATACAAAAACTTGCGACTCCCGATGCTTTTAGTTGAACCCACATTCCAGATAATTCTAAGGTAACACTTACATCATGCAAAATGGAGGTAGAAATCAAAGAACTATGTAAACCCAGGGAAAAGGAAAGAAACAGCATAAACAAAGTTTTCATGCACTCTAGGGAGCTGGGTGACATGACGACATGTCACCCACCATGGCAATAGTTAGATGATGGTAAGTATTAGCTAATGAAGCAGTCACAGACACATGTATCAGTGAGAAACAGACGAGATGTGGGCCTCTACATACTCATCACACTACTTCTCCAAATCCCAAAAGCCAAGTTCAAATATCTTCTCCCATTCCCTAATTTCTACTTGGCTACCACAGCGGCCACTGCACTTCTCCTTACCTCTCTCTTGCATGTCCAATATCCACTCTCCATCCCCTGTCAGACTAGCGTCTTCTCAACCACCTCTTGCACACCCCAACCACCTCCCCTGCTACCACCACATTATCTCCTGATATATCTGCCTTGCGCCTCCAGCTCCTATAATGCCCAATGGCTCACCTTGCTAGAGATGGAGAGAGGAGAGGAAGCGACAGTAGCAGAAGTCAGCTGGATAGAGGCAGCAGCATATGTCGGCGGAAGTGACATGGGGAGGGGTGACAGCGGTAGCCTTGACCACCAGGACCCTTTAACCCTCCTCCAGGCTCCAGATCTGACAAGCTCAGGCGCGCAAAGCTCCAAGGGAAGGGCAAAGGCTCCCATCATCTGCCTACAGCAGACTGGAAAACATGGCAATGCAAACGCAATGCCTTGACAACCCTGACCTTAATTTTGTATCAAACAAATGCCAGAAAGCCAAAAGCTACAAAACTGATCCGGTGATTTTGTTGGTATAACTGGACTGCATCAATGGCATATACTAGTGATCTATTCACGTTCAGTTCAGAACATGCAAATGAATCTCAACAATAAATCTTGTTGGTGCACCAAATAATTGCAATTCAAATAATGTCATCATAGCATGAACAGAAAAAAAGAAACATACCGTAGCAGAAATACCACAAAGGAACATAAACAGTATAATTTGGAGTAATCCTCCAAGAACGGCAACCGCACGTACAGCTCGAAGCTGAGACAAAGTTGAAACACCATTTATTTAGTTAACTGCATATTGACATTGGTACAAATATCTAATAAATGTATTAAAAAACAAAGATGGATACTTTTGCTGTAGAGAATTGAAGTCCCAGAGCAAAAAGGAGAAATATCACACCAAACTGAGCTACTGTCTCAACCTGGAAGAAAAAGCAGAAATCATATTATTGACTATGCAAAACAAACACAATCACATGTACTCATTACGAAATGTTCTTGTAAACTTGGGTAGGGTATGAAAACAGAAGTGCAGAAACAAGTCAAAAGTACACTCATTTCTACGCTTAAGATTAATTGCATATAATATAACAGGCATGATCTAATCGTCTGATGAAGCAGTGAAATAGCTGAACAAAAGCGCATGCAATTTTTCATTTAACAATGATGTTATTTTTTTGGAACTTCAAAGGACTGTCATATATTAATAGGTCATTTAATAAGGACAGTAATCTTATTTGCTTCAAAATGGAACGGTGGTATATCTACAAATTGAAAACGTAACCGAATACAAAATTGAGAAAGTGATAGGATCAAATACGGAATTGAGAAATATGATAGGATAGTCGGATGCAAGTCGAAGTAGATGTAGCTCATGAGTGTATCACAAATGACTAAATCACTAAATGAATGTCGGCTGGGACCCAGCACTCAGGGGTTTATGCAAAACTCAAACGAGTTCTATTAGTTACACCACAACAATTGTTTCACAAAGTTAGTCAGGTATCATAAGCAAATATTAGTTTTTGATTCATAATCTAACCTAGCATAGTAAAACCATTCAAGATATTGTAGTCAGTATTAGGAAAACGTCAACTACTTTAATTTCACTAAGTCAAAAGGCCAGTAGGCCGAATAATTGGTCAACAGGCGCAAAACCTACAGAATGATATATGGAATGATAACTGAATGCTTTGAAATAACAATACACTGCGGAAGCTGGTGAAGCTTCGTCATTAACAATGGTGTAACCTCTGTCCAAATGTCAACTCCACCCAAGACACCGATGATATCAAATATTTTCCACGCGTGCAATACATACTCAGTCGTATGACCTAACTGGTCAAAATAAAAATTGCCCCCTACATTCCCAGATCCCGTACGTCTCCAGGCGTCTCCAGGTGCAGCTCCTCTTCCCCACAGGGAAGAGCCACCGGAGCCGCCAGGGCCGGCGGGCCGAGACAGGAAGGAAGGAGGGGGCTCGCCGGGCCGAGGCAGGAAGGAGGGAGGTAGGGGAAGGAAAGGGGGGGGGGTAGGAGGAGGCGGAGTAGCTACCTCTCCCGGCGGCAGCGGCGTGGTAGACCGGGGCGGCGGCGAGGTAGACCGGGGCGGCGGCGAGGTAGACCGGGGCGGCGGCATGGTAGACCGGGGTGGCGGCGCAGCCAGGCTCGGTGGCGGGGAGGGGCGGGGGAGGGGCGGGCTGCGGTGGCGGGGGAGGGGCGGAGGAGGGGCGGGCTGTGGTGGCGTTGGAGGGGTGGGCTGGCGGTGGTGCTGGGCGGTGGCGGGGACGGCGGGGCTCGGGTGGTGGGTGGGTGAGGTGGGGGTGGAGAGAGAGAGGGGTGAGGCTGGGCTGGGAGAGAGAGAGGGGTGGGGCCGGGCTGGAAGAGAGAGAGAGAGGGGTGGGGCCAGGCTGGGAGAGAGTGGAGATAGCCCCACCTCTTTGCCATCAGCCAGCAGATGGCAAAGCCCCACCTCTTTGCCATCAGCCAGCAGATGGCAAAGCCCCACCTCTTTGCCATCAGCCAGCAGATGGCAAAGTTCTTTGCCATCTGCTGGCTGATAGCAAAGAGGTGAGGCTAGTGCGCCGTTACAACGCCGTCGTCCGCTGGACCCCACCAACCTCTTTGCCGTCTGCCAGCAGACGGCAAAGATTCTTTGCCATCTGCTGGCAGATGGCAAAGAATTGGCTGATGGCAACCAGGTTCTTTGCCGTCTGTCAGTTCTTTGCCGTCTGTTTTTCGTAAGCAGATGGCAAAGACGTTCTTTGCCATCCGCTGGCAGACGGCAAAGAGCTGACTGATGGCAAATTCCCTGTTTCCAGTAGTGCATTGTGTTCCTAAGAAAGGAGGTATAACTGTAGTCCCTAATGATAAAAATGAACTTATTCCACAAAGAATAGTAACTGGTATAGGATGGTAATTGATTTCAGAAAATTAAATAAAGCTACTAGGAAAGATCATTACCCCTTGCCCTTTATTGATCAAATGTTAGAAAGACTATCTAAGCACACACACTTTTGCTTTCTTGATGGATATTCTGGATTCTCTCAAATACCTGTGTCGAAAGAGGACCAAGAGAAAACTACTTTCACATGCCCTTTTGGAACCTATGCTTATAGACGTATGCCTTTTGGTTTATGCAATGCACCTGCTACCTTTCAAAGATGTATGACTGCTATATTCTCTAACTTTTGTGAAAAGATTGTTGAGGTTTTCATGGATGATTTTTCCGTCTACGGAACTTCTTTTGATGATTGCTTGAGCTACCTTGATCGAGTTTTGCAGAGATGTGAAGAAACTAATCTTGTCTTGAATTGGGAGAAGTGCCACTTTATGGTGAATGAAGGTATAGTACTTGGGCATAAAATTTCTGAACGAGGTATTGAAGTAGACAAAGCTAAAGTTGACGCATTAGAGAAAATGCCATGTCCTAAAGACATCAAAGGTATAAGAAGTTTTCTTTGGTCATGCTAGTTTCTATAGGCGTTTCATTAAAGATTTCTAGGCCACAGACTAATCTTCTTCAAAAAGATATTCCTTTTGTTTTTTATGATGATTGTGTAGAATCCTTTGAAATACTTAAGAAAGCCTTGATTGCGGCACCTATTGTCCAACCACCTGATTGGAATTTACGATTTGAAATCATGTGTGATGCTAGTGATTATGTTGTTGGTGCTGTTCTAGGGCAAAGAGTAGACAAGAAATTGAATGTTATTCATTATGCTAGTAAGACCCTAGACAATGCTCAAAGAAATTATGCTACTACCGAGAAGGAATTTTTAGCAGTTGTGTTTGCATGTGATAAGTTTAGACCTTACATTGTTGATTCCAAAGTTACTATTCACACCGATCATGCTGCTATTAAATACCTTATGGAAAAGAAAGATGCTAAACCTAGACTTATTAGGTGGGTGCTTTTACTAAAAGAGTTTGACTTGCATATCGTTGATAGGAAGGGAGCTGAAAACCCGGTAGCAGATAACTTGTCTAGAATGGAAAATGTTCTTGATGACCCACTGCCTATTGATGATAATTTTCCTGATGAACAACTTGCTGCTATAAATACTTCACATAGTACTCCTTCGTATGCTGATTATGCTAACTATATTTTCGCTAAATATATACCACCTAACTTCACCTATCAAGAAAAGAAGAAATTCTTTTATGATTTAAGAGATTACTTTTGGGATGACCCACATCTTTATAAAGGAGTAGATGGTGTTATTAGACGTTGTGTACCTGAGCATGAACAGGAACAGATCCTACGGAAGTGTCACTCCAAGGCTTATGGAGGACACCATGATGGCGACAGAACTGCACACAAGGTATTACAATCTGTTTTTTATTGGCCTACTCTCTTCAAAGATGCCTGTAAGTATGTCCTTTATTGTGATGAATGCCAAAGAATTGGTAACATTGGTAGACGTTAGGAAATGCCTATGAATTATTCACTTGCTATAGAACCATTTGATGTTTGGGGATTTGATTATATGGGACCTTTTCCTTCCTCTAATGTGTATACACATATTCTAGTTGTTGTTGATTACGTTACCAAGTGGGTAGAAGCTATCCCTACTAGTAGTGTTGTTCATAACACTTCTATTAAAATGCTTAAAGATGTTATTTTCCCGAGGTTTGGAGTCCCTATATATTTAATGAATGATGGTGGTTCTCATTTTATTCATGGTGCTTTCCGTAAACTTCTAGCTAAATATGATGTTAACCATAGAATTGCATCACCTTGCCATCCTCAGTCTAGTGGCCAAGTTGAATTGAGCAACCGAGAAATAAAGTTAATTTTGCAAAAGACTATTAATAGATCTATAAAGAACTGGTCTAAGAAACTTGATGATGCCTTATGGGCTTATAGAACTTCTTACAAAAATCCCATGGTAATGTCCCCTTATAAAATGGTCTATGGAAAAGCTTCTCATTTACCTCTAGAGTTAGAACT
Source organism: Elymus sibiricus (assembly GCA_039707655.1). NCBI lineage: Eukaryota > Viridiplantae > Streptophyta > Magnoliopsida > Poales > Poaceae > Elymus > Elymus sibiricus. The sequence continues at coordinate 195,200,611 of CM077667.1, read as the reverse complement.
TAAAGCTTATTGGGAAATTAAAGAACTTAACTATGATTTTAAACTTGCCGGTGAAAAGAGGTTATTTGATATTAGCTCATTAGATGAGTGGAGGACACAAGCTTATGAGAATGCCAAGTTGTTTAAGGAAAAAGTTAAAAGATGGCATGACAAGAGAATCCAAAAACGGAAATTCCATGTAGGAGACCTAGTTCTTTTGTACAATTCTCATTTTAGATTTTTTGCAGGTAAGCTTCTCTCCAAATGGGAAGGCCCTTATGTTCTTGAGGAGGCCTATCGCTCCGGTGCTATAAAGATTAACAACTTTGAAGGCAAAAACCCGAGAGTGGTAAATGGGCAAAGAATTAAGCACTATATCTCAGGTACGCCCCTTAATGTTGAAACTAATATTCAAGTTATGACTTTGGAAGAATACCTAAGGGAGACCCTCCGGAACACTACAGAAAGATGAAAAGGGGTAGGTACATGATACGGTAAGTAAACCGACTCCAAAAATTCCAAAAAATATATTTTCTGTTGGTTTTGGTATTTTAGAAAAATTCCAAAAATAAAAAGGTGTCAGGGGGCCCCACGAGGGAGCCACGACCCAACAGGGCGCGGCCCAGCCCCTGGTCGCGCCCTGTTAGCTCGTGGTGCCCCCGTGTGCCCCCCGGACTCCGTTTTCTTCCTTGACACCTATTCTAACCTAGAAAAAATCATTATATATACTCCCGTCTGTTTTGACCACCGCATCGCAAGTTTCTCCTCTGTTCTTGTTTCGGGCTGTTTTTCTGACAGATCTAGATTGCCATGGCATCTCCAATCCCCTCCAAGGACAAGTTCTTTGAGAAGGTCATCAACCCCTACCTGTCGGAGGTGATGAAGCACCCTCAAGCCATTGAGATGCGTGAGGGGGTGCTCCACATCCGGGATGTTCAAGGCCCCAAGAAGGAGGGAAGCGAGAAGGCTAGGCTTGCAGCAGTGGAGCAGGAGATCTTCAAGTGCCAAGGGATGGTTGAACGTGGTCTGGGTGCTAATCACTCTATGATAACGGACTTCATCCGAGAAAACAAGATGGATACAAGGAACATGGGAGAGGCTCTCTTCAAGCTGCAAGAGCGGATCGAACATCTCCAAGCCAAAATCTATGACCTGCAAAACCAAAACTATAAGTATAAATCCAGGTTTAAAAGGATGAGCATCATTGCCGATTTCAGGATTTGGGAGACAAGGTCATCTTTCTATGATGGGGAGCCTATGCCTTGGAAGATGGAGGACAAGCCTACTACATCATCACCCAAGAAGGATACTTGAGTACATGGGTATGGGCACCACCCTTAGTTTGTTCCAAGCTTGCGGGAGGTGCCCCTGTATCGTATCACCATCACCTCTATCATTGCCATCTATTTTAGTTCAATCCTTAGTTATTTTGTGATTTAGGGAAATAAAATTTCAGATTTGCTTTGCCTAGAATTTTTGCTTTGAGATCTATCTATCCTTGTAATCGAGTGTGAGAGTTATATAATAAAGATTAGTTTGTGTGCTCTACTCTCATGCATCTATCATCATAGCATTGAAGGAAAAGAAAAGATCATATGCTAATCCCATGGGGAGTAGTAACCTCACATAGAGAAAGTATTAGTGATAAAAGTTGTTCAGAATAAACAAACATAGAATTAGTCATTGATATAATATATGTAAGATTATGATGGAGGAGAGGAGATTCACATATAAATACACTATCTTGGACATCTTTTATGATTGTGAGCCCCCATCAAATATTATATAGTGATCAAGTGTTGATGTTGGACATGGAAGACAACTTAATGATCATGATAGTTTACATTCACATAGAAGTTATATGGTCATGGATCCTTTAACATGTGGTGCTTGCTTTAGATCTTTTGCTATCCAATAATTTTTTCACCAAGTAGAGATACTACTTGTGCATCCATAACCCCTTAAACCCAGTTTCTTTCCATGAGAGTCCACCATACCTACCTATGGAGTGAGTAAGATCCTTCAAGTAAGTTGTCATCGGTGCATCAAGCAATAAAATTTCTCTTAAATGTGCATGATCTTTTATTATAAGTGGAAATAAGCTTTGTACGATCTTGTGATGGCAAAGAAATAAAAGCGACAGAGTGCATAATAAAGTTTGCTATCATACGGGGCAATATAAAGTGACGTTCCTTTGCATTAAGAGCTCGCACATCCGACTTAAAAGTGCATGACAACCTCTGCTTCCCTCTGCGAAGGGCTTATCTTTTATGTTCATAAAATTACTTTTGTGCAAGAGTCAATAAAGTTTATTCTTAGTTCAACCTATCAACTCTATAGTACCAAGCATCATGTGTTGAGGACAGATCCAGATAAATATATCCAGTTGAATGTAGGAGCTCATGAACCATTACTGTTGACATTATCCTTGAGGTAAATAAGTTGGGTGGCAAAAACAATGAAGCCCCCATCTTCCTATGTGTCCACCGGAAACACTAGCTCCAAAATTATGCAATGAGTGTCAATAATCATAAAAGACTAAATGATAGTTGAGTATGTGAACTTGCTAGAATGAAAGGTCTTATATAGACTCTTCTCTGGATTATGATGAATTGTGATTTCCTCCATGACTAAGAGCATAGTTTGTTGATTGTCAATAGTGTCTATGCTTCATACTTCAATTTTGTGAATGGATTGTTACTTACCTATGAGAAGCTATATGATGAAAATATTGCTGGTATGATTGTCTTTCATGATGTACTCATGTCCGTATTTTATTTTTATCGACACATCTCTCTCAAATTATGTGGTCATTATTATCGAGTTCGGCTTTCTCTTGAGGACAAGCGAGGTCTAAGCTTGGGGGATTTGATACGTCCATTATGCATCATGATTTCCTATTGATATTAATGTTATTCTTGTTCATTATTCTTTATTATGATGCAATTATTATGCCTTTTCTCTCTAAATATGCAAGGTACATCACAAGGAGGGAAATCTCTAGCAACTGGAATTCTGGACCTGAAAACCAAAAAAATGGAAGAAAATTCACTGGACTCCAAATGACCTGAAATTTCATGGAGAATTTTTATGAAATATATAAGAATTTTTTGGTCTAAAATATACCAGAGGGGGGGGCTACAGGCTACGAGCCAACAGGGCGCGGCCTAGCCCCTGGCCGCGCCCTGTTGGGTCGTGGTGGCCCAGCAGGTCCCCTGGCCCCCCTCTTCTCCTATATGGTGTGTTTTAACCTAGAAAAAATCATAAGATTACTTTCGGGATGAAGCGCCGCCGTCTCGAGGCGGAAACCAGGGCAGAGGCCCTTTTTCTCTCAAGGGGAGAGATTCTGTCGGGGGAAAATTCTCTCCGGGAGGGGGAGATCGAAGCCATCGTCATCACCAACGCTTCCTCCTTCGTGGGATGACCAATCTTCATCAACATCTTCACCAGCACCATATCATCTCCAACCCTAGTTCATTTCTTGTATTCAATCTTTGTCTCAGAACCACAGATTGGTACTTGTGGGTTACTAGTAATGTTGATTACATCTTGTAGTTGATGCTTGTTGAATTAATTGGTGAAACATATTATGTTCAGATCCTTGATCATCATCATTACACCTCTGATCTTAAACATGTTGATGAGGGGTGAGTAGTTACTAATGTTCCTGAGGACATGGGATATGTCTTGTTATAAGTGATCATGTGAAGTTGGTATTCGTTCAATATTTTGATGATATGTATGTTGTTGCTTCTCTTAGTGGTATCGTGTGAACATCGACTACATGACACTTCACTATTTATGGGCCAAAGGGAAGGCATTGTGGAGTAACAAGTAGATGATGGGTTGCTAGAGTGATAGAAGCTTAAACCCAAGTTTATGCGTTGCTTCATAAGGGGCGGATTTGGATAAACATGTTTCATGCTATGGTTAGATTTATCTTAATTCTTCTTTCGTAGCTGCGGATGCTTGCGAGAGGGGGTAATCATAAGTGGGTTTCTTGTTCAAGTAAGAACAGCAGCTTAGCACCGGTCCACCCACATACCAAATTATCAAAGTAGCAAACGTGAATCAACTCAACATGATGAACATGACTTGGCAGAAATTCCCATGTGTCCTCGGGAGCGCTTGCTTCATATAAGAATACTTTCCGGCCTGTCCTTTGCTATAAAAAAGGATTGGTCTACCTTGCTGCACCTTGGTTACTATTGTTACTTGTGACTTGTTACAAATTATCTTGCTGAAAAACTATCTACTACTGCTACTCACAGCACTTGCAGAAAATACCTTGCTGAAAACTGCTTATCATTTCCTTCTGTTCCTCGTTGGGTTCGACACTCTTACTTATCGAAATGACTATGATTGATCCCCTATAATTGTGGGTCATCAGTTCGCACCACCAAGCAATTGGCCGATATCTTTACTAAGCAACTTGATGAGAAAGTTTTTTGTCACTTGAGGAGTGAGTTGAACATCATTGATGCTTCAAACTTGAGCTAGGCTCACACGGATGCTTGCAAAGGCATGAGCTTACATGACTATTCCTTGATACCTTTGACATACTATCTTATGTCTTGGAAATCTATGCTCCCTTGTATTGCATCTATCCTTTTGTAGGTTCTTGGATGAATTTCATTCTACAAAACTACAAACAACTCACATCGAAAGCAATCTTGTCTTGACCAAGTATCAACAACCCTATGTTGTGATGGAGGAAGAAGACAACACGAAACATATCCTTGACTTACATATGATGAAAATCTCACTCTTATCAGTTGGATATATTATATTCTTCCTAGCATGACTAACCCTTGTAGGAGGACCTAGCTTCAAAAAAAATGGTTGCTCCCAACTCAAGATGATCTTCATAAACTTCGAGCATCCACAACAAGTCCTCCCACACGCCATGTCATCTACATCACGCCAAGGTATGTGATCATATCCTTGAAGAAGCTTTACTCCAAGTCATGAGCTAAAGCAATTCAAAGCAATATGAAGACATTAAAATCTCTAAATGAAAAATGGTAACCCCATTTTGAGCTTAACGATGAGTATGACCTATGATCAAGTATTCTTACTTGGCTCCTAATTCAATATACTCTAATATAGGTGACCTAGTCACCGACCAACATCTAGATGAAGTATCTTGATTGGTTCATCTTTAGTTGCGTGCCTTCTTCGAACCCCTTAACCTTCATCTAGTTGAAAATTCCTTGAAAATCTTCTTGAAAATTCATTGGAAATCTTTTTGGATCTATTGACACTTTCTGAAAATCTCTCTCGACAACAAGTTCAAGAATAACTTTGCCAAGTTTCTGTTTGCAAATTCGATCTGTCCGAGATGGGAAAATTGGTTCCACCGATAATGCAGATATACAGCCAAGAGCTTCTTCAGTGTCACCGACATGGATCTCTTCAGCTGTACCAATTTTACCCACATCCCTATTTCTTCTTATTGGTTCTACCGATTCCTTTTTCCTCAGAGTCACCGACTTTTGCCATCACTTTATTGCAAGTTTCTTGACATCTTTGTCAATGACCTCAATGACCCTTATTCTCTAGGATCCCTTACCCTCAATGACCCTATGACCCTTTTTGGAAATAAATGCCAAAGGGGGAGAATATCAAAGCTTATACTCGATAAAGGGGGGGGGATATCAAAGGGGGAATAATATGAAGGGGGAGAACATTCATTAAGGGAGAGAGAGAAGACCACATTCATACTATAATGTTAAGGAGAGAGTGCATATGATCTTGTGTTAGACTTGTCTCACCCTACCTACTCCCAATATCTACACGCTAAGATTCAAGGGGAGAGGAAGACTTACAAATCCATACTTAGGGGAGAAAGTTCTAAATGTTCTTGGAGACATATCAAGTTTTGAGAATATCATTTTCTATAGGTCTTCCACATCTTGGTACTGTTGAATTCTATTGCATTTGGATATGTAGAATACTATTGTGTTTCCTAACATTGTTTTCTCAAGTGTGTTTCTTCTATTTAAATGCTCAAGAACTTCAAGGTAAGTATATGCATCATATCCTTGGTGAAGATGATCTCTTGCGCCTTGCACATATTGTTTACAAGAGTGAAGTCTTGAACATGGGAAAATCTCACTGACATTTGTCTTATGCATATAGCCAAGGTTCACATGACTTATCATATCCCTTCTACTATGTTTGTACTTATGCATTCCAAAGCAACTACCCTCTAAAAGGGATTGCACACATTTAAGGGGAGCCTGTCTTAGTCATGTGCTTATCAATGCTTTCAAATATCCTTGCATATCTAAATTTGAAGCTTTTATTGTGTGTTGTCACCAATTACCAAAAAGGGGGAGATTGAAAGCACATTTGCTCCCTTGGAGATTTTGATAATTCATGACAACATACATTGTCTCTTGGACTAACAGTTTTACCTAGTTTATTTCAGATGAAGTCCATGGAGAAGTTTGCCCATGGAATGTGTGGAGAATCCCCAAGGAAAGAAGAAGAAGAGAAGGAATAGGATTGGCAATTCATCAAGCTTGAAGACTCTACATTTTACATTTTATGAGAAATCACTTTTGAGTCCATAGGAAATCCAATACTATTAAAAGGGGATGAGGTTTCTATGATGATTTGGTTGCTCAAGTGCTTAGAGATTAGCCACCAAAAATACACATGAAATTCTCCCACAAAATCTCTGTCTAAACCCTACCACAAAAATCGGTGCCACCAACTTTTCATATTCAGCCCTACCGAGATTTAACCCTAGACAGATCCTAGCCAAAACCCTAATATTCCGGTGCCACCAACATTCCACTTCGGTGCAACCGAAACAAGTGACCAACTCTCTGGTATCCTATTTTTAAGAATCGGAATTTCCAAGTTTTGAAAATCGGTCCCACCAAGATTAGGAAACTGCCTAGGTCACCCATATCGGTACCACCGAGATTTATATATCGTTCTCACCGAAAAGACGAAAGTTGCAAGTTTTTGCACTAGTCGGTGCAACCGAGTTTTTACTCCAGTTTCACCAAGTTGGGCAATAATGTTCTAACGGTTGGATATTTGGAGATGCCTATATATGTACCCCTCCACCTCCTCTCACTTGTAGAGGAAGCACTCAGAGCATACCTACACTTGCCCCATCCATTTTTCTGAGAGAGAGCCACCTACTCATGTGTTGAGATCAAGATCTTCCACTTCAACCATATGAATCTTGATTTGTAGCCTCCCCAAGTTGCTTTCCACCCAATCAACCTCTTTTACGAAGCCAAATCTATGAGAGAGTGATTGTGTGCTGAGGAGATTATCTTTTGAAGCACAAGAGCAAAGAGTTCATCATTGCTACCACATCTATTATCTTTTGGAGAGTGGTGTCTCCTAGATTGGTTAGGTGTCGCTTGGGAGCCTCCTTCTGGTTGGAGATATGCCCTAGAGGCAATCATGTATGATGATATTTCCTATGTTTTTATGAATAAAGATAGTCCTTGGACATTATCAATGATGTGTATTAAGAAGTACATGACTTGTTTGTGAGACTATGCATTGTATGATGACTATCCTAAATGGTCCCTAGTCGAAAGGGTTGTGTGGACGCGCAGCCAGTTAGATTAGCATATGACATGGTGGATGGTTCTGTCTCACTGACCATGTAGCATTGGATGCTAGCCGCATAATATGGACACAGAAAGATCTGGTCGGATTCGACGTAGTCGGATCCGAGTTGAGATAAGATCTGAGTTGGACAGACCCAACGATGAGACGCAGCGATAGGTCATCTGTGAGTCTCTAGTACAACATATGTTCTATGTCCTAAGACCTGAGCTGACGCATGTACTCGGGATGGTGATAGACCTACTTTGGGCCGACCAAACGCTACTCCGTAACTGGGTAGTTATAAAGGTAGGTTTCGGGCTCGTCCAGACCCATGCTGCGAGACGTGCTCGAGCAAGATGGGATTTGCTCCTCCGATGAGGAGAGATATACTCTGGGCCCCTCAGGAGATCCGACCTGGATAAGCATGGCCATGCGATGAGGATTATGAGATAATCCGAAGTGTTGGGCGGATTCATCGGAACGAGAAAGAGGTCGTGCGGCAACAAGGATGACCATGTCGCCTTGAGCACGACAACATATATCGTGTGAAAAAGGGAACATAAGTGTGAAGTACAGGTTCGCCTAACTAGCTTCATCGGACACTTGGAGTCGGCATGCTTTGCTAGAGGCCGCTACCGACTAGTCGAGCCGGATGTAATCTGACTCGCGACCAAGTGAACGAGAACCTAAGGGGTCGCGCGCTTAACGGAAGGAACACGTGGGCTTTAGGATCCGTGCGAGGCCCAAGAGTTGATCCCGTGCCGGATGCCTATATATAGTGGAGGTGCGGCACACCCATCTGGTTGATCGCTTCGGCGCCATCATTAGGGCTTTGCATGTGTTGCAACTAGCCACCTCCACTTGACGCCGCCAACTGTGTGATCGGACCTAGCAGTCCGCCGCACGGTGTTCCTCCTGCACGCGCGGATATTGTTAGAGCCGGTGCACTTGCGCCGCTCCGGCGAACCTGTACGTGGGATCCGACGACTGGCTGTTCGAGGGAGATCGGACGAGGAGGAGACGGACCACATGAAGGTGCTGCCCCAACTCTACTTCCGCTGCACGGCACTGCGCGTCTAGTGGTAACGATATGTGATCCATCTCCATAGCATGTTCTTGGATGTTCTGCGTGTAGGAAATTTTTAATTGGCATGTGATGCACCTACAAGAGAACCAAACACTTCTTCGTGTGTGGAGTTGAACCAAGAAGTTTGTACGGGCAAGGAGATCACCTACTTCGTGAAGATCTACCCATAGTGAGGCTAGTCCTTCGTGGACGGAAGCCGTGATGGAATAGACGAGGTTGCTACTTTGTGGACCCTTACGGGTGGAGCCCTCCATGGACTCTCGCGACCGCTACCCTCTGTGGGTTGAAGTCTCCATCAGCGTGGATGTACAATAGCACCACCTATCAGAACCACGGGAAAAATCTTCGTGTCTCCAATTGCGTTTGATCTTCCTACCTCTACTCTTTCTTACATATGTTTGTATTTACTTTCCGCTGCTATACTTGTTGACTAGCATGTGTAGGGTGCACTAGACTTGTTAGAATTGCTAAAATCTGCCAACCATTAAAATTGGGTAAAGGTTAGGTTTTTAATTTGTCAAGTAGTCTATTCACCCCCCCCCCCTCTAGACGTCCCTTCTCGATCCCACACCACTACTCGCTTCAACACTCATTGGACCGCATACATCAGTATCTATTATTTGCAACTAGTCAGTTGCCCACTCCATCGTGACAGAAAATGGGGTTTCAGTCATCTTGCCCATGAGGCACGGTTCGCATGTCTCAAGCGATTCAAAATCGAGTGATTCCAAACCATCAGCATGGAGCTTCTTCATGTGCTTTACACCAATATCACCTAAGTGGTAGTGCCACTAGTAAGTGATACTATCATCTTTAACTTTGCATCTTTCGGCATCAAAGTTATGAACATGTGTATCACTACAATCGAGATTCAATAAGAATAAACTATTCACATTGGGTGCATGACCATAAAACATATTACTCATATAAATAGAACAACCATTATTTCCTGATTTAAATGAATAACCGTCTCACAATAAACAAGATCCAGATATAATGTTCATGCTAAAACACAGGCACCAAATAACAATTATTTAGGTTCAAAACTAATCCCGAAGGTAATCGAAGAGGGAGTGTGCCGACAGCGATCACATCAACCTTGGAACCATTTCCGACGTGCATCGCCACCTCATCCTTAGCTAGTCTCCGTTTATTCTACAACTCTTGTTTCAAGTTACAAATATTAGCAACTAAATCGGTAGAAAATACCTAGGAGCTACTACGAGAACTAGTAAGGTACACATCAATAACACGTATATCAAATAGGCCTTTGTTGACGTTGCCAAACTTCTTATCTGCCAGGTACTTGAGGCAGTTCTCCTTCCAGTGGCCAGTTCCCTTGCAATAGAAGCACTCAGTCTCGGGCTTGGGTCCAGCTTTGGGTTTCTTCACGAGAGCAGCAATTGGTTTGTCGTTCTTCTTGATTTCTTGCCCTTGCCTTTTTTGAAACTAGTGGTCTTGTTAACCATCAACATTTGATGCTCCTTTTTTATTTCTACTTCCACGGCCTTAAGCTTCACGAATAGCTCAGGGATTGTCTTATCCATCCCTTGCATATTACAGTTCATCGCGAAGATCTTATAGCTAGGTGGCAGTGACTGCAAAACTCGGTCAACAACCGTCTCGGGTGGAAGCTCAACTCCCAACTGATTCAAGTGATTTTAGTACCCAGACATTCTGAGTATATGCTCACTGACTGAGCTATTCTCCTCCATCTTGCAGGCAAAGAACTTATCGGAGGTCTCATACCTCTCAATGCGGGCATGAGCTTAAAATACCAACTTCATGTAACAACCCGAGACCGACGCTCCAGAAGATTCCCGTTTTATTCCGTTGTCGTCGTGTGATTCGTTTGTGGTTGCATTCATCATCGCATCATCCGCATTACATTGACACTCCTTTGTCTTCATTTTTTATTTTTTTTCAAAACTTGCATCCGTTCATATTTGTCGGTTCTCTCCGTTTTGTCGTGGACCGTTTTGAAACCAACCACACACGCATGCGCCCGCGGCATCGATAAAATATTGTTTTCAAAGGTGCGTATGAAATATTCTCGGATTGGGTCGAAACTTGGTGTGCGGTCTTGTTATATTGTAGGTAGACCGCCTGCCAAATTTCGTCGCAATCGGAGGTCGTTTGATACCCGAACGGTCGACCGTAGCGGCACCATCATCGGTTTATTTGTCGGATGTTTTCGGTTTTAAAACTCGTTACCGGGCCGCAAACCTCCTCTCTTCTCTCAGCCCAACCAACCTACACAGCCCAACCTAGCCCACCTAACCATCCCCGCGACTGGAGCCGTCCGATCGCGATCGGAGGGCTCGAAATGGTGGAAAAACCCCCTAACCCTAGCCCCCCATTGCTATAAAGGATGCCCCCTTCCAAAACCAGACTCCTCCCTCCCCTGCCTCGAAATCCGTGCCAACCCTAGCCTCCTCCCACGCAGCCAGCCGCAACCCGCTTCATTTTCCGCACCGGCCACCTCCACCGTGTCACTTGTCGTCGCCTGAGCCGCCGTGTCGCCGCTTGCAGCCTACCACAGCCTGCCACGTTGCCTCCTCCACCTCCCACCTCACCGCGGCCCACTCCGGGTCAAACCGGGCCCGAGCGCGCCCGCACCGCCCCGCCGCCCGCGCCCGAGCACCTCCCCGCGCGTGGAGCCGGCTCCCTCCGCCGCCTGTGTGTCCCAGCCTCCTCCCACTGGGCAACAGCTCGCCGGAGTTCCCCGCCTCGCCCCGCGCCACCCGAACCCCGCCGCCTCGCGTGCCGCCGCTGCGTGGTCCACCGCGCACCGGACCCGAGGCCGAGTGCCGCCCGCAGCTCCCCTTGGCACCGCCCCGGCCGCCGCCGCGTCATGTAGTCCTGCCGGCCCGGATCTTGTCGGGAACGGGACGAGCCGCCGCCGCCGCCCCAGATCCAACCGTCCCCGGCCACGCCGTCACCCGCCGGTCCCCCCGGCGTCGCAAGTTCGTGCCGCCGCCGCCCTGCCTCCGGTCGAGCGGGAGCTCGGGGACGGGCGCCCGTTGACCGGCCTCCCCCGCGTGGCCACATGGGTCGGCCCAGCCGTAGGCCCGGTCTGCCTCCTCTCTGGCTCGAGGGCCCTATGTGAGCACTCAACCTATCCTCAGTCCGCGCGTGTTGAATAGCTAACCTACGCACACCCTGTTTCGGTCCGTTTCATGTTTTATTTGCTATATGCAAATTTGCTAATTTCAGAAAAAAGCATGTTTTTAAAATGCCAATAAGTAATTAACCGTGCATCGTATCGAAATAATCTATATATGAAATATGTGTAGAATTTTGTGCAGATTATTATATCCCACTTTCATAAATGTTTAAAATGTTTAAATGCCATTTTTCTGATAATTTGCTTATATGTCATATTGCATTGTGCATTAATATTTAAGCGTGCATCCGAATTAAACAAACCTTATATGTAGATTATTTATATCCCTTTTTCATGCCTGATAAAAATGTTAAATGTGATGTTTGCATTTAATTTGCATAAAATTACTAGCGAAAGAGGTTTATGTCCTAATCTCGTAATATGTTGTGTCATTTGTTTTATAGTGAAAACCCACATATTATATATGATTTTGGGGTAGAAAACTCCATGGAATTTATCTGTGCAATTAGTTTTGTTATTTGAGCATTTTTGTCTGCATGTTATTTTTCTATGATGCCCTTTTGTTTATTTTGTGTGAATTAATCCATGCATGATATGAAATAATTGTGAACATGAGATGTGCCCTTGGACATGTGTGCTAGGCCTTGGTATTTTTGGTTGCTGTAGAAATGCATGTTTAGGTGTTATTTTCTTGTTGCCAACATGACATAAAAATATTGCTGTTTTGTGGGTCCATAATAATTCTAAGTCTGAAACTGTTATTTTGTTGCCATGTTACGATGTGGTTTGCTATTGATCTAGAAGTCTTTTGTGGTTGCTCCCAAGGGGACTTTTGTTAAGCATGTTATTGTCTACCAGGTTATGTCATTTTTGCCATGTATAAGATTTGCATCATAGTCATTTCTGTTGTCCAACATACCAATCTGTTAAAAACTGCTGCTCATGTCTAGTCTAATTTTCACCAAGTCTGAGAATCTGTTTTCTTCAATATGCCATGTTGTGTTGATGCTAGCTATGATTCTATGCATAATTAGACCTTGCCTCCATAGAGTGATTTGTTGTGCATCATGTCATCTACCATGCTGTAAATTTTCATTCCATGATATGCCCTGTAACTTATAGTTTTATTGCTGCCAATATGCCTTCGTAAAAATCTGCTATGCTAAAACCTGTTATTTTTACTAAGTCATAATCTGCTATATTTTATTGCCATGTTGTGAGCTTCCTACCATGTGTTCCATGATTCTTTTGAGTATGATATGTGAAGATGAAATGAAGTGTGTGTTATATGCTACTGCCCCATGCTTAGTTTGTGCATTTTAGGATCTTGTAGCTTGTTGTTTTCATGTGTGCAAAATGCTATGTTGCTGTTTTGGGCAGATTTAAATAAAATCTTGCATTGGTGATTGTGGTTGAACCGTAGCTCCGTTTTGGGCATGCCATATAGAAATCTTGCCTAGAATTGCATGTAGTATCATATTATCATGTTGCATACATGTTTTGAAGTGCTTGTGGTTGTCATTTTCATGCATTTTTGAATTCATGACATGTGCATCTTGTGTTGGTCATATCTTCTAGGCCGTAGCTCCGTTTCGTATGATCCATATATGTAAATAGACTAGAATGACGTGTAGAATCATGTGGAGCACTTTATTTTGCTGTTTAACAAACATAAAATGTGTTTAGGACAGATCTGGACCAATTCCTAAATTTGCATATGAGGTCGCTTCGGAAATACTATAAGTTGTTTCCGACCTCATTTAAGATGCCTAGATAGTGTAGTTTCATTATGCTTCACCTCTTGCCATGTTTAACAACATTTAATATTATCTTGTACCTAACGAGAGCGTACTAAATAATTCGAAAGTGGAGTTTCGTCAATATGCAACTCGTTGCATATTGAGCTTCACTTAATGTGTAGTATTTGTTTGTTGTGATTGCCATGCCTTGCATAATTAAACCGGACATGCATCATGCTTGTTTGCGCATCATGTCATGCATATGTTGTGGTGTTGATCATGTGTTGATTGGTTTTTCGGATTGCTTCTTATCGATAGAGTTCGGAAAGCGTTCGGAGTGTGAGTATCCGTTCGACTACGTTGGTTCGTCTTCTTCATGGACTCGATCTTCTTCCAAGCGGGATCTCAGGCAAGATGATCATTTCCCTGGATACCATTACTATCATTGCCATGCTAGATGTCTCGTTTCTATCGCTTGTCTCGCTACCTACCACTTGTTCGTCAAGCCTTCTAAAATGCCATGATAAGCCTCTAACCCCTCCACAACCCAGCAAACCATTGTTTGGCTATGTTAACGCTTGCTCAGCCCTTCTTATAGTGTTGCTAGTTGCAGGTGCAAGCTCTTTCCATGTGCAACATGGATAATTAGTTATATCACAATATTATTGCTATTTAATTTAATGCACATATATACTTGGTAAAAGGTGGAAGGCTTGGCCTTTTGCTCTGTGTTTTGTTCCACTTTTGCCGCCCTAGTTACTTGTGTACCGGTGTTATGTTCCATATTTTGCGCTCCTAACATGCTCGGGGTTGTTATGGGGACCCCCTTGATTTTCGTTTTTGGATAAAACTTGTCTGGCAAGGCCCAACATTGGTACTACATTTGCCTAATAACTAATAAACCTGCATAGGGAGTAATTAACCCGAGGATCTTTAATCAACAACCCGGGCCAGTGCTCCTCATGAGTGTTGGTCCAACCCAGAGCAGTGTATTAACGCTACCCGGGGCAACTTGGTGATTGGCGTGGTGACCATAGCTAATCCGTCGTCTCCTGAGATTGAGATACGCGGCTCCTATCGGGTTCGTCGACACGTCGAGCGGTCTTGCTGGACTTGTTTTACCTTTCCCGAATGTCTTGTGCGCGGAAATCCGAGGATACTTCCGTCTATCACGAGGTTGCGGTTTTCCAACGGAATTGCCTAGGAAATCACGGGATTCGTGGTCGAGGTTATTCCCGCGACGTGTGGTTAGTTTGTGATGGATGAGTTGGAGCACCCCTGTAGGGTTAAATCTTTCGGAAAGCCGTGCCCGCGGTTACGTGGCAACTTGGAACTTTGTTTAACACCCGGTCATAACAAACTTGAAGTAAACTCAAATAAAATACACCAATTGTGTGTGTAACCGTGAATGTCTCTTCTCGTGAATTTCTGATCCGAGAGAGAACACGGTGGGGTTATGTTTGACTCGTAAGTAGGTGTTCGGGATCACTTAGTGATCATTACTAGTTCACGTCCGTTTATGTGACAATAATCCCCTTTTATTCTTGTACTCGTAAGTTAGCCACTCAAATAAATGCTTCGTGCTTGTTGCAGCCTCACTACTTAACCATACCTCACCCATTAAGCTTTAATAGTCTTCATACCCTTGGAAATGAGATTGCTGAGTCCCTGTGGCTCACAGATTACTACAACAACAGTTGCAGGTACAGGTAATGCAATGCTTTGACGTGAGAGCGATGCTTGTATGATTTGGAGTTCTTCTTCTTCTTCTTCTTCATCGATCATAGGATGGGTTCCAGGCGGCAGCCTGGGATAGCAAGGATGGACGTCATTTTATCGTTTGATTTCGTCCGTAGACGGACCCTGCTCTTCTATATGATGATTGTATATGATGTTGTATTGATGTGATCTTGATTTATCTTGTGGCGAGTATAAGCCAATTCCCTCATCTCTTCTTTACATGTACTTGCAATGATATCCATTCTTGCAAAACGACGAGATGCGCTTCTATCCCTGTCGAGGCCTTCGTGCCAAAACAAGGATAGGATCGCATCTTGGGCATTACAAGTTGGTATCAGAGCCTGTACCGACCTAGGAGCCCCCTTGATTGATCGAACTTTGGCCGAGTCGAGTCTAGTGAAAAACTGTTTTGAGTCTAGTTATATATCGGAGAGTAGGATTCTTTTTACTCAT
The DNA here is from genome assembly GCA_039707655.1 of Elymus sibiricus. NCBI lineage: Eukaryota > Viridiplantae > Streptophyta > Magnoliopsida > Poales > Poaceae > Elymus > Elymus sibiricus. The sequence goes on along the minus strand of CM077667.1, from coordinate 195,184,902 downwards.
CTTCTATGCTCTGGTGAGGAATCGTGACATAGGAATTTTAGTTCTACCCCTTTTCTCACTCAAAATTTTTAGGATCACGCGGGTATTTTGGAACCTCTATGATGTCGATGTGACCTGAACTCTGTTCTTGGTGCCTCCCGTACGTATGGATTGGACCCGGGGAGTTGAGCTCCAACGGGTTCTTGACACATCCCTATCGTTTAGTTTCCTTAGTATCTCAGGACGCGGATGTTCGAAATTGCTTCAATACTATTCATGGTGCGAAGAGTGTGGACGCACCCAGTACGGGGGAGCGGGGTCACATGTACTGTCATGTTTAGTATCGTTGTGATTACGAGGGTCTGAGCTAGATGAGTTTCCGTGGTTTCTCTGGTTTTGTGTTGACGGATGTGATACACGGTGGGTAGTATTATTGCTAGGAGTTGAGTGATTTATTCAGTAATTTATCCGTGTATCCGTTGGACCAGATTGCATAACCAGAAAGATTTCGGGAGTTCTTAGGTGACAATTCAAGTTGTTACCTAGGATTATCCTTCCAGCAAATGCAAATGGGTTATGTATTTGTTTCCGTCTTAATTCGAAAGCCTATTCCTTTGATTTGTGTTGTAGTGTGGTAATTCGAGTTGCTTTGATGTCAAGTGGTGATTTCATATCTTTCCTAAGCGGTGTTCTCATATTTTTATGAGAATGCTAATCCTTTTGTTCAACCGGAGTTGTCATGAAATTCTTTTCAACTGGAGTGCTTCTCTTCAAGTAAATTCAATCCTTTTCAATATTAGCAAGATCTATCCTCTTATTTCTTTCCAGAGTTCATTTCATCCATCGTAAGTTTTCTTTGTTTTCCCCACCCTCCCGCCCTTTTTCTTCAAAAGATTAAATTATCATCCAAGTGCCCTTCTTTTCATGTGATGCTTCCGCTATCTTCTCTTCCGTGAGGTATCCAGTGATTCGTTGTGAAGATGCTCAAGTGCTCAAGTTCATCATTTCTTAGTCGCCATCTTTGTTTTCTTTTCTGGTGGATTCAATTCAAGATTTCAGTGCTCATCATATCATTTCCATTTATTCTATGCTTACCCATGTTGGGGATTCTTAATCAATCCTCTCTTGTTTGTTCATCCCTCTCTCTATTCTATCCGGAGTGCTGAAGATATCTCAGAAGATTCGTCTTTTCATTCTGTCCTTTCAAAATATTTCGAGGTTCTCACCTCATCAAGTTCAATTTGTACCGGTGCAATCTCTCTTTCTAAGAAATTGTTTCAACGGTGATCTCTTTGAGTGGGCTCATAACCCACAGGTTTTTCCCCAAGATCTTACCTGGCTCTTCTAATATTTTCCGGAGATGTCCTCAAATTCTCTTTAATATGACGTAAGAATGAATTTCATCAGTCATATTCCTTTTCCAAGATCGCTTCAAATTATTTCATCATTGGCTCAACCTTTCCTTATTCATTGTTCCGGAGTGTCTCAGTAATTCATGATGTTGTTCCTCGTCATCTTTCTCAGCGTTCAAGATCAAAGGAGTGTTTCTCCTAAATCTTTGTCCATTCTCATGAAGATTCATGGTTAAAGTTTCATGCTATCCACCCGAATTGTTTTCAATCATGAGTAATTCCTTCCATATCTATCCGGAGCATTTCAGAGTTGTTTTCATTCTTGATCCTCCGAACGCCATCATTTCAGAAGATTACTTCGTTCTCAACTTTCAGCTTTCGTTTTCCAATTCTTCTCAATTGTTGTCTCTTTGTTCGTATCTCAGTTATTTTGGTGCTTCGTTCAAGTTTTCAGCAAGGCGGATCGTGATCTCTTCGTTCTCATGTATCTCCATTCATTCGAAGAATTCCCTCTTTCGTTTTCAAATATTTACCGGCGTTGCGTTGAAGGATTCTTCAAGTTTGTGCTCCATATCTCTCTCTCTTCAATTCTTTTCAAGAATAGTAAGTGGTATGCCAAATCCGTTGCTTGTTATCAATTGAACTTGATGAAGGATAAGCATAATATAATTCTTATTCTTGTTTCATCAAAGTGATTTCAATCCTTCTTCCGGAGTTGTTCATGATATCTAATTCTTGGTTCTAAGTGTTTCATCTTTTCTTTTCGGAAGTTCTAAGTTTTCTCAAGTATCTCGTCGTGAAGCTTCATCCAAGTCTTGCTAGGTGTTAATCTTATTCTTTTCAACCTTCAATTCTTTTCTATCATCCTTTCAACCCGGTGTTCCCCAAGAGGTTCTTCATTGTGTTGCGTCAAGGATTTAATTCATTCTCGAAGTGTTCTTCATGATTGTTGTTCGAAGAGCCCAAGTATTCTTTCTCTTGCATTCCGAAGTGCAATTCTTTCTCCATTATCTTTTGTGATGGTGTTATAGCATTCTTGGTTCATGAGGAGTCTTGAAGAGAACTTATCAAGAGTGAGATAATTAAACCCATCATTTTCTTCCTTGTTGTTATCTTGGATTAGATTTCACTTAAAGCCTTTCCTAAGGATTGTTGCTATTTGCGGTGTTTATCAAGATCCTGGTTCTCTATGTATCCTCTTGGTGAAAGAAGTTTTGCATATCTTGTGGCTCCCAATCATTCAATTGTTTGGTTTAGTGGCCGGTTGTCACCTCATAATTTTGAGATGTTTCCATAAACCCACATCAAGCTTGTTCTTTCCGTTGTTGATTTTCCAACAACTCCGTTCAATCCTTCCTTGCTTTCGAATTCGATTGTGGTAGAAGTTGTCTTTTTCTTCTCCGTTCTTTCTTCCAATGATCTAGCTTCTAGTCTTTTGTTCCGGAGGCGTTGTGATGTTGCTCTCTTCAATCTATCATCTTGTTTTGTCAAGATCATGTTGCTTCTTTGCTTATTCATTTAACTGGAGTGTTGTGTCCTATCTTCAAGTTATTTCCATCTAATCAAGTTTTATCTCTTTCTACCGAAGTGCTGCCCAAATTTCTTTTGAATTCTTGCTTGTTTCTCAGATCATCCTTCTTCTCTTGATTTCACTCGTTTGTCAATGAAGCAACTAAGTTTTACCTCTTCCTTTTCTCTTTCTCTTCCCCTTCTCATTCTAATATCTCGGGTCGAGATCTCTTGTAAGTGGAGGAGAGTTGTAACAGCCCGAGACCGACGCTCCAGAAGATTCCCGTTTTATTCCGTTGTCGTCGTGTGATTCGTTTGTTGGTTGCATTCATCATCGCATCATTCGCATCATCCGCATTACATCGACACTCCGTTGTCTTCATTTTTTATTTTTTTTCAAAACTTGCATCCGTTCATAGTTATCGGTTCTCTCCGTTTTGTCGTGGACCGTTTCGAAACCAACCACACACGCACGCGCCCGCGTCATCGATAAAATATTCTTTTCAAAAGTGCGTATAAAATATTCTCGGTTTGGGTCGAAACTTGGCGTGCGGTCTTATTTTATTGTAGGTAGACCGCCTGCCAAATTTCGTCGCAATCGGAGGTCGTTTGATACCTGAACGGTCGACCTTAGCGGCACCGTCATCGGTTTATTTGTCGGGTGTTTTCGGTTTTAAAACTCGTTGCCGGGTGCTACTTCTTGAGCTTGCGTTGGTTTTCCCTTGAAGAGGAAAGGGTGATGCAGCAAAGTTGATAATTATTTCCCTCAGTTGTTGAGAACCAAGGTATCAATCCAGTAGGAGATACAAGCAAGTCCCCAATCTTCGCACCTACACAAACAATCAAACTCTTGCACACAACGCTATAAGGGGGTTGTCAATCCCTTCACGGTTATTTGCAAGGATGAGATCTGATAGAGATAGATATAAAATATTACTAAATCGAAAAGTAAAACAAAAGTAAAAAAGAATGCAGCGAAGTATTTTTGGTATTTTTGGTTTATAGATCTGAAAATATAATATGGAAAATAGACCCGGGGGCCATAGGTTTCACTAGAGGCTTCTCTCATGAAGGAAAATAATACGGTGGGTGAACAAATTACTGTCAAGCAATTGATAGAAAAGCGCATAGTTATGACGATATCCAAGGCAATGATTATGCATATAGGCATCACGTCCGTGTCAAGTAGACCAAAACGATTCTGCATCTACTACTATTACTCCACACATCGACCGACTCCTGCCTTCATCTAGAGTATTAAGTTCATGAAGAACAGAGTAACGCATTAGGTAAGATGACATGATGTAGAGGGATAAAATCAAGCAATATGATGAAAACCCCATCTTTTTATCCTTGATGGCAATAATACAAATATGTGCCTCGCTACCCCTACTTTGTCACTGGGTGAGGACACCGCAAGATTGAACCCAAAACTAAGCACTTCTCCCATTGCAAGAATTACCAATCTAGTTGGCCAAACCAAACCAATAACTCGAAGAGACTTGCAAAGATATGAAATCATGCATATAAGAATTCAGAGAAGATTCAAATAATATTCATAGATAATCTGATCATAAACCCACAATTCATCGGATCTCGTCAAACACACCGCAAAAGAGTATTACATCGGATAGATATCCATGAAGATCATAAAGAACATGGTATTGAAGAACAAAGAGAGAGAAGAAGCCATCTAGCTACTAGCTATGGACCCGAAGGTCTGTGGTGAACTACTCACGCATCATCGGAGGGTCAATTGAGTTGATGTAGATGCCCTCCGTGATCGAATCCCCCTCCGGAAGATTACCGGAAAAGGCTCCAAGATGGGATCTCACGGGAACAGAGGCTTCCGGCGGCGGAAAAGTATTTTCGTGGCTCTTTTTGGTATTGGGGGAATATTTGGGAATTTATAGGCCGAAGAATAGGGTTAGGAGGCCTGCTGGGGGGGCACAAGCCAGGGGGCGCCCCCCCTAGGGGCGCGCCCTGGTTGCTTGTCGCCTCCCGGCAGGTCTCCTGCCTTCATCTCCAAGTTTGGTAGGTTTCTTCTGGTCCAAGAAAAATCATCGTGAAGATTTTATTCCGTTTGGACTCCGTTTAATATTCCTTATCCGCAATACTCAAAAACAAGGAAAAAACAGAAACTGGCACTAGGCTCTAGATTAATAGGTTAGTCCCAAGAATAATATAAAATAGCATATTAATGCATATAAAACATCCAAAACAGATAATATAATAGAATAGAACAATAAAAAATTATAGATACGTTGGAGACGTATCAAGCATCCCCAAGCTTAATTCCTGCTCGTCCTCGAGTAGGTAAATGATAAAAACAGAATTTTTGATGTGGAATGCTACCTAACATATTTATCCTTGTAATATTCTTTATTGTGGCATGAATATTCAGATCCGCAAGATTCAAAACAAAAGTTTAATATTGACATAAAAACAGTAATACTTCAAGCATACGAACAAGGCAATTGTGTCCTTTCGAAATAACATGGCCTCAGAAAGCTATCCCTACAAAATCATATGGTCTGGCTATACTTCAAGCAAAGTATTTAAATCATGCACAACCCCGATGACAAGTCAAGCAATTGTTTCACACCTTTTATGTTCTCAAACCTTTTCAACTCTCATGCAATACATGAGCGTGAGCCATGGATATAGCACTATAGGTGGAATAGAATATGGTGGAGGTTGTGATGAAAAGGAGAAGATAGTCTCACATCAACTAGGCGTATCAACGGGCTATGGAGATGCCCATCAACAGATATCAATGTGAGTGAGTAGGGATTGCCATACAACGGATGCACTAGAGCTATAAGTGTATGAAAGCTCAAAAAGAAACTAAGTGGTTGTGCGTAATGATGAAAAATTCCACTAGTTATATGAAAGTGACAAAATAGGAGACTCTCTATCATGAAGATCATGGTGCTACTTTGAAGCACAAGTGTGGAAAAAGATAGTAGCATTGTCCCTTCTCTCTTCCTCTCATTTTTTTATTTATTTTGGTGGGCATCTTTGGCCTCTTTTTTTTATTTGGGCTTCATTGGCCTCTATTATTATTTGTAAAGTCTGGAGACTCATCCCAACTTGTGAGGGAATCATAGCTTCCATCATCCTTTTCTCTCACGGGACAATGCTCTAATAATGAAGATCATCACACTTTTATTTACTTACAACTCAAGAATTACAACTCGATACCGAGAACAAAATATGACTCTATATGAATGCTTCCGGTGGTGCACCGGGATGTGCAACGATCTAGCCTAGCAAATGACATCAAAAAACGGACAAGCCATGAAAACATCATGCTAGCTATCTTACGATCATGCAAAGCAATATGAAAATGATGGTGCGTGTCATGAAAAACGGAACGGTGGGAGTTGCATGGCAATATATCTCGGAATGGCTATGGAAATGCCATAATAGGTAGGTATGGTGGCTGTTTTGAGGAAGGGTATATGGTGGCTGTTTTGAGGAAGGTGGGTTTAATGCACCGGCGAAAGATGCGCGGTACTAGAGAGGCTAGCAAAGGTGGGAGGGTGAGAGTGCGTATAATCCATGGACTCAACATTAGTCATAAAGAACTCACATACTTATTGCAAAAGTCTATTAGTTATCGAAGCAAAGTATTAGACACATGCTCCTAGGGGAGAGGTTGGTAGGAGTTAACCGTCGCGCGCTCCCGACCCTCACACAAAGGATGACAATCATTAAACAAATCATGCTCCGACTTCATTACATAACGGTTCACCATACGTGCATGCTACGGGAATCACAAACTTTAACACAAGTATTTCTACCAATCCACAATTACTCACTAGCATGACTCTCATATCACCATCTTTATATCTCAAAACTATATGCAAGGAATCAAACTTCTCATAGTATTCAATGCAATTAATATGAAAGTTTATATTATATCCCTCTTGGATGCCCGTTATATGGGGACTAAACTCATAACCTAAACCAATTACCATGCTGTTTTAAATACTCTCAAAATAATATAAGTGAGGTATGAGAGTTCAATTATTTCTATAAAATAAAACACCACCGTGCTCTAAAAAGATATAAGTGAAGCACTAGAGCAACATTGCCTAGCTCAAAAGATATAAGTGAAGCACATAGAGTGTTCTAATAAATTCACGATTAATGCGTGTCCCCCTCAAAATATGTGTGCAGCAAGGATGATTGTGGCAAACTAAAAAGCAAAGACGCATATCATACAAGACGCTCCAAGCAAAACACATATCATGTGGTGAATAAAAATATAGCCTCGAGTAAATTTACTGATGGATTGAAGACGAAAGAGGGGATGCTTTCCGGGGCATCCCCAAGCTTAGGCTCTTTGGTATCCTTGAATATGGCTTGGGGTGCCTTGGGCATCCCCAATCTTAGGCTCTTGCCACTCCTTATTCCATAGTCCATCAAATCTTTACCCAAAACTTGAAAACTTCACAACACAAAGCTCAACAGAAAACTCGTGAGATCCGTTAGTATAAGAAAAATAAATCACCACTTTAGGTACTGTTGTGAACTCATTCTTTATTTATATTGGTGTAATATGTACTGTATTCCAACTTCTCCATGGTTCATACCCCCCGATACAACCCATAGATACATCAAAATAAGCAAACAACACAAAGAAAACAGAATCTGTTTAAAACAGAACAGTCTGTAGAAATCTATAGACTTCGAATACTTCTGTAATTCCAAAAATTCTGAAATATTAGGAAAAACAAGGCAATTTGCATATTAATCTTGTGTAAAAATTTCAGACTCATTCGACGCTCTGGTGAATTTATAAAATTCCGGGACTGAGCGCAAAAGTTTCTGTTTTTCAGCAATATCAAATCACAATCACCGTAGACCATCCCAAAGGTCTTACTTGGCTCAAACACTAATTAAAACAAGAAAACACAATTACTACAGAGGTAATAATGTGTAAAGCACTCAAAAACAGAAGAAAAAACAAAAGCATCAAAATAAAATTGGGTTGCCTCCCAACAAGCGCTATTGTTTAACGCCCCTAGCTAGGCATAACGCAATAGATCTAGGTATTGTCATCTTTGGTATGCAATCCATAAGTAGCTCTCATAATATATTCATAAGGTAATTTAATTCTCTTTCTAGGAAAGTGTTCCATGCCTTTCCTTAACGGAAATTGGAATCTAATGTTTCCTTCTTTCATGTCAATAATTGCGCCGATTGTTCTAAGGAAAGGTCTACCAAGAATAATAGGACATGTAGGATTGCAATCTATATCAAGAACAATGAAATCTACGGGCACATAATTCCTATTTGCAACAATAAGAACATCATTAATCATTCCCATAGGTTTCTTAATAGTGGAATCCGCTAGATGCAAATTTAAAGAGTAATCATCAAATTCATGGAAACCTAGCACATCACATAAAGTTTTCGGAATCGTGGAAACGCTAGCACCCAAATCACACAAAGCATGGCACTCATAATCTTTAATTTTAATCTTAATAGTAGGTTCCCAGTCATCATAAAGCTTTCTAGGTATAGAAACTTCCAACTGAAGTTTTTCTTCAAAAGATTTCATCATAGCATCCACGATATGTTTAGTAAAAGCTTTATTTTGATTATAAGCATGCGGAGAATTCAACATGGATTGCAACAAGGAAATACAATCAATCAAAGAACAACTATCATAATTAAAGTCCTTGAAATCCAAATGAGTGGGTTCATTGCTATTTAAAGTTTTGACCTCTTCAATCCCACTTTTATCAATCTTAGCATTAAGATCTCTAGACTCCGAATCATTGGGACGCCTTTTAACTAAAGTTGACTTATCTCCAGTCCCATCTTTATCAAGATTTATATTAGAAAACAAAGATTCAATAGGAGTCACATCAATCACTTTAAGATCTTCATCTTTATTTAAAGATTCTGGCTTCACGGGGTATCGTGAGGTTGAATGGAGAGCTCTGGCGACGGCCCCGGCGACGCGCGCCCACCCACAGCATGCGCCTCCACCGCCGTCCCCGACCTCCCCTGCGCCGCGCCGGAGCCTACGCCGCCCCCGCCACTGTTGGCGCCGTCCTCGCCGGCGCCGGCCCCGGCCCCGCCTGCCCCAGCCGCCCCCGCTAGGCTCCGCTAGGCTGACCTAGCTGACGATGAGGCTGCGCCCCCCCCCATGCTGCGCCCCCTTCCCTCCCCTCCCCGGTCCCTCGTTGCGCTGCGCCGTCCGGCGTGGCTGGTGGCTCAGCCCCCCCCGCGCGGGGTTCTGCCACCGGCTCGCGGCGGCCACCACTGACGACACCGCGCCTGAGCTCTGCTCAGCCCGCCGGGGCGCAAGGTTCCCCCTTGCGGAGAGGTGACAAGCGCCGACGCCGCAAGCGTTCCTGGGGGGTGGCTGGTCGCTCCGATCTGGGCCATGCACATGCTTCGTGGCGCCGCCCGACGGCCGGAACCTGCTCCGCGCCGTTCTCGCTCCCGCCGGCGGCTAGTGGCTCGGCCACCTCCTCAGCTCCCGTTGCCCGTGCGTCCCCGTTCCGTCCGTTCATCGCCGCCTTCGGCTCCTCCTCCCTTCATTTCCAAGCTCTCCAGCCTCTCCGGCGTCCCTGGCTGGCCCTCTCCGGCAGCCCCTTGCCTGCGACGGCGGCGGCGGCGGCTCCCGCCCGTCGAGGGGAAACCCTTCGGGTCGGTGCCCCGCCCCGCGCCCTGGACCGCGCCTTCGTAGGCTGTGGCCTGCTGGGCCACTGCCCGGCCGAGCTGGCTGTGGCGCTCGATGGGCCCGGCCCATCTGATCTGGATCGGCCCCAGGTGTGTGGGCCTCTGCCGTGCCCAAGGCCCACCACCCCCGCCCCCAGTATTTGGCTACCCCGTGGACCTCCCTGTGCCCCTGTTCCCCTCCCCGCCGCCACACCCTTCTCGTCCAGCTCCTCCCTCCCCCCCCCCGCGCGACCCGCCGCACCCCCCTCCCGCTCGATCGCTCGACGTGGCGTCTCCTCCCCCTCCCCCCTCGTGGCTGTCGGCCATGACGCGTGAGTGGGATGACGGCGAGGCCCGACGCAAACGGCGTGTCGATGACCGCCGTGACCTTCCCCGCCCCTCCCCGGATGCCCTTCGTCGCGAGGATGAGCTTCGGCGCGAACTCCGCGAGCTCCGGGAGGGCCACAGGGATGACCGGCGCTCACCGGGCCGCTCCGACCGCAGGGGCCGGTCCCGCTCCCCCCGGGCTGCCTCCGGAGAGTGCCGCTCCCGGCGCCGCTCGCCCTCCCCCGTGCCCCACCGCGGCCGGAGCTCCTCTCCTTCCCCCGCGGCTCGCCCTTCGCCTCCTCGCTCCCAAGGCCCGCCGCCCTCCAATCCGACCCGGAAGTACGTCCCTCCCCACGCTGCTGCTCCTTCAGCCCCGGCCTCCTCTACCGCCCCGGGTGGCGACCCGCCCCGCGGACGCCAAGGTGCTGCCAAGAAGAAGAAGCGCCGCGGCCAGGGCCGGGGCAACCAGGCCGCTCCGCCATCGCTTGCTCCGGGTGCTGCGTCCGCCCCGGGTCCGGTCTCCAGCCTCCCTCGCCCTCTGTGCTTCAATTGCGGGGTGGCGGGTCACGCTCAAGTCAACTGCGTCAACCCCAAGTGCTGCTATATCTGCAAGGATCCGGGCCACCCCGCCCTTCTGTGTCCGGATCGTCCGGTGACTTCTGAGCTCATGATGTACGGCCACGGCATCGAGGGGCTTGGATTCTTCCACCTTGAGGTCCCCGACATGCCTCGACCCACTCCCTCGCTGCAGGCGATTGTCACTGTGGTGGATGGAGTTGCCTCCCTAGAGATGATTGAGGCCGAGCTCAACCACCTCTACCGCCGCCAGTGGGATTGGGTGGTCACGCCTACCGCGGGCGACGTCTTCACCGTGATCTTCCCCGACGCCATCAGCTACGGCTACGCCACCCGCAGTGGTCAGATCACCCTCGCCCTCAACCAGCTCGTCGTCAACATCACTGAGCCGATCCTCGACCCGAAGGCGGTGGCCGTCCTGGACACGGCTTGGATCCTCGTGGCCGGCCTCCCTGACATCGCACGGTCTGAACTTATCATCCGCCAGATGTCCCGGATCCTGGGCAAGGTGGTGGTGGTTGACGAGCTTTCTCTCCGCAAAGAGGAGGAGGTCCGGGTCAAGGTCAAGTGCCTGGACTCCTCCAAGCTCCGCGTCACCGTCCGGGTGTTCTTCAACAACCAGGGCTTCGACCTCCGGATCTCCCCTGAGCCCCCCAACCACGTGGGCCGCCCTCGCTTCCCCGGCGATGGCCCGCTCGGTAACGTTCCGGGGGCTGATGGGGATTACCGCGGCCGTCACCACCCCCGCTCCCACCGCTCTGAGGATGAGGGCTCCGACGACTCGCGCTCCCGCTCTCCGTCTCCCTCGTCTCCTCCTCCTGCCCCTGGGGGCCGGGGTCGGCAGGCCGCACTCGCTCCCCTGTCCACACCGGCGCCATCCCCGACCGGCCCTGTGGACCTGCCGGACGAGGCCGCGGTGGGGAGTGATGCTTCTAGCGTCGGCATGGTAGTCCTCCCCGCATCCTCGCCGCGCTCCCCCGACGTCTTCTCCCCCGCCATGTCGGGCCTGGGAGATGAGCTGCTCCCCCCCTCGGCACCGCCAGGACCCGTCGCGGTCGGCCCCCCTCCGGCCTCCCTCCCCGACGTGTCACTCGGGTCTCCCGCGGCTTTGCCGCTGTGCGTGCCCCCCTCGTCGTCAGGGCCTACGGACCCGCCTCCGTCTCCGCTGCCGGCGGTGACCGCGACCCCCATCCCCCCGCCTCCGACCCTGCGCCGCCCTCTTCGTCCCCGGCTCCTCTTCGCCTCGGCTGCTCTGAGCTGGTGCTCCAGCCCGCCCCCGTGACGGACCCCGACGCAGAGGGGGAGACCCAGGTGACCACTCCGGTGGCTCCCCAGCCCCCCCCCCCCCCCGCCGCGGTCCGCGGCCTTCTCTCGTCGCGGCCGGTCTTCCTCCTCCCCGGTGACAGTCTCACGCCATAGTGCCTGGCTCGACGCTGCCCGGCCTGACGGTTGCCCAGCTCTGCCCATCCCTGAGCGGGCGGAGCTCCGGGCCGCTGCCCGGAACCTGGAGCCAGGTACCCCTACCGTTCCCCCTCTTCTTCTACCTGCTCGTTTTCTGCTCTCGAGTCGGTTCCGCTGGGCCACCTTGCGAAGGTGGCGACAGACTCTGCGATCATCTTCAGGGGGGAGGCTGCAACCCCCTTAGTACAGATCGAAGCCATCCGGGCTCGCGAGGTTCTTGACGGTATATTGGCGGAAGCCTGCGCGGCTCTGCTCTCCCCTCCTGCCCCCCCGGCCCCTGAGTCGAGGCCCTCTGCAGCTCAGACCCACAGAGCTGGTGGCCTCCTCCCATTGGAGGCGGCCGTGCTTCGTGGCCGCACCCGTTCTCGAACTGCCGCCCTTCGCGCCCAAAGCGCATCTCGTGTTCTGGGGTCAAGCAGCCCCCCAATGGCGCCTTAATGCGTGCCCTTTTCTGGAACATCCGCGGTTTCGGCCACGATGGCCGACGCCGCCAACTTCTCGAGTACATGCGCGATGAACACATTGACATTGTTGCCATCCAGGAGACCATGCGCACTGAATTCTCCCTGCCGGAGCTCGATTGGCTGAGCTCCCACCTCTTTGCCTGGCATTGGCTCCCTTCTAGTGGGATTGCCGGCCACTCGGGTGGCATCCTATTAGGCATGAAGGATGCTACCTTCGAGGTGGGTAGTATGGACAGGGGCCAGTTCTTTGTCAGCATGGAGCTCTATGAACGGGCCCTTAATTTCAAATGGGAGGTGATCATCGTCTACGGCCCCGCAGAGCATAGTAGGTCTGCCTCCTTCCTCGAAGAACTCCACTGGAAGGTCTCGGCCGCCACTCTTCCGGTGGTAGTCGGGGGCGATTTTAACCTCCTCCGATTCGCGGAAGACAAGAGCAATGCACATGTCAACTTTGCATGTATGCAATTGTTTAATGATTGCATTGCTGATCTTGGCCTTCGCGAGATAGATAGGATTGGTGCCAGGTTCACCTGGACCAATCGCCAGGCTTCCCCGACCCAGTCCGTTCTGGACCGGGTCCTAGTCTCCTCGGATTGGGACCTCCGCTGTTCCCTGGCCATCACCCGGATTGGTTTTGACCACGTCCCCCTCCTCCTTTCCTCCGCCGACGAGCGCCCTCCGATCCCCCCTCGCTTCCGGTTCGAGACTTTTTGGCTGTCCCAAACCGGCTTTGTTGAGGCCGTCGGCGCCCGCTGGGTGGAGGCTCGTGCTCACCCCCACCCCCGCCCTCCCTCGGCTATTGATGCGTGGCATTCCTGTGCCAAACGAGGCCGGCAGTTCATGAAAGGGTGGGGTGCCAACCTTGGCTGCGATCTCCGCGAGTGCAAGAAGACCCTGTTGACCGCTATCCAGGCCCTTGACCTCCTGGCTGACGCGACCGGCCTCTCCCCTGATGAGTGGCTCTCCCGATATGACCTGGAGGATCAACTCTCCGTCATCTACACTGATGAAGAGGCTTATTGGCGCCTACGGGGTTCCCAGAAATGGGTGTTGAAGGGCGACGCGAACACGGCCTACTTTCAGGCCATTGCGAACGGTCGTCGTAGACGCAACACCATCCCTCTCCTCTGGGATGGCGCGTCGCTCTTGCAGACCCCCACTGCAATTCGGGCTCACGTCGACGGGTTCTACAAGGACCTTTTCTCCCCCTCGCCTAGGAGTGGCCTGTCTTTGGCCCCTGACTGCTGGTCCGGTCCCCAGCAGGTCTCTGCTACAGAGAACGCGGCCCTCATGGCCCCTTTTCCGAGGGCGAGGTTTGGGCTGCCATTAGAGGCATGAACCCTACTTCGGCCCCAGGCCCCGACGGCCTTCCGGTGAAATTCTTCTAGACCTTCTGGAATGTGATTAAACCCGAGATCATGGCCATCTTCGACGAATTCTATGTTGGGTCCATTGACCTCGGCCGTCTCAACTATGGGATCATTTCGCTCATCCCTAAAGTGCCTGGGGTGTCCGACATCCGGCAGTTTCGTCCGATCACGGTGATTAATGTGATCTTCCGGATCCTGGCGAAAGGGTTCGCCAATAGGGTGACCCTGCTGGCGGATCGCATTACCCACCCCAACCAGTCCGCCTTCATTCAAGGACGGTTTATTCTGGATGGGGTGCTTGTCCTTCACGAAGTCCTCCACGAGGTCCGCTCTAAGCACCTCAAGGTGGTCTTCCTGAAGATCGATTTCCACAAGGCTTACGACTCTGTCAGCTGGCCCTTCCTTCGGGAAGTTTTGCTCCGGAAGGGCTTCGACGACCGTTGGATCACCCGCGTGATGCAGATGGTATCATGCGGTCGCACTGCCGTGAACATCAATGGAGAGGTGGGCCCCTACTTCCCCACTCTTTGTGGGGTTAGACAAGGCGATCCTTTCTCCCCATTCTTGTTCAACATGGTGGTGGATGCACTCGCCGCTATCCTGGACAAAGCGAAGGCGGCCGGTCATATTCGTGGGATCGCACCCCACCTGGCCGGGGGCTCTAGGATCTCCCTCCTCTAGTACGCCGACGACACCATCATTATGGTGGAAGGCTCGGAGGCGGACATCTCTCATCTGAAGTTCCTCCTTCTCTGCTTCCAACAAATGTCTGGCCTCAAGATCAACTTCGACAAGAGCGATGTGATGGTGATGGGCTATTCTCCGGATGAGTGCCTGAGCATTGCCAACCGTCTGAACTGCCGCTTGGGCTCCTTCCCCACAACCTACTTGGGGACGCCCATTAGTGACTCTCGGCTCACCGTCCACGACTTGTGCCCGACCGTGGCCAAGCTGCAGACTCGCATTGAGCCTTGGCAGGGTAGGTGGTTGTCGAAGGCGGCCCGGACGATTCTCATCAACTCCTCCCTATCCAGCCTCCTCTTGTTCCTCATAAGCTTCTATAGTCTGCATGAGACTCTGCATCATGAGATCGCCAAAGTCCCGTCTCGCTTCTACTGGGCAGGCGACAATAATAAGCAGAAATATCATATGGTTAGCTGGCCGGACATCTGCAAGCCGAGGGAGCAAGGTGGCCTCGAGATCATGTGCTCTAAACGCATGAACATCGCTCTCTTATCCCGCTGGCTCTGGCGCATCTCGCAAGGGCAAGGGGGCCTCTGGTTAGACATCATCAGGAACAAATACCTGCGTGGGCAGCCCCTCGCCTTCTGTCAGAGATCTGGCGGATCCCAGTTCTGGCAGTCGGTCATCCAACTACTCCCGGTTCTTCGCATCGGGACCTCCATTTTGGTTGGATCTGGTGCTGCGACGCTGTTCTGGTTCGACCGGTGGGCGGGAGACTCCCCCTTCGCCGCGCGCTTCCCCGTCCTCTTCTCCATCGCCGTTGATCCCTGCATCTCTGTTGAGAGGGCCCTTATTGACTTAGGGCGTCTCGCCTTCCGGAGACCATTTGGGCCTTCGGATTCCGCCGCCTGGCGTGAGCTGCTAGACTGCGTCGCCTTACACGAGCCTGAGGTGGACGCAGGTCCGGACCTGGTCCGGTGGCGCCTGGAGCCCTCTGGCCAATTCTCCACCAAGTCCCTCTACCGGGCCATTGCCCCCTCCTCCGCCCCCCCGCCCCTCTCGGCGGTTTGGTCCATCCGCCTACCTCTGAAGATTAGGATCTTCATGTGGCAATGGATTCGCGGACGGACCCCGTCTGGGGTGGAGGTCCGCAAGCGTAATGGTCCTGGTAGTGGCCTATGCCCGCTCTGTGATGTCCCCGAAGACTCGAATCACATCTTCTTCTCTGGCGTATCCGCTCAATTTATGTGGAGCTGCTTTCGAGAGGTGGTTGGTGGTAATTGGTGTCACACCAATTTCCCCGACCTGTTTGCCGAACTCCAGAACTCCCCCCTGCCCTCTCGCCACATTAGGTGGCTGGAGATTGGGGCCCTCGCTTGGACGCTCTGGACGATCCGCAATAGACTTGAGATTCAACGCATTCCGCTTCGACGTGCTACTGACGCCCTCTCCAAACTTTCTGGTTACTTGCAGCTATGGCGGCAGCTTAGCCGCCCGCGGGACCGAGACGCCACCTCCGCCTTCATCGCCGACCTCCGCTCGATGGTTGTTCGTCTGTCGCCGCCACCTCCTCCGCCACCCCCCGAGCCGGATTAGGGGCCGGGCGTGATCTCTGGCCTGCCACGGCCATTCATTTTCTTTTTTTGTTTGGGCTTGTTGAGCTGTGCCCTCAGCAGAACCTTTGTACTTTTTGTCGTGAGACTTGGGTGTGTGTGTTGTGGACTGGTCCTTGTATGGTTGCTCTATGGCGGTTTGCTTTATCTATAAAGCGGGGCGAAAGCCTTTTTCGGTTATTGACTAAGGTAGCTTGTTTATCAGAAATTTGGCCTACTAAGTTTTCAGGTGAGCAAACTGAGATTTCAAACCATAAAATTCCTTAGTCATATCATCAAGTTCTTTATTCATGTATTCCAGCATAAACTTCTGTTCTTTAAGCTCGTTCCTAAAGAAACTATTATTGTCAAATTGGAGCGACATGAAGCCCTTAGCATTATTCTCAATATCTTCCAGCTTCCTAAGATAAGAATCAAAGTTTTTGGGTTGAGCCATGAAATCGAGCAAACGATCTAACACACAAGCAAACAAAAAGCAAACGAAAAGACGAACGGAAGAAGGGCGAATAAAAAGGCAAATCTTTTTGGTTTTTTCTGAAAATCGTTTTAGAAGTGGGGGACAGGAAAACGAGAGGCAAATGGCAAATAATGTAAATGCAAGAGATGAGTTTGGGATGGGTACTTGGTAGGCTTGATGTAGATCTCCCCGGCACCGGGGCCAGAAATCCTTCTTGCTACTTCTTGAGCTTGCGTTGGTTTTCCCTTGAAGAGGAAAGGGTGATGCAGCAAAGTAGACAAGTATTTCCCTCAGTTGTTGAGAACCAAGGTATCAATCCAGTAGGAGATACAAGCAAGTCCCCAATCTTCGCACCTACACAAACAATCAAACTCTTGCACCCAATGCTATAAAGGGGTTGTCAATCCCTTCACGGTTATTTGCAAGGATGAGATCTGATAGAGATAGATATAAAAGATTGCTAAAATGAAAAGTAAAACAAAAGTAAAAAGAATGCAGCGAAGTATTTTTGGTATTTTTGGTCTATAGATCTGAAAATATAATATGGAAAATAGACCTGGGGGCCATAGGTTTCACTAGAGGCTTCTCTCATGAAGGAAAATAATACGGTGGGTGAACAAATTACTGTCGAGCAATTGATAGAAAAGCGCATAGTTATGACGATATCCAAGGCAATGATTATGCATATAGGCATCACGTCCGTGTCAAGTAGACCGAAACGATTCTGCATCTACTACTATTACTCCACACATCGACCGACTCCTGCCTGCATCTAGAGTATTAAATTCATGAAGAACAGAGTAACACATTAGGTAAGATGACATGATGTAGAGGGATAAACTCAAGCAATATGATGAAAACCCCATCTTTTTTTCCTTGATGGCAACAATACAAATACGTGCCTCGCTACCCCTACTTTGTCACTGGGTGAGGACACCGCAAGATTGAACCCAAAACTAAGCACTTCTCCCATTGCAAGAATTACCAATCTAGTTGGCCAAACAAAACCAATAACTCGAAGAGACTTGCAAAGATATGAAATCATGCATATAAGAATTCAGAGAAGATTCAAATAATATTCATAGATAATCTGATCATAAACCCACAATTCATTGGATCTCGTCAAACACACCGCAACAGAGTATTACATCGGATAGATCTCCATGAAGATCATGAAGAACATGGTATTGAATAACAAAGAGAGAGAAGAAGCCATCTAGCTACTAGCTATGGACCCGAAGGTCTGTGGTGAACTACTGACGCATCATCGGAGGGGCAATGGAGTTGATGTAGATGCCCTCCGTGATCGAATCCCCCTTCGGCAGATTACCGGAAAGGCTCCAAGATGGGATCTCACGGGAACAGAGGCTTCCGGCGGTGGAAAAGTATTTTCATGGCTCTTTTTGGTATTGGGGGAATATTTGGGAATTTATAGGCCGAAGAATAGGGTTAGGAGGCCTGCTGGGGGGCCACAAGCCAGGGGGGCACCCCCCCCCCAGGGGCGCGCCCTGGTGGCTTGTCGCCTCCCGGCAGGTCTCCTGCCTTCATCTCCAAGTCTGGTAGGTTTCTTCTGGTCCAAGAAAAATCATCGCGAAGATTTTATTCTGTTTGAACTCTGTATAATATTCCTTATCTGACATTACTCAAAAACAAGGAAAAAACAGAAACTGGCACTAGGCTCTAGATTAATAGGTTAGTCCCAAAAATAATATAAAATAGCATATTAATGCATATAAAACATCCAAAACAGATAATATAATAGCATGAAACAATCAAAAATTATAGATACGTTGGAGACGTATCACCGGGCCGCAAACCTCCTCTCTACTCTCAGCCCAACCAACCTACACGGCCCAACCTAGCCCACCTAAACATCCCCGCGACTGTAGCCATCCGATCGCGATCGGAGGGCTCGAAACGGTGCAAAAAAACCCCGAACCCTAGCCCCGCATTGCTATAAAGGATGCCCCCTTCCAAAAACAGACTCCTCCCTCCCCTGCCTCGAAATCCGTCCCAACCCTAGCCTCCTCCCACGCAGCCAGCCGGACCCCGCTTCATTTTCCGCGCCGGCCACCTCCACTGCGCCACTTGTCGTCAACTGAGCCGCCGCGCCGCCGCTTGCAGCCTACCACAGCCTGCCACGTCGCCTCCTCCACCTCCCACCTCACCGCAGCCTGCTCGAGCGCGCCCGCATTGCCCCGCCACCCGCGCCCGAGCGCCTCCCCGCGCTTGGAGCCAGCTCCCTCCGCCGCCTGTGTGCCCCAGCCTCCTCCCCCTGGGCACCAGCTGGCCGGAGCTCCCCGCCTCGCCCCGCACCGCCCGAACCCCGCCGCCTCACGTGTCGCCCCCGCGTGGGCCGCCGCGCGCCGGACCCGAGGCCGAGCGCCGCTCGCAGCTCCCCTTGGCACCGCACCGGCGGCCGCCACACCGTTTAGTCCCGCTGGCCCTGATCTGGTCGAGAACAGGACGAGCCGCCGCCGTCGCCCCAGATCCAACCGTCCCCGGCCACGCCGTCGCCCGCCGGTGCCCCCAGTGTCGCAAGTTCGTGCCGCCACCGCCCTGCCTCCAGTCGAGCGGGAGCTTGGGGACGGGCGCCCGTTGATCGGCCTCCCCCGCATGGCCACATGGGCCGGCCGAGCCGCAGGCCCGGTCTGCCTCCTCTCCGGCCCGAGGGCCCAATGTGAGCACCCAACCTATCCCCCGCCCGCGCGTGTTGAATAGCTAACCTGCGCACACCCTCTTTCGGCCCGTTTCGTGTTTTATTTGCTATATGCGAATTTGCTAATTTAAAAAAACATGTTTTTAAAATGCCAATACGTAATTAACCGTGCATCGTATCGAAATAATCTATATATGAAATATGTGTAGAATTTTGTGCAGATTATTATATCCTACTTTCATAAATGTTTAAAATGTTTAAATGCCATTTTTCTGATAATTTGCTTATATGTCATATTGCATTGCGCATTAATATTTAAGCGTGCATCCGAATTAAACAAACCTTATATGTAAAATGTGTAGATTATTTAGATCCCTTTTTCATGCATGATAAAAATGTTAAATGTGATGTTTGCATTTAATTTGCATAAAATGAATTGCGAAAACGGTTTATGTCCTAATCTCGCAAAATGTTGTGTCATTTGTTTTATAGTGAAAACCCACATATTATATATGATTTTGGGGTAGAAAAATCCATAGAATTTATCTGTGCAATTAGTTTTGTCATTTGAGCATTTTTGTGTGCATGTTATTTTGCTATGATGCCCTTTTATTTATTTTGTATGAATTAATCAATGCATGATATGAAATAATTGTGAACATGAGATATGCCCTTGGACATGTGTGCTAGGCCTTGGTATTTTTTGGTCGCTATAAAAATGCATGTTTGGGTGTTATTTTCTTGTTGCCAACATGACATAAAAATATTGTTGTTTTGTGGGTCCAAAATAATTCTAAGTCTGAAACTGTTATTTTGTTGCCATGTTGCCATGTGGTTTGCTATTGATCTAGAAGTCTTTGGTGGTTGCTCCCAAGGGGACTTCTGTTACGCATGTTATTGTCTACCAGGTTATGACATTTGTTGCCATGTATAAGATTTGCATCAGTCATTTCTGTTGTCCAACATGCCAATCTGTTAAAAACTGCTGCTCATGTCTAGTCTAATTTTCACCAAGTCTGAGAATCTGTTTTCTTCAATATGCCATGTTGTGTTGATGCTAGCCATGATTCTATGCATAATTAGACCTTGCCGCCATGGAATGATTTGTTGTGCATCATGTCCTCTACCATGTTGTAAATTTTCATGCCATGATATGCCCTATAGCATATAGTTTTATTGCTGCCAATATGCCTTCGTGAAAATCGGCTATGCTAAAACCTGTTATTTTCACTAAGTCATAATCTGCTATATTTTATTGCCATGTTGTGAGCTTCCTACCATGTGTTCCATGATTCTTTTCAGTATGATATGTGAAGATGAAATGAATTGTGTGTTATATGCTAATGCCCCATGCTTAGTGTGTGCATTTTAAGATCTTGTAGCTTGTTGTTTTCATGTGTGCAAAATGCTATGTTGCTGTTTTGGGCAGATTTAAATAAAATCTTGCATTGGTGATTGTGGTTGGACTGTAGCTCCGTTTTGGGCATGCCATATAGGAATCTTGCCTAGAATTATATGTATCATATTATAATGTTGCATCCATGTTTTGAAGTGCTTGTGGTTGTTATTTTCATGCATTTTTGCATTCATGACATGTGCATCTTGTGTTGGTCATATCTTCTAGGCCGTAGCTCCGCTTCGTATGATCCATATATGTAAATCGACTAGAATGACGTGTAGAATCATGTGGAGCACTTTATTTTTCTGTTTAACAAATATAAAATGTGTTTAGGACAGATCTGGACCAATTCCTAAATTCGCATATGAGGTCGCTTCGGAAATACTATAAGTTGTTTCCGACCTCATTTAAGATGCCTAGATAGTGTATTATCATTATGCTTCACCTCTTGTCATGTTTAACAACATTTAATATTGTCGTGTACCTAACGAGAGCAAACTAAATAATTCGAAAGTGGAGTTTCGTCAATATGCAACTCGTTGCATATTGAGCTTCACTTAATGTGTAGTATTCGTTTGTTGTGATTGCCATGCCTTGCATAATTAAACTGGACATGCATCATGTTTGTTTGAGCATCATGTCATGCATATGTTGTGGTGTTAATCTTGTGTTGATTGGTGTTTCCGGATTGCTTCTTCTCGATAGAGTTCGGAAAGCGTTCGGAGTGTGAGGATCCGTTCGACTACGTTGGTTCGTCTTCTTCATGGACTCGATCTTCTTCCAAGCGGGATCTCAGGCAAGATGATCATTTCCCTGGATACCATTACTATCATTGCCATGCTAGATGTCTCGTTTCTATCGCTTGTCTCGCTATCTACCACTTGTTTGTCAAGCCTCCTAAATTGCCATGATAAGCCTCTAACCCCTCCACAACCCAGCAAACCATTGTTTGGCTATGTTACCGCTTGCTCAGCCCTTCTTATAGCGTTGCTAGTAGCAGGTGCACGCTCTTTCCATGTGCAACATGGATATTTTGTTATATCACAATATTATTGCTATTTAATTTAATGCACATATATACTTGGTAAAAGGTGGAAGGCTTGGCCTTTTGCTCGGTGTTTTGTTCCACTTTTGCCGCCCTAGTTACTTGTGTACCGGTGTTATGTTCCATATTTTGCGCTCCTAACATGCTCGGGGTTGTTATGGGGACCCCCTTGATTTTCGTTTTAGGATAAAACTTGTCTGGCAAGGCCCAACATTTGCCTAATAACTAATAAACCTGCATAGGGAGTAATTAACCCGAGGATCTTTAATCAACAACCCGGGCCAGTGCTCCTCATGAGTGTTGGTCCAACCCAGAGCAGCTTATTAACGTTACCCGGGGCAACTCGGTGATTGGCGTGGTAACCATAGCTCATCTGTCGTGTCCTGAGAACGAGATACGCGGCTCCTATCGGGTTAGTCGACACGTCGGGCGGTCTTGCTGGACTTGTTTTACCTTTCTCAAATGTCTTGTGTGCGGAATTCCGAGGATACTTTGGGCTATCTCGATGTTGCAGTTTTCCAACGGAATTGCCTAGGAAATCACGGGATTCGTGGTCGAGGTTATTCCCGCGGCGTGTGGTTAGTTTGTGGTGGATGAGTTGGAGCACCCCTGCAGGGTTAAATCTTTCGGAAAGCCGTGCCCGCGGTTACGTGGCAACTTGGAAACTTTGTTTAACACCCGGTCATAGCAAACTTGAAGTAAACTCAAATAAAATACACCAACTGTGTGCGTAACCATGAATGTCTCTTCTCGTGAATTTCTGATCCGAGAGAGAACACGGTGGGGTTATGTTTGACTCGTAAGTAGGTGTTCAGGATCACTTAGTGATCATTACTAGTTCACGTCCGTTTATGCGACAATCATCCCCCTTTATTCTTGTACTCGTAAGTTAGACACTCAAATAAATGCTTATTGCTTGCTTCAGCCTCACCACTTAACCATACCTCACCCATTAAGCATTAATAGTCTTGGTACCCTTGGAAATGAGATTGCCGGGTCCCTGTGGCTAACAGATTACTACAACAACAGTTGCAGGTACAGGTAATGTGATGCTTTGATGTGAGAGCGATGCTTCTATGATTTGGAGTTCTTCTTCTTCTTCTTCATCGATCATAGGATGGGTTCCAGGCGGCAGCCTGGGATAGCAAGGATGGACGTCATTTTATCGTTTGATTTCGTCCGTAGCCTGACCCTGCTCTTCTATATGATGATTGTATATGATGTTGTATTGATGTGATCTTGATTTAGCTTGTGGCGAGTGTAAGCCAATTCCATATACTCATCTCTTCTTTACATGTACTTGTAATGATATCCATTCTTGCAAAACAACGAGATGCGCTTCTACCCCTGTCGAGGCCCTCGTCCCAAAACAAGGATAGGATCGCATCTTGGGCGTTACACTTAAGCTCCTGGAACATCTCTTATGCTCCATGGCATTCAAAACATCTTTGGAGCCCTGGTTCTAAGCCATAAAGCATGGCACAATGAACTATTGAGTAGTCATCAGAACGTGCCTGCCACACGTTCATAACATCCACAGACGACGCTGGAGGGGGTGGCGCATCGAGCGGTCCATCAAGGACATAAGCCTTTTTGTGCAGCAGTGAGGATAATCCTTATTTAAGGACCCAGTCCGCATAGTTGCTTCCACCATCTTTCAGCTTTGCTATCCATAGCAGTGCATTAAAATTCAAGGGAACTACTGCATGAGCCATTGATCTACAACATAATTTGCAAAGACAACTTTAGACTAAGTTCATGATAATAAGTTCAGTTAATCAAATTACTAATGAACTCACACTTAAATAAACATCCCTCGGGTTGTCTAAGTGTTACATGATCCAAATTCACCAACCCAAGTCCGGTCATCACGTGAGATGAGGTGGTTTCAATGGTGAACATCTCCATGTTGATCATATCTACTATATGACTCATGTTCGACCTTTCGGTCTTCCATGTTCCGAGGCCATGTCTGTACATGCTAGGCTCGTCAAGTTTAACCCAAGTATTCTGCATATGCAAAACTGGCTTACACCCGTTGTATGTGAACGAAGAGTCTATCACACCCAATCATCACGAGGTGCTTCAAAACGATGAACTTTCGCAACGGTGCATACTTGGGGAGAACACATTTGATCTTGAAATTTAATGAAGGGGTCATCTTATAATGCTATCGTCGTCCTAAGCAAAATAGAAAGATAAACATCACATGCAAATCAATAAGTGACATGATATGGCCATCATCTTCTTGTGCTTTTGATCTCCATCTCCAAAGCACCAGCATGATCTCCATCATCACCGGCATGACACCATGATCTCCATCATTGTGTCGTCACGTGATTGTCTCGCCAATTATTGCTTCTACAACTATTGTTAACGTGATTCTCAAAAAAAACTATTGTTAACGCATAGCAATAAAGTAAAGCAATTACATGGCATTTAATGATTGACACGCAGGTCATACAATAAATTAAAGAAACCCCTTTGGCTCCTGCCGATTGCCATTCTCATCGACATGCAAGTCGTGATAACTACTACAAAACATGATCATCTCATACATCAATATATATCAAATCAAGTCTTGGCCATGTCACATCACAACATGCCATGCAAAAACAAGTTAGACGTCCTCTACTTTGTTGTTGCAAGTTTTACATGGCTGCTATGGGAAACTAGCAAGAACCATTCTTACCTATGCAATGCAACAATGGTGATAATGAAGTTGCCTTTTAACCGTCTACAAGGACCTCCTTTGTCAAATCAGATTCAACTAAAATGGGAGAGACAGACATCCGCCAGCCACCTTATGCAATACAAGTTGCATGTCAGTCGGTGGAACCAGTCTCTTGTGCAAGGACAAGTAAAATTGGTCTGGGCCGCTTCATCCCACAATACCGTCAAATCAAAATAAGACAAATGAGGTAAGCAATCTGAACAACAACGCCCACAAGTTCTTGTGTTCTACTCATGCTATCATCTATGCATAGACCTAGCTCATGATGCCACTCTTGGGGAACAAAGCATGGAAAAGAAAAAAACTTCCTACCCAAGATCTATCTATGGAGATGCATAGCAACGAGAGGGAGAGTGTGCCTACATAACCTTGTAGACCATTATGCAGAAGCGTATATAACGCGGTTGATGTAGTCATATCCAATCGCGATTCGATCCGATCTAGTGCCGAACGGACGGCACCTCCGCGTTCAGCACACTTGTAGCTCGATGACGTCTCCGCCTCCTCGATCTGGAAAGCGAGTGTGGAGTAGCAGATGGGATCGCCGGCAGCATGACGGCATGGCGGCGATGGTGGTGATGCTATCTCGGTAGGGCTTCCCCAAGCACTACCGGAAAAGCGATCGGAGGAGAAAATGGGGTAGGGAGAGAGGTAGGGCTGCACTAGGGGGAAGGGTGAGGGTTCCCTCCCTCTCCTCCACTATATATAGGGTCAAGGGGGAGGGCGCGCCAGCCCTAACCCCTCCACCAAGGGAGGGGCAGCGGCCCTAGGGGTGGAGTGGCCCCCAGGTAAGGGGCGCCCAGCCCTAGCCGCATGGGCCTAGGGGGGAAGGGGCGCCCAGCCCACCAGGGGTTGGTGCGCCTCCCTCTCAGCCCACATGGCCCTCCGGGGCAGGTGGACCCCTTCCGATGGACCCCTGGAACCCTTCCGGTACTCCCAGTACACTACGGAAGAGCCCGAAAGTTTTCCGGAGCCCAAATACAACTTTCCCATACATGAATCTTTACCTCTTGACCATTCCTTGGCTCCTCATCATGTCTGAGATCTCATCCAGGACTCCGAACAACATTCAGTCACCAACATACACATCCCAATACTACTCTAGCGTCACCAAACGTTAAGCGTGCGGACCCTACGGGTTTGAGAATCATGTAGACATGACTGAGACACCTCTTCGGTCAATAACCAATGCAGGACCTGGATGCCCATATTAGTTCCTACATATTCCAAGAAGATCTTTATTGGTCGAACCACGATGTCAAGGATTCAGTCAATCTCTTATGTAGTTCCCTTTGTCCATCGGTATGTTACTTGCCCGAGATTCGATTATCGGTATCTCCATACCTAATTCAATATCGTTACCGGCAAGTCTCTTTACTCGTTCTGTAATACAAGATCCCGTGACTAACCCATTAGTCACATTGCTTGCAAGCTTCTTGTGATGTTGTATTGCCGAGAAGGCCCAGAGATACCTCTCTGTCATACGGAGTGACAAATCCCATTCTCGATTCATGCCAACCCAACAGACACCCTCGAAGATACCTGTAGAGCACCCTTATGATCACCCAATTATGAAGTGATGTTTGATAGCACACAAGGTATTCCTCCGGTGTCAGGGAGTTGCATGCTATCATGGTCTTAGGAATAGATACTTGACATGAAGAAAGCAGTAGCAATAAACTTAAGTGATACGATCATATGTTAAGCTTACGGTTGGGTCTTGTCCATGGTTAGGAAACCTGAACCATCTTTGATCAACGAGCTAATCCAGTAGAGGCTCACTAGGGACACGGTGTTGTTTATGTATCCACACATTTATCTTAGTTTCCGGTCAATGCAATTCTAGCATGAATAATAAACAATTACCATGAACAAGAAAATATGATAATAACCAATTTATTATTTCCTCTAGGGCATATTTCCAACAACTACCCCCCATGGCGGGCCGACCTAGATCGTGGTCATACCGTGGGTCTTCTCGCCACCTCCCGAAGCTTCATGGGTCTCTTTGGTCCAAAAATAACTCCCGTAAATTTTTATACAATTTGGAATTCATTTGGTATTGATTTTCTGGAAAGTCCAAAAACAAGAAAAAAAACAGAAACTGGCATTGGGCACTGAGTTCATAGGTTAGCCCCAAAAATGATATAAAATAGTATATAATTGCATATAAAGTATTCAAGATTGATAATATAGTAGCATGAAACTATCAAAAATTATAGATACGTCGGAGAGATATCAGCATCCCCAAGCTTAATTCATGCTCGTCCTAGAGTAGGTAAATGATAAAAGCAGAATTTTTGATGCGGCATGCTATGCAGCATGTAACCTCTTTCAGGTGTAGATATTGAGAAACGATGAATTAATTGACATTAACAGAATAATATCCATGAATATAAGAAGCATAATCGTTAGTATTTCAAAATATACGATCATTAAAGAATGTTATACCCTACTCATTTTATCATATTAAGCATGGCATGACTCTGTCTTCACCGCATAAGTATAAATTATGAGCACCCCGGTGTCAAACCAAGCAATTGGATCGTACTTCTAACGCACTTCAGCATTTTCATCTTCATGAAATACATGAGCATGAGCCATGGATATAGCATATGAGTGGAATAGAATATGGTGGTAGATATCAAAGGAGTCAAAAGGTGGGAAGGTCTCACATCAACTAGGCAAATCAACGGGCTATGGACATGCCCATCGATTGATATCGATGCGAGGAGTAGGGATTGCCATGCAATTGATGCACTGGAGCTATAAGTGTATGAAATCTCAGATGAAACTAAGTGGGTGTGCATCCAACTTGCTTGCTCGTGAAGACCTCAGACATTTGAGGAAGCCCGCCATCAGAATATACAAGCCAAGTTCTATAATGAAAAATTCCCACTAGTATATGAAAGTGACAAAACTGGAGACTCTCTATATGAAGAACATGGTGCCACTTTGAGGCACAAGTGTGGTAAAGGATATGTTGGATTTCGTGCTCCGCAAAACCCTAAGGAATTTGAACCCAGGGGCATGTGCGGAGATTCCCCAATAGCTTCGCCTCCTCCAGGCCCGCAACACGATGACCGCGCTCGATGGCGAGGAAGAAGATGGCACACGAGAGTTTACCCAGGTTCGGGCCTCCGCGAAGCGTAAAACCCTACTCCTGCCTTTGGTTGATTGCCTCACGAGGAGGTTTGTGGGTGAACTAGTACAGTGGTGTCTTTGCGGGGTGGTTGCTTCGTGTCTCTCTACCGGGCTGCCTAGCCTCTATTTATAGCGGCCCGGGTCCTCTTCCCTTATCGCAATGGCGGGAAGGGATCCCACAACGGCCAAATTTGAAAGGGGACAGGAGGTATATCTTATCCTGACGAAAGGCGGTCTCCGCCTGCAAAGTAGTCGTCGGTGATGTAGAGGTGGGCTCGATGATGACGTCCGTCCTGTGGGGCTTGGGGTCTTGGTCTTGTTGCACCGAAGTAGAAACCTTTGGGGGCGCTTTGGAAACCTGCGTTCGTCCTTGCCTCCTTTGCACCAAAGGGGGAACTGTCCCCTCTGGCGCGTTGGCGCCCGCCTGGCCTAGCTGGCGTCACCCTTGGCCTCCTGGGGTCGTGTATAGCATAGGAGTCTCCGCCGCTCGGGAGGAGGCCTGGGGAGGCCTACCTCCCCGCGGGTCTTGGCGTTGTTTCCCTCGCGAGCTCGGGGTCTCGCGAGGGCCTTGGGTTGAGCGAGGCCGCGCTGGGCCGTACTCGGTCGTTGAAGTGGGCCACGCCCTGGGCCGCAGGCAGGCAAGTCTGGGTACCCCGGTATCCAGAACGCGGACAGTAGCCTCTGGGCCCGAGGCGCGCTCGAGCTAGCTTCGGGGCGAAGCCACGGAGGATGGCCCAAAGCGCCGTGGGCCCCAATCGCCTGCGGGCCCAACTTGACATGTGGCGCATTGCGAGACGCGGGGCGCCTACTCTCTTTGCGCTGCCTCAGCGACTGCCCCGGCTGACAAACCGTCTGGCGCACTCCTCCGAGCCATCACTGTTCCCCATCAATCTGGCGGCCCATCTCCCTCCTTCCGCGGCTCGCTCCTTCTCCGCCGAATCTCCCGTCCGTCCGTCTCGGCCGCCCGCCATGGCTCCCAAGAAGGGAGGGGCAAGGCCTCGAAGGCGCAGGAACCCGCGCCGGCGCCAGAGCCCGCGTTAGGCCGTTCCTCAGTAGTCAACCTTGAGGGGTTGGAGAAGGTCCACCTAGCTGTCACCGCCGGCTCCAACGAGTGGGAGCGACCAAGATCTGGCTGGGCTCGCGGCCCCAAGCCGAGCTGGAGCCCACCTGTATTCCTCTTCACCTTCACGCCCTCCTCTCCGGCCTGCTGCCGCCGTTCTTGGACTTCTTTTCAGCCGTGCTCACGCACTACCAGGTTCATGCGCTTCATCTTGACCCTGGCTCCATCGTCCTCCTTTCTGCCTTCGCGTTCCTGTGTGAAGCCTTCATTGGCGTCTCCCCTTCTGTGGCCCTGCTTCGTCACTTCTTCTCCCTCCGGTTGAACCCCGGGGGGCATTGTTCTGGATGCGTGTCCCTGCGGGCCGCCGATGCGACGGCCAGTGGGGCCCCTGACGACCGGCTTTCACCGAACGCAGAAGGTTTCCGAAGGCAGTGGGTGTATGTAGATGTTGCTGAAGCCAGCTTCTTGCTCCAACCCCCGACGGTCCCTGCTGAACCAAACCCTGGGTGGAGAAACAAGGAGCTTGACGACTCGGCTCGCGCCCGTCTTGGACAGGCTGGCGGAACTGAGGGAGGCTGGCGTGACAATGGCGATGGTGGTGCGGGAGTTCTCCCGCCAGCGAATTGCTCCCCTTCAACGCCATTCCCGCTCAATGTGGACATTCGCGGGCCCCTGCGACCCCATGCGGCTCCAGTTCCCCTCTCTTCTACCTAGTGCGCTGCGCGAGCTTCTCCGCCGCCTAACCGGCGGGGACCTGGACGAACTTCCCCGGAACGGCCTTCCTCTATACAACCACCCGGACGGGGGGGAGCCTTGCCGGGGGGATGCCGCATTTCGACGAGTGGGGGCTCCTCCCCCTGGTGAAGGCGGGCCCCCGGGATGATCCCTCCGCGATGGCTGCGAGGCCAGGGGGTCCTGAGGGTGTGGGGGCCGTGAGGCCCCCTTTGGCCGTGGAGGGGCACCCTACGTCGCCCACCCCTCGGGCTGTCGCCGAGGCCACGTCCGGAAGTGAAGGTGACGTCCCGACAATGGGGGCGGCCGCCATCTTCGCCGCTGGATGCCTGTCACGCCTAAGATGCGGTCCTATCCCTATTAAGGCACGAGGCCTCGACGGGGATAGAAGCGCATCTCGTCGTTTCGCAAGTACAGTAAAACATTGCATACATGTAGGAAGAGATGAGTATATGAGTTTGCTTACACTCGCCACAAGCTATCTTACAAGTCCACACAAATTATTCATACATCATTCAGAAGACAGGGTCCGGCTATGGACGAAAACAAACGATAAAACAAGCAATGATAAACTGTCTTGGTATCCCAGGATCGCCACCACGAAGCTCCCTACTCGTCTGGATACGTAACATACATACGCCTACTTTCTTCATCGTACTCCCACTGGAGCTGAGTCACATCATCTGGCACGTTCTCGTCAACACCTGCACCTGTATTGTTGTAATCTGTGAGCCACAGGGACTCAGCAATCTCATAACCCGGGTACCGAAACTATGTAAGCCTATGGGTGAGGAATTGGTTATGTGGTGAGGCTGCAGCAAGCGCTAAGCATGTATTTGGTGGCTAACTTACGATAACATGAATGTAAATATGGTGGCCTACGACAGACGGTCGTGAACTAGCATGATCACTAAGTGATCCTGAACACCTACTTACGTCAATCATAACCCCACCGTGTTCCCTCTCGGTTCATGTTCACGAGCAGAGACAGTCACGGTTACGCACACGGTTGGTGTAGTTTATTGAGTTTACTTCAAGTTTACTATAACCGGATGCTAAACAAATCTCCAAGTTGACACGTAACCGCGGGCACGGCTTTCCGAAAGATTTGACCCTGCAGGGGTGCTCCAACTCATCCATCACAAACTAACCACACGCCGCGGGAATAACCTCGACCACGAATCTCGTGATCTTCCTAGGCAATTCCACTGGAAAACCGCAACCTCAAGATAGCCCGAAGAAAAATCGGAATTTCTCGCGCAAGACATTCAAGAAAGGTAAAACAAGTCCAGCTACGATAGGAGCCGCGTATCTCGTTCTCAGGACATGACCGGATGGGACTAGCTACGGGGAAAACCAATCCCCGAGTTTCCTCGAGGCGGCCCCACATGCATCCCAGGTTGGACCAACACTCATGAGGAGCACTGGCCCGGGTTGTTGATTAATTATCCACGGGATAGCTATGCCCTATGCAATTTTATTAAGTTGTTTAGCAAATGTAGTACCAAAGTTGGGTCTTGTCAAACAAGTTTTAATCTAAAACGAATGGTCAAGGGGGTCCCCATAACAACCTCGAGCATGTTAGGAGCGCAAAATATGGAATATAACACCGGTACTGGGAACTAGTGCGGCAAAAGCGGAACAAAACACTGAGCAAAAGGCCTAGCCTTCCACCATTGCCAGATATATATGTGCATTAATTTAAATAATAGTAAATAGAGTGATATAAACAAAATCCATGTTGACACATGGAAAGCTTGCACCTGCAACTAGCAACGCTATAAGATAAGGGCTGAGCAGCGGTAACATAGCCAATCAATGTTTGCTAGGTGGTGGAGGGGTTAGAGGCTTTCATGGCAATTAAGGAGGCTGACATTTTAAGTGGTAGGGAACAAAACATAACGGTAAAAGCAAGACAACTAGCAAGGCAAAAATAGTGTCGGGATCCGGGTATGATCATCTTGCCTGCTGGGTCTTCAGCGGGACAAAGAGCTGGGTCCTCGTAGTTGTACTCTCCGGGATCCTCGTACTCCGGCTCAACACTTGCGTCTACCCAAAATAAACAGCACCAAATAAACACACAAACAAGGTGCAATGCGCAGACAAGATGATGCATGATCCATTTGAAGTATTTAACATGCGACCCTAAGCTAGTCATGTTTCTCATTCATTTATTAAGTTCTTTAGTATTCTGGACAGAACCTGAAGTTTAGTTATTTGAACATGCATGATCATGGCAAATATAAATGCTTCATGCAAAATCGATGCAAATGCATATGTAGAACATTGCAAACGGAGTAACGTAGCTCACGGTACCCTCCCGGCAAGGTACGAACGTTAACGGGGACGAAACACAAGATGAGGGAGGCCATGGGCTATTCCTTGAATTCCAAGGATGCCACTGGATAGGAAATGAAAATCTTGCAAGAATAGAGCTAAATAACAAGCAAAACAATGGAGTATAGCTCCCACAAGTCACAAAACCAACAAACACACAATCTGTCCACAAACAGCAACATGGCATCTTGCAACACACATAACCAGAACTACAGTAGGGTTTAAATCACAATCAAGACATGGGCATTAAGTACACAGCAATCCTAACAAATCATCTATCTACAGCAACATGAAAGGAAGCATAGATCAATGGCAATGAAGCTCACAAGATGGCATGTTGAATCAGTTTTTAGGGACTTAGTGAAAATTCCAGTTTTATAGAATCTGAGTTAACATGACAGCAACTTGACAGCAACTTTTATGTATGCTATAGGGCATTTCATGGCATGAAAATTAACAGGGTGACAGAGGGCAACATCTACAACAAAAAACTAGCACTGAGCATGAGCTAAAACATCACATATCACTTGGTAGCATCCCCTAAACATGGCATGAAAATAACTACAGATTCTCAGACTTGGCCAAATTTCACTAAGAGAATAGCAGCAGTTTATAACACCATAGCATCTTTGACAGCAATTAACTCTAAGATGCAAAATCTCTTTGGCAAGGTGAAGACACCAAATGACAGAGGGTGATAAGCACAACAATCCATGGCATTGAACCAACCCCAAAGAAACACTATATCCATGGGAATCATCTAGATAACGTGGCAACAAAATAACAGATTCCAACACTTAGAATATTTTGGGCATGTGAAAACAGAATTTTAGTGGCATGTTGGCATCAAGAATCCCACTAAACCACAAGTTTATCATGGCAAGAAAACATACCAGGGCCTAGTGCCCACAAAACACTATCACTTCCATATTGACAAGTTCATCAAATCATCCAAGAATTAAATCATACATAAATCACAAAATGACATCTACACACAAAATAATATTTTTACAAAGTTACTCCAATGGAAAAACTAATGGCACCGCTGGATTTCTGGGATTTTTATACCCCAAAATCATATGTCACATGCCTATCTTACTGTTGCTAAGTCTCACATAATTGCAATCACAAAAACAACGATTCACTTAGAGACACTCATATGCCAGATTTGGCATGTCCTAGGAATAGACAGATTAGGAATAAAAAAACTAACAGGAATATTCCCTAAATGGAATTAACTCAAACAGAGAAAAAAAGGAAACAAAAATATATAAAAAAAGAGGGGCCACTTGGTAGTGCCACCAGGGCCCCTAGGAGGGTGACAGGTGGGACCGGGGCCCACCGTCAGGTCAGGAATATTTAAAGGGGAAAAAGGTGCCCGGGGGGTTTCAAACCCGGGTCTCCTGGGTTGAGGCGGTAGCGTGCAACCACTGGGCTACGTGGGGGTCATTAGTATAGAAGGGACACGGTTTCTTTTGAGCTATGCCCCTGGCGGAGGCTGGTTCTTCTACCAATCGCACGAGAAGCCACCATGGCGTCGGCGAGCAAGCCGGCCATATCCGGCGAGGTGGTGGGCCGGCGGGGCTGCGGATTCCAGTAGGGAATCCATTCCGCAGCTGAGGAGTGGCTGCAAGCTTACGTGCGTGTGTGGGGGGGTGCGTGATCGAGCCGAAGCTCTGCTCAGCCATGGAGGCGAAGCTAGGCGAAGCAGGGCATGGCTCAGGTGTGCGTGCGCGTGCGGACAACATCTAGGGGCGCCGGAGCGGAGGGACGCTACCATGGCCGCGGGTCAAAGGAACACATACGCAACACAACAAAATCTGCACTCTGGTGGGAGCACCGAGAGCACGAGCAAGACATGGACTCTACGCGTCCTACAGAGAACTACCGGCGGCAAGAAACGGCAGGATGGACACGGGGTTACCTAACTACCTGCTGGCGACACGGCGTCGACGTGGAAGGACCGAGGTGACGGCGACGAGGCGGCGAACCCAGACGATCTTCTGCCCGTGAAGAAGAGGAAGAAGACCTTGAGGGGGAGGGGCTTCGGGCTCGGAGGCGAGGCGTGCGTAACCGAAGAAGACGGATGGGGCTCCCAGGGTTCGATCCACGCTGTCGGGGTGGTCGGAGACGAGGCAGAGGCACTACCCCGAGCACGAGCTCGAGCTCGGCCGGGTCATGGCGGACAGGCGACGGCTCTAGCGTGGGCGGCTTACCTAAGCGGCGGCGGGCAGAGGAGAGTGGAGGAATCAGTCGAGGGATCCTAGGGTTAGCTCGGGGACATGTTTTATAGAGGGCTAGGCGCGCCGACGGCCGTCAAATCAAGAGGATCGTCGACGTGGCTCTCTGGATTCCTTGCCGTACAGGTTGAAGACGACTCGAGTGAGGAGGGCTCGGCTGGGCTGCGGGAATGCTAGATGGGCCGCGAGGGAGGACGAGGCCCAGGAGGGTTGGCCTCTCTCTCTCACTTAAAACAAAAGATGTTTTCTTTTAAATAAAACCACATATGCAAATAAAACTCAGAGAAAAGAGAGGAGGGTTTTGGGGAGAAAGAAAATATGTTTGAACTCACATAAATATGCACTATTTAGAAAAAAAGGTTTGACAATTTTAGAGCAAACAAATTAATTACATATAATTACTATAGCAATCTGTTTTGAAGGAAAGAGTGGCAATATTTCACCAAACATGGACAAGAGCTATTTTACAAATCCTAACAGAATATTTAGGGGAAGAGCAACATTTTATTAGATGGGAAAAGGCAAGTGAATTAACCAAATATTACAAATATTTGAAAAGAGAGAGTTTGGGCATAGTTTTAGAGAAATTGTGTGTGTGTGTGGGGGGGGGGGGTTCAAAACTAGTTTGCACACACGTACCACATCACACACACTCACAACCACAACACTACACTCACAACAACATCACATAAAGAAAGGCATGATGCAAATGATGAATGGTGGTATGATGCCATGATGCAAAGAGGAATGTCATGAAGCAAATATATTACTCAATTCCCAAGGACACAACATGAAGGTCCACACATGACAACTGTTACAAATATGGAAGGAATGCTCTTGGGCTGTTACAACTCTCCCCCACTACATGAGGATCTCGTACCGAGATCTAGGAACGGAAGATTTCGGGAAATTCAGAACGGAGATGGTCCTCTCGTTCCCAAGTGGCTTCTTTGTCGGAGTGATGTGACCACTTCACCTTTAGAAATTTGATTGACTTGTTGTGCGTCTTACGCTCAGTTTCTTCAAGGATAGCAACTGGATGCTCATGATAGGATAGGTCTTCTTGGAGATCAATTTCTTGGAGATCAACGGTTCGCTCGGGAGTCTTGAAACACTTCCGGAGCTGAGAGACGTGAAACACATCATGCACATTTGAGAAATTGGGAGGAAGCTCGAGTTGGTAGGCAAGGTCACCCCTCTTGCCCACAATGTTGAAAGGACCCACAAAGCGTGGAGCAAGCTTCCCTTTGATGCCAAAGCGTTGAGTGCCCTTCATGGGAGACACTCTGAGATAGACAAAATCATCGATCTGGAAGGTCAAGTCACGATGATTGCTATCATAATAACTCTTCTGACGGGATTGAGCTGCTTTGAGATTTTCACGAATGACACGGCACATTTCTTCTGCTTCGGCGATCATGTCATTACCAAGGATTTGACGCTCACCCGTTTCAGACCAATTGAGCGGGGTGCGGCACTTTCGGCCATAGAGAATCTCGAAAGGAGCTTTGCCGGAACTTGCTTGGAAGCTATTGTTGTATGAGAACTCAGCAAACGGGAGACAATCTTCCCACTTCATGCCAAAAGAAATCACACAAGCTCTGAGCATATCTTCAAGGATTTGATTGACTCTCTCAACTTGACCACTAGTCTGAGGATGGAAAGCTGTACTGAAACGGAGATTGGTCCCCATTGCAGTCTGAAAGGAATCCCAAAACTTGGAAGTGAAGATGCTTCCACGATCTGAGGATATGAGCTTAGGAACACCATGCAAAGAAACTATCCTTGACGTGTACAGCTCTGCTAGCTGAGCTGCCGAGATAGATTCTTTGACCGGAAGGAAGTGGGCAACTTTGGTGAGCTTGTCGATGACCACGAAGACGGCATCATTTCCTCTCTTGGACTTAGGAAACCCAGTGACGAAATCCATTTCAACATGATCGAATTTCCACTCTGGGATGGGCAAAGGCTGAAGGAGACCTGCTGGACGTTGATGTTCCGCCTTCACTCTGCAACAAACATCACACTCGTTCACAAACTGAGCAATCTCGCATTTCATACGAGTCCACCAGAAGGTTTCTTGAGGTCCTGATACATCTTGGAACTTCCTAGATGAATTGAGAGGAGGGAATTATGTGCTTCATCCATGATAACCTTTCTGAGATAAACTTTTGGAACCACCAGACGGTCCTCGAAGAACAAGGTATCTTTGTCATCAACACGCAAGCACTTATACTTCGGAATGCTCTTGGCCACACCTTTCTTCACTTTCTTCACCATAGCATCAAGAAGCTGAGCTTGGTGAATCGATCTTCCGAAGTCGGAGAGACTTGAAGATTGGCAAGAAATCCTTGAGGAACCACTTGGAGATTGAGCTTGCGGAATGCTTCACAAAGCTCGGGTTGAAGAGGCTTGAGGATAAGACTTTTGCAGTATGCCTTCCTGCTCAGCGCGTCTGCAATGACATTAACTTTTCCAGGAGTATATTCAATGCTTGGATTGTAATCCTCGATCATTTCCACCCAACGTGTCTGCCGAAGATTGAGATTGGGTTGAGTAAAAATGTACTTTAAGCTCTTGTGGTCGGTGAACACCTCAACTGGTCGTCCCAACAATAGATGTCTCCAAGTCATCAGAGCATGAACAACTGCCGCCAACTCAACATCATGAGTGGGGTAGTTCTTCTCGCTAGGCTTCAGCTGCCTCGAGGTATAAGCCACAACCTTCTTATCTTGCATGAGAACACCACCGAGACCTTGGAGGGAAGCATCACAAAATACTTGGAAAGGCTTGAATTGCTCGGGAGGAACAAGAACTGGAGCTGAAGTCAGCTTCTCTTTGAGTGTATTGAACGCCACATAACACTCAGGAGACCACACATACTTGACATTCTTCTGAAGGAGGTTGGACAGAGGCTTAGCAATTTGAGAGAAGTTCTCGACGAATCTTCTGCAATAACTTGCAAGCCCAAGGAAGCTTCGAAGCTGCTTGACATTCTGAGGATGCTCCCACTTCACAATCGCCTCAACTTTCTCAGGGTGCACTTTAATGCCCTCGGCAGCGATGACATGCCCAAGGTACACCACTTCATTGAGCCAAAACTCACACTTTGAGAACTTAGCATAGAACAGATGCTCTCTTAACTTGTCCAGCACAAGTCGGAGATGCTCTGCATGCTCTTCTTCGGTCTCCGAGAACACAAGGATGTCATCCAAATACACCAAGACGAACTCATTCTTGAAAGGAGAGAATATGAAGTTCATCATTCTGGAGAAGGTCGGAGGCGCATTTGATAGACCAAAAGACATGACTGTGTACTCACAAGAGCCAAAACTCGTCCTGAAAGCAGTCTGGGATATCTTCTTCACGAATGCGGATTTGATGATAGCCCATACGGAGATCTAGCTTCGAGAAAACCTTGGAACCTTTCAATTGCTCAAACAACTCATTGATGTTGGGAAGCGTATACTTGTTCCTGATTGTCTTCTTATTCAATGGACGGTAATCGACACATAGACGGTCCGTGCCATCCTTCTTCTTGACAAACAGAATACCACAACCCCAAGGTGAAGAACTTGGTCTGATCAGACCCAGACGCTCTTGTTCATCTAGTTGTTTCTTCAATTCTTTCAGCTCTTCGGGGCCAAGATTATAAGGACGCTTGCACACTGGTTCAGTTCCAGGCTCGAGTTCAATCACAAAGTCCACTGGCCTGTGAGGAGGCATTCCTGGCAACTCTTCTGGAAAGACATCTTCATACTCCAAGACAACGGGAATTTGGGAAATGGCAGAAATTTCACCCTTCTCATTGAGAGAAAATAGACGAATCGTGTCATCGCGAGCAGCGAAAATGATCACATCTTCAGAAGGATGAGTCAATTGGACTTCTTTAGCTTTGCAATCAACATAACCCTTGTTCATCGCCAGAAAATCCATGCCAAGAATAAGATCAATATCAGAATTGCCGAGCACAATTGGAGAGGCCAGAAAATAATAATTGCCCATCTTGATAGAAACATCCAGAATCACCATATTTGAGATGAGACGCTTACCCGGAGACACAACTTGCAATGCTCTTGGTAAATACTCAGTGGAAAAGCTATGCTTTGATGCAAAAGGATATGACATGAATGAATGCGATGCACCAGTGTCAAACAAAACTTTTGCAGGAAAAGAATTCACCGAGAGGTTACCCATTATCACTTGAGAAGAATCCTCTGCTTCAGCTGCATTCACCATGTTCACTCTTCCTGACTTGGGATTGTGCTTCACCATAGCACTGCCTGGGGGCCTGATAGGAGGAGGACGTGAAAGACGCCGCTGGTTGTTGCACTTGTTGGAGTAATGACCCTTCTGACCACACTTGTGACAAGTAACCTCTGAGAGCGGACGGAAGTTGCCCGGAGGAGGAGCATTTGCTGACTTGGGTGCTTGAGGCCTCTGCTGAAAACCTGAGTTGGGTGGGTGGGAAGCTCCACGACCACCGTGCTGCTTCTGCTGCTGAGGAGGACGAAACGGAGGTGGAGGAGGAACCCAATATTTCTGCTGCTTAGGAACCATCTGAGAGCTGGAAGAAGAAGAGTAGGATTCCCTGGATCGCTTCCTTGAGGTCTCTAACATGAGCTGAGTTGCCTCGACCTTTAGAGCCATGTTGTAGAACTGATCAAACTCACGAGGCTCGTGTAGGACTAGACCCGGCTGAAGTTCATCCTTGAGACCACCTCTGAACTGGTAAATCTTTGACTTCTCATCGGGAACATCTTGCTTAGCATAGCGGGCCAGATTCTGGAACTCGATGTTATACTGATAGACAGACTTGCTCCCCTGCTACAAATTCCTGAACTTCTCACGCATCTCCTCGACAAAGCTCATCGCGATATGATGAGCTCTGAAGTGACGGCAGGAATCCTTGTACTGTTGTGCGGCACCCCGGCTCAGAGAACCGTATTACCAGTGTTTCCAACCCAGAGATCATGTCTTCTGGAAAGACACAACAACTTGGTGTAGAACAGAACTGAACTTTATTGATAGCTTATGGGTACAAGCTCATATTTTACAATGATAACGAGGCCAAAGGCACCCTCGGTGCTATGACAGTATCCACATTATTTATGGAACATAGCAGGGCCTCGGAACTACTAAGTACTTCTACGGCGTAGCGGAACATAGCGGCAACTCCATCCACAGGGACACTGCTGTGGACACATCCTAGTTAGCGTAGCATGAACCATCAGGACCTCCGTCCTCGGCTTCTCCTGCATCTGGCATGATACGCCAGGTGGGTACTTTGAATGTACTCGCAAGCTCACGACAACCAAGTAATGCAGCAAACAATAGCATGGCAATCACATGTTAAATACTTAAGCAATTCACTTACTGTACCGGTCATTAACTTACTCTCAATCGGGTTGTCCCACAACCCTTGGAATACTCATAAGTCATCGAGTACTTCCGACCATACGAAGAGTTCTTCCATCATTACTATCCTTGATACAGTTGACCATCTACTGAGGTCTGGACGGGCTATCCAATACCGTGGACGCGGCTATTCGAATAGATTTTTTACACTCTGCAGAGATTGCGCACTTTACCCACACCATGAAGCCCCCGGCCTCGTGATCCCCTTCGGGTGGACCAGCGTTGCTTCAACAAAACCTGCCTGACCCGTGACTCTTTCATTGTACCACCGGCATTCATCCTCCCCCGGAGGCCTGCCCTGGGTGGCCCCTATGTCCTCATGACACCTGCCACCGTCGTGGCCATACTAAACTGTCCCAAACGGGGACGCCGGCACAAACAAACAACAACTGGGCTCACAGGATTATCGCCGCCTACCTGATCAAGGTAGCACGCGGGCATAACCCTCCCTCTTTGGAGGTACCGGTGAAAGATCACGCAGTCAGGCCAAGTCAAGGCCGTCCCATACCGGCAAATGTGGTTGCACGGGTAAGCCCGAACAGGTGACTCAAGATCAACCACTAAGTTACTTAGCAAAATAGTGGTTATCACAACATGCCATTATCTACTTAAATTATTCTATGAATTATCTTAAAGCAACTAAATAAGCATAATATATTAAAATATGCAATGCTATAGGAATGCTTCATGAAATGGGTATCATGGCTTGCCTTGCTCTGTTGGGTTGTTCAAACACTCTTGGTCTTCAAATGAACCACCATCTCCTTCTGAAAATATTTTAAAAGTGCAAAGGAAAAATGTCACATAATGCTTTTCTGTTCACCAACAATTCTGTGAGTATTGGAAAAATACCAAAATTTGTCAGAAAATAAAAGGGCTCAGTACCAACACAATGCAAAAAGAATCAACTGAATTTGGTTTGTAGATTAAAAGTTATTCATGGTCAAAGTTTGGTTAAAATCTGGAATTAAATAAATGAAAAACTGAAAAACCAGAAAACCTTCCAGCGGCCACGTCGAAGGCGTATTCTTAGAATACGCCTCCACTCATACCGCTTCGGGCGCGGGCGGGGTCGCTAACAGGTGGGGCATGTCTGGTTTAAAACAGAGGGAGAGGAGGGCAGAGAGGAGCGGCGGCTCACCGGCGACGCTCACCGACGTTAGAGACGGCGGCGAGGTCAGGCGATTGCGGGGGTGGAACGGGCGCTCGACGGCGAGCATGTACGTACCCGCAGCTCCTCTGGAGGTGAACGGACGGCGTCGCCCCCTTCCTCTCCGGCGGGTGGAGCTCACGGTGGTTGCCGGCGATGGAGATTCCGACGGGGATTGGGCTGGGCAAAGGGTCAAGGAGGACCAGGGAAACCTACTGATCTCTATGGCTGGCTCAGGAGGGCTAGGAAGGGGCTGGAGGTGGCTGGCGACAGAGGGGATTCAGGCGGCGGAGCCTTTGCCGGAGTCGAGGAAGACGAGCTCCCGGCTCTTGCTGGGGGTGCTCTAGGGGCGATTCAGAGGTGGAGAGGTGGGGTGAGGAGCTCAGAGGGGCTGAGCGGGGCTTTACATAGGCGGGAGACGAAGGCAGCCGAGCTCTCCCGAAGCGGCGAGGCTCGAGCACGCCACTGGAGCAAGGACGGCGAGCTGGCCGTCGCGGCGTGGAGTGAGGGGACGGAGGAGGGCAGAGGAGCGACGGGACGGGTCCGGCGCCATCAATGGCTCGCGGACAACCACAGTGGCCGGAGCCTACTGTTCTGCCCGTGGCGGAGCTTGGCTGGGAGCGGCGGCGGCCTTCGCCGGCGGTCAGGAGGGTTCGGGAGACGCCACACATTCGATTGGGGCGCTGTCAGCACCAATGGATAAGGGGGGACGACGAGGGACGGCTCGGGCGACCGCATCCGACTCTCGCGCCGCGCAGAGCGCGCGCCCTGGCATGCCAGCACCGTGCTCACCACGGGTGCGGCCACCAGGAGGCCACGCAGGCCTGGCGCTCCTTGTCCAGGGTGTCGACCTTCGTCCCCCTAGCCTCTCTATACCACTGGCTCGACCAGATGCACTCTGGTTTGATGGGTAGCATCAACTACAGATCCTGACTGCAAACTTGAGAGGGTTCTGGAGGGAAGATAAGATGGAGATGGAGCTAGTGGATATGTCTGGTGTTATCTATCTTGGTAGGACTATAAACTGGCAAGGTTTGGAGAGATTTGAAAAAGATTTGAGCATAGTCCCTTTGGAAACCACCATTCTGGTCCACAATCTAAATGAGCTTGTGGCACTCACATGCATGCTCTGCTAATGATGAAACTTGGTGAAAAGAAGGTATTTGGTAGTGCACACATGCCCTAAAAATTGTGGATCAATGGTGCACCCCTAGCTTGTACTTCCTTCACAAAGTTCTTAGATAAGCAGAATCTTGTCAGAGTTTTGCTGCTCAAAAATTGTACTGGACCAGATGATGTTTTTGGATATTGTGGCTAGATAGGATCCCTAGAAGCTTGGGGAATTTATTGAGAATTTTCCGAGGTAGGAAAAATGGGGTTGCTTCACAATGGACAAATTCTGGTCAGAAATAAAATAATTATTCTGGCCAAAATTTTACATTGGGCAATGGAATATTTTTGGAGATTATGGAACCATATGATAATGAGAAGGTGTCGAAAAAGTTGGGGAATTTATTGATCATCCAAACTATAGGTTGCTTCACAACCCATAGTGGTGACATAATTTCCCAAATAAAGAAAGGGTTTATTGGAAAAGATAAAATATTGGAAATTGATCCAGGAGATATGTGGAAAGGTTTTGGCAAGATGAGGAGAGTTTTGGGTTACTTGAGAAAAGATTTAAAGATTCACAGATCCAAATCAATTGTTAAGGTTTGAAAATCAACCAAGTTTGCAAATAAAATCCAAATGATTTGGAAAAGAAAAAGTTGTCAAAAACCAGGGTGTCACAAACCGACCCCCCTTAGGATGAATCTCATCCTCGAGATTCGGTTGCTCAGGGAACAAGTACGGATACGCGGATCTTAGAAAATCTTCTCTCTCCCAGGTAGCCTCTTCCTCGGTATGATGCTCCCATAGCACTTTGTAAAACCTGATTACCTTACTCCTGGTAATTCTTTCCATTTCATCCAGTATCCTAACCAGCTTCTCTTCGTAAGTCAGGTCTTTAGCTAGCTCTAGCTCACTCATATCCGCTTGCTTGATCGGT
This sequence comes from Elymus sibiricus, assembly GCA_039707655.1. Classification (NCBI taxonomy): domain Eukaryota; kingdom Viridiplantae; phylum Streptophyta; class Magnoliopsida; order Poales; family Poaceae; genus Elymus; species Elymus sibiricus. The sequence continues at coordinate 195,142,458 of CM077667.1, read as the reverse complement.
GGTGCAATGCACTTCCTTAACTGTGATATGTGGAAGACATCGTGCACATCAGACAACTCTGGTGGTAGTTCCAACTGGTATGCTACTCTGCCTCTTCTAGCAACCACTGGAAAGGGACCGATATATCTTGGTGCAAGCTTTCCCCGGGTATGAAACCTTTTTACTCCCTTCATGGGGGTTACTCGCAGGTAAGCATATTCTCCGGGCTCAAAGGTCACTTCTCGGTGCTTTGGGTCATAGTAGCTCTTTTGTCGGGACTTGGCTGCTCGAAGACGCTCCTGAATGTCCTTGACCCGTCTCTCAGCCTCGAGCATCAAGTCTGTGCCGAAGATACGGCTATCTCCTGTCTGGGACCAATTTAATGGGGTGCGGCACTTCCGCCCATAGAGTGCCTCAAATGGTGACATCTTCAAGCTTGACTGATAGCTGTTATTATAGGAGAATTCCGCATAGGTTAGACTGTCTTCCCATTTGGGTCCATGGGTAAGAGCACAGGACCGAAGCATATCCTCCAGTATCTGGTTCACTCTTTCGGTCTGTCCATCTGTCTGCGGATGGTACGCCGTGCTATGCTTCAGCATGGTTCCCAAAGCTTGATGCAATCGTAGCCAGAATGCTGAGGTGAAAAGGGAACCCCTGTCTGAGGTGATGGACTTGGGTACTCCATGGTGGCCGACTATTCGGGACATGTAGAGCTGTGCCAGCTGATTTGCGCTGAAAGTGGTCTTTACCGGAATAAAGTGAGCCACTTTTGTGAGTATATCCACAATGACCCAGATAGCATCATTGCCTCTTGTTGACTTGGGTAGTCCCACAATGAAGTCCATACATATGTCATCCCACTTCCACTGAGGAACTGGTAAAGGTTGCAGTAGCCCAGCGGGTTTCTGGTGTTCCGCCTTGACCTTGTTGCAGATATCACATCAGGCGACATAGTATGCTATATCCCTTCGCATTCCTAGCCACCAAAATGTCTCTCTCAGATCCTGATACATCTTTGTGCCTCCCGGGTGGATAGAGTATGCGGACTCATGAGCTTCCCTGAGTATTTGCTGCCTCAGGTTGTTCTGATCAGGCACGCATATTCGTTTCTCAAACCATAGGGTGCCCTAATCATCCACGCGGAAGGATTTGGCCTTCCCTTTCGGAATCAGCTCCTTGATCTCTTTTATTCCTTCATCTGGCTCTTGGGCCTTTCTGATTTCTTCCATAAGCGTTGGAGTAATTTCCAAAGTATCCGGGGTAATTGGGCCGCATAGCACCATGTTGAGCTCAGTGAATTCCTCTTGTAGCCTTGGATGCATAGTTCCCATTAGTGCATTCATGGTGCTTTGCTTTTTGCTGAGAGCGTCCGCGACCACATTAGCTTTTCCCGGATGATAGTTTATTCCAATGTCATAGTCCTTGACTAGTTCAAGCCATCTTCGCTGCCTGAGATTCAGGTCAGGTTGGGTGAAAATATACTTGAGACTCTTATGGTCCGTGTATATTTCACAACGTTGTCCAATGAGGTAATGCCTCCAAATCTTCAGGGCATGAACCACGGCTGCCAATTCCAAATCATGCGTGGGGTAGTTCTCCTCATGAGGTCATAGTTGTCTGAATGCATATGCTACAACCTTTCCTTCTTGCATCAATACACAGACGATTCCTCGTCTGGAAGCATCGCAGTATATGTCAAAGCTCTTGTGGATGTCTGGGAGAACTAAGACAGGTGATGTCGTTAGCCTTGTCTTTAGCTCTAGAAAGCTGCTATCACACTCCGTCATCCAGGCAAACCTTTGATTTTTCTTTAGCAATTATGTCAGTGGCTTAGCTATCTTGGAGAAGCCTTCTATGAAACAACGGTAGTAGCCTGCCAATCCGAGGAAGCTACGGACTTCGGTCACCATGGCTGGTGTCTTCCAATTTAGCACTGCAGTTACTTTGCTGGGGTCAACGGCTACTCCTTGTTCTGACAGAATGTGCCCCAGAAATCCCACCTCCTTAAGCCAAAATTCACATTTACTGAACTTGGCGTACAGCCGATGGGCTCTCAACCTTTCTAGGACAGCACGGAGGTGTTGTTTGTGCTCTTCTTCATCCTTGGAATATATCAGGATATCATCGATGAACACCACCACAAATTTATCCAGAAAGTCCATGAAGACTTTGTTCATCATGCTCATGAAGTAGGCTGGAGCATTCGTCAGTCCAAATGACATGACTGTAAACTCATCCAGACCATATCGGGTGGTGAACGCTGTCTTCGGTATATCCTCTTTTCGGATTTTTAGCTGATGATATCCGGTTCGGAGGTCAATCTTGGATAATACCCGTGCTCCGTTCAGCTGGTCAAACAAATCATCAATGCGAGGGAGCGGGTACTTATTCATGATGGTGACCTCATTCAGCTGGCGATAGTCTACGCACATTCGTAGACTTCCATCCTTCTTCTTGACAAAGAGCACTGGTGATCCCCATGGCGAGATGCTTGGGCGAATGTACCCTTTTTGCAACAATTCATCCAACTGCTTCTTCAACTCTGCCAACTCTGGACCTGGCATACGATAGTATTTCCTGTAAATTGGAGCAGTGCTGGGAACCACTTCAATTGCAAACTCCAATTCCCGGTCGGGTGGCATTCCTGGTAGTTCCTCAGGAAATACATCCGGAAATTTAAAAACTACCGGAATCAAGTTCATATCCGTGGCGTTAGTTTGGTATGCCATTCCCTTCTTCGACATCATTTTGCTGGCGAGGAATTGGACTGTTTGTCCTGCTGGGTTAACTAGTGTCACTGTCCTGGTGGCACAATTGATACACACCTGATGTGGTGTCAACCAGTCCATTCCTTGTATTACGTCCAATCCCGAGGATTCAATGGCAATGAGTGCAGCTAGAAATTTAATTCCATGTATCGAGATTTCCAGATCTCTATATATCAGATTTGTTTTGAGCAGGGAGCCAGGGGATTGCACCACCATGATTTTGTCCAGGAGCGAAGGGAAAAATTTGTGCAAGGTGGCAAAACTCCGCAAAATAAACGAATGGGAAGCCCCAGAATCAAATAAAATTACTGCAGGTATGTTGTTAACAGAAAACATACCAAGGACTACTTCTGGAGCTTCGTAGGCTTCCTCAGCGGAGATATGATGGACGCGTCCGTGGCTGAAGTTATGATTGGGGAGGCGTCCAATAGTGTTGACCTGCGGCTTGACATCGGAAGATGGCTTCCCGTTGTTGGCGGGGCACTGTTTGGAGTAGTGTCCGCTCTGGCCGCAAGTGAAGCAGGTGTTGTTGCGGCGGCAATTCTCTAGCACTGGTTGTTTGCCGAAGGTCTTGGTCTGGCTCACGGTCTTGTTGTTGTTGTTGCCACTGCTCTGGGTGGGCTTATATTCAGATGAGCCTGGCTGCCAGATGCGTGGCTTCTGCGTAACCTGCTCACGGTTGTCCTTCTTGGGTTCAAACTTCCTCTTGTGGTTGTCATATCCGAACTTATGTTCCCGTTCGGCTATAAAGGCCTTGTTTACCAGAGTTTGGAAGTCCGGAAAATCTAGCATGCAAAGCTGACAACGGAGGTCGTGATTCAGTCCTCCCAGGAACCGATCTATCTTTCTTTCCTCGGTGGCCACATCATAGGTAGAGTACCGTGACAGATTGTTGAACTTGTTTAGGTACTCTGCTACCGACATATTTCCTTGTGTCATAGCGAGGAACTCCCTCTGCTTCACCTTCATTATGCCAGTAGGAATGTGGTATTTGCAGAATAACTCCTTAAATTTCTCCGAGGAGATTTCTTCTTCAGAAGACCATGTTGCCTTTGTATTGTCCCACCAGATAGCTGCTGGCCCTTCCACGTAGTGGGTGGCAAAAGGAACCTTGTCGGATTCTTCGCAACGGGCTATTTCCAGCTTCTTTTCTATGATCCTTAGACAATCATCCGCTTCTATCGGGTCCACAGCTTGACCAAAATTGGGTGGTTTGGTGTGCTGTAACTCGGACAATCTAGAATGTATTCCATTGTGGTTGTGGTTCTGACCCATCATGGTCTGCATGCTTTTCAGAAATTCCATAAGGTCCTGGTTTCTCTTCTCCTCAAACATTCTCATAATCTGATCAGTGGTCGGTGCTTGAGATGGTGGGGGTGGTAAGTCTTCTGGTGGTTGTCCTGCTTGTCTGGCGGATCGACGGATGGGGGTTCCATCGCCGCCTTGGCTACAGCTTCCCTTCATCCTAAATTTGTTCCCATTGCCAAATACCGAATCGATGAGAAACATCCATAAGGGAAACACAGGGGTATGACACCAGAAAGAAAATACGCGAAAAAGGCGAATAAAGCAAACAACATAATTATACAAGATAACCCAACATCATACATGGCAAGCTAGTAGGGGAATATCATGCTAGACTGCTCATACAGCAGTTGACATATGCAAAGATGCATGCATAATAACTCAAGCTTCTACTCTAGTGGTGCGGATGGCACGAACACTGGCAGACTGAAGACTCCTCGTCATCTGATCCTGAGTCGAAGTCAGAACTGATGATGTGGATCTCATCCTCCGGGTCAAAGGAAACACGACGACGCTGCTGGGACGGCTCTCCTTCCGGGGTACAAGCAGCATGACGTCGCAGCATCGGAGTAGCTGGAGTGGCTAGGAGTGAGGCCCACTCTGCCGGGGTCTCACGACGGCTACCGGACGGAAAGCCTGGTGGCACGGTAGAGCTAGAAGGAGCCTCAAACCTGGGTGGAGGTGGAACTGGTGGTGGATATATAGGTGGAAAGATAGGCTGAGGTGAAGGTGGAACTGGAGTCATGGCTGCAAGTGCCCCCTGGACATGAGACAGCTCCGCAGCCAAGGATATGATCGTGCGATAACTGGCATTCAGATAACGAGCCAAAACAGAAGTCGCACGGTCACACGCCGGGTCAATTGGCGCAAAAAGGACTCGCCCTGTCGTAGGCGACAGGGTGGGATAGTGGAAGAATCCTGGATGAGTCTGCATCTCAACCTCGTGGAAGCGCAAATCAGTAAGAGCCTCCATCGCAGCAAACTAGATCGCCAACTCCGGGGTGGAAGTCGTTCCGCCCTTGGTAGAGCGAGAGTAGCTACCAAGGTCCGAGCTCGCGATCAGGAAAGCCTCTGCGTGGTACTCATAGACTGACTCGGCAAGCTGCTCCCGAAACACCTGGTACAATGGATCTTCGCCGTGGGGGTACAGTCGAAGCCAGACGTTCCGGAGCAGTACTGGAAAGGTGGATGGTGCAGGCTCAAAATGGTAGTGGTATGGAACCGGTGCCATCTACACTCACAATGCCACGGTTAGCAAACAATGAATCATGATGCATGCCATGCAACAATCAAATGCAACAAACAAGATGCACACTCAAAGTCCTATGCTAATCGCGGTTCTAGCGCTGGTTATCTAGGGTGTCCTACAGTCAGCCTGGCTCTGGTACCAAGCGTTGTGGCACCCCGGCTCAGAGAACCGGATTACCAGTGTTTCCAACCCAGAGATCATGTCTTGTGGAAACACACAACAACTTGGTGTAGAACAGAACTGAACTTTATTGATAGCTGATGGGTACAAGCTCATATTTTACAATGATAACGAGGCCAAAGGCACCCTCGGTGCTATGACAGTATCCACATTATTTATGGAACATAGCAGGGCCTCGGAACTACTAAGTACTTCTACGGCGTAGCAGAACATAGCGGCAACTCCATCCACAGGGACACTACTGTGGACACATCCTAGTTAGCGTAGCACGAACCATCAGGACCTCCGTCCTCGGCTTCTCCTGCATCTAGCATGATACGCCAGGTGAGTACTTTCAATGTACTCGCAAGCTCACGACAACCAAGTAATGCAGCAAACAATAGCATGGCAATCACATGTTAAATACTTAAGCAATTCACTTACTGTACCGGTCATTAACTTACTCTCAATCGGGTTGTCCCACAACCCTCGGAATACTCATAAGTCATCGAGTACTTTCGACCATACGAAGAGTTCTTCCATCATTACTATCCTTGATACAGTTGACCATCTACTGAGGTGTGGACGGGTTGTCCAATACCGTGGACGCAGCTATTCGAATAGATTTTTTACACTCTGCAGAGGTTGCGCACTTTACCCACACCATGAAGCACCCGGCCTCGTGATCCCCTTCGGGTGGACCAGCGTTGCTTCAACGAAACCTGCCTGACCCGTGACTCTTTCATCGTACCACCGGCATTCATCCTCCCCCGGCGGCCTGCCCTGGGTGGCCCCTGTGTCCTCATGACACCTGTGTCCTCATGACATCTGCCACCGTCGTGGCCAAACTAAACTGTCCCAAACGGGGACGCCGGCACAAACAAACAACAACTGGGCTCACAGGATTATCGCTGCCTACCTGATCAGGGTAGCACGCGCGCATAACCCTCCCTCTTTGGAGGTACCGGTGAAAGATCACGCAGTCAGGCCAAGTGAAGGTCGTCCCATACCGGCAAATGTGGTTGCACGGGTAAGCCCAGACAGGTGACTCAAGATCAACCACTAAGTTACTTAGCAAAATAGTGGTTATCACAACATGCCATTATCTACTTAAATTATTCTATGAATTATCTTAAAGCAACTAAATAAGCATAATATATTAGAATATGCAATGCTATAGGAATGCTTCATGAAATGGGTATCATGGCTTGCCTTGCTCAGTTGGGTTGTTCAAACACTCTTGGTCTTCAAATGCACCACAATCTCCTTCTGAAAATATTTTAAAAGTGCAAAGGAAAAATGTCACATAATGCTTTTCTGTTCACCAACAATTCTGTGAGTATTGGAAAAATACCAAAATTTGTTAGAAAATAAAAGGGCTCAGTACCAACACAATGCAAAAAGAATCAACTGAATTGGGTTTGTAGATTAAATGTTATTCATGGTCAAAGTTTGGTCAAAATCTGGAATTAAATAAATGAAAACTAGAAAAACCAGAAAACCTTCCAGCGGCCACGTCGAAGGCGTATTCTTAGAATACGCCTCCACTCATACCGCTTCGGGCGCGGGCGGGGTCGCTGACAGGTGGGGCCTGTCTGGTTTAAAACAGAGGGAGAGGAGGGCAGAGAGGAGTGGCGGCTCACCAGCGACGCTCACCTGCGTTAGAGACGGCGGCGAGGTCAGGCGATTGCGTGGGTGGAACGGGCGCTCGACGGTGAGCACGTACGTACCCGCAGCTCCTCCGGAGGTGAATGGATGGCGTCGCCTCCTTCCTCTCCGGCGGGTGGAGCTCACGGTGGTCGCCGGCGATGGAGATTTCGACGGGGATTGGGTTGGGCAAAGGGTCGAGGAGGACCAGGGAAACCTACTAATCTCTATGGCTGGCTCAGGAGGGCTAGGAAGGGGCTGGAGGTTGCTGGCGACAGAGGGGATTCAGGCGGCGCAGCCTTCGCCGGAGTCGAGGGAGATGAGCTCCCGGCTCTTGCTGGGGGTGCTCTAGGGGCGATTCAGAGGTGGAGAGGTGGGGTGAGGAGCTCGGAGGGGCTGAGCGGGGCTTTATATAGGCGGGAGACGAAGGCAGCCGAGCTCTCCCGAAGCGGCGAGGCTCGGGCACGCCACTAGAGCAAGGACGGCGAGCTGGCCGTCGCGGCGTGGAGTGAGGTGATGGAGGAGGGCAGAGGAGCGACGGGACGGGTCCGGCGCCATCAATGGCTCGCGGACAACCACAGTGGCCGGAGCCTACTGTTCTGCCCATGGTTCGGGAGACGGCATGCGTTCGACTGGGGCGCTGTCGGCACCAATGGACAAGGGGGGACAGCGAGGGACGGCTCGGGCGAGCGCATCCGACTCTGGCGCCGCGCAAAGCACGCGCTCTGGCATGCCAGCACCGTGCTCATCACGGGTGTGGCCAACAGGAGGCCACGCAGGCCTGGCGCTCCTTGTCCAGGGTGTCGACCTTCGTCTCCTAGCCTCTCTATACCACTGGCTCGACCAGATGCAGTCTGGTTTGATGGGTAGCATCAACTACAGATCTTGACTGCAAACTTGAGAGGGTTCTGGAGGGAAGATAAGATGGAAATGGAGCTAGTGGATATGTCTGGTGTTATCTATCTTGGAAGGACTATAAACTGGCAAGGTTCGGAGAGATTTGAAAAAGATTTGAGCATAGTCCCTTTGGAAACCACCATTCTGGTCTAGAATCTAAATGAGCTTGTGGCACTCACATGCATGCTCTGCTAATGATGAAACTTGGTGAAAAGAAGTTATTTGGTAGTGCACACATGCCCTAAAAATTGTGGATCAATGGTGCACCCCTAGCTTGTACTTCCTTCACAAAGTTCTTAGATAAGCAGAATCTTGTCAGAGTTTTGCTGCTCAAAAATTGTACTGGACCAGATGATGTTTTTGGATATTGTGGCTAGATAGGATCCCTAGGAGCTTGGGGAATTTATTGAGAATTTTCTGAGGTAGGAAAAATGGGGTTGCTTCACAATGGACAAATTCTGGTCAGAAATAAAATAATTGTTCTGGCCAAAATTTTACATTGGGCAATGGAATATTTTTGGAGATTATGGAACCATATGATAATGAGAAGGTGTGGAAAAAGTTTGGGAATTTATTGATCATCCAAACTATAGGTTGCTTCACAACCCATAGTGGTGACATAATTTCCCAAATAAAGAAAGGGTTTATTGGAAAAGATAAAATATTGGAAATTGATCCAGGAGATATGTGGAAAGGTTTTGGCAAGATGAGGAGAGTTTTGGGTTACTTGAGAAAAGATTTAAAGATTCACAGATCCAAATCAATTGTAAAGGTTTGAAAATCAACCAAGTTTGCAAATAAAATCCAAATGATTTGGAAAAGAAAAAGTTGTCAAAAACCAGGGTGTCACATGTTGCCACCAATCTGCTGCCTGACCCTTGAGCTGGAAAGTCGCGAACTTGACATAGTCCGCATGTCTGACATTGCTGCACTCAAAATGCTTGTTCATGTCACGGAGCGAATCGTCTGCATCGAGAGGCTGGTCACAACAGGTGATGGACTTGGGTTGATTTGCGAGGAACTGGTTCAGAGTGGCAAACTGGGGCTGATTATGAAAATTCCCTGGATGGCCTTGCTATCCCTGCTCTCTTTCCTACAGCAACCTGAGCAACATCTGGGTATTCGCATTGGTTGCGGCCATCACTGCTTGCCAAGCCTCCGGAGGTGGAGGTGGTGGTGGGGGTGGTGGAGGATCAGACTGCTCCCCCTCACGACCTGGGTTCCCACGAGTTGCTGACGCCATCCTGAAGATGGACAAGAATATCAGCACACCATTGACAAAGATGATTGAAATGAGCTGAATCAAATGGCTTGTAAGAATTGCAACGGAATATCATCAATTGCATTCAAACTGCAAATAGTAAGAACGCTTTTTGCAGGATCTTGATAACACCATTAGATCATGAAGCTACTTGAAATAACACAAAAGTATTGAGCTAAGGTTGCTCGGAACAAATGTACAACCATTATACATCTGTCGGAAGATGATCCTAAGAACTACTGGAATTCCCACCTAAGAATTTCTGAAGTCTTTCTTGTTTATGCGATTCGGGTTGCGGACCCAAGAACGTACCCAAGGTAATCAGCTACAACTGCACCCGCAACCTTCCACACCATAAACCAAGAAACTCCGCAAACTTGTCTACCTCAGACACTCGTAAACACAACGATACTAAACATGACAGTACCCTGGATGCTCTCCCCAGTACTAGGTGACTCCAAACTTATCTCGCCACGAAAAGTATTGAAGCAATTTCGAACATCCTCCGTCCTGAGATACTAAGGAAACTGAATGATAACGATGTGCAAAAATCCCTCGGAGCTCTACTCCTCGATAACAGGAGGCACCAAGACAGAATCCCTTCACATCGGCATCATATAGTTTCCAAAATACCCGCGTGATCCTAAAAAAAAATTGAGCGAGAAGAGGAGTAGAATTAAAATTCCTAAGTCGAATTCCTCACCAGAGTATAGAAGAGGAGTAAAAGAAACCTAATCTCCGATATAACTAGACTCAAAATAGTTTTTACTAGACTCGACTCGGCCAAGTTCGATCAAGCAAGGGGCTCCTATGGTCGGTATGGCTCTGATTACCAACTTGTCACACCCAAGATGCGGTCCTATCCCTATTAAGGCACGAGGCCTCGACGGGGATAGAAGCGCATCTCGTCGTTTCACAAGTACAGTAAAACATTGCATACATGTAGGAAGAGATGAGTATATGAGTTGGCTTACAAGTCCACACAAATTATTCATACATCATTCAGAAGACAGGGTCCGGCTACGGACGAAAACAAATGATAAAAGAAGCAATGATAAATTGTCTTGCTATCCCAGGATCGCCACCACGAAGCTCCCTACTCATCTGGATACGTAACATACATACGCCTACTTTCTTCATCATACTCCCACTGGAGCTGAGTCACATCATCTGGCACGTTCTCGTCAACACCTGCACCTGTATTGTTGTAATCTGTGAGCCACAGGGACTCAGTAATCTCATAACCCGGGTATTGAAACTATGTAAGCCTATGGGTGAGGAATTGGTTATGTGGTTAGGCTGCAGCAAGCGTTAAGCATGTATTTGGTGGCTAACTTACGAGAACATGAATGTAAATATGGTGGCCTACGCATGACGTTCGTGAACTAGCATGATCACTAAGTGATCCTGAACACCTACTTATGTCAATCATAACCCCACCGTGTTCCCTCTCGGTTCATGTTCACGAGCAGAGACAGTCACGGTTACGCACACGGTTGGTGTATTTTATTGAGGTTACTTCAAGTTTACTATAACCGGGTGTTAAACAAATATCCAAGTTGCCACGTAATCGCGGGCACGGCTTTCCGAAAGATTTGACCCTGTAGGGGTGCTCCAACTCATCCATCACAAACTAACCACACGCCGCGGGAATAACCTCAACCAAGAATCTCATGATCATCCTAGGCAATTCCACTGGAAAACCGCAACCTCGAGATAGCCCGAAGAAAAATCGGAATTCCTCGTGCAAGACATTCGAGAAAGGTAAAACAAGTCCAGCAAGACCGCCCGACGTGTCGACAGACCCGATAGGAGCCGCGTATCTCGTTCTCAGGACACGACCGGATGGGACTAGCTACGGGGAAAACCAATCCCTGAGTTTCCTCGAGGCGGCCCCGCAGGCAGCCCAGGTTGGACCAACACTCATGAGGAGCACTGGCCCGGGTTGTTGATTAATTATCCATGGGGTAGCTATGCCCTATGGAATTTCATTAAGTTGTTTAGCAAATGTAGTACCAAAGTTGGGTCTTGTCAGACAAGTTTTAATCTAAAACGAATGGTCAAGGGGGTCCCCACAACAACCCCGAGCATGTTAGGAGCGCAAAATATGGAATATAACACCGGTACTCAGAACTAGTGCGGCAAAAGCGGAACAAAACACTGAGCAAAAGGGCTACCCTTCCACCGTTGCCAGATATATATGTGCATTAATTTAAATAACAGTAAATAGAGTGATATATACAAAATCCATGTTGACACATGGAAAGCTTGCACCTACAACTAGCAACGCTATAAGATAAGGGCTGAGCAGCGGTAACATAGCCAATCAATGTTTGCTAGGTGGTGGAGGGGTTAGAGGCTTTCATGGCAATTAAAGAGGCTGAGAGTTTAAGTGGTAGGTAACGAAACATAACGGTAAAAGCGAGACAACTAGCAAGGCAAAAATAGTGTCGGGATCCGGGTATGATCATCTTGCCTACTGGGTCTTCAGCGGGACAAAGAGCTGGGTCCTCATAGTTGTACTCTCCGGGATCCTCGTACTCAGGCTCAACACTCGCGTCTACCCAAAAGAAACAGCACCAAATAAACACACAAACAAGGTGCAATGCACAAACAAGATGATGCATGATCCATTTGAAGTATTTAACATGCAACCCTAAGCTAGTCATGTTTCTCATTCATTTATTAAGTTCTTTAGTATTCTGGGCAGAACCTGAAGTTTAGTTATTTGAGCATGCATGATCATGGCAATTATGAATGCTTCATGCAAAATCGATGCAAATGCATATGTAGAACGTTGCAAACGGAGTAACGTAGCTCACGGTACACTCCCGGCAAGGTACGAACGTTAACGGAGACAAAACACAAGATGAGGGAGGCCATGGGCTATTCCTTGGTATTCCAAGGATGCCACTGGATAGGAAATGAAAATATAGCAAGAATAGAGCTAAAGAACGAGCAAAACAATGTAGTATAGCTCCCACAAGTCACAAAACCAACAAACACACAATCTGTCCACAAACAGCAACATGGCATCTTGCAACACACATAACCAGAACTACAGCAGGTTTTAAATCACAATCAAGGCATGGGCATTAAGTACACACAAAGCCTAACAAATCATCTATCTACAGCAACATGAAAGGAAGCATAGATCAATGGCAATGAAGCTCACAAGATAGCATGTTGAATCAGTTTTTAGGGACTGAAATTCCAGTTTTTATAAAATCTGAGTTAACGTGACAGCAACTTGACAGCAACTTTTATAAATGCTACACGTACTTTCATGGCATGAAAATTAACAGGGTGATAGAGGGCAACAACTACTACAAAACACTAGCACTAAGCATGAGCTAAAAAATCACAGATCACATGGTAGCATCCCCTAAACATGGCATGAAAATAACTACAGATTCTCGGACTTGGACAAAATTCACTAAGAGAATAGCAGCAGTTTATAACACCATAGCATCTTTGACAGCAATTAACTCTAAGATGCAAAATATCTTTGGCAAGGTGAAGACACCAAATGACAGAGGGTGATAAGCACAACAATCCATGGCATTGAACCAACCCCAAAGAAACACTATATCCATGGGAATCATCTAGATAACGTGGCAACAAAATAACAGATTCGAACACTTAGAATATTTTGGGCATGTGAAAACAGAATTTTAGTGGCATGTTGGCATCAAGAATCCCACTAAACCACAAGTTTATCATGGCAAGAAAACATACCAGGGCCTAGTGCCCACAAAACACTACCACTTCCATGTTGACAAGTTCATCAAATCATGCAAGAATTAAATCATACATAAATCACAAAATGACATCTACACACAAAATAATATTTTTACAAAGTTACTCCAATGGCAAAACTAATGGCACCACTGGATTCCTGGGATTTTTCTACCCCAAAATCATATGTCAGATGCCTATCTTACCGTTGCTAAGTCTCACATAATTGCAATCACAAAAACAATGATTCACTTAGAGACACTCATATGCCAGATTTGGCATGTCCTAGGAATAGACAGATTAGGAATAAAATAAACTAACAGGAATATTCCCTAAATGGAATTTACTCAAACAGAGGAAAAAAGGAAACAAAAATATATATAAAAAGAGGGACCACTTGGTAGTGACACCAGGGCCCCTAGGAGGGTGACAGGTGGGATCGGGGCCCACGGTCAGGTCAGGAAAATTTAAAGGGGAAAAAGGTGCCCGGGGGGTTTCGAACCTGGGTCTCCTGGGTTGAGTCGCTAGCGTGCAACCACTGGGCTACGTGGGGGTCATTAGTATAGAAGGGACACGGTTTCTTTTGACCTATGCCCCTGGTGGAGGCTGGTTCTTCTACCTTGCGCACGAGAAGCCACCATGGCGTCGGCGAGCAAGCCGGCCATATCCGGCGAGGTGGTGGGCCGGCGGGGCTGCGGATTCCAGCAGAGAATCCATTCCGCAGCTGAGGAGTGGCTGCAAGCTTACGTGCGTGTGTGGGGGGGTGCGTGCTCGAGCCGAAGCTCTGCTCAGCCATGGAGGCGAAGCTAGGCGAAGTAGGGCATGGCTCAGGTGTGTGTGCGCGTGTGGACAGCATCTAGGGGCGTCGGAGTGGAGGGACATTGCCATGGCCGCGGGTCAAAGGAACACATACGCAACACAACAAAATCTGCACTTTGGTGGGAGCACCGAGAGCACGAGAAAGACATGGACTCTACGCGTCCTACCGAGAACTACCGGCGGCGAGAAACGGCAGGATGGACACGGGGTTACCTAACTACCTGCTGGCGAGACGGCGTCGACGTGGAAGGACCGAGGCGACGGCGATGAGGCAGTGAACCCCGACAATCTTCTGCCCGTGAAGAAGAGGAAGAAGACCTTGAGGGGGAGGGACTTCGGGCTCGGAGGCGAGGCGTGCGTAGCCGAAGAAGACGGATGGGGCTCCCAGGGTTCGATCCACGCCGTCGTGGTGGTCGGAGAGGAGGCAGAGGCACTACCCCGAGCACGAGCTCGAGCTTGGCCGGGTCATGGCAGACAGGCGACGGCTCTAACATGGGCGGCTTACCTGAGCGGTGGCGGGCAGAGGAGAGTGGAGGAATCAGTCGAGGGATCCTAGGGTTAGCTCGGGGACATGTTTTATAGAGGGCTAGGCTCGCCGACGGCCGTCAAATCAAGAGGATCGTCAACGTGGCTCTCTGGAATCCTTGCCGTACATGTTGAAGACGACTCGAGCGAGGAGGGCTCGGCTGGGCTGCGGGAATGCTAGATGGGCCGCGGGGGAGGACGAGGCCCAGGAAGGTTGGCCTCTCTCTCTCACTTAAAACAAAAGATGTTTTCTTTTAAATAAAACCACATATGCAAATAAAACTCAGAGAAAGAGAGGAGGGTTTTGGGGAGAAAGAAAATATGTTTGAACTCACATATATATGCACTATTTAGAGAAAAAGGTTTGACAATTTTAGAGCAAACAAACTAATTACATATAATTACTATAACAATCTGTTTTGAAGGAAAGAGAGGCAATATTTCACCAAACTTGGACAAGAGCTATTTTACAAATCCTAACAGAATATTTAGGGTAAGAGCAACATTTTATTAGATGGGAAAAGCAAGTGAATTAACCACATATTGCAAATATTTGAAAAGAGAGAGTTTGGGCATAGTTTGAGAGAAATTGTGTGTGGGGGGGGGGGGGTCAAAACTAGTTTGCACACACGTACCACATCACACACACTCACAACCACAACACCACACTCGCAACAACATCACATAAAGCAAGGCATGATGCAAATGATGAATGGTGGTATAATCCCATGATGCAAAGAGGAATGTCATGAAGCAAATATATTACTCAATTCTCAAGGACACAACATGAAGGTCCACACATGACAAATGTTACAAATATGGAAGGAATGCTCTTGGGCTGTTACAATGCCTGGGGCCAGTTGCCGGCACGCCGCCCCCAGGCCCCCGTGCCAGCCGGAAGAGGAAGAGGCTCAGGGGCAGCCACCGCTCGGCGCCGTGGGTGCCGATGAAGAGGAAGTGGGTCGCCTTGGACGAGTAAGTGTCCGAGCACACTCCGTCTTCCCAGATGTATCCGTCCTGAATCTCCGTTTCGCAGGTTTCCCTCCGTTGAAGAAGGAGGTGCGACGCCTCCGCCGCCTCCTGAGGCTACCGGGCCCATTGTGGCTTCGGTGCCTGCAGTCCTCGAGGCCCCCCGCGGCGAGGGTCCCGTGCCCGAGCTTGCACGGCCCTCGCGGGGTCTTGCGCGTGAGTTCCCTGCGAACTTCTTCATGCCCAGCCCTCGCCTCGCAGAGATGGGGCTACACCCTCCGCTAGTGGTCTTCTCTGAAAGCCAGTCGTGCCATGCCTCAGGGCCTTCCTTGAGCGACGACACGGACCTTCGGGGGGTGCGGCCTCCGGTCGGGGGAAGAGGGGAGGAGCCCCTAGCCCCTGCGCGCGCGTCAGGGATGGGCGGCCCCTCGCATGCCCTTCCGACCGACCCAGGGGAAGGCAGAGATCCCGGTTGGACCCTCGAGCTTGCATGCGACCGGAGCGTCGTGCGGCACGGTTTGCTCCAGACCGCGGCGAACGCGCTGGGGCGTCTGGGGACAGAGCTCGTCACTGCTGACGCATGTCTTAAGGGAGAGCGCTAGCGCCTGGTGCACGAGTGGCATCAACTTGAGGTCGCCGTCAACCTCGGCCGCCTGCAGCTCGAGCGCGCCCATGTGTTGGGGAACGTTGCATGGGAAAAATTTTCTACGCACACGCAAGATCTATCCATGGTGATGAGCATCTACGAGAGGGAGAGTGAATCTACATACCCTTGTAGATCGCTAAGCGGGAAGCTTTAAGAAACGCGGTTGATGTAGTCGAACATCTTCGCGATCCAAATCGCTAGCCGTCCCGCGATCCGATCACGATCTGTCCCGCGATCCAATCACAAACCGTTATGCTATCCAATCACGGTCCTTCCGATCTAGTGCCGAACGGACGGCACCTCCGCGTTCAGCACACGTACAGCTCGATGATGATCTCCGCCTTCTTGATCCAGCAAGAGGGGGCGGAGAGGTAGAATAGTTCTCCGGCAGCGCGACGGCGCGGCGGCGGTGGTGGTTGAACTGTTCCAGCAGGGCTTCGCCTAAGCGCTGCTGAAAACTAGAGGACTTGATCTATCGGGAGAGAGGGCTGCACTATGGCCTTTTGGGTTGAAGTGCTTTTGCCCTCTCTCCCTCTAGTATATATAGGAGGGAGGGGAGGGGCTGGCCGGCCGAAATCCCCTCCTAGGAGTCAGCCGCAAGGAGGAGGAGGTGGAGGAGTCCACCTCCAATCCTACTCCTAGTAGGATTCCTTCCCTTCCCCCAGTTGGACTTTCCTTTCCCTCAAGCCCAGCCGCATAGGCCTTCTTGGGCCGGCTGCCCAGCCCACCAGGGGCTGGTGCGCCACCCTCAGGTCCATATGACCCACTTGGGGTGTGGTGGGCCCACTTGGTGGACCCCCGGAACCCATTCGTCACTCCCGGTACACTGCCGGAAATGCCCGAAACTTTTCCGGAGTTCAAACACCAACTTCCTATATATCAATCTTTACCTCCGGACCATTTCGGAGCTCCTCGTGACGTCCAGGATCTCATCCGGGACTCCGAACAACCTTCGGTCACCAACATACATAACTCAACTATACCGAAACGTCACCGAACCTTAAGTGTGCAGACCCTGCGGGTTCGAGAACTATGTAGACATGACCGAGACACCTCTACGGTCCATAACCAATAGCGGGACCGGGATGCCCATATTGGTTCCTACATATTCTACGAAGATATTTATCGGTTGAACCTCTATGTCAAGGATTCAGTTAATCCCGTATGCTGTTCCCTTTGTTCTTCGGTATGTTACTTGCCCGAGATTCGATTGTCGGTATCTCTATACCTAGTTCAATCTCGTTACCAGCAAGTCTCTTTACTCGTTCCGTAATACAAGATTCCGTGGCTAACACTTTAGTCACATTGCTTGCAAGGCTTGTTGTGATGTTGTACTACCGAGTGGGCCCTGAGATACCTCTCCGTCACATGGAGTAACAAATCCCAGTCTTGATCCATGCCAGCTCAACAGACACCTTCGGAGATACCTGTAGAGCATCTTTATAGTCACCCAGTTACATTGTGACGTTTGATACACACAAGGTATTCCTCCGGTGTCAGTGAGTTGCATGATCTCATGGTCATAGGAACAGATACCTGACATGCAGAAAACTATAGCAATAAACTGACACGATCATATGCTACGTTCATAGTTTGGGTCTTGTCAATCACATCATTCTCCTAATGATGTGATCCTGTTATCAAATGACATCTCATGTCTATGGCTAGGAAACCTTAACCATCTTTGATCAACAAGCTAGTCTACTCGAGGCACACTAGGGACACAGTGTTGTCTATGTATCCACACATGTATCAGTGTTTCCAATTAATACAATTATAGCATGGATAATAAACGATTATCATGAACAAGGAAATATGATAATAACTAATTTATTATTGCCTCTAGGGCATATTTCCAACAGTCTCCCACTTGCACTAGACTCAATAATCTAGTTCACATCACCATGTGATTTACATTGTTATGAATCTAACACCCAATGAGTTCTGGGGTTCGATCATGCTTTGCATGTGAGAGTGGTCTTTAGTCAATGGTCTGCAACATTCAGATCCGTGTGTTCTTTGCATATCTATATGTCGTACTGCAGGTGCTACCACGCTCCACTTGGAGCTATTCCAAATGGCTGCTCCACTATACGTATCCGGATTGCTACTCAGAGTCATCCAGATTGTTGTTAAAGCTTGCATCGACGTAACCCTTTACGACGAACTCTTTATCACCTCCATAATCGAGAAATATTTCCTTAGTCCTCTAGTTACTAAGGATAACTTTGACCGTTGTCTAGTGATCCACTCCTGGATCACTCTTGTACCCCTTGACAGGCTCATGGCAAGGCACACACAGGTGCGGTACACAGCGTGGCATACTATATAGAGCCTATGGCTAAGGCATAGGGGACGACCTTCGTCCTTTCTCTTTCTTCTGCCGTGATCGAGCTTTGAGTCTCACTCAACTCCACACCTTACAAATCAGGCAAGAACTCTTTCTTTGACTGATGAATTTTGAACTCTTTCAAAATCTTGTCAAGGTATGTACTCATTGAAAGTTTTATCAGACGTCTTGATCAATCTCTATAGATCCTGATGCCCAACATTTAAGTAGCTTGTTTCCAGGTTTTCCTTTGAAAAACTCCTTTTTCAAACAACCCTTTATGCTTTCCAGAAATTCTACATCATTTCCGATCAACAATATGTCATCCACATATACTTATCAGAAATTCTATAGTGCTCGCACTCACTTTATTGTAAATACAAGTTTCTCATAAACTTTGTATAGACCCAAAACCTTTTATCACCTCATCAAAGCGTATATTCCAACTCCGAGATGCTTGCTCCGGTCCATGAAAGGATTGCTGAAGCTTGCATACATTTTAGCATCCTTAGGACTGACAAAACCATCTGGTTCTATCACATACAACCTTTCCTCAAAGAAACCGTTAAGGAAACGATGTTTTGACATCCATCTGCCAGATTTCATAATTGAAAAATGCAGCAACTGCTAACATAATTCCAACAAACTTTTAGCATCGCTACGGGTGAGAAAGTATTATTGTAGTCAACTTCTTGAACTTTGTGAAAAACCCTTTGCCACAAGTCAAGCTTTATAGATGGTGACATTACCGTCCGCGTCCATCTTCCTTTCAAAGATCCATTTGTTCTAAATGGCCTTTCGCCCTTCAGGTAATACTTCCAAAGCCCATACTTTGTTTTCATACATGGATCTCATCTCGGATTTCATGGCCTCTAACCATTTCTCGGAATCTGGGCCCATCATCGCTTCTCCATAGCTCGTAGGTTCATCGTTGTCCAACAACATGACCTCTAAGATAGGGTTGCCGTACCACTCAGGAGCAGTACGCGTCCTTGTCGACCCACGAGGTTCGATAGCAACTTGATCCGAAGCTTCATGATCATCATCATTAACTTCCTCTTCAACCGATGTAGGCTCTACAGAAACATCTTTCTGTGCTGCGCTACTCTCAGGTTGAAGTAAAGGTTCAACAACCTCATCAAGTTCTATCTTCCTCCCACTCAATTCTTTTGAGAGACACTCTTTCTCGAGAAAGGACCCGTTTTAGCAACAAACACTTTGTGCTTGGATCTAAGATAGAAGGTTTACCCAACTGTTATGTTAGGGTATTCTATGAAGATGCATTTGTCCGCTTTGGGTTCGAGCTCATTAGGTGAAAACCCTTTTTCACATAAGCGTCGCAGCCCCAAACATTAAGAAATGACAGCTTAGGTTTCTGCCAAACCAAAATTCATACGGTGTCATCTCAACGGACTTAGATGGTGCCCTATTTTAAAGTGAATGTGGTTGTCTCTAATGCATAACCCCAAAACGATAGTGGAAAAATGATAAGAGACATCATAGTTCGCACCATATCCAATAGAGCACGACTACGACGTTCGGACACACCATCACACTATGGTGTTCCAGGCGGCGTGAGTTGTGAAACAACTTCCACATTGTCTTAAGTTGTATACCAAACTTGTAACTCAGATATTTACCTCCACGATCATATCGTAGACATTTTATCTTCTTGTCACGATGATCTCAAACTTCACTCTGATTTTGTTTGAACTTTTCAAACGTTTCAGACTTGTGTTTCATTAAGTATATATCCCCATATCTACTCAAATCATTAGTGAAGGTAGGAAAATAATGATATCCACCGCACGCTACAACACTCATTGGACCGAATACATCAACATGTATTATTTCCAATAAGTTACTTGCCCGCTCCATCATACCGGAAAACGGGGTCTTAGTCATCTTGCCCATGAGGCATGGTCCGCATGTCTCAACCGATTCGAAATCGAATGAATCCAAAGATCCATTAGCATGGAGTTTCTTCATGTGTTTTACACCAATATGACATTTAGCGGCAGTGCCACAAGTATGTGGTACTATCATTATTAACTTTGTATCTTTTGGCATAAATATTATGAACATGTGTATCACTACGATCAAAATTCAATAAACCATTCTTATTGGGTGCATGACCATTGAAGGTATTATTCATGTAAATAGAATAACCATTATTCTCTAACTTAAATGAATAACCGTATTGCAATAAACATGATCTAATCACGTTCATGCTGAACGCAAACACCAAATAACATTTATTTAGGTTCATCACTAATCCCGAAGGTAGAGAGAGCGTGCGATGGTGATCACATCAACCTTGGAAACACTTCCAACACTCATCGTCACCTCTCCCTTAGCTAGCCTCAGTTTATTCCATAGCTTTTATTTAGAGTTACTAACATTTAGCAACCGCACAGGTATCCAATACCCAGGTGCTACTAGGAGTACTAGTAAGGTACACATCAATAACACGTATATCAAATATACTTCTGTCGACGTTGCCAGCCTTCTTATCTACCAAGTATCTAGGGTTGTTCCGCTTCAGCGACCGTTCTCCTCATAATAGAAGCACTTAGTCTCGGGTTTGGGTTCAACCTTGGGTTTCTTCACTGGAGCAGCAACTAACTTGCCATCCATGAAGTTTCCCTCCTTGCCCTTGCCCTTGCCCTTCTCGAAACTAGTGGTTTTACTAACCATCAACACTTGATGCTCCTTCTTGATTTCAACCTCCGCGGTGTCAAACATCGCGAATAGCTCAGGGATCATTATTTCCATCCCTGGCATTTTATAGTTCATCACGAAGCTCTAGTAGCTTAGTGACAGTGATTTGGAGAACTATATCAATCACTATCTTATCTGGAAGATCAACTCCCACTCGATTCAAGCGATTGTAGCACCCAGACAATCGGAGCACATGCTCACCGATTGAGCTATTCTCCTTCATCTTGCAGGCAAAGAATCTTGTTGGAGGTCTCATACCTCTCAACACGGGCACGAGCCCGAGATCCCAATTTCATTTCTTAGAACATCGCATATGTTCTGTGATGTTCCAAACGTTTTGGAGCATCAATTCTAAGCCGTAATGCATGATGCACTGAACTATCAAGTAGTCATCAGAACGTGCCTGTTAGATGTTCACAACATCTACAGACGACGCTTGAGGGGGTGGCGCACCGAGCGGTGCATTAAGGACATAAGCCTTCTGTGCAGCAATGAGGACAATCCTCAGATCACGGACCCAGTCCGCATTATTGCTACCATCATCTTTCAACTCTATTTCTCTAGGAACATATAAAAATTCGAGGGAGCTACAGCGCGAGCTAGCAATCTACAACATAATTTGCAAAGACATTTTGACTATGTTCATGATAATGAGTTTAGTTAATCATATTACTTAAAAACTCCCACTCAAATTGACATCCCTCTGGTCATTCGAGTGTCACATGATCCAAATTCACCAACCCAAGTCCGATCATCACGTGAGATGAGGTGGTTTCAATGGTGAACATCTTCATGTTGATCATATCTACTATATGACTCATGTTCGACCTTTCGGTCTCTTGTGTTCCGAGGCCATGTCTGTACATGCTAGGCTCGTCAAGTTTAACCCGAGTGTCCCGCACGTGCAACACTGGCTTGCACCCGTTTTATGTGAACGTAGAGTCTATCACACCCGATCATCACGTGGTGTCTCGAAACGACGAACTTTCGCAACGGTGCACACTCGGGGAGAACACAATTTTATCTTGAAATTTAAGTGAGGGATCACCATATAATGCTACCATCGTCCTAAGAAAAATAAGATTCATAAAAGGATTAACATCACATGCAAATAATAAGTGACATGATATGGCCATGAACTTGTGCTTTTGATCTCCATCGCCAAAGCACCGGCATGATCTCCATCGTCACCGGCATGACAACATGATCTCCATCATCTTGATCTCCATCAACATGTCGCCATGAGGTTGTTGCGCCAACTGTTGCTTCTACGACTATTGCTAACTCATAGCGATAAAGTAAAGCAAAACGGCGAAATAAATTAAAGACAACTCTATGGCTCCTGCCGGTTGCCGTACTCAGCGACATGCAAGTCGTGATATTCTATACAATACATGATCATCATGTAATTGGCCATATCACATCACAACATACCCTGCAAAAACTGTCGGATTTCGGGCTCCGCAAAACCCTCAAGGTTCGAACACAGGGGCGTGTGCAAAGATTCCCTGCAGCTTCGCCCTACCTAGCTCGCTACTCGATGGCTAAGACGATGAACTCGCACGATGACGAGGAACAAGATGAACACGGTGGTTTACCCAGGTTCGGGCCGCTGCGAAGCGTAATACCCTACTCCTGCTTTGGTGGATTGCCTCTCATGGAGGTATGGTGGATGAACTAGTACAATGTTGAGGAGCCTCGTGAGGGCGCTCCTGAGGTGTTCTTGGCCCTCTGTTGGCTTTGTGATGGATCGGGTGAATTGACTGGTTGCCGGGGGGCCTTCTCTACGCTGCAGCCTAGCCTCTATATATAGCGGTGGCCTGGGTCATCTTCCCTTATCGCAATGGCGGGAAGGGATCCCACAACGGCCAAATTTGAAGGGGGACAGGAGTACATCCCCGCCCTATCCAAAGGCGGTCTTCGCCTGCAAAGTAGCTGTCGATGATGCAGAGGTGGGCTCGGCGATGACATCCGTCCTGCGGGGCTCGTGGTCATGGTCTTGTTGCACCGGAATGGAAACCTTTAGGGGGTGCTTTGGGAACCCGCGTACGTCCTTGCCTCCTTTGCACCAAAGGGGAAACTGCTCCGCCTGGCGCGCTGGCGCCCGCCTGTCCTTCCTTGCGTCACCCTTGACTCCTGAGGCCCGGTCCTGCATAGAGATCTCTGCCGCTCTGGAGGGGGCCTGGGGAGACCCTCCGCTTGCTGATCTTGGCGATGCTCTCCCTCGCGAGCCTAGGGCCCTCGCGAGGGCCTTGTCTTGAGTGGGGCTACGTCTGGTTCCGATCGGCTGGCGAGGTGGGCCATGCCGTGGGCCGCAGGCAGGCAGGTCTGGGTACCCCCGTTCCCAGAACGCCGACAGTAGGCCCTAGGCCCAAGGCGCGCCCGAGCTGGCTTCTAGG
Source organism: Elymus sibiricus (assembly GCA_039707655.1). NCBI lineage: Eukaryota > Viridiplantae > Streptophyta > Magnoliopsida > Poales > Poaceae > Elymus > Elymus sibiricus. The sequence goes on along the minus strand of CM077667.1, from coordinate 195,119,044 downwards.
CGAAGCCTTGAGGGCGGCCCGAAGTGTCGCGGGCCCCAAACGCCTGCGAGCCAAGCTTTACACGCGTAGAGCGCCTGGGCGGCGACGCCCCCGCTCCCTGAGGGCATCAGGAACCGCTCTGAGTCATATTGACGCGACGCCCGTGTGCAGCGCCGGCCATCATTCCCCTTCCTTGAATGATGCTGCTGCTTCGGGTCTCTACTCCACGGGCCACGCGGATGTGACCCGTCAATCGGCCGGAGAGGCGACGCGGACGGTACCGCGCCGATCGAACCGCTCCCTGGCGCCCGAGAGGCGCACGACGCCTACTCTCCCACGACGCCCTGCAGCTCGAGGCATCTTCCTGCTTCCATCGCTCCGCAGAGAAAGCCCTCTCCTCTTCCCAGCTTCTCATCTTCCATGGCGTTTGGAGGAAGCGCTGCGGGCGCGGGGAAACGCGCGGCACCGCCGGCTCCCTCGCCCTCCTCCGGAGGCACCGGTGGGGGGCCCTCGGGGTCGGCGCAAGTTCGTCGGCGCTGGGCCATGGTCGATGAGTGAGTACTCCGCCGCCTCCCTCCTCCTTAGTTGTCCTGTCCCATGCTCCGGACTTGATCCCCTCCTTCTTCTAGGGCGCCTGTGGCCAAGAAGCGCAAGCTCGGCGAGCTCCAGGAGGAGGTGGACGCGCTGCGGGCCCAGCTGACGACCGCCGAGGCCGCCTTCCAGGCCGCCCTCAGGGGCGAAGCGGAGGCCAGGGCGGAGCTGGTGTCCCTCCAGGCCCAGGTGAAGGAGGCGGCCGACGCCGTGCAGGCCGCCCAGGACGAGGCGGCACATGCTAGGATGATGGAGTCCCAGCGCGCCAAGCAGTATCTTGGCATTGCCAGCCGCGCGGCCGGTGCGGTGAGCCGGTTCATTGGGGAAGCCCCTGCGCTGCCGTGCGTGCGCGGCGACGGGGGCTATCTTGACTTCTTCCAGAAGGTGGTGGAGGCGCTGGAGACTGGCGTCTCCCGCGTGAATGCGGACAGCGAGTCCGACGCGCGCGACCTCCTGGACCTCGCCTTGACGCTTGTCTTCTCCAACCTGCGCCGCCTCGCCCCGCACCTCGACCTCCGGCGCGTCGGGGAGCGGGTGCCTAACGGGCTTCAGCGCCCCCTTCGGGACGAGGTGCGCCCGCACGTGGAGTACTTTGGTGGAGCGGTTCATCCAGGTGCCCACCTCCAGCGGCGAGGACGACTCCGACGCCGAGGCGGTCGGTGGCGCGGGTGGCGACGGCGGCTTCTCCCCCTTCGCCTTCTTGTTTTTCTTCCCTTGAATCGCCGATCGCTTTCTTGCCGTGACGTGACTTAGTTTCTCCGCGCGGGGCCCGGCGCCGCCGCCGATGTGGCCTGGTGAAGGCAAACGGGAGGGCCCTCGCGAGGCTCTCTCTCTCGAGGGGCAACTCATGCCCCCCCCCCCCGGGTTCATGGCCTTGCGGCACGTCGTGGTGGGGTCCCTCCCCTCGTGCCGTTTTTCCTGGCGCCTCAGGCCTTAGGGGCCTCGGTAGCCGCGCGTGGTTGCCCGTAGTACCTGCATCCTTACATTAGTGCGCATAACCCTTGTCCCATCCTCGGGTCGTTATTATGTCAGGAGGCTCTTGCTTGGTTCGGCAGTGTACTTAGCTTGTAGGGCGGTGACGATCTCGTGCATCGCGAGGTGCGGCTGGGTTACCCAGATAGTCCGCGATTCCTCCTGGGATGCTTCCTCCTTCTTTGTGGGACGGTTTGGGGCCCCTTTCGGTACTCTGTGTCTGCAGGCCCCAGTCCCGCACATTTCCCTACCACCGTAATGTATGACCGGATCACCAGGACGCAACTACGAGGTGAGGCCTCGACACCCTTCATGCCGACCGGATCACCAAGGACGACATCAAGGGGCGAGTGGCTATATGACCGGTAAGGCTCTTGTTGCGCGTTGCGCAGGAGCCCCCCTTGACGCTCAAGCGGCTCTACGTCGGCAGGTCCCAGTCCCGCACATTTCCCTACCACCATAATGTACGACTGGATCACCAAGGACGCAATTATGAGGCGAGGCCTCGACACCCTTGATGCCGACCGGATCACCAAGGACGACATCAAGGGGCGAGTGGCTATATGACCGGTAAGGCTCCTGAGGCGCGATGCTCAGGAGCCCCCTTTGACAATCGAGCGATCCCCATTCCGTCCTGCCGGATGCTGCAACAGGAGGCCCTGGGGCCTCCCGAGACTCCATGCTGCGGTACCACGTTGCCGTCGGAGCCCCCGAGCGGGGGTCGACTGCCAAAAGATGCAAGTCCCTGAGGCGACAGGGCCTTGCTATCCAGCTCCGAGGCGCCTCGGGGAGGGCCGGAGTGCACGGCTCCTTGCGAAACACCAATCCAGAAAGAGAGAACTCAAGACCGGTAAAACGAGAGAGCAATGAGAGAAAAAAATCCCCCCCTTTTTCTTTTAAATATAGAATTCCGAAATCCTCAAACTTCATTCCAAAAAGCGGCAACTCGAACACCAAAAAGAAGCAAGCAACTGCCGCGTCCGGCCCCTATGCTAGTCTTTGTCTTCGTCTTCCCCCAACGCTGAGCGTAGGGCATCCACGTTGCATGGGCATAGCCATTGGAGGGCAGTGTTGTCCGCCAGCACGGAGCTGTGGCTTCCACATTGTGTGGGCATAGTCATTGGTGGACCGTGTTGACCGCCAGCACGGAGCTGTGGCTTCCACATTGCGTGGGCATAGTCATTGGTGGACCGTGTTGACCGCCAGCATGGAGCTGTGGCTTCCACATTGCGTGGGAAGGACCCCCTCCGCGTCCTCGGGGGGTGCTACTTCTCGAGCATGCGTTGTTTTCGTGAAGAGGAACGGGTGATGCAGCAAAGTAGATAAGTATTTCCCTCAGTTGTTGAGAACCAAGGTATCAATCCAGTAGGAGATACAAGCAAGTCCCCAATAGATGTACCTACACAAAGAATCAAACACTTGCACCCAACGCTATAAAGGGGTTGTCAATCCCTTCACGGTTACTTGCAAGGATGAGATCTGATAGAGATCGATAGATATGATTGCTTGAAAGGAAAGTAAAACAAAAGTAAAAAGATTGCAGCAAGATATTTTTGGTATTTTTGGTTTTAAATCTGAAAGTATAATATGGAAAATAGACCCGGGGGCCATAGGTTTCACTAGAGGCTTCTCTCATGATGGCAAGTATTACGGTGGGTGAACAAATTACTGTCGAGCAATTGATAGAAAAGCGAATAATTATGAAGATATCCAAGGCAATGATTATGCATATAGGCATCACGTCCATGTCAAGTAGACCGAAACGATTCTGCATCTACTACTATTACTCCAAACATCGACCAACTCCTGCCTGCATCTAGAGTATTAAGTTCATGAAGAACAGAGTAACGCATTAGGTAAGATGACATGATGTAGAGGGATAAACTCATATCATACAAGACGCTCCAAGCAAAACACATATCATGTGGTGAATAAAAATATAGCCTCAAGTAAATTTACCGATGGATTGAAGACGAAAGAGGGGATGCCTTCCGGGGCATCCCCAAGCTTAGGCTTTTTGGTATCCTTGAATAAAGCTTGGGGTGCTTTGGTCATCCCCAAGCTTAGGCTCTTTCCACTCCTTATTCCATAGTCCATCAAATCTTTACCCAAAACTTGAAAACTTCACAACACATAACTCAACAGAAAACTCATGAGATTCGTTAGTATAAGAAAAATAAACCACCACTTAGGTACTGTTGTGAACTCATTCTTTATTTATATTGGTGTAATATCTACTGTATTCTAACTTATCCATGGTTCATACCCCCCGATACAACCCATAGATTCATCAAAATAAGCAAACAACACAAAGAAAACAGAATCTGTCTAAAACAGAACAGTCTGTAGCAATCTATAGACTTCGAATACTTCTGTAACTCCAAAAATTCTGAAAACTTAGGACAATCAGGGAAATTTGTATATCAATCTTTTGTAAAAAATTCAGATCAAAAGAACGTTCCAGTGAATTTACAAAATTCCTGGACTGAGAGCAAAAGTTTCTGTTTTTCAGCAAAATCAAATCAACAAACACCGTAGACCATCCCAAAGGTCTTACTTGGCTCCAACACTAATTTAAACAATAAAACACAATTATTACAGAAGTAATAATGTGAAAAACACACCAAAACAGAAGCAAAAGATAGAAAGCAAAAATAAAATTGGGTTGCCTCCCAACAAGCGCTATTGTTTAACGCCCCTAGCTAGGCAAAACGCAATAGATCTAGGTGTTGACATCTTTGGTATGCAATCCATAAGCAGCTCTCATAATAGATTCATAGGGTAATTTTAATTGTCTTTCTAGGAAAGTGCTCCATGCCTTTCCTTAATGTAAATTGGAATCTAATATTTCCTTCCTTCATATCAATAATTGCACTAATCGTTCTAAGGAAAGGTCTACCAAGAATAATAGGACATGTAGGATTGCAATCTATATCAAGAACATTGAAATCTATGGGCACATAATTCCTATTTGCAACAATAAGAACATCATTAATCCTTCCCATAGGTTTCTTTATAGTGGAATCCACAAGATGCAAATTTAAGGAACAATCATCAAATTCACGGAAACCTAGCACATCACATAAAGTTTTTGGAATCGTGGAAACGCTAGCACCCAAATCACACAAAGCATGGCACTCATATTCTTTAATTTTTATTTTAATAGTAGGTTCCCACTCATCATAAAGCTTTCTAGGTATAGAAACTTCCAACTCAAGTTTTTCTTCAAAAGATTTCATCATAGCATCAACAATATGTTTAGTAAAAGCTTTGTTTTGATTATAAGCATGAGGAGAATTCAACATGGATTGCAACAAGGAAACACAATCAATCAAAGAGCAACTATCATAATTAAATTCCTTGAAATCCAAAAGAGTGGGTTCATTGCTATTTAAAGTTTTGACCTCTTCAATCCCACTTTTATCAATCTTAGCGTTAAGATCTATAAACTCCAAATCATTGGGACGCCTTTTAACTAAAGTTGACTCATCTCCAGTCCCATATTTATCAAGATTTACATTAGAAAACAAAGATTCAATAGGAGTCACATCAATCACTTTAAGATCTTCATCAATATTATCACGAGAACACACTTTTTCAAGCCATTCACGCTTAGCACGTATTCTAGCAGTTCTTTCCTTACACTCATCAATAGAAATTCTCATAGCCTTTAAAGACTCATTAATATCATGCTTGGGTGGAATAGATCTAATTTTCAAAGAATCAATCTCAAGAGAAATTCTATCAACGTTCCTAGCCAAATCATCAATCTTGAGCAATTTTTCTTCAATCATAGCAATGAAACCCTTTTGAGAACTAATAAATTCTTTAATGTTATTCTCAAGATCAGAGGGCATCTTATTATAATTTCCATAAGAGTTGCTGTAGGAATTGCCATAATTATTAGAGGAATTACTAGGAAACGGCCTAGCATTGAAATTACCTCTATACGCGTTATTACCAAAATTGTTCCTACCAACAAAATTCACATCCATAGATTCATTATTATTTCCAATCAAAGAAGACAAAGGCATATCATTAGGATCAATAGGAACACTCTTACTAGCAAACAATTTCATCAATTCATCCATATTTTCACTCAAAGTATTAATCTCTTCAATAGCATGCACTTTTTTACTAGTAGGAGATCTTTCGGTATGCCATTGAGAGTAATTTGCCATAATATTATCTAGGAGTTTAGTAGCTTCTCCTAATGTGATTTCCATAAAAGTACCACCCGCTGCGGAATCTAAGAGATTCCTAGAAGCAAAATTCAATCCATCATAGAAAATTTGTATAATCATCCATAAACTCAAACCATGCACGGGGCAATTTCTAATCATTAGTTTCATCCTCTCCCAAGATTGTGCAACATGCTCATGATCAGGTTGCTTAAAATTCATTATATCGTTCCTAAGGGAGATGATCTTAGCGGGCGGAAAGTACTTGGAAATAAAAGCATCTTTACACTTATTCCATGAATCAATACTGTTTTTAGGCAAAGATGAAAACCAAGTTTTAGCACGATCTCGTAGTGAGAATGGGAATAGCTTCAATTTAACAATATCATTATCCACATCTTTCTTCTTTTGCATATCACACAACTCAACCAAAGTATTTAGATGGGATGCGGCATCTTCATTAGCAAGGCCGGAAAATTGTTCTTTCATAACAAGATTTAGCAAGGCAGCATTAATTTCATAAGATTCCGCACTAGTGGCGGGAGCAATCGGAGTACTAATAAAATCATTATTATTAGTATTGGAAAAATCACACAATTTGGTATTCTCTTGAGTCATCGTGACGAAGCAAGCAAGCAAGAACACAAGCAAACAAAAGGCAAACGAAAAGACGAACGGAAGAAGGGCGAATAAAAAGGCGAATCTTTTTTTGGAAAATCGTTTTAGAAGTGGGGGAGAGGAAAATGAGAGGCAAAAGGCAAATAATGTAAATGCAAGAGATGAGTTTGTGATGGGTACTTGGTAGGCTTGATGTAGATCTCCCCGACAACGGCGCCAGAAATCCTTCTTGCTACTTCTCGAGCATGCGTTGGTTTCCGTGAAGAGGAACGGGTGATGCAGAAAAGTAGATAAGTATTTCCCTCAGTTGTTGAGAACCAAGGTATCAATCCAGTAGGAGATACAAGCAAGTCCCCAATAGATGTACCTACACAAAGAATCAAACACTTGCACCCAACGCTATAAAGGGGTTGTCAATCCCTTCACGGTTACTTGCAAGGATGAGATCTGATAGAGATAGATAGATATGATTGCTTGAAAGGAAAGTAAAACAAAAGTAAAAAAGATTGCAGCAAGATATTTTTGGTATTTTTGGTTTTAGATCTGAAAGTATAATATGGAAAATAGACCCGGGGGCCATAGGTTTCACTAGAGGCTTCTCTCATGATGGCAAGTATTACGGTGGGTGAACAAATTACTGTCGAGCAATTGATAGAAAAGCGAATATTATGAAGATATCCAAGGCAATGATTATGCATATAGGCATCATGTCCTTGTCAAGTAGACCGAAATGATTCTGCATCTACTACTATTACTCCACACATCGACCGACTCCTGCCTGCATCTAGAGTATTAAGTTCATGAAGGACAGAGTAACGCATTAGGTAAGATGACATGATGTAGAGGGATAAACTCAAGCAATATGATGAAAACCCCATCTTTTTATCCTCGATGGAAACAATACAATACGTGCCTCGCTATCCCTACTATGTCACTGGGTGAGGACACCGCAAGATTGAACCCAAAACTAAGCACTTCTCCCATTGCAAGAATTACCAATCTAGTTGGCCAAACCAAACCAATAACTCGAAGAGACTTGCAAAGATATGAAATCATGCATATAAGAATTCAGAAAAGACTCAAATAATATTCATAGATAATCTGAACATAAACCCACAATTCATCGGATCTCGACAAACACACCGCAAAAGAGTATTACATCGGATAGATCTCCATGAAGATCATGAAGAACATGGTATTGAAGAGCAAAGAGAGAGAAGAAGCCATCTAGCTACTAGCTATGGACCCGAAGGTCTGTGGTGAACTACTCACGCATCATCGGAGGGGCAATGGAGTTGATGTAGATGCCCTCCATGATCGAATCCTCCTCCGACAGATTACCGGAAAAGGCTCCAAGATTGGATCTCACGGGAACCGAGGCTCCTGGCGGCGGAAAAGTGTTTGCGTGGCTCTTTCTGGTATCCAGGGAATATTTGTGAATTTATAGGCCGAGAAATAGGGTTGGGGGAGCTGCCGTGGGCCCACAAGCCAGGGGGCGCGCCCTACCCCCCTGGGCGCGCCCCTGTGGCTTGTGGCCACACGGCGGCTCTCCTGCCTTGGTCTCCAAGCTTGGTAGATGTCTTCTGGTCCAAGAAAAATAATTCCGAAGATTTTTTTCCGTTTGGACTCCGTTTAATATTCCTTATCTGCAATACTCAAAAACAAGGAAAAAACAGAAACTGGCACTAGGCTCTAGATTAATAGGTTAGTCCCAAAAATAATATAAAATAGCATATTAATGCATATAAAACATCCAAAACAGATAATATAATAGCATGGAACAATCAAAAATTATAGATACGTTGGAGACGTATCAAGCATCCCCAAGCTTAATTCCTGCTCGTCCTCGAGTAGGTAAATGATAAAAACAGAATTTTTAATGTGGAATGCTACCTAACATATTTATCCATGTAATATTCTTTTTTGTGGCATGAATATTCAGATCCGTAAGATTCAAAACAATAGTCTAATATTGACATAAAAATAGTAATACTTCGAGCACACCAACAAGGCAATCGTGTCCTTTCGAAATAACATGGCCTTAGAAAGTTATCCCTACAAAATCATATGGTCTGGCTATGCTCCATCTTCCCCACACAAAGTATCTAAATCATGCACAACCCCGATGAACAAGCCAAGCAATTGTTTCACACTTTTGGTGTTCTCAAACCTTTTCAACTCTCACGCAATACATGAGCGTGAGCCATGGATATAGCACTATAGGTGGAATAGAATATGGTGGAGGTTGCAAGGGAAAGGAAGAAGATAATCTCACATCAACTAGGCGTATCAACGGGCTATGGAGATGCCCATCAATAGATATCAATGTGAGTGAGTAGGGATTGCCATGCAACGGGTGCACTAGAGCTATAAGTGTATGAAAGCTCAAAAAGAAAACTAAGTGGTCGTGCAAGATGAAACTCCACTAGTTATATGAAAGTGACAAAATAGGAGACTCTCTATCATGAAGATCATGGTGCTACTTTGAAGCACAAGTGTGGAAAAGTATAGTAGCAATTGTCCCTTCTCTCTTTCTCTCATTTTTTTTCTTTTTTTTTCTTTTTTTTCTTTTTTTTTATTTTGGTGGGCATCTTTGGCCTCTTTTTTTTATTTGGGCTTCGCTGGCCTCTTTTATTTTTTGTAAAGTCCGGATACTCATCCCAACTTGTGAGGGAGTCATGGCTTCCATCATCCTTTTCTCACACGGGACAATGCTCTAATAATGAAAATCATCACACTTTTATTTACTTACAACTCAAAAGGAAAATTACAACTCGATACCTATGAAAAAATATGACTCTATATGCAATATGAAAGTGATGGTGCATATCATGAAAGGCGGAACGGTGGAAGTTGCATGGCAATATATCTCGGAATGGCTATGGAAATGCCATAATAGGTAGGTATGGTGGCTGTTTTGAGGAAAATATATGGTGGCTGTTTTGAGGAAGGTGGGTTTGATGTACCGGCGAAAGTTGCGCGGTACTAGAGAGGCTAGCAATGGTGGAAGGGTGAGAGTGCGTATAATCCATGGACTCAACATTAGTCATAAAGAACTCACATACTTATTGCAAAAGTCTATTAGTTATCAAACAAAGCATTAGACGCATGCTCCTAGGGGAGAGGTTGGTAGGAGTTAACCATCACGCGCTCCCGACCCTCACACAAAGGTCGACAATCATTAAACAAATCATGCTCCGACTTCGTTACATAACGGTTCACCATACGTGCATGCGACGGGAATCACAAACTTCAACACAAGTATCTCTTCCAATTCACAACTACTCACTAGCATGACTCTCATATTACCATCTCCATTATCTCAAAACTATATGCAAGGAATCAAACTTCTCATAGTATCCAATGCACTTAATATGAAAGTTTTTATAATATCCCTCTTGGATGCCTATTAAATTAGGACTATATTCATAACCTAAACAAATTACCATGTTGTTTTAAGAAACTCTCAAAATAATATAAGTGAGGTACGAGAGTTCAATAATTTCTATAAAATATAACACCACCGTGCTCTAAAAAGATATAAGTGAAGCACTAGAGCAACATTGCCTAGCTCAAAAGATATAAGTGAAGCACATATAGTATTCTAGTAAATTCACGATTCAGCGTGTCTCTCTCAAAAAAAATGTGTGCATAAAGGATGATTGTGGCAAACTAAAAAGCAAAGACTCATGTCATACAAGACGCTCCAAGCAAAACACATATCATGTGGTGAATAAAAATATAGCCTCAAGTAAATTTACCGATGGATTGAAGACGAAAGAGGGGATGCCTTCCGGGGCATCCCCAAGCTTAGGCTTTTTGGTATCCTTGAATAAGTCTTGGGGTGCCTTGGGCATCCCCAAGCTTAGGCTCTTGCCACTCCTTATTCCATAGTCCATCAAATCTTTACCCAAAACTTGAAAACTTCACAACACATAACTCAACAGAAAACTCATGAGATCCGTTAGTATAAGAAAAATAAACCACCACTTAGGTACTGTTGTGAACTCATTATTTATTTATATTGGTGTAATATCTACTGTATTCTAACTTCTCCATGGTTCATACCCCCCGATACAACCCATAGATTCATCAAAATAAGCAAACAACACAAAGAAAACAGAATCTGTCTAAAACAGAACAGTCTGTAGCAATCTATAGACTTCGAATACTTCTGTAACTCCAAAAATTCTGAAAACTTAGGACAATCAGGGAAATTTGTATATAAATCTTGTGTAAAAAATTCAGATCAAAAGAACGTTCCAGTGAATTTACAAAATTCCTGGACTGAGAGCAAAAGTTTCTGTTTTTCAGCAAAATCAAATCAACAAACACCGTAGACCATCCCAAAGGTCTTACTTGGCTCCAACACTAATTTAAACAATAAAACAAAATTATTACAGAAGTAATAATGTGCAAAACACACCAAAACAGAAGCAAAAGATAGAAAGCAAAAATAAAATTGGGTTGCCTCCCAACAAGCGCTATTGTTTAACGCCCCTAGCTAGGCAAAACGCAATAGATCTAGGTGTTGACATCTTTGGTATGCAATCCATAAGCATCTCTCATAATAGATTCATAGGGTAATTTTAATTGTCTTTCTAGGAAAGTGCTCCATGCCTTTCCTTAATGTAAATTGGAATCTAATATTTCCGTCCTTCATATCAATAATTGCACCAATCGTTCTAAGGAAAGGTCTACCAAGAATAATAGGACATGTAGGATTGCAATCTATATCAAGAACAATGAAATCTATGGGCACATAATTCCTATTTGCAACAATAAGAACATCATTAATCCTTCCCATAGGTTTCTTTATAGTGGAATCCACAAGATGCAAATTTAAGGAACAATCATCAAATTCACGGAAACCTAGCACATCACATAAAGTTTTTGGAATCGTGGAAACGCTAGCACCCAAATCACACAAAGCATGGCACTCATATTCTTTAATTTTAATTTTAATAGTAGGTTCCCACTCATCATAAAGCTTTCTAGGTATAGAAACTTCCAACTCAGGTTTTTCTTCAAAAGATTTCATCATAGCATCAACAATATGTTTAGTAAAAGCTTTGTTTTGATTATAAGCATGAGGAGAATTCAACATGGATTGCGACAAGGAAACACAATCAATCAAAGAGAAACTATCATAATTAAATCCCTTGAAATCCAAATTAGGGTTGGGGGAGCTGCCGTGGGCCCACAAGCCAGGGGGGCGTGCCCTACCCCCCTCGGCGCGCCCCTGTGGCTTGTGGCCACACGGCGGCTCTCCTGCCTTGGTCTCCAAGCTTGGTAGATGTCTTCTGGTCCAAGAAAAATTATTCCGAAGATTTTATTCCGTTTGGACTCCGTTTAATATTCCTTATCTCCAATACTCAAAAACAAAGAAAAAACAGAAACTGGCACTAGGCTCTAGATTAATAGGTTAGTCCCAAAAATAATATAAAATAGCATATTAATGCATATAAAACATCCAAAACAGATAATATAATAGCATGGAACAATCAAAAGTTATAGATACGTTGGAGACGTATCAGGGGGCTCCGGGCGTGTACAGCCCATTGAGTTTGTACGCCTGGCTTGCACGGCAGAACTGGGAGGTGTATCTGGGAGCTCGCGAGGGCGCTTTGGCCTCGCGAGGTCCCTACCTCAAAGGTGGTTTGCGCCTGAGTGTTCTCATAGGTGGCGCCGTTTGAGGTCCTACAGACTTCTTCTTCTTCACGAGTGAGGCAGGTTGGGAGCCCTCTCGACACTCGGCGTCTGCAGGCCCCAGTCCCGCACATTTCCCGACCACCGTAGTGTACGACCGGATCACCAGGATGCAACCACGAGGTCAGGCCTCGACACCCTTGATGCCGACCGGATCACCAAGGACGACATCAAGGGGCGAGTGTCTTTATGACTGGTAAGGCCCCTGAGACGCATTGCTCAGGAGCCCCCTTTGACGCCCAAGCGGCTCTACGTCGGCAGGTCCCGGTCCCGCACATTTCCCTACCACCGTAGTGTATGACCGGATCACCAAGGACGCAACTACGAGGCAAGGCCTCGACACCCTTGATGCCGACCGGATCACCAAGGACGACATCAAGGGGCGAGTGGCTATATGACTGGTAAGGCTCCTGAGGCGCGATGCTCAGGAGCCCCCTTTGACGCTCGAGCGACCCCCATTTCGTCCTGCCGGCTGCAGCCTCAGGAGGCCCTGGAGCCTCCTGAGACTCCATACTGTGGTGCCGCGCTGCGATCGGAGCCCCCGAGCGGGGGTCGACTGCCCAAAGATGCAAGTCCCTGAGGCGACAGGGCCTTGCTGTCCAGCTCCGAGGTGCCTCGGGGAGGGCCGCAGCGCATGGCCCCTTGCAAAACACCAACTCAGAAAGGGTGGTGTAGCGACATTCACGCCGGCAAAGAGCCATGCAGGCAAGGTAAAACGTTAGGAAACAGATCATATGCATGAGAAACTATTGAAATATGCGTAAATGAGGCGGCTGCAGGGGTATGCCCTGATCGCCTGAGGGTAATGCAGCCCTGTGGGCGCCCTTAAACGGAGTAAACCAAAAAGTTGCCTGGCAACGGCCAACAAAAAGTCACCTGGCCGCCATGCCGCTGAAGAGTCGAAGCTGCCGTCGTAGCCTGACCTTACACCTCCACGAGCGCGACCCTCATGGGCCCGTCATCTCCCGGGGCTCGGGACCTTCGCTCGGTCTGAGCATCTCCTCCGACTCCTCGCCGCGCCCCGCCAGGCAAGGTATGAGCATGGCCCGGGCAAGGAGCTGGAACGTGACGCCTGCGTTCGCCAGGCCGAAGGGCATGCAGACGTAGTCGTGCGGGTAGACCCATCCATGATCGGCACGCATTGGCCAAAAGGGGCCCTGGGACGCGGCCCTATTGATCGCGAGCATGTTGATGCAGACGCGCGGCTGGTCGACCGGGCCGATGATAGCGGCTGCGATTGGTGGTGCTGGGCAGTCTCTGCCTTGCATGGCCTGTGCTCCCTGAAGCTCCTCGATCGCTCTGATGACGGACTCTTGCGAACTCGGCACCACGCGCCGTGCTCCCGGCTCGAGCAGTTGCGCGTCAGGATGCACCTTCAGGTTGTGCCCGAGCGCCTCCCCTGTCTCACTGGCCAAGCCGGAAGCTCCCAGGATGGGAGCCCCCAGGCCCGACCCAAGAGGGGCACCGAGCGCGCTTTCCGATGCGATGGGAGGTGGGGCCCCGTCCCTAGGCGCAGAGCCCGAGGCTCCGGGACGCCCCGCGGGAAGGAGCAGCTTCTTCTTCTTGCATGTGTCCTCACGAGGCAGGGCGTCTTCCTCGTCGTCCGAGCGCTCGGCTGCCACGGCGCGGTAAGCACGCTCGAGGGAGCAGACAGCATCCTTCTCATCGCAAGCGACGGTGATGACGCCGCCACTCCCTGGCATCTTGAGGACGTTGTAGCCGTGGTGAGTCACCGCCATGAACTTGGCGAGGGCCGGGTACCCAAGGATTGCGTTGTACGGGAGGTGGATGTGCACGACGTCGAAGACGATGATCTCGGTGTGGTAGTTCTCGCGTCCGCCGAAGGTGACGGGCAGGCGCACTTGCCCGATGGGGATGGTGGACCCATCTGTGACTCCCAAGAAGGGCTTGGTTGGCATGAGCTGTTCGTACGATACTTGCAGCGTCTGGAAGGTCTCAATGGAGAGGACATTGAGCCCCGCTCCACTGTCGATGAGGGTCTTGGTGACGAGGACGTTGCTGATGGTTGGAGTGCACGGCATGGGGAGCTTGCCGGCCATGGCCGAGCACCTGAGCTGATCCCTCGAGTCGAAGGTAATGGCAATCTGGGACCACTTGAGGGGACGGATTGCTTCGGGCTTTGGGAGAGCCACGTTCACCTCCTGCGTGAACTGCTTGAAGACGCAGTTCGACGCTGGGGCCTGGGCGCCGCCCAGGATACAGGCCACCACCCTGACCTCCTGGAAGCCCCCAGCCCCATCGTCTTGCCTGTCCTCTTCCTTCCTTCTGGGTGGCGGCGGTAGGGGTGGTAGGCCGGCCTCACGAGGACGTGCCTCACGAGGCTGGCCGCGGCATGACCCCTCCGGAGGGTCATCGCGCCAGCGATCCTCCCGAGCCTGATCGCGCCAGCGGTCGTCCCGCGCCTGATCGCGCCAGCGGTCCTCCTGAGGTTGATCGCGCCACCCTTGATGCGTATCCCGGTTGTCCCAACGGCCTCCACCGCGGCCTCCGCCGCGTCCGAAGCCATGGTAAGCGCATCCAGGGCGCCTGTCGAAGTGTTCGGCGCGGACCAGCCTGAGTTCTTGGCAGTCGGCGGTGTCGTGGTTGTTGGTGCCATAGAAGATGCAGGTCGGTCTTCCCCCTGCGGGGTGTTCCTCACCCCGGCTGCGCTTCGCCTCAGGCTCGGCCGCAAGTACCGTTGGGGCCTTGCGCTTCGCCTCCTTGGCCTTGGTCTTCTTTTCCTCTGGCTCTGCCGCCGGAGGACCGCGGAGTGACAGGCGGCCCTCTTCAGCCTTGGCGCACCTGTTCGCCGGATTGAACATCTCCAGGGCTGAGCACAGTTTGTCGTTCATGGCGAGCTCCTCCTTCATCTTGAGGTCCGTGACGCCGTCGGTGACCGCGGGGATGATAGCCTCGTCGGACGCCTTCGGGACCTTGAGGCGCGTAGTCATGAAGCACTGTATGAACTTGTGCAGGGTCTCTCCATCCTGCTGCTTAATACGTCGTAGGTCGTTCACGGTGAGCGCGTGGGCGCGGGTCACTTGGAAGTTAGCGATGAAGCGCTTGCGTAGGTCATCCCAGGAGGTGACGGATCCCTCCGGGAGGTTGCGGAGCCAGGAGAGCGCGCCACCTTTGAGTGCCATGGGGAACCAGCACGCCATGACCTTGTCGTCTCCTCCGGCCGCCCGGATGCTCAGGGAGTAGAGCTATAGGAACTCGGCGGGGTCCGGCGTGCTGTCATAGCGCGGGGGCAGGACGGGCTTGAACTTGTAGGGCCACGTGGTTGGGTGGAGCTCCTGGGCGATGGCGAGGCACCCCACTGGTTCGACGGGTGCTGCATGTGCGGGAGGGACCCGGTCTCGACGCTCCTGAGGGGCCGCCTCGAGTGGTGCCCGGTCACGACTCTGGGCCGGCAGCGCGGGGAGCGCACGTGCGTTAATGCGCGGCCGGGGAACCACCTGGCAGCTTACTTCATCTCTTGCCCTTGCCCGCGGTTCGCGGGGCTGGTCGTGCGGGCGCGCCTCACGCCTGGGCTCGGGGTCGACGTCGCGTTGCGGAGGAGGTGGCGGCGCATCGCGGGCCACGTCGTCTGCCTGGGACGGTCGGGGTCGAAGCAAGTAGGAGAGCACTGAAGCGTTGCCGGCGGCACTGACGAGCTCCGCGATGCGCCGAAGCCAGTCGTCGTAGCAGTCGGGGGCAGGGCAGTAGTAGAGCAGCTCGTTTGCCATGGCGAGTGCGCCCGAGCCGCGCGCCGGTCTGGGCCGAACGTGGGAGGACGACCCGGAAGCTGGGACGATCGACGGAGTGGCGGTGTGGCCATCGCGCCGCGTGGTGACCGGCTAGGAGGAGTCTTGTTGCTCGTGGGCGTCCGGGCCTGTGGCGGCGTTGGCCACAGGCGAGGGTGACCGGCGCGTGTCGGCGCGGCCCACAGGTGCCATCTGGGTGACGCGGGCAGCTCGGCGCTTGGTGCGGGCTTGGCGAGCTCGGACATCGGAGCGGCGAGGTGGGAGAAGATCTTGGCTTGAGGAAGACTCCGACACGCCCCCTACCTGGCCCGCCAAATGTCCGATTTCGGGCTCCGCAAAACCCTCAAGGTTCGAACACAGGGGCGTGTGCGAAGATTCCCTGCAGCTTCGCCCTACCTAGCTCGCTACTCGATGGCTAAGACGATGAACTCGCACGATGACGAGGAAGAAGATGAACACGATGGTTTACCCAGGTTCGGGCCGATGCGAAGCGTAATACCCTACTCCTGCTTTGGTGGATTGCTTCTCGTGGAGGTATGGTGGATGAACTAGTACAATGTTGAGGAGCCTCGTGAGGGCGCTCCTGAGGTGTTCTTGGCCCTCTGTTGGCTTTGTGATGGATCGGGTGAATTGACTGGTTGCCGGGGGCCCTTCTCTACGGTGCAGCCTAACCTCTATATATAGCGGTGGCCCGGGTCCTCTTCCCTTATCGCAATGGCGGGAAGGGATCCCACAACGACCAAATTTGAAGGGGGACAGGAGTACATCCCCGCCCTGTCCAAAGGTGGTCTTCGCCTGCAAAGTAGCTGTCGATGATGCAGAGGTGGGCTCGGCGATGACATCCGTCCTACGGGGCTCGTGGTCGTGGTCTTGTTGCACCGGAATGGAAACCATTGGGGGTGCTTTGGGAACCCGCGTACGTCCTTGCCTCCTTTGCACCAAAGGGGAAACTGCTCCGCCTGGCGCGCTGGCGCCCGCCTGTCCTTCCTTGCGTCACCCTTAACTCCTGAGGCCCGGTCCTGCATAGAGATCTCCGCCGCTCCGGAGGGGGCCTGGGGAGACCCTCCGCTTGCTGATCTTGGCGCTGGTCTCCCTCGCGAGCCTAGGGCCCTCGCGAGGGCCTTGTCTTGAGTGGGGCGGCGTCCGGTTGCGATCGGCTGGCGAGGTGGGCCATGCCCTGGGCCGCAGGCAGGCAGGTCTGGGTACCCTCGTTCCCAGAACGCCGAGAAAAACAAGTTAGACGTCCTCTAATTGTTGTTGCAATTTTTACGTGGCTGCTACGGGTATCTAGCAAGAACAATTCTTACCTACGCAAAAACCACAACGGTGATACACAAATTGCTATTCAACCTTCTCAAGGACCGCCTTTGTCGAATCCGATCCAACTAAAGTGGGAGAAACAGACACCCGCTAGCCATCTTTATGCAACGAAGTTACATGTCAGTTGATGGAACCGGTCTCTCGTAAGCGTACGAGTAATGTTGGTCCGGGCCGCTTCATCCCACAATACCGCTGAATCAAGAAAATACCAAGGGAGGAAGCAATCTGAACATCAACGCCCACAAACTCCTTTGTGTTCTAGTCGTGATCTCATCTACACATAGACCTAGCTCATGATGCCACTGTTGGGGAATGTTGCATGGGAAAAAAATCCTACGCACATGCAAGATCTATCCATGGTGATGAGCATCTACGAGAGGGAGAGTGAATCTACATACCATTGTAGATCGCTAAGCGGGAAGCGTTAAGAAACGCGGTTGATGTAGTCGAATGTCTTCGCGATCCAAATCGCTAGCCGTCCCGCGATCCGATCACGATTCGTCCCGCGATCCAATCACGAACCGTTCCGCGAACCAATCACGGTCCTTCCGATCTAGTGCCGAACAGATGGCACCTCCGCGTTCAGCACACGTACAGCTCGATGATGATCTCCGCCTTCTTGATCCAGCAAGAGGGAGCGGAGAGGTAGATGAGTTCTCCGGCAGCGCAACAGCGCGGCGGCGGTGGTGGTGGAACTGTTCCAGCAGGGCTTCGCCTAAGCGCTGCTGAAAACTAGAGGACTTGATCTATCGGGAGAGAGGGCTGCACTATGGCCTTTTTGGTTGAAGTGCTTTTGCCCTCTCTCCCTCTAGTATATATAGGAGGGAGGGGAGGGGCTGGCCGGCCGAAATCTCCTCCTATGAGTCGGCCGCAAGGAGGAGGAGGTGGAGGAGTCCACCTCCAATCCTACTCCTAGTAGGATTCCTTCCCTTCCCCCACTTGGACTTTCCTTTCCCTCAAGCCCAGCCGCATAGGCCTTCTTGGGCCGGCTGCCCAGCCCACCAGGGGCGAGTGCGCCACCCTCAGGTCCATATGACCCACTTGGGGTGTGGTGGACCCACTTGGTGGGCCCACTTGACCCATTCGTCACTCCCGGTACACTGCCGGAAATGCCCGAAACTTTTCCGGAGTTCAAACGCCAACTTCCTATATATCAATCTTTACCTCCGGACCATTCTGGAGCTCCTCGTGACGTCTAGGATCTCATCTGGGACTCCGAACAACCTTCGGTCACCAACATACATAACTCAACTATACCGAAACGTCACCGAACCTTAAGTGTGCAGACCCTGCGGGTTCGAGAACAATGTAGACATGACCGAGACACCTCTACGGTCAATAACCAATAGCGGGACCTGGATTCCTATATTGGTTCCTACATATTCTACGAAGATCTTTATCGGTTGAACCTCTATGTCAAGGATTCAGTTAATCTTGTATGATGTTCCCTTTGTTCTTCGGTATGTTACTTGCCCGAGATTCGATCGTCGGTATCTCTATACCTAGTTCAATCTCGTTACCAGCAAGTCTCTTTACTCGTTCCGTAATACAAGATCCCGTGGCTAACACTTTAGTCACATTGCTTGCAAGGCTTGTTGTGATGTTGTATTACCGAGTGGGCCCTGAGATACCTCTCCGTCACACGGAGTAACAAATCCCAATCTCGATCCATGCCAGCTCAATAGACACCTTCAGAGATACCTGTAGAGCATCTTTATAGTCACCCAGTTACATTGTGATGTTTGATACACACAAGGTATTCCTCCGGTGTCAGTGAGTTGCATGATCTCATGGTCATAGGAACAGATACTTGACATGCAGAAAACTATAGCAATAAACTGACACGATCATATGCTACGTTCATAGTTTGGGTCTTGTCCATCACATCATTCTCCTAATGATGTGATCCTGTTATCAAATGACATCTCATGTCTATGGCTAGGAAACCTTAACCATCTTTGATCAACAAGCTAGTCTACTCGAGGCACACTAGGGACACAGTGTTGTCTATGTATCCACACATGTATCAGTGTTTCCAATTAATACAATTATAGCATGGATAATAAACGATAATCATGAACAAGGAAATATTATAATAACTAATTTATTATTGCCTCTAGGGCATATTTGCAACACCATGCCACCGCAGAGGGGTCCCTTGCCGCAGCGAGGGAGGCCCGCGACCGCGCCCTCGCAGAGGCCCACGCCACCGACCGCCGACGCAAGGCCTCGGAGGAACGCCTGGAGGAACTTGAAGTCTCCAACACCGCCCTTGAAAGGAGAATCCAGGTTCACAGGGCCGCTCTTGACGCTATGACGACCGAGCCGCACGCCGGTGGCGCGGGGCCCTGCATACCCGAGGACGTGCTGACGATGGAAGCGCTGGAGCAGAGTCTGGAGCACGAGAGGCTGGAGGTGAGGGACCACCAGCTGTCCCTCGCCGAGGACTCCCTTGCTTCCCGCGAGGCGAAATTCCAGGAGGAAGTCGATGACAAGGTGGTGGAGGCTTGGCGTTCCCTTCTCCAGGACTACCGCGCGAAGCTGAAGCTCCAGGAGTCCCGTTACTGCAAGCGGCGCGACCACCTGAAAGGCGAGGTTGATGTCCTCAAGAAAAGGTTAGATCAAGAGGAGCGACGCCAGCAAGCCGCAATGGATGCCCAGGCTGCTGCCGAGGCCGGGCTAGCTTTTCTCTATAAGCAGGTAAAGGGCGTTGCTTCCCTTCCGGAGAAGGCTTCGGACGAGGCGGATCGTGCCCGCGGCCTCCAGCATACGTGCTCCCAGATGTTCTAGTCCCTCGAGAAGAGGGCCAACCGAGCCTTGAGTGACATCTGCGGCGCGAGCGTCTCGAGACCCCTGGTTCCAGGCGATGCAGGGTACCTGGGCTTCTTCTCCAGGGTTGTGGAGTGCCTTGAGGGGGGCGCGGAGAAGATCCATGAGTTCGTGGAGGAGAAGCGCCGTGACCTCCTCGCGCGGGCGGCTTCGCACATCTTCAGCCACCTCCTTCGCCTCGATCCGCACTTTGACTTCGGGGCGGTGCTTGCCCCAGTGCCTGAAGTGATCCGAGGCGCCCTCGCCGGGTGGGTGGAGGACCACGTGGAGGACTTGATCATGGGATTTTCTTCTGAGGAACCGGAGGACCATGGCGGAGCCGGGGGCCGCGAGCCAGGCAGCGATGGCGACGACGTAGGCGATGACGATGGCATGTATCCATGAGTAGTCTTCGTGTTCGCCTATCGGGGTCGTGAGTGCAGCCCAGTGGCGGCTTGAGCGTGTTTTTGGAGGGACCTCTGAGGATGCCCCCGTGTTGCGTGGTACGCAACGTTGTATGTTTTTGTCAACAGCTCCTGTCGGCCTGGATGACCGCCCCTCGCGAGCGCCCGAGTGTTTGTGCCTTGGCAGGGTATGTGCGACAGCACACTCACCACGCCCAGCCTTCGCCCCGGGTCGATCGCGAGGGCGGAGGGGTCCGGCAGGAGCCGAACTTCCCAAAGAAAGCGAGGTACCAAACGGAAATCGTTACCAGAAAGAATGACCCCCTCCCCTTAATTTCTAGAAGAAAATCGCAAGAACTCCAAGTTTTATTCCAGAAAATGGAAAATTCGAATACAAGAATGGGCAAAGAACAGCTGTGTCCGGCATTTAGACTAATCTTCGTCTTCGTCTTCTCCCCAGCGCGGAGCGTAGGGCTTCCACGTTGCGTGGGCATAGCCATTGGGGGGCAGTGTTGTCCGCCAGCGCGGAGCATGGGGCTTCAACTTGGGCGTGGGATGGAACCCCTCCACGTGCTCGGGGGGCTCCGGGCGTATACAGCCCACTCATTATTACGTGAGAGTGTCACGGCTTAGGCTTGGGGGTGCGCTGTGAGCTCCATGCCTCCCTGTCATGGAGCCCGCTCCCAGCCCCCAGGCATGATGCGGCGACGTGGGATGGGTCCCGAACGGGCCCTCGAGCACGGGGCGAGCCCCCCATGCTCCTCGCAGGGAGGGCCCATTCCGGAGCAGGTCCTCGGGCTCTCCAAAGCCCGAGGAGATATGTCGTCGTTGTAGCGGCACCGCAGCCCCCTGTGTCACGGGCGGGGCTCGGCGCAGGGGCCCCCCGTCGCGTGCGAGGCGGACGCCCAAGGCGGTACCCCCAGCGCGCCTCACTGGGGTGCCCGGGGGCTCCGCACAGGTACCCCACCGCCCGTCCCCGGGCAGGCGGAACCGGGCCCGGGGACATGGGTGAGTACGTGAGCTCTTGCCACCGGTTGAGCGAAACCTGGCCCGGAGACATGGGCGTGTGTTCCACCCTCCGTCTCTGGGTAGGAGTCGACCAGCCAGGGGACATGGGCGTATGTTCCACCCTCCGTCCCCCAACTGGGGGCACCCGGCCTGAGGACATCGGCGTGTGTTCCACCCTCCGTCCACAGGTTGGGAGCACCTGGCCTGAGGACATGGGCGTGTTTTCCACCCTCCGTCTGCAGGCTGGTGTCGCCCTGCCTGGGGACATGGGAGTGTGTTCCACCCTCCGTCTCCAGGCAGGCGACACCCAGTCCGTGGACCCAGGCGCTCGCCAAGGGTAGCCCCCCACCAGCGGGCATGCCTCACGGGGTTGCCAGTGCCTGGCATCCTCGCGAGGCCGGCCCCGCCAGCCGCCCTCGCGAGGCTGTTCGCACTAGCCCCGATGAAAGCCGCCCCCGGGGTCGCATACGCTCCTCCTGTTGTCGTGGTGGTCGGCGCTGCTCCCATCATGTCCCGGGCGCTCGCCAACGTAGTCGTGGTAGAGTTGAGCAAGCCCCCGGGTGTTGGTGTAGACGAGCCGCCGGGTGCTCTCCCCTGACGCGTCGGGTGTGCTGGGAGTCGCGTTGTGGCGCCTACCCCACGCGGCTGATAGCTCTTGTCGGCCCCGGTCTACTCCAGGGGCTAACTCCTGCGTGCCCAACGAGCCGGGCCGTACTCCCGGCGGGTGCGGGTCGCGACGCGCTTCTCCCGTGCGTCCGCACGTCCTCAGCGTCTCGGTGGTTGGTTGAGCGACTTCATGGATGCGAGCCTCCTGGGCCATCCCGTAGGGAAACGCCTGGGTCTCACCGGTCGTTGTGGTGCGCATGGCCGTGCGGCGCATCCAGTTGTCGTAGCGTCCACGAGCAATACAGAAAGGCTGCGGCTCACGGGCCCCGTGGAGCGTGATTCGCCCACGTGCCCGGGTCGCGGTGAGCCCGGGGGGATGACGCCGCGACGTGGACGCTAGGGATGGCCAGGGTGATGAGGGCGCGTTGCGCGGTTGGCGAGGGCGATAGCCCCCAGTGCCTGTCCGAGGCCGGGCTGGAGACGGCGCCTTCTGACGGAAGAGCGGAGCGGCGCGGGCTGCCGAGGTCTGGCGGCGTCACCCGAGCAACATGGGCAGCCCGTCGTTCGGCGCGGGCTCGGCGTCCCTTGGCCATGAACGCACCGAGCGGAGGCGAGGCGTAGCTTCAGTGAGGATCCCGACACGCCCCTACCTGGCGCGCCAAATGTCGGATTTCGGGGTCCGCAAAACCCTAAGGAATTCGAACCCAGGGGCGTGTGCGGATATTCCCCAACAGCTTCGCCTCCTCCAGTCCAACACGATGACCTCGCTCGATGGCGAGGAAGAAGATGGCACACGAGAGTTTACCTAGGTTCGAGCCGCTGCGAAGCGTAAAACCCTACTCCTGCCTTTGGTGGATTGCCTCACGATGAGGTTTGTGGGTGAACTAGTACAGTGGTGTCTTTGCGGGGTGGTTGCTTCATGTCTCTCTGCCGGGCTGCCTAGCCTCTATTTATGGCGGGAAGGGATCCCACAATGGCCAATTTGAAAGGGGACAGGAGGTACATCTTATCCTGACGAAAGGCGGTCTCCTTCTGCAAAGTAGTCGTCGGTGATGCAGAGGTGGGCTCGATGATGACGTCCGTCCTGCGGGGCTTGGGGTCTGGGTCTTGTTGCACCAAAGTAGAAACCTTTGGGGGGCGCTTTGGGAACCTGCGTTCGTCCTTGCCTCCTTTGCACCAAAGGGGGAACTGTCCCCTCTGGCGCGCTGGCGCCCGCCTGGCTTAGCTGGCGTCACCCTTGGCCTCCTGAGGTCGTGTGTAGCATAGGAGTCTCCGCCGCTCGGGAGGAGGCCTGGGGAGGCCTACCTCCCCGCGGGTCTTGGCGCTGTTTCCCTCGCGAGCTCGGGGTCTCGCGAGGGCCTTGGGTTGAGCGAGGCCGCGCTGGGCCGTACTCGGTCGTCGAAGTGGGCCACGCCCTGGGCCGCAAGCAGGCAAGTCTGGGTACCCCGGTATCCAGAACGCCGACAGGATAGTAACAAAGTCCCTTCTCTCTTTTTCTCTCACTTTTTTCTTTTCTCTCTTTTTTTTCTTTTTCTCTTTTCTCTTTTCTTTTCTATTTTTTTGTGGTGGGCTCATTTGGCCTCCCCCCATTTTTATTTTTCGTCTAGAGTCTCATCCCGACTTGTGGGGGAATCATAGTCTCCATCATCCTTTCCTCACTGGGAAAATGCTCTAATAATGATGATCATCACACTTTTATTTACTTACAACTCGAAGTTACAACTCAATGAAGAATAATATGACTCTATATGAATACCTATGACAGTGTACCAGGATGTGCAATGCTCTAGCATAACATGTAATCAATGATGAACAGTGGCTTTGCCACAAATACTATGTCAGCTCTATATGATCATGCAAAGCAATATGATGATGAACACACATGTCATGTGAGGGGACGGTGGATGTTGCATGCTAATATATCTCGGAATGGCTATGGAAATGCCATGATAGGTAGGTATGGTGGTTGTTTTTAGGAAGATATAAGGTGGCTTATGTGTGATAGAGTGTATCATATCACGGGGTTTGGATGCACCTGCGAAGTTTGCACAGACTCTCGAGGTGAGAAAGGGCAATGCACAGTACCGAGGAGCCTAGCAAATTATGGAAAGGTCAGAGTGTGTATATCCATGGACTCACATTAGTCATAAAGAACTCATATACTTATTGCAGGTAAGCTTCTCTACGAATGGGAAGGCCCTTATGTTCTTGAGGAGGCCAATCGCTCCGGTGCTATAAAGATTAACAACTTTGAAGGCAAAAACCCGAGAGTGGTAAATGGGCAAAGAATTAAGCACTATATCTCAGGTACGCCCCTTAATGTTGAAACTAATGTACAAGTAATGACTCTGGAAGAATACCTAAGGGAGACCCTCTGGAACACTACAGAAAGATGAAAAGGGGTAGGTACGTGATACGGTAAGTAAACCGACTCCAAAAATTCCAAAAAATATATTTTCTGTTGGTTTTTGTATTTTAGAAATATTCCAAAAATAAAAAGGAGTCAGGGGGGCCCACGAGGGAGCCACGACCCAACAGGGCGCGGCCCAGCCCCTGGTCGCGCCCTGTTAGCTCGTGGTGCCCTCGTGTGCCCCCCGGACTCCGTTTTCTTCCTGGACACGTATTCTAACCTAGAAAAAATCATTATATATACTCCCGTCTGTTTTGACAACCGCATCGCGAGTTTCTCCTCTGTTCTTGTTTCGGGCTGTTTTTCTGATAGATCTAGATCGCCATGGCATCTTCAATCCACTCCAAGGACAAGTTCTTCGAGAAGGTCATCAACCCCTACCTGTCGGAGGTGATGAAGCACCCTCAAGTCATTGAGATGCGTGAGGGGGTGCTCCACATCCGGGATGTTCAAGGCCCCAAGAAGAAGGGAAGCGAGAAGGCTAGGCTTGCAGCAGTGGAGCAGGAGATCTTCAAGTGCCAGGGGATGGTTGAACATGGTCTGGGTGCTAATCACTCTATGATCACGAACTTCATCCGAGAAAACAAGATGGATACAAGGAACATGGGAGAGGCTCTCTTCAAGCTGCAAGAGCGGATCGAACATCTCCAAGCCAAAATCTATGACCTGCAAAACCAAAACTATGAGTATAAATCCAGGTTTAAAAGGATGAGCATCATTGCCGATTTCAGGATTTGGGAGACAAGGTCATCTTTCTATGCTGGGGAGCCTATGCCTTGGAAGATGGAGGACAAGCCTACTACATCATCACCCAAGAAGGATACTTGAGTACATGGGTATGGGCACCACCCTTAGCTTGTTCCAAGCTTGCGGAAGGTGCCCTTGTATCGTATCACCATCACCTCTATCATTACCATCTATTTTAGTTCGATCCTTAGTTATTTTGTGATTTAGGGAAATAAAATTTCAGATTTGTTTGCTTAGAATTTTTGCTTTGAGATCTTTCTATCCTTGTAATCGAGTGTGAGAGTTATATAATAAAGATTAGTTTGTGTGCTCTACTCTCATGCATCTATCATCATAGCATTGAAGGAAAAGAAAAGATCATATGCTAATCCCATGGGGAGTAGTAACCTCACATAGAGAAAGTATTAGTGATAAAAGTTGTTCGGAATAAACAAACATAGCATTAGTCATTGATATAATATATGCAAGATTATGATGGAGGAGAGGAGATTCACATATAAATACACTATCTTGGACATCTTTTATGATTGTGAGCCCCCATCAAATATTATATAGTGATCAAGTGTTGATGTTGGACATGGAAGACAACTTAATGATCATGATAATTTACATTCACATAGAAGTTATATGGTCATGGATCCTTTAACATGTGGTGCTTGTTTTAGATCTTTTGCTATCCAATAATTTTTTCACCAAGTAGAGATACTACTTGTGCATCCATAACCCCTTAAACCCAGTTTCTTTCCATGAGAGTCCACCATACCTACCTATGGATTGAGTAAGATCCTTCAAGTAAGTTGTCATCGGTGCCTCAAGCAATAAAATTTCTCTTAAATATGCATGATCTTTTATTATAAGTGAAAATAAGCTTTGTACGATCTTGTGATGGCAAAGAAATAAAAGCGACAGAGTGCATAATAAAGTTTGCTATCATACGGGGCAATATAAAGTGACGTTCCTTTGCATTAAGAGCTCGCACATCCGACTTAAAAGTGCATGACAACCTCTGCTTCCCTCTGCGAAGGGCTTATCTTTTATCTTCATAAAATTACTTTTGTGCAAGAGTCAATAAAGTTTATTCTTAGTTCAACCTATCAACTCTATAGTACCAAGCATCATGTGTTGAGGATAGATCCAGATAAATATATCCAGTTGAATGTAGGAGATCATGAACCATTACTATTGACATTATACTTGAGGTAAATAAGTTGGGTGGCAAAAACAATGAAGCCCCCATCTTCCTATGTGTCCACCGGAAACACTAGCTCCAAAATTGTGCAATGAGTGTCAATAATCATAAAAGACTAAATGATAGTTGAGTATGTGAACTTGCTAGAATGAAAGCTCTTACATAGACTCTTCTCTAGATAATGATGAATTGTGATTTCCTCCATGACTAAGAGCATAGTTTGTTGATTGTCAATAGTGTTTATGCTTCATACTTCAATTTTGTGAATGGATTGTTACTTACCTATGAGAAGCTATATGATGAAAATATTGCTGCTATGATTGTCATTCATGATGTACTCATGTCCGTATTTTATTATTATCGACACATCTCTCTCAAATTATGTGGTCATTATTATCGAGTTCGGCTTTCGCTTGAGGACAAGCGAGGTCTAAGCTTGGGGGAGTTGATACGTCCATTATGCATCATGATTTCCTATTGATATTAATGTTATTCTTGTTCATTATTCCTTATTATGATGCAATTCTTATGCCTTTTCTCTCTAAATATGCAAGGTACATCACAAGGAGGGAAATCTCTAGCAACTGGAATTCTGGACCTGAAAACCAAAAAAATGGAAGAAAATTCACTGGACTCCAAATGACCTGAAATTTCACGGAGAATTTTTATGAAATATATAAGAATTTTTTGGTCTAAAATATACCAGAGGGGGTGCTACTAGCTACGAGCCAACAGGGTGCGGCCTAGCCCCTGGCCGCGCCCTGTTGGGTCGGGGTGGCCCAGTAGGTCCCCTGGCCCCCCTCTTCTCCTATATGGTGTGTTTTAACCTAGAAAAAATCATAAGATTACTTTCGGGATGAAGAGCCGCCGTCTCTAGGCAAAAACCAGCGCAGAGGCTCTTTTTCTCTCAGGGAGAGAGATTCTGTCAGGGGAAACTTCTCTCCGGGAGGGGACGATCGAAGCCATCGTCGTCACCAACGCTTCCTCCTTCGTGGGAGGACCAATATTCATCAACATCTTCACCAGCACCATCTCATCTCCAACCCTAGTTCATTTCATGTATTCAATCTTTGTCTCAGAACCTCAGATTGGTACTTGTGGGTTACTAGTAAT
This sequence comes from Elymus sibiricus, assembly GCA_039707655.1. Lineage (NCBI taxonomy): Eukaryota > Viridiplantae > Streptophyta > Magnoliopsida > Poales > Poaceae > Elymus > Elymus sibiricus. The sequence continues at coordinate 195,091,643 of CM077667.1, read as the reverse complement.
GTTGATTACATCTTGTAGTTGATGCTTGTTGGATTAATTGGTGAAAGATATTATGTTCAGATCCTTGATCATCATTACACCTCTGATCTTGAACATGTTGATGAGGTGTGAGTAGTTACTAATGTTCCTGAGGACATGGGATATGTCTTGTTATAAGTAATCATGTGAAGTTGGTATTCGTTCAATATTTTGATGATATGTATGTTGTTGTTTCTCTTAGTGGTATCGTGTGAACATCGACTACATGACACTTCACTATTTATGGGCCAAAGGGAAGGCATTGTGGAGTAACAAGTAGATGATGGGTTGCTAGAGTGATAGAAGCTTAAACCCAAGTTTATGCGTTGCTTCATAAGGGGCTGATTTGGATCCACATGTTTCATGCTATGGTTAGATTTATCTTAATTCTTCTTTCGTAGCTGCGGATGCTTGCGAGAGGGGGTAATCATAAGTGGGTTTCTTGTTCAAGTAAGAACAGCACCTTAGCACCGGTCCACCCACATACCAAATTATCAAAGTAGCGAACGTGAATCAACTCAACATGATGAACATGACTTGGCAGAAATTCCCATGTGTCCTCGGGAGCGCTTGCTTCATATAAGAATACTTTCCAGCCTGTCCTTTGCTATAAAAAAGGATTGGTCTACCTTACTGCACCTTGGTTACTATTGTTACTTGTGACTTGTTACGAATTATCTTGCTGCAAAACTATCTACTACTGCTACTCACAGCACTTGCAGAAAATACCTTGCTAAAAATTGCTTATCATTTCCTTCTGCTCCTCGTTGGGTTCGACACTCTTACTTATCGAAATGACTATGATTGATCCCCTATAATTGTGGGTCATCAGTTCGCACCACCAAGCAATTGGCCGATATCTTTACTAAGGAACTTGATGAGAAAGTGTTTTGTCACTTTAGGAGTGAGTTGAACATCATTGATGCTTCAAACTTGAGCTAGGCTCACACGGATGCTTGCAAGGGCATGAGCTTACATGACTATTCCTTGATACCTTTTACATACTATCTTATGTCTTGGAAATCTATGCTCCCTTGTATTGCATCTATCCTTTTGTAGGTTCTTGGGTGAATTTCATTCTACAAAATTACAAACAACTCACATCGAAAGCAATCTTGTCTTGACCAAGTATCAACAACCCTATGTTGTGATGGAGGAAGAAGACAACACGAAACATATCCTTGACTTACATATGCTGAAAATCTCACTCTTATCATTTGGATATATTATGTTCTTCCTTGCATGACTAACCCTTGTAGGAGGACCTAGCTTCAAAAAAAGAATGGTTGCTCCCAACTCAAGATGATCTTCATAAACTTCGAGCATCCACAACAAGTCCTCCCACACGCCATGTCATCTACATCACGCCAAGGTATGTGATCATATCCTTGAAGAAGCTTTACTCCAAGTCATGAGCTAAAGCAATTCAAAGCGATATGAAAACATTAAAATCTCTAAATGAAAAATGGTAACCCCATTTTGAGCTTAACGATGAGTATGACCTATGATCAAGTATTCTTACTTGCCTCCTAATTCAATATACTCTAATATAGGTGACCTAGTCACCGACCAACATCTAGATGAAGTATCTTGATTGGTTCATCTTTAGTTGCATGCCTTCTTCGAACCCCTTAACCTTCATCTAGTTGAAAATTCCTTGAAAATCTTCTTGAAAATTCATTGGAAATCTTTTTGGATCTATTGACACTTTCTGAAAATCTCTCTCGACAACAAGTTCAGGAATAACTTTGCCAAGTTTCTGTTTGCAAATTCGATCTGTCCGAGATGGGAAAATTGGTTCCACCGATAATGCAGATATACAGCCAAGAGCTTCTTCGGTGTCACCGACATGGGTCTCTTCAGCTGTACCAATTTTACCCACAGCCCTATTTCTTCTTATTGGTTCTACCGATTCCTTTTGCCTCAGAGTCACCGACTTTTGCCATCACTTTATTGCAAGTTTCTTGACATCTTTGTCAATGACCTCAATGACCCTTATTCTCTAGGATCCCTTACCCTCAATGACCCTCTGACCCTTTTTGGAAATTAATACCAAAGGGGGAGAATATCAAAGCTTATACTCTATAAAGGGGGGATATCAAAGGGGGAATAATATGAAGGGGGAGAACATTCATTAAGGGAGAGAGAGAAGACCACATTCATACTATAATGTTAAGGAGAGAGTGCATATGATCTTGTGTTAGACTTGTCTCACCCTACCTACTCCCAATATCTACACGCTAAGATTCAGGGGGAGAGGAAGACTTACAAATCCATACTTAGGGGAGAAAGTTCTAAATGTTCTTGGAGACATATCAAGTTTTGAGAATATCATTTTCTATATGTCTTCCACATCTTGGTACTGTTGAATTCTATTGCATTTGGATATGTAGAATACTATTGTGTTTCCTAACATTGTTTTCTCAAGTGTGTTTCTTCTATTTAAATGCTCAAGAACTTCAAGGTAAGTATATGCATCATATCCTTGCATTTGGATATGTAGAATACTATTGTGTTTCCTAACATTGTTTACAAGAGTGAAGTCTTGAACATGGAAAAATCTCACTGACATTTGTCTTATGCATATAGCCAAGGCTCACATGACTTATCATATCCCTTCTACTATGTTTGTACTTATGCATTCCAAAGCAACTACCCTCTAAAAGGGATTGCACACATTTAAGGGGAGCCTGTCTTAGTCATGTGCTTATCAAAGCTTTCAAATATCCTTGAATATCTAAATTTGAAGCTTTTATTGTGTGTTGTCACCAATTACCAAAAAGGGGGAGATTGAAAGCACATTTGCTCCCTTGGAGATTTTGATAATTCATGACAACATACATTGTCTCTTGGACTAACAGTTTTACCTAGTTTATTTCAGATGAAGTCCATGGAGAAGTTTGCCCATGGAATGTGTGGAGAATCCCCAAGGAAAGAAGAAAAAGAGAAGGAATGGGATTGGCAATTCATCAAGCTTGAAGACTCTACATTTTACATTTTATGAGAAATCACTTTTGAGTCCATAGGAAATCCAATACTATTAAAAGGGGATGAGGTTTCTATGATGATTTGGTTGCTCAAGTGCTTAGAGATTAGCCACCAAAAATTCACATGAAATTCTCCCACAAAATCTCTGTCTAAACCCTACCACAAAAATTGGTGCCACCAACTTTTCATATTCGGCCCTACCGACTTTTAACCCTAGACAGATCCTAGCCAAAACCCTAAGATTCCGGTGCCACCAACATTCCACTTCGGTGCAACCGAAACAAGTGGCCAACTCTCTGGTATCCTATTTTTAAGAATCGGAATTTCCAAGTTTTGAAAATCGGTCCCACCAAGATTAGGAAACTTCCTAGGTCACCCATATTGGTACCACCGAGATTTATATATCGGTCTCACCGAAAAGACGAAAGTTGCAAGTTTTTGCACTAGTTGGTGCAACCGAGTTTTTACTCCGGTTTCACCGAGTTGGGCAATAATGTTCTAACGGTTGGATATTTGGAGATGCTTATATATGTACCCCTCCACCTCCTCTCACTTGTAGAGGAAGCACTCAGAACATACCTACACTTGCCCCATCCATTTTTCTGAGAGAGAGCCACCTACTCATGTGTTGAGATCAAGATCTTCCACTTCAACCATATGAATCTTGATTTGTAGCCTCCCCAAGTTGCTTTCCACCCAATCAACCTCTTTTACGAAGCCAAATCTATGAGAGAGTGATTGTGTGCTGAGGAGACTATCTTTTGAAGCACAAGAGCAAAGAGTTCATCATTGTTACCACATCTATTATCTTTTGGAGAGTGGTGTCTCCTAGATTGGTTAGGTGTCGCTTAGGAGCCTCCTTCTTGTTGGAGATATGCCCTAGAGGCAATCATGTATGATGATATTTCCTATGTGTTTATGAATAAAGATAGTCCTTGGACATTATCAATGATGTGTATTAACAAGTACATGACTTGTTTGTGAGACTATGCATTGTATGATGACTATCCTAAATGGTCCCTAGTCGAAAGGGTTGTGTGGACGCGCAGCCAATTAGACTAGCATATGACATGGTGGATGGTTCGGTCTCACTGACCATATAGCATTGGATGCTAGCCGGATAATATGGACACAGAAAGATCTGGTCGGATTCTACGTAGTCGGATCCGAGTTGAGATAAGGTCTGAGTTGGACAGACCCAACGATGAGACGCAGCGATAGGTCATCTGTGAGTCTCTAGTACAACATATGTTCTATGTCCTAAGACCTGAGCTGACGCATGTACTCGGGATGGTGATAGACCTGCTTTGGGCCGACCAAACGCTACTCCGTAACTGGGTAGTTATAAAGGTAGGTTTCGGGCTTGTCCAGACCCATGCTGCGAGACGTGCTCGAGCAAGATGGGATTTGATCCTCCGATGAGGAGAGATATACTCTGGGCCCCTCGGGTGATCCGACCTGGATAAGCATGGCCATGCGATGAGGATTATGAGATAATCCGAAGTGTTGGGCGGATTCACCGGAACGAGAAAGAGGTCGTGCGGCAACAAGGATGACCATGTCGCCTTGAGCACGACAACATATATCGTGTGAAAAGGGGAACAGAAGTGTGAAGTACAGGTTCGCGTAACCAGCTTCATCGGACACTTGGAGTCGGCACGCTTTGCTAGAGGCCGCTACTGACTAGTCGAGCCGGATGTAATTTGACTCGCGACCAAGTGAACGAGAACCTAAGGGGTCGCGCGCTGAATGGAAGGAACACGTGGGCTTTAGGATCCGTGCGAGGCCCAAGAGTTGATCCCGCGCCGGATGCCTATATATAGTGGAGGTGCGGCACACCCATCCGGTTGATCGCTTCGGCGCCGTCATTAGGGCTTTGCTTGTGTTGCAACTAGCCACCTCCACTTGCCGCCACCAACTGTGTGATCGGACCTAGCAGTCCGCCGCACGGTGTTCGTCCTGCACGCGCGGATACCGTTAGAGCCGGTGCACTTGCGCCACTCCGGCGAACCTGTACGTGGGATCCGACGACCGGCTGTTCGAGGGAGATCGGACAAGGAGGAGACGGACCACACGAAGGCGCTGCCCCAACTCTACTTCCGCTGCACGGCACTGCGCGTCTAGTGGTAGCGATATGTGATCCATCTCCGTAGCATGTTCTTGGATGTTCTGCGTGTAGGAAATTTTTAATTGGCATGCGATGCACCTACGAGAGAACCCAACACTTCTTCGTGTGTGGAGTTGAACCAAGAAGTTTGTACGGGCAAGGAGATCACCTACTTCGTGAAGATCTACCCATAGTGAGGCTAGTCCATCGTGGACGGAAGTCGTGATGGAATAGACGAGGTTACTACTTTGTGGACCCTTACGGGTGGAGCCCTCCGTGGACTCTCGCGACTGCTACCCTCTGTGGGTTGAAGTCTCCATCAGCGTGGACGTACAATAGCACCACCTATCGGAACCACGGGAAAAATCTTCGTGTCTCCAATTGCGTTTGATCTTCCTACCTCTACTCTTTCTTACATATGTTTGTATTTACTTCCCGCTGCTATACTTGTTGACTAGCATGTGTAGGGTGCACTAGACTTGTTAGAATTGCTAAAATCTGCCAACCATTAAAATTGGGTAAAGGTTAGGTTTTTAATTTGTCAAGTAGTCTATTCACCCCCCCCCCCCCCTCTAGACGTCCCTTCTCGATCCCACACCACTACTCGCTTCAACACTCATTGGACCACATACATCAGTATCTATTATTTGCTACTAGTCAGTTGCCCACTCCATCGTGACAGAAAATGGGGTTTCAGTCATCTTGCCCATGAGGCACGGTTCGCATGTCTCAAGCGATTCAAAATCGAGTGATTCCAAAAGTCCGTCAGCATGGAGCTTCTTCATGTGCTTTACACCAATATGACCTAAGTGGTAGTGCCACTAGTAAGTGATACTATCATCTTTAACTTTGCATCTTTCGGCATCAAAGTTATGAACATGTGTATCACTACAATCGAGATTCAATAAGAATAAACTATTCACATTGGGTGCATGGCCATAAAACATATTACTCATATAAATAGAACAACCATTATTTCCTGATTTAAATGAATAACCATCTCACAATAAACAAGATCCAGATATAATGTTCATACTAAAACACAGGCACCAAATAACAATTATTTAGGTTCAAAACTAACCCCGAAGGTAATCGAAGAGGGTGCGTGCCGACAGCGATCACATCAACCTTGGAACCATTTCTGACGTGCATCGCCACCTCATCCTTAGCTAGTCTCCGTTTATTCTGCAACTCTTGTTTCAAGTTACAAATATTAGCAACTAAATCGGTAGAAAATACCTAGGAGCTACTACGAGAACTAGTAAGGTACACATCAATAACATGTATATCAAATAGGCCTTTGTTGACGTTGCCAAACTTCTTATCTGCCAGGTACTTGGGGCAGTTCTCCTTCCAGTGGCTAGTTTCCTTGCAATAGAAGCACTCAGTCTCGGGCTTGGGTCCAGTTTTGGCTTTCTTCACGAGAGCAGCAATTGGTTTGTCGTTCTTCTTGATTTCTTGCCCTTGCCTTTTTTGAAACTAGTGGTCTTGTTAACCATCAACACTTGATGCTCCTTTTTTTATTTCTACTTCCGCGGCCTTAAGCATCACGAATAGCTCAGGGATTGTCTTATCCATCCCTTGCATATTACAGTTCATCGCGAAGCTCTTATAGCTAGGTGGCAGTGACTACAGAACTCTGTTAACAACAGTCTCGGGTGGAAGCTCAACTCCCAACTGATTCAAGTGATTGTAGTACCCAGACATTCTGAGTATATGCTCACTGACTGAGCTATTCTCCTCCATCTTGCAGGCAAAGAACTTATCGGAGGTCTCATACCTCTCAATGCGGGCGTCAGCTTAAAATACCAACTTCATGTAACAGCCCGAGACCGACGCTCCAGAAGATTCCCGTTTTATTCCGTTGTCGTCGTGTGATTCGTTTGTTGGTTGCATTCATCATCGCATCATCCGCATTACATTGACACTCCTTTGTCTTCATTTTTTATTTTTTTTCAAAACTTGCATCCGTTCATATTTGTCGGTTCTCTCCGTTTTGTCGTGGACCGTTTCGAAACCAACCACACACGCATGTGCCCGCGGCATCGATAAAATATTGTTTTCAAAGGTGCGTATAAAATATTCTCGGATTGGGTCGAAACTTGGCGTGCGGTCTTGTTATATTGTAGGTAGACCGCCTGCCAAATTTCGTCGCAATCGGAGGTCGTTTGGTACCCGAACGGTCGACCGTAGCGGCACCGTCATCGGTTTATTTGTCGGATGTTTTTGGTTTTAAAACTCGTTGTCGGGCCGCAAACCTCCTCTCTTCTCTCAGCCCAGCCAACCTACACAGCCCAACCTAGCCCACCTAACCATCCCCGCGACTGGGGCCATCCGATCGTGATCAGAGGGCTCAAAACGGTGTAAAAAAACCCTAACCCTAGCCCCCCATTGCTATAAAGGATACCCCCTTCCAAAAACAGACTCCTCCCTCCCCTGCCTCGAAATCCGTGCCACCCCTAGCCTCCTCCCACGCAGCTAGCTGCACCCCGATTCGTTTTCCGCGCCGGCCACCTCCACCGTGTCACTTGTCGTCGCCTGAGCCGCCGCGCCGCCGCTTGCAGCCTACCACAGCCTGCCACGTCGCCTCCTCCACCTCCCACCTCACCGCGGCCCGCTCCGGGCCCGAGCGCGCCCGCACCGCCCCACCGCCCACGCCCGAGCATCTCCCCACGCGTGGAGCCGGCTCCCTCCGCCGCCTATGTGCCCCAGCCTCCTCCAGCTGGGCAACAGCTCACCGGAGCTCCCCGCCTCGCCCCGCGCCACCCGAACCCCGCCGCCTCGCGTGCCGCCGCAGCATGGTCCGCCGCGCGCCGGACCCGAGGCCGAGCGCCACCCGCAGCTCCCCTTGGCACCGCCCCGACGGCCGCCGCGCCGTGTAGTCCCGCCGGCCCGGATCTTGTCGGGAACGGGACGAGCCGCCGCCGCCGCCCCAGATCCAACCGTCCCCGGCCACGCCGTCGCCCGCCGGTCCCCCCGGCATCGCAAGTTCGTGCCGCCGCCACCCTGCCTCCGGTTGAGCGGGAGCTCGGGGACGGGCGCCCGTTGACCGGCCTCCCCCGCGTGGCCACATGGGTCGGCCCAACCGCAGGCCCGGTCTGCCTCCTCTCTGGCTCGAGGGCCCAATGTGAGCACCCAACCTATCCCCCGTCCACGCGTGTTGAATAGCTAACCTGCGCACACCCTGTTTCGGTCCGTTTCGTGTTTTATTTGCTATATGCGAATTTGCTAATTTCAGAAAAAGGTATGTTTTTAAAATGCCAATAAGTAATTAACCGTGCATCGTATCGAAATAATCTATATATGAAATATGTGTAGAATTTTGTGCAGATTATTATATCCCACTTTCACAAATGTTTAAAATGTTTAAATGCCATTTTTCTGATAATTTGCTTATATGTCATATTGCATTGCGCATTAATATTTAAGCGTGCATCCGAATTAGACAAACCTTATATGTAGATTATTTATATCCCTTTTTCATGCATGATAAAAATGTTAAATGTGATGTTTGCATTTAATTTGCATAAAATGACTAGCGAAAATGGTTTATGTCCTAATCTCGTAATATGTTGTGTCATTTGTTTTATAGTGAAAACCCACATATTATATATGATTTTGGGGTAGAAAACTCCATGGAATTTATCTGTGCAATTAGTTTTGTCATTTGAGCATTTTTGTGTGCATGTTATTTTGCTATGATGCCCTTTTGTTTATTTTGTGTGAATTAATCCATGCATGATATGAAATAATTGTGAACAAGAGATATGCCCTTGCACATGTGTCCTAGGCCTTGGTATTTTTGGTTGCTATAGAAATGCATGTTTAGGTGTTATTTTCTTGTTGCCAACATGACATAAAAATATTGCTGTTTTGTGGGTCCAAAATAATTCTAAATCTGAAACTGTTATTTTGTTGCCATGTTACGATGTGGTTTGCTATTGATCTAGAAGTCTTTTGTGGTTGCTCCCAAGGGGACTTTTGTTAAGCATGTTATTCTCTACCAGGTTATGTCATTTATTTCCATGTATAAGATTTGCATCATAGTCATTTCTGTTGTCCAACATGCCAATCTGTTAAAAACTGCTGCTCATGTCTAGTCTAATTTTCACCAAGTCTGAGAATCTGTTTTCTTCAATATGCCATGTTGTGTTGATGCTAGCCATGATTCTATGCATAATTAGACCTTGCCTCCATAGAATGATTTGTTGTGCATCATGTCATCTACCATGCTGTAAATTTCATGCCATGATATGCCCTGTAACATTTAGTTTTATTACTGCCAATATGCCTTCGTGAAAATCTGCTATGCTAAAACCTGTTATTTTCACTAACTCATAATCTGCTATATTTTATTGCCATGTTGTGAGCTTCCTACCATGTGTTCCATGATTCTTTTGAGTATGATATGTGAAGATGAAATGAAGTGTATGTTATATGCTACTGCCCCATGCTTAGTTTGTGCATTTTAGGATCTTGTAGCTTGTTGTTTTCATGTGTGCAAAATGCTATGTTGTTGTTTTGGGCAGATTTAAATAATATCTTGCATTGGTGATTATGGTTGAACCGTAGCTTCATTTTGGGCATGCCATATATGAATCTTGCCTAGAATTGCATGTAGTATCATATTATCATGTTGCATCCATGTTTTGAAGTGCTTGTGGTTGTCATTTTCATGAATTTTTGCATTCATGACATGTGCATCTTGTGTTTGTCATATCTTCTAGGCCGTAGCTCCGTTTCGTATGATCCATATATGTAAATCGACTAGAATGATGTGTAGAATCACGTGGAGCACTTTATTTTGCTGTTTAACAAATATAAAATGTGTTTAGGACAGATCTGGACCAATTCCTAAATTTGCATATGAGGTCGCTTCGGAAATACTATAAGTTGTTTCTAGCCTCATTAAAGATGCCTAGATAGTGTAGTTTCATTTTGCTTCACCTCTTGTGATGTTTAACTACATTAAATATTGTCGTGTACCTAATGAGAGCAAACTAAATAATTCGAAAGTGGAGTTTTGTCAATATTCAAGAGCTTCACTTAATGTGTAGTATTTGTTTGTTGTGATTGCCATGCCTTGCATAATTAAACCGGACATGCATCATGTTTGTTTGCGCATCATGTCATGCATATGTTGTGGTGTTGATCATGTGTTGATTGGTGTTTCCGGATTGCTTCTTCTCGATAGAGTTCCAAAAGCGTTCGGAGTGTGAGGATCCGTTCGACTATGTTGGTTCGTCTTCTTCATGGACTCGATCTTCTTCCAAGCGGGATCTCAGGAAAGATGACCATTTCCCTGGATACCATTACTATCATTGCCATGCTAGATGTATCATTTCAATCGCTTGTCTCGGTACCTACCACTTGTTTGTCAAGCCTCCTAAAATGCCATGATAAGCCTCTAACCCATCCACAACCCAGCAAACCATTGTTTGGCTATGTTATCGCTTGCTCAGCCCTTCTTATAGCGTTGCTAGTTGCATGTGCAAGCTCTTTCCATGTGCAACATGGATATTTTGTTATATCACAATATTATTGCTATTTAATTTAATGCACATATATACTTGGTAAAAGGTGGAAGGCTTGGCCTTTTGCTCGGTGTTTTGTTCCACTTTTGCCGCCCTAGTTACTTGTGTACCGGTGTTATGTTCCATATTTTGCGCTCCTAACATGCTCGGGGTTGTTATGGGGACCCCTTTGATTTTCGTTTTAGGATAAAACTTGTCTGGCAAGGCCCAACATTGGTACTACATTTGCCTAATAACTAATAAACCTACATAGGGAGTAATTAACCCGAGGATCTTTAATCAACAACCCAGGCCTGTGCTCCTCATGAGTGTTGGTCCAACCCAGAGCAGCTTATTAACGCTACCCGGGGCAACTCGGTGATTGGCGTGGTAACCATAGCTCATTCGTCCTGTCCTGAGAACGAGATACGCGGCTCCTATCGGGTTCGTCGACACTCGGGCGGTCTTGCTGGACTTGTTTTCCCTTTCTCGAATGTCTTGTGCGCGGAATTCCGAGGATACTTTGGGCTATCTCGAGGTTGCAGTTTTCCAACGGAATTGCCTAGGAAATCACGGGATTCGTGGTCGAGGTTATTCCCGTGGCATGTGGTTAGTTTGTGATGTATGAGTTGGAGCACCCCTACAGGGTTAAATCTTTCGGAAAGCCGTGCCCGCGGTTACGTGGCAACTTGGAAACTTTGTTTAACACCCAGTCATAGCAAACTTGAAGTAAACTCAAATAAAATACACCAACTGTGTGCATAACCGTGACTGTCTCTTCTCGTGAATTTCTGATCCGAGAGAGAACTCGGTGGGGTTATGTTTGACTCGTAAGTAGGTGTTCAGGATCACTTAGTGATCACTACTAGTTCACGTCCGTTTATGCGACAATCATCCGCCTTTACTCTTGTACTCGTAAGTTAGCTACTCAAATAAATGCTTAGTACTTGCTGCAGCCTCACCACTTAACCATACCTCACCCATTAAGCTTTAATAGTCTTGATACCCTTGGAAATGAGATTGCTGAGTCCCTGTGGCTCATAGATTACTACAACAACAGTTGCAGGTACAGGTAATGCGATGCTTTGACGTGAGAGCGATGCTTGTATGATTTGGATTTCTTCTTCTTCTTCTTCATCGATCATAGGATGGGTTCCAGGCGGCGGCCTGGGATAGCAAGGATGGACATCATTTTATCATTTGATTTCGTCCGTAGACAGACCCTGCTCTTCTGTATGATGATTGTATATGATGTTGTATTGATGTGATCTTGATTTAGCTTGTGGCGAGTGTAAGCCAATTCCATATACTCATCTCTTGTTTACATGTACTTGTAATGATATCCATTCTTGCAAAACGACGAGATGTGCTTCTATCCCTGTTGAGGCCCTCGTGCCAAAACAAGGATAGGATCGCATCTTGGGCGTTACAAGTTGGTATCAGAGCCTGTATCGACCTAGGAGCCCCCTTGATTGATCGAACTTTGGCCGAGTCGAGTCTAGTGAAAAACTGTTTTGAGTCTAGTTATATATCAGAGAGTAGGATTCTTTTTACTCCTCTTCTATGCTCTGGTGAGGAATCGTGACATAGGAATTTTAATTCTTCCCCTCTTCTCACTCAAAATTTTTAGGATCACGCGGGTATTTTGGAACCTCTATGATGTCGATGTGACCGGAACTCTGTTCTTGGTGCCTCCCGTGCGTATGGATTGGACCCGGGGAGTTGAGCTCCAACGGGTTCTTGACACATCGCTATCGTTTAGTTTCCTTAGTATCTCAGGACGTGGATGTTCGAAATTGCTTCAATACAATTCGTGGTGCGAAGAGTGAGGAGGCACCCAGTACGGGGGAGCGGTATCACATGTACTGCCATGTTTAGTATCGTTGTGATTACGAGGGTCTGAGCTAGATGAGTTTCCGTGGTTTCTCTGGTTTTGCGTTGACGGATGTGATACATGGTGGGTAGTATTATAGCTAGGAGTTGAGTGATTTATTCAGTAATTTATCCGTGTATCCGTTGGACCAGATTGCATAACCAGAAAGATTTCGGGAGTTCTTAGGTGAGAATTCAAGTAGTTACCTAGGATTATCCTTCCAGCAAATGCAAATGGGTTATGTATTTGTTTCCAGCTTAATTCGAAAGCCTATTCCTTTGATTTGTGTTGTAGTGTGGTAATTCGAGTTGCTTCGATGTCAAGTGGTGATTTCATATCTTTCCTAAGCGGTGTTCTCACATTTTTATGACAATGCTAATCCTTTTGTTCAACCGGAGTTGTCATGAAATTCTTTTCAACTGGAGTGCTTCTCTTCAAGTGAATTATATCCTTTCCAGTATTAGCAAGATCTATCCTCTTATTTCTTTCCAGAGTTCGTTTCATCTATCCTAAGTTTTCTTTGTTTTCCCCACCCTCCCGCATTTTTTCTTCAAAAGATTAAATTATCATCCAAGTGCCCTTCTTTTCATGTGATGCTTCCGCTATCTTCTCTTCCGTGAGGTATCCGGTGATTCGTTGTGAAGATGCTCAAGTGCTCAAGTTCATCATTTCTTTGTCGCCATCTTTGTTTTCTTTTCTGGTGCATTCAATTCAAGATTTCAGAGCTCATCATATCATTTTCATTTATTCTATGCTTACCCATGTTGGGGATTCTTAATCAATCATCTCTTGTTTGTTTATCCCTCTCTCTATTCTATCCAGAGTGCTGAAGATATCTCAGAAGATTCGTCTTTTCGTTCTGTCCTTTCAAAATATTTCGAGGTTCTCACCTCATCAAGTTCAATTTGTACCGGTGCAATCTCTCTTTCTAAGAAATTGTTTCAACGGTGATCTCTTTGAGTGGGCTCATAACCCATAGATTTTTCCCCAGGATCTTACCTGGCTCTTCTAATCTTTTTTGGAGATGTCCTCAAATTCTTTTTAATATGACGTAAGAATGAATTTCATCAGTCATATTCCTTTTCCAAGATCGCTTCAAATTATTTCATCATTGGCTCAACCTTTCCTTATTCATTGTTCCGGAGTGTCTCGGTAATTCATGATGTTGTTCCTCGTCATCTTTCTCAGCGTTCAAGATCGAAGGAGTGTTTCTCCTAAATATTTGTCCATTCTCATGAAGATTCATGGTTAAAGTTTCATTCTATCCACCCAAATTGTTTTCAATCATGAGTAATTCCTTCCATATCTATCCGGAGCATTTCAGAGTTGTTTTCATTCTTGATCCTCCGAAGGCCATCATTTCAGAAGATTTCTTCGTTCTCAGCTTTCAGCTTTCGTTTTCCAATTCTTCTCAATTGTTGTCTCTTTGTTCGTATCTCAGTTATTTCGGTGCTTCGTTCAAGTTTTCAGCAAGGCGGATCGTGATCTCTTCGTTCTCATGTATCTCCATTCATGCGAAGAATTCCCTCTTTCGTTTTCAAATATTTACCGGCGTTGCGTTGAAGGCTTCTTCAAGTTTGTGCTCTATATCTCTCTTTCAATTCTTTTCAAGAAGAGTAAGTGGTATGCCAAATCCGTTGCTTGTTATCAATTGAACTTGATGAAGGATAAGCATAATCTAATTCTTATTCTTGTTTCATCAAAGTGATTTCAATCCTTCTTCCGGAGTTGTTCATGATATCTAATTCTTGGTTCTAAGTGTTTCATCTTTTCTTTTCGGAAGTTCTAAGTTTTCTCAAGTATCTCGTCGCGAAGCTTCATCCAAGTCTTGCTAGGTGTTAATCTTATTCTTTTCAACCTTCAATTCTTTTCTATCATCCTTTCAACCCGGTGTTCCCCAAGAGGTTCTTCATTGTGTTGCGTCAAGGATTTAATTCATTCTCGAACTGTTCTTCATGATTCTTGTTCGAAGAGCCCAAGTATTCTTTCTCTTGCATTCCGAAGTGCAATTCTTTCTCCATTATCTTTTGTGATGGTGTTATAGCATTCTTGGTTCATGAGGAGTCTTGAAGAGAACTTATCAAGAGTGAGATAATTAAACCCATCATTTTCTTCCTTGTAGTTATCTTGGATTAGATTTCACTTAAAGCCTTTCCTAAGGATTGTTGCTATTTGCGGTGTTTATCAAGATCCAGGTTCTCTATGTATCCTCTTGGTGAAAGAAGTTTTGCATATCTTGTGGCTCCCAATCAATCAATTGTTTGGTTTAGTGGCCGGTTGTCACCTCATAATTTTGAGATGTTTCCATAAACCCACATCAAGATTGTTCTTTTCGTTGTGGATTTTCCAACAACTCCGTTCAATCCTTCCTTGCTTTCGAATTCGATTGTGGTAGAAGTTGTCTTTTTCTTCTCCGTTCTTTCTTCCAATGATCTAGCTTCTAGTCTTTTGTTCCGGAGGCGTTGTGATGTTGCTCTCTTCAATCTATCATCATGTTTTGTCAAGATCATGTTCCTTCTCTACTTATTCATTTAACCGGAGTGTTGTGTCCTATCTTCAAGTTATTTCCATCTAATCAAGTTTTGTCTCTTTCTACCGGAGTGCTGCCCAAATTTCTTTTGAATTCTTGCTTGTTTCTCAGATCATCCTTCTTCTCTTGGTTTCACTCGTTTGTCAATGAAGCAACTAAGTTTTACCTCTTCCTTTTCTCTTTCTCTTCCCATTCTCATTCTCATATCTCGGGTCGAGATCTCTTGTAAGTGGAGGAGAGTTGTAACAGCCCGAGACCGACGCTCCAGAAGATTCCCATTTTATTCCGTTGTCGTCGTGTGATTCGTTTGTTGGTTGCATTCATCATCGCATCATTCGCATCATCCGCATTGCATCGACACTCCGTTGTCTTCATTTTTTACTTTGTTTCAAAACTTGCATCCGTTCATAGTTGCCGGTTCTCTCCGTTTTGTCGTGGACCGTTTCGAAACCAACCACACACGCACGCGCCCGCGGCATCGATAAAATATTCTTTTCAAAAGTGCGTATAAAATATTCTCGGTTTGGGTCGAAACTTGGCGTGTGGTCTTGTTTTATTGTAGGTAGACCGCCTGCCAAATTTCGTCGCAATTGGAGGTCGTTTGATACCCGAACGGTCGACCTTAGCGGCACCGTCATCGGTGTATTTTTCGGGTGTTTTCGGTTTTAAAACTCGTTGCCGGGCCGCAAACCTCCTCTCTTCTCTCAGCCCAACCAACCTACATAGCCCAACCTAGCCCACCTAACCATCCCCGCGACTGTAGCCGTCCGATCGCGATCGGAGGGCTCAAAACGGTGCAAAAAAACCCTAACCCTATCCCCGCATTGCTATAAAGGATGCCCCCTTCCAAAAACAAACTCCTCCCTCCCATGCCTCGAAATTCGTGCCAACCCTAGCCTCCTCCCACGCAGCCAGCCGCACCCCGCTTCATTTTCCTCGTCGGCCACCTCCACCGCGCCACTTGTCGTCGCCTGAGCCGCCGCGTCGCCACTTGCAGCCTACCACAGCCTGCCACGTCGCCTCCTCCACCTCCCACCTCACCGCGGCCCGCCCGAGCGCGCCCGCACCGCCCCGCCGCCCGTGCCCGAGCGCCTCCCCGTGCGTGGAGCCGGCTCCCTCCATCGCCTGTGTGCCCCAGCCTCCTCCCCCTGGGCACCAGCTCACCGGAGCTCCCCACCTCTCCCCGCGCCGCCCGAACCCCGCCGCCTCATGTGTCGCCCCCGCGTGGGCCGCCGCGCGCCGGACCCAAGGCCAAGCGCCGCCCGTAGCTCCCCTTGGTACCGCCCCGGCGGCCGCCACGCCGTGTAGTCCCGCCGGCCCGGATCTGGTCGAGAACAGGACGAGCTGCCGCCTTCGCCCCAGATCCAACCGTCCCCGGCCACGTCGTCGCTCGTCGATGCCCCCAGCGTCGCAAGTTCGTGCCGCCACCGCCCTGCCTCCGGTCGAGCGGGAGCTCGGGGACGGGCGCCCGTTGACCGGCCTCCCCCGCGTGGCCACATGGGCCGGCCGAGCCGCAGGCCCGATCTGCCTCCTCTCTGGCCCGAGGGCCCAATGTGAGCACCCAACCTATCCCCCGCCCGCGCGTTTCGTGTTTTATTTGCTATATGCGAATTTGCTAGTTTCAGAAGAAAAAAAAAGCATGTTTTTAAAATGCCAATACGTAATTAACCGTGCATCGTATCGAAACAATCTATATATGAAATATGTGTAGAATTTTGTGCAGATTATTATATCCCACTTTCATAAATGTTTAAAATGTTTAAATGCCATTTTTCTGATAATTTGCTTATATGTCATATTGCATTGCGCATTAATATTTAAGCGTGCATCCGAATAAAACAAACCTTATATGTAGATTATTTATATCCCTTTTTCATGCATGATAAAAATGTTAAATGTGATGTTTGCATTTAATTTGCATAAAATGACTAGCAAAAACGGTTTATGTCCTAATCTCGTAATATGTTGTGTCATTTGTTTTATAGTGAGAACCCACATATTATATATGATTTTGGGGTAGAAAAATCCATAGAATTTATCTGTGCAATTAGTTTTGTCATTTGAGCATTTTTGTGTGCATGTTATTTTGCTATGATGCCCTTTTGTTTATTTTGTGTGAATTAATCAATGCATGATATGAAATAATTGTGAACATGAGATATGCCCTTGGACATGTGTGCTAGGCCTTGGTATTTTTGGTCGCTATAGAAATGCATGTTCAGGTGTTATTTTCTTGTTGCCAACATGACATAAAAATATTGTTGTTTTGTGGGTCCAAAATAATTCCAAGTCTGAAACAGTTATTTTGTTGCCATGTTGCCATGTGGTTTGCTATTGATCTAGAAGTCCTTTGTGGTTGCTCCCAAGGGGACTTCTGTTAAGCATGTTATTGTCTACCAGGTTATGCCATTTGTTGCCATGTATAAGATTTGCATCATAGTCATTTCTGTTGTCCAACATGCCAATCTGTTAAAAACTGCTGCTCATGTCTAGTCTAATTTTCACTAAGTCTGAGAATCTGTTTTCTTCAATATGCCATGTTGTGTTGATGCTAGCCATGATTCTATGCATAATTAGACTTTGCCGCCATGGAATGATTTGTTGTGCATAATGTCCTCTACCATGTTGTAAATTTTCATGCCATGATATGCCCTATAGCATATAGTTTTATTGCTGCCAATATGCCTTCGTGAAAATCGGCTATGCTAAAACCTAATATTTTCACTAAGTCATAATCTGCTATATTTTATTGCCATGTTGTGAGCTTCCTATCATGCGTTCCATGATTCTTTTCAGTATGATATGTGAAGATGAAATGAATTGTGTGTTATATGCTAATGCCCCATGCTTAGTTTGCGCATTTTAGGATCTTGTAGCTTGTTGTTTTCATGTGTGCAAAATGCTATGTTGCTGTTTTGGGCAGATTTAAATAAAATCTTGCATTGGTGATTGTGGTTGAACCGTAGCTCCGTTTTGGGCATGCCATATAGGAATCTTGCCTAGAATTGCATGTATCATATTATCATGTTGCATCCATGTTTTGAAGTGCTTGTGGTTGTCATTTTCATGCATTTTTGCATTCATGACATGTGCATCTTGTGTTGGTCATATCTTCTAGGCCGTAGCTCCGTTTTGTATGATCCATATATGTAAACCGACTAGAATGACGTGTAGAATCACGTGGAGCACTTTATTTTGCTGTTTAAAAAATATATAATGTGTTTAGGACAGATCTGGACCAATTCCTAAATTTGCATATGAGGTCGCTTTGGAAATACTATAAGTTGTTTCCGACCTCATTTAAGATGCCTAGATAGTGTAGTTTCATTATGCTTCGCCTCTTGCAATGTTTAACAACATTTAATATTGTCGTGTACCTAACGAGAGCGAACTAAATAATTCGAAAGTGGAGTTTCGTCAATATGCAACTCGTTGCATATTGAGCTTCACTTAATGTGTAGTATTTGTTTGTTGTGATTGCCATGCCTTGCATAATTTAACCGGACATGCATCATGTTTGTTTGCGTATCATGTCATGCATATGTTGTGGTGTTGATCATGTGTTGATTGGTGTTTCCGGATTGCTTCTTCTCGATAGAGTTCGGAAAGCATTTGGAGTGTGAGGATCCGTTCGACTACGTTGGTTCGTCTTCTTCATGGACTCGATCTTCTTCCAAGCGGGATCTCAGGCAAGATGATCATTTCCCTGGATACCATTACTATCATTGCCATGCTAGATGTCTCGTTTCTATCGCTTGTCTCGCTACCTACCACTTGTTTGTCAAGCCTCCTAAATTGCCATGATAAGCCTCTAACCCCTCCATAACCCAGCAAACCATTGTTTGGCTATGTTACCGCTTGCTCAGCCCTTCTTCTAGCGTTGCTAGTTGCATGTGCACGCTCTTTCCATGTGCAACATGGATATTTTGTTATATCACAATATTATTGCTATTTAATTTAATGCACATATATACTTGGTAAAAGGTGGAAGGCTTGGCCTTTTGCTCGGTGTTTTGTTCCACTTTTGCCTCCCTAGTTACTTGTGTACCGGTGTTATGTTCCATATTTTGCGCTCCTAACATGCTCGGGGTTGTTATGGGGACCCCCTTGATTTTCGTTTTAGGATAAAACTTGTCTGGCAAGGCCCAACATTTGCCTAATAACTAATAAACCTGCATAGGGAGTAATTAACCCGAGGATCTTTAATCAACAACCCGGGCCAGTGCTCCTCATGAGTGTTGGTCCAACCCAGAGCAGCTTATTAACGCTACCCGGGGCAACTCGGCGATTGGCATGGTAACCATAGCTCATCTGTCGTGTCCTGAGAACGAGATATGCGGCTCCAATCGGGTTCGTCGACACGTCGGGCAGTCTTGCTAGACTTGTTTTACCTTTCTCAAATGTCTTGTGCGCGGAATTCCGAGGATACTTCGGGCTATCTCGAGGTTGCGGTTTTCCAACATAATTGCCTAGGAAATCACGGGATTCGTGGTCGAGGTTATTCCCGCGGCGTGTGGTTAGTTTGTGATGGATGAGTTGGAGCACCCCTGCAGGGTTAAATCTTTCGGAAAGCCGTGCCCGCGGTTACGTGGCAACTTGGAAACTTTGTTTAACACCCGGTCATAGCAAACTTGAAGTAAACTCAAATAAAATACACCAACTGTGTGCGTAACCATGAATGTCTCTTCTCGTGAATTTCTGATCCGAGAGAGAACACGGTGGGGTTATGTTTGACTCGTAAGTAGGTGTTCAGGATCACTTAGTGATCATTACTAGTTCACATCCGTTTATGCGACAATCATCCCCCTTTATTCTTGTACTAAGTTAGCCACTCAAATAAATGCTTAGTGCTTGCTTCAGCCTCACCACTTAACCATACCTCACCCATTAAGCTTTAATAGTCTTGGTACCCTTGGAAATGAGATTGCCGAGTCCCTGTGGCTAACAGATTACTACAACAACAGTTGCAGGTACACGTAATGCGATGCTTTGATGTGAGAGCGATGCTTCTATGATTTGGAGTTCTTCTTCTTCTTCTTCATCGATCATAGGATGGGTTCCAGGCGGCAGCCTGGGATAGCAAGGATGGACGTCGTTTTATCGTTTGATTTCGTCCGTAGCCTGACCCTGCTCTTCTATATGATGATTGTATATGATGTTGTATTGATGTGATCTTGATTTAGCTTGTGGCGAGTGTAAGCCAATTCCATATACTCATCTCTTCTTTACATGTACTTGTAATGATATCCATTCTTGCAAAACAACGAGATGCGCTTCTACCCCTGTCGAGGCCCTCGTGCCAAAACAAGGATAGGATCGCATCTTGGGCGTTACACTTCAGCTCCTGGAACATCTCTTATGCTCCATGGCATTCAAAACATCTTTGGTTCCCTGGTTCTAAGCCATAAAGCATGGCACAATGAACTATTGAGTAGTCATCAGAACGTGTCTGCCACACGTTCATAACATCCACAAACAACGCTGGAGGGGGTGGCCCATCAAGCGGTCCATCAAGGACATAAGCCTTTTGTGCAGCAGTGAGGATAATCCTTATATTACGGACCCAGTCCGCATAGTTGCTTCCACCGTCTTTCAGCTTAGCTATCCATAGCAGCGCATTAAAATTCAAGGGAACTACTGCATGAGCCATTGATCTACAACATAATTTGCAAAGACAACTTTAGACTAAGTTCATGATAATAAGTTCAGTTAATCAAATTACTAATGAACTCACACTTAAATAAACATCCCTCGGGTTGTCTAAGTGTTACATGATCCAAATTCACCAACCCAAGTCCGGTCATCACGTGAGATGAGGTGGTTTCAATGGTGAACATCTCCATGTTGATCATATATACTATATGACTCATGTTCGACCTTTCGGTCTTCCATGTTCCGAGGCCATGTTTGTACATGCTAGGCTCGTCAAGTTTAACCCAGGTATTCTGCATATGCAAAACTAGCTTACACCCGTTGTATGTGAACGAAGAGTCTATCACACCCGATCATCACGAGGTGCTTCAAAACGACGAACTTTCGCAATGGTGCATACTTGGGGAGAACACATTTTATCTTGAAATTTAATGAAGGGGTCATCTTATAATGCTATCGTCGTCCTAAGCAAAATAGAAAGATAAACATCACATGCAAATCAATAAGTGACATGATATGGCCATCATCTTCTTGTGCTTTTGATCTCCATCTCCAAATCACCGGCATGATCTCCATCGTCACCGGCATGACACTATGATCTCCATCATTGTGTCGTCACGTGATTGTCTCGCCAATTATTGCTTCTACAACTATTGTTAACGCGATTCTCAAAAAAACTATTGTTAATGCATAGCAATAAAGTAAAGCAATTACACGGCGTTTAATGATTGACACGTAGGTCATACAATAAATTAAAGAAACCCCTTTGGCTCCTGCCGATTGCCATTCTCATCGACATGCAAGTCATGATAACTACTACAAAACATGATCATATCATACATCAATATATATCAAATCACATCTTGGCCATGTCACATCACAACATGCCCTGCAAAAACAAGTTAGACGTCATCTACTTTGTTGTTGCAAGTTTTACATGGCTGCTATGGGAAACTAGCAGGAACCATTCTTACCTACGCAATGCAACAATGGTGATAATGAAGTTGCCTTTTAACCTTCTACAAGGACCTCCTTTGTCAAATCAGATTCAACTAAAATGAGAGAGACAGACACCCGCCAGCCACCTTATGTAATACAAGTTGCATGTTAGTCGGTGGAACCGGTCTCTTGTGCAAGGACAAGTAAAATTGGTCTGGGCCGCTTCATCCCACAATACCGTCGAATCAAAATAAGACAAATGAGGTAAGCAATCTGAACAACAACGCCCACAACTTCTTGTGTTCTACTCATGCTATCATCTATACATAGACCTAGCTCATGATGCCACTCTTGGGGAACAAAGCATGGAAAAGAAAAAAACTTCCTACCCAAGATCTATCTATGGAGAAGCATAGCAACGAGAGGGAGAGTGTGCCTACATAACCTTGTAGACCATTATGCAGAAGCGTATATAACGCGGTTGATGTAGTCATACTCTTCATGATCCAATCGCGATTCGATCTGGTCTATTGCCGAACGGATGGCACCTTCGCGTTCAGCACACTTGTAGCTCGATGACGTCTCTACCTCCTCGATCTGGAAAGCGAGGGTGGAGTAGCAGATGGGATCGCCGGCAGCACGACGGCATGGTGGCGATGGTGGTGATGCTATCTCGGTAGGGCTTCCCCGAGCACTACTGGAAAAGCGATCGGAGGAGAAAATGGGGTAGGGAGAGAGGTAGGGCTGCGCTAGGGGGAAGGGTGAGGGTTCCCTCCCTCTCCTCCACTATATATAGGGTCAAGGGGGAGGGCGCGCCAGCCCTAACCCCTCCACCAAGGGAGGGGCAGCGGCCCTAGGGGGTGGAGTGGCCCCCAGGTAAGGGGCGCCTAGCCCTAGCCGCATGGGCCTAGGGGGGAAGGGGCGCCCAGCCCACCAGGGGCTGGTGCGCCTCCCTCTCAGCCCACATGGCCCTCCAGGGCAGGTGGACCCCTTCCGATGGACCCCTGGAACCCTTCTGGTACTCCCAGTACACTACGGAAGAGCCCGAAAGTTTTCCGGAGCCCGAATACAACTTTCCCATACATGAATCTTTACCTGTCAACCATTCCTTGGCTCCTCGTCATGTCTGAGATCTCATCCAGGACTCCGAACAACATTCGATCACCAACATACACATCCCAATACTACTCTAGCGTCACCAAACGTTAAGCGTGCGGACCCTACGGGTTTGAGAATCATGTAGACATGACCGAGACACCTCTTCGGTCAATAACCAATGTAGGACCTGGATGCCCATATTAGTTCCTACATATTCCAAGAAGATCTTTATCGGTCGAACCACGATGTCAAGGATTCAGTCAATCTCGTATGCAATTCCCTTTGTCCATCGGTATGTTACTTGCCCGAGATTCAATTATCGGTATCTCCATACCTAATTCAATATCGTTACCGGCAAGTCTCTTTACTCGTTCTGTAATACAAGATCCCGTGACTAACCCATTAGTCACATTGCTTGCAAGCTTCTTGTGATGTTGTATTCCCGAGAAGGCCCAGAGATACCTCTCTGTCATACGGAGTGACAAATCCCATTCTCCATTCATGCCAACCCAACAGACACCCTCGAAGATACCTGTAGAGCACCCTTATGATCACCCAATTATCAAGTGACGTTTGATAGCACACAAGGTATTCCTCCGGTGTCAGGGAGTTGCATGCTATCATGGTCTTAGGAACAGATACTTGACATGAAGAAAGCAGTAGCAATAAACTTAAGTGATACGATCATATGCTAAGCTTACGGTTGGGTCTTGTCCATGGTTAGGAAACCTTAACCATCTTTGATCAACGAGCTAATCCAGTGGAGGCTCACTAGGGACACAGTGTTGTTTATGTATCCACACATGTATCTTAGTTTCCGGTCAATGCAATTCTAGCATGAATAATAAACAGTTACCATGAACAAGAAAATATGATAATAACCAATTTATTATTTCCTCTAGGGCATATTTCCAACAACTACCCCCCATGGCAGTCTGACCTAGATCGTGGTCATACCGTGGGTCTTCTCGCCACCTCCCGAAGCTTCATGGGTCTCTTTGGTCAAAAAAATTTATACAATTTGGAATTCATTTGGTATTGATTTTCTGGAAAGTCCAAAAACAAGAAAAAAAACAGAAACTGGCATTGGGCACTGGGTTCATAGGTTAGCCCCAAAAATGATATAAAATAGTATATAATTGCATATAAAGTATTCAAGATTGATAATATAATAGCATGAAACAATCAAAAATTATAGATACGTCGGAGACGTATCAGCATCCCCAAGATTAATTCATGCTCGCCCTCAAGTAGGTAAATGATAAAAACAGAATTTTTGATGCGGCATGCTATGCAGCATGTAACCTCTTTCAGGTGTAGATATTGAGAAACGATGAATTAATTGACATTAACAGAATAATATCCATGAATATAAGAAGCATGATCATTACTGTTTCAAAATATACGATCATTAAAGAATGTTATACCCTACTCATTTTATCATATTAAGCATGGCATGACTCTGTCTTCACCGCATAAGTATAAATCATGAGCACCCCGGTGTCAAACCAAGCAATTGGATCGTACTTCTAACGCACTTCAGCATTTTCATCTTCATGCAATACATGAGCATGAGCCATGGATATAGCATATGGGTGGAATAGAATATGGTGGTAGATATCAAAGGAGTCAAAAGGTGGGAAGGTCTCACATCAACTAGGCAAATCAATGGGCTATGGACATGCCCATCGATTGATATCGATGAGAGGAGTAGGGATTGCCATGCAATTGATGCACTGGAGCTATAAGTGTATGAAATCTCAGATGAAACTAAGTGGGTGTGCATCCAACTTGCTTGCTCGTGAAGACCTCGGGCATTTGAGGAAGCCCGCCATCGGAATATACAAGCCAAGTTCTATAATGAAAAATTCCCACTAGTATATGAAAGTGACAAAACTGGAGACTCTCTATATGAAGAACATGGTGCCACTTTGAGGCACAAGTGTGGTAAAGGATATGTCGGATTTCGGGCTCCGCAAAACCCTAAGGAATTCGAACCCAGGGGCATGTGCGGAGATTCCCCAACAGCTTCGCCTCCTCCAGGCCCGCAACACGATGACCTCGCTCGATGGCGAGGAAGAAGATGGCACACGAGAGTTTACCCAGGTTCGGGCCGCTGCGAAGCGTAAAACCCTACTCCTGCCTTTGGTGGATTGCCTCACGAGGAGGTTTGTGGGTGAACAAGTACAATGATGTCTTTGCGGGGTGGTTGCTTCGTGTTTCTCTACCGGGCTGCCTAGCCTCTATTTATAGCGGCCCGGGTCCTCTTCCCTTATCGCAATGGCGGGAAGGGATCCCACAATGGCCAAATTTGAAAGGGGACAGGAGGTACATCTTATCCTGACGAAAGGCGGTCTCCGCCTGCAAAGTAGTCGTCGGTGATGCAGAGGTGGGCTCGATGATGACGTCCGTCCTACGGGGCTTGGGGTCTTGGTCTGGTTGCACCGAAGTAGAAACCTTTGGGGGCGCTTTGGGAACCTGCATTCGTCCTTGCCTCCTTTGCACCAAAGGGGGAACTGTCCCCTCTGGCGCGTTGGCGCCCGCCTGGCATAGCTGGCATCACCCTTGGCCTCCTGAGGTCGTGTGTAGCATAGGAGTCTCCGCCACTCGGGAGGAGGCCTGGGGAGGCCTACCTCCCCGCGGGTCTTGGCGTTGTTTCCCTTGCGAGCTCGGGGTCTCGCGAGGGCCTTGGGTTGAGCAAGGCCGCGATGGGCCGTACTCGGTCGTCGAAGTGGGCCACGCCCTGGGCCGCAGGCAGGCAAGTCTGGGTACCCCGGTATCCAGAACGCCGACAGTAGCCCCCGGGCCCGAGGCGCGCTCGAGCTAGCTTCGGGGCGAAGCCACGGAGGATGGCCCGAAGCGCCGTGGGCCCCAATCGCCTGCGGGCCCAACTTGACATGTGGCGCATTGCAAGACGCGGGGCGCCTACTCTCTTTGCGCTGCCTCGGCGACTGCCCCGGCTGACAAATCGTCTAGCGCACTCCTCCGAGCCATCACTGTTCCCCATCAATCTGGCGGCCCGTCTCCCTCCTTCCACGGCTCGCTCCTTCTCCGCCGAATCTCCCGTCCGTCCATCTCGGCCGCCCTCCATGGCTCCCAAGAAGGGAGGGGGCGAGGCCTCGAAGGTGCCGGAACCTGCGCCGGCGCCAGAGCCCGTGTTAGGCCGTTCCTCAGTAGTCAACCTTGAGGGGTTGGAGAAGGTCCGCCTAGCGGTCGCCGCCGGCTCCAACGAGTGGGGGCGACCAAGATCTGGCTGGGCTCGCGGCCCCAAGCCGAGCTGGAGGCCACCTGTATTCCTCTTCACCTTCACGCCCTCCTCTCCGGCCTGCTGCCGCCGTTCTCGGACTTCTTTTCGACCGTGCTCACGCACTACCAGGTTCATGCGCTTCATCTCGACCCTGGCTCCATCATCCTCCTTTCTGCCTTCGCGTTCCTGTGTGAAGCCTTCATTGGCGTCTCCCCTTCTGTGGACCTGCTTCGTCACTTCTTCTCCCTCCGGTTGAACCCCGGGGGGCATTGTTCTGGATGCGTGTCCCTGCGGGCCACCGATGCAATGGCCAGCGGGGCCCCCGACGACCGGCTTTCACCGAACGCAGAAGGTTTCCGGAGGAAGTGGGTGTATGTAGATGTTGCTGAAGCCAGCTTCTTGCTCCAACCCCCGTCGGTCCCTGCTGAACCAAACCCTGGGTGGAGAAACGAGGAGCTTGACGACTCGGCTCGCGCCCGTCTTGGTCAGGCTGGCGGAACTGAGGGAGGCCGGTGTGACAATGGCGATGGTGGTGCGGGAGTTCTCCCGCCAGCGAATTGCTCCCCTTCAATGCCATTCCCGCCCAATGTGGACATTCGTGGGCCCCTGCGACCCCATGCGGCTCCAGGTTCCCTCTCTTCTTCCCGGTGCGCTGCGCGAGCTTCTCAGCCGCCTAACCGGCGGGGACCCGGACGAACTTCCCCGGAATGGCCTTCCTCTGTACAACCACCCGGACGGGGGGGGCCTTGCCGGGGGGATGCCACGTTTCGACGAGTGGGGGCTCCTCCCCCTGGTGAAGGCGGGCCCCCGGGATGATCCCTCCGCGATGGCAGTGAGGCCAGGGGGTCTTGAGGGTGCGGGGGCCGTGAGGCCCCCTTTGGCCGTGGAGGGGTGCCCTACGTCGCCCACCCCTCGGGCTGTCGCCGAGGCCACGCCCGGAAGTGAAGGTGACGTCCCGACAACGGGGGCGGCCGCCATCTTCGCCGCTGGATGCCTGTCACGCCCAAGATGCGGTCCTATCCCTATTAAGGCACGAGGCCTCGACGGGGATAGAAGGGCATCTCGTCGTTTCGCAAGTACAGTAAAACATTGCATACATGTAGGAAGAGATGAGTATATGAGTTGGCTTACACTCGCCACAAGCTATCTTACAAGTCCACACAAATTATTCATACATCATTCAGAAGACAGGGTCCGGCTACAGACGAAAACAAACGATAAAAGAAGCAATGATAAACTGTCTTGTGATCCCAGGATCGCCACCACGAAGCTCCCTACTCGTCTGGATACGTAACATATATACGCCAACTTTCTTCATCGTACTCCCACTGGAGCTGAGTCACATCATCTGGCACGTTCTCGTCAACACCTGCACCTGTATTGTTGTAATCTATGAGCCACAGGGACTCAGCAATCTCATAACCCGGGTACCAAAACTATGTAAGCCTATGGGTGAGGAATTGGTTATGTGGTGAAAAGGCTGTAGCAAGCGCTAAGCATGTATTTGGTGGCTAACTTACGAGAACATGAATGTAAATATGGTGGCCTACGATAGACGGTCGTGAACTAGCATGATCACTAAGTGCTCCTGAACACCTACTTACGTCAATCATAACCCCACCGTGTTCCCTCTCGGCTCATGTTCACGAGCAGAGACAGTCACGGTTACGCACACGGTTGGTCTATTTTATTGAGTTTACTTCAAGTTTACTATAACCGGGTGTTAAACAAATCTCCAAGTTGACACGTAACCGCGGGCACGGCTTTCCGAAAGATTTGACCCTGCAGGGGTGCTCCAACTCATCCATCACAAACTAACCACACGCCGCGGGAATAACCTCGACCACGAATCTCGTGATCTTCCTAGGCAATTCCACTGGAAAACCGCAACCTCGAGATAGCCCGGAGAAAAATCGGAATTCCTCGTGCAAGACATTCGAGGGTAAAACAAGTCCAGCAAGACCGCCCAACGTGTCGACAGACCCGATAGGAGCCGCGTATCTCGTTCTTAGGACACGACCGGATGGGACTAGCTACGGGGAAAACTAATCCCCGAGTTTTCTCGAGGCGGCCCCGCAGGCAGCCTAGGTTGGACCAACACTCATGAGGAGCACTGGCCCGGGTTGTTGCTTAATTATCCACGGGGTAGCTATGCCCTATGCAATTTTATTAAGTTGTTTAGCAAATGTCGTACCAAAGTTGGGTCTTGCCAGACAAGTTTTAATCTAAAACGAATGGTCAAGGGGGTCCCCATAACAACCCCGAGAATGTTAGGAGTGCAAAATATGGAATATAACACCGGTACTCGGAACTAGTGCGGCAAAAGCGGAACAAAACACTGAGCAAAAGGCCTAGCCTTTGTCACACCCTGTGATTTGCCTCATGACTACGTTAACATGACTCAAAATTTAGGGCCAAATAAAACTTTTTGAGTGCATATGAATGCTTGACTTGTGTGCTATTTGCTTGCTTGTTTGATTGCTTGCTAATGCTCTATATTCATAAAATCCCTCCTACTCTCAAAACTCATCTCCTTGCTCCAAATATTTGCCCAATGATCATGCCATGTGTATAGGACATAAAACTATTTTTATAAAATTTTATTTTGGCCAAAATGGATTTATTCAAATTAGGTTTTCCAAAACCCCTGAATTGAGGTTTGTACTACAAGTCCTCAAATTGGGTGGATTGTTTTTCCCCAAAGGCTTTATTTTAAACCTACTATATATAAGACTTTCCAAAACCACCAAATATTAATTTTTAAGATTATTTTACTATTTTATTTAAAGGCTTCTTCTTAAGGCCAGAAATGGTCTTTTATAGGGAAAAATTGTTTTTATGCTTTAAAAATATTTGAGAAAATTTAGGGAAACTCGGTGGACATATATTGTCCATATATAAGAGTTTCAACACATGGTCATGTTCAAAATCATAGACAAAACCCCTCAAAACCCTTTCTGCCCAAATCAAGCTTTTGGAATATTTCTATAAGAAATATTCTCAATAAATTCCAAGAAAATTCCAGCAAGTCACACATGTTATATATGATGATCTTGCAAAGTTTCATCTCAATCCCAATTGTTTTGCTTCACCAAAATATTCCAAAACCACTCCTGTCCAGAACCAAATTTGAACAACTTTACATTGTGAAGTTTCTTCCCTTGACCCCAAACTTTGTGGGCATGTGCTAAACCCCAAATAATGATACCACACCAAGTGGTGGATTTGTGGGAAGTGAAATGCATGCCTAGATCTACAGAAATCTGATTCTATTGATTTCTAGGGTTTTACAAAGTTACATTGTGAACTTTCTTCAAAACTCCTCAAACTTTGTGATCCTCTCTATTTCTACCTATATTTTCATCCTGTTAAATCTCATGGCAAGCAAACCCCATTTGCTTAGCCAAATCATCATCAAACACTTTTGCATAATTTGTAAAGAGCCTTGTTTGACCACCTTCTGCTATTCTCCTTCACTTCAAAATTTTACCACAGCTTACTAGCATTGCACCCCACCTCCAGTAGCTTTGTCTGGCCAATACTCAATGGTTAAGTGGGGTAAAACCCCATTTTCACCCTCTGGACAGTAGTAAAACACTCCTCTCTCCCCTCCCCTCTTATTCTATCAACCTCTGAGCGCATCCTATGCCATTTTCCCTTTGTCTCATACCCCCTGGACCCACTGTACATGACTGGCCACGCCTAGGATGCCGTTGGCATGCCATGGCATGCCAAACGGGCGCTCCAGAGCGTGCTACAGTGCCCGACCGCACTGTAGCCGCTGCCCAATGGATGCCCCCGACAGCCTTGGGCCTCGTGGTGGTGTCTCCCGAGGCCGCCTCGACGTCCACCACACGACACATTGTCGGGCCCCTCCTCTCTCTCCCTCCTCCGGACTCCCTTCGCACGCGCAACGGCCGCCCGAGCAGCTCCAGTGGGCGACCTCGCATGCGCGCACCTCTGCCCCCCCTGCCTCCTCCCCCTGGCGTTCCCTAGACGTGGACCGCGTCCACGAAGGCCATAGACAAGCCCCAGGGTGCCCCTGTGTCCCCTAGCCGTTCCGGTGTTGCGGCCGTGGGCGCGACCCACGGTGCTCCGGTGCCCGGCTACTTAAGGACCTCCCCCGAGCCCCCTCTCGGCTCCTTTCTCTCCCCCCTCTATCTCTCAGACCCCCTCTACCATCTGACAGCGCCTCCCATTGCTCCTTCCTCCTCCCTGCTGCCGCCAATGCCGCCCCGGCCCCGCTCGAATTGGAGCAAGCCTGAGCTTCCCCTCGACCCCTGGCCACTCTATTGTCTTCACCTCACCTCCACAGAGCCCCTCCATCGCTTGCACCCCTTCCTGGAACGTCGAGCGTTCGTAATCAATGATGGCCGGCGGCCTCCTCCGCGGGCATCTC
The DNA here is from genome assembly GCA_039707655.1 of Elymus sibiricus. NCBI lineage: Eukaryota > Viridiplantae > Streptophyta > Magnoliopsida > Poales > Poaceae > Elymus > Elymus sibiricus. The sequence goes on along the minus strand of CM077667.1, from coordinate 195,061,279 downwards.
AGCCAACGACGCTACGGCCCTCCCCTGCGGGCGCCGAGCACAGAGATGGAAGTGGTGCAGCCTTCCGAGCTCGTCGGTGTGCCAAGCGTCGCCGGAGACGGCCTGTGCCGCCGGGACGGGCCACCGGCGCGCGCTCGGCTGGCCTCCCCTGCCTCTCCCATGTTCGAGCGGGAGGTGGGGGACGAGCCTGCCAACCGGCCCCGCCTGTCGGCCGGCCAGAGGGGCCGACGGGTGGGCCTCACCCGTTTTAAGTGGAAGCGGGAAGAACTAGCTGGTGCCTTTGCCCGGGGAAAGCGCAATCCCCGGGTACGCCTTCGACGTCGCCCGGCCTCGTGTGCGGCTGAGCTGCTGGGCCGGCCCAGTAGCTACCGCGCGCCCTGAGTTCCGTTTAGGCCTTTGGGTAAAATTGCTTTTCCTTTTTCTTATGTTGGCAGATTCAGTAATTCGTAGTAAATTCATATCCACTCCAATTTTGATGATTCAAATTTCTACATACTCCAAGAAACTACACCTATCCAATGATGCAACTCCCATATTTTTTCCACCACAAGTCTCTGCCCTGTTCATATTCAAATTCAAATTTGAGCTATTAAGAGCCCACTTGTAAAATCTCTGCAGGATCCATATCAACTCCAAATGCAGTGATTCAAAATCCTAGATGCATATAAAATCATTTCTTAAGATGTGAGCATTTTTCCTCACACTTATTCTGCTATGTCAAATAATGGACCATTTCTGCATATATGATCCACTTTGCAAATCTCTAGAATATTCATACCAACTCCAAATCGAGTGAAACCACTTCCCACACGTTTCTAAAATCATTCCCTATTTGTTAGGTTCATCCACTCATTTTTGTTAAAACATTTTCTGTGGACACCTTATAGGACCATCAATTCCTTCATTCCCACCATTCGAAACTCCCCCTTGACCCACATCTACCAAAACCTCCTTGGTTATTTCTATCATGACCAGAGGTGTCCAAGAAAAATAAAGCTCCTATTTATAGAGCACTTTTATTTCTCTGCTTGTTGTGTTGCTTATTGCGGTTGTTTCTGGCGATAGTTGACGAAGTAGATGAAGTGTTCGGAGTGGACGAGAAGCGTGTGAAGACCTCGAAGACTTTGCTGAGCCAGGCAAGCAGCCCTTTGACCATGACTATGAAGCCCTTTTATTGCATGGCATATAGCACTTATGTTCTTGATGTTGATCATGTTGAAGTGGTGACCACTACGATGGGATGCCTCCGATACTTTACCGTTGATACTTGCATCGTGCATGACCCTACCATCCTTATGAGGGTTGTGCGGGTGGGAGTAGATAGGATGCTTAGTTGATGCTACGCAAATGGGACGAGAATATGCATGGTGATGGAAATAAAAGTGTTTTCAAAGACTTTTCGAAAACCCTGTTGGGTGCCACTAATGCCCGAGGGAGATGATGATGAGCTAGGTAACCACTTGATAAAGAAGTGGTGTACCGGAGCAAGTGAGTGTGTGTGGTTTTCGAAAACGTATTGGTGTAAGTTGCGACCGTTATTCCAACCTTACAAGTACAACCACTCTATCCCTATATGGGAAGGGGCTTTGTTGATTACTTTGGTGGGTACTAGCATAGAGCCCGCATTACTAGTGGCGGGAGTGACGTGGTCACTCAAGATACGGGGTCGTGCCGATAAGGACGATCATGCGCTGTCTTCAAAGGCACCGGGCACACCGTTGGTCCCTTCATGGATGGTACGATCTGGAGTGAGGCTCGTATGATTACATCATGAGAGTTGTGTACCAATCGAGTGGACTCTTTGTTTATTATCGTCAGGGGAAAGGCATTGTTCGAGTGCTTACCTCGGGTATGTGATGTACCGTGAGTCGTGGATGACACGGAAGTTCCCCGAGTCTTGTGGGTAAAGTGTGCAACCTCTGCAGAGTGTAAAACTATTCGAATAGCCGTGTCCACGGTCAAGGACAGTTGGATGACCGCTCTTGTGCTACGTCCAGTGTTCTCTAAAACTTGGTGTGTGTGTGTGTGTGGGTGTGTGGATGACACAAAGATGATACTTCAGTTAAGTCAGATGACTTGACGTGATGACTGAACATGAGATGTTCAACCCCTTGCTTATGATGATATCTATAACTTGTTCATTTGGATATCTACGAACTGTTGATGCATGCTTACATAAGTTAGTTGATCATGTCACTGCACCCAAAATTAGGTTTCTGCAAAATTACCTACTTAGTGCTATATCATGCTCTGTTGAACCTTGTTCCAAACATGGGTTTCTTGCGAGTACATTCAAAGTACTCATTGGCTTGCCACTGGTTATTTTATTGGCCAGGTATGAAAGACCAGGTTATGATGAAGAGTATCTTGGTGACGAACATGCGAGCTAGGACGCTTCCCAGTCAGAATGCCTGTAGGGTTAAGGCAGATGGCATGGGTTCACGCTATCATTGAAGATTTCCGTTGCAAGTTTATGAAGACTTGGCCATAAAGGCTATTTTTGAATACAAACGGTATGTAATGGATGTAAGACTCTTGTTATTCAGTTTCTGTGTGTTCAGTGAGCATTGATCTCTGGGATCACTGTGCACGTTCATTCGGTGATCACGACTTATGAGTCGGGGTCCCCACAGAGCTGGTATCAGAACCATCCTGACTGTAGGAAGCCCTTAGTTAGCATGGACGTTAGTTTGGACAAAACTATTTTTCCAGACCCTTCAAAATTACTTACAAAACCACTATATTTCTCACCTCTCCTAAAATTTTCAAAGGAAGTAAAAGGTTTTTGCCTCAACACTTCCACCTTTATTCTCTTGACTCTCCTCGTCTGCTATTTCAAAACCTTGCAAATGGTCGATAGTACCCTTATGCCCCTAACCACTGGATTCCTTGAAATCCACGTGGGTAATCCGAAAGGAAGCCACCTTGCCAGACATTTGCCCACATATCTTGAACACAAGTTGGCGACAGCTCGACAAGACGACACCAACAGGAGATATCTACTCGAGTTATGAGGACGTCAAGACTCAAAAGATGGTGACACCATCAGCACTACCCCATGTTGATGCTACCTTGGCCTTCGATGACCAGGGCACAAGACATGCAATGTCATTATATGCATCGCTAATAGAGCAATCCTTCCATTACCGTTGTTGTGTCGGTAACCACCGGTGGATGAGAACCTCGCCATTTGGTCCGCCTCACTATAGTGAGCAGGAAAACGGTTCTCATCATCCCCCGCTCTTGGTGTCGATGATGTCATCAACGTGACCAGCAGGGTACAACTCTACCATGCCTTGTTAATGTCACTGCATAAAAGATTTCCTACCTGGAACCCTCGACGTTTCAGAAGGGAAGAAGGCATTGTCACGATTACGAAGACACCATAAGACCCTGTCAACAACAGCTGTGAAGAATCACCTTCGTCGTCAACTCACCAGACCCGAAGTTGTCAAGGACTCTTCAGGAACAACTCGGATCGTTTCAACAAACAACAACAAGAGACTTAGCAACACCTGAAGAAGACTCAGAAGATCGAGCGGACTCCTCTCCAAGACACGAAGCAAGCACGACTACCGAGTCCGAGAACCCCTAGGGTAGGATAGGTTGTGTATCCCCCATGCAAAGTCGAGTCCGTGTGATGGTTCGGATAGAACCATAATTGTGTGTTGCTTGTTTTTGCCTGTTTGTGCTTTGGTGTAGGACGCACTTTTGCCCCAGGTAACAAGTACGCGACTAAATCACCCACCTTATCTTAATAAGTGTGTTTTGCCTTTTCGGCACTTGTTTAATTGCACTTGCACTATATCACCCCCTTAGGCACTCTCCTGTATGCTACTTTACCTCTTCCCCCTCTCGTCAACTGAAGACCGGCAAGACAAGATGCACCAAGGATCCACCTCGACGGACAGCTAGCGTTGAAGACTATGACTACAACGTACTTAACCAGATGCCACCCCGTAGTGTTATGCTTTTCCCTCGAGATTGGAAACCCCTCCCTAGCTCAACCTAGACCTCACAAGCTTCCCCAGCTCAAGCCTCTGATCACGTGTTTAATACATGGATTTGCCTGAGCACCTGTTGAGCTTTAATAACCCCCGGCTTAGCACTGGGTTCATTATGGGACTAGTGATCATAGTGAACGGACACATTGCATCCCAAAGCCAGCACTTGAACTGATGATGCCATAGGGAAGATTGTTCTGGGGATATATAACTAGTAAGCTAATGATTTGATGAGGTTGTAATAGATACTCTAAGGAAGTAGTCGAGACCCTTTGGTGGATTACAATGTTTAATGTTGGTATACGAAGTTGGTGGATCAAGAATGACAGAGTAGCATAACTTACTTTCCCCTTGAGCAAATTGGATTTAGTAGGACCATTATGATCACAAGCTGAAATTCTAGGTGGATTAATGACTTGACTTTGGCAAGTAATGTTGATAGTGGATTGATGGTGATATGATGGTGACTGGAATAACTAGTAGGGAATTCTTACTAGATGTAAACCTTGGATTTAAATAGGTGATTCTAATAGGTGCTCTAGACCAATGAAACTACATGGTTCGGAGTAATTTGGATTTAGTCCGATGATCTTGATCTTGATACCATGTTTCTCGGTGGAAGGCAAACCAGGAATATTGGATTGTTGTTAAAACTGATTCAAGGATCCATATGCACCTAACATTGGAGTTCACTAGATCCTCATGATGGGAATTGATGGTTATACTGTGATGAGATAGTTCTTTCTGGAATTTGGGGATTTAGGAAATCTGGAGATATATGGAACGTCACCAGTATTGGATTTATAGCAGTAATAGGCCATGCAATAGTGGATGGTATTCGTGGAACGATTAAACCGGATTCATTAGGAAGGAAACAAGATCTTGGATTTGTATATTACGTGTTTACTTAGCATAGAGATGCAATGCCTTGGACCTTGGATATATTAGCTGAATACTTGGATTTGTAGTATCACAATCAAGCTTAGCGGCTTGTATGCTTCCCGAGGATTTTTACATAGGGATATATTTGAGTTAGCTGTAGAATAACATATGAGATTTTGGTTTAGTCCTTCTCTCAAAACCTTGGAGATGGATAGCATGAGTGATGTTGGAGTTGACTTATATGAGACGATACCTTCAATGATACGGAGTGATTTTTGTTTGGAGCAGTAGGTAGTACTATTGGCATCTAAGAACTGTGCTCGAGGATAAGATGATAGACGTTCACTCACATCCTAAGCTCCTTGAAACCCCGAAGCTTTACCGAGCCATGACACGGTCGGAATATGACCATAGGCTCTGGCTCTAAGTCAAAAGACTATGGTCGATACCTTACCTTGACCACCATCACTCCTGCTCATAAGGAAGGTGGACACGAAGAACTAGACTGCGATGGACCACAAACCCCTGGACAAGTGACCATCCAGAGCAAATGCCCGCTCCTCTCACATATCCCACGAGCAATGTGCTTGTGTGATACCTGGCGAAATATGTTGTTGTCCTCACGGATGACATAATTATTTACCCAATAAGAGAAGGAACACCTTAGTCCTATTTGGATAAGCCCCAAGAGCACCAATTGTCTTGCTTCTCGAGTATAAGGTCTCACCTTGAAGGAGTTGGACTCCGCGAAGCGCCCTCCCTACAGAAGAAGACTTTCTTGCCCAAGCAAGGTGAAGAACCACTACGATTGCAAAGCCACGACAACGATGAAGAAGAAGGAAAAGAAGTCAACCACCACTCCTCTGCCGGCTACATCAACTGGACTATACCAAGAAGCACAGACGTCCAAGCACGATGAAGCCCTTGCACATCAAGAGTATTATAGAGCCCCTTGTCTTAACAATCACCTATCAGTTCCTGACTAGGAAGGAACCGAGAAGTTGATAACACCTCTCACTCCACCACCTTGGCGGTGTACGATGCGCATGACGTCCCTACTCCCTTCAGATGCCTGGAATGGAGTGGGCGACTGTCATGACTTCATTACCAGCCCCTTATTGGTCCAATCTAGGGCGTAAACCCTGACTCGATCATGGTAAACCACCTGTCAAAGGTAGTTCACTCCGCTTACCAAGCCTCAGACCTTGGGGACTAGATGGCTGTTCTATACTTCTGGATAGTCAGCTTATTTAGAACCCTTCAGAAACCTTCCCAGATGGTAGAATCCGTTTTGACACCAAGTCTCTAAGCCTAGTCTTAGGGACGAGACTCGGCCCAAACCTTTGCCACAATGGCTACGGAGAGACCAGTAGACCAAGCACTCGAAAACCCGCCAGAAACACGCGTCCGCGACGACGAGGACAAACGACCAAAGAAGAATGAAGAATCTACCGGGGCAACTTACTCAAGCAGAAGGCCTCGACGCGAAGCCCACGATGACGCGCTTCAACACTCTCGAGGATGAAGACCACTGCGACTGAAGATCTCCTGCCTTAAGGAAGACAAGGACTTCCCCGTCAACGAGAAGCTACACCAAGACTCAACCCTTCTATTCTTACGTGAGACATCTAGATGGCACTAACCAACGTGAGCGACCCTAGGACCAGCGCACAAACACACTACTTGGCCACATATTCCGACTTTGGAATACACACACAAGCCAGGCCCTTGCCAGAACCTCGTTTATCAAACCCTTGAACTTTAGGCAAAGAACCCCGTTCACCCTTAGACGAAGTCAACAATGCACTCCAAGACATATCATCAGGCACTTCAAGATCCAGAAGGAAAACCACGCCGGAGCAGGAGCAACACGGGAACGTGAAGACTACCTCAGATCCAAATCTCCGTATCTTTTCAACACCTAGCCTAGGAATCTCGGGGACGAGATTCTTGTAAGGGGGGTAGGTCTGTCACACCCTGTGATTTGCCTCATGACTAAGTTAACATGACTCAAAATTTAGGGCCAAATAAAACTTTTTGAGTGCATATGAATGCTTGACTTGTGTGCTATTTGCTTGCTTGTTTGATTGCTTGCTGGTGCTCTATATTCATAAAATCCCTCCTACTCTCAAAACTCATCTCCTTGCTCCAAATATTTGCCCAATGATCATGCCATGTGTATAGGGCATAAAACTATTTTTATAAAATTTTATTTTGGCCAAAATGGATTTATTCAAATTAGGTTTTCCAAAACCCCTGAATTGAGGTTTGTACTACAAGTCCTCAAATTGGGTGGATTGTTTTTCCCCAAACGCTTTATTTGAAACCTACTATATATAAGACTTTCCAAAACCACCAAATATTAATTTTTAAGATTATTTTATTATTTTGTTTAAAGGCTTCTTCTTAAGGCCAGAAATGGTCTTTTATAGGGAAAAATTGTTTTTCTGCTTTAAAAATATTTGAGGAAATTTAGGGAAACTCAGTGGACATATATTGTCCATATATAAGAGTTTCAACACATGGTCATGTTCAAAATCATAGACAAAACCCCTCAAAACCCTTTCTGCTCAAATCAAGCTTTTGGAATATTTCTATAAGAAATATTCTCAATAAATTCCAGAAAGTCACACATGTTTTATATGATGATCTTGCAAAGTTTCATCTCAATCCAAATTGTTTTGCTTCACCAAAATATTCCAAAACCACTCCTGTCCAGAACCAAATTTGAACAACTTTACATTGTGAAGTTTATTCCCTTGACCCCAAACTTTGTGGGCATGTGCTAAACCCCAAATAATGATACCACACCAAGCGGTGGATTTGTGGGAAGTGAAATGCATGCCTAGATCTACAAAAATCTGATTATGTTGATTTCTAGGGTTTTACAAAGTTACATTGTGAACTTTCTTCAAAACTCCTAAAACTTGGTGATCCTATCTATTTCTACCTATATTTTCATCCTGTTAAATCTCATGGCAAGCAAACCCCATTTGCTTAGCCAAATCATCATCAAACACTTTTGCATAATTTGTAAAGAGCCTTGTTTGACCACCTTCTGCTATTCTCCTTCACTTCAAAATTTTACCACAACTTACTAGCATTGCACCTCACCTCCAGTAGCTTTCTCTGGCCAATACTCAATGGTTAAGTGGGGTAAAACCCCATTTTCACCCTCTGGACAGCAGTAAAACACTCCTCTCTCCCCTCCCCTCTTATTCTATCAACCTCCCAGCGCATCCTATGCCATTTTCCCTTTGTCTAATACCCCCTGGACCCACTGGACATGACTGGCCGCGCCTAGGATGCCGTTGGCATGCCATGGCATGCCAAACGGGCGCTCCAGAGCGCGCTACAGTGCCCGACCGCACTGTAGCCGCTGCCCAATGGATGCCCCCGACAGCCTTGGGCCTCGTGGTGGTGTCTCCCGAGGCCGCCTCGACGTCCACGACACGACACGTTGTCGGGCCCCTCCTCTCTCTCCCTCCTCTGGACTCCCTTCACACACGCACCGGCCGCCCAAGCAGCTCCAGTGGGCGACCTCGCATGCGCGCACCTCTGCCCCCCTGGCTCCTCCCCCTGGCATTCCGTGGACGTGGACCGCGTCCACGAAGGCCATAGACAAGCCCCAAGGTGCCCCTGTGTCCCCTAGCCGCTCCGGTGTTGCGGCCGTGGGCGCGACCCACGGTGCTCCGGTGCCCGGCTACTTAAGGACCTCCCCCGAGCCCCCTCTCGGCTCCTTTCTCTCCCCCCTCTATCTTTGAGACCCCCTCTACCATCCCACAGCGCCTCCCATGCCTCCTTCCTCCTCCCTGCTGCCACCAATGCCGCCCCGGCCCCGCTCGAATCCGAGCAAGCCTGAGCGTCCCCTCGACCCCTAGCCACTCTATTGTCTTCACCTCACCTCCACAGAGCCCCTCCATCGCTTGCACCCCTTCCTGGAACGTCGAGCGTTCGTAATCAATGATGGCCGGCGGCCTCCTCCGCGGGCATCTCAGCCAACGACGCTACGGCCCTCCCCTGCGGGCGCCGAGCACAGAGATGGAAGCGGCGCAGCCTCCCGAGCTCGTCGGTGTGCCAAGCGTCGCCGGAGACGGCTTGTGCCGCCAGGACGGGCCACCGGCGCGCGCTCGGCTGGCCTCCCCTGCCTCTCCCCAGTTCGAGCGGGAGGTGGGGGACGAGCCTGCCAACCGGCCCCGCATGTCGGCCGGCCAGAGAGGCCGACGGGTGGGCCTCACCCGTTTCAAGTGGAGGCGGGAATAACTGGCTGGCGCCTTCGCCCGGGGAAAGCGCAATCCCCGGGTACGCCTTCGACGTCGCCCGGCTCCTGTGCGGCTGAGCTGCTGGGCCGGCCCAGTAGCTACCCCGCGCCCTGAGCGCCGTTTAGGCCTTTGGGTAAAATTTCTTTTCCTTTTTCTTATTTTGGTAGATTCAGTAATTCGTAGTAAATACATATCCACTCCAATTTTGATGATTCAAATTTCTACATACTCCAAGAAACTACACCTATCCAATGATGCAACTCCCATATTTTTTCCACCACAAGTCTCTGCCCTGTTCATATTCAAATTCAAATTTGAGCTATTAAGAGCCCACTTGTAAAATCTCTGCAGGATCCATATCAACTCCAAATGCAGTGATTCAAAATCCTAGATGCATCTAAAATCATTTCTTAAGATGTGAGCATTTTTCCTCACACTTATTCTGCTATGTCAAATAATGGACCATTTCTCCATATATGATCCACTTTGCAAATCCCTAGAATATTCATACCAACTCCAAATCCAGTGAAACCACTTCCCACACGTTTCTAAAATCATGCTCTATTTGTTAGGTTCATCCACTCATTTTTGTTAAAACATTTTCTGTGGACACCTTATAGGACCATCAATTCCTTCATTCCCACCATTCGAAACTCCCCCTTGACCCACATCTACCAAAACCTCCTTGGTTATTTCTATCATGACCAGAGGTGTCCAAGAAAAATAAAGCTCCTATTTATAGAGCACTTTTATTTCTCTTCTTGTTGTGTTGCTTATTGCGGTTGTTTCCGGCGATAGTTGACGAAGTAGATGAAGTGTTCGGAGTGGACGAGAAGCGTGTGAAGACCTCGAAGACTTTGCTGAGCCAGGCAAGCAGCCCTTTGACCATGACTATGAAGCCCTTTTATTGCATGGCATATAGCACTTATGTTCTTGATGTTGATCATGTTGAAGTGGTGACCACTACGGTGGGATGCCTTGGTACTTTACCGTTGATACTTGCATCGTGCATGACCCTACCATCCTTATGAGGGTTGTGCGGGTGGGAGTAGATAGGATGCTTAGTTGATGCTACGCAAATGGGACGGGAATATGCATGGTGATGGAAATAAAAGTGTTTTCAAAGACTTTTCGAAAACCCCGTCGGGTGCCACTAATGCCCAAGGGAGATGATGATGAGCTAGGTAACCACTTGATAAAGAAGTGGTGTACCGGAGCAAGTGAGTGTGTGTGGTTTTCGAAAACGGATTGGTGTAAGTTGCGACCGTTATTCCAACCTTACATGTACAACCACTCTACCCCTATATGGGAAGGGGCTTTGTTGATTACTTTGGTGGGTACTAGCATAGAGCCCGCATTACTAGTGGCGCGAGTGACGTGGTCACTCTCGATACGGGGTCGTGCCGATAAGGACGATCATGCGTTGTCTTCAAAGGCACCGGGCACACCGTTGGTCCCTTCATGGATGGTACGATCTGGAGCGAGGCTCGTATGATGTACATCATGAGGGTTGTGTACCAATGGAGTGGACTCTTTGTTTAGTATCGTCAGGGGAAAGGCATTGTTCGGGTGCTTACCTCGGGTATGTGATGTACCGCGAGTCGTGGATGACACGGAAGTTCCCCGAGTCTTGTGGGTAAAGTGTGCAACCTCTGCAGAGTCTAAAACTATTCGAATAGTCGGGTCCATGGTCATGGACAGTTGGATGACCGCTCTTGTGCTACGTCCAGTGTTCTCTAAAACTTGGTGTGTGTGTGGGTGTGTGCATGACACAAAGATGATACTTGAGTTAAGTCAGATGACTTGACGTGATGACTGAACATGAGATGTTCAACCCCTTGCTTATGATGATATCTATAACTTGTTCATTTGGATATCTACGAACTGTTGATGCATGCTTACATAAGTTAGTTGATCATGTCACTGCACCCAAAATTAGCTTTCTGCAAAATTACCTACTTAGTGCTATATCATGCTCTGTTGAACCTTGTTCCAAACATGGGTTGCTTGCGGGTACATTCAAAGTACTCATTGGCTTGCCACTGGTTATTTTATTGGCCAGGTATGAAAGACCAGGTTATGATGAAGAGTATCTTGGTGACGAACATGCGGGCTAGGACACTTCCCAGTCAGAATGCCTGAAGGGTTAAGGCAGATGGCATGGGTTCACGCTATCATTGAAGATTTCCGCTGCAAGTTTATGAAGACTTGGCCATAAAGGCTATTTTTGAATACAAACGGTATGTAATGGATGTAAGACTCTTGTTATTCAGTTTCTGTGTGTTCAGTGAGCATTGATCTCTGGGATCACTGTGCACCTTCATTCGGTGATCACGACTTATGAATCGGGGTCCCCACAGCCTTCCACCGTTGCCAGATATATATGTGCATTAATTTAAATAACAGTAAATAGAGTGATATAAACAAAATCCATGTTGACACATGGAAAGCTTGCACCTGCAACTAGCAACGCTATAAGATAAGGGCTGAGAAGCGGTAACATAGCCAATCAATGTTTGCTATGTGGTGGAGGGGTTAGAGGCTTTCATGGCAATTAAGGAGGCTGACAGTTTAAGTGGTAGGTAACGAAACATAACGGTAAAAGCGAGACAACTAGCAAGGCAAAAATAGTGTCGGGATCCGGGTATGATCATCTTGCCTGCTGGGTCTTTAGCGGGACAAAGAGCTGGGTCTTCGTAGTTGTACTCTCCGGGATACTCGTACTCAGGTTCAACACTCGCGTCTACCCAAAACAAACAGCACCAAATAAACACACAAACAAGGTGCAATGCACAAACAAGATGATACATGATCCATTTGAAGTATTTAACATGCAACCCTAAGCTAGTCATGTTTCTCATTCATTTATTAAGTTTTTTAGTATTCTGGACAGAACCTGAAGTTTAGTTATTTGAACATGCATGATCATGGCAAATATGAATGCTTCATGCAAAATTGATGCAAATGCATATGTAGAACGTTGCAAATGGAGTAACGTAGCTCACGGTACACTCCTGACAAGGTACGAATGTTAACGGAGACAAAATACAAGATGAGGGAGGCCATGGGCTATTCCTTGGTATTCCAAGGATGCCACTGGATAGTAAATGAAAATCTAGCAAGAATAGAGCTAAAGAACAAGCAAAACAATGGAGTATAGCTCCCACAAGTCACAAAACCAACAAACACACAATCTGTCCCCAAACAGCAACATTGCATCTTGCAACACACATAACCAGAACTATAGCAGGTTTTAAATCACAATCAAGGCATGGCATTAAGTACACAGCAATCCTAACAAATCATTTATCTACATCAACATGAAAGGAAGCATAGATCAATGGCAATGAAGCTCACAAGATGGCATGTTGAATCAGTTTTTAGGGACTTAGTGAAATTCCAGTTTTTATAGAATCTGAGTTAACGTGACAGCAACTTTTATATATGCTACAGGTACTTTCATGGCATGAAAATTAACAGGGTGATAGAGGGCAACAACTACTACAAAACACTAGCACTGAGCATGAGCTAAAACATCACAAATCACTTGGTAGCATCCCCTAAACATGGCATGAAAATAACTACAGATTCTCAGACTTAGACAAAATTCACTAAGAGAATAGCAGCAGTTTATAACACCATAGCATCTTTGACAGCAATTAACTCTAAGATGCAAAATCTCTTTGGCATTGAACCAAACGACAGAGGGTGATAAGCACAACAATCCATGGCATTGAACCAACCCCAAAGAAACACTATATCCATGGAAATCATCTAGATAACGTGGCAACAAAATAACAGATTCCAACACAGAATATTTTGGGCATGTGAAAACAGAATTTTAGTGGCATGTTGGCACCAAGAATCCCACTAAACCACAAGTTTATCATGGCAACAAAACATACCAGGGCCTAGTGCCCACAAAACACTACCACTTCCATGTTGACAAGTTCATCAAATCATGCAAGAATTAAATCATACATAAATCACAAAATGACATCTACACACAAAATAATATTTTTACAAAGTTACTCCAATGGCAAAACTAATGGCATCACTGGATTCCTGGGATTTTTCTACCCCAAAATCATATGTCACATGCCTATCTTACCGTTGCTAAGTCTCACATAATTGCAATCACAAAAACAACAATTCACTTAGAGACACTAATATGCCAGATTTGGCATGTCCTAGGAATAGACAGATTACGAATAAAAAAACTAACAGGAATATTCCCTAAATGGAATTAACTCAAACAGAGAAAAAAAAGGAAACGAAAATATAGAAAAAAGAGACACTCATATGCCAGATTTGGCATGTCCTAGGAATAGACAGATTAGGAATAAAAAAACTAACAGGAATATTCCCTAAATGGAATTAACTCAAACAGAGAAAAAAAGGAAACGAAAATATAGAAAAAAAGAGGGGCCACTTGGTAGTGACACCAGCGCCCCTAGGAGGGTGACAGGTGGGACCGGGGCCCACGGTCAGGTCAGGAAAATTTAAAGGGGAAAAAGGTGCCCGGGGGTTTTTGAACCCGGGTCTCCTGGGTTGAGGCGCTAGCGTGCAACCACTGGGCTACGTGGGGGTCATTGGTATAGAAGGGACATGGTTTCTTTTGAGCTATGCCCCTGGCGGAGGCTGGTTCTTCTACCTTGCGCACGAGAAGCCACCATGGCGTCGGCGAGCAAGCCGGCCATATCCGGCGAGGTGGTGGGCCGGCGGGGCTGCGGATTCCAGCAGGGAATCCATTCCGCAGTTGAGGAGTGGCTGCAAGCTTACGTGCGTGTGTGGGGGGTGCGTGATGGAGCCGAAGCTCTGCTCAACCATGGAGGCGAAGCAGGGCATGGCTCAGGTGTGTGCGCGCGTGCGGACAGCATCTAGGGGCGCCGGAGCGGAGGGACACTACCATGGCCGCGGGTCAAAGGAACACATACGCAACACAACAAAATCTGCACTTTGGTGGGAGCACCGAGAGCACGAGCAAGACATGGACTCTATGCGTCCTACAGAGAACTACCGGCGGCGAGAAACGGCAGGATGGACACGGGGTTACCTAACTACCTGCTGGCAAGACGGCGTCGACGTGGAAGGACCGAGGCGACGGCGACGAGGCGGCGAACCCCGACGATCTTCTGCCCGTGAAGAAGAGGAAGAAGACCTTGAGGGTGAGGGGCTTCGGGCTCGGAGGCGAGGCGTGCGTAGCCGAAGAAGACGTATGGGGCTCCCAGGGTTCGATCCACGCCGTCGGGGTGGTCGGAGATGAGGCAGAGGCACAACCCCGAGCACGAGCTCGAGCTCGGCCGGGTCATGGCGGACAGGCGACGGCTCTTGCGTGGGCGGCTTACCTGAGCGGTGGCGGGCAGAGGAGAGTGGAGGAATCGGTCGAGGGATCCTAGGGTTAGCTCGGGGACATGTTTTATAGAGGGCTAGGCGTGCCGACGGCCGTCAAATCAAGAGGATCGTCGACGTGGCTGTCTGGATTCCTTGCCGTATAGGTTGAAGACGACTCGAGCGAGGAGGGCTCGGCTGGGCTGCGGGAATGCTAGATGGGCCGCGGGGGAGGACGAGGCCCAGGAGGGTTGGTCTCTCTCTCTCTCACTTAAAAAAAAGATGTTTTCTTTTAAATAAAACAACATATGCAAATAAAACTCGGAGAAAAGAGAGGAGGGTTTTGGGGAGAAAGAAAATATGTTTGTACTCACATAAATATGCACTATTTAGAGAAAAAGGTTTGACAATTTTAGAGCAAACAAATTAATTACATATAATTACTATAACAATCTGTTTTGAAGGAAAGAGAGGCAATATTTCACCAAACTTGGACAAGAGCTATTTTACAAATCCTAACCGAATATTTAGGGGAAGAGCACCATTTTATTAGATGGGAAAAGGCAAGTGAATTAACCACATATTGCAAATATTTGAAAAGAGAGAGTTTGGGCATAGTTTTAGAGAAATTGTGGGGGGGGGGGGTTCAAAACTAGTTTGCACACACGTACCACATCACACACACTCACAACCACAACACCACACTCACAACAACATCACATAAAGCAAGGCATGATGCAAATGATGAATGGTGGTATGATGCCATGATGCAAAGAGGAATGTCATGAAGCAAATATACTACTCAATTCCCAAGGACACAACATGAAGGTCCACACATGACAAATGTTACAAATATGGAAGGAATGCTCTTGGGCTGTTACAACTCTCCCCCACTACATGAGGATCTTGTCCCGAGATCTAGGAACGGAAGAATTCGGGAAATTTGGAACGGAGATGGTCCTCTCGTTCTCAAGTGGCTTCTTTGTCGGAGTGATGTGAGCACTTCACATTTAGAAATTTGATTGACTTGTTTCGCGTCTTACGCTCAGTTTCTTCAAGGATAGCAAGTGGATGCTCATGATAGGATAGGTCTTCTTGGAGATCAATTTCTTGGAGATCAACGGTTCGCTCGGGAGTCTTGAAACACTTCCAGAGCTGAGAGACGTGAAACACATCATGCACATTTGAGAAATTGGGAGGAAGCTCGAGTTGGTAGGCAAGGTCACCCCTCTTGCCCACAATCTTGAAAGGACCCACAAAGCGTGGAGCAAGCTTCCCTTTGATGCCAAAGCGTTGAGTGCCCTTCATGGGAGACACTCTGAGATAGACAAAATCATCGATCTGGAAGGTCAAGTCACGATGCTTGCTATCCTAATAACTCTTCTGACGGGATTGAGCTGCTTTGAGATTTTCACGAATGACACGGCACATTTCTTCTGCTTCAGCGATCATGTCATTACCAAGGATTTGACGCTCACCCGTTTCAGACCAATTGAGCGGGGTGCGGCACTTTCTGCCATAGAGAATCTCGAAAGGAGCTTTGTCGGAACTTGCTTGGAAGCTATTGTTGTATGAGAACTCAGCAAACGGGAGACAATCTTCCCACTTCATGCCAAAAGAAATCACACAAGCTCTGAGCATATCTTCAAGGATTTGATTGACTCTCTCAACTTGACCACTAGTCTGAGGATGGAAAGTTGTACTTGTCGGGGATATACCCCGCGGTATGACCCGGGGACAGTTAACCCGGCAGACAGTTATAACCCGGCAGACAGTTAACCCGGCAGACAGTTAACCCGGCAGACAGTTATAACCCGGCAGACAGTTAACTCGGCAGACAGTTATAACCCGGCAGACAGTTATGACCCGGCAGACAGTTATGATCCGTCAGACAGTTATGACCCAGCAAACAGTTTAAGTCCCGGAGACGAGTCCCTGAAGATGAGTCTTGAAGATAAGCCCTGGTTGTAAGCCGCCCGGTTAAGCTGCCCGGTTGTAAGCCGCCCGGTTAAGCCGCCCGTCTGAGATAAGAAGCCCGGGACTCAGAAGCCCATGAAGAGAAGCCCGCGATGGGAAGTCATAATAAGTTAAGTCTCAATCCGACTTAGACTCTACATGTAAACCGCCCCTTCAACTTATATAAGGAGGGGCGGGTCACCCCAAGAGGGTCAAGTTTTTTAGACGTCTCCATAGACAGGTCTTAGAGAGACAAGTCATTAGAGATAGTCAGATTAGAGGTTCTCGGGATTAGAGGTAGCGATTCCGCACCCTTGTAATCGAGATCGTCATCATCATCAATATAGACACAAAGCAGGACGTAGGCTTTTACCTCCACCGGAGGGGCCGAACCTGGGTAAACTCGCGTCTCTCGATTCCGACCAACCCCTCTCAAGCCGCCACATAGTTGCAATGACCTCACACCCAAGTTCTCTCACGAGGACATCTTGCCGTGACAAAACCACGACAGTTGGCGCCCACCTTGGGGTCGTGCACGGTGGTGTTTAAGTTCTTGGAGGGATCTCTTCCTGGGATCGAGAAGTTTGCAAATTTACGAATGAAGAAGAGTCATTGCGGAAGGATTTACATTGTCTCGAAGGCAGGCAGTCAGATCGAGTACCCGTCCGAGGTTCAAGAGAAAATTAGGGTTATGATATGTTCATTGTCGTGAGTCGCCAACATGAGTCACCGAGATCAGCAGAAGCGTTTCCACTGCAGTCAAACATCAGTTGTTTATGGTGGAACAAGTCTCGAAGAGATTCAACAGTCAAACCGCATGAGGGTCGTGCTGCTGTTCAAACCTCTCATCAACCTAACAAATAGTAAGTCATCAGACATGGATATAAACGGACGTTGGTGGTCAAACCAATTATGACCCGGAGAAGGAATTGGACATGAGCATAAACTCTGTTTTTGTCCCCGAAGACACCCAAACCTCTGCCTCTACTACGGTTCGGCTGGAGCCCCGCGGAGCTGACGTTTCTCCGACCCGCCGCCGGCTCAGCCGCATTTCACCACTAAGCCACCATGGCCTCCCTTCACCTCTGACCTGGTCTGCACTTCGAACAACTGTCTCCGTCGCCGCGGCCGTGAGCCGGCCGGCTGCAACCACAATGGCGCTGAGCCGCCGCCCGCCGCAAACATCTACCCTCGCCTCGCGCTACCAGGGCCTTGTCGCTCGCTTCCGAGCCGCCGCTTCCGAGTCGCTACCTCGCTTTGCTCCGAGCCGCTCCTCTGCCGCCTCCGCCGCCGAGCCAACCCGGCCGAGCGGCTTCGCCTGCGCCTTTTCCTCTGGGCCGCGTCGCCACTTCGCCGTCGCCTCGCGCTACTGGAGCCCCGCGTCTCCGGCCCGCAGCCGTCATGGCTCGCCTCACCTCGCATTGAGTCGCTCCGCCTCCGGTGTAGTTCGCCGCGACCCGCCGTATCTCCGCACGAGCCGCCTCGCCTCGAATCGCCCTTGACTCGCCGTGCTCACCTCGCCGCCTTGAGCCGCCGTGGCATCTTGAGTCACCGCGGCTCTGCATCGCCTTGAGCCGCCGTACGCCGGACCCGTGCTCCGCTCCAAACCACCACCTCGAGCGGACCTGCCTCCACGCTGTCGCCGTGGCTCACCGGAGCCGCCTTTTCTACCGCGACCCGGCCACAGCCTCGCAGAGCGCCTTTGTGGTTCGACTCGCCTCCGCTACCTCACCGCGAGCCACCTCGCTTTGCTCCAAGCCGCCTGTTGCGGTTCTCCGCCCCTACGGCCGTAGCCTCGCCTGCAAGCTGCCGGCCGCCTCCACGGCGTCGCCTCAAGCAGCTGCCTGTGAGCCGCCCCGCGACCCCGTCGCACATCGAGCTGCCGTAGCCGTCGCTGCCTCAGAGCCGCCTCGGCCCCGCTTCCACCTCGCCGAGCGCCGCCTTGCCTCACCAGGGCGCCTCCTGAGCCGCCCCCACGCCGTCTCGCTGGAGCCTTCTTCAGCCGCAGCTGCGCAGAGTCGCCGCCTCCATGACCCGCCTTCGACCCGCCGCGGCGGTCTAGAGCCGGCCCCGCCTCCACCGCTATGGCACGGCCTCGCTTCTGCCACCTCTTCGCCGTGGCACCGCCTCGCCGGCTTGCATCTGGCCGGCCAAGCCCCGGCTCCATCCCGCCGCCACACCCGCGGAGGGTCTGATTCGCCTCACCCCGCTGCGCCTTGTGCCGGCTGGCCACGTCGAGCCCCTTGCTCCGGCTCGCCCACATCTAGCCAGCCGAGCCTCGCATCGCCGAGGCCGCCGGCTTCGCGCCCGTCCCCGCCTCCGCTCTACCTCGCCGCATCTCCACTTCGCGCTATCCCGAGCTACTGCCACAAGCCTCCGCCGTGGCCTCGACCTGCCTCGCCTACTCGCCAAACAGGCCGCCGCTGTGGCGGCTGCCCCCGCCTGCGCTGCCTTGTCCACGCCCCCATCTCTCCGGCGGGCTCTGGTATTCACTCGCTGCGCGGCTATAGCGACCCCGCTCCTCTCGAAAGAGAGAGCAGAGGATTGACTCAAAGAAAAAGGTGTTGGGGCCGACTTAAAATAAAAAAAAGGACCCCGCACGTGCGTGACGATGACGTTTGCGGGGATTGTCTGCGGCGGGACGTGCACGTGTGTGACGACGACCGTGGTGGCCGCGGCTGTGCTCCGCCGCAGAGATGGCCGAGAGCTCGTGACAGCGTCGACCGCCCCGCCCTGCGCTCACTACGGACACTTTCCTGTTGTTTTCCTCTGAAGCTCAGCACCGGTGTCCTTATTTCGTCCAACAGAAAGAATTAGGTGATATTTTTCTAAGTATTATTTGCTATAATTGAATATCATCGAAAGGTTTTACTTCCGAGCTATGCTATTATGTATGCAGGTCGATTAGCTCATGACCAGAGTACGGTCCGGTCCTCGCGCGCCTTCATCGGAGGCCGCGTCTGCATATGCGCTACAACAAGCTACCAGACAGACGTGTACAACCCGCCGTTCATACGATTGGATCTACATCAATACGCCGGCGGACAACACAATGACCGTCTCTCGCGACCGCACCGGCTTACAACGCCGCGGCCGTCCCTTGCGATCACGCCGTCTTCAAACGCCGCGGCTGACTTCTACGTCTGCATCAACACGCCAGGGGCCGCATACACCAGTACGAGCCGCCCAACGGACGTGCGCAAGACGCCGCCCATAGTCTCATCTACATCAGCATATCGGTGCAGTGTTCGTCTATACGAGCCGCCCGACGGACAGGTGCACAAGTCGCCGCCACTGCAATTTGGTTAACTTCAACAAGCAGCCGGGACGAACCATCGACCGGATTATTGAAAAATTCATACGGGGTCGTCTATAACCCGCCACGGTCAACCTCAACCTTCATTGGAGACTCTCAAGCCGCCTCTTCGAGTCAATTTAAGACTCGGGGGCTACAGACATGGCTCGACACATTTGGTCGTTTACAACGAGAACCCCGGGTCATTGCAAGGAAGTTAACCCAATCCCGGGGGCTGCTACATTATTGGCGGAGGAATTAAAAGTTGCCCAAGAGGACGAGCTGCCATGATGCACCGTTCAAACATGGGTGCCCTGATTCATTGGATCATCATAAAATCACTTGGAGTTTCTGACGTTTCTTCAAAAAGATCGTGCAAAGGTGGATACTTCCACATGGTCATTTGGGGGCTTCCAACCCACCGGGTTTAGCTTACACACCCTCTTGATCGGCTCTTCAGCCAAAACAGCAGCATCGTACGGCGGCTTACAATACGGCGGCTTACAAGTTTGCGGTCCACAAGACGGCGGCGTACAAGATGGTGCAAAAGTTGACTCCGTCAACAAGGTCACTTGGGGGCTTCCAACCCACCGGGTTTAGCTTACACACCCTCTTGATCGGCTCTTCAGCCACCGTAAGGCGGGTTGTGTACCCAAAAAGTTGACTCCGTCAACAAGGTCACTTGGGGGCTTCCAACCCACCGGGTTTAGCTTACACACCCTCTTGATCGGCTCTTCAGCCACCGCAAGTTCGAGTTAAACCTGCCTGTATGTTGCTGCTGCTCCGCTAGGTGACCCGCCGAACTCTTGCCAGTTAATCTCGATTAGAGACCCTGAGCTGTTCAAAATATTTGACAGTCACTCTCACTAGAGACCCTGTACTGATCAAGGTTAAACCGGCGGATCTTGTCACGTGAGGGCCGGCTTACAGAAAGCGAGGATAAACTCACCCATCTGCTGCCGACTCTCCGCTATGTGGCTCGTTCGTACTCTTAAACAATTACTCTTTTAAAGACCCTGCACTGTTTAAGGTTCAAACAACAGATTTATGTCACGTGAGAGGTAGCTTATGGGCCCTGGGGGCATGACCCGCCGTTTGCTACGTCTCTCTCTGGTTCGTTGCGCTCTTATCAGTTAATCTCGCCTAGAGACCCTGAGCCGCTCAAAGGAATTGACGGTCACTCTCACTAGAGACCCTGTACTGTTAAGAGTTCAAGCAGCGAGTCCACCCAGAAGAACCGGCATATGAGTTTTCGAAAAAGAAAAAGCAAGAACATATACAAGAGTTGATCTCTTCTGGTTGTGCCTTCAAAGCAAGAACATCATACAGTGCATCATACATTGCATCATCATTGCATCATCTTACCATGCATCATATATGCATGGGTATCCTTGTCTACATTGCAGGAACCAGGTTTTTTCAAACCGGGTTATATTATTCAAATCTTAAATAGCCAACATGGCTGGATTTTTCATTATGGTTGTCATAACCAGCATTGGATGGTTGATGTTTTCAAAGCCCCTTCAGAGTAATGGCTATAATTCCTTCGTCCAAGAAATACCAGCTTACAGCAAGGAGCATGGTTCAACATTGATATGCAAGGCTTTCAGCAACATCATCTGGAGAGTGGATAAGATTTTATTCTGCAATGGAAGGAATAGTCCCGAGTCGCCGCAGGCATGCAACCCGGCACTTGGGGGCTACATTATTCAAGTCCAGTTTATATCAAGTATGCAAGTCCCATGTCACGGCAAGCACGCACCACGGCACTTGGGGGCTAATGCAAGCTGTTTTTCAAGTCATTGCATTGTCAACAGACCCCGTTATGTCAAGGAGATGAACCGGCCTTTATATCTTTTTCTAAAGTCCCAGCCCAGTATTGTCTTACTGAGCCGGCCCTTGGGGGCTACACATTGCTCCTCAAGTCTATATGATCAGATCTACAACAAGTTCCTGCTCATTATTGCATAATGACCCGGCCCTTGGGGGCTACACTGGCTGAAGTTTTATTAGTATAAGACATTTACAGGTCCCAGGTTGCTGCAGGCAAGACAACCCGGTACTTGGGGGCTACATATGTGGAACATTCAACTTATGACTGGTGACTCAGACGAGCAATCCAGATTTCTCTAGAGTTGCAATATTTATATTGAAGCAACTCTTAAGGCTATCACTACGTTTCCCCTCTTAAGACTTGGAGGTTACAGGCAATACGAATATGAGGAAGATATGCCTTCGAATTCTCAGTTATGAGGGAACCAGACTAATTTTTCAAACCACGACAGTACTGAAACGGAGATTGGTCCCCGTTGCAGTCTGAAAGGAATCCCAAAACTTGGAAGTGAAGATGCTTCCACGATCTGAGGATATGAGCTTAGGAACACCGTGGAAAGAAACTATCCTTGACGTGTACAGCTCTGCTAGCTGAGCTGTCGAGATAGATTCTTTGACCGGAAGGAAGTGGGCAACTTTGGTGAGCTTGTCGATGACCACGAAGATGGCATCATTTCCTCTCTTGGACTTAGGAAACCCAGTGATGAAATCCATTTCAACATGATCGAATTTCCACTCTGGGATGGGCAAAGGCTGAAGGAGACCTGCTAGACGTTGATGTTCCGCCTTCACTCTGCGACAAACATCACACTCGTTCACAAACTGAGCAATCTCGCGTTTCATACGAGTCCACCAGAAGGTTTGCTTGAGGTCCTGATACATCTTGGAACTTCCTGGATGAATTGAGAGGATGGAATTATGTGCTTCTTCCACGATAACCTTTCTGAGATCACCTTTTGGAACCACCAGACGGTCCTCGAAGAACAAGGTATCTTTGTCATCAACACGGAAGCACTTATACTTTGGAATGCTCTTGGCCACACCTTTCTTCACTTTCTTCACCATAGCATCAAGAAGCTGAGCTTGGTGAATCTGATCTTCCAAAGTCGGAGAGACTTGAAGATTGGCAAGAAATCCTTGAGGAACCACTTGAAGATTGAGCTTGCGGAATGCTTCACAAATCTTGGGTTGAAGAGGCTTGAGGATAAGACTATTGCAGTACGCCTTCCTGCTCAGCGCGTCTGCAATGACATTAGCTTTTCCAGGAGTATATTCAATGCTTGGATTGTACTCCTCGATCATTTCCACCCAACGTGTCTGCCGAAGATTGAGATTGGGTTGAGTGAAAATGTACTTCAAGCTCTTGTGGTCGGTGAACACCTCAACTGGTCGTCCCAACAATAGATTTCTCCAAGTCATCAGAGCATGAACAACTGCCGCCAACTCAAGATCATGAGTGGGGTAGTTATTCTCGCTAGGCTTCAGCTGCCTCGAGGTATAAGCCACAACCTTCTTATCTTGCATGAGAACACCACCGAGACCTTGGAGGGAAGCATCACAAAATACTTGGAAAGGCTTGGATTGCTCGGGAGGAACAAGAACTGGAGCTGAAGTCAGCTTCTCTTTAAGTGTATTGAACGCCACATCACACTCAGGAGACCACACATACTTGACATTCTTCTGAAGGAGGTTGGACAGAGGCTTAGCAATTTGAGAGAAGTTCTCGACGAATCTTCTGCAATAACTTGCAAGCCCGAGGAAGCTTCGAAGCTGCTTGACATTCTGAGGAGGCTCCCACTTCACAATCGCCTCAACTTTCTCAGGGTGCACTTTAATGCCCTCGGCAGAGATGACATGCCCAAGGTACACCACTTCATTGAGCCAAAACTCACACTTTGAGAACTTAGCATAGAACCGATGCTCTCTTAACTTGTCCAGCACAAGTCGGAGATGTTCTGCATGCTCTTCTTCGGTCTCCGAGAACACAAGGATGTCATCCAAATACACCAAGATGAACTCATTCTGTAAAGGAGAGAATATGAAGTTCATCATTCTGGAGATGGCCGGAGGCGCATTTGCTAGACCAAAAGACATGACGGTGTACTCATAAGAGCCAAAACTCGCCCTGAAAGCAGTCTTTGGGATATCTTCTTCACGAATGCGGATTTGATGATAGCCCACACGGAGATCTAGCTTCGAGAAAACCTTGGCACCTTTCAATTGCTCAAACAACTCATTGATGTTGGGAAGCGGATACTTGTTCCTGGTTGTCTTCTTATTCAATGGACGGTAATCGACACATAGTCGGTCCGTGCCATCCTTCTTCTTGACAAACAGAACACCACAACCCCTAGGTGAAGAACTTGGTCTGATCAGACCCAGACGCTCTTGTTCATCTAGCTGTTTCTTCAATTCTTTCAGCTCTTCGGGGCCAAGCTTATAAGGACGCTTGCACACTGGTTCAGTTCTAGGCTCGAGTTCAATCACAAACTCCACTGGCCTGTGACGAGGCATTCCTGGCAACTCTTCTGGAAAGACATCTTCATACTCCAAGACAACGGGAATTTGGGAAATGGCAGAAATTTCACCCTTCTCATTGAGAGAAAATAGACGAATCGTGTCATCGCGAGCAGCGAAAATGATCACATCTTCAGAAGGATGAGTCAATTGGACTTCTTTAGCTTTGCAATCAACATAAGCCTTGTTCATCGCCAGAAAATCCATGCCAAGAATAAGATCAATATCGGAATTGCCGAGCACAATTGGAGAGGCCAGAAAAGAATAATTGCCCATCTTGATAGAAACATCCGGAATCACCATATTTGAGCTGAGACGCTTACCCAGAGACACAACTTGCAATGCTCTTGGTAAATACTCAGTGGAAAAGCTATGCTTTGATGCAAAAGGATATGATATGAACGAATGCGATGCACCAGTTTCAAACAAAACTTTTGCAGGAAAAGAATTCACCGAGAGGTTACCCATTATCACTTGAGAAGAATCCTCTGCTTCAGCTGCATTCACCATGTTCACTCTTGCTGACTTGGGATTGTGCTTCACCATAGCACTGCCTGGGGGCCTGTTAGGAGGAGGAGGCGGAAGACGCCGCTGGTTGTTGCACTTGTTGGAGTAATGGCCCTTCTGACCACACTTGTGACAAGTAACCTCTGAGAGCGGACGGAAGTTGCCTGGAGGAGGAGCATTTGTTGACTTGGGTGCCTGAGGCCTCTGCTGAAAACCTGAGTTGGGTGGGTGGGAAGGTCCACGACCACCGTGCTGCTTCTGCTGCTGAGGAGGACGAAACGGAGGTGGAGGAGGAACCCAATATTTCTGCTGCTTAGGAACCATCTGAGAGCTGGAATAAGAAGAGTAGGATTCCTTGGATCGCATCCTTGAGTTCTCTAACCTGAGCTGAGTTGCCTCGACCTTTAGAGCCATGTTGTAGAACTGATCAAACTCATGAGGCTCGTGCAGGACTAGACCCGGCTGAAGTTCATCCTTGAGACCACCTCTGAACTGGTAAATCTTTGACTTCTCATCGGGAACATCTTGCTTAGCATAGCGGGCTAGATTCTAGAACTCGATATTATACGGATAGACAGACTTGCTCCCCTGCTTCAAATTCCTGAACTTCTCACGCATCTCCTCGACAAAGCTCGTCGGGATATGATGAGCTCTGAAGTCACGGCAGAAATCATCCCAGCTAATTGCACGATCACCTCTGGAATCCTTGTACTGCTGCCACCAATCTGCTGCCTGGCCCTTGAGCTGGAAAGTCGCGAACTTGACATAGTCCGCATGTCTGACATTGCTGCACTCAAAATGCTTGTTCATGTCACGGAGCCAATCGTCTGCATCGAGAGCCTGGTCACAACAGGTGATGGACTTGGGTTGATTTGCGAGGAACTGGTTCAGAGTGGCAAACTGGGGCTGATTATGAAAATTCCCTTGATGGCCTTGTTGTCCCTGCTATCTTTCCTGCAGCAACCTGAGCAACATCTGGGTATTCGTATTGGTTGCGTCCATCACTGCTTGCCAAGCCTCCGGAGGTGGAGGTGGTGGTGGGGGTGGTGGAGGATCAGACTGCTCCCCCTCACGACCTGGGTTCCACGAGTTGCTGGCGCCATCCTGAAGATGGACAAGAATATCAGCACACCATTCACAAAGATGATTGAAATGAGCTGAATCAAATGGCTTGAAAGAATTGCAACGGAATATCATCAATTGCATTCAAACTGCAAATAGTAAGAACGCTTTCTGCAGGATCTTGATAACACCATTAGATCATGAAGCCACTTGAAATAACACAAAAGTATTGAGCTAAGGTTGCTCGGAACAAATATACAACCATTATACATCTGTCGGAAGATGATCCTAAGAACTACTGGAATTCCCACCTAAGAATTTCCGAAGTCTTTCTTGTTTATGCGATTCGGGTTGCGGACCCAGGAACGTACCCAAGGTAATCAGCTACAACTGCACCCGCAACCTTCCACACCATAAACCAAGAAACTCCGCAAACTTGTCTACCTCAGACACTCGTAATCACAACGATACTAAACATGGCAGTACCCTGGACGCTCTCCCCAGTACTGGGTGACTCCAAACTTATCTCGCCACGAAAACTATTGAAGCAATTTCAAACATCCTCCGTCCTGAGATACTAAGGAAAATGAATGATAACGATGTGCAAAAATCCCTCGGAGCTCTACTCCTCGATAACAGGAGGCACCAAGACAGAATCCCTTCACATCGGCATCAT
This sequence comes from Elymus sibiricus, assembly GCA_039707655.1. NCBI lineage: Eukaryota > Viridiplantae > Streptophyta > Magnoliopsida > Poales > Poaceae > Elymus > Elymus sibiricus. Next base: position 195,034,954 of record CM077667.1, on the reverse strand, counting down.
ATAGTTTCCAAAATACCCGCGTGATCCTAAAAAAAATTTGAGCGAGAAGAGGAGTAGAATTAAAATTCCTAAGTCGAATTCCTCACCAAAGTATAGAAGAGGAGTAAAAGAAACCTAATATCCAATATAACTAGACTCAAAATAGTTTTTACTAGACTCGACTCGGCCAAGTTGTATCAAACAAGGGGCTCCTATGGTCGGTATGGCTCTGATTACCAACTTATCACACCCAAGATGCGGTCCTATCCCTATTAAGGCACGAGGCCTCGACGGGGATAGAAGCGCATCTCGTCGTTTCGCAAGTACAGTAAAACATTGCACACATGTAGGAAGAGATGAGTATATGAGTTGGCTTACACTCGCCACAAGCTATCTTACAAGTCCACACAAATTATTCATACATCATTCAGAAGACAGGGTCCGGCTACAGACGAAAACAAACGATAAAAGAAGCAATGATAAACTGTCTTGCTATCCCAGGATCGCCACCACGAAGCTCCCTACTCGTCTGTATATGTAACATACATATGCCTACTTTCTTCATCGTACTCCCACTGGAGCTGAGTCACATCATCTAGCACGTTCTCGTCAACACCTGCACCTGTATTGTTGTAATCTGTGAGCCACAGGGACTCAGCAATCTCATAACCCGGGTACCGAAACTATGTAAGCCTATGGGTGAGGAATTTGTTATGTGGTGAGGCTGCAGCAAGCACTAAGCATGTATTTGGTGGCTAACTTACGAGAACATGAATGTAAATATGGTGGCCTACGCATGACGGTCGTGAACTAGCACGATCACTAAGTGATCCTGAACACCTACTTACGTCAATCATAACCCCACCGTGTTCCCTCTCGGTTCATGTTCACGAGCAGAGACAGTCACGGTTACACACACGGTTGGTGTATTTTATTGAGTTTACTTCAAGTTTACGATAACCGGGTGTTAAACAAATCTCCAAGTTGCCACGTAACCGCGGGCACGGCTTTCCGAAAGATATGACCCTGCAGGGGTGCTCCAACTCATGCATCACAAACTAACCACGTGCCGCGGGAATAACCTCGACCACGAATCTCGTGATCTTCCTAGGCAATTCCACTGGAAAACCACAACCTCGAGATAGCCCAAAGAAAAATCGAAATTCCTCGCGCAAGACATTCGAGAAAGGTAAAACAAGTCCAGCAAGACCGCCCGACGTGTCGACAGACCCGATAGGAGCCGCATATCTCGTTCTCAGGACACGACTGGATGGGACTAGCTACGGGGAAAACCAATCTCCGAGTTTCCTCGAGGCGGCCCCGCAGGCAGCCCAGGTTGGACCAACACTCATGAGGAGCACTGGCACGGGTTGTTGATTAATTATCCACGGGGTAGCTATGCCCTATGCAATTTTATTAAGTTGTTTAGCAAATGTAGTACCAAAGTTGGGTCTTGACACACAAGTTTTAATCTAAAACGAATGGTCAAGGGGGTCCCCATAACAACCCCGAGCATGTTAGGAGCGCAAAATATGGAATATAACACCGGTACTCGGAACTAGTGCGGCAAAAGCGGAACAAAACACTGAGCAAAAGGCCTAGCCTTCCACCGTTGCCAGATATATATGTGCATTAATTTAAATAACAGTAAATAGAGTGATATAAACAAAATCCATGTTGACACATGGAAATCTTGCACCTGCAACTAGCAACGCTATAAGATAAGGGCTGAGCAGCGGTAACATAGCCAATCAATGTTTGTTAGGTGGTGGAGGGGTTAGAGGCTTTCATGGCAATTAAGGATGCTGACAGTTTAAGTGGTAGGTAATGAAACATAACAGTAAAAGCGAGACAACTAGCAAGGCAAAAATAGTGTCGAGATCCGGGTATGATCATCTTGCCTGCTGGGTCTTCAGTGGGACAAAGAGCTGGGTCCTCGTAGTTGTACTCTCCGGGATCCTCGTACTCAGGTTCAACACTCGCGTGTACCCAAAACAAACAGCACCAAATAAACACACAAACAAGGTGCAATGCACAAACAAGATGATGCATGATCCATTTGAAGTATTTAACATGCAACCCTAAGCTAGTCATGTTTCTCATTCATTTATTAAGTTCTTTAGTATTCTGGACAGAACCTGAAGTTTAGTTATTTGAACATGCATGATCATGGCAAATATGAATGCTTCATGCAAAATTGATGCAAATGCATATGTAGAACGTTGCAAACGGAGTAACGTAGCTCACGGTACACTACTGGCAAGGTACGAACGTTAACGGAGACAAAACACAAGATGAGGGAGGCCATGGGCTATTCCTTGGTATTCCAAGGATGCCACTGGATAGGAAATGAAAATCTAGCAAGAATAGAGCTAAAGAACAGGCAAAACAATGGAGTATAGCTCCCACAAGTCACAAAACCAACAAACACACAATTTGTCCACAAACAGCAACATGGCATCTTGCAACACACATAACCAGAAGTATAGCAGGTTTTAAATCACAATCAAGGCATGGGCATTAAGTACACAGAAATCCTAACAAATCATCTATCTACAGCAACATGAAAGGAAGCATAGATCAATGGCAATGAAGCTCACAAGATGGCATGTTGAATCAGTTTTTAGGGACTTAGTGAAATTCCAGTTTTTATAGAATCTGAGTTAACGTGACAGCAACTTTTATATATGCTACAGGTACTTTCATGGCATGAAAATTAACAGGGTGATAGAGGGCAACAACTACTACAAAACACTAGCACTGATCATGAGCTAAAACATCACAAATCACTTGGTAGCATCCCCTAAACATGGCATGAAAATAACTACAGATTCTCAGACTTAGACAAAAATCACTAAGAGAATAGCAGCAGTTTATAACACCATAGCATCTTTGACAGCAATTAACTCTAAGATGCAAAATCTCTTTGGCAAGGTGAAGACACCAAATGACAGAGGGTGATAAGCACAACAATCCATGGCATTGAACCAACCCCAAAGAAACACTATATCCATGGGAATCATCTAGATAACGTGCCAACAAAATAACAGATTCCAACACTTAGAATATTTTGGGCATGTGAAAACAGAATTTTAGTGGCATGTTGGCACCAAGAATCCCACTAAACCACAAGTTTATCATGACAAGAAAACATACCAGGGCCTAGTGCCCACAAAACACTATCACTTCCATGTTGACAAGTTCATCAAATCATGCAAGAATTAAATCATACATAAATCACAAAATGACATCTACACACAAAATAATATTTTTACAAAGTTACTCCAATGGCAAAACTAATGGCACCACTGGATTCCTGGGATTTTTCTACCCCAAAATCATATGTCACATGCCTATCTTACCGTTGCTAAGTCTCACATAATTGCAATCACAAAAACAACGATTCACTTAGAGACACTCATATGCCAGATTTGGCATGTCATAGGAATAGACGGATTAGGAATAAAAAAACTAACAGGAATATTCCCTAAATGGAATTAACTCAAACAGAGAAAAAAAGGAAACAAAAATATAGAAAAAAAGAGGGGCCACTTGGTAGTGACACCAGGGCCCCTAGGAGGGTGACAGGTGGGACCGGGGCCCACGGTCAGGTCAGGAAAATTTAAAGGGGAAAAAGGTGACACCAGGGCCCCTAGGAGGGTGATAGGTGGGACCGGGGCCCACGGTCAGGTCAGGAAAATTTAAAGGGGAAAAAGGTGCCCGGGGGGTTTCGAACCCGGGTCTCCTGGTTTGAGGCGCTAGCGTCCAACCACTGGGATACGTGGGGGTCATTGGTATAGAAGGGACATGGTTTCTTTTGAGCTATGCCCCTGGCGGAGGCTGGTTCTTCTACCTTGCGCACGAGAAGCCACCATGGCGTCGGCGAGCAAGCCGGCCATATCCGGCGAGGTGGTGGGCCGGCGGGGCTGCGGATTCCAGCAGGGAATCCATTCCGCAGCTGAGGAGTGGCTGCAAGCTTACGTGCGTGTGTGGGGGTGCGTGATGGAGCCGAAGCTCTGCTCAGCCATGGAGGCGAAGCTAGGCGAAGCAGGGCATGGCTCAGGTGTGTGCGCGCATGCGGACAGCATCTAGGGGCGCCGGAGCGGAGGGACACTACCATGGCCGCGGGTCAAAGGAACACATACGCAACACAACAAAATCTGCACTTTGGTGGGAGCACCGAGAGCACGAGCAAGACATGGACTCTACGCGTCCTACAGAGAACTACCGGCGGCGAGAAACGGCAGGATGGACACGGCGTTACCTAACTACCTGCTGGCGAGACGGCGTCGACGTGGAAGGACCGAGGCGACGGCGACGAGGCGGCGAACCCCGACGATCTTCTACCCGTGAAGAAGAGGAAGAAGACCTTGAGGGGGAGGGGCTTCGGGCTCGGAGGCGAGGCGTGCGTAGCCGAAGATGACGGATGGGGCTACCAGGGTTTCTATCCACGCTGTCGGAGTGGTCGGAGACGAGGCAGAGGCACTACCCCGAGCACGAGCTCGAGCTCGGCCGGGTCATGGCGGATAGGCGACGGTTCTAGCGTGGGCGGCTTACCTGAGCGGCGGCGGGCAGAGGAGAGTGGAGGAATCGGTCGAGGGATCCTAGGGTTAGCTCGGGGACATGTTTTATAGAGGGCTAGGCGCGCCGACGGCCGTCAAATCAAGAGGATCGTCGACGTGGCTCTCTGGATTCCTTGCAGTACAGGTTGAAGATGACTCGAGCGAGGAGGGCTCGGCTGGGCTGCGGGAATGCTAGATGGGCCACGGGGGAGGACGAGGCCTAGGAGGGTTGGCCTCTCTCTCTCACTTAAAACAAAAGATGTTTTCTTTTAAATAAAACCACATATGTAAATAAAACTCAGAGAAAAGAGAGGAGGGTTTTGGGGAGAAAGAAAATATGTTTGAACTCACATAAATATGCTCTATTTAGAGAAAAAGGTTTGACAATTTTAGAGCAAACAAATTAATTACATATAATTACTATAACAATCTGTTTTGAAGGAAAGAGAGGCAATATTTCACCAAACTTGGACAAGAGCTATTTTACAAATCCTAACAGAATATTTAGGGTAAGAGCAACATTTTATTAGATGGGAAAAGGCAAGTGAATTAACCACATATTGCAAATATTTGAAAAGAGAGAGTTTGGGCATAGTTTTAGAGAAATTGTGGGGGGGGGGGGGTTCAAAACTAGTTTGCACACACGTACCACGTCACACACACTCATAACCACAACACCACACTCACAACAACATCACATAAAGCAAGGCAGGATGCAAATGATGAATGGTGGTATGATGCCATGATGCAAAGAGGCATGTCATGAAGCAAATATATTACTCAATTCCCAAGGACACAACATGAAGGTCCACACATGACAAATGTTACAAATATGGAAGGAATGCTCTTGGGTTGTTACAATGCCTGGGCCCAGTTGCCGGCACGCCGCCCCCGGGCCCCCGTGCCAGCCGGAAGAGGAAGAGGCTCGGGGGCAGCCACCGCCCGGCGCCGTGGGTGCCGATGAAGAGGAAGTGGGTCGCCTTGGACGAGTAAGTGTCCGAGCTCCCTCCGTCTTTCCTGATGTATCCATCATGAATCTCCGTTTCGCGGGTTTCCCTCTGTTGAAGAAGGAGGTGCGACGCCTCCGCCGCCTCCTGAGGCTACCGGGCCCATTGTGGCTTCGGTGAATGCAGTCCTCGAGGCCCCCCGCGGCGAGGGGCCCGTGCCCGAGCTTGCGCGGCCATCGCGGGGTCTTGTGCGTGAGTTCCCTGCGAACTTCTTCATGCCCAGCCCTCGCCTTGCGGAGATGGGGCTACACCCTCCGCTGGTGGTCTTCTCTGAAAGCCAGTCGTGTCGTGCCTCGGGGCCTTCCTTGAGAGACGACACGGACCTTCGGGGGGGTGCGGCCTCCGCTCGGGGGAAGAGGGGAGGAGGCCCCAGCCCCTGCGCGCGCGTCAGGGCCGGGCGGCCCCTCGCATGCCCTTCCGACAGGCCCAGGGGAAGGCGGAGATCCCGGTTGGACCCTCGAGCTCGCATGCGACCGGAGCGTCGTGTGGCACGGTTTGCTCCAGACCGCGGCGAATGCGCTGGGGCGTCTGGGGACAGAGCTCGTCACTGCTGACGCTTGTCTTGAGGCAGAGCGCCAGCGCCTGGCGCACGAGTGGCATCTACTTGAGGTCGCTGTCAACCTCGGCTGCCTGCTGCGCGAGCGCGCCCATGTGTTGGGGAACGTTGCATGGGAAAAAAATCCTACGCACACGCAAGATCTATCCATGGTGATGAGCATCTATGAGAGGGAGAGTGAATCTACATACCCTTGTAGATCGCTAAGCGGGAAGCGTTAAGAAACGCGGTTGATGAAGTCGAACGTCTTCGCGATCCAAATCGCTAGCCGTCCCGCGATCCGATCACGATCCGTCCCGCGATCCAATCACGAACCGTTCCGCGATCCAATCACGGTCCTTCCGATCTAGTGCCAAACATATGGCACCTCCGCGTTCAGCACACGTACAGCTCGATGATGATCTCCGCCTTCTTGATCCAGCAAGAGGGAGCGGAGAGGTAGATGAGTTCTCCGGCAGCGCGACGGCGCGGCGGCTGTGGTGGTGGAACTGTTCCAGCAGGGCTTCGCCTAAGCGCTGCTGAAAACTAGAGGACTTGATCTATCGGGAGAGAGGGCTGCACTATGGCCTTTTGGGTTGAAGTGCTTTTGCCCTCTCTCCCTCTAGTATATATAGGAGGGAGGGGAGGGGCTGGCCGGCCGAAATCTCCTCCTAGGAGTCGGCCGCAAGGAGGAGGAGGTGGATGAGTCCACCTCCAATCCTACTCCTAGTAGGATTCCTTCCCTTCCCCCACTTGGACTTTCCTTTCCCTCAAGCCCAGCCGCATAGGCCTTCTTGGGCTGGCCGCCCAGCCCACCAGGGGCTGGTGCGCCACCCTCAGGTCCATATGACCCACTTGGGGTGTGGTGAGCCCACTTGGTGGACCCCGGGAACCCATTCGTCACTCCCGGTACACTGCCGGAAATGCCCGAAACTTTTCCGGAGTTCAAACACCAACTTCCTATATATCAATATTTACCTCCGGACCATTCCGGAGCTCCTCGTGACGCCGGGATCTCATCCGGGACTCCGAACAACCTTCGGTCACCAACATACATAACTCAACTATACCGAAACGTTACACAACCTTAAGTGTGCAGACCCTGCGGGTTCGAGAACTATGTAGACATGACCGAGACACCTCTACGGTCAATAACCAATAGCGGGACCTGGATGCCCATATTGGTTCCTACATATTCTACGAAGATCTTTATCGGTTGAACCTCTATGTCAAGGATTCAGTTAATCCCGTATGTTGTTCCCTTTGTTCTTCGGTATGTTACTTGCTCGAGATTCGATCGTCGGTATCTCTATACCTAGTTCAATCTCGTTACCAGCAAGTCTCTTTACTCGTTCCGTAATACAAGATCCCGTGGCTAACACTTTAGTCACATTGCTTGCAAGGCTTGTTGTGATGTTGTATTACCGAGTGGGCCCTGAGATACCTCTCCGTCACACAGAGTAACAAATCCCAGTCTCGATCCATGCCAGCTCAACAGACACCTTCGGAGATACCTGTAGAGCATCTTTATAGTCACCCAGTTACGTTGTGATGTTTGATACACACAAGGTATTCCTCCGGTGTCAGTGAGTTGCATGATCTCATGGTCATAGGAACAGATACTTGACATGCAGAAAACTATAGCAATAAACTGACACGATCATATGCTACGTTCATAGTTTGGGTCTTGTCCATCACATCATTCTCCTAATGATGTGATCCTGTTATCAAATGACATCTCATGTCTATGGCTAGGAAACCTTAACCATCTTTGATCAACAAGCTAGTCTACTAGAGGCACACTAGGGACACAGTGTTGTCTATGTATCCACACATGTATCAGTGTTTCCAATTAATACAATTATAGCATGGATAATAAACGATTATCATGAACAAGGAAATATGATAATAACTAATTTATTATTGCCTCTAGGGCATATTTCCAACAGTCTCCCACTCGCACTAGAGTCAATAATCTAGTTCACATCACCATGTGATTTACATTGTTATGAATCTAACACCCAATGAGTTCTGGGGTTCGATCATGCTTTGCATGTGAGAGAGGTCTTTAGTCAATGGTCTGCAACATTCAGATCCGTGTGTTCTTTGCAAATCTATATGTCGTACTGCACATGCTACCATGCTCCACTTGGAGCTATTCCAAATGGCTGCTCCACTATACGTATCCGGATTGCTACTCAGAGTCATCCAGATTGGTGTTAAATCTTGCATCGATGTAACCCTTTACGACGAACTCTTTATCACCTCCATAATCGAGAAATATTTCCTTAGTCCTCTAGTTACTAAGGATAACTTTGACCGCTGTCTAGTGATCCACTCCTGGACCACTCTTGTACCCCTTGACAGACTCATGGCACGGCACACACAGGTGCGGTACACAGCATGGCATACTATATAGAGCCTATGGCTAAGGCATAGGGGACGACCTTCGTCCTTTCTCTTTCTTCTGCCGTGGTCGAGCTTTGAGTCTCACTCAACTCCACACCTTACAAATCAGGCAAGAACTCTTTCTTTGACTGATCCATTTTGAACTCTTTCAAAATCTTGTCAAGGTATGTACTCATTGAAAGTTTTATCAGACGTCTTGATCAATCTCTATAGATCCTGATGCCCAACATTTAAGTAGCTTGTTTCTAGGTTTTCCTTTGAAAAACTCCTTTTTCAAACAACCCTTTATGCTTTCCAGAAATTCTACATCATTTCCGATCAACAATATGTCATCCACATATACTTATCAGAAATTCTATAGTGCTCCCACTCACTTTATTGTAAATACAAGTTTCTCATAAACTTTGTATAGACCCAAAAACTTTGATCACCTCATCAAAGCGTATATTCCAACTCCGAGATGCTTGCTCTAGTCCATAAAAAGATTGCTGGAGCTTGCATACATTTTAGCATCCTTAGGACTGACAAAACCTTCTGGTTCTATCACATACAACCTTTCCTCAAAGAAACCGTTAAGGAAACGATGTTTTGACATTCATCTGCCAGATTTCATAATTGAAAAATGCAGCAACTGCTAACATAATTCCAACAAACTTTTAGCATTGCTACGGGTGAGAAAGTCTCATCGTAGTCAACTTCTTGAACTTTGTGAAAAACCCTTTGCCACAAGTCGAGCTTTATAGACGGTGACATTACCGTCCGCGTCCGTCTTCCTTTCAAAGATCCATTTGTTCTGAATGGCCTTTCGCCCTTCAGGTAATACTTCCAAAGCCCATACTTTGTTTTCATACATGGATCTCATCTCGGATCTCATGGCCTCTAACCATTTCTCGGAATCCGGGCCCATCATCGCTTCTCCATAGCTCGTAGGTTCATCGTTGTCCAACAACATGACCTCTAAGACAGGGTTGCTGTACCCCTCAGGAGCAGTACGCGTCCTTGTCGACCCACGAGGTTCGATAGCAACTTGATCCGAAGCTTCATGATCATCATCATTAACTTCCTCTTCAACCGATGTAGGCTCTACAGAAACATCTTTCTGTGTTGCGCTACTCTCAGGTTGAAGTAAAGGTTCCACAACCTCATCAAGTTCTATCTTCCTCCCACTCAATTCTTTCGAGAGAAACTCTTTCTCGAGAAAGGAACCATTTTAGCAACAAACACTTTGTGCTTGGATCTAAGATAGAAGGTTTACCCAATTGTTATGTTAGGGTATTCTATGAAGATGCATTTGTCCGCTTTGGGTTCGAGCTCATTAGGTGAAAACCCTTTTTCGCATAAGCGTCGCAGCCCCAAACATTAAGAAATGACAGCTTAGGTTTCCGCCAAACCAAAATTCATACGGTGTCATCTCAACGGACTTAGATGGTGCCCTATTTTAAAGTGAATGTGGTTGTCTCTAATGCATAACCCCAAAACGATAGTGGCAAAACGATAAGAGACATCATAGTTCGCACCATATCCAATAGAGCACGACTACGACGTTCGGACACACCATCACACTATGGTGTTCCAGGCGGCGTGAGTTGTGAAACAACTTCCACATTGTCTTAAGTTGTATACCAAACTCGTAACTTAGATATTTACCTCCACGATCATATCGTAGACATTTTATCTTCTTGTCACGATGATCTCAAACTTCACTCTGATTTTGTTTGAACTTTTCAAACGTTTCAGACTTGTGTTTCATTAAGTAAATATCCCCATATCTACTCAAATCATCAGTGAAGGTAGGAAAATAATGATATCCACCGCACGCTACAACACTCATTGGACTGAATACATCAACATGTATTATTTCCAATAAGTTACTTCCCGCTCCATCATACCGGAAAACGGGGTCTTAGTCATCTTGCCCATGAGGCATGGTCCGCATGTCTCAACCGATTCGAAATCGAATGAGTCCAAAGATCCATTAGCATGGAGTTTCTTCATGCGTTTTACACCAATATGTCATTTAGCGGCAGTGCCACAAGTATGTGGTACTATCATTATTAACTTTGTATCTTTTGGCATAAATATTATGAACATGTGTATCACTACGATCAAGATTCAATAAACCATTCTCATTGGGTGCATGACCATTGAAGGTATTATTCATGTAAACAGAATAACCATTATTCTCTAACTTAAATGAATAACCGTATTGCAATAAACATGATCTAATCACGTTCATGCTCAATGCAAACACCAAATAACATTTATTTAGGTTCATCACTAATCCCGAAGGTAGAGAGAGCGTGCGATGGTGATCACATCAACCTTGGAAACACTTCCAACACTCATCGTCACCTCTCCCTTAGCTAGCCTCCGTTTATTCCGTAGCTTTTATTTCGAGTTACTAACATTTAGCAACCGAACCGGTATCCAATACCCAAGTGCTACTAGGAGTACTAGTAAGGTACACATCAATAACACATATATCAAATATACTTATGTCGACGTTGCCAGCCTTCTTATCTACCAAGTATCTAGGGTTATTCCGCTTCAGTGACCGTTCTCCTCATAATAGAAGCACTTAGTCTCGGGTTTGGGTTCAACCTTGGGTTTCTTCACTGGAGCAGCAACTGACTTGCCATCCATGAAGTTTCCCTCCTTGCCCTTGCCCTTGCCCTTCTCGAAACTGGTGGTTTTACTAACCATCAACACTTGATGCTCCTTCTTGATTTCTACCTTCGCGGTGTCAAACATCGCGAATATCTCAGGGATCATTATTTCCATCCCTGCCATTTTATAGTTCATCACGAAGCTCTAGTAGCTTAGTGACAGTGATTTGGAGAACTATATCAATCACTATCTTATCTGGAAGATCAACTCCCACTCGATTCAAGAGATTGTAGCACCCAGACAATCTGAGCACATGCTCACCGATTGAGCTATTCTCCTTCATCTTGTAGGCGAAGAATCTTGTTGGAGGTCTCATACCTCTCAACACGGGCATGAGCTCGAGATCCCAATTTCAGCTCTTAGAACATCGCATATGTTCCGTGACGTTCAAAACGTTTTGGAGCCTCAATTCTAAGCCGTAATGCATGACGCACTGAACTATCAAGTAGTCATCAGAACGTGCCTGTTAGATGTTCACAACATCTACAGACGACGCTTGAGGGGGTGGCGCACCGAGTGGTGCATTAAGGACATAAGCCTTCTGTGCAGCAATGAGGACAATCCCCAGATCACGGACCCAGTCCGCATTATTGCTACCATCATCTTTCAACTCTATTTCTCTAGGAACATATAAAAATTGAAGGGAGCTACAGCGCGAGCTAGCAATCTACAACATAATTTGCAAAGACATTTTGACTATGTTCATGATAATGAGTTTAGTTAATCATATTACTTAAAACTCCCACTCAAATTGACATCCCTCTGGTCATTCGAGTGTCACATGATCCAAATTCACCAACCCAAGTCCGATCATCACGTGAGATGAGGTGGTTTCAATGGTGAACATCTTCATGTTGATCATATCTACTATATGACTCATGTTCGACCTTTCGGTTTCTTGTGTTCCGAGGCCATGTCTGTACATGCTAGGCTCGTCAAGTTTAACCCGAGTGTTCCGCACGTGCAACACTGGCTTGCGCCCGTTGTATGTGAACGTAGAGTCTATCACACCCGATCATCACGTGGTGTCTCGAAACGACGAACTTTCGCAACGATGCACACTCGGGGAGAACACAATTTTATCTTGAAATTTAAGTGAGGGATCACCTTATAATGCTACCGTCGTCCTAAGAAAAATAAGATGCATAAAAGGATTAACATCACATGCAAATCATAAGTGACATGATATGGCCATGAACTTGTGCTTTTGATCTCCATCTCCAAAGCACCGGCATGATCTCCATCGTCACCGGCATGACACCATGATCTCCATCATCTTGATCTCCATCAACGTGTCGCCATGAGGTTGTCACGCCAACTGTTGCTTCTACGACTATTGCTAACTCATAGCGATAAAGTAAAGCAAAACGGCGAAATAAATTAAAGACAACCCTATGGCTCCTGCCGGTTGCCGTACTCAGCGACATGCAAGTCGTGATATTCTATACAATACATGATCATCTCATACATCACATATATCTCATCATGTAATTGGCCATATCACATCATAACATACCCTACAAAAACAAGTTAGACGTCCTCTAATTGTTGTTGCAAGTTTTACGTGGCTGCTACGGGTATCTAGCAAGAACAATTCTTACCTACGCAAAAACCACAACGGTGATACACAAAATGCTATTCAACCCTCTCAAGGACCGCCTTTGTCGAATCCGATCCAACTAAAGTGGGAGAAACAGACACCCGCCAGCCATCTTCATGCAACGAAGTTACATGTCAGTTGATGGAACCGGTCTCTCGTAAGCATATGAGTAATGTTGGTCCGGGCCGCTTCATCCCACAATACCGCTGAATCAAGAAAAGACCAAGGGAGGAAGCAATCTGAACATCAACGCCCACAAACTCCTTTGTGTTCTACTCGTGATCTCATCTACACATAGACCTAGCTCATGATGCCACTGTTGGGGAACGTTGCATGGGAAAAAAATTCCTACGCACACGCAAGATCTATCCATGGTGATGAGCATCTACGAGAGGGAGAGTGAATCTACATACCCTTGTAGATCGCTAAGCGGGAAGCGTTAAGAAACGCGGTTGATGTAGTCGAACGTCTTCGCGATCCAAATCGCTAGCCGTCCCGCGATCCGATCACGATCCATCCCGCGATCCAATCACGAACCGTTCCGCGATCCAATCACGGTCCTTCGATCTAGTGCCGAACAGACGGCACCTCCGCGTTGAGCACACGTACAGCTCGATGATGATCTCCGCCTTCTTGAACCAGCAAGAGGGAGCGGAGAGGTAGATGAGTTCTCCGGCAGCGCGACGGCGCGGCGGCGGCGGCGGTGGAACTGTTCCAGCAGGGCTTCGCCTAAGCGCTGCTGAAAACTAGAGGACTTGATCTATCGGGAGAGAGGGCAACACTATGGCCTTTTGGGTTGAAGTGCTTTTGCCCTCTCTCCCTCTAGTATATATAGGAGGGAGGGGAGGGGCTGGCCGGCCGAAATCTCCTGCTAGGAGTCGGCCGCAAGGAGGAGGAGGTGGAGGAGTCCACCTCCAATCCTACTCCTAGTAGGATTCCTTCCCTTCCCCCACTTGGACTTTCCTTTCCCTCAAGCCCAGCCACATAGGCCTTCTTGGGCCGGCCGCCCAGCCCACCAGGGTCTGGTGTGCCACCCTCAGGTCCATATGACCCACTTGGGGTGTGGTGGGCCCACTTGGTGGACCCCGGAACCCATTCGTCACTCCCGGTACACTGCCGGAAATGCCCGAAACTTTTCCGGAGCTCAAACACCAACTTTCTATATATAAATCTTTACCTCCGGACCATTCCGGAGCTCCTCGTGATGTCCGGGATCTCATCCGGGACTCCGGACAACCTTCGGTCACCAACATACATAACTCAACTATACCGAAACGTCACCGAACCTTAAGTGTGCAGACCCTGCGGGTTCGAGAACTATGTAGACATGACCGAGACACCTCTACGGTCAATAACCAATAGCGGGATCCTGGATGCCCAGATTGGTTCCTACATATTTTACGAAGATCTTTATCGGTTGAACCTCTATGTCAAGGATTCAGTTAATCCCGTATGATGTTCCCTTTGTTCTTCGGTATGTTACTTGCCCGAGATTCGATCGTCGGTATCTCTATACCTAGTTCGATCTCATTACTAGCAAGTCTCTTTACTCGTTCCGTAATACAAGATCCCGTGGCTAACACTTTAGTCACATTGCTTGCAAGGCTTGTTGTGATGTTGTATTACCGAGTGGGCCCTGAGATACCTCTCCGTCACACGGAGTAACAAATCCCAGTCTCGATCCATGCCAGCTCAACAGACACCTTCGGAGATACCTGTAGAGCATCTTTATAGTCACCCAGTTACGTTGTGACGTTTGATACACACAAGGTATTTCTCCGGTGTCAGTGAGTTGCATGATCTCATGGTTATAGGAACAGATACTTGACATGCAGAAAACTATAGCACTAAACTGACACGATCATATGCTACGTTCATAGTTTGGGTCTTGTCCATCACATCATTCTCCTAATGATGTCATCTTGTTATCAAATGACATCTCTTGTCTATGGCTAGGAAACCTTAACCATCTTTGATCAACAAGCTAGTCTACTAGAGGCACACTAGCGACACAGTGTTGTCTATGTATCCACACATGTATTAGTGTTTCCAATTAATACAATTATAGCATGGATAATAAACGATTATCATGAACAAGGAAATATGATAATAACTAATTTATTATTGCCTCTAGGGCATATTTCCAACACCATGCCACCACAGAGGGGTCCCTTGCCGCGGCGAGGGAGGCCCGCGACCGCGCCCTCGTAGAGGCCCACGCCGCCGACCGCCGACGCAAGGCCTCGGATGAACGCCTGGAGGAACTTGAAGTCTCCAACGCCGCCCTTGAAAGGCGAATCCAGGTTCACAGGGCCGCTCTTCACGCTATTTCGACCGAGCCGCACGCCGGCGGCGCGGGGCCCTGCATACCCGAGGAGGTGCTGACGATGAAAGCGCTGGAGCAGAGTCTGGAGCACGAGAAGCTGGAGGTGAGGGAGCACCAGGTGTCCCTCGCCGAGGACTCCCTTGCCTCCCGCGAGGCGAAATTCCAGGAGTAAGTCGACGACAAGGTGGCGGAGGCTTGGCGTTCCCTTCTCCAGGACTACCGCGCGAGGCTGAAGCTCCAGGAGTCCCGTTAATGCAAGCGGCACGACCACCTGAAAGGCGAGGTTGATGTCCTCAAGAAAAGGTTAGATCAAGAGGAGCGACGCCGGCAAGCCGCAATGGATGCCCAGGCTGCTGTCGAGGCCGAGCTAGCTTTTCTCTATAAGCAGGTAAAGAGCGTTGCTTCCCTTGCGGAGAAGGCTTCGGACGAGGCGGATCGTGCCCGCGGCCTCCAGCATACGCGCTCCCAGATGTTCCAGTCCCTCAAGAAGAGGGCTAACCGAGCCTTGAGTGACATCTGCGGCGCGAGCGTCTCGAGCCCCCTGGTTCCAGGCAACGCAGGGTACCTAGGCTTCTTCTCCAGGGTCGTGGAGTGCCTTGAGGGGGGCGCAGAGAAGATCCGCGAGTTCATGGAGGAGAAGCGTCGTGACCTCCTCGCGTGGGCGGCTTCGCACGTCTTCAGCCACCTCCTTCGCCTCGATCCGCACTTTGACTTCGGGGCGGTGCTTGCCCCGGTGCCTGAAGTGATCCGAGGCGCCCTCGCCGGGTGGGTGGAGGACCACGTGGAGGACTTGATCATGGGATTTTCTTCTGAGGAACCGGAGGACCATGGCGGAGCCGGGGGCCGCGAGCCCGGCAGCGATGGCGACGAGGTAGGCGATGACGATGGCCTGTATCCATGAGTAGTCTTCATGTTCGCCTGTCGGGGTCGTGAGCGCAGCCCAGTGGCGGCTTGAGCGTGTTTTGGAGGGACCTCTGAGGATGCCCCCGTGTTGCGTGGTACGCGACGTTGTATGTTTTTGTCAAAAGCTCCTGTCGGCCTGGATGACCGCCCCTCGCGAGCGCCCGAGTGTTTGTGCCTTGGCAGGGTATGTGCGACAGCGCACTCACCGCGCCCAGCCTTCGCCCCGGGTCGATCGCGAAGGCGGAGGGGTCCGGCAGGAGCCGAACTTCCCAAAGAAAGCGAGGTACCAAACGGAAATCCTTACCAGAAAGAATGACCCCCTCCCCTTAATTTCTAGAAGAAAATCGCAAGAACTCCAAGTTTTATTCCAGAAAATGGAAAATTCAAATACAAGAATGGGCAAAGAACAGTCGCGTCCGGCATTTAGACTAATCTTCGTCTTCGTCTTCTCCCCAGCGCGGAGCGTAGGGCTTCCACGTTGCGTGGGCATAGCCATTGGGGGGCAGTGCTGTCCACCGACGCGGAGCATGGGGCTTCCACTTGGGCGTGGGATGGAACCCCTCCGCGTCCTCGGGGGGCTCCGGGCGTATACAGCCCACTCATTATTACATGAGAGTGTCACGGCTTGGGCCTGGGGGTGCGCTGAGAGCTCCATGCCTCCCTGTCATGGAGCCCGCTCCCAGCCCCCAAGCATGATGCGGCGACATGGGATGGGTCCCGAACGGGCCCTCGAGCGCGGGGCGAGCCCCCCACGCTCTTCGTAGGGAGGGCCCATTCCGGAGCAGGTCCTCGGGTTCTCCAAAGCCCGGGGACAGATGTCGTCGTTGTAGCGGCACCGCAGCCCCCTGTGTCACGGGCGGGGCTCGGCGCAGGGGACCACCATCGCGTGCAAGGCGGACGCCCAAGGCGGTACCCCAGCGCGCCTCGCTGGGGTGCGCGGGGGCTCTGCGCAGGTACCCCACCGCCCGTCCCCGGGCGGGCGGAACCGGGCCCGGGGACATGGGTGAGTACGTGACCTCTTGCCACCGGTTGAGCGAAACCTGGCCCGGAGACATGGGCGTGTGTTCCACCCTCCGTCTCTGGGTAGGAGTCAACAAGCCAGGGGACATGGGCGTATGTTCCACCCTCCGTCCCCCAACTGGGGGCACCCGGCTTGAGGACATGAGCGTGTGTTCCACCCTCTGTCCACAGGTTGGGAGCACCTGGCCTGAGGACATGGGCGTGTGTTCCACCCTCCGTCTCCAGGCTGGTGTCGCCCTGCCTGGGGACATGGGCGTGTGTTCCACCCTCCGTCTCCAGGCAGGCGACACCCGGTCCGCGGACCCAGGCGCTCGCCAAGCATAGCCCCCCACTAGCGGGCACGCCTCACGGGGTTGCCAGTGCCTGGCATCCTCGCGAGGCCGGCCCCGCCAGCCGCCCTCGCGAGGCTGTTCGCACCAGCCCCGACGAAAGCCGCTCGCGGGGTCGCATACGCTCCTCCTGCTGTCGCGGTGGTCGGCGCTGCTCCCATCATGTCCCGGGCGCTCGCCAACATAGTCGTGGTAGAGTTGCGCAAGCCCCCGGGTGTTGGTGTAGACGAGCCGCCGGGCGCTCTCCCCTGACGCGTCGGGTGTGCTGGGAGTCGCATTGCAGCGCCTACCCCACGCGGCTGACAGCTCTTGTCGTCCCCCGTCTACGCCAGGGGCTAACTCCTGCGTGCCCAACGAGCCGGGCCGTACTCCCGGCGGGTGCGGGTCGCGACGCGCTTCTCCCGTTCGTCCGCACGTCCTCAGCGTCTCGGTGGTCTGTTGAGCGACTTCATAGATGCGAGCCTCCTGGGCCGTCCCGTAGGGAAACGCCTGGGTCTCACCGGTCGTGGTGGTGCGCATGGCCGTGCGGCGCATCCAGTTGTCGTAGCGTCCGCGAGCAATACAGAAAGGATGCGGCTCACGGGCCCCGTGGAGCGTGATTCGCCCACGTGCTGGGTCGCGGCGAGCCCGGGGGGATGACGCCGCGACGTGGACGCTAGGGATGGCCAGGGCGGAGAGGGCGCGTTGCGCGGTTGGCGAGGGCGATAGCCCTCAGTGCCTGTCCGAGGCCGGGCTGGAGACGGCGCCTTCTGACGGAAGAGTGAGGCGGCGCGGGCTGCCGAGGTCTGGCGGCGTCGCCCGAGCAACGCAGGCAGCCCGTCGTTCGGCGTGGGCTCGGCGTCCCTTGGCCATGAAAGCACCGAGCGGAGGCAAGGTGAAGCTTCAGTGAGGGTCCCGACACGCCCCTACCTGGCGCGCCAAATGTCGGATTTCGGGCTCCGCAAAACCCTAAGGAATTCGAACCCAGGGGCATGTGCGGAGATTCCCCAACAGCTTCGCCTCCTCCAGGCCCGCAACACGATGACCTCACTCGATGGCGAGGAAGAAGATGGCACACGAGAGTTTACCCAGGTTCGGGCCGCTGCGAAGCGTAAAACCCTACTCCTGCCTTTGGTGGATTGCCTCACGATGAGGTTTGTGGGTGAACTAGTACAGTGGTGTCTTTGCGGGGTGGTTGCTTTGTGTCTCTCTACCGGGCTGCCTAGCCTCTATTTATAGCGGCCCGGGTCCTCTTCCCTTATCGCAATGGCGGGAAGGGATCCCACAACGGCCAAATTTGAAAGGGGACAGGAGGTACATCTTATCCTGACGAAAGGCGGTCTCCGCCTGCAAAGTAGTCGTCGGTGATGCAGAGGTGGGCTCGATGATGACGTCCGTCCTGCGGGGCTTGGGGTCTTGGTTTTGTTGCACCGAAGTAGAAACCTTTGGGGGGCGCTTTGGGAACCTGCGTTCGTCCTTGCCTCCTTTGCACCAAAGGGGGAACTGTCCCCTCTGGCGCGCTGGCGCCCGCATGGCTTAGCTGGCGTCACCCTTGGCCTCCTGAGGTCGTGTGTAGCATAGGAGTCTCCGCCGCTCGGGAGGAGGCCTACCTCCCCGTGGGTCTTGGCGTTGTTTCCCTCGCGAGCTCGGGGTCTCGCGTGGACCTTGGGTTGAGCGAGGCCGCGCTGGGCCGTACTCGGTAGTCGAAGTGGGCCACGCCCTGGCCGCAGGCAGGCAAGTCTGGGTACCCCGGTATCCAGAACGCTGACAGGATAGTAACAAAGTCCCTTCTCTCTTTTTCTCTCACTTTTTTCTTTTCTCTCTTTTTTTTGTTTTTCTCTTTTTCTTTTCTTTTCTATTATTTTGTGGTGGGCTCATTAGGCCTCCCCCCCATTTTATTTTTCGTCTGGAGTCTCATCCCGACTTGTGGGGGAATCATAGTCTCCATCATCCTTTCCTCACTGGGAAAATGCTCTAATAATGATGATCGTCACACTTTTATTTACTTACAACTCGAAGTTACAACTCAATAAAGAATAATATGACTCTATATGAATGCCTATGACAGTGTACCAGGATGTGCAATGATCTAGCATAACATGTAATCAATGATGAATAGTGGCTTTGCCACAAACACTATGTCAGCTCTATATAATCATGCAAAGCAATATGATGATGAACACACATGTCATGTGAGGGGACGGTGGATGTTGCATGCCAATATATCTCGGAATGGCTATGGAAATGCCATGATAGGTAGGTATGGTGGTTGTTTTTAGGAAGATATAAGGTGGATTATGTGTGATAGAGTGTATCATATCACGGGGTTTGGATGCACCCGCGAAGTTTGCACAGACTCTCGAGGTGAGAAAGGGCAATGCACAGTATCGAGGAGCCTAGCAAATTATGGAAAGGTCAGAGTGTGTATATCCATGGACTCACATTAGTCATAAAGAACTCATATACTTATTGTGAAGCCTTATTAGTTCTCTCGAAGCAAAGCACTATAGCATGCCCCTAGGGAGGAGGTTGGGAGGAGTTAACCATCGTGCGCGCCCGATTCGAACAACATGATAGGATTTTAATTCAGACATAAAAATGCTCACACCTCATCACCATGCCATGACCAATGCTTAGATGAGAATTAAATAACAAACTTTAATACCGATATTCCTACTAACCAATGATCATGAACCTATATCATTTCATATTACTACATCAATATAATCAACCCACGTTTCATCTTTGGTGAGCTACATGAAAGTTTTTATTATATCCCCCTTGAATACATATCCTTTTTGGACTAGTCTTATAACACGTGTAAATTACCATTCATATTGCCTTATACTCTCAAAAATATTTAAGTGAAGCGTGAGAGTTCCACTATTTCTATAAAATACAACCACTGCGGTGCTCTAACAAGATATAAGTGAAGAACATAGAGTATTCTAAAAAAATTTGATGAAATTGTGTCTCTCCAGAAAAGTGTGTCCAGCAAACGATGATTGTGGCAAACTAAAAGGAAAATAAACTACAATACACGATGCTCCAAGCAAAAGTCATATCATGTGATGAATAAAAATATAGGTCCAAGTGACATACCGATAGATTGGGGACGAAACAGGGGATGCCTTCCGGGGCATCCCCAAGCTTAGACGCTTGGCTTTTCCTTTAATATTACCTTGGGGTGCCTTGGTCATCCCCAAGCTTAGGGTCTTGCTGCTCCTTATTGTCGGGGCACGGATGCTCACGATCGCCTATGGGACCAGAGGTCCCTTGTGGTTCGGCAAGGGGGGTCACGTTGCACGAAGAGCGGAGAGCATGAGACGGCGCGACGATCAGGACATAGGCATTTTACCCAGGTTTGGGCCGCTGCTAAGCGTAAAACCCTACTCCTGATTTTTGGTGGATTGATTGGAGGAACACGAAGAACGCACAGCGCCTAACCCCGGCAAGGACTGCTGTCGAGGAAAGAGCTGCTATGCGAGTACAAGTGTTCGGGGGTCCGAATCCTGAGCTAGGTTGCCTTGGGCCTCCTTTTATAGTGTAAGGGGTTACCACAATGGCAAAACAGTCATTATCTATTGATTAGATAGCTAAGCAGAGCTATCATACCTAACTCTGGCATTTAGGACAAAATGCCATGATTACTTGCCTAGGTGGCGCTCCGGGGTGCATCCGCGGCAAGCTCTTGCCACCGCTTGGTCGGTTGTTGCTTATGGTCTTGACACGCTGCAGGGCGGGTGTCAACCCAGCGTAACTTGCATTCCGATGTGTCGCCATGTGCTTAGCGAGAGCTGATTAGCCGCCTAAGAGCTCGACACCGCATCGATAAGTGACAGGCGTAGCGATGCGGTGGAGCGGTGGCCGGTTGGCTTGCACCTGCCGGGGAGTGGCTTGCCAGGTCTTCTGGAAGGTGTGCATGTCTTGCTCCCCGGCAAGCATCGGGGGCGTGCTTGGCGCGTTGCAGTCCAGGCTTGGGCTGCCGCGTTGGGTTTGCTGGAGTCTGGTCTTGATCATTCGCCGGGTTTTTGCTTCTACCGCCTGTGCATAAGTCAGGGGCACTGGGTACCCTTGTACTAGTGCACCGACAGGAGCCCCCGGGACTGGCCCATACGTGCTCGCCAAGTGTCGTTGGGTCAGGCCCAAGTTTCATGCACAGGCGCGCAATGTGAGGGAATAACTGCCAATTTATTGGTCAGCACTGACCCACCACCTCAGCCGTTTCCGCCACGCTCGCCGCATGCATTGTGGGGAGTTAGCGACGGGCGCGCGTCACTTAGAGCCTTGGTCGTGGCAGAAAACGCAGCGCCATGGATTGGAGCGGCGGGGCGGTTACCTGTTCGCCCGTGATCGTGGGCGATGGAATTGGTGGAGATGGGCGGCGACCCTTGCAGAGGAGGAGAGCCAGCCCCCGCGTCCTCCCCTATAAATTGGGGGTCGCGAGGGGCGATGCTCATCCATCCTTTCTTCCTCCTTGAGTCCAAATCAGAAGAGCTCGCCCTTCTGCTTCCTTGTCTTGAGCCGCGCTTGCTGCTGGCATGCCCAGGGGACGAGGGCGTCCTTTGGCCTCTGCCTCAATGGTGAGGGGTTCCCGTCGGGACCATGCCACCGCTTCAGCCGTGGAGGCAGGGGCGGTTCGAGTGCGCGTGGTGGAGGAGCCGGAAGGGGCCGAAGTCGACGTGGGTCCCACGGCCGGGGAAGACGGAGTGCTGCTTCTCTTCCTCCTCCGCCATCAGACCCTCCCCTCGAGGAGGCCCGTGCCGAGGGAACGGCGCTGGAGTTCGTCATCAAGCTGCGTGGTCCTCCCCGAAGCCGCATGCGCCTTCCTCATCCTTTCGCCAGGGTGATGGAGGTTGACAAGCCGCACACCCTGTGGTTGCGGGCGCATGGTTGCTATAATGGTGCCGCGCGAGTGGACGTGGAGTACCCGGAGCGTCGCGTCATGCTTCTTAGGCGCGAGTGGAAAACCTTCGCCCGTGCCCACAACCTCATGGGTGGGCACGTCCTCCGCTTCAAGATGATGGAGGCCGACCTGCTCTTCGTCAAGATTTATGGGCGTTTGGGCGCTCGTCTTGGCTGCTGCGAGGAGAGCTCGAGTGATGTCGAAAGTTCCTCCTCGAGCGATAGCGACGAGGAGGACAGTGTCGTTGAAGACGACAACGACGAGTCCCGGGCCGTCAAGTCGGAGTACGACGACCTGGGCTCCAGCTGATCGTCGGCCGCACCATCACCGTCATTCCACTCCTCCTCCCCTCCCCCCCCCCCCCCCGCCAGAGCGATTTGCCGCGGGTTCTCGACTTGGGCGCCGCCTCTTCTTCTCAGCTGGACCCCGGCAGGCACGTGGACTTCGGCTTCGTCTTCTTTTCGGTGGGCCTGCCGTCCGTGCAATGCTGGTCCTGACGGGGTTAGGCTGGGCTCCTGTTGGGGTCCTCCCTCTGCTCTTTTTCTCTTGTAATCTACCCCTAGAGGAGAAATCAAAATAAAGAGTTACTAAAAAGGAGCGCCCTCTTATGTAATCATTATCCCGCTTGTATCGGAAATGAATGAGAATAAAGTGCCATTTTGTTCCTGCAAGTACTATCCTTTTCTTTCCCTATTTATGCTGTTTTGGGATGTTTGGTCCTTGCTACACGGAGCCACTTGCCGGATCACAACTTAACCACGAGTGCCAAGGGGAAACGAGCCCCCAGCAACAGGTTGGCGTTGTTCCGCGGTAGAGCTCCTTGCCGGTGTCGGCGTAGCTCCCCGCAGTTGTTGATCAAAAAACAGGGCGGCGGCTCGTCCCGGCAAGGGTTTTCACCACGTGGAGGACTCCACTACCCACAGCGAGGGAAATACTACGGATTTCCTTAGGCATCGGGAAAACACTGAACTTGGGATGTGTAATTGTACTTATCTTTTCCAATTTGTATCCCTCTTGAGGGCTTGATGGGCCATCGTCTTCGTTCTTTCGCTTCTCTTTCCTGTCTTCCCGACGGTCCGTCGCGTAGGGAGAGGAAAGTAACAAAGATTACAGGTTCATCAAGTACTCTAGCAAATCTTATATCTTAAAAGCAATAACACTGCAATCATGAAAATGCATAATGAGCATGTAAGATGTCGATATGATGCAGTGCCTAGCTTTATTATTGTCGCACGGGGTCTGCGCCTGGCTTTGTACAAAGGGTTACATGCAACATCGGCAATGCTTGTACAAAAGGTGGCTATCGGGGGCTGCACCCGACAGCCACGGCTTACGGGTACAACTTACAAAGATGCTCAATATTCCATGAGTTAAGCACCTTGGTGCCATCTTCGGTCTCCAGACGGACAGCGTCGGGTCTGGTGACTCGTGCTACCCGGTAAGGGCCTTCCCACTTCGGTGTCAACTTGGCGGACTGAACACGCCGAAGGACAAGGTCGCCTTCCTCAAGGCTCCGGGCGTGAACCCTGCGGCTATGGTAGCGGCGCAGAGCTTGCTGGTAGCGTGCTGCACGCACAGCAGCCCAGAGACGGACTTCCTCGAGGAGCGTGGCATCGTCATGTCGCAGCTCTTGTTGCTCTACTTCATCGTAGGCAAGCACTCGAGGTGACCCGTATATGAGTTCTATGGGGAGCACTGCTTCCGCCCCGTACACTAGGGAGAAGGGCGTCTAGCCGGTAGCTCGATTTGGTGTCGTCCTGAGGGACCAAAGAACCAACGGCAACTCATCTATCCAGCGTCTGCCGCTCTTCCGCGGCTTATCAAAAGTCCTTGTCTTGAGTCCTCGCAGCAGTTCAGCATTCATCCTCTCGACTTGCCCGTTGCTTCTCGGGTGAGCAACAGAGGCGAAGGAGACCTTGCTTCCAAAGCTTTGGATATATTGCATGAAAGCGCGGCTCGTGAACTGGGTGCCATTGTCGGTGATCACTCTGTTAGGCACTCCAAAGCGGCACACCAATCCTTTCATGAACTTGATAGCTGCCTGTGCGGTAACCTTTCTCACTGGTTCCACCTCAGGCCACTTTGTGAACTTGTCGGTTGCCACGAACAAGAACTCAAAGCCCCCGACAGCACGGGGGAAGTTGCCCAGGATATCGAGACCCCAGACCGAGAATGGCTAGGATAAAGGGATTTTTTGCAGGGCTTGTGATGGTTGATGGATGTTCTTGGAATGGAACTCACAGGCTTCACACTTGGTGACCAGCTCAAGCCGCAATGGATGCCCAGGCCGCTGCCGAGGCCAAGCTAGCTTTTCTCTATAAGCAGGTTAAGAGCGTTGCTTCCCTTGCGGAGAAGGCTTCGGACGAGGCGGATCGTGCCCGCGGCCTCCAGCATACGCGCTCCCAGATGTTCCAGTCCCTCAAGAAGAGGGCCAACCGAGCCTTGAGTGACATCTGCGGCGCGAGTGTCTCGAGCCCCCTGGTTCCAGGCGACGCTGGGTACCTGGGCTTCTTCTCCAGGGTCGTGGAGTGCCTTGAGGGGGGCGCAGAGAAGATCCGCGAGTTCGTGGAGGAGAAGCGCCGTGACCTCCTCGCGTGGGCGGCTTCGCACGTCTTCAGCCACCTCCTTCGCCTCGATCCGCACTTCAACTTCGGGGCAGTGCTTGCCCCGGTGCCTGAAGTGATCCGATGCGCCCTCGCCGGGTGGGTGGAGGATCACGTGGAGGACTTGATCATGGGATTTTCTTCTGAGGAACCGGAGGACCATGGCAGAGCCGGGGGCCGCGAGCCCGGCAGCGATGGCAACGGCGTAGGCGATGACGATGGCCTGTATCCATGAGTAGTATTCATGTTCGCCTGTCGGGGTCGTGAGCGCAGCCAAGTGGCGGCTTGAGCGTGTTTTTGGAGGGACCTCTGAGGATGCCCCCGTGTTGCGTGGTACGCGACGTTGTATGTTTTTTGTCAAAAGCTCCTGTCGGCCTGGATGACCGCCCCTCGCGAGCGCCCGAGTGTTTGTGCCTTGGCAGGGTATGTGCGATAGCGCACTCACCGCGCCCAGCCTTCGCCCCGGGTCGATCGCGAGGGCGGAGGGGTC
Source organism: Elymus sibiricus (assembly GCA_039707655.1). NCBI lineage: Eukaryota > Viridiplantae > Streptophyta > Magnoliopsida > Poales > Poaceae > Elymus > Elymus sibiricus. The sequence goes on along the minus strand of CM077667.1, from coordinate 195,009,639 downwards.
CGGTAGGAGCCGAACTTCCGATAGAAAGCGAGGTACCAAACGGAAATCATTACCAGAAAGAATGACCCCCTCCCCTTAATTTCTAGAAGAAAATCACAAGAACTCCAAGTTTTATTCCAGAAAATGGAAAATTCGAATACAAGAATGGGCAAAGAACAGCCGCGTCCGGCATTTAGACTAATCTTCGTCTTCGTCTTCTCCCCAGCACGGAGCGTAGGGCTTCCACGTTGCGCGGGCATAGCCATTGGGGGGCAGTGCTGTCCACCGGCGCGGAGCATGGGGCTACCACTTGGGCGTGGGATGGAACCCCTCCGCGTCCTCGGGGGGCTCCGGGCGTATACAGCCCACTCATTATTACGTGAGTGTCGCGGCTTGGGCCTGGGGGTGCGCTGAGAGCTCCATGCCTCCCTGTCATGGAGCCCGCTCCCAGCCCCCAAGCATGATGCGGCAACGTGGGATGGGTCCCGAACGGGCCCTCGAGCGCGGGGCGAGCCCCCCACGCTCTTCGCAGGGAGGGCCCATTCCGGAGCAGGTCCTCGGGTTCTCCAAAGCCCGGGGACAGATGTCGTCCTTGTAGCGGCACCGCAGCCCCCTATGTCGCGGGCGGGGCTCGGCGCAGGGGCCCACCGTCGCGTGCGAGGCGGACGCCCAAGGCGGTACCCCAGCGCGCCTCGCTGGGGTGCCCGGGGGCTCCGCGCAGGTACCCCACCGCCCATCCCCGGGCGGGCGGAACCGGGCCCGGGGACATGGGTGAGTACGTGGGCTCTTGCCACCGGTTGAGCGAAACCTGGCCCGGAGACATGGGCGTGTGTTCCACCCTCCGTCTCTGGGTAGGAGTCGACCAGCCAGGGGACATGGGCGTATGTTCCACCCTCCGTCCCCCAACTGGGGGCACCCGGCCTGAGGACATGGGCGTGTGTTCCACCCTCCGTCCACAGGTTGGGAGCACCTGGCCTGAGGACATGGGCGTGTGTTCCACCCTCCGTCTCCAGGCTGGTGTCGCCCTGCCTGGGGACATGGGCGTGTGTTCCACCCTCCATCTCCAGGCAGACGACACCCGGTCCGCGGACCCAGGCACTCGCCAAGCGTAGCCCCCCACCAGCGGGCACGCCTCACGGGGTTGCCAGTGCCTGGCATCCTCGCGAGGCCGGCCCCGCCAGCCGCCCTCGCGAGGCTGTTCGCACCAGCCCCGACGAAAGCCGCTCGCAGGGTCGCATACGCTCCTCCTGTTGTCGCGGTGGTCGGCGCTGCTCCCATCATGTCCCGGGCGCTCGCCAACGTAGTCGTGGTAGAGTTGCGCAAGCCCCTGGGTGTTGGTGTAGACGAGCCGCCGGGCGCTCTCCCCTGACGCGTCGGGTGTGCTGGGAGTCGCATTGCGGCGCCTACCCCACGCGGCTGACAGCTCTTGTCGGCCCCCGTCTATGCCAGGGGCTAACTCCTGCGTGCCCAACGAGCCGGGCCGTACTCCCGGCGGATGCGGGTCACGACGCGCTTCTCCCGTGCGTCCGCACGTCCTCAGCATCTCGGTGATTGGTTGAGCGACTTCATGGATGCGAACCTCCTGGGTCTCACCGGTCGTGGTGGTGCGCATGGCCGTGCGGCGCATCCAGTTGTCGTAGCATCCGCGAGCAATACAGAACGGATGCGGCTCACGGGCCCCGTGGAGCGTGATTCGCCCACGTGCCGGGTCGCGGCGAGCCTGGGGGGATGACGCCGCAACGTGGACGCTAGTGATGGCCAGAGCGGCGAGGGCACGTTGCGCGGTTGGCGAGGGCGATAGCCCCCAGTGCATGTCCGAGGCCGGGCTGGAGACGGCGCCTTCTGACGGAAGAGCGAGGCGGCGCGGGCTGCCGAGGTCTGGCGGCGTCGCCCGAGCAACGCGGGCAGCCCGTCGTTCGGCGCGGGCTCGGCGTCCCTTGGCCATGAAAGCACCGAGCGGAGGCGAGGCGAAGCTTCAGTGAGGATCCCGACACGCCCCTACCTGGCGCGCCAAATGTCGGATTTCGGGCTCCGCAAAACCCTAAGGAATTCTAACCCAGGGGCGTGTGCGGAGATTCCCCAACAGCTTCGCCTCCTCCAGGCCCGCAACACGATGACCTCACTCGATGGCGAGGAAGAAGATGGCACACGAGAGTTTACCCAGGTTCGGGCCGCTGCGAAGCGTAAAACCCTACTCCTGCCTTTGGTGGATTGCCTCACGATGAGGTTTGTGGGTGAACTAGTACAGTGGTGTCTTTGCAGGGTGGTTGCTTCGTGTCTCTCTAACGGGTTGCCTAGCTTCTATTTATAGCGGCCCGGGTCCTCTTCCCTTATCGCAATGGCGGGAAGGGATCCCACAACGGCCAAATTTGAAAGGGGACCGGAGGTACATCTTATCCTGACGAAAGGCGGTCTCCGCCAGCAAAGTAGTCGTCGGTGATGCAGAGGTGGGCTCGATGATGACGTCCATCCTGCGGGGCTTGGGGTCTTGGTCTTGTTGCACCAAAGTAGAAACCTTTGGGGGGCGCTTTGGGAACCTGCGTTCGTCCTTGCCTCCTTTGCACCAAAGGGGGAACTGTCCCCTCTGGCGCGCTGGCGCCCGCATGGCTTAGCTGGCGTCACCCTTGGCCTCCTGAGGTCGTGTGTAGCATAGGAGTCTCCGCCGCTCGGGAGGAGGCCTGGGGAGGCCTACCTCCCCGCGGGTCTTGGCGATGTTTCCCTCGCGAGCTCGGGGTCTCGCGAGGCCCTTGGGTTGAGCGAGGCCGCGCTGGGCCATACTCGGTCGTCGAAGTGGGCCACGCTCTGGCCGCAGGCAGGCAAGTCTGGGTACCCCGGTATCCAGAACGCCGACAGGATAGTAACAAAGTCCCTTCTCTCTTTTTCTCTCACTTTTTTCTTTTCTCTCTTTTTTTTGTTCTTCTCTTTTTTATTTTCTTTTCTATTTTTTTGTGGTGGGCTCATTTGGCCTCCCCCCCATTTTTATTTTTCGTCTGGAGTCTCATCCTGACTTGTGGGGGAATCATAGTCTCCATCATCCTTTCCTCACTGGGAAAATGCTCTAATAATGATGATCGTCACACTTTTATTTACTTACAACTCGAAGTTACAACTCAATAAAGAATAATATGACTCTATATGAATGCCTATGACAGTGTACTAGGATGTGCAATGATCTAGCATAACATGTAATCAATGATGAATAGTGGCTTTGCCACAAATACTATGTCAGCTCTATATGATCATGCAAAGCAATATGATGATGAACACACATGTCATGTGAGGGGACGGTGGATGTTGCATGCCAATATATCTCGGAATGGCTATGGAAATGCCATGATAGGTAGGTATGGTGGTTGTTTTTAGGAAGATATAAGGTGGCTTATGTGTGATAGAGTGTATCATATCACGGGGTTTGGATGCACCCGCGAAGTTTGCACAGACTCTCGAGGTGAGAAAGGGCAATGCACAGTATCGAGGAGCCTAGCAAATTATGGAAAGGTCAGAGTGTGTATATCCATGGACTCACATTAGTCATAAAGAACTCATATACTTATTGTGAAGCCTTATTAGTTCTCTCGAAGCAAAGCACTATCGCATGCCCCTAGGGAGGAGGTTGGGAGGAGTTAACCATCGTGCGCGCCCGATTCGAACAACATGATAGGATTTTGTTTCAGACATAAAAATGCTCACACCTCATCACCATGCCATGACCAATGCTTAGATGAGAATTAAATAACAAACTTTAATACCGATATTCCTACTAACCAATGATCATGAACCTATATCATTTCATATTACTACATCAATATAATCAACCCACGTTTCATCTTTGGTGAGCTACATGAAAGTTTTTATTATATCCCCCTTGAATACATATCCTTTTTGGACTAGTCTTATAACACGTGCAAATTACCATTCATATTGCCTTATACTCTCAAAAATATTTAAGTGAAGCATGAGAGTTCCACTATTTCTATAAAATACAACCACCGCGGTGCTCTAACAAGATATAAGTGAAGCACATAGAGTATTCTAAAAAATTGTGATGAAAGTGTGTCTCTCCAGAAAAGTGTGTCCAGCAAACAATGATTGTGGCAAACTAAAAGGAAAATAAACTACAATAAACGATGCTCCAAGCAAAACTCATATCATGTGATGAATAAAAATATATCTCCAAGTTACATACCGATAGATTGGGGAAGCTTAGACGCTTGGCTATTCCTTTAATATTACCTTGGGGTGCCTTGGTCATCCCCAAGCTTAGGGTCTTGCTGCTCCTTATTGTCGGGGCACAAATGCTCATGATCGCCTATGGGACCAGAGGTCCCTTGTGGTTCGGCAAGGGGGGTCACGTTGCACGAAGAGCGGAGAGCATGAGACGGCGCGACGATCAGGACATAGGCATTTTACCCAGGTTCGGGCCGCTGCTAAGTGTAAAACCCTACTCCTGCTTTTTGGTGGATTGATTGGAGGAACACGAAGAACGCACAGCGCCTAACCCCGGCAAGGACTGCTGTCGGGGAAAGAGCTGCTATGCGAGTACAAGTGTTCGGGGGTCCGAATCCTGAGCTAGGTTGCCTTGGGCCTCCTTTTATAGTGCAAGGGGTTAGCACAATGGCAAAACAGTCATTATCTATTGATTAGATAGCTAAGCAGAGCTATCATACCTAACTCTGGCATTTAGGACAAAATGACATGATTACTTGCCTAGGTGGTGCTCGGGGGTGCATCCGCGGCAAGCTCTTGCCACCGCTTGGTCGGTTGTTGCTTATGGTCTTGACACGCTGCAGGGCGGGTGTCAACCGAGCGTAACTTGCATTCCGATGTGTCGCCACATGCTTAGCGAGAGCTGATTAGCCGCCTGAGGGCTCGACACCGCATCGATAAGTGACAGGCGTAGCGATGCGGTGGAGCAGTGGCCGGTTGGCTCGCACCTGCCGGGGAGTGGCTTGCCGGGTCTTCTGGAAGGTGTGCATGTCTTGGTCCCCAGCAAGCATCGGGGGCGTGCTTGGCGCGTTGCAGTCCAGGCTTGGGCTGCCGCGTTGGGTTTGCTGGAGTCTGGTCTTGATCATTCGCCGGGTTTTTGCTTCTACCGCCTGTGCATAAGTCAGGGGCACTGGGTACCCCTGTACTAGTGCACCGACAGGAGCCCCCGGGACTGGCCCATACGTGCTCGCCAAGTGTCGTTGGGTCAGGCCCAAGTTTCATGCACAGGCGCGCAATGTGAGGGAGTAACTGCCAATTTATTGGTCAGCACTGACCCACCACCTCAGCCGTTTCCGCCAGGCGCGCCGCATGCATTGCGGGGAGTTAGCGACGGGCGCGCGTCACTTAGAGCCCTGCTCGTGGCACAAAATGCAGCGCCATGGATTGGAGCGGCGGGGCGGTTACCTGTTCGCCCGTGATCGTGGGCGATGGAATTGGTGGAGATGGGCGGCGACCCTTGCAGAGGAGGAGAGCCAGCCCCAGCGTCCTCCTCTATAAATTGGGGGTCGCGAGGGGCGATACTCATCCATCCTTTCTTCCTCCTTGAGTCCAAATCCACAGAGCTCGCCCTTCTGCTTCCTTGTCTTGAGCCGCGCTTGCTGCTGGCATGCCCAGGGGACGAGGGCGTCCTTTGGCCTCTGCCTCAACGGTGAGGGGTTCCCGTCGGGACCATGCCACCGCTTCAGCCGTGGTGGCAGGGGCAGTTCGAGTGCGCATGGTGGAGGAGCCGGAAGGGACCAAAGTCGACGTGGGTCCCACGGCCGGGGAAGACGGAGTGCTGCTTCTCTTGCTCCTCCGCCATCAGACCCTCACCTCGAGGAGGCCCATGTCGAGGGAACGGCGCTGGAGTTCGTCATCAAGCTGCGTGGTCCTCCCCGAAGCCGCATGCGCCTTCCTCATCCTTTCGCCAGGGTGATGGAGGTTGACAAGCCGCACACCCTGTGGTTGCGGGCGCATGGTTGCTATAATGGTGCCGCGTGAGTGGACGTTGAGTACCCGGAGCGTCGCGTCATGCTTCTTAGGCGCGAGTGGAAAACCTTCGCCCATGCCCACAACCTCATGGGTGGGCACGTCCTCCGCTTCAAGATGATGGAGGCCGACCTGCTCTTCATCAAGATTTATGGGCGTTTGGGTGCTTGTCTTGGCTGCTGCGAGGAGAGCTCGAGTGATGTCGAAAGTTCCTCCTCAAGCGATAGCGACGAGGAGGACAGTGTCGGTGAAGACGACAACGACGAGTCCCGGGCCGTCAAGTCGGAGTTCGACGACCTAGGCTCCAGCTGATCATCGGCCGCACCATCACCGTCATTGCGCTCCTCCTCCTCCCCCCCCCCCCCCCCCGGCAGAGCGATTTGCCGCGGGTTCTCGACTTGGGCGCCGCCTCTTCTTCTCAGCTGGACCCCGGCAGGCTCGTGGACTTCGGCTTCGTCTTCTTTTTGGTGGGCCTGCCGTCCGTGCAATGCTGGTCCTGACGGGGTCAGGCTGGGCTTCTGTTGGGGTCCTCCCTCTGCTCTTTTTCTCTTGTAATCTACCCCTAGAGGAGTAATCAAAATAAAGAGTTACTAAAAAGGAGCGCCCTCTTATGTAATCATTATCCCGCTTGTATCGGAAATGAATGAGAATAAAGTGCCATTTTCTTCCTGCAAGTACTATCCTTTTCTTTCCCTGTTTATGCTGTTTTGGGATGTTTGGTCCTTGCTACACGGAGCCACTTGCCGGATCACAACTTAACCACGAGTGCCAAGGGGAAACGAGCCCCCGGCAACAGGTTGGCGTTGTTCCCCGGTAGAGCTCCTTGCCGGTGTCGGCGTAGCTCCTCGCAGTTGTTGATCAAAAAACAGGGCGGCGGCTCATCCCGGCAAGGGTTTTCACCACGTGGAGGACTCCACTACCCACAGCGAGGGAAATACTATGGATTTCCTTAGGCATCGGGAAAACACTGAACTTGGGATGTGTAGTTGTACTTATCTTTTCCAATTTGTATCCCTCTTGAGGGCTTGATGGGCCATCGTCTTTGTTCTTTCGCTTCTCTTTCCTGTCTTCCCGACGGTCCGTCGCGTAGGGAGAGAAAAGTAACAAAGATTACAGGTTCATCAAGTACTCTAGCAAATCTTAAATCTTAAAAGCAATAACACTGCAATCATGAAAATGCGTAATGAGCATGTAAGATGTCGATATGATGCAGTGCCTAGCTTTATTATTGTCGCATAGGGTCTGCGCCTGGCTTTGTAAAAAGGGTTACATGCAACATCGGCAATGCTTGTACAAAAGGTGGCTGTCGGGGGCTGCACCCGACAGCCGCGCCTTATGGGTAGAACTTACAAAGATGCTCAATATTCCATGAGTTAAGCACCTTGGTGCCATCTTCGGTCTCCAGATGGACAGCGTCGGGTCTGGTGACTCGTGCTACCCAGTAAGGGCCTTCCCACTTCGGTGTCAACTTGGCGGACTGAACACGTCGAAGGATAAGGTCGCCTTCCTCAAGGCTCCGGGCGTGAACCCTGCGGCTATGGTAGCGGCGCAGAGCTTGCTGGTAGCGTGCTGCACGCACAGCAGCCCAGAGACGGACTTCCTCGAGGAGCGTGGCATCGTCATGCCGCTGCTCTTGTTGCTCTACTTCATCGTAGGCAAGCACTCGAGGTGACCCGTATATGAGTTCTGTGGGGAGCACTGCTTCCGCCCCGTACACTAGGTAGAAGGGCGTCTAGCCGGTAGCTCGATTTGGTGTTGTCCTGAGGGACCAAAGAACCAACGGCAGCTCATCTATCCAGCGTCTGCCGCTCTTCCGCGGCTTATCAAAAGTCCTTGTCTTGAGTCCTCGCAGCACTTCAACATTCATCCTCTCGACTTGCCCGTTGCTTCTCGGGTGAGCAACAGAGGCGAAGGAGACCTTGCTTCCAAAGCTTTGGATATATTGCATGAAAGCGCGGCTCATGAACTGGGTGCCATTGTCGGTGATCACTCTGTTAGGCACTCCAAAGCGGCACACCAGTCCTTTCATGAACTTGATAGCTGCCTGTGCGGTCACCTTTCTCACTGGTTCCACCTCAGGCCACTTTGTGAACTTGTCGGTTGCCACGAACAAGAACTCAAAGCCCCCGACAGAACGGGGGAAGGGGCCCAGGATATCGAGACCCCAGACCGAGAATGTCCAGGATAAAGGGATTTTTTGCAGGGCTTGTGATGGTTGATGGATGTTCTTGGAATGGAACTCGCAGGCTTCACACTTGGTGACCAGCTCAAGCCGCAATGGATGCCCAGGCTGCTGCCGAGGCCAAGCTAGCTTTTCTCTATAAGCAGGTAAAGAGCGTTGCTTCCCTTGCGGAGAAGGCTTCGGACCAGGCGGATCGTGCCCGCGGCCTCCAGCATACGCGCTCCCAGATGTTCCAGTCCCTCAAGAAGAGGGCCAACCAAGCCTTGAGTGACATCTGCGGCGCGAGTGTCTCGAGCCCCCTGGTTCCAGGCGACGCAGGGTACCTGGGCTTCTTCTCCAGGGTCGTGGAGTGCCTTGAGGGGGGCGCAGAGAAGATCCGCGAGTTCGTGGAGGAGAAGCGCCGTGACCTCCTCGCGTGGGCGGCTTTGCACGTCTTCAGCCACCTCCTTTGCATCGATCCGCACTTCGACTTCGGGGCAGTGCTTGCCCCGGTGCCTGAAGTGATCCGAGGCGCCCTCGCCGGGTGGGTGGACGACCACGTGGAGGACTTGATCATGGGATTTTCTTCTGAGGAACCGGAGGACCATGGCAGAGCCGGGGGCCGCGAGCCCAGCAGCGATGGCGACGACGTAGGCGATGACGATGGCATGTATCCATGAGTAGTCTTCATGTTCGCCTGTCGGGGTCGTGAGCGCAGCCATGTGGCGGCTTGAGCGTGTTTTTGGAGGGACCTCTGAGGATGCCCCCGTGTTGCGTGGTACACGACGTTGTATGTTTTTGTCAAAAGCTCCTGTCGGCCTGGATGACCGCCCCTCGCGAGCGCCCAAGTGTTTGTACCTTGGCAGGGTATGTGCGATAGCGCACTCACCGCGCCCAGCCTTCGCCCCGGGTCGATCGCGAGGGCGGAGGGGTCCGGCAGGAGTCAAACTTCCCAAAGAAAGCGAGGTACCAAACGGAAATCGTTACCAGAAAGAATGACCCCCTCCCCTTAATTTCTAGAAAAAATCGCAAGAACTCCAAGTTTTATTCCAGAAAATGGAAAATTCGAATACAAGAATGGGCAAAGAACAGCCGCGTCCGGCATTTAGACAAATCTTCGTCTTCGTCTTCTCCCTAGCGCGGAGCGTAGGGCTTCCACGTTGCGTGGGCATAGCCATTGGGGGGCAGTGCTGTCCACCGGCGCGGAGCATGGGGCTTCCACCTGGGCATGGGATGGAACCCCTCCGCGTCCTCGGGGGGCTCCGGGCGTATACAGCCCACTCATTATTATGTGAGAGTGTCACGGCTTGGTCCTGGGGGTGCGCTGAGAGCTCCATGCCTCCCTGTCATGGAGCCCGCTCCCAGCCCCCAAGCATGATGCGGCGACGTGGGATGGGTCCCGAACGGGCCCTCGAGCGTGGGGTGAGCCCCCCACGCTCTTCGCAGCGAGGGCCCATTTCGGAGCAGGTCCTCGGGTTCTCCAAAGCCCGGGGACAGATGTCGTCGTTGTAGCGGCACCGCAGCCCCCTGTGTCGCGGGCGGGGCTCGGCGCAGGGGCCCATCGTCGCGTGCGAGGCGGACGCCCAAGGCGGTACCCCAGCGCGCCTCGCTGGGGTGCCCGGGGGCTCCGCGCAGGTACCCCACCGCCCGTCCCCGGGCGGGCGGAACCGGGCCCGGGGACATGGGTGAGTACGTGAGCTCTTGCCACCGGTTGAGCGAAACCTGGCCCGGAGACATGGGCGTGTGTTCCACCCTCCGTCTCTGGGTAGGAGTCGACCAGCCAGGGGACATGGGCATATGTTCCACCCTCCGTCCCCCAACTGGGGGCACCCGGCCTGAGGACATGAGCGTGTGTTCCACCCTCTGTCCACAGGTTGGGAGCACCTGGCCTGAGGACATGGGCGTGTGTTCCACCCTCCGTCTCCAGGCTGGTGTCGCCCTGCCTGGGGACATGGGCGTGTGTTCCACCCTCCGTCTCCAGGCAGGCGACACCCGGTCCGCGGACCCAGGCGCTCGCCAAGCATAGCCCCCCACCAGCGGGCACGCCTCACGGGGTTGCCAGTGCCTGGCATCCTCGCGAGGCCGGCCCCGCCAGCCGCCCTCGCGAGGCTGTTCGCACCAGCCCCGACGAAAGCCGCTCGCGGGGTCGCATATGCTCCTCATGTTGTCGCGGTGGTCGGCGCTGCTCCCATCATGTCCCGGGCGCTCGCCAACGTAGTCGTGGTAGAGTTGCGCAAGCCCCTGGGTGTTGGTGTAGACGAGCCGCCGGGCGCTCTCCCCTGACGCGTCGGGTGTGCTAGGAGTCGCATTGCGGCGCCTACCCCACGCGGCTGACAGCTCTTGTCGGCCCCCGTCTATGCCAGGGGCTAACTCCTGCGTGCCCAACGAGCCGGGCCGTACTCCCGGCGGGGGCGGGTCACGACGCGCTTCTCCCGTGCGTCCGCACGTCCTCAGCATCTCGGTGATTGGTTGAGCGACTTCATGGATGCGAACCTCCTGGGTCGTCCCGTAGGGAAACGCCTGGGTCTCACCGGTCGTGGTGGTGCACATGGCCGTGCGGCGCATCCAGTTATCGTAGCGTCCGCGAGCAATACAGAAAGGATGCGGCTCACGGGCCCCGTGGAGCGTGATTCGCCCACGTGCCGGGTCGCGGCGAGCCCAGGGGGATGACGCCGTGACGTGGACGCTAGGGATGGCCAGGGCGGCGAGGGCACGTTGCGCGGTTGGCGAGGGCGACAGCCCCCAGTGCCTGTCCGAGGCCGGGCTGGAGACGGCGCCTTCTGACGAAAGAGCGAGGCGGCGCGGGCTGCCGAGGTCTGGCGGCGTCGCCCGAGCAACGCGGGCAGCTCGTCGTTCGGCGCGGGCTCGGCGTCCCTTGGCCATGAAAGCACCGAGCGGAGGCGACGTGAAGCTTCAGTGAGGATCCCGACACGCCCCTACCTGGCGCGCCAAATGTCGGATTTCGGGCTACGCAAAACCCTAAGGAATTCGAACCCAGGGGCGTGTGCGGAGATTCCCCAACAGCTTCGCCTCCTCCAGGCCCGCAACACGATGACCTCACTCGATGGCGAGGAAGAAGATGGCACACGAGAGTTTACCCAGGTTCGGGCCGCTGCGAAGCGTAAAACCCTACTCTTGCCTTTGGTGGATTGCCTCACGATGAGGTTTGTGGGTGAACTAGTACAGTGGTGTCTTTGCAGGGTGGTTGCTTCGTGTCTCTCTACCGGGCTGCCTAGCCTCTATTTATAGCGGCCCGGGTCCTCTTCCCTTATCGCAATGGCGGGAAGGGATCCCACAGCGGCCAAATTTGAAAGGGGACAGGAGGTACATCTTATCCTGACGAAAGGCGGTGTCCGCCAGCAAAGTAGTCGTCGGTGATGCAGAGGTGGGCTCGATGATGACGTCCATCCTGCGGGGCTTGGGGTCTTGGTCTTGTTGCACTGAAGTAGAAACCTTTGGGGGCGCTTTGGGAACCTGTGTTCGTCCTTGCCTCCTTTGCACCAAAGGGGGAACTGTCCCCTCTGGCGCGCTGGCGCCCGCATGGCTTAGCTGGCGTCACCCTTGGCCTCCTGAGGTCGTGTGTAGCATAGGAGTCTCCGCCGCTCGGGAGGAGGCCTGGGGAGGCCTACCTCCCCGCGGGTCTTGGCGATGTTTCCCTCGCGAGCTCGGGGTCTCGCGAGGGCCTTGGGTTGAGCGAGGCCGCGCTGGGCCATACTCGGTCGTCGAAGTGGGCCACGCTCTGGCCGCAGGCAGGCAAGTCTGGGTACCCCGGTATCCAGAACGCCGACAGGATAGTAACAAAGTCCCTTCTCTCTTTTTCTCTCACTTTTTTCTTTTCTCTCTTTTTTTTGTTTTTCCCTTTTTTATTTTCTTTTCTATTTTTTTGTGGTGGGCTCATTTGGCCTCCCCCCCCCCCATTTTTATTTTTCGTCTGGAGTCTCATCCTGACTTGTGGGGGAATCATAGTCTCCATCATCCTTTCCTCACTGGGAAAATGCTCTAATAATGATGATCGTCACACTTTTATTTACTGACAACTCGAAGTTACAACTCAATAAAGAATAATATGACTCTATATGAATGCCTATGACAGTGTACCAGGATGTGCAATGATCTAGCATAACATGTAATCAATGATGAATAGTGGCTTTGCCACAAACACTATGTCAGCTCTATATGATCATGCAAAGCAATATGATGATGAACACACATGTCATGTGAGGGGACGGTGGATGTTGCATGCCAATATATCTCGGAATGGCTATGGAAATGCCATGATAGGTAGGTATGGTGGTTGTTTTTAGGAAGATATAAGGTGGCTTATGTGTGATAGAGTGTATCATATCACGGGGTTTGGATGCACCCGCGAAGTTTGCACAGACTCTCGAGGTGAGAAAGGGCAATGCACAGTATCGAGGAGCCTAGCAAATTATGGAAAGGTCAGAGTGTGTATATCCATGGACTCACATTAGTCATAAAGAACTCATATACTTATTGTGAAGCCTTATTAGTTCTCTCGAAGCAAAGCACTATCGCATGCCCCTAGGGAGGAGGTTGGGAGGAGTTAACCATCGTGCGCGCCCGATTCGAACAACATGATAGGATTTTGTTTCAGACATAAAAATGCTCACACCTCATCACCATGCCATGACCAATGCTTAGATGAGAATTAAATAACAAACTTTAATACCGATATTCCTACTAACCAATGATCATGAACCTATATCATTTCATATTACTACATCAATATAATCAATGCACATTTCATCTTTGGTGAGCTACATGAAAGTTTTTATTATATCCCCCTTGAATACATATCCTTTTTGGACTAGTCTTATAACACGTGCAAATTACCATTCATATTGCCTTATACTCTCAAAAATATTTAAGTGAAGCGTGAGAATTCCACTATTTCTATAAAATACAACCACCGCGGTGCTCTAACAAGATATAAGTGAAGCACATAGAGTATTCTAAAAAATTATGATGAAAGTGTGTCTCTCCAGAAAAGTGTGTCCAGCAAACGATGATTGTGGCAAACTAAAAGGAAAATAAACTACAATACACGATGCTCCAAGCAAAACTCATATCATGTGATGAATAAAAATATAGCTCCAAGTGACATACCGATAGATTGGGGACGAAACAGGGGATGCCTTTCGGGGCATCCCCAAGCTTAGACGCTTGGCTATTCCTTTAATATTACCTTGGGGTGCCTTGGTCATCCCCAAGCTTAGGGTCTTGCTGCTCCTTATTGTCGGGGCACAGATGCTCACGATTGCCTATGGGACCAGAGGTCCCTTGTGGTTCGGCAAGGGGGGTCACGTTGCACGAAGAGCGGAGAGCATGAGACGGCGCGACGATCAGGACACAGGCATTTTACCCAGGTTCGGGCCGCTGCTAAGCGTAAAACCCTACTCCGGCTTTTTGGTGGATTGATTGGAGGAACACGAAGAACGCACAGCACCTAACCCCGGCAAGGACTGCTGTCGGGGAAAGAGCTGCTATGCGAGTACAAGTGTTCGGGGGTCTGAATCCTGAGCTAGGTTACCTTGGGCCTCCTTTTACAGTGCAAGGGGTTACCACAATGGCAAAACAGTCATTATCTATTGATTAGATAGCTAATCAGAGCTATCATACCTAACTCTGGCATTTAGGACAAAATGACATGATTACTTGCCTAGGTGGCGCTCGGGGGTGCATCCGCGGCAAGCTCTTGCCACCGCTTGGTCGGTTGTTGCTTATGGTCTTGACACGCTGCAGGGCGGGTGTCAACCGAGCGTAACTTGCATTCCGATGTGTCGCCACGTGCTTAGCGAGAGCTGATTAGCCGCCTGAGGGCTCGACACCGCATCGATAAGTGACACGCGTAGCGATGCAGTGGAGCGGTGGCCGGTTGGCTCGCACCTGCCGGGGAGTGGCTTGCCGGGTCTTCTGGAAGGTGTGCATGTCTTGGTCCCCGGCAAGCATCGGGGGCGTGCTTGGCGCGTTGCAGTCCAGGCTTGGGCTGCCGCGTTGGGTTTGCGGGAGTCTGGTCTTGATCATTCGCCGGGATTTTGCTTCTACCGCCTGTGCATAAGTCAGGGGCACTGGGTACCCATGTACTAGTGCACCGACAGGAGCCCCCGGGACTGGCCCATACGTGCTCGCCAAGTGTCGTTGGGTCAGGCCCAAGTTTCATGCACAGGCACGCAATGTGAGGGAGTAAGTGCCAATTTATTGGTCAGCACTGACCCACCACCTCAGCCGTTTCCGCCACGCGCGCCCCATGCATTGCGGGGAGTTAGCGATGGGCGCGCGTCACTTAGAGCCCTGGTCGTGGCAGAAAATGCAGCGCCATGGATTGGAGCGGCGGGGCGGTTACCTGTTCGCCCGTGATCGTGGGCGATGGAATTGGTGGAGATGGGCGGCGACCCTTGCAGAGGAGGAGAGCCAGCCCCAGCATCCTCCCCTATAAATTGGGGGTCACGAGGGGCGATACTCATCCATCCTTTCTTCCTCCTAGAGTCCAAATCCACAGAGCTCGCCCTTCTGCTTCCTTGTCTTGAGCTGCGCTTGCTTCTGGCACGCCCAGGGGACGAGGGCGTCCTTTGGCCTCTGCCTCAACGGTGAGGGATTCCCGTCGGGACCATGCCACCGCTTCAGCCGTGGAGGCAGGGGCGGTTCGAGTGCGCGTGGTGGAGGAGCCGGAAGGGGCCGAAGTCGACGTGGGTCCCACGGCCGGGGAAGACGAAGTGCTGCTTCTCTTCCTCCTCCGCCATCAGACCCTCCCCTCGAGGAGGCCCATGCCGAGGGAACGGCGCTGGAGTTCGTCATCAAGCTGCGTGGTCCTCCCCGAAGCCGCATGCGCCTTCCTCATCCTTTCGCCAGGGTGATGGAGGTTGACAAGCTGCACACCCTGTGGTTGCAGGCGCAAGGTTGCTATAATGGTGCCGCGCGAGTGGACGTTGAGTACCCGGAGCGTCGCGTCATGCTTCTCAGGCGCGGGTGGCAAACCTTCGCCCGTGCCCACAACCTCATGGGTGGGCACGTCCTCCGCTTCAAGATGATGGAGGCCGACCTGCTCTTCATCAAGATTTATGGGCGTTTGGGAGCTCGTCTTGGCTGCTGCGAGGAGAGCTCGAGTGATGTCGAAAGTTCCTCCTCGAGCGATAGCGACGAGGAGGAAAGTGTCGGTGAAGACGACAACGACGAGTCCCGGGTCATCAAGTCGGAGTACGACGACCTGGGCTCCAGCTGATCGTCGGCCGCACCATCACCGTCATTGCGCTCCTCCTCCTCCCCCCCCCCCCCGGCAGAGCGATTTGCCGCGGGTTCTCGACTTGGGCGCCGCCTCTTCTTCTCAGCTGGACCCCGGCAGGCTCGTGGACTTCGGCTTTGTCTTCTTTTCGGTGGGCCTGCCGTCCGTGCAATGCTGGTCCTGACGGGGTCAGGCTGGGCTTCTGTTGGGGTCCTCCCTCTGCTCTTTTTCTCTTGTAATCTACCCCTAGGGGAGAAATCCAAATAAAGAGTTACTAAAAAGGAGCGCCCTCTTATGTAATCTTTATCCCGCTTGTATCGGAAATGAATGAGAATAAAGTGCCATTTTCTTCCTGCAGGTACTATCCTTTTCTTTCCCTGTTTATGTTGTTTTGGGATGTTTGGTCCTTGCTACACGGAGCCACTTGCCGGATCACAACTTAACCACGAGTGCCAAGGGGAAACAAGCCCCCGGCAACAGGTTGGCGTTGTTCCCCGGTAGAGCTCCTTGCCGGTGTCGGCGTAGCTCCCCGTAGTTGTTGATCAAAAAACAGGGGGGCGGCTCGTCCCGGCAAGGGTTTTCACCACGTGGAGGACTCCACTACCCACAGCGAGGGAAATACTACGGATTTCCTTAGGCATCGGGAAAACACTGAACTTGGGATGTGTAATTGTACTTATCTTTTCCAATTTGTATCCCTCTTGAGGGCTTGATGGGCCGTCGTCTTCATTCTTTCGCTTCTCTTTCCTGTCTTCCCGACGGTCCGTCGCGTAGGGAGAGAAAAGTAACAAAGATTACAGGTTCATCAAGTACTCTAGCAAATCTTCTATCTTAAAAGCAATAACACTGCAATCATGAAAATGCGTAATGAGCATGTACGATGTCGATATGATGCAGTGCCTAGCTTTATTATTGTCGCACAGGGTCTGCGCCTGGCTTTGTACAAAGGGTTACATGCAAAATCGGCAATGCTTGTACAAAAGGTGGCTGTCGGGGGCTGCACCCGACAGCTGCGCCTTACGGGTAGAACTTACGAAGATGCTCAATATTCCATGAGTTAAGCACCTTGGTGCCATCTTCGGTCTCCAGACGGACAGCGTCGGGTCTGGTGACTCGTGCTACCCGGTAAGGGCCTTCCCACTTTGGTGTCAACTTGGCGGACTGAACACGTCGAAGGATAAGGTCGCCTTCCTCAAGGCTCCGGGCGTGAACCCTGCGGCTATGGTAGCGGCGCAGAGCTTGCTGGTAGCGTGCTGCACGCACAGCAGCCCAGAGACGGACTTCCTCGAGGAGCGTGGCATCGTCATGTCGCAGCTCTTGTTGCTCTACTTCATCGTAGGCAAGCACTCGAGGTGACCCGTATATGAGTTCTTTGGGGAGCACTGCTTCCGCCCCATACACTAGGGAGAAGGGCGTCTAGCCGGTAGCTCGATTTGGTGTCGTCCAGAGGGACCAAAGAACCAACGGCAGCTCATCTATCCAGCGTCTGCCGCTCTTCCATAGGTTATCAAAAGTCATTGTCTTGAGTCCTTGCAGCACTTCAGCATTCATCCTCTCGACTTGCCCGTTGCTTCTCGGGTGAGCAACAGAGGCGAAGGAGACCTTGCTTCCAAAGCTTTGGATATATTGCATGAAGGCGCGGCTCGTGAACTGGGTGCCATTGTCGGTGATCACTCTGTTAGGCACTCCAAAGCGGCACACCAGTCCTTTCATGAACTTGATAGCTGCCTGTGCGGTCACCTTTCTCACTGGTTCCACCTCAGGCCACTTTGTGAACTTGTCGGTTGCCACGAACAAGAACTCAAAGCCGCCGACAGCACGGGGGAAGGGGCCCAGGATATCGAGACCCCAGACCGAGAATGGCCAGCATAGAGGGATTTTTTGCAGGGCTTGTGATGGTTGATGAATGTTCTTGGAATGGAACTCGCAGGCTTCACACTTGGTGACCAGCTCAGTAGCGTCCTAGAGGGCAGTGGGCCAATAGAAACCCTGTCGGAAAGCTTTCCCGGCAAGGGCCCTTGTTCCAATGTGGGAACCACATACTCCTCCGTGAATCTCCGCCAACAGCCTCAGTCCATCCTCTCGGCAGATACACCTTAATTTCACACCGTTCGGTCGTCTTCTGTACAGGGTGTCATCGACAAACTGGTACATACTTGACCGGCGGGCTACTCTTTTGGCTTCCTCTTGCTCTTCGGGGAGTTCTCCTGTTTGAAGGAAATGGACTATATGATGCGCCCAGGTTGGAGCATGTGGCTCGACAACAAGGACTAAAGGCATCTCTTCGTCTCCGGGAGCGCTTGTCTCAACCGCTAGACCCTGAGGTCCTATGGGAGGGAGCTGCTCGTCAACCAGAAGGGGATTTTCCCCGGCAGCTTCTCTACTAGCGGCTTTGGGAAGCTCTGTCGGGAAATGCTTGCCGGAGTTCAGCTTTCTTCTCTTCTTGGACATCGTTGATGGGGATACCGATGGTTGAGTGAGGCGGAGAACAAAGGTTCCTGGTTCCATAGGAAGTTTCTGCGCAGCGCACTTTGATAGATGGTCAGCAATGCAGTTTTCTGCCCGTGGCACATGCTCTGTTTGCAGTCCATCAAAATGCTCCTCCAATTTCCTCACTTCTTCTACGTATGCCTCCATCAGTGGGCTCTGGTAATCCTTGTTGACTTGCTTTATCACAAGCTGAGAATCTCCTTGGACGATCAGCCTCTTTATTCCCAACTCTACCGCGATTCGGAGTCTGGCAAGGAGCCCCTCGTACTCAGTGGTATTGTTGGTGGCTTCCTCCCAGGGAAAGTGCATCTGAACGACGTACTTGAGGTGCTCTCCGGTAGGGCCGATGAGGAGCACGCCTGCTCCAGCGCCCTGGAGTGAGAAAGCATCGTTAAAGTACATGATCCAATCCTTGGGTGCTTCTTTGCCGGGGAGGATTGTCTCCGGAGCTTCATCATCTGGCGTGGGTGTCCATTCTGCAATAAACTCCGCCAACGCCCTGCTTTGAATGGTGGAAGTGCTCTCATACTTTAATCCAAAACTTGACAATTCCAATGCCCACTCAACTATCCTGCCAGTGGCTTCGGGGTTTCTCAGTATGCGTTGCAACGGGAAACGGGTGACAACTGTTATCTCATGGGCTTGGAAGTAGTGGCGCAGCTTCCTCGAGGCCATGATGAGGCTGAAGATCAGCTTTTGTACTCCAGAGTACCTTGATCTAGCCCCCTGTAGCAGGGAACTAACAAAGTACACAGGCGGCTGCACCATTTTCTTCTTTGCCACTTCTTTGGATCCGTTGTCAATCATTTGCTGAGATCCCCCTTGATCTATGTCGAGTCCTTCCGCGGATGTTTCTTTCCCACTCCCGGCAGCATCAGCAGTGGCTACTGAATCTCCATCCACTCCCCGTTGTGCCACCAGTGCTGCACTAACCACTTGATTCGTTGTTGTCAAATATAGCAGCAACGGCTCTTGCGGTTTAGGAATGACCAAGGTGGGAGCCGAGGATTGGTATTTCTTCAGGTCTTGCAGCGCTGCATTTGCCTCCAGGGTCCACTTCATTGGTCCAGCCTTGTTCAAGATTTTGAAGAACGGCAAGGCGCGCTCAGCGGACTTGGAGATGAACCTACTCAACGCGGCAACACATCCGGTCAGGCGTCTGATACCTTTGATGGTCTTGGGTACCTGTATCTGTTCAATTGCCTTGATCTTGTCGGGATTGGCTTCTATTCCTCGCTGAGATACGAAGAACCCAAGCAGCTTGCCGGATGGGACACCAAACACACACTTTTTAGGGTTGAGCTTCAGGTTGATCTTGCGCAAGTTTGTGAAAGTTTCTTCTAGATCTTGTATGAGAGTGGCTTCATCCTTGGTTGTAACGCCCAAGATGCGATCATATCCTTATTTTGGCACGAGGGCCTCGACGGGGATAGAAGCGCATCTCGTCGTTTTGCAAGAATGGATATCATTACAAGTACATGTAAGAAGAGATGAGTATATGGAATTGGCTTACACTCGCCACAAGCTACCTCAAATTCACATCAATACAACAACATATACAATCATCATACAGAAGAGCAGGGTCCGACTACGGACGAAATCAAACGATAAAATGACATCCATCCTTGCTATCCCAGGTTGCCGCCTCGAACCCATCCTATATTGATGAAGAAGAAGAAGAACTCCAAATCAAACAAGCATCGCGCTCACGTCAAAGCATCGCATTACATGTACCTGCAACTGTTGTTGTAGTAATCTGTGAGCCACAGGGACTCAGCAATCTCATTTCCAAGGGTATCAAGACTATTAAAGCTTAATGGGTGAGGTATGGTTAAGTGATGAGGCTGCAGCAAGCACTAAGCATTTATTTGAGTGGCTAACTTACGAGTACAAGAATATAGGGGGATGATCGTCGCATAAACGGACGTGAACTAGTAATGATCTCTAAGAGATCCTGAACGCCTGCTTACGTCAAACATAACCCCACCGTGTTCTCTCTCGGTTTAGAAATCACGAGAAGAGACGGTCACGATTACGCACACGGTTGGTGTATTTTATTTGGGTTTACTTCAAGTTTGCTATGACCGGGTGTTAAACAAAGTTTCCAAGTTGCCACGTAACCGCGGGCACGGCTTTCCGAAAGATTTAACCCTGCAGGGGTGCTCCAACTCATCCATCACAAATTAACCACATGCTGCGGGAATAACCTCGACCACGAATCCCGTGATCTGCTAGGAAATTTCGTAGGAAAACCGCAACCTCGAGATAGCCCGAAGTATTCTCGGAATTCCGCGCACAAGACGTTCGAGAAAGGTAAAACAAGTCCAGCAAGGCCGCCCGGCAGGCCAGATCCCGATAGGAGCCACGCGTATCTCGTTCTCAGGGCACTACCAGATGAGCAGTACGTACGGTGGCCTAATAGAAATCCCCCGAGTTGCCCCGGGGTGGCCTCGCAAGTGGCTCTGTTTTGGACCAACACTCATGAGGAGCACTGGCCCGGGTTGTTGATTAATTATCTGCGGGTGCCGGCGGGTCCCTATGCATTTTATTAGTTATTAGGCAAATATAGTACCAATGTTGGGCCTTGCCAGACAAGTTTTATCCTAAAACGAAAATCAAGGGGGTCCCCATAACAACCCCGAGCAAGTTAGGAGCGCTCAATATGGAACATAACACCGGTTCAAAAGTAACTAGGGCGGCAAGAGTGGAACAAAACACCAAGCAAAAGGCCAAGCCTTCCACCCTCTACCAAGTATATATGCGCATTAAATTAAATAGCAATAATATTGTGATATAACAAAAGGATATCCATGTTGCATATGGAAACATTGCACCTGCAACTAGCAACACTATAAGAAGGGCTGAGCAAGCGGTACCATAGCCAAACAATGGTTTGCTGGGATGTGGAGGGGTTAGAGGCTTATCATGGCATTTGGGAGGCTTGTCAAACAAGTGGTAGGTAGCGAGACAGCGATAGAAACGAGACAACTAGCATGGCAATGATAGTAGTGGTATTCAGGGAAATGATCATCTTGCCTGAGATCCCGCTTGGAAGAAGAACGAATCCATGAAGAAGATGAGCCAACGTAAAAGCAATCCGGAAACAACAATCAACACATGAACAACACCACAACATATGCATGACATGATGCGCAAACAAACATGATGCATGTCCATTTTAATTATGCAAGGCATGGCAATCACAACAAACAAATACTTCACATTAAGTGAAGTTCAATATGCAACGGGTTGCATATTGACGAAACTCCACGTTCGAAACATTTAGTTAACTCTCGTTTATTTACACGGCACGTTTAAATGTTGTTAACATGGCAAGAGGTGAAGCATAATGAAACTACACTATCTAGGCATCTTAAATGAGGTCGGAAACCACTTATAGTATTTCCGAAGCGACCTCATATGCAAATTATAAGTTTGGTCCAGATCTGAACTAATCAGGTTTTATATTTATTAAACAGGGAAATAAAGAGGACCATGTGATTCTACGCGTCATTCTAGTCGATTTACATATATAGATCATATAAAACGGAGCTACGGCCTAAAAGATATGGCCAACACAAGATGCATATGTCACGAATGCAAAATGCATGCAGCCAACCACCACAAGCATGTTAAATCATGGATGCAGCAAGGTATTATGAAACTACATGAAATTCTAAGCGATTTTCATGTAGAATATGTTCAAAACGGAGTAACGGTTCACCCACAACAAGCAACACAAGTTATAGACATAATCTGCCCAAAACAGCGACATAGCATATTGCACACATGAAAACAGCAAGCTCCAATATTCTAAAATGCACAAACTAAGCATGGGGCAGTAGCATATAACACACACTTCATTTCATCTTCACATATCATACTCAAAATAGTCATGGATCACATGGTAGGAAGCTCACAACGTGGCAATAAAATATAGCAGATTAGGACTTGGTGAAAATAACAGTTTTTAGCATAGCAGATTTTCATGGAGGCATATTGGCAGCAGTAAATCTATATGCTACAGGTCATATATTGGCATGAAACTCTACAGCATGGTATTAGACATGATGCACTACAAATCATTCCATTATGACAACATCAAATTATGCACAGATTCATGGCAAACGTCAACACAACATGGCATCATGAAGAAGACAGATTCGCAGACTTGGTGAAAATTAGACTAGACATGAGCAGCTGTTTTTAACAGATTGACATGTTGGACAATGAATATAACTATGATGCAAATCTTATGCATGGCAACCAATGGCATAACCTGGTAGACAATAACATGCTTAACAAAAGTCCCCTTGGGAGCAACCACAAAAGACTTCTAGATCAATAGCAAACCATATGGCAACATGGCAACAAAATAACAGTTTCAGACTTAGTGAAATTTAACTATCTCCCAAAACAGCAGTTTTGACTAGGCATGTTAACATGGCAATAACAGTAGCATAACAACCCTCTATAGGCATGGCAAGGACTCTAACAGCAAGTATACATTACACACTACAAAACATACCATTGGCACATGTTCATACGGGTCATGGATTGCTTAATATGAGCCTCGCAAAATGGAACTTAACGCTAACAGCAAACATTTTGACGATTACGACGGAATGCTCTTTTGCAACAGGGATATGGGCACGCAAACTAATCCTAATGCACATGAAAATACCACCATGATGTAAAGCACGAAGAGTAGATGCATTTTCATATAATACACATATAGATCCGACGCACGGATCATGAGATACGTGTCACACAAAATGCAATGACGCTGTTTAAAATCTGCAGTTTCCAGGGACTTAGCCGTTTTTTAAGCAATGTTCGTCGGATAGGCTAACTAATGAACGGTTCACACTATTAAAAATGCACGTCCGTAGAAAAGTTATAAAAGGCGAACGGGCGCAGGGTAATGGGTTCTCACCCGTGGGCCACTTGGGCCGGGCGACTGGGCAGGCTCGCGCAAGCTGGGGCCAGGCCTTGGGCCAGCGGGGCGGCGCCGGGCCCACGCGGCGGATCGGGTCATCCCCGACCTCTGGTCAAAGAAGAGGCGAGGGCATAGGGCGCCAGGGTTGACTCCGGCAGCGATGGTCCATGCGGTGGCCGGTAACGGGGTGGCGACGACGGGCTCTACCAGATCCGGTGGCTGTGCGGCGAACGGAGGTCGACGGACACGCGGTCCTCCATCGGCGGACCTGCAGATCGGGACATGGAGAGAGAGGTGAGGTCGAGAGGAGGAGAGAAGGAGAAGGGCGAGGCGGCGGGGTTGACCTGGCTCAGGGCTGCCAGCGGGCGGCGGCGCTCCCGCAAGCTCGTCGGCCGGCGGCAGGGCAAGGTTCGACGGCAGGGCGGGGTTCGGCGGCGGGGCGGCTTGGCACGACGCGGGCGAGCAGGAGGCTGCGTGGGTGAGCGGCTCAGGGGCGGAGGCGCGGTGCGGGCCTGTCCGGGCCCAGATGGGCTCGGGCGGGCCAGCTTCGGGCTCCGGCGGGCTTGCGGCGCTAAGGGAGGTTGGACAGGGCACGTGGAGGCCTCCCACTAGCTACGGGCGGCGGCGCGGTGGTGGCTCAGCCGCTGGCTGTGCGCCATGTTGCGGAGGGAGGTCGGCCGGCGCGGAATTAGAGGTGGGTGGCGGCGGCTGCAAGGTAGGGGCGCGGATTTCGAGGTGGGAGGTAGGGGAAGGCCATATTTGGAAGGGAAGGTCTTCCTTATATAGCGGGTTGGGCTAGGGTTAGGGGATCTCACCCGTTTTCGAGCCGTTCGATCTCGATCGGACGGCTCGGAAGTGGAGGGGGTTGCTAGGTGGGTTGTTGGGCTATGGAGAGGGATTGGGCTGAGATGAGAGGGGAGATGTGGCCCGGCACCGAGTGTTAACACACCAGAAACGTTTGATAAATAAACCGATGACTGCGCTGCTACGGTTGACCGTTGGGGTATCAAACGACCTCCGATTGCGACGAAACTTGGCAGGCGGTCTACCTACAATATAACAAGACCGCATGCCAACTTTCGACCCAATCCGAGAATATTTTTCGCGCACTTTCAAAAACATTTATTTTAACGATGCCGCGGGCGCGTGCGTGTGTGGTTGGACTCAAAACGGTCAACGACAAGAACGAAAAGAACCGGTGTCTATGAACAGATGCAAGTTTTCAAAAACGAGCGACGATGATATGCATATGATGCGATGATGAATGTGACAACCAGACGAATCACACGACGGCAACGGAATAAAAGGGGAATCTTCTAGAGCGTCGGTCTCGGGCTGTTACAACTCTCCTCCACTTACAAGAGATCTCGACCCGAGATCTTAGAATGAGAAGGGGAAGAGAAAGAGAAGAGGTAACTTAGTTGCTTCTTTGACAAATGAGCGAAACCAACAAATCTTGGAGGAAGCAAAGAGATGAAGAATGACATGAGAAACAAGCAAGAATTCAAAAGAAATTTGGGCAGCACTCCGGTAGAAAAGAGAAGCAGAACTTGATAAGATGGAAAGAACTTGAAGAGAGGACACAACGCTCCGGTTAAATGAATAAGCAAGGAAAGAACATGATCTTAATAAACGAGATGTTGGATGAAAGAGAGCAACATCACAAAGCCTCCGGAACAAGGAAAGAAGCTAGATTATTGGAGAGAAGAGAATGGAGAAGAAATGACAATTTCTGCCACAATTGAATTTGAAAAGCATCCTAACAAGAAGAGATTGAACGGAGTTGTTGAAAATCAACAACGAAAAGAGAAAACTTGGAACTCCGGAAAAGAAAAGATGAATAACTTAGAATCGATAATTTGATATCGTGAACAACTCCGGAAGAAGGATTGAAATCACTTTGGTGAAACAAGAATAAGAATTATGTTATGCTTATTCTTCATCAAGTTAAATTGATGACAAGCAACGGATTTAGCATACCACTTATTCTTCCTGAAAAGATTGAAGAGGGCTAACACGAACTTGAATAACTCTTGGACGAACCACCGGTAAGATTTCACAAACGAATGAGGATACCAAGAATGAAAGGAAATACATGAGAACGAACGACCATGATCCGCCTAATAGAAAACTTTAACAAGGCACCGGAATAATTAAGAGACGAACGAAGAGACAAAAATTGAGAATAATTTGAGAATGAAAGCTGAAAGATGAGAACGAAGAAATCTTCTGAAATGATGGCCTTCGGAGGATCGAGAAATGAAAACAATTCTAAAATGCTCCAGAGAGATAAGGAAGGAATTTTCTCATGATCGAAAAGAATTTGAGAGGATAGCAACAAGCTGAAACCACAATCCTCAAGAGAATGGAAAAGATTTAAAAGAAACTCTCCTTCGGTGATCAAGCTGAGAATGATGACGAGAAATAGCACCACGAATTATTGAGACACTCCGGAACAATGAATAAGGACAGGTTGAGCCAATGATGAAAATGATTTAGCAGTGATTTTCGAGAAGGAATATGACTGATGAAATCATTCTTACGTCACATTTGAAAAGAACTTGAGGACAACTCCGGAAAGATTAGATGAGCCAGGTAAGATCCTGGGGACAAACCTGTGGGTTATGAGCCCACTCAAAGATATCACCGTTAAACTTAAAGCTTAGAAAGATATTGCACCAGAACAAATGAAAACTTGTTGAGGTGAGAACCTCGAAATAATTTGAAAGGATTTGAATGAAAACACAAGACTTCTGAGATATCTTCAGCACTCCGGACAGGATAGATAGAGGCGATTAAACACGAGAGGCTTGACTAAGAACTTCCAACATGGGAGAGCATTTAGAGAATGAAAAGGATATGATGAGCACCGAAAACTTGAATTGAATCCACCGGACAAAAAGACAAAGATGACGACTAAGAAATGATGAACTTGAGCACTTGGGATCTTCACAACGAATCACCGGATACATCACGGAAGAGAAGATAGCGGAAGCATCACATGAATAGAAAAGGCACTCGAATGAGAATTTAATTGTTGAAGAAAAAGGGCGGGAGGGCGGGGAAAAACAAGGAACACTTGGGACGGATGAGACGAACTCCGGAAAGAAATAAGAGGATAGATCTTGCTAATATTGGAGAGGGTTGAATTAACTTGATGAGAAACACACCGGTTAGGAAAGATATGAATTCACCACTTGACATCGAAGCAACTCGAATTATCATACTACAACAAAACAAAAGATGGGGCTTGAGGATTAAGCCGGAAACAAATACATGACCCATTTGCATCTGTTGGAAGGATAATCCTAGGTAACTACTTGAATTCCCACCTAAGAATTTCCGAAGTCTTTCTTGTTTATGCGATTCGGGTTGCGGACCCAGGAACGTACCCAAGGTAATCAGCTACAACTGCACCCGCAACCTTCCACACCATAATCCAAGAAACTCCGCAAACTCGTCTACCTCAGACACTCGTAATCACAACGATACTAAGTATGGCAGTACATCCGAACTCTCTCCACCAGTACTGGGGATGCCGGACTCCTCTCGCCACTACTAGTATTGAAGCAATTTCGAACATCCTCTGTCCTGAGATACTAAGAAAACTGAATGATAACGATGTGCAAAAATCCCTCGGAGCTCTACTCCTCGATAACATGAGGCACCAAGACAGAATTCCTTCACATCGGCATCATATAGTATCCAAAATACCCGCGTGATATAAAAAATTGAGTGAGAAGAGAAGTAGAATCAAAATTCCTAAGTCGAATACCTCACCAGAGCATAGAAGAGGAGTAAAAAGAATCCTACTCTCCGATATATAACTAGACTCAAAATAGTTTTTCACTAGACTCGACTCGGCCAAGGTTCGATCAATCAAGGGGGCTCCTAGGTCGGTACAGGCTCTGATACCAACTTGTAACGCCCAAGATGCGATCCTATCCTTATTTTGGCACGAGGGCCTCGACGGGGATAGAAGCGCATCTCGTCGTTTCGCAAGAATGGATATCATTACAAGTACATGTAAGAAGAGATGAGTACATGGAATTGGCTTACACTCGCAACAAGCTACCTCAAATTCACATCAATACAACAACATATACAATCATCACACAGAAGAGCAGGGTCCGACTACGGACGAAATCAAACGATAAAATGACATCTATCCATGCTATCCCAGGCTGCCGCCTCGAACCCATCCTAGATTGATGAAGAAGAAGAAGAACTCCAAATCAAACAAGCATCGCGCTCACGTCAAAGCATCGCATTACATGTACCTGCAATTGTTGTTGTAGTAATCTGTTAGCCACAGGGACTCAGCAATCTCATTTCCAAGGGTATCAAGACTATTAAAGCATAATGGGTGAGGTATGGTTAAGTGGTGAGGCTGCAGCAAGCACTAAGAATTTATTTGAGTGGCTAACTTATGAGTACAAGAATATAGGGGGATGATCGTCGCATAAACGGACGTGAACTAGTAATGATCTCTAAGAGATCATGAACACCTGCTTACGTCAAACATAATCCCACCGTGTTCTCTCTCGGTTTAGAAATCACGAGAAGAGATAGTCACGGTTACACACACGGTTGGTGTATTTTATTTGGGTTTACTTCAAGTTTGCTATGACGGGTGTTAAACAAAGTTTCCAAGTTGCCACGTAACCGCGGGCACGGCTTTCCGAAAGATTTAACCCTGCAGGGGTGCTCCAACTCATCCATCACAAATTAACCACACGCCGCGGGAATAACCTCGACCACGAATCCCGTGATCTCCTAGGAAATTTCGTAGGAAAACCGCAACCTCGAGATAGCCCGAAGTATTCTCGGAATTCCGCGCACAAGACGTTCGAGAAAGGTAAAACAAGTCCAGCAAGGCCGCCCGGCAGGCCAGATCCCGATAGGAGCCGCGCGTATCTCGTTCTCAGGGCACTACCAGATGAGCAGTACGTACGGTGGCCTGATAGAAATCCCCCGAGTTGCCCCGGGGTGGCCCCTCAAGTGGCTCTGTTTTGGACCAACACTCATGAGGATCACTGGCCCGGGTTGTTGATTAATTATCCGTGGGTGCCGGCGGGTCCCTATGCATTTTATTAGTTATTAGGCAAATATAGTACCAATGTTGGGCCTTGCCAGACAAGTTTTATCCTAAAACAAAAATCAAGGGGGTCCCCATAACAACCCCGAGCATGTTAGGAGCGCTCAATATGGAACATAACACCGGTTCACAAGTAACTAGGGCGGCAAGAGTGGAACAAAACACCGAGCAAAAGGCCAAGCCTTCCACCCTCTACCAAGTATATATGCGCATTAAATTAAATAGCAATAATATTGTGATATAACAAAAGGATATCCATGTTGCACATGGAAACATTGCACCTGCAACTAGCAAAGCTATAAGAAGGGCTGAGCAAGCGGTAACATAGCCAAACAATGGTTTGCTGGGATGTGGAGGGGTTAGAGGCTTATCATGGCATTTGGGAGGCGTGTCAAACAAGTGGTAGGTAGCGAGACGGCGATAGAAATGAGACAACTATCATGGCAATGATAGTAGTGGTATCCAGGGAAATGATCATCTTGCCTGAGATCCCGCTTGGAAGAAGAACGAATCCATGAAGAAGACGAGCCAACGTAGTCAAACGAATCCTCACACTCCGAACGCTTTCGGAACTCTATCGAGAAGAAGCAATCCGAAACAACAATCAACACATGAACAACACCACAACATATGCATGACATGATGCGCAAACAAACATGGTGCATGTCCGGTTTAATTATGCAAGGCATGGCAATCACAACAAACAAATACTACACATTAAGTGAAGTTCAATATGCAACGGGTTGCATATTGACAAAACTCCATGTTCGAAACATTTAGTTCACTCTCGTTTATTTACACGGCACGTGTAAATGTTGTTAACATGGCAAGAGGTGAAGCATAATGAAACTACACTATCTAGGCAACTTAAATGAGGTCGAAAACCACTTATAGTATTTCCGAAGCGACCTCATATGAAAATTATAAGTTTGGTCCAGATCTGAACTAATCAGGTTTTATATTTATTAAACAGGGAAATAAAGAGCACCATGTGATTCTACGCGTCATTCTAGTCGATTTACATATATAGATCATATAAAACGGAGCTACGACCTAAAAGATATGACCAACACAAGATGCATATGTCACGAATGCAAAATGCATGCAACCAACTACCA
Source organism: Elymus sibiricus (assembly GCA_039707655.1). Classification (NCBI taxonomy): domain Eukaryota; kingdom Viridiplantae; phylum Streptophyta; class Magnoliopsida; order Poales; family Poaceae; genus Elymus; species Elymus sibiricus. The sequence goes on along the minus strand of CM077667.1, from coordinate 194,980,659 downwards.
CAAGCATGTTAAATCATGGATGCAGCAAGATATTATGAAACTACATGAAATTCTAAGCGAGTTTCATGTAGAACATGTTCAAAACGGAGTAACGGTTCACCCACAACAAGCAACACAAGTTATAGACATAATCTGCCCAAAACAGCGACATAGCATATTGCACACATGAAAACAGCAGGCTACAATATTCTAAAATGCACAAACTAAGCATGGGGCAGTATCATATAACACACTTCATTTCATCTTCACATATCATACTCAAAACAGTCATGGATCACATGGTAGGAAGCTCACAACGTGGCAATAAAATATAGCAGATTGGGACTTAGTGAAAATAACAGTTTTTAGCATAGCAGATTTTCATGGAGGCATATTGGCAGCAGTAAAACTATATGCTACAGGTCATATATTGGCATGAAACTCTACAGCATGGTATTAGACATGATGCACTACAAATCATTCCATTATGACAACATCAAATTATGCACAGATTCATGGCAAACGTCAACACAACATGGCATCATGAAGAAGACAGATTCGCAGACTTGGTGAAAATTAGACTAGACATGAGCAGCAGTTTTTAACAGATTGACATGTTGGACAATGAATATAACTATGATGCAAATCTTATGCATGGCAACCAATGGCATAACCTGGTAGACAATAACATGCTTAACAAAAGTCCCCTTGGGAGCAACCACAAAAGACTTCTAGATCAATAGCAAACCATATGGCAACATGGCAACAAAATAACAGTTTCAGACTTGGTGAAATTTAACTATCTCCCAAAACAGCAGTTTTGACTAGGCATGTTGACATGGCAATAACAGTAGCATAACAACCCTCTATAGGCATGGCAAGGACTCTAACAGCAAGTATACATTACACACTACAAAACATACCATTGGCACATGTTCATACGGGTCATGGATTGCTTAATATGAGCCTCGCAAAATGGAACTTAACGCTAACAGCAAACATTTTGACGATTACGACGGAATGCTCTTTTGCAACAGGGATATGGGCACGCAAACTAATCCTAATGCACATGAAAATACCACCATGATGTAAAGCACGAAGAGTAGATGCATTTTCATATAATACACATATAGATCCGACGCATGGTTCATGAGATACGTGTCACACAAAATGCAATGACGTTGTTTAAAATCAGCAGTTTCCAGGGACTTAGCCGTTTTTTAAGCAATGTTCGTCGGATAGGCTAACTAATGAACGGTTCACACTATTAAAAATGCACGTCCGCAGAAAAGTTATAAACGGCGAACGGGCGCAGGGTAATGGGTTCTCACCCGCGGGCCACTTGGGCCGGGCGACTGGGCAGGCTGGCTCAAGCTGGGGCCAGGCCTTGGGCCAGCGGGGCGGCGCCGGGCCCACATGGCGGATCGGGTCGTCCCCGACCTCTGGTCGAAGCAGAGGCGAGGGCATAGGGGGCCAGGGCTGACTCCGGCGGCGATGGTCCATGCGGTGGCCGGTAACGCGGTGGCGATGACGGGCTCTACCAGATCCGGTGGCTGTGCGGCGAACGGAGGTCGACGGACACGCGGTCCTCCATCGGCGGACCTGCAGATCGGGACATGGAGAGAGAGGTGAGGTCGAGAGGAGGAGAGAAGGAGAAGGGCGAGGCTGCGGGGTTGACCTGGCTCGGGGCTGCCAGCGGGCGGCGACGCTCCCGCAAGCTCGTCGGCCGGCGGCGGGGCGAGGTTCGGCGGCGGGGCGGCTTGGCATGACGCGGGCGAGCAGGAGGCTGTGTGGGTGAGCGGCTCGGGGGCGGAGGCACGGTGCGGGCCTGTCCGGGCCCAGATGGGCTCGGGCGGGCCAGCTTCGGGCTCCGGCGGGCTTGCGGCGCTAAGGGAGGCTGGACAGGGCACGTGGAGGCCTCCCACTTGCTGCGGTCGGCGGCGCGGTGGCAGCTCATCCGCTGGCTGAGCGCCATGTGGCGGAGGGAGGTCGGCCGGCGCGGAATCAGAGGTGGGTGGCGGCGGCTGCAAGGTAGGGGCACGGATTTCGAGGTGGGAGGTAGGGGAAGGCCATATTTGGAAGGGGATGTCTTCCTTATATAGCGGGTTGGGCTAGGGTTAGGGGATCTCACCCGTTTTCGAGCCGTTCGATCTCGATCGGACGGCTCGGAAGCGGAGGGGGTTGCTAGGTGGGTTGTTGGGCTGTGGAGAGGGGTTGGGCTGAGATGAGAGGGGAGATGTGGCCCGGCACCGAGTTTTAAAACACCGGAAATGTTTGATAAATAAACCGATGACTGCGCTGCTACGGTTGACCGTTGGGGTATCAAACGACCTCCGATTGCGACGAAACTTGGCAGGCGGTCTACCTACAATATAACAAGACCGCATGCCAACTTTCGACCCAATCCGAGAATATTTTTCACGCACTTTTAAAAACATTTATTTTAACGATGCCACGGGCGCGTGCATGTGTGGTTGGACTCAAAACGGTCAACGACAAGAATGAAAAGAACCGGCGTCTACGAACGGATGCAAGTTTTCAAAAACGAGCGACGATGATATGCAGATGATGTGAATAATGCGATGATGAATGTGACAACCAGACGAATCACACGATGGCAACGGAATAAAAGGGGAATCTTCTAGAGCGTCGGTCTCGGGCTGTTACATTGGTCTTGACCACGATGTCATCCATGTAGGCCTCCACATTTCTGTGCAGCTGAGGTCCAAAACCAATTTGAATAGCCCTGGCGAACGTCAAACCAGCACTCTTTAACCCGAAGGGCATACGCACAAAGCAGTACGTGCCACAGGGAGTTATGAATGCGGTCTTCTCCTCATCTTCCTTAGTCATAAATATCTGGTGGTAGCCGGAGTAGGCATCCAAAAAGGAGAGCAAGTCACATCCGGAGGTGGAATCGACAATTTGATCTATGCACGGCAAGTGGAAAGGGTCCTTCGGGCAAGCCTTGTTCAAGTCAGTGAAGTCTATGCAAAGCCTCCATTTCCCATTTGCCTTTCGTACCACCACCGGGTTTGCCAGCCAAGTTGGATGCAGCACCCCTCTGACCAAACCAGCTGCTTCAAGCTTCTTGATTTCCTCGGCAATGAACTGTTGCCGCTCCAAGGCATGTTTCCTAACCTTTTGCTTGACGGGTCGGGCATGAGGACAGACAGCAAGGTGGTGCTCAATTACCTCCCTGGGAACACTGGGGATCTCAGATGGTTGCCAGGCAAACACGTCGACATTCTCCCGCAGGAAGGTAACGAGTGCGCTTTCCTATTTGTCAGTAAGGGTAGCACTGATGGTGAAGGTACCACCAGTGCCATCCTCCCTTGCCGGGTCTTCTTGCTAGCGGAACTCTCCAGCAGGTCATCGTCGGATGCGGCGCACTCCGAAGAGGCGCGCTTCCCGGAGTCCTTGCCGGTGTTCTTGCTAGCCTTCTTCATTTTCTCTGTGTCCTTGGCGGGAGCTGGGATTTCTGTGGCTTCAGCTGCTACCGTGTCATGATACATCTGGTCCACGCAGATAATTGCGTTCTTCTTGTCGGATGGGATGGAAATGACCCCAATGGGCCCTGGCATCTTTAAGGTATTGTAGGCATAGTGGGATGCTGCCATGAACTTTGCCAGAGCTGGGCGACCGAGGATTCCGTTGTAAGGCAGCGGGATTTCGGCGATGTCGAACACTACCTCTCTGTCCGGAAGTTCAACTCCCCGCCAAATGTCACAGGCAGGGTGATCTTTCCCTTGGGTCAGCTCCTGTCGGGGTTGATTCCTTGGAATGTACCCGTAGCCTCGAGCTCTTCATCAAGGATCTGCAGTTTCTCAGCCACTCTAGGGGAGATCAAGTTCAATCCGGCCCCGCCGTCTACTAACATCTTAGACACCTTGAGGTTGCGGATTGTCGGGGAAACCAACAATGGCAAACATCCGACCGTAGTGGTACGGTCAGGATGATCCTCTTTGTCAAAGATGATAGACTTGCGGGACCATCTGAGTGGCTTCCTAGATTCTGCAGTAGGTTCCACAGCATTGACCTCGCGTGCCCACTGCTTGAGCTGGCGGCGAGAGGAATGCAAGGATGCACCCCCGTCAACGCACATGGCTTTGGTTGCTTTCTGAAACTCCCTGTCGCTGGAATCCTCAACATCATCCTCATCTTCACTCATATCGTCTGTTTCCTTCTTCTCTCGACCTCTGGCGGGTTTTTCCTTTTGTTGCGGGGTTTTGCCGCGGCGACCTCCTCTGCCATCACGGCCTTTCCCGGCAGCACCGTCCTGGCCTTTTTCTTTGTCACGCTTCTCGTACTCGGCCCTCTGTTTCTCAACAAGTTGCTTGACCTGTCGGCATTCTTGGAGATCATGGCCCTTGGTGCGGTGAATTTTGTAGTACGGCCCATCGGACTTCCCGGTCTTCTCAGCGGCAGCAGCCTCCTGGCAATCAGCGCACGTGGCAACTCCCTTGCCGGGGGTTTCGGCTTTCGCTTTCTTGCCTACACTGAGGTCTCCGGAGCTCTCGACAGCCAATACTGCTTTTCCCTTACGCCTCTTGTTGCGCTTCCTGCTCCTTCCCTTCGGGTCGGGGGCGTCGTCGTCATCATCAGAGTCCACTTCGACGCCCGCCTCCTCCCCGGGAAGTCACCTTCCTTCTTCTGCTCGAGCGCACTTATCCGCCAAGGTGTAAAGCCCATTAACAGTCTTGGGGAGCTTGACATTCATCTTGGCTCGCATCCTCCTATTGTGCACGTTCGAGTGGAACGCGGCAATCACCGCTGCAGGATGGATCTCTGGGATGTTGCGGTGCACTCGGCTGAATCTCTGGATATACTTTCTCAAGGTTTCTCCCTCCTTTTGCGGGAGGACTTGGAGATCGCTGGGCTGGCCTGGTTCTTGATGACAACCGGTGAAGGCGCCAACGAACTCGTTGCATAGATCAGCCCAAGACGAAATGGAATTCTCTGGCAGGTGCATCAGCCATGATCTCACGTTTGGCTTGAGTGCCAAAGGGAAATAGTTGGCGAGCACCTTTTTCATCTCTTCCTCCCGCGGCTTGAACAGCTATCGTGTATATGCCCAAGAACTCCGCAGGGTTTAGCTTCCCGTCGTATTTCTTAGGTAGCTCAGGCTTGAAAGCTCGGGTCGACGTCCAACGGACCCGTCGCAGCTCGCTAGTGAAGGCAGGGCAACCAACCTCGTAAGGAAGGTACCCGCCAGCACTGGGCGCGGGGTCGCCGACGTCTGGACCGTTGCGCTTGTCAGATTGACAGTGCGCTTCCCGGCATCGCTCGATGGTGATGCGCGCGTCTTCTTTCCGTCGGTCTTCAAGGACACGCCGTTGATCCTGGCGGTCGCGCGGGCGAGACGAGACTATGGACGCCTCGTCGTGCTCATCAGCATGCGAAGCTTGCTGCGGCTGCCTCTGGGCCTATTGTCGCGGAAGCGACTCCACCGTTGGGGTGGCCCCTTCGACGTGCTCGCCGCCCTGGGCCGCTGCTGCTGTTCGTGTACGTCGCGACGGCTCTGCATGCTGAGTCTTGTTGGCTTCAATGAAAGAAATCAAACTCTGAATGGTGGCTCTCTATTCGTCCATCTTATCAGCCGCTGGCATAAAGTTGAGTAGCATCTGGACTCGCGCCATGGCCTCCTCTGCGGTGCTCGGCATGGTAAAAGAGGCGGACCGCGACGTCACCCGACTCTTGGTAGGGCCAAGAGAAGCGTCGCCGCGTCCTTGATGTCGTGCGCCACTCGCCGGAGCTTTCTGGTGGGCAGTGGGCCGATCCTGCGGGGCTGCGGCTCCGATGGGCGCTCCGTCTCGTTCCGCACGAGGTGCACGCCCAATAATCTCGCTGGCGACGGGTGCGGCCGGAGGGTCACGGCTCGCACCGGACCGGGCGCCGCTGAGGCGGCCTCGGCCATCCGTGTGGCGGGGAGGTGATGAATGGTTGTTTCCCTCGCCCGTGGCGTCGGGGCCGAGCTCGCCATATTGCAGTTGTAGTTGCTCCTCTCTGGCGCCTCCTGCTCCATCTCTGGACGCGAAGGACTAGACGGGGGCGCCGCCTGCGCCGACCGTGTCGTCCACGATGCCCGCCTCTCCCGCAGCCGCCGCGGCGTCTACGGCGCCGGCAGCCGCGTGTGAGGGAGCCTTTGAAGTGGAGGGACGTGTGGCCGCATCGGATTTCTTCTTGGGAGCCATTGTTGAAGAAGATGACGATGGAGATCGATTCGCCGTTCAGGAACTCGGGTTCGCACAAATGATGCACGCCCCCTACCTGGCGCGCCAAAGATATCGGGGCACGGATGCTCACAATCACCTATGGGACTAGAGGTCCCTTGTGGTTCGGCAAGGGGGGTCACGTTGCACGAAGAGCGGAGAGCATGAGACGGCCCGACGATCAGGACACAGGCATTTTACCCAGGTTCGGGCCGCTGCTAAGCGTAAAACCCTACTCCTGCTTTTTGGTGGATTGATTGGAGGAACACGAAGAACGCACAGCGCCTAACCCCGGCAAGGACTGCTGTCGGGGAAAGAGCTGCTATGCGAGTACAAGTGTTCAGGGGTTCGAATCCTGAGCTAGGTTGCCTTGGGCCTCCTTTTATAGTGCAAGGGATTACCACAATGGCAAAACAGTCATTATCTATTGATTAGATAGCTAAGCAGTGCTATCATACCTAACTCTGGCATTTAGGACAAAATGCCATGATTACCTGCCTAGGTGGCCCTCGGGGGTGCATCCCCGGCAAGCTCTTGCCACTGCTTGGTCGGTCGTTGCTTATGGTCTTGACACGCTGCAGGGCGGGTGTCAACCGAGCGTAACATGCATTCCGATGTGTCGCCGCATGCTTAGCGAGAGCTGATTAGCCGCCTGAGGGCTCGACACCGCATCGATAAGTGACAGGCGTAGCGATGCGGTAGAGCGGTGGCCGGTTGGCTCGCACCTGCCGGGGAGTGGCTTGTCGGGTCTTCTGGAAGGTGTGCATGTCTTGGTCCCCGGCAAGCGTCGGGGACGTGCTTGGCGCGTTGCAGTCCAGGCTTGGGCTGCCGCGTTGGGTTTGCTGGAGTCTGGTCTTGATCATTCACCGGGTTTTTGCTTCTACCGCCTGTGCATAAGTCAGGGGCACTGGGTACCCATGTACTAGTGCACCGACACTTATTCCTTCGTCCATTGTTGTCTCACCCAAAACTTGAAAACTTCGGCACACAAAACTCAACAAAACCTCATGAGATCCGTTAGTATAATAGACATATATAATACTATAGGTACTGTTATAAATTTATTAATATTTATTATTGCATAATAGGTATTATATTCCAACTTCACCATGGCTTATACCCCCTGATATAATCCATAGCATCATCAAAACAAGCAAACTATGCAAGCAACAGCAGAATCTGTCTAGAATAGAACAGACTGTAATGATATGTACTAAAACCATACTTCTGTAACTCTGAAAATTCTAAAAATTTAGGAAAACCTGGGCAATTTGTATATCAATAATTTGTAAAATAATTCAGATCAAAAAGACGCTCCAGTAAAATCAGCGAAATTCTGCACTGGGCATAAAAGTTTTTGTTTTTGCACGACATCAATTCTACTATCTTCCAAATCATCTGAAAGGCTTTACTTGGCACAAACACTAATTAAACACAAAAACACAACCATTACAGTAGCAAAAATTGTGTCAACTCAAAATAACATAAAGTAAAAAAGGAAAATTTAAAGATAACTATTGGGTTGCCTCCCAACATGTGCTATTGTTTTATGCCCCTAGCTAGGCATAATGCATTGTTTCAAGTATTCTCGTAATCATAGGGAATGTCATTCATATTCATATCATACTCCCTTCTTTCAGCATCAAGTTGCCTAATGGGTAGGCAAAAGTAATTAAAAGGGATCTATTTAATAGTATAAGGATCTCAAAGATCAAGTTCAATTGGAGGACTCTCTTCTTTTGGCCCTTTGTAAATGATGACTATGTATTCATTATAAACGTTCCTATAAATATATTCTCTATAACATTCCAAATTTTGGAATGTTATATTAATGAAATGAATGTTTGATTGTATGATTGAGTGATTGAATTTAAGTGGAAATTTAAAACTTTTGAAAACTTTTGAATGAGAGGGAATAAAATGACTTTCCCCTTTGCTTTTAAATTCAAATTCATCCAATGCAAATCATTGAGAGAAGATCACATGACTTCTTCAAAATAAAAGGTTTGAAATTTTTTGATTTCAAAACTACTGAAATTTTCTATTTGGAATTTATTCCATAATGGGGTATATTTCTATTTCAAAGTTTGAATGAATTCAAACCCCATGCCCAAATTCAAAGTCTTGAGAGGAGCAAAATGACACTCCAAACCAGGGGCAAGTTTGAATTATATTTGAATTTATAATAGGATTCAAAGCCATTCTTGAAGTGCACTTCAAAATTTATTTTTCTCCAAAAATAAAATATATGGAAAATAGGGTAAAATGATTCCCTTTAATATAAAAATGGAGGAAAATAAATTTGAAATCATTTTGGTATTTTTAAATACTTTTATTTGCATTTTATTTGCAACAGTAGCACTGTTTGTCTTATGTGATTTTGTGAGAATTTTGTTTGACATTGAAAATATGTTCATCTTGTAGGAAATCTTTTTCTGCAAATTTTGACATATAATATGTCTATATAAAAGTTATATAGTTTTTCTTTTATTTTAGCTTTTCATTTCTGTTTTGTTTTATAAAAGGAAAATTTTCCTTATTAGGAAACCTGGCGCGGCCCAACTAAGCAGATCTGGCCCAATCTCCTCTAAAGCGGATCCGAATCCCCCTAGGATCGGCCACCCGATCTCCTCGCGCTTCCCTCTCTCTCTCTCTCTGCAGGTGGACCCCACCGACCGCTCTCTCTCCCCGTCGGTCACCACCTTCCTCCTCCCGCGATTCCCTTCCATATCGCCGGAGCACTGTCGCCGCGATACGGGATCTTCCCGATCTCCTTTCCCTGGGTGCAAACCTCTCCTCCGAGCGACCCCGGGTATAAATACCTGAAGCCCCGATCGTTTCCGCCCCTGACCAGCTCGCACGCCCTCTCCTCTCGCCGGAATCTCTCGCCGGAGACAGCGGCCGCCGCCACGACCTTGAGCTCGCTCTGCTCCTTCCCCGACACCCCTAACCCTTGCCGCCACCGCCATCCGCCTCGCCTTGCTCCCCTACACCTCCCCGCCCCCTAGCCTGAGCTCTAGCACCACCGGAGCACCCACCCCACCGACGACCGAGCGCCATCGCCGCACCCGAGCTCGCCGCCGACATGTCCGGCCACCTCTATCGACGCCAAGACCACCCACGTGATCGCCCTGCTCTCCTGCATCGACCGGACCCCTTCCCCGACGTCGAAGACCACCGGAGCGCCGCCGCTGTCGACGCCCGACGAGCTCGCCACCGTCCATCACCTCGGTGAGCTCCCCTCCATTCGATCTTTTTCAACGATGTAGATTAGATTAAACATACCTCTTCAGTTTTTATTTACAGAACCGGCCGGTTTTCCTTTTAGTAGTTTTAGCCGAACTGTTTTCTTTTATATAGTGGACGTTCATTCATTTAGCTAACGCACGCACAACCGTAGCCTATCGGAAGTAGCAACGTAGACTGTTCGTAGTTTAGGTTTTATTCTTTTTTCTGTTTTTAGTTTTTTGAAACAGAGAAGTTTCTGTTTTTAAAAAAATGAATATCTTCTAGAATAATTGAAGTTTTTGAGTGATTATTTTTGCAGTGTGTCACAAATTTTATCTAGTTTCTGTAGATATAAAGTTTGACCATATTTGAATTTTTAAATTTGAATTCAAACAGATTTGATTCAAACACTAATTTGCTTATAACTTGAGTTTAAAAATAGGTTTTGAGTTGATTCTTTTTGCTACTAGTCATTAGTGACTTTATTTATCAGTGGGTAGAATTTGGGAATTTTTAGAATAATTTAAATTAGGGTTTCAAACAAAACAGATTCTGTTTTAATTCTTTTTAGGTTTATTTCTATTTCTTTTGTTTTAATTGTTTTAAAAAAAAAATTCTTTTATATTAGTTGACAAGTTTTACTTTGTTTTCTGTTAGTTAGCAGTAGTATTTCAACCAAGTTTATTTTTATGTTAAATATTATTTTTGATAGCATGAAATCAAATTCTAGTTCTATAATAACTTGCTAATTGATTTCGTTGCTAGTTTGATTTCCTATTTGAAAATACTTTCAATAAATTGTTTTATAAGTTTATATTTTTTTGTTAACCTTATTTTAGATCAAAGACAATTTGTATTAAAGTTGAAATTGTTTGTGGTTTAATTCAAGGTTAACATTGTTTAGGTCATAAGATGAGTTTGATACAAACTTTTTATTAGTTCTTAGTTGTTCTTCAAAAGTAATTATTTTTTGCTAGTAAAATAATTGCTAAAATACTTTTGTTAGATTTTACTTTGTTAGTGTTTTGATACTATTGAAAATTGGTTGATGTAGGGAGAACTATTCTTGGTTGTTTTGATGAAGTTTTGTTGTTTTAACTTTTGTCTCAAGTATTTCCTTCATCACAACCTTATGGTGTTTTGTGTTGCCTTTTGTTTGATAGCATTGATTGCTAGAATTGGTTGCTTATATGAATGAAATGTTTGATTATATAGATTTGCTTCGGAGAGTGACGAATAGTTCTATCAAGTTATTTTCCTGAGAGCAATATTATCTTCATCAACCCTTACCAGTCAAGTTCACTTTGATCATCTTACATTACCTGTGTTTTATTTGCATTAGAATCAATCTCTCCATCATACATCCAGTAGGATATTGATCTTGAACTTGTGGTAGTATCATGAGGTAGGAGAAACCCAACACCTGTTACCATTGCCCAGGAAGGGACGTTACTTCACATTTGCTACGCTTTAGTAGATGGGGTTGGTTGTGAGATTCAGGAGTGTTGTGAGGTTAATTATTTCAAGACCTACACGATGATCAAGACTTCAAGACTTCAAGGACTCAATATACCTCTAGGTGGATTGGACATGCATCTGGCAGCCTGATATCTATCATGGTTATGCCCGGAATCCTGGTATCTACCTGTGATCATCCCAACGGAATGCCACCCACGTCCAAAGAGATGGATGGATACTTCAAGGCCGGAAAGCTTACGTGTGCAACCGCAAGTCATTATGGGCACTGGCTTGGTTGACCTTAGTCATGATTCTGGTAGGTTAGATTGCTACAAGATGTAGAAGAACGGTAGGATTTGGGTGGGCACTGACTTTGTATCGGAGGATCACTTTGGAAGACCATGTTTTGATCGTCTTGTTCTCAAACACCAGGCAGTGCGAGGACACAACGGGAGGGATCGAATCTTGCGGGTAAAGTGTACAAACCTCTGCAGAGTGTCAAACTAATCGATTAGCCGTGTCCCCGGTTATGGACAACATGAGCACCGGAGATGATACTATCAGCCAGTCTCAACACAATAAATAAATTATGATGAGTGGGTCTATTAATTATTTTGGGACATGAGAATTGGTTGGTGGAACCATCTCATTAACAACCAACTTTTGTAGTGATATTTTCCGTTTGACTCCTTTGTTGTAGGGAAAATAAAACCAGCTTTTCTGCAAAAACTCAGACACAGAGCCACAAAGCCTTTTGCATATAGAATAGTATTTATCATTTTATTCTATGGTGATCTTGCCGGTATATTCAATGTACTGACCTACACGACTGCAACGTCTCATGTTGCAGGAATATTTCTATGACGAGTAAGTGTACGATTTAGGGTTACGGTCTACACTCAACCTGCCATTGGTGTTTATTGGGACTCCACTCCCGTTGACTGTTTCTGCGAAGATTTAAGAGGTATATATCAGTTTTACGTTATTTACATGTGATTGCACTTTGATATATACATTGATGTACTGTGTGTGCCTGCATACTGATCCAGGTATGGCACTAACACACAGAGGCTTGACTCGTTTTGTGTCGGGGCGCTACAGAAATGGTATCAGAGCACATGTTGACTGTAGGACGTGACCCTAGGAAATGGCATAGAAATAGCAAGACCTTGATAGGAACAACTTTGTTTTTCACTACTCTCGTATCTTCTTAAATTATTTTACTGAACCTTCCTTATTTCAAACTATAGATGGAGAGTTACATCCTGAAAAAAAGGGAGGACTACGAGGATGTTCTCGGAGGTCCATTTCTCATGGAGCTGGTGCAGATGATGAAGCTGCCGATACCTGAGATCAAGGTGACTAAGAGGAAGTCTGGATTTTGGGGCGTCAGAACTAAAGTTTTTGGACGTAAAGAAGACCCCAAGACTGAAGACATCAACTATGGAACATTGAACCATGACTGTGATATGGGCATGAACACTGCCGTCCATGATGCTATCGCACGTTTGAGCTATGGTCATCGCGCTGAGTTAGATACCCACTACTTTGGAAGGCTCGGATGGCAGAATGCCTGATGGAGCACACATCATCCTGACAGACGAACAGAAGAGGAAGTGTTCACATGTACTGGTGTATAATCAACAACTGGAGCATTACATCAAGAACCTTCAAATGGACCTTCTCGCAGAATTATTTGAGAACAAAGCACTTCGTGAGGACCTCAAGGCCGAGAAGCTGAAGGTAGCCAATCTGAAGAAACACGATCCCAAGATTCAGAAGCTTCGTCAAGAATTAAAGAACAGTCAGGCCATGGCACTTGCTAGTGATGTTGAAATCCAGAAGCTCAAGAACCAACTCCTGGAACTACAGGGACGACATAGGAAACTCCGAGTCAACAGGGATAACCTGGCGGAAGAACTTGAGAAGATGAAGCATGACCAAAAGAAGCCCACTGACGATGAAGGCATGGAATAAACTAGCTTAGTAGTAGCCCCACCATGAGATAAATAAAGATGAACGTTTTTGCGAATTGTGTGATCGACCATACCAACCTTATGTGGGTGGCGATACTATAGTGTTGATTGAAATTTATGAACGTGTGGACTTGAGTTTTTGTGCCTTTGAGTTGTTTGTATCCTTTCCCTCTCTCTTTTACCCATCTCATCCCCAAAACCTTAGACCCAATAGATGATGACTGAAGATGGACATGCATTCTCTAGACCAATGACTCGGCTAGAGGTAGAACGGTGGATACATAAGATGGAAGATCGCATGGAGGAGTACCGTATTGAAGGAGAGTATATGGTTCCATACACTCTACGACGCATCACACAAGGTGCTGCAACATGGCGAGAGATACATCAAGCTATACAAGGATGGAATGAAGCAAATGCTTGGGAAGAACTCCAGACGAGTCTACTAAGATCTCATCCCATACAGAAGCCATGTGATCGTGAAGTGAAGAAGCCTTGTGCATGCAAGATATGTGGAGAGATAGGGCACACCCAGGAAGAACACAAGGAAGGATGTCCTCATTGTGAAGAAAATCACCCAGCTGAGGAATGTACATCTAGTCTGATGACTTGTTTCTTGTGTGAAGGAACCACCCACTACCCAGCTCAGTGCCACATTTACCCCAAGGTACACCAAGTCGTCAAGCAGCAGAAAGAAGCAATGCAGGAAACCTCCAAGGGGATTCTAGAAGAAAATATGATGAAGGAAGAGGTTGAAGACCCTGATGGACAAGGCCTAACCAGATTTTTCTCCAATGACTGCTACTCATGTGGAGAAGGACATTTTTCACAAGATTGCATGAAGGAAAGCCAAGAGAATCTGGGAGACTTCTTGACAGAAAAAGTGGAGATTGCTCCACATGAAATAGAAGAATTGATCGGAACGAAGAAGACCAGGAAGAGAAAGAGCGTGTATTCCCAAAACAACCCAAACCCAACAAAGGATACGAGTCATATTACCTGTTTTGAGTGTAAGAACACAGGTCACTACGCCAGTAAATGCCCAGAAAGGAAGCCAAGAACCCAAGGAAATTATGAAATCACAAAGAAGCCCCGAGACATGTCGGAAGTCATTTGTTTGCGCTGCAGGGAAGCAGGACATTTTGCCAGGGAATGTTCAGACGAGAAGAAAGCTTGTAGCGAGTAATTGAGATCTTGGGTATTGGAATAAGGAATGTAATATGTGTAGTGGGAAGCACTCTTATTTTTCATATGGAGTTGAACGATGTAACGGAAGTCTCGGAGTATTGTAATAACTTCATGAATCAATAAGAATTCCTTGTGTCTTGATTCCCTATGTTAAATTGCATGAGTTGTACTTTATAAACAAGATCTCTGACCATTTTCGAGGATATGAGAAAATATGGTTTGTGCATGCATAAGTACATTTCATTTTAAGTGTGGTAGTAACCAGCAAAACCACAGGATCCAAGGAAAAAATGTATCGTTCATGCCAAGGAATCTGGACATAATGAATACAGGTGAAGGTAATGCTGGACCATATCAAACTATGTGGATGACCGCATTTGTAATAAAGTACTTCTGAAGTTGGAATTTTGAGAATAAAATAAGGATGAAATGAAGGAATGATTATGACGGACCAATACCTTATTGGTAAACAGACCAATGAAAAGGAAAATGAATTCCACAGAGTGGAGTCTGGACAAGAATAAGTCTGTGATTTATTTTGATTACCCAAGGGTATGATGGAATGAATTGAAGGTAACGTTGGAATATGAAACGCTAGTAACCCCAAGAGCGAGTTAAAGCTGTACAAGTATCAAAGTGAGCCCAAACCCACAGACCTCGGGATTTATGAGGATCAAACACTACCTTTATGAAGGAAGGTACTTGTAAGAAACTATGACTGATTAGCAGACGTTTTCTTAGGAGATTACGTAAACCTGAGAGTTGTGAAGAAACGATAGATGTTTTGTTCAGCTTGCAGAATCAATGGATTTATCCGAACTTCGTTCGGGGACGAGAAATTTCTGCAATGCTTGTGAGGAAGCCCAAGTGTTGGAATGCGAGATTCACTAAACCTTATACAAGGTAATGATTTCAGTGTGGCGTGGATTGATCACCATGACGACTTACTCTTATCATTCCTCTTGCTATTCGGATTGGTAAATCTAGAGAGACTTACCCATAGTAGAGAGACGACATTCTATGAAGCTTTTGTTTAAGCCTTAGAATGGTATGATGTAGACCCGTGTACATGGCAGCTGTGCCAAACGTAGGAATTTTACGGAAAGGATGAAGCCAAGACCCATTTCACTATAGGATAACCACAAATGGTAGACCACCATGAGATCATCGGTAAGTTATTTAGAATGGTCCCGAGGCCTGTCAGTTGAGAAGACCCAGTATCGGAAGAAATCTACTTTGATATGAGAACACAAGATTTTGATTGAAACGGAAGAGCATCACCGAAGGAGCTATTGTAAAGAATGTGAAGATGATAGATGCCAAGACCCCAGAGGACTGTCATGATTTTGAGGGAACAATAACTCTCATTTTAAGTGTGGTAGCACCCACACTTTTTAGGTCAATGGATTTGCTAGAGGACCCTCAAACCCTAACCTTTTCTTTCTACCCTCTTCGAATCTCGAGGACGAGATTCATTTTAAGTGTGGTAGGTTTGTAACATCCCAAATTTTGGAATCTTATATTAATGAAATGAATGTTTGATTGTATGATTGAGTGATTGAATTTGAGTGGAAATTTGAAACTTTTGAAAACTTTTGAATGAGAGGGAATCAAATGGCTTTCCCCTTTGCTTTTAAATTCAAATTCATCCAATGCAAATCATTGAGAGAAGAGGACATGACTTCTTCAAAATAAAAGGTTTGAAATTTTTGGATTTGAAAACTACTGAAATTTTCTATTTGGAATTTATTCCATAATGGGGTCTATTTCTATTTCAAAGGTTGAATGAATTCAAACCCCTTGCCCAAATTCAAAGTCTTGAGAGGAGCAACATGACACTCCAAACCATGGGCAAGTTTGAATTATATTTGAATTTATAAAACTCAGAAAAATATTTGGAAAAGATTTCATAATAGGATTCAAAGCCATTCTTGAAGTGCATTTCGAAATCTATTTTTCTCCAAAAATAAAATATATGGAAAATAGGGTAAAATGATTCACTTTAATATAAAAATGGAGGAAAATAAATTTGAAATCATTTTGGTATTTTTAAATACTTTTATTTGCATTTTATTTGCAACAGTAGCACTGTTTGTATTATGTGATTTTGTGAGAATTTTGTTTGACATTGAAAATATGTTCATCTTGTAGGAAATCTTTTTCTGCAAACTTTGACATATAATATGTCTATATAAAAGTTATATAGTTTTTCTTTTATTTTAGCTTTTCATTTCTGTTTTGTTTTATAAAAGGAAAAAATTCTATATTAGGAAACCTGGCGCGGCCCAACTAAGCAGATCTGGCCCAATCTCCTCTAAAGCGGATCCGAATCCCCCTAGGATCGACCACCAGATCTCCTCGTGCTTCCCTCTCTCTCTCTCTCTCTGTAGGTGGACCCCACCGACCGCTCTCTCCCCTCGTCGGTCACCACCTTCCTCCTCCCGCGATTCCCTTCCATATCGCCGGAGCACCGCCGCCGCGATACGGGATCTTCCCGATCTCCTTTCCCTGGGCGCAAACCTCTCCTCCGAGCCACCCCGGGTATAAATACCCGAAGCCCCGGTCGTTTCTGCCCCTGACCACCTCGCCCGACCCTCTCCTCTCGCCAAAATCTCTCGCCAGAGACAACGGCCGCCGCCACGACCCTGAGCTCGCTCTGCTCCTTCCCCGACACCCCTAACCCTTGCCGCCACCGCCATCCGCCTCGCCTTGCTCCCCTACACCTCCCCGCCCCCTCACCTGAGCTCTAGCACCACCGGAGCACCCACCCCGCCGACGACCGAGCGCCATCGCCGCACCCGAGCTCGCCACCGACGTGTCCGACCACCTCTGTCGACGCCAAGACCACCCACGTGATCGCTTTTCTCGCCTACATCGACCAGACCCCTTCCCTGACGCCGAAGACGACCGGAGCACCGCCGCCGTCGACGCCCGACGAGCTCGCCGCCGTCCATCACCTCGGTGAGCTCCCCTCTGTTCGATTTTTTTCAACGATGTAGATTACATTAAACGTACCCCTTCGGTTTTTATTTACAGAACCGGCGGTTTTCCTTTTAGTAGTTTTAGCCAAACTGTTTTCTTTTATATAGTGGACGTTCATTCGTTTAGCTAACGCACGCACAACCGTAGCCTATCAGAAGCAGCCACGTACACTGTTCGTAGTTTAGGTTTTATTCTTTTTTCTGTTTTTAGTTTTCTGAAACAGAGAAGTTTCTATTTTTCAAAATTGAATATATTCTAGAATAATTGGAGTTTCTGAGTGATTCTTTTTGAAGTGTGTCACAAATTCTATCTAGTTTCTGTAGATATAACGTTTGACCATATTTAAATAATTTAAATTTGCATTCAAACAGATTGGCTTCAAACACTAATTTGCTTATAACTTGAGTTTAGAAATAGGTTTTGAGTTGATTCTTTTTGCTACTGGTCATTAGTGACTTTATTTATCAGTGGGTAGAATTTGGGAATTTTTAGAATATTTTCAATTACGTTTTCAAGCAAAACAGATTCTGTTTTAATTCTTTTTAGGTTTATTTCTATTTCTTTTGTTTTAATTGTTTTTAATTTATCTTCTTTTATATTAGTTGACAAGTTTTACTTTGTTTTCTGTTAGTTAGCAGTAGTATTTCAACCAAGTTTATTTTTATGTTAAATATTATTTTTGATAGCATGAAATCAAATTCTAGTTCTATAATAACTTGCTAATCGATTTCATTGCTAGTTTGATCTCCTATTTGAAAATACTTTCAATAAATTGTTTTATAAGTTTTATTTTTTTCTGTTAACCTATTTTAGATAAAAGACAATTTGTATTAAAGTTGAAATTGTTTGTGGTTTAATTAAAGGTTAACGTCGTTTAGGTCATAAGATGAGTTTGATACAAACTTTTTATTAGTTCTTAGTTGTTCTTCAAAAGTAATTCTTTTGTGCTAGTAAAATAATTGCTAAAATACTTTTGTTAGATTTTAATTTGTTAGTGTTTCATACTATTGAAGATAGGTTGATGTAGGGAAAACTATTCTTGGTTGTTTTGATGAAGTTTTGTTGTTTTAACTTTTGTCTTAAGTATTTCCTTCATCACAACCTTATGGTGTTTTGTGTTGCCTTTTGTTTGATAGCATTGATTGCTAGAATTGGTTGCTTATATGAATGAAATGTTTGATTATATAGATTTTCTTCGCAGAGTGACGAATAGTTCTATCAAGTTATTTTCCTGAGAGCAATATTATCTTCATCAACCCTTACCAGGCAAGTTCACTTTGATCATCTTACATTACCTATGTTTTATTTGCATTAGAATCAATCTCTCCATCATACATCTAGTAGGATATTGATCTTGAACTTGTGGTAGTATCATGAGGTAGGAGAAACCCAACACCCTGTTACCATTGCCCGGGAAGGGACGTTACTTCACATTTGCTACGCTTTAGCAGACGGGGTTGGTTGTGAGATTCAGGAGTGTTGTGAAGTTAATTATTTCAAGACCTACACGATGATCAAGACTTCAAGACTTCAAGGACTCAATATACCTCTGGGTGGATTGGACATGCATCTGGCAGCCTGATATCTATCATGGTTATGCCCGGGAATCCTGGTATCTACCTGTGATCATCCCAACGGAATGCCACCCAGGTCCAAAGAGATAGATGGATACTTCAAGGCCGGAAAGCTTACGTGTGCAACCACAAGTCATTATGGGCACTGGCTTGGTTGACCTTAGTCATGATTCTGGTAGGTTAGATTGCTACAAGATGTAGAAGAACGGTAGGATTTGGGTGGGCACTGACTTTGTATCGGAGGATCACTTTGGAAGACCATGTTTTGATCGTCTTGTTCTCAAACACCAGGCAGTGCGAGGACACAACGGGAGGGATCGAATCTTGCGGGTAAAGTGTACAAACCTCTGCAGAGTGTCAAACTAATCGATTAGCCGTGTCCCCGGTTATGGACAACATGAGCACCGGAGATGATACTATCAGCTAGTCTCAACACAATAAATAAATTATGATGAGTGGGTCTATTAATTATTTTGGGACATGAGAATTGATTGGTGGAACCATCTCATTAACAACCAACTTTTGTAGTGATATTTTCCGTTTGACTCCTTTGTTGTAGGGAAAACAAAACCAGCTTTTCTGCAAAAACTCAGACACAGAGCCACAAAGCCTTTTGCATATAGAATAGTCATTATCATTTTATTCTATGGTGATCTTGCCGGTACATTCAATGTACTGACCTACACGGCTGCAGCGTCTCATGTTGCAGGAATATTTCTACGACGTGTAAGTGTACGATTTAGGGTTACGGTCTACACTCAACCTGCCGTTGGTGTTTATTGGGACTCCACTCCCGTTGACTGTTTTCGCTGACATTTAAGAGGTATATATCAGTTTTACGTTATTTACATGTGATTGCCCTTTGATATATACATTGATGTACTGTGTGTGTCTGCATACTGATCCAGGGGTGGCACTAACACATAGAGGCTTGACTCGTTTTGAGTCGGGACGCTACATTCTCTCATATTATTCTTAAGCACGCATCCTAGCCCATTATTTTCTGTAGAAAAACTGTCATTATTTTTGGATAACTTAGCAATCAAGATAGAAAAGAGGAACCTTTTTTCTAAGGTTCTCAACATACTCATTAGGATCAATAGATTGCAACTTCCTTATCTCATCATTATCATATAATATTTTCCTAATGGTGGACACTCAGTTTTATATTATAGTGGGAATATATTTCACTTAACTCCTTCATGAGGTAACTGAATTCATTAACCAAGAATATTGTAACCAAACGCTTAAGTGTCTTGAATATTGGAAAATTCTAACATCATTCTTTGTATAGCGGGATGCATGTGCACAAATTGTCTCCCAAATTCAACCACAAGTAAAGTAATAGCATCGGCATAACTAGTTTTCCTAGCAAGAATAGAACCTCCTAACAATGGTAGTGTTCCCGCACAAGAAAAGAAATTTTGTATAACATTTCTTCCAATAATATCACCACAACCTGCTCGAAGTCTTTTTGTATGCATGGTAGTAGTGTCTTCTTCACTAATCAAATTTTCATCTATTTCCATAGACAATTCATCACTAGAAATTTCTTCCAAGTTTTTTTTAATATTTTCATTTCCTCTCATTTCTAGGTGATGACTCCACGCTAGTGGCGGGAGAAGTATCTTGAGACATAGCGATAGGGCAAGCAAACTAACAAGTAAACTAGGAAAACAAGCAAATAGAAATATTTTTGTGTTTTTGATTTTTTTTATAAAAGAAAATATAAAGATAAATAAAAACAAAAGCAAAAATAGAACAAGTGATTGATAGTTTGTGTGAAGGGACCTCGAACGAAGTTGGTGATGTCTCCCCGGCAACCGCACCAGAAATTCTTTTTGCTACTTGTGAGTTGTGTTGGGTTTTTTTCACGAAGAGGAAGGGTGAAGCAATATAGTAGCGATAAGTATTTCCCTCAGTGAGAAACAAGGTTATAGATCGAGTAGGAGAACCACGAAAACTTGTCTTCAATAGTACTTGCACACACAAAATCAAACACTTGCACCCAACGCGGGCAAGAGGGTTGTCAAGCCCCTTGAACTCGTTACTTGCAAGGATTACGTCTGATAGTGATAGATAGATAAATATAAAATTAAAATAAAAGGAAAGTAAATAAATTGCAGCAAGTTATTTTTAGGTTTTAGCAAATATGATTAAGTAGACCCGGGGCCATAGTGTTCACTAGAGACTTCTCTCTCGAACGCATAACATACGGTGGGTAGACAAATCATTGTTTGGCAATTCATAGAAAAGCGCATAGTTATGATTATGTATTCATGGCAATGATCATGTATATAGGCATCATGTCCGTGACAAGTAGACCAAAACGATTCTGCATCTACTACTATTAGTTTACCAATCAACCGCTATCCAGCATGCATCTATGGTATTAAGTTCATGACAAACAGAGTAATGCTTTAAGAAAGACGACCTCATGTAGACAAAGTAAGTACAAGCAATATGTTCAAACCCCATCGTTTTACCCTTAGTAGCAATGATAAAATACATGTCTTGTCCCCTTCTATCACTGGGATATAGCACCGCAAGATTGAACCCACTACAATGCACTCCTCCCACTGAAGATAAATCAATCTAGTTGGCCAAACCAAACCGATAGATCAGAGAGACTTGCAAAGCTATAACAAACATGCATAATAGAATTCAGAGAAGACTCCATTACTTTTCCTGAATAATCTGATCATAAACTCACAATTCATTGGATCCCAACAAACGCACCGCAAAAGAAGATTACATCGGATAGATCATCGCGAGAATCGCGAAGAACTTTGTACTGAAGATCAAAGAGAGAGAAGAAGCCATCTAGATATTATCTATGGACCTGTAGGTCTATGGTGAACTACTCACACATCATCATGGAGGCAGCAAGATTGATGTAGACGGCTTCCGTGATGGATTCCCCCTCCGGCAGAGTACCGAGAAAGGCCTCCACATGGGATCAACAGAGATTTGCAGCGGCGGAAAAATTGTTTCGGGTGGCTCTCTGATGTTTTGGGGTAATTGGGAATATATAGAAGTGGAATTAGGACAGTAGGTGCCACGGGGGGGGAGGGGCACGAGCTAGGGGCGCGCCCTACCCACCAGGGTGCGCCGGCCTACCTCGTGGCTACCCCTTGGGTATTCTGGCCACCTCCCGAAGCTTCCTGGGTCTGTTTTGGTCCAAAAATAACTCCCGTAAATTTTTATCCAGTTTGGACTTCGTTTGGTATTGATTTTTTGAAAAATCCAAAAACAGGCAAAACACATAAACTGGCACTGGGCACTGAGTTAATAGGTTAGTCCCAAAAATGATATGAAATAGCATATCATTGCATATAAAGTATTCAAGATTTATAATATAATAGCATGAAACAATCAAAAATTATAGATACATTAGATACGTATCACACAGCAATAGAGATGCCTCCAGAATTATACAAAGCGTTTAAGGAGCTGAGACTTGAAGTTGTTCCCGAAGGGTATGTGGCGAACCTTGAGGTTCAGCCGACGCTGATAGAAAGGATTAGGGAAGGCCATAAGGAGGACCCTGACATCAAGAAGATCGGGCCAAGCTAATAGAAAAGGTGGAGGGGTTCCGTGAAGATGATGAAGGATTCATGTGGTACGAGAACCAAGTTTGTGTACCCGATGACCCCAAAATAAGGAAGTTAATCATGTAAGAGGCACACGACTCACCCTAATCCATACACCCCGAAAACATCAAGATGTACATGGATTCGAAAGAGAGATTCTGGTGGTCCAGAATGAACAGAGACATTGCAGAACATGTTGCACTTTGTGACGTGTGCAGTAGAGTCAAAGCTGACTAGCAGAAACCCATGGGACTTTTGCAACCACTACCACCCGTAGAATGGAAATGGGATCGCATTGGAATGGATTTCATTACCGAATTTTCCAAGACACAGTCGGGTGAGGACTCGATATGGGTATTAGTGGAACACCTCAATAAGTAGCACACTTCATACATGTAAAGACCACCTGCACCAGTGCCAAATTGGCCAAGATCTATATGACCACGATAGTAAGCCAGCACGGAGTTCCACGAGAGATTATCTCTGACAGAGAGACCCAGCTCACGTCAAAGTTTTGGGAGCAATTGCACGAATCGCTAGGAACCCGACTAGAATTCAGCACAACTTCCCATCCATAGCCCGACGGTCAGACCGAGAGAGTTAACCAAGTGCTCGAGGACATGCTCAAAGCTTGTGCTCTGGACTATGTCTCTAGTTGGAAGAGAACCTACCCTACGTGGAGTTCTCATACAACAACAGCTACCAGGCCAACATTGAGATGGCACCCTTTGAGGCATTGTATGGGAGGAAGTGTAGAACCCCACTACTATGGAATGGAGTTGGAGAGTGAAGCTTATTTGGACCAGACATCATTCAGGAAGCCGAAGAGAAGGTGAGACAGATCAGAGACCGTCTCAAGATAGCATAGTCCAGGCAGAAGAGTTATGTTGATGCTACAGAGGATGGAAGAGCTATGAGGTTGGAGACCGGGTGTATCTTAGAGTCTCACCACTCCGCGGAGTGAGACGCTTCGGCATCAAGGGAAAGTTGGCACCCAGGTTTGTCCAACCATACAAGGTAGTTGCCCTAAGCGGTGAGGTAGGCTACCGACTCGAGTTGCCAAAAGAACTGTCTGTCGTAAACGGCGTGTTCCACATCTCTCAACTCAAGAAATGTCACCCTGACATGATGGAAACCCAGTTTAAGGACACGGTACCCTTGATAGAGGTTCAGCTGGGAGATGACCTCACCTATGAGGAGAGGCCCACTAGGATCTTGGAAACCGCCGAGAGAAACACCTGAATCAAGACCATCAGAGTTTGCAAGCTATTGTGGGATCACCACACGGAAGAAGAAGCTACTTGGGAACGTGAAGACGAGCTTCAGAAGAACCACCCTCGCCTATTTGCTAGCCGCACCGAATCTCAAGGACGAGATTCCTCTTAAGGGGGTTAGTTTGTCACAACCCAATTTTTTCTTAAATTTCGGTTGTGGCAATAGAAGCATATGCATCCATGATTTCCTTGCATATTTCAATTTTAAGGCCAACAAGACCAACAGTGAATTCAAATCCATTTGAATTCAAATGAAAGTCATGGTGGTCTCCATTTTATTTTAAAAAAATGCATAAAGGGAAGGAAAGGAATTTCCTAAGATAATATTTGCCCTAAATATTTTGAATGGACCAGAATTTGAAAATAGTTTAATTTGGGCAGTTAAACTATAAGTCAATTTCTGGAATTAATAAACAAAACGAAAAAAGTAAATTTAAAACAATTAAAATAGGCCCACTAAATATTGTCACCATTTTTAGTGTGTAAAAATACTTTTAAAATATTCAACTAGTCAGAAATATTCCCAAGATATTTTAAACAAAATCTCTTTTGAAGAAAATTCAAATTCATTTTTGAAAATCAAAAACAGAGAGCAGAAAACAAAAACTAAAAAGAAAAACAAAAAAAAAGGCCAGCCAGCCTACGCCACGCCCACTCTCTCTCTCTCTCCCTCTCGCTGACGCGCGGGACCCACACATCAGGGGCCCTAACCTCGCGCAACCGTCGCGCTAGCCGCGCGCCCACGACCCGAGCATGCACGCGACCAGATTTGCCCCCAATCGCGCACTCCGGACACCCCGATCCCCGCGACCATGTCCTATAAGAAGCCCCTGCCCTGCTCTCTCATTGGCCCCAACTCACAACGCCAATCGCCGTTAGACTGCCCTGCCGCGAGCACGCCGTCTCCGCCACTAACCGAAACCCTAGCCGCTCAATTCCAGCCACCGCCGAGGCCAACCACCACCACCACTCGAACCCCCATTCCACGGCGAGCCTCCTGGGCACCTCCGTTGACCCCGAGGCCCTCTACAGCCCCGAGTTCGTCAGAGCCCAAAGCCCAGCAACGTCGTCGTTGTTGCTCCGGTGAGCTTCGTCGTCCATTTGGGCGCACACCTTGTGTGTTGTGATCGCCACGACCCCGCGCATCTTCCTAACCCTTTGGTCTGCCTCATTTCGCCCAGGTTCGAGCATGCCTTCGACACTCGAGACGCCCGCAACTCCGGCGAGCCCCTCCAACGTCGTCTCCGTCACCCCCGAGCCTCACCAACTCCAACATCGTCGACCACCACGTCCACACTACCCTCAGCGCAGCCCAAGACCCCCTGGAACGCTGTCTGCGTCCACGCCCGATCTAGCGCCGCCGTCCACCTTCGCTTACGCGTCGCCGCCGGCAGGATCTCCGATGAGGACCAAACCCTAGCCCCCTCTGTTTAATCACAGTTGTTCGATCTAGATCTAAAGGCCCACGTTACTCCACTTATCTGAAGTGGTATCAGCCAATCAGAGACTACCACATGTACAACAGTATCCATAACTAATTCGTTAATTAAATTGAAAATGCACTTTTCTAAAAAAGCCCCTGGAAATTACATCTACCATAACTAATTATCCAGAGGTCCAAATTGAGTAATTCATTTTGCAAATGAATCCTTAGGGAATGTAGTTTCAGAATAATTTTAGAAAAAACAAATTTGATTTTCAAACAAATTCATTTAAATACCAATTAGGCCATAACTTTTTAATTACAAATCGAAATGAGATGATTCTTTTTGCAAATTGGAACTAATGAAATGTAGTTCAAATTAGTCCAATGTAATTTACATATAAAATTTATCTAAATAATTTATGAACAGAAATTTGTAAACTATAAATTCAAAGATATTGAATCACTTTAATTAAATAAAATCTATACATAAATTATAAGCATTTCAGATTGTTCCAGAACCATTTGTGACATGTTAGGACATGTTATAAATTATTCGAAAATAATTTGAACACTATTTGAATTAGGGAAATCAAATAAGTAATTTGATTTAAAATTCAAAATTTCTTATTGAATTAAATTAAAATCATTGGGTAAGACATTATGATCTGAATTATTTTCAAATACTATGCAAGTAAACCTAGATCAAATATTTTCAAAATGAATTCAAGTCAAACTTAGACCAAATACTTCAAAATGAATTAAAGTCAAACTTGGTCAAATATTTTCAAATTAATTTAAGGCAAACTTAGATCAAATATTCTCAAATGACTTAAAATTCAAACTAGGTGAAATATTTATTTCAAATGTTTTCAAAACAAAGTAAGTCAATTCTAATGAAGTTAACAAATTTCAAATATATACAAATTCAAAATTTATTAAACTTCAATTTGAAATTGACTAATGTGGCTTAATTTATTAATGTGGTCAATTCCAATTAGTTTGACTAAATGAACCTATTAGGCAATGTTAGGCAAATGGGGAATTCAAATTTAAAGAGCAAAATGCCAAGGATGAAACCACAAGTCCAACACTTGTATTGCGTGTTGTGCATTTGCATTCATGCAAGTTTTCTCTTTGCATGAATTGATTGCTTATGATTGCTATGTGTTATTTGTTTGTCAGCGTTAGATTACGAGGAGTGCAATCCTTGTGACTGTCAACAACAACAACAACAACAACAACAACAACAACAACAACAACAACAACAACAACAACAGCACCACCACCACCACCAGCAGCAGCAGCAACAGCACCAGCACCAGCAGCAGCAACAGCAACAACAACAACAACAACAACAACAACAACAACAACAACAACAACAACAACAACAACAACAACAACAACAACAACAACAACAACGTCCGCCGCCTCGTCTGTGTGACGCGTGTCCTATGGGGCTCATCTAACATTATCTCTTACGGTTTTGCAACTGAACCCTTGTTGCAGTCTGTCCACCGCAGCAACTAGTATGTTGCGGGATCTGGATCGCCACGTAGCCAAGGTACCCCGCCGTAGCTCCCTCTCTTCCTCTCGCTCCACTTGTTGTGCCGCCGCATCTTACTGCGTCGCCCCTGCAAGTTCACCGGTGTTGGCCCGAAGCTTCATGGAAGGGATCGGGCTCGCCCGTCGTCGGACTCCACCGCCGTCGCCAAGTTGTGCATGGACGCCATCGCCCGGATATGCTTATCCCAAGCCCTTCTTCGTACCTCGGCGTTCCTTCACGTCGCCGACGTGTGTGCCACCGCCGTGGAGCACTTCACCACCTCACACTGCTTGAGCCTCTACATCACCTGCGGCTGGGAGACGCCATCGCCCCGTGGACTGCCTCCTCGCCTAGGAAAAAAAATCTGCAACGTCAACTTTGTTGCAAAAATATTTCCGCAGGAAGACCTCTGGCAAAAAAATCTGCAACAAGTCCCCTATTGTAAAAAAAAATCTTGTTGCAAAAAATTTATGTAGCAAGACTTTTGTTGTTAAAAAAATCTGCAACAAGACCTTTGTTGTGATAATAAAGACGCTAATCGACCGCATGATCTGTTAAATCTGACGGCTCACAACCGGGTCGACGGACGCATAGCATGCCCCAACAAGGGAAAAGCTCGGCTTCAGCTGGCGGATGGCACGTGAATGTCCGCCGCCTTGTCCGTGTGAAGCGTGTCCTACTTGGGGTTCATCTAACATTATCTCTTACAGTCTTGCAACTGAGCCCTTGTTGCAGTCTGGACACCACAGCAACTCGTATGTTGCAGGATCTAGATCGCTACGCAGCCGAGGTACCCTGCCGTCGCTCCCTCTCTTCCTCTCGCTCCACTTGCCGCGCCGCCGCATCTAACTGCGCCGCCACTGCAAGTTCTTCGATGTTGTCCCGAAACTCCATGGAAGGGATCGGGCTCGCCCGTTGCCGGACTCCGCCGCCGCCTCCAAGCTATGCATGGCCGCCATCGCCCGGATTTGCTTGTCCTTCGCCCTTCTTCGTACCTCGCCGTTCCTCCATGTCGCCATCGAGCCGTTCGCCACCTCACACTGCTTGAGCCTCTACATCACCTGCAGCTGGGAGACGCCACCGCCCCATGGGTTGCCTCCTCACCTAGGAAAAAAAATCAGCAACATCACCTTTGTTGCAAAAATATTTCCACAAGAAGACCTCTGTTGCAAAAAAAAAAATGCAACAACTCCTCTATTGTAAAAAAAAAATCTTGTTGCAAAAAATTTATGTAACAATACTTTTGTTTAAAAAAAATCTAAAACAAGACCTTTGTTGCAATAATGGAGACGCCAATCGGCCGGCTCCGACGGCTCACAACCGGGCCGCACGATCCGTCAGCTCCGACGGCTCACAGGCCCCTATTAACAAAGTGCAGCGGCAAGAAGCTGACAACACGCCTAGCAACCAACCAACAAACCAAATAATTAGCCGCAAGAAGCTGACAACCAATCAACAACCGAATAATTAACACAAAGATGTTCCTCTTACCACGTACTCCCTCCGTTTCGGGCACTACTAGGCGCCGGCGCGACGGCCGAAAATTTCGGCCGGTCAGCCCCCAGCCGCTCAATTAGCCGCGTCCCACCGTTGGATTTGGATCCCCTCGCGTTGCCTTCTTCCTTTCTCCTCGTCTTCTTCCTCCCCCGCACCGACGGCCATCAGCCATGTACGGCGCCGCGCTCGCCAGCCACCCCCGCGTTGCCTTGCTCGTCCTCGCCGGTCACCCGATGTTGTTCCCGTCGGCCGCCATCACTGCCGCATCTCCTCACCACCCCGTGCTAACTCTCCTCTTCGCCGCCGCATCTCCTCCTCACCCCCTGCTCTCGCGCCATGGTAGCTCCCGGAGCGTCGTCGCCGCCCCCTCACCGTCGAAGCTCGCCGCACGGGGTTGAGTGAGCAACGGCCGAAGATTCGACGCCGTTCATGGATGTAGCAGAAAAACGCCGGTAGTACCAAAAATCATGGATGTAGCAAAATCCCTCAACGGTAGTAGCAAAAACCAACTACGGTTGCAGCAAAATCATCTTGGCGCTGTCGCCGGTCTCATCTTCGCCATGGTGGATGTAGCAAAAACCCTCGCTGATAGTAGCAAAATCCAAATACGGATGCAGCAATTCATCTCGACGCCGTCGTCGGTCTCAACTCCGCCATAATGGATGTAGCAAAATCTCACACCGGCAGTAGCAAAAATTGAGGACGGTTGCAACAAAAAAAAGCCGCCATTGTTGTAGGACGCAGCTCCGCCGTCATGGATGTAGCAAAATTCATCATCGGTAGTAGCAAATTTCGACGACGGTTGCAGCTCCTCGGGGATGGAAGTTTCACTTCGTCGGAGTGGAGCTAGATGGTTGGACAGAGTGGATTCCATGGCGGTGCTACGGCAGCAACTAGATGGGCTGCCCATGGCCTGGAGAGGTGGAGGATTGGGAGGAGAAAGACGAGCGACACGAACTGTCGTGGGGCTTCGAGAGAGGTCCGAGAGGATAAGATGAACGAGAAAAGAAAAGAAGCGGTGCGCGTGGGACCATCAACGAGCGAGAGGTGCGGGGTTAGCGAGCGAGAGAGACCGGCCGAACTTGTAGACGGAAAGCGTTTTCCTATCTTTTTAGAGATTTCACTAAGGGACTACATACGAAACAAAATGAGTGAATCTACACTCTAAAGTATGTCTACATACATCCGTATGTAGTCTTTTAGTGGAACATCTAGAAAGACTTATATTTAGAGTAGAAAACTTCGACATAATGCATCAATATGTGGCGTGCGCCACGCGGTCATGGCTAATTCTTCCTCACCAGTCAAGAGGGTTGAAAAAACCAGACCATGTCAACGAACAAATCAACAAAAGATGCCAAAGACAGCGCACTAAGATCCATTGATTGACACACCAACTGCTGAAATCCAAAAGGAGGCAACAGACCGGTCACCAGCGTTCCGATCCAACGTTGTAAGATAAGGAGAGGCTAGAAAGACCTTATTCCAAGGCATCATGGCCGTTACCAGGGACCGCGACCCTACTAGAACTAAGAAAAACAGAAGGTTCAATTGTTTCAGAAATACGTGTACTCCCTCCAATCCATATTAATTGTCGCTGCAATATGGACCAGAGAGAGTACGTGAGTACATAAACCGAACATGGTGAATGCCGTTTCAGAAAAACTTAAGCACAAACAAGCATAAATTCAACACCAATCAATTCATCAATAAAATTTATCCTTCAGTATTTTTTGTCATCAATTTTTTTTATTCAATTAAGCATTTAACTACAAGCCAACAGCTCATGTGCTGCCTCCAGTGCATCTCACAATTATGCACGCAACACATGCCGGTGAATTTGTGTGAAATGGTTCTGTTTGTTCCATGGATCTTAAACATATGGAATACAGAAACTGAAGTACATGGTCAGCTTTAGAACATTGCTCGACCCAAAATTACAACATAAACTGCCAAACTCACTGGACAGATAGAGATATAATAATCCAAACTGAAGATGGTGATAAGAAAAGCTTATTGAGCAGGAGTAAGGGCTGGGGGAAGATGGTGATAAGAAAAGCTTATTGGGCAGGAGTAGGACTGGGGGGCGCCAGCTCTGGAGGAACCTCTCGAGTGACACTACGCATGGAATCATGTTCCTCAACCTGGTGAGCAAATTTCTTGCGCAAAACTTTTTCAAAATCAATCTTTTCCAAGGGCTTAGCATTCTCAACAGCATGTGCCTTGGCTAAGTTGGAATAGTTGGCAGCCAATTCCGCAATAAAAGCGATCTCTTCATCTGTGAGCTTCCTCAGAAATTTTGCTGGGTTTCCACCCCATACCTAAATTGAACAGAGATAGTCAACAAGAGAGCACTTGCTGAGATAAGATTATCAAACATAAAATGCATGACATCCAAGTCACTGCGAAATGCAATTACCCCCCAAAAAAGCATCATGAAGCATGTAACAATATCTAGTAGCGTCAAAAGGGTTTGTATCTACGAAAATAGGGTCTTCTCTTGACGCATGCTAATCCAGATTCAGACATAACTTATTGTAAAGAACCGTTAGTTAATTAAAACCAGATATGCAAAAGTGTCCGAGATGACCTAAATAAGAATCCAAACAATAACGGTGAAGTAAAGCACAACCTCTCCACAAGGGATCCTTGTGTTCTGTCTTACAAGGGCTCCAGCAGCAACCATCCCATGCTTTTCCACAACAACACCATCTAACAGGGTTGCTCCCATACCAACAAAAGCTTCATCCTCAACAGTGCATCCTTGTAATACAGCACTATGTCCTGCGAAACAAAGTTTGGAATATATATGTTATCCGAATATCAGTGAATTTTTTACACGAGAATGGAGGTCCTAGATAGCAGATAGCAGGTTCGTGTCAGATTGGTTTTGGCATTTCAGATAGTGGGCAAGATGAGAGGCAATGGGTACATTACCAGTATCAGAGTGTAAATTTCAAATAGAAATGTTTATTTTGTATAGTGCATATCCTCTGATAAATTTATGTCAGGCTAACTCTACCATGGTTTAACCTGTTTTCAAAATTGTTGATACTAGTGTTGGAATAAAAACAAGGTAGCAGAGTAATATATGTTATGTTTGTTTCCAGTTTACTTTAACCATAGAAGTAGGGCTCCAACAATGAAATATTTGTGGATACCGATGAAAAGTAGTACCCCGATAAAGAACTAGACTTTAGTCTAAGCAGTAATGAACAATTGAACATCGCAATGCTGTGGAATAAATCAGTGGTTAAAACAAGAACCAGAAGGTATATCTATATTTACCTACTGTGACATTGTCTCCAATGATGGTTGGAAAGACTTTCCCACTTAGATTAGATTTTGCCACATGCACAACAGAATTGTCCTGTATATTGGTCCCAGATCCAACTTGAACATTATTTGCATCACCTGACACCAAGTATGTTAAAGAACTTGTAGGAAGCATAACTAAAAACTGAAGTCACAAACTCGCAGCACAGTATGATACATAAGGATATAAATAAACTTGAGAACTGTTAAGCTCCATGCATTAGCCAACGCAACCAAAAATTTGAACTGATAGAAAGGGTTAGGCAATCCACATATTTCAGCAGGAACGACTAGTAAACAATACTCAAAATAGAAAAGGTGTTTCCAACAATTCCATGAAAACATTTTCTTCGCAAGAGCAAAATTCCATGAAAATATTTGGTTCATGGTAAAAATCATCTTTATAGGTGTCTTGCATCAGCCAGTCAAAGTATATTCTTCTCCGGCAGGCACACTGCCTGTAACAAAGAGCAAGAACAAAAGGCATTAATCAGTTTTCAGTTGTGGGACCCCTTGAGGAGAAATGAGAGCAGTAGTCTCCCTCACCAATCCCATTTTAATGGATACCTTCTATCACCTCAAGATACCAGCAGTGCTTAGGCTGATCTCTGCAGCGTTATGACAGGTGATGCCTACCTGTGGAGGTGATGCTCTAGCGTGTAGGGTACAACAGTCTGCGGTCTCTGACAGCGTGGTGTGTCACTGTTCTTATTTTCTATGAGATACTCGCAGTGGTGTTACTTAAACCAGAGTATCAAGTGCATCACTCGACTAGCCACAGACGCTGGACAGGAACAGAAGTATCCTAGGAAGGTGGGGAGATAATATTCTCCATAATATCACTGCGGCGTGTCTCCCCATCTTTCAGATGTTGCGATTGTGCGATGTGAGATTATTTGTTTATCCACCCATTACTTTCTTGCAGTGAGCACTAGAACTGGTGTTATTCCTATTCATGGTCTTCAATTCTTAGTTAGATCTTACTGGTACATGTTTAAAAAAGTATTGGCGATTTGTCATCCTCCTGAACATTTCTTAGTTGTTGTGCTAGTAGCTGTGAACATAAATTATTGTAGTGCTACCACCCCCTGCTGGATAGATGCACACACACATTCATCTAACTAGTGGATATCTACGGTGACATTCTAGTAAATAACTTAGTGTTTTAAGCTACCAGCACAAGGAAAATGATTCGAAAGATAACAGATCATATAGCAGCTTTATCAACTACTTCATCGGTCCGGGTTTATAGGGTCAAAATTTGACCACAGAATCTAATACCAAAATCAATGGTCAACGAATCAAAAGCACCCTATTCACCGCATTTATCGCCCAGCCAGTTAATTGGGCCGTCAGACTGAGTAATCCGGGTTGCAGCGATTAACTGGGCTGCTGATTTGGGCTGCTAGAGCCGAAAGTTTTCAGCCCACACACATCTGCAGGCGCCCCGCATCTTAGGGCTGTGGCTCCAGCTCGTCCTGCTCTCCTCTCCCGCTCACAATTCAAGCAGCCGCCGGCCCGTTCCTTGTCCCCTCAAGAAGCACACACACTCGCCCCGACCAGATCCCCTCCACCCACCCCCCAAAACGAGCGCAGACCTTCAGCAGCTCGAGCTCACCTCCCCCACCCGAGCAGCCGCCGGCACTGCACTGTCTCCACTGCCTTCCCTCACCCCGGACGCTGTTGTCTCTGCTGTGGTGCTGCGGCTGCCTCCCAAAGCTACTGAAGGTGAACTTCACCTCCACCATTGCACTGTCCATGGCATCCAGCGGCAAGGTATCTTGCTGCTCCTCCCCCACCACTGTAATGTGCTGCTAGTTTGCTGCTGAAGTTGAGTTGTTGTTATTCCTCCCTGCTCTATGTTGCTGGCTTGCTGCTGCTGTTGCTATTCTATGTTGCCGGCTTGCTGCTGCTGTTGCTATTCTATGTTGCCGGCTTGCTGCTGCTGTTGCTATTCTATATTGCTGGCTTGCTGCTGGAGGGAGTATATAGATGTGCAAGTCGTATATCTTTGCAATGTAGATCTGTAGATTGGTATGTATGATAGGTATATACAACAACAACATATAGATGTATTTTTATTTTATATATGCTTGTATATTGGTACGTGTACTGATATGTATGCAGCATTCATTTTTGTAGCAAACTACTGTTGCTTCTACTGCAGCAAGTGCTCCAACCTTAAAAAGAAAGTCAGATGACATGGGGCGGGAGTTTGGAGTCTTGTATGATCCTGATGACCTACAGATGGTGAAGTGCAAGTTGTGTGGAAAGGAGATAGGTGGAAGGATAAGCAGATCGAAGCAACATGTTGGTCCAGTGAAAGGTCAAGTAAAAAAAGATGTAAAACTAGTGAAAAGTCAACATGGTGGCTAACAAAGATAAGCAAAAATGATGTAAGGAAGCTTGTGAGGCAGCAGTCATTAAGAAGAAGCTCAAGCTTTAACATGAGGAAGAAGAGCTCAAGTTAATATAGAGATTGTTCATGTCGAGAACAATGACAAGGTGGAGCTTGCTTCAATTGGAAAGGTGGATCTAATAAGACAGGTCCTATCGATCAATATGTGAAACTAGTTGATCCTTCCATCGCATTGTCAAAGAACAAGTTCCAAATGAATATTGCTGTCATTATTGACTAGGAGAAAAGTTAACAGAGTAGGGCAATATTTGGCTAGATGGATGTACAAGGGAAACATCCCTTTAAACGCAATCAACGATGATGACTTCAAAGCATTCACGGAGGCCGTTGGTCGGATTGGTCCTAATTGGAAGCAACCTTCCCAACATATAATCCGAGAGAAGATGTTGGTGCAAGAGGTGGGAATGACTAAGGATTTGCTGAAGCCACATGAAGAGGCGAGGGTGGAATTTGGGTGCTCGATCATGACCAATGCATGGAAGGACAAGAAAAAGAGTAGCATAATGAACTTGTGTGTGCATTGCAAATTGGGGACTGCCTTTCTTGAATCAAAAGAGGCATCGGCTGATGCACAAAGTCAATACATCTTCAACTATATGGATGAATGCATTGCCAACCTTGGCTAGTATCATTCCAATCATCAACTATTTAGTTACTTCCATCATTCCATTCATCAATTTTCTTTCACCCATGCGCTAGTATCATTCATTGCTTTGTAGGTGCTGAAAATGTTGTGCAATTAGTCACGGATAATGCTTCCAACATGGTTGCTCAAAGCCTCAAGGCCAAAGATCTTTTGGACCTCAAGTGCAACTCACACCCTCAACTTAACGGTACCAGCAATAGGGAGACAATTTGGTCTTACAATCACTAGATCAAAGGAGCTAACTATTTTCCTTAATGCACATCATAAAACATTGTCCTTGATGAGGTCTTATACGAGAGAGGGAGGGAGGGAGGGAGAGAGAGAGAGAGAGAGACCATCTTCGCAGATTTAGAAGTCATGAGTGGGGGCTTATGGAAGTTGTTGAGACCTTTAGCATAATGATGATCAAGCGCAAAAATAGTGAAGAAACATAGAGAAGGCAAAGTTTAAAAAGTAAGGCATGTTTGGCAAGGTGCTGCCATAAGAGCAATTGACAAAGCAGATTTCACCACCGGTAAAGCTTGTGCTCAAAGAAAATATTTGCATATTGCATTTCTCAAATTATGGGCTGATTGCATATTACTTTCCTTCTTGTAAATGCAGGAGAGTGGTGGGAGGACTATGGACTACAATGGCCTGCTTTGCAAAAGTTGGCCATGAGGATACTCAACTTAACCTCAAGTTCATCGGGATGCGAAAGTTTGGAGCACTTACAAAATGGTAACTTTCTCGACTATCAATTGTTGTTTGTCCAAGCTTCTACATGCTTCCATTAATGAGTTGGTTCCCACAAAATATGTCTAGTCTAACTAGGCTTCACTTTCATATTTGACTATTTGTAGGTCGATACAAAGAGGTCAAATAGATTAGAAGTGCAACGTAGGGACAAGATAGTTTACATCCAGTTCAATGGAAGAATGATGGACAAAATAAAGAAGTTATCCACCTCCAGTGATGTTCTTCTTGCTTATGATGCAACAGAAGCACAAGATTGGATCTGTCCTGATGCATACATTGAAGAAGAGGAGTTTGATCCTGTCAAGGGTAGTACCTGTTAAGAAGTATTAGTATTAGTCTAGGAGTCCTGTTAGGCTATGTTTCCTTTCCTTGTTGGTTGACCTACTTGGTTTTGGCCTTCGCCGCCATGATATTTTTCTCTCTTCCGCTGCGATCATCTCTAGTCTAGTGTGCGCTTCCTGTGTTTTCTAGTTTTCTATATTTTCCACTGTGTCCACCAGATCCGTTGATATTTCGTGTTTCTCATGCCATGCGAGTCCACCATAACTTTGTCCGTCAGCCTTTCTCTCGTCCTGATCCTTTCTATACAATTTTTGTGGCCTACTTGCCCTTGTTGTTTTCTATAGGATTTTCTGGACTCTTTTTGCATTGTTGATCTACCCCCATCGTGCCTTAGCCACCGAGTTTCTTTCGCCGTCGGCTGTCGTGGGCTATGATTTTCTGCCCGATGCTTTAATTTCTTGATGTGCATCTTTCTTTGAGAACCCATTTTACTTGATGCTTCTCTTGTATCTTCAAGCGATGCAGTGTCTTCCTCTGATGTGCCATCTCTTCGTTATCCCATTTGGCTTGACTCGACAGGTTTTCAAGACTCTTCATGCTACAACGACACTTTCAAGACGTGGGTTTTGGATTATCATTTTTTTTAAGTGTTACACTTCTTCAAATGCAATGCTATTGCATAAGCTTTGCATTTGAGGGGGGGTGTTAAGGAGTATTAGTATTAGTCTAGGAGTCCTATTAGGGCATGTTTCCTTTCATTGTATGCCAAATCATGTGTAAAATATTAGTATTATACTATTCATCACCCAGGGTGCAGAATAAGTTATTCTTCACCCAAGGTAATCTTACGATCGTTTCATAAATAAATTACATTTGGAATACAATTAGTTACATTCATATTGATTCACTACGTAAAATTTGGTATAAGAAAACAAAAATATAGGTCATAAGACAAGAAAAATTACATTTTATGTATATTTTACACTGTGTTATTACGTTTGTAATTTTACGTAACATAAAATATTTTTTACGGTGACTATATACTTTCTTACGGTCTCTTTTTACGTAGTACAACAACAAAGACTTTAGTCCCAAACAAGTTGGGGTAGGCTAGAGGTGAAACCCATAAGATCTCGCGACCAACTCATGGTTCTGGCACATGGATAGCAAGCTTCCACGCACCCCTGTCCATGGCTAGTTCTTTGGTGATGCTCCAATCCTTCAGATCTCTCTTTACGGACTCTTCCCATGTCAAGTTCGGTCTACCCCGGCCTCTTTTGACATTATCAGCATGCTTTAGCCGTCCGCTATGCACTGGGGCTTCTGGAGGCCTGCGCTGAATATGTCCAAACCATCTCAGACGATGTTGGACAAGCTTCTCTTCAATTGGCGCTACCCCAACTCTATCTCGTATATCATCATTCCGGATTCGGTCCTTCCTTGTGTGGCCACACATCCATCTCAACATGCACATCTCCGCCACACCTAACTATTGCACATGTCGCCTTTTAGTCGGCCTACACTCGGCGCCATACAACATTGCGGGTCGAACCGCCGTCCTATAGAACTTGCCTTTTAGCTTTTGTGGCACCCTCTTGTCACAGAGAATGCCAGAAGCTTGGCGCCACTTCATCCATCCGGCTTTAATTCGATGGTTCACATCTTCATCGATATCCCCATCCTTCTGCAACATTGACCCCAAATATCGAAAGGTGTCCTTCTGAGGCACCACCTGCCCATCAAGGCTAACATCCTCCTCCTCCTCGTGCCTAGTAGTACTGAAAGCGCACCTCGTGTACTCGGTTTTAGTCCTACTAAGCCTAAAACCTTTCGATTCCAAGGTTTGCCTCCATAACTCCAACTTCCTGTTGACCCCCGTCCGACTCTCATCGACTAGCACCACATCGTCCGCAAAGAGCATACACCATGGGATATCTCCTTGTATATCCCTTGTGACCTCATCCATCACCAAGGCAAAAAGATAAGGACTCAAAGCTGACCCTTGATGCAGTCCTATCTTAATCGGGAAGTCATCAGTGTCGCCATCACTTGTTCAAACACTTGTCACAACATTATCGTACATGTCCTTGATGAGGGTAATGTACTTTGTTGGGACTTTGTGTTTTTCCAAGGCCCACCACATAACATTCCGCGGTATCTTATCATAGGCCTTCTCCAAGTCAATGAACACCATATGCAGGTCCTTCTTTTGCTCCCTATATCTCTCCATAAGTTGTTGTACCAAGAAAATGGCTTCCATGGTCGACCTCCCAGGCATGAAACCAAACTGATTTTTGGTCACGCTTGTCATTCTTCTTAAGCGGTGCTCAATGACTCTTTCCCATAGCTTCATTGTATGGCTCATCAATTTAATTCCACGGTAATTAGTACAACTCTGAACATCCCTCTTTTTACGTAGTAAATAAGACAATTTACGGAACGTAGAATTACGGTGCATTGATGTTAAAATAGAGGGGGGTGAAGAATAACTATTCCTCACCCAGGGTGACGAATAGTCAATCCCTAGATATAGTCAATCCCTAGATATAGGGTGATGTTAAAATAGGACAAATGTTTCCTACCACCCGGTGGTAGTTACCACCACTTGAGTTTTGTATGTTGTATGTAGTATCTATCAAATCGGAGAGTATGTACGCGTAGTATGTAGTATATAAAAATGTTTATGGAGCATATATACTATTTTTTGGTAGTATGTCTCGTATTTTGAGTATGCTCCTTTTTACATACATATATATACGTATTTCACAAATATAATAAAAACCTTGGGCCAACTTGTAATTTTTTCATGTATCTCACTTTGAAGTATCTTATATATAGTATATCAACATACTTACAATGATAAAGTAGTATATATACTACCACATGATAGTATAAGATACATGTGGGGTGACTACCCCCAGGTGGTAGGATGTATTTTCCCTATGGGCTATGTAATAGAGACAAGTTGCATACTCCTAACAATACCATATGTTGTGCTTACGACGGAATGGGCTGGTGTGCAATAGTGCAAGAGTGAGAGAACTTCATGAAATAGACAAATTTCTTTCTGATGACAAAGATGAATCTGAACCCTAGCAGGAATGCAAGAGTGAGAGAACTTCATGAAGTACACAAATTTCTTTCTGATGGCGAAGATGAATCTGAACATGAGTATGATATGGATGAAGAAATAGAGTACGAGTCCGATAATGATGGGGTGAAGTCAACCAAGGAGAATGAAGATGAGGAAGAGCCGCCGCAGCCTTGAGCCATTGAGCATTTGTGTTGTTGCTGATTTGCTTGCTACTTTGTTGTGAACTTGAAGTGAGAACTATCTATTTCTACTTGTGAACCTTGTCATAATGATTATCAGATTATGTCTCATTCCTTAGTGAGTTTGTGACATTGATCGGTAATTTTATATGATATGTGTAATTGCCAAGTTTGATTTCTTATGTCAAATTTAGAGCACACATTTGATGGATTTGTTTTGAATGTGCCGGTTTATGGCCCTTCCAAATCGGCTGCAACATCACCAGAACAGGTAGCACTATGTGTATCGTCCCAACACCCATGCAAAGGACACACCGGAGCGAGACGACACCGTTGATATCCGTGGACTACCCCAACCTACTCATCAACAGGCAGGCCTTCATCAACGTGACGTTCAGCGTTGAGGGTTGCCAACCACCTCGTGCACCATTGCATCCTCACCGCCCCGCCTCCGCCGCCTTCTTTTGCAGGTTCTTTTGCAGTGCCGCCGCGAACCAAGCCATTGTCGTCGGATCCCCCGATGATGAGGATATGGCACTAGGGTATAGTCAGCAAAGCCGAAAGCCAGCCCAACGATCCTGAGATCAAATGGGCTGGCAACTCGGGGCCCACCTTCTATACTGGATGCCTCATCATCTTGAGGGACAAGGCAACCAACCACCTCACCTAACGAGCTAGGGTTCGTCTGGACCAGCAGTTTGCACTTAACTATAAACCCATTCGAGCCATGCAACCCCAACTTCGCCACGTATACAAGGCAAGTTGGGGGCCTCTCGGTTAGGATCTATTCATCTTAGATCATTCTACACACCCCTAGCAAGATATAGGGTTCCTCACCTAACCCTTCATCTCCCACCTCTGACACGTATGCAAGGCAAGTAAGGAGCCTCTTGGTCAGGATCGATTCATCTCAGATCATTCTACACACCCCTAGCGAGATCTAGGGTTCCTCACCTAACCCTTCATCTCCCACCTCTGCCTCCACCGCCACCACACTTCGTACCAACAGCCCTAGCTAAGATCTCTCTGATCTTATGTCGACACAAGCAGTACAACTAAGTAGCAAGAGTAGGGTATTACCTCCTCAAAGAGGGCCCGAACCTCGACAGATCCTTGTATCTTGTGTAGCCATTCTGATCTGCCACTCGCACGTCCCTCGAAACAAATTTAGTCATCCACCATACCCCTCCAAGAGTACCGTCAGATAAGAACACTAACACCCAGCCAAACTGTCATTTGGGTGTGGCGAGACTAGTGCTGGCACACCACATTGCGCCATGTATGTTTCCCATCAGCCTCCCCTAAAACTTGCAACTACACCCTCCATTGCCTCCTCTCGCCCCCTGCCATTTCTCTCCTCCAAAGCTCAGGAGCGCGTGTCAAACACCTCGATTGTTGAGACATTACGGCATCGATGTTGCAGCCCTGCCGCAATGGCTTGATCCACTTGGTCCTCACTGCCTTCCTAGCCTTGACCAAGTCTCTAGAACCGACGCTAAGCGGAAGGCTTTGCACACTCATCGCTGCCTCCTCCCACATGCGACCATGTGTGCCACCCATGGCGCACGGACAATATCCTGCAAATAGCGACCCCGATCATGCCACCCTTCGCCCCCGAACTTCTATCACTCAATCGAGCCCCCTGAGCTGCAATTTCTCCCATGCTTGCCTTCTTCCTCTCTGGCCGAGGACGTCGCCGCGGCCTCACAAATCAATTTGTTGCGAACAGGGGTTTCCTCTTGGTCCCTTCTTCTAAGAGCTTCCTCTATCCTCCCTTACCATGCCGAAGTGCTCAATCGTAGGCGGGAAAGCACCCCTGTAACACCCCGTTACGCCTGGCAGGATCTAGACTGGCCCCACAGACCAACACTAGTCTTTCATGCGCACTTTGTCCTCACTCATGCGCACCCGGGACCAACTTCCCGGTCGGTCACCCATCCTAGAATTGCTCCAAGCCAAGCACGCTTAACTTTGGAGTTCTTTTCGAGTGGGCTCCCGGAAAAGAAGGAATTCCTTGTTGATATGAGTAGTCTATCATTCCTATTAAGCCAGGCTCTCACAACCCCCCATGAGCCACGCTATCCATTGTTGTTGGCCCCGCTATGCTCCATCTCCCCGTCGTTCTACTTGCGGCTACCGACGTCCTCTTCAGACTCGCATTGGCCGTCGCGCACCTCGCCATGGTGTACTACACCTCGACATGGCGTACTGGGTGAGCAGCCATGAGAGGTACCGGCTCAACACAGCGCATGGACGACACCGACGTCGAAGCGAAGCGCCACCGTGCTCTTGGTTTGGGGCCATGGCAAGGGGGTGGAGAGGGTAGCACGCGTCGGAGGTGTAGCGCCACAGTTCGTCAGTTCGTTGTCTAGGGCTGGGGGAATCGAGTGAAGGGCTGGGGAGTGGGGCCACCGACTCGGTACCTTTGGTGAGCTAGCTGACATGGCGATGCAAATGAGGAGGCCGACTCGGTCAATACCGGCCGCATGAGCAAAAAAAAACAGTTTGCGCCTAGTTGAGGGGGAACAGTGGGATAAGTTGGGGGTCATGCAGTAACCGAATTGTGAGTTCAAGGTTGGATGTCATGCAGTAACCGGTTTGTGAGTTCAGGGTTGGATGTCGTGCAGTGACTGTTTGTGAGTTTAGGGCTGGACCATAAACCATCTGGTTAGATGAGGGTTGAAAAGTGGACTTATCTCTGTTTTATTAGTTAAACCTATGGTCAAAGTTTGACCCAAAATACGAGGGGGGCTAAAACCTAGACAAAGGAAGTAATAAACAAGTAGATATAACGAAGAATAGAATATCATGGATTGATATGGTATTAGTTCTAGTGCTTACGAAAACATTAGCACAACAAATAGCTAAATCTGAAAGATGGCGAAGCACAACCATTGATGTTGCCCACAGAAAATTATCATGTCACCATTGTTGCAGGATATTGGCATCTGTTACGAGAGACATAACACCATTCATCCTAAGTGATAGACTTGAAACTTAGACTAAGCGGCATAACAGCATGAAGGAACACGAGCATGGAGTATCACACTGAACACGAGGATTGAAACACACACAAAAACACAAACACCAAGAAAGCACGCCGCTGGCGTCATGAACATGCTTAGACCTAACACGGTAACTCATGTCAGGCACCACGAGGGCAGCGCCTTCAAGGCACCACAAAGAAAAAAATCAAAACTGCAGTCAGAGCTGTAGGTTATGGGAGAGAAGGAGACAATGGATTCTTATGGAATTGGTGAGGAAGAGTAGCAATACTATTTATCCTCCTCGGATAGAAACGTGCTGCTACGATTGATTCAATGAACAAACCCCTGAAATTTGGCCTGCATCGTGGCTTTTGCAAGGGAGTCGAGGAACAAGAAAGACCCCATTTCTTACTTGCTCCTCATTGTAAGCTGAGAGCCACTCTCTTTCCTCTTTCTTCAAACGACATTCTTGTTTACAATAGAACACAGCTACAGATCATCTGCGTTTTTCTGCAGATGACCGATGGGCCATCATGCCGTATCCTCCTTGTAGTTTCCCTTTTTTTGCAATTTCCAGTAAACAGCAAATCTTAAAGTTGGGAATTTAAATTATTTTTACACTGAAAAAATCCAGCATGGATCAAATAGATCTGGTGAAAGAAATAACATGGAGATGGAAAGACATGCTCATGATCACCCACTAGTAGAGCTACGAATCAATCCTCTGTCTAATATCTAGTTACTAATATCCATGGGGTCCATCTCTTCAAATGTTCGTACTGCTAGGTATTTTGGTAAATTTGACTCTGTATTTAAGGGAATAAAATGTGGACTATGTATGCCCCCCCCCCCCCCACACACACACACACACACAGACCTACAAGGCTACAGCTAATGTACACCGGAAGCACAACATTATGTGCAACAAGAAGATGCAAATGGATATGCATGGTACATTTAGCCACAGAACTGTTGCTTATTTGTCTAGGATGATGTATTTAATTATGTAGAAATAAGAAATAATAAAAGATATGATAGCCAAGAATAATATAGAAACAGAACTAGAAAGTAAATCGTATAAGATAAGAACCAGAAGACTATTGGACAAGAAACGCAACACGACGAGGGTGATTACTAGCACACATTTTGGTACAGTCAAATCTGAATACAGGCACAGTTTG
This sequence comes from Elymus sibiricus, assembly GCA_039707655.1. Taxonomy (NCBI): domain Eukaryota; kingdom Viridiplantae; phylum Streptophyta; class Magnoliopsida; order Poales; family Poaceae; genus Elymus; species Elymus sibiricus. The sequence goes on along the minus strand of CM077667.1, from coordinate 194,937,888 downwards.
GAAGTACCCGTTGATTTAGCAAATAAGATCAAAATGATGCTCACTGGAACACTGAGCACAAACCTCTTAAGACGCATCCGTACCAAATTGAAGACCCTGGCCCAACTTCAACATCACCAATAAGGGATGCACTTGGAGCGACAAATGCCTCTTTGTGAACATGAGGGGCTTTGTCAAAGATGTTCATAAGTGTGCGATGCCTTGAAACTGGAAAGGTCCAAAACAAAATCATGTTAGCACTTTTATAGGTGCAGTTGCTCACAACAGCACAAACAATTATAACGTGTGTCAACATAAAAAATGGCCATAATAATTAAATGCAGTGCAGAACATAAGCAGCATCCTGCAGATAAGGATGCAGAAGATCAGGTGATCAAAAAGTATCTCCGAGTTATTTACCACTTCACATCCACAGAAAGCTAATATGCAGATGAAGAAAAAACTTCAGATGGATAACTTTACCCATCTACAGAGTGTGACATGAAGAGGGAACACAAATTCATGAGCTTGATCAGGGATTAAGTGCAAGATAGCCAATCTAAGTAAAATGCCAATGCCTTTTTTACTGAAATGTGACATGCGTAGATATCATTCAGGAGATGCGCGATCAAAATGCTAACATGGGATTACTAAGCTTACAAATATATAGAAACAATCCAGCAGAAAACAGCAAAAATAACATCATCAGATATACAAGTAAGGGGTGAACACAACATACACATCCAAGGATAATGACATCAATTAGGAAGAAATGTGCAGAACCAAAAAGCGTCCAATCATATTTGTGTCATCTCAGGAGCAGCGGGCCACAGTACTGGAGCAACTTGCACAATTCACCATGTATACCGAACTCATTTGTATAAAACATAACCTCTAAGAAATACATCCGCAATCAGCCAACACCTAAACAAACTGTCTGCATAGGCCGGCTTACTGGCAGAACAGAACTAGCTACAGGCACGATTCTGGGCTGATACGGTGGCAACAGTGTTGACATGGGAGATTGGCGCAGCCTGAGAGACTAGGATTGAACAGCGCAATGTTTTTATGGCGTCCTTATATCGTCGCTACATCGACGATATAACGGTGTGGCGTGGTCGTAGCCTGAGGCGTCCAGGCTCGCGATACGTTTGGCCTGTGGCGTCCGCCATATACGCGTGGCGTCCGTAGGTCATCCATATGACGCGTTTTTGGTTGCCATACCGGAAATTGGACGCCATGGACTAGGTGAGCTCGCGCGAACGGAAACAGCAGCCAGCGGCGGGAAAAATTGGTGCGCGCACGGGAACCATCAGCCAGCAGCGGGAAGGAAAGAGCTCTCCAGACTCCACAGGCAGAGGGAGGGAGAGAGAGAGAGAGAGGCCATGGCAGGTTGAAATCACTGCGTACCTCGAGTCCTCGACCTCGTCCTCTCCGGCGGACGGCCAACGGCAGGAAGCTCCGCCTCTGCACCACCCCCCTCCACCCTGCGACCCCTTTCCACTCCCCCCCCCCCCCCCCGCCACCCCCCTTTCTCCTCCTTCCGCCAGCCCCCTTCCCTCCCAGATCTAGCTGCAGGGCAGCGCCTCTGCTCCAATCCAGCACCACTGCTCCTGTCCTACATGCATCAGGTGACCATCAATGTATCCCCCCCCCCCTCCCTCCCCCTCTCCTTGCTCTTCCTCCCCATGCCAGTGCTCTGTCTCTTCTGTATCTGTCCTCTCTGTTCTAATTTCTGAATGTGATGTACATGTACTGCCTGACTGCCTGTTGCACTGCCGCTATCTGTAGAGAGTAGACTGCTGCTAGTGCTAATGCTATTGTAAATTGCCAGTGGCTGATGCTTTGACTAATTTGGTGCTTCAGTTTGTTGTCATACATATTACAGAGTTAGGTTATGTCTATGAAGTTGTGATTTAATTTCCTATCATTCGCCATAAGGTTGTATCTATGATGTCGCCACGCCATACGCCATAAGCGTTATAATGTTATGAAGGGGGCCGGTCGCCATAAAACGTGTTACGCCATAAAAACATTGGAACAGCGTACATTAGGGTCTGCCGTGCAACAGAGAGAATACTTCCACGAGACACATCAGATACCACCACGGCCGGCCAGCATTTTGAGACGTGACTGCGAGTGGGGGCTGTAAGCAAGTCAGATCCAATACTAGATTGCCAAAGGTATTTTGTTATGGGAAAGGACAGCTTAGATGCTATGTTTACTGTGCAATTTATTCAAAGAGTTAATAATTTAAGGGTACAATTGCTTGCTTACTAGAGTATTGTAGATTCAGGAGGTGAAGAGTCTTCTGAAAGCAAACTACCAGTGTTAATTTCTATTTGAATTGAAACAGATGTAAATGGCAATCCCTGGTCGGGGCAATAGTCAATCGCGACAAGAGATAACAGTAACAAGCAAGCTCCAGCACCAGAACCTCCAACTACCTAGGGGACTTTGACAAACAATTAGTATGTTATAATATGTGGTTGTGTTATACAAAAACACAATTATAAGAAAGTAATTTTGAGTACAAGAAGAGTACAAGAAAAATCACACAACATTGCATACTTATGGAGTAACTGTTGGTCAAAGTCTTGTCTTAAACCGATAAAAACACACCCTACATTTTGCAACGGAGCGAATAAAACCTCAAACAATAAATGGAGTACAATGGTCCATGACGATGATAACAGAACTGGAGCTATTAAATTTATCTTCCAGCCTCTTAGTGGGCATCAACTCATCGAAGGAAACCATCATCAACTGCACTAGAACTTTCAAAATTTTAGTTTACATCATGTAAAACCTCAAAGCCATGGCTGACTATCTGTAAAGATAAAGGTGAATCTTACCAATAGCGATATAAGCTATCTGAAACAAACAAATTATCAAAAACATTATTAAACTCCAACCACAACACCCATCTTGGACAGGAATTCCTTGACTTTCTGCTCACCCGGCAAATAAAAAGGCCTAGAATAGCGATAATAGATGTTGCGGATAGCAATTTACATTCAGGACTTCCAGTCAATATGCAATTAGTATAAATCATTGGGTAAGAGGTAAGTTCTACCAAAGAGTGATCTATAATCCGTAAAACTGTCCACCTCCTTAATTTTAGCACGCTGTGAACTGAGCAACTCACGTAGAAAGACACGTCGATTTGAATTCGAATATTAGTGTGTGAATTAACGACGAATGCAGATGACCTAAGAATGCGGAACCCTAGGCCAACCCCAACGTAATGGGGTACACATGACCACAATATTTCCTGAACCGTCCCTAACCCTAGGCGGCAATCCTGAAATGCTCACTCATTTGGGACCGCCAGACAAGACCAAATCCCCGGAGTATCTGCAAAACTCGACGAGGGAGGGGCGAAAGGGGGGATTATTAGGGGCGAGGGAAGGTGTTTATGCTTACTCTGCTCGTGGAAGAAGTAGTTCCCCTGGAGGCGACAGCCGAGGCGGTCGAGGGCCTGACCGGTCTCCCGGATCCAGAACCCCACCGCGTAAAACGCCTTCGCCATCTCTCAGGGCGGCGGCGGACGAGATCGCAGAACGGCGAGTGCGGAGGCGCAGAGGCGGCGGTGGCCTTGCGTTTGTTGGCTCCTGGCCTTGGCCCTTGGGAGATCTAGAGGAGAGAGGGGAGCTGAGCTGAGGGGGCCTGGAGGGAGAGACTGGGGACTGGGCCTGTGGAGAGCGCTGGCGCTTCTTCGGCCGCTCACGTACTCGTTTTGCCCCTTGAAGAGCACCGCTTTGTGGTTTGGGCCCTCTCCATGTTCTGGCCCAAAAGGTTAGGGCATCTCCCACAAGAAATGCTTGGATTTTTAGTGTAAACCTCAAGTTTTATTGCTCAAAATCCACGTAAATTGGATGATCATGGGGTTGGACATGGCGCCCCTGGATAATGAGAAAACTTGGCTAAATCATCAGCTTCTTTATTTGCAACTCGACTTTCAAAAGTAAATTTACAATTAAACATTGTCATCTGCAGTTTGATCTCGTTGATGATTGAGTCGTACCTCTCTTGATTACCTCTGTGTCATTGACAACATGTTTTGAGTCTGAAGTGATCATGAAATTATGTAAGAGAGGTCCTCTGCGAGAGACAACCCTCCCGGCATGCAATAGCCTTCGGAGTAGCGACATAACACCATGGATAAGCAGGGGATGAGCTACCCAAATATTTAATGTTTTCATCATGGCATACAACAGCTGCTGAGCCACCCATTTGTGACCTAATAATACTTGCATCCACATGAATCTTGGCGTGTCCGGGAGAATGTGCCTTTGACCGTCAGAGCATCCCTCGAGATAGTCATCGACTGAGTAGTACGCTTCGGCACAACATCCACAAAACGAGTGATAAATTGTTGTATTGCTAGAAGGTGAAAGGATCAATATGGTCGACTAGAGGGGGTGAATAGGCGACTAACAGTTTTTAGCTTCTTTTAACAATTTAGGCTTAACAACAAAATAGGTTGTCTGGATATAGATATGCACCTAGGTGGACAACATATATGATGAGCTCAACAATAACAACACAAGCAAGCACAAGATACAAACACAATGTAAGCTTGCCTAAAGTAAAGGTTGAAAGTAATCACAAGTGGGTCGATGGAGACGAGGGTGTGTTTCCGAAGTTCCCTCCCTTTAGGGAGAGGTACGTCTCTGTTGGAGCGGTGTGAAGGCACAATGCTCCCAATAAGCCACTAGGGTCGCCTTATTCTCCTCACGCCCTCGCACAATGCAAGATGTCGTGATCCACTAGTGAGGCCCTTGAAGGCAGCGACCGAACCTTTCTAAACAAGGTTGGGGCTCTCTCCACAACTTAATTGGAGGCTGCCAGTACCACCACGAAGCTTCACCACAATAGAATGTGGCTCCGATGTGACCTCTTTCATTTAGGGTGCCAAAAAAACAAGAGTAACAAAAACCACAAGAGAAAGTAGGGGGGTCAAATTTCCTTGAGTAAAAATGTAGATCTAGGTCTCCTACCTCAATCCCTAGCAAATCAACATGTTTGGTTGGCTAGAAAAGGTGATCAGACAAGAAAGGTGAATGGGCATTAATGGAGGAGAGAGAGAGAGAGAGAGAGAGAATAGGTAGGTGGGAGGTGGAAGAACCACCTCCTTTTATAGTCCCCCTAAATCCAAGTGTTACATGCAGAAATACATGGAACTGGTACAACCGGTTCGAGCACCGGTGCAACCGGTTTTTGCGGGAACCCTAGATGCAGGGCACCCGCACGTTCAACCGCCGGTGGCACCGATAGTACAACTAGCGGTCCGCCACCGCCAAGCACCACACAAGTGCCCGAATGGGGGCAATCCCAAAGCGGCATATGGCCACACTTGGTCCGGTACAACGGCCGAATGCAGGCGTCGATGGTGGGTAAGTCTGGAGCGGTACAACTACTCTAAAACCACTGATACCGTTGTTGCGCAACAGCCATCCGGGGTAACAGGGCCATGATACGTCTCTAACGTATATATAATTTTTTATTGTTTCATGCTCCTATATTATCAATATTAGATACTATTTATGAAAAATTATATCATTTTGGGGGACTAACCTATTAACCCAGTGCCTAGCGCTAGCCGTTGTTTTTTGCGTGTTTTTTGTTTCACAGAAAATCCATACCGAACGGAGTCCAAACGCTATGAAACTTTTTGACAATTTTTTCTGGACAAGAGGGACCCTAGAAGCTTCGGGAGGAGACGGCAAGACATCAGGGCGCGGCAAGGGGGGGTTGCGCCCTGATGTCTTGTGGGCCCCTCATGGCTCCGTCTGACCTAATTCCAACTCTATAAATTCTCAAATATTCTGAAATCCCCAGGGAGCCACCCGAAACAATTTTTCTGCCGCCACAAGTATGTATTCTTCCGTGATCCCATATGGATGCCTTTTTCGACACCCTGTCGAAAGGGGAATCGATCACGGAGGGCTTCTACATCAACCTTATTGCACCTTCGATGATGTGTGAGTATTTCAACACAGACCTACGGGTCCATCGTGATTAACTAGATGGCTTCTTCTCTCTCTCTGATCTTCAATACCATGTTTTATTCGGAGATTTATTCGATGTAATCTTTTTGTGTGATGTGTTTGTCGGGATCTGATGAATTGTGGGTTTATGATCAGACTATTCATTGAAAGTAATTGAGTCAATTTTGAACTTTATTATGTATGATTTATTTTACTTTGCATCAATTCTGAACTTTTATCATGCGTGATCCATGGGTTTTCTTTGGCCAAGTTGATCTATCGATCTTCAGTGGAAGTGGTGCATAGTAGTGGGTTCAATCTTGTGGTGTCCTCACGCAGTGACAGAAGGGGTAGCGAGGCACGTATTGTATTGTTGGTACTAAGGATAAAACGATGGGGGTTTAATCATATAGATTGGTTTTATTCTGTCTACATTAGGTCATCCTTCTTAGAGTGTTACTCTATTTGTCATGAATTTAATACCATAGATGCAGGCAGGAGTCGGTCGATTGGTGGAGTAATAGTTGTAGATGCATGTAGGAGTCGGTCTACTTGTCACGGACGTAATGCCTATGTATATGATCATGTCATGAATAACATCATAATTTTGCGTTTTTCTATAAATTGCCCAATAGTAATTTGTTTACCCATCGTATGTTATTCTAAAAGAGAGAAGCCTCTAGTGAAATCTATGGTCCCTGGGTCTACTTTAATCATATTACAAAAACCTAAAATACCTCGTTGCAATTTCTTTACTTCTATTTTATTTTGCAAATTATCTATCTATCACTATCAGATTTAATCCTTGTTGTCAACAAGTACAAGGGGATTGACAACCCTCTTGCCTGCGTTGAGTGCAAGTATTTGCTCTTTTGTGTGTTGGTGGTGCTGACAGTTGTTTGCTTGGTTCTCCTACTGGTTCGATAAACCTTGGTTCTTAACTAAGGGAATATTTTTTTGCTACTTTACTACATCACCCTTCCTCTTCGGGGAAAATTCTAACGCATCACAAGTAGTAGAAGAATTTCTGGCGCCGTTGCCGGGGAGACATCATCAAACAACTACAAGGTTCCTTCATACAAATTATCAATTACTTGTTCTAGGTTTTAATAGATTTTACTTCTAGTTATATAAAAATCAAAAACACAAAATTATTTAATTTGCTTGTTTGTTTTAATACTTCTTTGCCACTATGTCTCAAGAAAACACTAAGTTGTGCGACTTCTCAAATACTAATAATAATGATTTTATTAGCACTCCAATACCACCCGTCACTAGTGCGAAGTCATATGATATTAATGCTGCATTGCTAAGTCTTATTATGAAAGAACAATTTGTTGGAAATCTGAATGAAGATGTTGCATCCCATCTTAATACCTTCGTTGAATCATGTAATATGCAAAAGATGTGGATAATGATATTGTTAGGTTGATATTGTTTCCTTTCTCACTAAGAGATAAAGTTAAAACTTGGTTTTCATCCTTGCCTCATAATAGTATTGATTCTTGGGATAAGTGTAAGGATGCTTTCATTACTAAATATGTTCCTCCTACCAAGATAATATCTCTTAGAACTAAAATCGTGAACTTTAAACAACATGAGCAAGAACATGTTGCACAATCTTGGGAGACAATGAAATTAATGATTAAGAATTGTCCCACTCATGGATTGAATTTATGGATGATTATACAAAACTTCTATGCTGGACTAATCTTTGTGTCGAGAAACCTTCTAGACTCAGCTGCAGGTGCTACATTTATGGGAATTACATTGGTAGAAGCCATGAAGCTTCTCGATAATATGACAAAAAACTATTCCCAATGGCACACCGAACGAGCTCCAACTGGTAAGAAGGTAAATTCTATTGAAGAAGTTTCTACTCTGAGTGATAAAATGGGTGCGCTTATGAATATGCTTATTAGTAAAAAATGCTCATGTTGATCCTAATTAATATTGATGCCATTGATGTGAATTTTGTCTCTAGAAATAATATCAACAACAATGCTTATAGAGTGAATTTCAATCCTAGACCGTATCGGGTAGTCCCTCTAATAATTATGGTAGTTCTTATGGAAATTCATATAATAATAATAATAATAATAATGATGATGATGATGATGATGATGATGATGATAGGGCACCTACTTAACTTGAGAACAAAATTAAAGAATTTATTAGTTCTCAAAAGATTTTTAATACTATGGTAGAAGAGAAACTAAAGAAAGTTGATAATATGTCTAGAAACATGGATATGATTGCTCATGATGTGGATACTCTCAAAATAAAAAAAAATGCACCTAAGCATGATATTAATGAATCCTTAAAGTCTATTCAAGTCACTATGGATGAGAGTAGGAAAATAATTGAGAGGCTTAGAGCTAAACGGGAATTGATAAAAAGAACATTGCTACCCGGTTTTTATCATAGTAATGATGAAGACATTAAAATGATTGGTGTTTCACCTATTGAATATTTGTTTAGTAAAACAAATCTTGATGAAAAAGGGATTGAAGATGAGTCAACTTTAGCTAAAAAGGCATCCCAATTGTTCGGAGGGTGATAATCTTAATGATAAAAACAATAAAAGTGGGTTTGAAGAGGTCAAGACTTTAGATAATGATGTGCCCACTACTTTGGATTACAAGGACTTTAATTATGATAATTGTTCTTTGACTGAATGTATTTGCTTGTTATAATCCATGATGAATTCACACAATGCTTATGAACAAAATAAAGCTTTTACTAAACGCATTGTATAAGCAATGATTAGAGCTCATGAAGAAAAGTAAGAATTGGTGTAAGTGCATCTAGTGCCCCCTTGGTGGTTTTGGAGTATTGACGACAAATATGTTAAGGGACTAATGTGTTTGTGAGTGTACATATGTGTTATGGTCCCTGAAGAGTTTGGTTTAACCAACGAAAGACAACCCCTAAAAGTGTATTTCTTTAGATGATGAATTTGATATATTTCTTGAAGAAATTGAAATGAAGAATTCGGTGTGACCATGAAGAAATTGACGTGAAGACTTGAAGCATGAAGACTTTCATTTTCACATTTCATTTCATCTTTCTTGAGTCATAGAAAACACCGTACTGTTAAAGGGGGTCTAGGCGAAGCATAGACGTGTTTCCAATTGATGCTCATAAACTACAATCATAATCCTTCGAGTGATGAATTTGGAAATCTTCTACAGCGCAAACAAGTTTTTAAGTGACAGAGACAAAGTTCTTCTGGTCACTGACGACTTTGGTCTGACTGAGGAGTTAGGACATCGCCAGTACGTTGTGCCTACTGTGACGACTTTGAGTGCCCCGACGAATTTGAGAGTTCAGATTTCTGACCGTTGCTGCGCTTAGTGCCAGCTATCCCATGGATCTTATCCTGACAATGGTCATATCATTGAAGGGCATTTATGTTTTACTAGTTAAATGTCCGTGCTTTGCTACGGGCATCCCGTAGTTGAAATTAGCACATAGTATTCATAAAGTCATAATATGAGCTAGACAATACAATTTTAAGGGAGTGCCTATCGCCTATGCATCAATTAACTTTATAGAAAAAACTTGTTCAATCAAATTCACCTATGATGCTAATATTCTATTTCTTCTTCCCAATGTTTTGCCTGCTCCCTTCATTCTCTCGAAACAGTTTTTTGCCTCGCTTTATATATAAAGCAACTCCTCAAAGTACACCGCCGAACGATGAAATGTGGTGAAGAGGTCCTCTTACAAAGCCGATCTAGAACATGAGTCTAGAACAAGCCTAAAACCTCACCGAGACCCGAACGCCGATGCCTGAGCTCCACGACAACGCCCCCAAGAGGGCGACATCACGAAGTGTCACCGTTGCCGAATCTAAGCAAACAGACAATGGTTTTTCCAATGGAGCCCAGACACATAGAAGAGACCCATGACGACGTCTCCAGGAAGCAAGTTGCACCATCGGGCACCGTCATCACCAGAGCAAGATATCGTGAAGCTTTCGCTCGAAAACTCGCCAACATGACCAGGAGGAGTCCTGGTCACCACTGCCACAAGGTTTAAACCCCCTGCCACCCACACGACCAGGTGGAGCCACCATGGGAGCCAACCGAAAATCCAACCATGGAGCCCTCCATCTAGGACTACCACCCCGGCATCCATGCCCCCTGGACACCGCCAACCATTCACTTCACGACCACGGTAGGATGAGTGAAAGGAATATCCTTCCACTCCTAGCTCGGCAACAACCTCCAGGTTTGGGCCGGGGCCTTCACGGTAGTAAGTGCCCACACATGTATCCCCGGTAAGTCCTGGTGGACCGGATGCAACAACCTAGTGACTGTCGCCGCCCGCCGTCAAGTAAGTACGAAAGTCAACATGTTCATGGCCACCTACATCGGTCGTCTGACGGCACGGCAGTCCGGAGAGCCCAACTCGCACCGACGTCACCAACATGTAGCGACCAAGAAGAGCAGAACACAAAGGCAATCAACACAAACCAAGTCAAACCCCATACCAATGCACCACCGAACGTCGTCCACTACCACGAACCAGATATGTGCCGCTCGCCGAAGACGCCAATGACTCGGATCGCACCGCCGCCAAACCACAACAGCCATGCTGCCCCATCGCTGCTTGGAGGACCCCGGGCTATGCCACCATGGACTTCCACTCGGACCAAGCCCACCCTTACCCACCTGGAGTGAAATCCTCGATATGCCTCGGGCCCATATCTGGCCCGCCCTAGCACGACCGTAGGTCAAAACCAGTATATACTTGAAAAGAGGGGATATTTACAAGATATAGTATACAGTATGAAAACAGGGGACATTTACAAGATATGGAAATGAGACAAAGCAGCAGTAGTCGCTCCAATAGTAAGGTCTAAAGAAGGGGATCGTACGGTTGATTGATGTGTACTCCACTGAATAAAAATTGAGCAAAGGGAAACCTTTTCTCCATGTTGTGCAAAGTATGATCCTGATGCAGGAGAATCTAAAGCAAGATGGTACTCCATTTTCGCATAAACATCTTCAAGGAAGTGAGTAGAACTGGGTGTGTTCTTCCTTCAACACTAATCACAGGGCAATCTCCAAAGTATCGTTCGAATAGGCGTGAATCAACAGTTGCAGACCTGAAGTTAAACCAACAAGAAGTAAATAAACATATCTCATAATAATTTGTCCAACAAAAATCTGCAAATATGAAAAGAAATAAGAAAAAAAAGGAATGGACACTTAATGAAAACATGTTATCATGTACTTTGGCACACAATGAAAACATTTCATGAAGACACAATAATGGTAGATATGAGGGCAGTACTTATAGATAACTTTCTCAGAAGGATACCAGCTGTACAGAACAGAAGCTTATGTCCAAGATTTATTCTAAAGGTAGACGGTTTTAAATAGTGTGAGCAAGTTCTACAACAAGGTACTAAGTCTGTAGGCAAAGGCACCTGCTACACAATTGATGGATGATGATGCCCAGCTGCTGGAACATACTCAGCATAAGTGGAATAGTAAGTTGGAGATAATAGATCCCTGCATTTTTGTATGTTAGGAAACTAAAATAAGATAATGGTGCAAAAAAGTATAAAATATTTTTCGTATACTGGCAATCAGGTTCAAGTAAAAGCTAACAAATTTCTCAGGTATTGCTAGCATTACTTAGAGTTGCAGAATTTTGGGGTTTAAAATGTTTGTAGGTAAAAAAAATGTTTGGTTAAATGGGGGATAAAAAATTTCTAAGCCACCCAACACAATATGTGAACCGTTTCTACAAATAAAAAAAACCTAGTACTTCAATCAAACAATCTCACAGTAAAACAAAGCGATTGATTAAATAGTGATAGTTCCAAGTGTAGGAAGCATTTGTACGAAAGCTCGCTCACCCGTCCAACTAAGTCATCAGTCTCATATCCAAATTTCTTCACAGCCTCCATGTAGTTACTGGTGATGTCAAGGTTGCCAATTACAGCAGTATAAAAAACTGATCGAAACAATACAAACAGAACCAATTTTTTTTGTTAAGTTAGGAAATAAGAAACAATGTTCAGTTTACTAAAAACCATGCTTCATTTAACCAAAATAGAACCAAAACTAAGTTCAGGTGGCCTCCGTTCAACAAAAAACAAAAAGTTCAGTAGTGTGGTGATCATGAATTGTTCAGCAAAATAAAAAAAGTGCATGGCAATTTTACCAAACAATGCCGCAGCTAGTGCACCGCTGCACACACACGGCGGCAGCAAGCACACAGCCACACAAAGCAGCAGGGACTCACCAAGGCACCAAGACCAAGCTGCTTGGTCAAGCACATGTGCAGAGAAGCCGCATCCACACACGCACATTAGCAAGCAAACACGTATGCCATCGGCTACAGTTGCCCGTCTCCCTCAATCACACCGATGACCCTCTCTCACTCTAGCATCCGTCTCAGCATCGTACTTCCTTCCGACCGTCGTTCTCGCCTTGCTCCATATCAAGACCATCTCGTCTATCATCGACCAGCCCCCCTTCCTTTCATCTTCTTGCAGATCGGGGTAGATCAAGGCATCGATCCGTCCCATGGTGATTGGTTAGATCGGAGGAGGCCACTGCTGATCTCCAGCCGAAGGAGGGAAGAGAGGCACATGGAGGAAGAAAATGCCAACAACGCACTGGAGAGGGATGGGTTGGCGGGAACATCATCCACGAAGGCGTTGCGCTTCTGAGGGGTATACCTGTGATCGTCCTCGCTCCAGGGAACGCCCTTGCGGCGCTCCTCCTGCCTGTACCGTGGCCACGGCCGCACCCTACCCCAGGGTTTCGCAATGGCGGCGGCGGCGGCGTCCCACGTGTAGGGGGCCTCGACCGGCCGCACTCGATGAGGTCGATGTCATCCACCAGCCAATGGAGGAGGTAGGTGGGGCGGATTGTTGTCGTATATGGAGAGATTGTTGTTGTATATGGAGAGTGTTGATTTGGTCGCTGATTTGATTTGATCGTTCGACGTATAAAAGGAAAGTGTTGATTTGGCTACGGTTTACATTACAAAAACCAGATGGGACTGGTGGGAGGTGAATAAACCAGTGTGAAGGAGTGGTGGTGGGAGGTGAGACGAAATTAAACCGGTTGAAAAAAAACCTGGATGCTATTCTACCAACTGAGCAATTAGGAGTAGAGATCATGTCAGGTTGCTCCCACGCTATAAATAGCCACCCCCTACAACCATTCGTTGGTTGGCTGCTCCGAGAGATAGATTGACCCTTGTCATATAGAACAACCCATTCCTCTGACGACTTAGAGAGAAACCTAAGTGAGGAAAAAAACATACACACATAGCCTTAAAGTGATTGAGCATCAATGAAGAAATTGTCCTGTGTGGAACCGACGCTTGTTACCTTTGAAGACCGAGTATCTTCCAGACGGTTAGGCGTCATGGTCTAGAACATCCAAGAGTCATTGTGGATTGCCCGGTGACCAGTTTATGAAGGTTTGGAAAGTCTACCTTGAAGAGTTACCATGAGTGATTGGGCGGAGTCTAAGTGACTTTAGCTCAAGGGGAATACAACGAGGACTAAGTGTCTTCAGAGTGCAAGCTTAGCCGCCCCAACCAGACATACGACTGTCACAACAGTTGGAACTGATCGAACAAATCCATTGTCTTCACCGAGCATCCTGGTTCTATTTCTTCAATCCCTAAGTTACATACTTGTACCTTGAAGAAATTGCTTGCCGTTTTGTGAAGACTTTCTCTATTTCCTCAACTCAAATTCTCCAGTCATTGCACTTGTCCTGAACACTAGTTACTCTTTTACTCGTATGCTTCAATTCATCATGACAACCATGTTGTTCATGCATTTCGCATATGCTTGAGTACTTATCTGTTGCACTATTTTTCGTCACTTTGTTATTTCCTCATCTAGAAATTCCTTAGTGACGAATTTTTAGAATTCGCCCAATCACCCCCTCTGGCCGATATAACGCACTTTCAATTGGTATCGGAGCAAGGTACTCCCTTGTTCTGTGTGATTTTTATTTAACCACCTGGAGTTTTAGTTATGTCGACCGCATGTATGATCAAGATTTTCGCTTCGTGTCCGGTCTTTGAAGGCACTGACTACCCCTACTGGAAGAAAAAGATGCGCATGCATCTTGAGACCATTGACAATGATCTCTGGTATGTTGTTAACAAAGGCACCCTTGGCATCCCTCCAAGTATCAATGCCGCTTATGTGAAGAGATTCAAGCAAGTCGACTCGCAAGCGAAGAATATCATTTGCGGGCATCTGAGCAAAGGACAGTATAGCCGAGTGAGTGTTTGGAAACCTCGGAGCTTATCTGGGATAGGCTGTCCAAAGTCAACGAGGGTGTTTCTAGTCAACGTGACTGCCGAGTTGATGTTCTTCAAAATCTCTTCAATCACTTCAAAGACTCGACAATGAAAATGTCCACAAGAAAGGCCGCTTTGGAAAGTCTCAAGGGATGATGTGAAGAAATCAGATTCCTCACGCGACTACAAGAAGAGAACATGTCATAAATGCAAGAAGTCTGGTCATTACATCATCGACTGCCCTCTCTGGGAAAAGGAATCAAAGAAGAAGAAGAAGAAGAAGAAGAAGAAGAGCAGAGACTACAATTCTGATGACAACAACAAGAAGAAGTCATCAAGATCTTCTTCAAAGTCTTCATCACACAAGAAGAGCAATTCCAAAAAGGCTCAGGCACTTATTGGCAAGTAATTGGATTTTGAGGAAGAATCCGAGGAATATGAAGAAGAGGAGGAATCTGAGGAGGAGTCGGACTCTAGTGTGGCGAGCCTAGCTCTCGCTACCGCTTTCGTCAGCAAGTACATCTTCAACAGTGAAGAGAGTGGAGTCACCAACAATGCTGACTGTGATGACTACTACGCTCCCACCTATTACTTCATGGCAAAAGGTGCTAAGGTACTCTCATATCATTCCCCTTCTAATTCAGGTGAAGGTGAATCTGATGAAAATGTGAAACCTAGCTATTCTAAAGTTATTACTATTGCCACTAAGCAACAAAGTGCCATGCTAAGGATTCAAAAACTGCTAGACAAAAATGATGACATGTTAAATGAGGAAATGGATCGCACTCAAACTCTGACTGGTGCTCTTCAAAGTCTTCAGTAAAATTATGATGATCTTAAAAGTCGTCATGATACTCTCTCAGTTGATCATGAGAAGCTTTCTTATGAATTTCTTCAAGGAAAGCAAGATCTTGAGAAATTGAGGGTGTCTCATGAAGATCTTCAAAAGGAAAATGATTCATTGCTTGCTCAACAGATTAGTATAGCTCAGGAAGAATTTGTTCCACCTTGTTTGAAATGCATCAAACGTGAGACTACTCATGCTTTACCTGAAAGTTCAAATGCTTCTGAAATTGCAAATTCTTCAACTACTTTTGTGGTAACTAACCCCGCATCTAAGGAAGCCACCAGTGTCAGTGACGAAAATGTAGGGTTGAAGGAATTGTATGTGGCAGGCATGTACAAAAGCCTCAAAGGGCATCAAACCCTTTGTGATGTGATTAAGAAGCAGATTCTGAACAGGAACCCGAGGAAAGAGGGTGTTGCATTTGAGAGGAAACTTAACGTTGATGGATCTTACTGGAAACGTGAGCGGTACCCCAAAACCACATGAGTTGCTGCAAAAGGACCTCCTATAGATCCATTCACTTTATGTGGCTTTACATGCGAATCTTCATATTCTTATGACGAGTCATTTGACTCCAATTATAAACTGTTCAAAAATAAGAATGGTGAAGTATTTGCCCGATACATTGGTACTAAATGCAGGAATGGTTCCCCTATGAACAAAATGTGGGTTCCCAAAAGTTGTCTTGAAAGTCTTCAGGTGAATGTCATCATGACTCCACCTTTGAAGAAAAGGAACCCCAGACCAAATTCTTCATATGGACCAAATTCATCATATCGACCAAAGTCTTCATCTGGTCACATATCTACTCGCATGTGTACTAATGCATCTGTTTCGCAGGGAAATGATAGACCCCATGAATATATGTGCATTATTCTTCAAACCATTATGTTCATAAATCTTTGAAGAATTTCTCTGCATATTCATATGAGTACTCTAACCCCCCCCCTCTGTGAAGCGAAGTGCATTAGCTTCAATGCCAAAGTTTTTGCATGCTGCTCGTAGAATAATTGACTCTTTACCACCCATTCAGATGTGGGTGGTGAAGAACAAGAACTAATCTCTTGTGCAGGGTCACTCC
Source organism: Elymus sibiricus (assembly GCA_039707655.1). Taxonomy (NCBI): domain Eukaryota; kingdom Viridiplantae; phylum Streptophyta; class Magnoliopsida; order Poales; family Poaceae; genus Elymus; species Elymus sibiricus. The sequence continues at coordinate 194,921,693 of CM077667.1, read as the reverse complement.
AGACAAACTTGAACATCTGATGAATTTGCTGGAGACCTCAGGAGTGCTTGAAAGGACGCAAGCTAAACACGAAGAAATGAATTACTCATTTCTCACGTCCTCATCTTACTATATATAATGCATTATTGATGAAATTCTATCTGACGAATTTGATTGTCTTATTCTTCACTCTGAAGTATATGTGTTCGTAAGTTGTACTAATTCGTCTGCAGGAAGAACTACCTAAATCTACTGAGTGAGTCCTTGATAGTGGATGCACCAATCATATGATCGGTGACAAGAACTTATTGATGGACACAACACTTGCTCCATCTCATCTGAAGCATATCATGTAACAGCCCGAGACCGACGCTCTAGAAGATTCCCGTTTTATTCCATTGTCGTCGTGTGATTCGTCTGTTTGTCGCATTCATCATCGCATCATCAGCGTTGCATTAACACTCTGCTACCGTCGTTTTTGAAAACTTGCATCCGCTCGTAGTTGCCGGTTCTCTTAGTTCTCGTCGTTGACCGTTGTGAGACCAACCACACACGCACACGCCCGCGGAATCATAAAAATATTGTTTTTAAAGTGCGTACAAAACAATCTCTGAATGTGTTGAAAGTTGGCGTGCGGTCTTAATATAGTGTAGGTAGACCGCGTGCCAAATTTCGTCGCATTCAAAGGTCGTTTGGTACTCGAACCTTTAAGGTATAGCGGCATTATAGTCGTTCAAATTGTCGGACGTTTTTCGGTTTAACCTTGTTGCTGGGCTGCCCGCGCTTTCCCTCTTTGCTATGCCTAGCTCCTCTGCACAGTGCACAGACCCCTCGCGTGTGTCCGATAACTTCCCCGAACCCGAATCGCCGAGTCATGACCGTTGGATCCGGATCAACCCTGAAATACCCCAAAACATCTCAGTTCTTTGTTTGGATGTTCCCAACCCATTTATTTCTCGACCGTCCGATTGAATCGGAGGGTCCGAAAAACTGTCCAAGGCAAACCCTAGATCAAACCCTACCTATTTAAACAGTCCAACCCTAGATTTTAGGAGGCATGTCCCATCCTACCAATTCAGCCGCCGCCACCCACATCCTTGCCTCTTCCACCTCCGGATCCTTCCAGATCCCCATCGCCCAACCAGCTCGCAGCGGCCGCCCCTGTTTTCGCCGCCGGACAAATCGCAGCACCCAACCCCAATCCACCTTTGTGTGAGTGGACGCGTCCATGCGCCCGTAGCGACTGCGCCCAGGAGCCCGAGCTCCTCCCATGTCCGGGCGACCTCCCATGCGCCCGTGTCTCCAGCCTTGTGCCTCCGCGTCGAAGCTCTGCCTCATTGCGCCTTGCCCCGCCACGGTCCACAGCCGGAGAAGCTCCGCCGACCGCCGCAACCATGGCATACGCCCTCCAGCGCGCCCTGTAGCCCCCATCTTCACGCCCGCTCTGCCAAGTCCCTGCAGCCGAGCCGCCAAACCAACAGCGTCGTCGCGTTCGTGAAGGCCAACGAGCCACCGAAGGCCAGCCACCTCTCTCCTTCCCCCGTCCTCTCTCCTTTCCTCTCCTCCCCCTCGTTTCTTCTCTCTCTAATCCCTCTCTCTCACTTGTCCAGGACATCATCAACAAGAACAAGGAGCTCCGCTTCCGCCACCCAAACCTCACGAAGTGCCGTCCTCGACCCAGGTCTGGAGGAGATCCATGCCACTATGGATCCCCCGTGCCTACTGGAGCCCTGCACTTCGGTGTCGCTAGGGGCTCGACCCGAGCGACCTCGTGCGTCCTCCTATGCTCGCGAGTCCAGCTCGCCTCTGGCCTTGTGACCGCTAGCAGCAGAAACCCTCCGCCGGCCCAGCAAGGTGAGGAGCCACCGCCACCGTTCCCGCATGCCCGCTGCTGCTCTGCATCGCTAGCCGTTGCTGCATCTGCCCATCAGAGGTCGCCGGAGATCAGTAGTCCGTCGTGCTTCAATGGGGAAGACTTGGCATTGGCCAGTTTAAAAAAGTAGAGAGCCCCCGTATGCCACAAACACTCACTAGCCCAGCTGGCTAGGACTCTGCTTGCGTATCCAAGCGATTTGGGGTTCGAATCCCAGCGATCGCAATATTTTTCATGTTTCTTTTTCTGCGCACACACACAACCACTTGGGTCAAATCCTCCTGGCCCACTGCACTTTGCTGCAATTCGGCCATTCTTTTTTTTCTTGCTGCGATTTTGTCAATATTCAAGACATGCATATTACAGAAAATGTCCTATTTTTTAAAAAGGTTAATAATTAATAAGCCATGCATCGGATTAAAATGTTGTAAATATGTAAAATGTTCAGAATTTTGTGTATATTAATAATATGCAACTTTCAACCATGATAAAAATATTTAAACTTGTTGTTTGCATTAATTTGCGTAAATGCCATATTAAAACGGTTTGTGGCATATATATTTAACCGTAGTCCAGCTGGCTAGGACTCTGCTTGCGTATCCGAGCGATCTGGGGTTCGAATCCCAGCGATCCCAATATTTTGCATGTTTCTTTTTCTACGCACACACACAGCCACTTGGGTCAAATCCTCCTGGCCCACTGCATTTTGCTGCAATCCGGCTCATTCTTTTTTTTCCTGCTGCGATTTTGTCAATATTCAAGACATGCATATTACAGAAAATGTCCTATTTTTTAAAAAGGTTAATAATTAATAAACCGTGCATCGGATTAAAATGTTGTAAATATGTAAAATGTTTAGAATTTTGTGTATATTAATAATATGCAACTTTCAACCATGATAAAAATATTTAAATTTGTTGTTTGCATTAATTTGCATAAATGCCATGTTAAAACAGTTTGTGGCGTATATATTTAACCGTAGTCCAGCTGGCTAGGACTCTGCTTGCGTATTCGAGCGATCTGGGGTTCGAATCCCAGCGATCCCAATATTTTGCATGTTTCTTTTTCTGCGCACACACACATCCACTTGGGTCAAATCCTCCTGGCCCACTGCACTTTGCTGCAATTCGGCCCATTCTTTTTTTCTTGCTGTGATTTTGTCAATATTCAAGACATGCATATTACAGAAAATGTCCTATTTTTTTAAAAAGGTTAATAATTAATAAACCGTGCATCGGATTAAAATGTTGTATATATGTAAAATGTTCAGAATTTTGTGTATATTAATAATATGCAACTTTAAAACCATGATAAAAATATTTAAACTTGTTGTTTGCATTAATTTGCGTAAATGCCATGTTAAAACAGTTTGTTGCATATATATTTAACCGTAGCTCCGATTCTAATGATCCACATATGTAACTTGTCTAGAAAAATGTGTAGAATCACACGGTCCACTTTATTTTCATGTTTAATAAATATAAAATTGTGTTAGGACAGATCTGTACCAAATTCATAATTTGCATTTGGGGTTGTTTCGGAAATATTATGTGTTATTTTCGGCCTCATTTAAAATGCCTAGATGATGTAGTTGTGTATGCTTCACCTCTTGCCATGATGAACAAACATTTAAAAATGTTTGTTTAATTAAACAACATTAACCGCATTTCTCTTAATATGGAGAGTTATTATTTTGTTATATGTATGTTCCCTTCTCCATTTAAAATTGCTTTAATTCAATCTCCACCTTATGCCATGACCACCCATGTTAAACAACATTAAATATTGATGAGTACCTAAACGAGAGTGAACTAAATAATTCGAATGTTGAGTTTTGTAAATATGCAACTCATTGCATATTGAGCTTCACTTAATGTGTAGTGTTTGACTGTTGCATCTTGCCATGCCATGCCTTGCATATTTAAACTTGACATGCATCATCATTGCTTGCGCATCATGTCATGCATATGTTGTGGTGTTTATCATGTGTTGATTGCTGTTTCCGGATTGCTTCTTCTCGATAGAGTTCCGAAAGCGTTCGGTGTGTGAGGATTCGTTCGACTACGTTGGCTCGTCTTCGTCATGGATTCGTTCTTCATCCATGCGAGAACTCAGGCAAGATTAACATTTCCCTGGATACCACTACTATCATTGCCATGCTAGTTGTCTCGTTTCTATCGCTATGTATCGCTACCTACCACTTGTTTGTCAAGCCTCCCAAAATGCCATGATAAGCCTCTAACCCTCTGATAACCACAAGTATAGGGGATCGCAACAGTTTTCGAGGATAGAGTATTCAACCCAAATTTATAGATTCGACACAAGGGGAGCCAAAGAATATTTGAGAGTATTAGCAGTTGAGTTGTCAATTCAACCACACCTCGAGATTAAATATCTGCAGCAGAGTGATCGGTAGCACAGTATTATGATAGTTTTGATAGCAGTAGTAGCAGTAACAGTAACGGTAACAGTGATAGGAATAGTTTCGTAGCAAGTGTAATAGTAGGAGTAGCAATAGTAACTTAGCAAGAACAATATGTGGAAAACTCGTAGGCACTGGATCGGTGAACTCGTTGGATGATATTCATCATATAACAGTCATAACCTAGGGCGATACAAAACTAGCTCTAGTTCATAAATGTAATGTAGGCATGTATTCCGTAAATAGTCATACGTGCTTATGGAAAAGAACTTGCATGGCATCTTTTGTCCTACCCTCCCGTGGCAGCGGGGTCCATAAGGAAACTAAGGGATATTAAGGCCCCCTTTTAATAGAGAACCGAAACATAGCATTAACACACGGTGAATACATGAACTCCTCAAACTACGGTCATCACCGGAAAGTATCCCAAATATTGTCACTATGGGGTTTATGGATCATAACACGTAATAGGTGCGTATGACTAGCAAGATCGGATCAAGAACATAGATATAATGGTGATAACATAAACGGTTCAGATCTGAAATCATGGCACTTAGGCCCTAGTGACAAGCATTAAGCATAGCAAAGTCATAGCAACATCAATCTCAGAACATAGTGGATACTAGGGATCAAGCCCTAACAAAACTAACTCGATTACATGATGACTCTCATCCAACTCCTCACCGACCAGCAAGCCTACGAAGGAATTACTCATTCCCGGTGGGGAGCATCATGGAATTGGCGATGGAGAAGGGTTGATGATGACGAAGACCGAAGATTCCTCTCTCCGAAGCCCCAAACGGGTTCCAGATCTGGCCTCCTCGAGGAAGAACAGGAGGTGGCGGCGGGTTCGTATCATAAAATGCGATGAAACTTTCTCTCTGATTTTCTCTCTCCAAAAATAGGATTTTATAGCGTCGGAATTAGGGCCAGTGGGGCCACGAGGTGGGTACAACCCACCAGGGCGCGCCGGGGGGGAGGGGGGCTGGCTGGCGCGCCCTGGTGTCTTGTGCCCAGCCAGGACCCCTTCCGGTGGTTCTTGGCTCCAGTATTTTTTATTTATTGTAAAATAAATCTCCAAAAAGTTTCGTCCAGTTTTGAAAACTTTTATTTCTGCACAAAAACAACACCATGGTAGTTGTGCTGAAAACAACATCAGTCCGGGTTAGTTTCATTCAAATCATGCAAATTAGAGTCCAAACAAGGGCAAAAGTGTGAGGAAAAGTAGATACGACGGAGACGTATCAACTCCCCCAAGCTTAACCCATTGCTTGTCCTCAAGCAATTTAGTTGACAAACTGAAAGTGATAAAGAAAAACATTTACGAACTCTTTTGTTCTTCTTTACATATATATGCTTAAGTTGCACCCAGGTTTTTAGCAAAGATTATGACTAACCATGCCAACAATAACTCTTAGAAATTATATTAACTCATATCAATGGCATAAGCAACTAGCGAGCAATAATAAAATATCTCAAGCGCCAACACTTTGTTAAAACAATCATGATATAATATGACAACAGTGGTATCTCGCTAGCCCTTTCTGAGACCGCAAAACATAAATACAGATCACCTCCAAAGTTCAAGCAGCGACTAAACATTGTAATTCATGGTACAAAAGATCCAGTCATGCTGCACCCAACATTGTGTTAGGACAGATCTGTACCAAATTCATAATTTGCATTTGGGGTTGTTTCGGAAATATTATATGTTGTTTTCGGCCTCATTTAAAATGCCTAGATGATGTAGTTGTGTATGCTTCACCTCTTGCCATGATGAACAAACATTTAAAAATGTTTGTTTAGTTAAACAACATTAACCGCATTTCTCTTAATATGGAGAGTTATTATTTTGTTATATGTATGTTCCCCTTCTCCATTTAAAATTGCTTTAATTCCATCTTCACCTTATGCCATGACCACCCATGTTAAACAACATTAAATATTGATGAGTACCTAAACGAGAGTGAACTAAATAATTCGAATGTGGAGTTTTGTAAATGTGCAACTCATTGCATATTGAGCTTCACTTAATGTGTAGTGTTTGACTATTGCATCTTGCCTTGCCATGCCTTGCATATTTAAACTTGACATGCATCATCATTGCTTGCGCATCATGTCATGCATATGTTGTGGTGTTTATCATGTGCTGATTGTTGTTTCCGGATTGCTTCTTCTCGATAGAGTTCCGAAAGCGCTCGGTGTGTGAGGATTCGTTCGACTACGTTGGCTCGTCTTCGTCATGGATTCGTTCTTCATCCATGCGAGAACTCAGGCAAGATTAACATTTCCCTGGATACCACTACTATCATTGCCATGCTAGTTGTCTCGTTTCTACCGCTATGTCTCGCTACCTACCAGTTGTTTGTAAAGCCTCCCAAAATGCCATGATAAGCCTCTAACCCACCACATCCCAGCAAACCATTGTTTGGCTATGTTACCGCTTGCTCAGCCCTTCTTATAGCGTTGCTAGTTGCAGGTGCAAGTTGATTCCATGTGGCAACATGGACATTTTTGAGATATCACAATATTATTGCTATTTAATTTAGCACACATATATACATGGTAAAAGGTGGAAGGCTTGGCCTTTTGCTCGGTGTTTTGTTCCACTTTTGCCGCCCTAGTTACTTGTGTACCGATGTTATGTTCCATTTTGAGCGCTCCTAACATGCTTGGGGTTGTTATGGGGACCCCCTTGATTTTCGTTTTTGGATAAAACTCTTCCGGCGAGGCCCAACATTGGTACTACATTTGCCTAATAACTAATAAAGTTGCATAGCGACCCGCCGGCACCCGCGGATAATTTAATCAACAACCCGGGCCAGTGCTCCTCATGAGTGTTGGTCCAAACGGGCAGACTGCGGGGCCACCATAGGGAAACTCATGGTTTGGTTTTACTCGTAGGCTTTCCCATCTGGTAGCGCCCTGAGAACGAGATACTCGCGGCTCCTATCGGGATCTGGCCTGCCGGGCGGCCTTGCTGGATTTGTTTTACCTTTCTTGAACGTCTTGTGCACCGGGATTCCGAGGATACTTCGGGCTATCTCGAGGTAGAGGTTTTCCACCGGAATTCTGAGGATACTACGGGCTATCCCGTGGTTGAGGTTTTCCATGCAGCTTGTGGTTAGTTTGTGATGGATGAGTTGGAGCACCCCTGTAGGGTTAAATCTTTTCGAGAAGCCGTGCCCGCGGTTATGTGGCAACTTGGAAATTTGTTTAACATCCGATCATAGAAAACTTAAAGTAAACTCAAATAAAATACACCAACCGTGTGCGTAACCGTGACTGTCTCTACTCGTGAGTTCTGAACCGAGAGAGAACACAATGGGGTTATGTTTGAACCTAAGTAGGTGTTCAGGATCACTTAGTGATCATTACTAGTTCACGACCGTTTATGCGTAGATCACCCCCCTCTTATTCTTGTACTCGTAAGTTAGTCACTCAAATAAAATGCTTAGTGCTTGCTGCAGCCTCACCACTTAACCATACCTTACCTATTAAGCTTTGCTAGTCTTGATACCCTTGGAAATGAGATTGATGAGTCCCCGTGGCTCACAGATTACTATAAAAACAGTTGCAGGTACAGGTAATGCGATGTTTTGACGTGAGAGCGATGCTTGTTTGATTTGGAGTTCTTCTTCTTCTTCATCGATCATAGGATGGGTTCCAGGCTGGCAGCCTGGGATGGCCAGGATGGATGTCGCTTATATCGTTTGATTTCGTCCGTAGTCGGACCCTGCTCTTTTGTATGGTGATTGAATGTATTGTTGTATTTGATGTGATCACGATTTAGCGTGTGGCGAGTGTAAGCCAATTCCATATACTCATCTCCTCTTTACATGTACTTGTAACGATAGGCCCTCAAGCCAAAATAAGGATAGGATCGCATCTTGGGCATTACAAGTTGGTATGAGAGCAGTACCGACCTAGGAGCCCCCTTGATTGATCGAACTTGGCCGAGTCGAGTCTAGTAAAAAAACTATTTTGAGTCTAGTTATATATCGGAGAGTAGGATTCTTTTTACTCCTCTTCTATGCTCTGGTGAGGAATCTTAACGTAGGAATTTTGATTCTACCCCTCTTCTCACTCAATTTTTTTAGGATCACACGGGTATTTTGGAACCTCTATGATGTCAATGTGACCAAAATTCTGTTCTTGGTGCCTCCCGACCGTATGGATTGGTCCCGGGGAGTTGAGCTCCAGGGGATTCTTGACACATCGTTATCGTTCATTTTCCTTAGTATCTCAGGACGAGGATGTTCGAAATTGCTTCAATACTATTTGTGGCGAGAGGAGTTTGGCGTCACCCAGTACTGGGGAGAGCGTCCAGATGTACTGCCATGTTTAGTATCATTGTGATTACGAGGGTCTAAGGTAGATGAATTTGCGAGGCCTCTGGTTATGTGTTGACGGATGTGATACATTGGAGAGTAGTATTACTGCTAGGAGTTGAGTGATGGATTTTACTCCGTGTATCCGTGGACCCGATTGCATAACCAAAGATTTCAGAAGTTCTTAGGTGGGAATTCAAGTAGTTACCTAGGTTATCTTTCAACAAATGCATGATGTGAGGTTGGGGTTCGACATCTAGTGGTTCGTTTGTTCACGGTTTTTCTTACATAGGACAGTCTCGGTATGCTTCGTCAAGCCTTGTAGTTTGCTACGCTGATACGTCTCCAACGTATCTATAATTTATGAAGTATTCATGCCATGTTTACAATAATTCTATATGATTTTGGTATGATTTTATTAGAACTAACCCGGACTGACGCTGTTTTCAGCAAAACTACCATGGTGTCGTTTTTGTGCAGAAATAAAAGTTCTCGGAATGGGCTGAAAATTTACGGAGAATATTTTTGGAAAATATAAAAAATACTGGAGCAAAAAGATACCGGAGAGGAGTCCCGAGGCAGCCACAAGCCTAGGGGCACGCCCCCCTAGCTTGTGGGTCCCTCGGGAGTCCCCTTGACGTGAGACCGACGCCAAAAATTCCTATAAATACCAAAACCCCCAAAAAGAAACCTAGATCGGGAGTTCCGCCGCCGCAAGCCTCTGTAGCCATGAAAAAACAATCGGGAGCCCGTTCCGGCACCTTGCCGGAGGGGGAAACCATCATCGGAGGCCATCTTCATCATCCCGACGGTCTCCATGACGAGGAGGGAGTAGTTCACCCTCGGGGCTGAGGGTATGTACCAGTAGCTATGTGTTTGATCTCTCTCTCTCTCGTGTTCTTGAGATGACACGATCTTGAGGTACCGCGAGCTTTATTAATATAGATGAATCATATGGAGTTTTCCCCTCTCTATCTTCTTGTGATGAATTGAGTTTTCCCTTTTGAAGTTTACTTATCGGATTGAGTCTTTAAGGATTTGAGAACACTTGATGTATGTCTTGCGATGGGATATCCGTGGTGACAATGGGATGTTCTATTGATCCACTTGATGTATGTTTTGGTGATCGACTTGCGGGTTCCGTGACCTTGGGAATCTATGCATAGGGGTTGGCACATGTTTTCGTCTTGACTCTCCGGTAGAAACTTTGGGGCACTCTTTGAAGTTCTTTGTGTTGGATTAAACATGATGAATCTGAAATTGTGTGATGCATATCGTATAATCAAGCCCATGGGTACTCGTGGTGACATTGGAGTATCTAGGTGACATTAGGGTTTTGGTTGATGTGTATCTTAAGGTGTTATTTTAGTACGACCTCTAGGGCTGTTTGTGACACTTATAGGGATAGCTCATAAGATTGATCGGAAAAGATAACTTTGAGGTGGTTTCGTACCCTACAATAATTTCTTCGTTTGTTCTCCGCTATTTGTGACTTTGGAGTGAACTCTTTGTCGCACGTGAGGGATTTACATATGATTCAACTATGTTAGTATTGTTGAGAGAACTTGCACTAGTGAAAGTATGAACCCTAGGCCTTGTTTCCAAGCATTGCAATACCGTTTTTGCTCACTTTTGTTACTTGCTACCTTGCTGTTTTTATATTTTCAGATTGCAAAAACCTATATCTACCATCCATATTACACTTGTATCACCATCTCTTCGCCGAACTAGTGCACCTATACAATTTACCATTGTATTGGGTGTGTTGGGGACACAAGAGACTCTTTGTTATTTGGTTGCAGGGTTGTTTGAGAGAGACCATCTTCATCCTACGCCTCCCACGGATTGATAAACCTTAGGTCATCCACTTGAGAGAAATTTGCTACTGTCCTACAAAACTCTGCGCTTGGAGGCCCAACACGAGTCTACAGGAAGAAGGTTGCATAGTAGACATCAAGCTCTTTTCTGGCGCCGTTGCCGGGGAGGTGAGTGCTTGAAGGTATATCTTTAGATCTTGCAATTAAATCTTTTAGTTTCTTGTTTTTTCACTAGTTTGATTTTATAAAAGAAAACTACAAAAAAATGGAGTTTAGGTTCCATCAATTGGTTCGTCTTTTTAATGTGTTTCGTGAAAATGATAGTTTGGAAAATTGTGCACAATTGGTAGAGGAAGAAATTATGAAAATACTTGATGAGAATTCCTTGAATGATGAGCATGATAGAAATATTGTTAGTATGAATTCTCTGAATATCCATGATGCTAATTATATGCAAAGCCACAAGCTTGGGGATGTTATGCTTAATGAAGATGATATTTTTAGTCCCCCAAGTTTTGATGAGCAAGTTTGTTATGATGATGGCATGCCTCCTATTTATGATGATTATGATGATGACATGTATGCTATAAATAGTGATAGTAACCATGAAACTTGTCATCATTATTTTAATATTGAACGTGGTTATGTCAATCAAGTGTCTCATGATAGTTATTTTGTTGAGTTTGCTCCCACTATTATGAATGAGAAGAAAATTGCTTGTGTGGAGAGTAGTAAAATTTCTATGCTTGTAGATCATGAAAAGAATGCTTTATGTGCTGGTTATATTGTGAAATTCCTTCATGATGCTACTGAAAATTATTATGAGGGAGGAACATATGCTTGTAGGAATTGCAATAATATCAAGTTTCCTCTCTATGTGTTCAAAGTTTTGAAGTTATGCTTGTTTTGCCTTCCTATGCTAGTTGATTCTTGCTCCCATAAATTGTTTGCTCACAAAATCCCTATGCATAGTAAGTGGGTTAGACTTAAATATGCTTGTAATGAGATTCATGATGCTCTCTTACATGTTTCAAATACTATTCCTATGCGAGCATCATTGAAATCATCATGCCTAGCTAAAAGGCATTAAAGAAAAGCGCTTGTTGGGAGACAACCCAATATTTATCCTTACTGTTTTAGTGTGTTCACATGATTAAGCTACTGTAGTAATCATGTTTTGTGTCTTTTATTTCAATAAAGTGCCAAGTAAAGCCTTTGGGATGACTCACAAGATGAGTAGAATTGATGCTGAACCAAAACAGAAACTTTTGACTCCAGTACAGGAATTTTAATTTTTTACTGGAGAGTGATAATGATCTGAAATTTTTACAAAGTCTTAATATACAAATTCTTAAGGTTTTCCTAATTTTTCAGAATTTTTAGAGATAGGGGAATATGGTTACACTACATATCTTCACAGACTGTTCTGTTTTTGACAGATTCGGTTTTGCATGCATAGTTTGCTTGTTTTAGTGTTCCCATAGCTTATATTTAGTGGTATAAATTACGGGAATGATAGAATACAGTAGGTATCATATGGGAACAATTATTAATCTTGTCTTGACAGTACCTAAGTGAATGATTTATCTTTATTATACTAACCCATCTCAGGAAGTTCCGTTAAGTTTTGTGTGATTGAAGTTTTCAAGTTTTGGGTGAGACACCGATATGAGGAGAATAAAGAGTGACAAGAACCTAAGCTTGGGGATGCCCTAGGCACCCCCAAGGTAATATACAAGGAATACTCAAGCGCCTAAGCTTGGGGATGCCCCGGAAGGCATCCCCTCTTTCGTCTTCAACACTATCGGTATATCTTACTTGGAGCTATATTTTTATTCATTACATAATATGTGCTTTGCTTGGATCGTCATTATATTTTGTTATTTTCTGTTAGGTGTTATTCATAATCTTGTTTTTCAATAAAAAGCTCCAAGAATTGTCTTAGGATGCTTGCATTGCATGTTTTGATGTGTGCTGTATAAAAACAGAAAGTTTTTCTGTAGTGTTTGAATTTTCATATTTTACTGGAACGTGAAAAGTTTCTGAAATTTTTACACAGTATTTTCATATAAATTTTATAACATGCCCTAAATGTTCATAATTGTTTGAGTTACATAAGTACACTGTTTTCATAAATCTCTACAAACTGTTCTGTTTGGACAGATTGCTGTCATAGTTTTGTTATCTACTTATCCTATAGTTTCCATAGCCTATATTGGTAGATATAAATTGTGGAAATGATAGTATACAGTACCTAATGTTTGAAAATTATTATGCAACTTGTCTTGGCAGTACATAAAGAGTTGATTTATTATTATGTGTACTAACCTATCTCACGAGTTCTTTTCGAGTCTTGTGTGGATGAAGTTTTTGAGAATAGGTGAAACCGTGGTATGAGAGGATTGAACGAGATACAAAAGCTCAAGCTTGGGGATGCCCAAGGCACCCCAAGTAAATATTTCAAGAAGTCTCAAGCATCTAAGCTTGGGGATGCTACGCATCCCACCTCTCTTCATCAACAATTATCGGTTAGCCTATGTTGAGCCTAAATTTTTATTCGTTCACATGATGCGTGCTATTCTTGGAGTGCTATTTTTCTTTTGCTTGCTGTTTAATAACATGCTTAAGATCTGAAATTCTTAGATGAGAGAGTCTTCACATAGTTATTTAATTGTTGACTATGCATTGATCTTCACTTACATCTTTTTTGGAGTAGTTTGTCATTCACTCTTGTGCTTCACTTATATCCTATGAGTAAATGGTTGAATGAATTGAATATCATAAATCTGAAATTAAATATGCTTCATATACTTATCCCATGGGGAGTACTGACTTCACACATAATAAGTATAGGTGGTAAAATTTATTGAAAGTTAGCAAACACCGCATTGGTCACTTGAACAATTCATGAAAGAATATTGAAGGAAGAGAGATTCCACATATAAATATACTATCTTGGACATCTTCTATGATTGTGAGCTCATTAATTATTTTCAAACTCGAGCAAATTAGTTAAAATTGGACAAGGAAGACAACTTAATGAGTTATGTTTGGGTATATTTGTATAGAAGTTATATTGTTATGGATCCTCCAACATGTGGTGCTTGCTTCCACCTCATACTAGCCAAAACTTCCGCACCAAGTAGAAATACTACTTGTGCATCCAAACACCCTTAAACCCAAAGTTGTTCCATATGAGTCCACCATACCTACCTATATGCGGTATTTACTTGCCGTTCCAAGTAATTTGCATGTGCCAAACTCTAAACCTTCAAATAATATTCTGTTTTGTATGCCCGAATCGCTCATATAGTGACCAGGGGCTGTCAGTATATTCCATGCTAGGTGGGTTATTCTCACGATATGTGTCGATTCACTATCATTCGCGAGAAAGTGGCTGGTATTCGGGATGCCCAGTTCCATGCTCAAAAATCAAATCAAAATATAATGAAACAAAACTCCCCCAAGATTGTTGTTTGTATGGACGGTACCCGTGGATTCGGTTCGCTGTGGAGTGTGATTGATTGGTGGAGGGGGAGTAAAAACTTTACCATTGTGTTTGGGAACCGCCTATAATGTATCTAGCATGGAAGATACCGAGATCTCTCGGTTGTTATGTTGACAATGAAAGCATGCCGCTCAAAATTATTATTCATCTCTGTTTTAAAAGCTCGAGCTTTGGCACCTTTGCAAATCAATGCTTCCCTCTGCGAAGGGCCTATCTTTTACTTTCTAGTACTTACCTTTATGCAAGAGTCATGGTGATCTTCACCACTTCCTATATTTCGCCTTTTTCTCTTGGCAAGCGTCATGTGTTGGGGAATGATCTAGACATATATACCCACACAAATATATTTGATCATGAATTATTATTGTTGACAATTATCTATATGATAAATAAGTTGGGAGGCGAAACATTAAGCCCCTATCTTTCTCTGTGTTCAATGGATGCTATTTGTTCTAAAAATATGCTTTGAGTGACAATAATCATGGAAGACTATATGATAGTTGAGTATGTGAAATTTGCTAAATCAAAGCTCTTACATAGACCCTTCCTGAAAATAAGATGAATTGCAATTGTTCGATGACTAGGAATATGGTTTGTTAGTTTTCAAGAAACTTTCTGGTCTATACTTTAACATGTGAATAGCTTGTTACTTGATCATGAGAAGTTTTATGAGATGAGCTACTGTTTATGGTTTATATTGATGCTAGAAAAAGTGATTGGAATTATCATTGATCAAACTTGTGCACTTGCTAGCATTCACACTTCATAAATTATTTCTTTTATCATTTACCTACTCGAGGACGAGCAGGAATTAAGCTTGGGGATGCTGATACGTCTCCAACGTATCTATAATTTATGAAGTATTCATGCCATGTTTACAATAATTCTATATGATTTTGGTATGATTTTATTAGAACTAACCCGGACTGACGCTGTTTTCAGTAGAACTACCATGGTGTCGTTTTTGTGCAGAAATAAAAGTTCTCGGAATGGGCTAAAAATTTACGGAGAATATTTTTGGAAAATATAAAAAATACTGGAGCAAAAAGATACCGGAGAGGAGTCCCGAGGCAGCTACAAGCCTAGGGGGCGCCCCCCCTAGGGCGCGCCCCCTGGCTTGTGGGTCCCTCGGGAGTCCCCTTGACGTGAGACCGACGCCAAAAATTCCTATAAATACCAAAACCCCCAGAAAGAAACCTAGATCGGGAGTTCCGTCGCCGCAAGCCTCTGTAGCCACGAAAAACCAACCGGGAGCCCGTTCCGGCACCCTGCCGGAGGGGGAAACCATCACCGGAGGCCATCTTCATCATCCCGGCGGTCTCCATGACGAGGAGGGAGTAGTTCACCCTCGGGGCTGAGGGTATGTACCAGTAGCTATGAGTTTGATCTCTCTCTCTCTTGTGTTCTTGAGTTGACACGATCTTGAGGTACCGCGAGCTTTATTAATATTGATGAATCATATGGAGTTTTCCCCTCTCTATCTTCTTGTGATGAATTGAGTTTTCCCTTTTGAAGTTTACTTATCGGATTGAGTCTTTAAGGATTTGAGAACACTTGATGTATGTCTTGCGATGGGATATCCGTGGTGACAATGGGATGTTCTATTGATCCACTTGATGTATGTTTTGGTGATCAACTTGCGGGTTCCGTGACCTTGGGAATCTATGCATAGGGGTTGGCACATGTTTTCATCTTGACTCTCTGGTAGAAACTTTGGGGCACTCTTTGAAGTTCTTTGTGTTGGATTAAACATGATGAATCTGAAATTGTGTGATGCATATCGTATAATCAAGCCCATGGGTACTCGTGGTGACATTGGAGTATCTAGGTGACATTAGGGTTTTGGTTGATGTGTATCTTAAGGTGTTATTTTAGTATGAACTCTAGGGCTGTTCGTGACACTTATAGGGATAGCTCATAAGATTGATCAGAAAAGATAACTTTGAGGTGGTTTCGTACCCTACAATAATTTCTTCGTTTGTTCTCCGCTATTTGTGACTTTGGAGTGAACTCTTTGTCGCACGTGAGGGATTTACATATGATTCAACTATGTTAGTATTGTTGAGAGAACTTGCACTAGTGAAAGTATGAACCCTAGGCCTTGTTTCCAAGCATTGCAATACCGTTTTTGCTCACTTTTGTTACTTGCTACCTTGCTGTTTTTATATTTTCAGATTGCAAAAACCTATATCTACCATCCATATTACACTTGTATCACCATCTCTTCGCCGAACTAGTGCACCTATACAATTTACCATTGTATTGGGTGTGTTGGGGACACAAGAGACTCTTTGTTATTTGGTTGCAGGGTTGTTTGAGAGAGACCATCTTCATCCTACGCCTCCCACGGATTGATAAACCTTAGGTCATCCACTTGAGAGAAATTTGCTACTGTCCTACATAACTCTGCGCTTGGAGGCCCAACACGAGTCTATAAGAAGAAGGTTGCGTAGTAGACATCATACGCCTAGGGAGCATATTCGAGCATTATTTCAATATGACAATCCAATGTACGATCGAGCCTGTGCGAGCCTTACCACGAAAATATCGGACGAAATCTCTGTTATGTATTTGTTTCCGGCTTAATTCGCAAGCTCCATCCTTTGTTTTTTTGGAATATGGTAATTCGAGTTGCTTCGATGTCAAAGTGGAGATTTCATATCTTTCCTAAGTGCTGTTCTCATATTTCTATGGGAATGCTAATCCTTTTGATCATCCAAAATTGTCATGTCAATTCTTTTTCATCCGGTGTGCTTCTCTTCAAGATAATTCAATCCTCTCAAATATTTGCAAGCTCAATTCTCATATTTCTTTTCCGGGGTTCTTTTCATCCGTCCTAAGTTTTCTTTCTCTTCCCCACCCTCCCGCCCTTTTTCTTCAATGATTAAATTATCATCCAAGTTCCTTTCTATTCATGTGATGCTTCCGCTATCTTTTCTACCGTCTCGTATCCAGTGATTCATTGTGAAGATTCTCAGGAGTTTCAAGTTAGTAGTTCTTCATTCTAGTTTTCTTCCCCGGCGGATTCAATTCAACCCCTCCATGTTCATCATATCCTTTTCATTCGCTAAATGCTTTCCCATGTTGGAAATTCTTATCCAAGCCTCTCTTGTTTATTCGCCTCTATGTATCCTATACGGAATGTCAAGATATCTCTGAAGATTCATGTTTTCATTCAAATCCTTTCAAATTATTTGGAGGTTCTCACCTCATAAAGTTCTTAATTTGTACCGGTGCAATCTCTCTTCCTAGCAATTGTTTCAACGGTGTTCTCTTTGAGTGGGCCCATAACCCACAGGTTTTTCCCAGGATCTTACCTCGCACTTCTAATCTTTCCGGAGATCTCAAGTTCTTTTCAAATATGACGTAAGAATGAATCCCATCAGTCACATTCCTTCTCCAAGATCGTTTTTGAGTTATTTTTCATCAATGGCTCAACGTGTCCTTATTCATTGTTTCAGAGTGTCTCAGTAATCCATGGAAGTGTTTCTCGTCATCTTTCTCAGCGTTGAAGACCGAAGAAGAGTTTCTCTTAAATCTTTATCCGTTCTTCCGAAGGTTCGTGGTTCAAGGTTGATGCTATCATCTTGAATTGTTTTCGATCATGAGTAATTCTTCCATATCTACCGGGAGCATTTCAGAGTTGTTTTCATTCCTAGATCCTCTGAAGGCCATCATTTCAGAAGATTTCTTCGTCCTCAGTTTTCAGCTTTCGTTCTCAAATTCTTCTCAATTTGTTGTCTCTTCGTTCGTATCTCAATTATTCCGATGCCCTGTTTAAGTTTCCTGTTAGACGGATCATGATCTCTTCGTTCTCATGTATCTCCATTCATTCGTAGTATTCTGTTTCAAATTCTTATCGGTGTTTCTTGGAAGACTTCTTCAAGTTGTGCTCTATCTCTCTTTCAATCTTTTCAAGAAGAACAAGTGATGTGCCAAATCCATTGCTTGTCATCAATTTAACTTGATGAAGGATAAGCATAACATAATTCTTATTCTTGTTTCATCAAGATGATTTCAATCCTTCTTTTGGAGTTGTTCATGATATCAAATTCTCGATTCTAAGTTGTCCATCTTTTCGTTTCCGGAGTTCCAAATTTTTCTCAAGTATCTCGTCGTGAAGCTTCATCCAAATCTTGCAAGGTCATAATCTTATTCTTTTCAACCTTCATTTGTTTTGATCATTATTTTGTATACGGAGGTTCTTCATGGTGGTTCTTCAAGGATTCAATTCTTTCTCAAAGTATTCTTTGATATTCTTGTTGGAGTAACTCAAGTATTCCTTGTCTTGCATTTCTTAGTGCAATTCATTCTCCCTTATCTTTTGAGATGGTGTTATAGCATTCTTGATTCATGAGGAGTCTCTAAGAGAAGTTGACAAGAATGAGATATGTAAACCCATCATTTTTTCTTGGGGTTATCTTCGATTGGATTTCACCTAAAAGTGTTTCCTAAGGATTGTTGCTATTAGGGTGCTCATAAACGATCCAAGTTTTCTCCTCCTCCTCTTGGTGAAAGAATTTTCCATCTCTTGTTGATCACAATCAAACCAATTGTTTCCGTAGTGGCGGGTTGTCACCTCATAATTTTGAGATGTTTCCATAAGCCCACAACAAGCTTATTCTTTTCGTTGTTTATTTTCCAACAACTTCGTTCAATCCTTCCTTCTGAGGATGCTTTTCAATTCAATTGGGGTAGGAATTGTCATTTTCTTCTCCGTTCTTTTCTTTCCAATGATCAGCTTCTATTCTTCTGTTCCGGAGGCATGTGATCTTGCTCTCTTTGAACCATCATCTCGTGTTATCAAGGTCATGTTCATCCCTTGCTTGTCCATTTAACCGGAGTGTCGTGTCCTCTTTTCAAATTCTTTTCATCTTATCAAGTTCTGCCTCTCTTTGTCAACTGGAGTGCTGCCCAAATTTGTTCTTGCTCATTCTTTGTCTATCTCGTTTCAACCGGAGTAGTTTTTAATTCTTTCTTGTTCCTCGTGCCATTCTTCATCTCTTTGCAACCTTCAAGGTTTGTTGATTTCACTCGTTTGCCAATGAAGCAACTAAATTTTACATTTTCCTCTCCTCTTCCTCTTTCTCTTCTTATTCTAAGATCTCGGGTCGAGATCTCTTGTTAGTGGAGGAGAGTTGTAACAGCCCGAGACCGAAGCTCCAGAAGATTCCTGTTTTATTCCATTGTCATCGTGTGATTTGTCTATTTGTCACATTCATCATCACATCATTCACATCATCTGCATTGCATTGGCACTCTGCTACCGCCATTTTAGAAAACTTGCATCCACTCGTAGTTGTCGGTACTCTTCGTTCTCATCGTTGACCGTTGTGAGACCAACCACACACGCACGCCCCCGCGGCATCATAAAAATATTGTTTTTAAAGTGCGTATAAAACAATCTCTGAATGGGTTGAAAGTTGGCGTGCGGTCTTAATATAGTGTAGGTAGACCGCCTGCCAAATTTCGTCGCATTCAAAGGTCGTTTGATACCCGAACCTTTAAGCTATAGCGGCACTATAGCTGGTCAAATTGTCGGACGTTTTTCGGTTTAACCTTGTTGCTGGGCTGCCCGCGCTTTCCCTCTTTGCTATGCCTAGCTCCTCTCCACAGTGCACAGACCCCTCGCGTGTGTCCGATAACTTGCCCGAACCCGAATCGCCGAGTCGTGACTGTTGGATCCGGATCAACCCCGAAATACCCCAAAACATCTCAGTTCTTTGTTTGGACGTTCCCAACCCATTTATTCTCGACCGTCGGATTGAATCGGAGGGTCCAAAAACTGTCCAAGGCAAACCCTAGATCAAACCCTACCTATTTAAACAGTCCAACCCTAGATTTTAGGAGGCATGTCCCATCCTACCGATTCAGCCGCCACCACCCACACCCTTGTCTCTTCCACCTCGGGATCCTCCCAGATCCCCATCGCCCAACCCTCTCGCAACCACCACCCCTGTTTTCCCCGCCGAACAAATCGCAGCCCCAACCCCAATCCACCTCTCTGTGAGTGGACGCGTCCATGCGCCCGTAGCGACTGCGCCCAGGAGCCCGAGCTCCTCCCATGGCCGCGCGACCTCCCATGCGCCTGCGCCTCCAGCCTTGTGCCTCCGTGTCGGAGCTCCGCCTCATTGCGCCTTGCCCCGCCAAGGTCCGCAGCCGGAGAAGCTCCGCCGATCGCAGCAGCCATGGCCTACGCCCTCCAGCGCGCCCCGCAACCCCCGTCTTAATGCCCGCTTTGCCAAGTCCCTGCAGCCGAGCCGCCAAACCAACAACGCCGTCGCGCTCGTGAAGGCCAGCGAGCCACCGAAGACTAGCCACCTCTCTCCTTCCCATGTCCTCTCTCCTTTCCTCTCCTCCCCCTTGTTTCTTCTCTCTCTCTAATCCCTCTCTCTCACTTGTCCAGGACATCATCAACAAGAACAAGGAGCTTCGTTGTCGCCACCCAAACCTCACGAAGCGCCGTCCTCGACCCGGGTCCGGAGGAGATCCATTCCACCACGGCTCCCCCGTTTCCGCTGGAGCCCTGCACTTCGGTGTCGCTAGGGACTCGAGCCGAGCGACCTCACACGTCCTCCTCTACTCGCGAGTCCAGCTCGCCTTTGGCCTTGCGACCGCTAGTAGCAGTAACCCTCCGCCGGCCCAGCAAGGTGAGGAGCCACCCCCACCATTCCTGCACGCTCGCTGCTGCTCTGCATCGCTAGCCGCTGCTGCATCTGCCCATCAGAGTTCGCCGAAGATCAGTAGTCCGTCGTGCTTCAATGGGGAAGACTTGGCATTGGCTAGTTTAAAAAAGTAGAGAGCCCCCGTATGCCAGAAACACTCACTAGCCCAGCTGGCTAGGACTCTACTTGCGTATCAGAGCGATCTGGGGTGCGAATCCCAGGGATCCCCATATTTTGCATGTTTCTTTTTCTGCGCACACACACAACCACTTGGGTCAAATCCTCCTGGGCCGCTGCACTTTGCTGCAATTCGGCCCATTCTTTTTTTTTCCTGCTGCGATTTTGTCAATATTCAAGACATGCATATTACAGAAAATGTCTTATTTTTTTTAAAATGTTAATAATTAATAAACCATGCATGGGATTAAAATGTTGTAAATATGTAAAATGTTCAGAATTTTGTGTAGATTAATAATATGCAACTTTCAACCATGATAAAAATATTTAAACTTGCCGTTTGCATTAATTTGCATAAATGACATGTTAAAACGGTTTGTGGCATATCTATTTAACCGTAGCTCCGATTCTAATGATCCACATATGTAACTTGTCTAGAAAAATGTGTAGAATCACACGGTCCACTTTATTTTCATGTTTAATAAATATAAAATTGTGTTAGGACAGATCTGTACCAAATTCATAATTTGCATTTGGGGTTGTTTCGGAAATATTATGTGTTGTTTTCGGCCTCATTTAAAATGCCTAGATGATGTAGTTGTGTATGCTTCACCTCTTGCCATGATGAACAAACATTTAAAAATGTTTGTTTAGTTAAACAACATTAACCGCATTTCTCTTAATATGGAGAGTTATTATTTTGTTATATGTATGTTCCCTTCTCCATTTAAAATTGCTTTAATTCAATCTCCACCTTATGCCATGACCACCTATGTTAAACAACATTAAATATTGATGAGTACCTAAACGAGAGTGAACTAAATAATTCGAATGTTGAGTTTTGTAAATATGCAACTCATTGCATATTGAGCTTCACTTAATGTGTAGTGTTTGACTGTTGCATCTTGCCATGCCATGCCTTGCATATTTAAACTTGACATGCATCATCATTGCTTGCGCATCATGTCATGCATATGTTGTGGTGTTTATCATGTGTTGATTGCTGTTTCCGGATTGCTTCTTCTCGATAGAGTTCCGAAAGCGTTCGGTGTGTGAGGATTCGTTCGACTACGTTGGCTCGTCTTCTTCACGGATTCGTTCTTCTTCCATGCGGGATCTCAGGCAAGATGAACATTTCCCTGGATACCACTACTATCATTGCCATGCTAGTTGTCTCGTTTCTATCGCTATGTATCGCTACCTACCACTTGTTTGTCAAGCCTCCCAAAATGCCATGATAAGCCTCTAACCCTCTGATAACCACAAGTATAGGGGATCGCAACAGTTTTCGAGGATAGAGTATTCAACCCAAATTTATAGATTCGACACAAGGGGAGCCAAAGAATATTTGAGAGTATTAGCAGTTGAGTTGTCAATTCAACCACACCTCGAGATTAAATATCTACAGCAGAGTGATCGGTAGCACAGTATTATGATAGTTTTGATAGCAGTAGTAGCAGTAACAGTAACGGTAACAGTGATAGGAATAGTTTCGTAGCAAGTGTAATAGTAGGAGTAGCAATAGTAACTTAGAAAGAACAATATGTGGAAAACTCGTAGGCACTGGATCGGTGAACTTGTTGGATGATATTCATCATATAACCGTCATAACCTAGGGCGATACAAAACTAGCTCTAGTTCATAAATGTAATGTAGGCATGTATTCCGTAAATAGTCATACGTGCTTATGGAAAAGAACTTGCATGGCATCTTTTGTCGTACCCTCCCGTGGCAGCGGGGTCCATAAGGAAACTAAGGGATATTAAGGCCCCCTTTTAATAGAGAACCGAAACATAGCATTAACACACGGTGAATACATGAACTCCTCAAACTACGGTCATCACCGGAAAGTATCCCAAATATTGTCACTATGGGGTTTATGGATCATAACACGTAATAGGTGCGTATGACTAGCAAGATCGGATCAAGAACATAGATATAATGGTGATAACATAAACGGTTCAGATCTGAAATCATGGCACTTAGGCCCTAGTGACAAGCATTAAGCATAGCAAAGTCATAGCAACATTAATCTCAGAACATAGTGGATACTAGGGATCAAGCCCTAACAAAACTAACTCGATTACATGATGACTCTCATCCAACTCCTCACCGACCAGCAAGCCTATGAAGGAATTACTCATTCTCGGTGGGGAGCATCATGGAATTGGCGATGGAGAAGGGTTGATGATGACGAAGACCGAAGATTTCTCTCTCCGGAGCCCCAAACGGGTTCCAGATCTGGCCTCCTCGAGGAAGAACAGGAGGTGGCGGCGGGTCCGTATCATAAAACGCGATGAAACTTTCTCTCTGATTTTCTCTCTCCAAAAATAGGATTTTATAGCGTCGGAATTAGGGCCAGTGGGGCCACGAGGTGGGCACAACCCACCAGGGCGCGCCGGGGGGAGGGGGGCTGGCTGGCGCGCCCTGGTGTCTTGTGCCCAGCCAGGGCCCCTTCCGGTGTTTCTTGGCTCCAGTATTTTTTATTTATAGTAAAATAAATCTCCAAAAAGTTTCGTCCAGTTCTGAAAACTTTTATTTCTGCACAAAAACAACACCATGGTAGTTGTGCTGAAAACAACATCAGTCCGGGTTAGTTTCATTCAAATCATGCAAATTAGAGTCCAAATAAGGGCAAAAGTGTGAGGAAAAGTAGATACGACGGAGACGTATCAACTCCCCCAAGCTTAACCCATTGCTTGTCCTCAAGCAATTTAGTTGACAAACTGAAAGTGATAAAGAAAAACGTTTACGAACTCTTTTGTTCTTCTTTACATATATATGCTTAAGTTGCACCCAGGTTTTTAGCAAAGATTATGACTAACCATGCCAACAATAACTCTTAGAAATTATATTAACTCATATCAATGGCATAAGCAACTAGCGAGCAATAATAAAATATCTCAAGCGCCAACACTTTGTTAAAACAATCATGATATAATATGACAACAGTGGTATCTCGCTAGCCCTTTCTGAGACCGCAAAATATAAATACAGAGCACCTCCAAAGTTCAAGCAGCGACTAAACATTGTAATTCATGGTACAAAAGATCCAGTCATGCTGCACCCAACATTTAGAAACTTTATAACTGAGCATTTTTCCAGCACTCCCAGACCATTAGCACTCTTAGCCATCGGATCATCAATTAGGGATTTTTTTGGCCGTCCGATTGTCCCTCGGTACCCCTTTCGCTCACTTTAATCGCTACCAGGGAGCGCTCACCTTTGCTGGGCCGCTGCTCTGGTGACATTTTTGGGCCTCCGGTATTAAATTGGACCTTTCTCTCTGTAGCTACTGGGTCTATTACATCGTAGAGAGCCCATTACCCGGTTATCGCCGCATGCCGATCCAGACAAAGGCGAAGCGACCGTGCGACTGTTTGGCGAAGCAGACATGGGGATGAAATTCAATTACGGGATTGAAGGAAGCAATCAATGTTCAGTTGGATGCATTCATCGCGGCTGAAGTGCGCCACTCGCCGGCGGCAATTAACAGAGGTGTGCGTTTCTGTTTTTCCAATCTGTATACATGCACCTGTATATACTTCGTCACCTGGCACTCTCGGCTCCCCAAGAACCCTTCTTCCCCTGGTAGCAAAAGCAAAGCAGGCATGGTTCTCAGCCGCCTCGCCCACCGATGGCGTCTCCCTCCTGCTTGCCTCCTCGGCTCCTCCTGACCCAGCTGGCTGTCTCTCTCCTCCGCCTGTTCGATCCGGATTGCATCCGGGGTAGCGGGTTCGGTGCGGTGGCGATGATTAGGGGAGTAGAAGGGGCAACAAGTGGACCACCATCCTCGCCATGTGCCTGCGGCGCGGAAACCATAAGTCTGGAAACAACAAGGTGCCATGGTTGTGTCTGCTCCTTTTTCTTCACTGTCGTCTCTATCTCTGCTCCTTTTACCCAACACCCCGCTCACAACCCCTCTGTACACCACTTAATTTCCTAGCTTAATTATTTCATTTCAGTTCAAGCTTGTGGCGTTGACGACGACGAATAAGTGGACATGTTCTCTAATTTCTCATCTAATACTAACAATTGCCACTGCAAACTTTGCTATGTGGAGTACCTTTTCCATCATGATGCATTTGTTTAGTATTCTCTCAAATTACAATTCCCTGGGTGCAGCCACTAGCTAGAGGTCTCCATGATTGATGTTCCCTGATTTGTCTCTGCCTGCATGCCGTCGTGCAGAATATGTAATGTTTTGGAATCAGATATAACCCGTGTTTCAAAGTAAGGTACTTAGGTTGCCATCCAAATGAAGAGGTTGTTAATTTTCAATGCTATACATTTTAATTTTTCATGAGAGGTGCTGATATAGTTACTTTACAGTGCATTTATTTTTATTGGGATGAGTGTCAATCTGATGTTTCATAGGCCACATGTTAGGCATTCTTCTAATACTTCAGGTTATACTATTTTTGCACACAACTATGTATGTATTTGAATGAAAGCAAATATACAGACTTTATTACTTGCACAACTGGATAATGTCTCAAAATTGATGATAAATATTACACAGTTGCCGATGAGTGTTGATTGTAAACATAGTTTGTGTATACTGTCAGATAAACGTATAGCTAGCCAAACGAGCTTATAAGTAATGGACCTAATATTAATTTTTGAAACCCATTTCCTTTCTTGAATATGCAGATTATTGAACCTCATTTTTCTTGATATTGTAGAGCTCATCTTCACGTTCTCTACATGTGCCACAACTTCACTTGGAATACAGTTGGTGTGTTTCTGGTTTGAAAATGGATGCTATCTTTCTCTATGTTTTTACACTTGAAACATGGTAATTATAATTGTTCAGATTATATTAAATGGACGCTATCAGATTCCATATTTAATTATTTATGCTAGATATAGCTTTCTGGGCATGAAACAATGCTTATCTTCCAGGAAGAAATTTTTACACATGCTAGAAATATCAAGGTGCTTCTTCCTCTGCCTGAGATAATCCTTCCCACATTTTGAAAATCTTCATGTACTATCACTAGCTGAACGTATGATGCTCTTGCATAAATTGGTTACAATATTTTCTGGGTCCGCTCATCTATATAGAAGACTATGATATTTGACTTTCATGTTTTGTATCACCATATATGTACAAAATTTAAATCAATTTATTGTCAAAATAGACGGCGCGGCAACGCGCGCCATCATTGATCTAGTTAACTATACACAATGCATGAGGATGACAATAGTGCTCCCAGGTCTGGCGCTTATTTGAGAATGTGATGACTCAACATAAAAGTAAATAGATAGTCCCTTCGCAGAGGGAAGCAGGGATTTGCAGAGGTGCCAGAGCTCAAGGTTTAAATAAGAGATAGATATAATTTTGGGAGGTACACCCTTCCTGTCAACGTTACGACCAAGAGTTATCAATATCTTCCATGCTAAACACATTAGCGGCGGTTCCCAAGCGGTAAAAGTAAAGGTTTACTCCCCCTCCACCAACAATCACACTCCACGGCTAGCCGAATCCACGGGTACCATCCATACCAACAACATTCCTGGGGGAGTTTTGTTTCATTATTTGTAATTTATGATTTCGGGACTAGGAATCCCTATTACCGCCCCTCTCGTGCAAGGACGAGTGAATAAACACTATCATGAGAATAACCCGCTTAACATGGAAGATACTTACCGCCCCCTGTCGCTCCATGAGCGGTCCAGGCACACAACACAGATGTTCATTTGAATTTTTAGAGGTGGTACATGCAAATTTACCTGGAACGGCAGGGTAATACCGCATATAGGTAGATATAGTGGACACATCTGGAATAACTTTGGTTTAAGGGTTTTGATGCACTAGTATTCCCGCTTAGTACAGGCGAAGGCTAGCAAATAGATTGAGAAGCGGACAGCTAGAGAGCGAAAACGGTCATGAACATGCATTACGCATAATAAACATTGACTACTAGCATGAGTAGGATATGGACACCATGAACATAAATATCATGAAGGCTATGTTGGTTTTGATTCAACTACATGCGTGAACATGTGCCAAGTCAAGCCACTTGAAACATTCAGAGGAGGATACCATATCATCATACCACATCACAACCATTTTAATGCATGTTGACATCCAAGATAAATCATTATCCACTCCTAGCTACTTAAACATGGCATGAACAACTATAATCTCTAATTGTCATTGCAAACATGTTTGATCATAATATGCTGAATCAAGGATACTAGGTTAAACATATTTACAAAAACAAAAACAAGTTGAGTTCATACCCGCTTTTCTCTGCCACAACCACTTCATAAAATATCGTCATTATTGCCTTTCACTTGCACGACCGAATGATATGAAAATAATAATAGTGAAAGAGTGTCGTGGACTAAGCTGGAATCTGCAAACATTTTATTCAAGAGGAGAAGACAAGATAACATGGGCTCTTTGTTAGATAACAATAGTGCATATGAGAGCCACTCAACATTTTCATCGTGGTCTTCTCCTTGGTACGACTCAAATAAAAGGAAAAGAATTTTAGAGAAACACACTGAAATATTTTTGGAGTTTTTGGTTTTCCTTGAAGAAAGCAAATTAAAGAGGGAAAAACATAAACGAGAAAAACTATTTACACGGGAGAGCTCCCAACTAGTAAAAGAAGAAACGAGAAATCTTTTTGGGTTTTATTTTGATACTACAATTAAATTAAGCTAGAAAGAAAAGCTGAAAAGAAGTAGGAAATATTTTTGGGTTTTCTCAATGTTTTTCAAACACACAAGAAGAAAGCGAGAAAACAAATCTAGCATGGATATTACAATGAAAAAGTGTGAACACCGACAACTGGAATGAAATGTGTGAACATGAATATAATGTCGGTGGAAATACGTACTCCCCCAAGCTTAGGCTTTTGGCCTAGCTTGGTAATCACCATCCGTAGCGTGGGTAATAGTCGGAGTGATAGCCTACCGAGGCCCTTGGTGCGGACTCCTCGGCCCTCCTGGCAGCTTCAACCTCCGCATTGTGCGCATGGGCCTCGCTCTCAAGAACATAATATCTTCCCCTACTGTGAAAATCAAAGAGAGAAGGAGCAGGCAAAGTAACCGGCACAATGTTTTTTATTAAATCTCAGATTATAGGTATAATTAGTGGTCGTGCCCTTAAGGAACTTATGACGCTTTGACGTGGCTTGAGACTGCGTCGGTATTTCCCCAAAGAAGAAGGGATGATGCAACACAGCGACGGTAAGTATTTCCCTCAGTTATGAAACCAAGGTATCGAACCAGTAGGAGGATCACCACCACCTAATAAGCAGCACCTGCACACAAAGAACAAATACTTGCAACCCAACGCGAAAGAGAGGTTGTCAATCTCTCTACGGTAAAAAGATAGATTAGGATATGATAGATTGGAGAGATAGATCTCTCAAGAACACAAAATAAAAAGGGCAAATAAAAAGTGCAGCAATATATTGATAACCCACAAGTATAGGGGATCGCAACAATTTTCGAGGGTAGAGTATTCAACCCAAATTTATAGATTCGACACAAGGGGAGCCAAAGAATACTTGAGAGTATTAGCAGTTGAGTTGTCAATTCAACCACACCTCGAGATTAAATATCTGCAGCAGAGTGATCGGTAGCACAGTATTATGATAGTTTTGATAGCAGTAGCAATAGTAACAGCAGCGGTAATAGTAGTAGCAGTAGTTTTGTAGCAGTTGGAACAACAGCAACATCAGTAGTAACTTAGCAAGAGCAATAAGTGGAAAGGTCGTAGGCACTGGATCGGTAACTTGTTGGATGATATTCGTCATGTAACAGTCATAACCTAGGGCGATACAGAACTAGCTCAGTTCATCAATGTAATGTAGGCATGTATTCCGTAAATAGTCATACGTGCTTATGGAAAAGAACTTGCATGACATCTTTTGTCCTACCCTCCCGTGGCAACGGGGTCCATAAGGAAACTAAGGGATATTAAGGCCTCCTTTTAATAGAGAACCGGAACAAAGCATTAACACATGGTGAATACATGAACTCCTCAAACTACGGTCATCACCGCGAAGTATCCCAAATATTATCACTATGGGGTTGACGGATCATAACATGTAATAGGTGCATATGACTAGGCAAGATCGGATTAAGAACATTGATATAGAGGTGATAACATAAACGGTTCAGATCTGAAATGATGGCACTCGGGCCCTAGTGACAAGCATTAGGCATAGCAAAGTCATAGCAACATCAATCTCAGAACATAATGGATACTAGTGATCAAGCCCTAACTAAACTAATTCGATTACATGATGAATCTCATCGAACTCCTCACCGACCAGCAAGCCTACGAAGGAATTACTCACTCCCGGTGGGGAGCATCATGGAATTGGCGATGGAGAAAGGTTGATGATGACGAAGACCGAAGATTCCCCTCTCCGGAGCCCCAAACGGGCTCTAGATCTGGCCTCCCGATGAGGAACAGGAGGTGGCGGCGTCTCCGTCTCGTGAAACGCGATAATTCTTTCTCTCCTATTTTTTCCTCCAAATTTAGGAATTTATAGTGGCGAAGATAGGTCAAGTGGGGCCCCGAGGTGCCCACCACCCACCAGGGCGCGCCGGGAGGGGGCTGGCGCGCCCTGGTGGGTGCTGTGCACCCTGGGACCCCCTCTCCGGTGGTTTCTGGCTCCAGTATTTTTTATATTTTCCAAAATAAATCTCCGGAAAGTTTCATTCCATTCCGAGAACTTTTATTTCTGCACAAAAACAACACCATTGCAATTCTGGTGAAAACAGCGTCAGTCCGGGTTAGTTCCATTCAAATCATGGAAATTAGAGTCCAAAACAAGGGCAAAAGAGTGAGGAAAAGTAGATACGTTGGAGACGTATCAACTTGCCCAAGCTTAAACCTTTGCTTGTCCTCAAGCAATTCAGTAGATAAACTGAAAGTGATAAAGAAAAACTTTTATGAACTCTTTTGTTCTTGTTTACATATATATGCTTAAGTTGCACCCAGGTTTTCAGCAAAGATTATGACTAACCATGTCAACAATAACTCTTAGGAATTATATTTACTCATATCAATAACGTAAGCAACTAGCGAGCAATAATAAGATATCTCAAGCGCTAACAATTTGTCAAAACAATCATGATACAATATGACAATAGTGGTATCTCGCTAGCCCTTCCTGAGACCGCAAAACATAAATGCAGAGCACCTCCAAAGTTCAAGCAACGACTAAACATTGTAATTCATGGTAGAAAAGATCCAGTCATGCTGCACCCAACATCAACTATACACAATGCATGAGGATGACAATAGTGCTCTCAGGTCTGGCGCTTATTTGAGAAGGTGATGACTCAACATAAAAGTAAATAGATAGTCCCTTCGCAGAGGGAAGCATGGATTTGCAGTGGTGCCAGAGCTCAAAGTTTAAAATAGAGATAGATATAATTTTGGGAGGTACACGCTTCCTGTCAACGTCACGACCAAGAGTTATCAAAATCTTCCATGGTAAACAAATTAGCGGCGGTTTCCAAGCGGTAAAAGTAAAGGTTTACTCCCCCTCCACCAACAATCACACTCCATGGCGAGCCGCATCCACGGGTACCGTCCAAACAAATAACATTCCTGGGGGAGTTTTGTTTAATTATTTTTGATTTTTGATTTCGGGACTGGGAATCCCTATTACCGCCCCTCTCGTGTAAGGACAAGTGAATAAACACTCGTCATGAGAATAACCCGCTTAGCATGGAAGATACTGACTGCCCCCTGTCACTTCATGAGCGGTCCAGGCACACAAAACAGAAGTTTATTTGAAATTTTAGAGGTGTCACATGCAAATTTACTTTGGAACGGCAGGGTAATACCGCATATAGGTAGATATGGTGGACTCATCTGGCATAACTTGGTTTAAGGTATTTGATGCACAAGCAGTATTTCCGCTTAGTACAGGCGAAGGCTAGCAATTAGATTGAGAAGCGGCCAGCTAGAGAGCGAAGACGGTCATGAACATGCATTACATATAATCAACATTGAATACTAGCATGAGTAGGATATGGACACCATGAAGATAAATATCATGAAGGCTATGTTGGTTTTGATTCAACTACATGCGTGAACATGTGCCAAGTCAAGCCACTTGAAACATTCAGAGGAGGATACCATATCATCATACCACATCACAACCATTTTAATGCATGTTGACACCCAAGATAAATCATTATCCACTCCTAGCTACTTAAGCATGCATGAACAACTATAATCTCTAATGGTCATTGCAAACATGTTTGATCATAATGAGCTGAATCAAGGGATACTAGGTTAAACATATTTACAAAAACAAAAACAAGCTGAGTTCATACCCGCCTTTCTCTGCCACAGTCAATTCATCAAATGTCGTCATTATTGCCTTTCACTTGCACGACCGAACTATAAGAAGATAATAATAGTGCAAGAATGTCGTGGACTAAGCTAGAATCTGCAAACATTTTATTCAAGAGGAGAAGACAAGGTAACATGGGTTCTTCGCTAGGTTAACGATAATGCAGATGAGAACCACTCAACAATTTCATCATGGTCTTCTCCTTGGTACGAGTCAAGTAAAAAGAAAAGAATTTCAGAGAAACATACTGAAATATTTTTGGAGTTTTTGATTTTTCAAGAAACAAGCAAAACAAAAACGAGAAAAACTATTTACACGGGAAAACTCCCAACAAGTAAAAGAAGAAGCGATAAATCTTTTTGGGTTTTCTTTTAATGCAACAATTAAACTAAGCTAGAAAGAAAAACTAAAAAGAAGTAGGAAATGTTTTTGGGTTTTCTCAAAGTTTTTCAAACACACAAGAAGAAAGCGAGAAAACAAATCTAACATGGATATTACAATGAAAAAGTATGAACACCGACAACTGGAATGAAATGTGCGAACATGAATGTAATGTCGGTGGAAATACGTACTCCCCCAAGCTTAGGCTTTTGGCCTAGCTTGGTGATCACCATCCGTAGTAGCCGTCCGGTCCTAGGTCGTAGTGAGGTTGAGGCGGCACCTGAGCGTCCCACCCCTGGTGGTCCTCCTCAGCAGCTGTTGGTTGTTCCAGTAAGCTGTAATGTCATCTAGCATAATCCTGTATCCGTTCCTGGCAATAGGGTCAAACAAAGCAGGTGCAGGCAAAGGGATAACATCACGTGTTTCCTTGCTAAATTCTAAGTTATAATGAATATCACGTGGAGAGTCAGTTACATCAAGAAAATGGTGGGCCTGCAATGTCTTATGATCGAGGTAAACTCGGGGTAAGAGGTAGTCATGTGAGCGAAAAGGGATTTTAAAATGGTTCGCTAAGCGAGTAGCATAAATACCACCATGTATATTTCCCTTAGTTTTATTGAGCTGTAAGCGCCGGGCAATAATAACTCCCATACTAAAGGTGTGATCATCATAAAGTGCACGACGTAAAATAGCGAGGTCAGGAGCACTGAGTGAGCTGACCTTCTCCCTAGCGGTTAAATACTTAGTGATGACTAAGGCGAAATAATGTACTGAGGGGAACTTTAAGCTAATAGCAGTGGCCTTCGACACACCTCTATCCTCACCCACAGTTAATGCGAGGAGAAAATCCTCAAACTCAGATGGCCTAGGTTCTCTCAGATCCCCATCAGTAGGAATCAAGCATATGTTACAGAAGTCGGTTATTGACATTCTGTGAGGTTCAACATAAAGATTAAACTCTACTTCAGGAGGATTGTTTCTCCCTAAATAATTAAAACTTTGCACAAAGGAATTTGTAAGGATGTGATATTGGCCACACTTATCTGCGAGGAACTCGGTTAACCCAGCGTTTGCGACAAACTGAGCGAACTCTTGGTGGATCCCGGCCTCCTCCAGGAAGGCATCATGCGGCCATTCACACGGCCGCACCTCCACCTTTCTTGGAATGTGAAGGTCATTGTCCGATGATTCCCCAATGACTCCCTTGCCACTTTTCTTGAAGGAGAACTTCCTAAAGATATTCATTTTATTCCTATAAAAATTCTGAAAAAAATTTGTCCAGAAAAACTTGTCAACAAAACTATGTAAGATTGTTAGCAACTACTCCCAAACATGCATAGAGGCCATATTGAGCATTCAAACTACTTAGAACTCTAAGAATTCAACATGCAAGCTCATCTACAGCAGCACCAAGACTAGCTAATTACTCTAAAAATAACCCACTAAAACAAAAACTAATTGGAGCAATGGAGGAGTCACATACCAAGTAGCAATCCCTTCAAACAGTTTTGGAAACGGAGCTTCGAGCAAAGAGATTGAAATCCGTGGGTTTGAGAGCGAGAACACGAAAATGGTGGATGTGGTGATTTTTTGCTGGAGGTAGGTGACAATGTGGGCTAAAGGGATAAGTGAGGGGGCCTACATGGGGGCCACCACCCATCAGGGCGCGCCTGGGGGGTGCTGGCGCGCCCTGGTGGGTGCTGTGCACCCTGGGCACCCCTCAGGTGTTATTTGCTCCAGAAATTCTTAAATATTCGGAAAATATTCGTGTTAAATTTTCAGGGCATTCTGAGAACTTTTATTTTTGGGTCATTTTTTTATTGCACGGAGAAAACAGAAAACAGGATAAACATGGCATTTTATTTTATTTGACTATCTAAAACAGAAAATAAAGGATGGGAGCAGAGAGTTGTGCTTACTAGATTCATCGACGTCATACCTCTAAAAAATGATTCATTAATAAGGTTGATCAAGTCTTATTAACAACCACTTCCGATTAGCATGAAACCGGAGAACTTTCGTAAAAACACTAAGTTACCTCAATGGGGATGTGCATATCCCCTACAATAAGTATATCATATTTCTTCTTGGCAGTAGGTAGAGGTAATTGAAAACTTCCAATAGTGATGGTCGGAGATTCTTCAATAACATTTATACCATTCACTTGAAATTGTTTCTTCGGAAAGTCCACCGTGTGCTCATTACCATTAATATGAAAGGTGACTTTGCTTTTATTGCAATCAATAACAGCCCCTGCAGTGTTCAAAAAGGGTCTACCAAGGATAATCGACATGTTGTCGTCCTCGGGCATCTCAAGAATAACAAAGTCCGTTAAGATAGTAACATTTGCAACAACAACGGGCACATCCTCACAAATACCAATAGGTATGGCTGTTGATTTGTCAGCCATTTGCAATGATATCTCAGTAGGTGTGAGTTTATTCAAATCAAGTCTTTTATATAAGGAGAAAGGCATAACACTAACACCGGCTCCCAAATCACACAAAGCAGTTTTAACATAGTTTCTTTTGATGGAGCAAGGTATAGTTGGTATTCCAGGATCTCCAAGTTTTTTAGGTACTCCATCCTTAAAAGAATAATTAGCAAGCATGGTGGGGATTTCAGCTTCAGGTATTTTCTTTTATTGGTGATGATGTCTTTCATGTACTTTGCATAAGGGGCCATCTTCAAAATATCAGTCAAACGGGTACGCAAAAAGACTGGCCTAATCATTTCAGCAAAGCCCTCAAATTCTTCATCATCCTTTTTCTTAGTTGGCTTAGGTGGAAATGGCATGGATTTCTGAACCCATGGCTCTCTTTCTTTACCATGTTTCCTAGCCACAAAGTCTTTCTTATCATACCGTTTATTTTTAGGTTGTGGGTTATCAAGATAAGGGGCAGGCTCTATTTCAACACCATTATCTGGGTCTCTATCATTACTAGGTTGAGCATCATCATGAACATCATCATTATCATTTTCATTATCACTAGGTTGATGTTCACTACCAGACTGAGTTTGAGCATCGGAAATAGAGACGTCATTACTATCAGGAGGTTTTTGTGTCTCGGGTTCACTAGAGGTATGCAAAGTCCTATCATTTTTCTTTTTCTTTTTCTTCTTAGATGGACTAGGTGCATCAGGATTAATTCTCTGAGAGTCTTGTTCAATTCTTTTAGGATGACCCTCAGGATAGAGTGGTTCTTGGGTCATTCTACCTCCTCTAGTTACTACTCTAGCAGCAAAGTCATGCATATTACTATTCATTTCATCAAGCAATTCTTTTTGAGACTTAGCAACTGTCGGCGTTCTGGGAACGGGGGTACCCAGACCTGCCTGCCTGCGGCCCAGGACATGGCCCACCTCACGAGCCAAGCATGGCCCAGCGCAGCCCCACTCGAGACAAGGCCCTCGCGAGGGAGGCGGCATCAATACCAGCAAGGAGTGGGCCTCCTCAGGCCCCCTCCGGAGCGGCGGAGATCTCTATGCAGAACCCGGCCTCAGGAGTCAAGGATGACGCAAGGAAGGACAGGCGGGCGCCAGCGCGCCGGGCGGTGCAGTTTCCCCTTTGGTGCAAAGGGAGCAAGGACATACGCAGGTTCCCAAAGTGCCCCCCAAAGGTTTCCATTCCGGTGCAACAAGACCACGACCACGAGCCCAGCAGGACGGATGTCATCGCCGAGCCCACCTCTGCATCGTCGAGAGCTACTTTTCAGGCGAAGACCACCTTTGGACAGGGCGGGGATGTACTCCTGTCCCCCTTCGAATTTGGCCGTTGTGGGATCCCTTCCCGCCATTGCGATAAGGGAGGAGGACCCGGGCCACTGCTATAAGTAGAGGATAGGCTGCACCGTAGAGAGGAGAGAGATAAAAGGGGGAACAACAGACAAGGCAGAAAGCAAAGAACACCACTCGAGCGCCCTCACGAGGCTCCTCACCACTGTACTAGTTCATCCACCACACCTCCTCATGAGGCAATCCACCAAAGCAGGAGTAGGGTATTACGCTTCGCAGCGGCCTGAACCTGGGTAAATCACTGTGTGCATCTTCTTCCTCGTCATCGTGCGAGTTCATCATCCCAACCATCGTGTAGTGAGCTAGGTAGGGCGAGGCTGCAGGGGATCTTCGCACACGCCCCTGTGTTCGAACCTTGGGGGTTTTGCAGAGCCCGAAATCCGACAACAACTTGTTCTAATTGAGTTTGAACCATAGAGGCATGCTTTCCTACACCTCTAACATTATTACTGATTCTAAATAGCAAGTCACTCAAGCGAACAATCATATCACATTTATATTTCAATTGTTTCAGAACATGGGCATTGCAATGATCTTGCTTCATAATATAGTTGTCAAACTCATATAAGCATTGACTAGGAGGTTTATTGTGAGGGATATCACTTTCATTAAACTTTAGTAAAGAACTAGGTAGGGGGCATGTCAGAGTCTTCCTCAAGCCAAGCTCTTCCTCCGCCTCGCCGCTCCGATGTCTGACGCTCGCAGAGCCCGCGCTGAGCGCCGCGCTGCCCGCGTCGCCCAGATGGCGCCCGTGGGCCGCGCCGCCGCGCGCCGGTCCGCCTCACCTGTGGCCAACGCCACCACGGGTCCGGAGGCCCACGAGCAACAAGACTCCTCCCAGTCGGTCACCACGCGGCACGACGGCCACACCACCACTCCGTCGATCATTCCGGCCACCGGGTCGTCCTCCCACGCTCGGCCCGGGCCGCCCTGCGGCTCGGGCGCACTCGCCATGGCGCACGAGCTGCTCCGCTACCGCCCTGCCCCCGATCGCTACGACGACTGGCTTCGGCACATCGCGGAGCTCGTCAGTGCTGCCGGCGACGCTTCGGCGCTCTCCTACTCGTTTCGACCCCATCTCTCTCTAGCAGACGACGTGGCCCGTGACGCGCCGCCACCTCCTCCACAACGCGACGTCGACCCCGAGCCCAGGCGTGAAGCGCGCCCGCGCGACCGGCCCTGCGAACCGCGGGCAAGGGCGAGGGATGAAGTAAGCTGCCAGGTGGTGCCCCGGCCGCGCGTCGCTGCGCATGTGCTCCCCGCGCTACCAAACCAGTGTCGCGACCGGGCACCGCTTGAGGCGGCCCCTCAGGAGCGTCAAGACCGGGTCCCTCCCGCACACGCAGCACCCGTCGAGCCGGTGGGGTGCCACGCCATCGCCCCGGAGCTCCATCCAACCATGTGGCCCTGCAAGTTCAAGCCTGACCTACCCCCTCGCTACGACGGCACCCCGGATCCCGCCGAGTTCCTACAGCTCTACTCGCTGAGCATCCGGGCGGCCGGTGGAGACGACAAGCTCATGGCGTGCTGGTTCCCCATGGCACTCAAGGGCGGCGCTCTCCTGGCTCCTCAACCTCCCGGAGGGGTCCATCACCTCCTGGGATGACCTGCGCAAGCGCTTCATCACCAACTTCCAAGGTACCCGCGACCGCACGCTCACCGTGAACGACCTGCGGCGTGTGAAGCAGCAGGAGGGAGAGACCCTGCACAAATTCATACAACGCTTCACGACCACCCGCCTCAAGATCCCGAGGGCGTCGGACGAGGCTATCATCTCCGCGTTCACCGATGGCGTCACGGACCTCAAGATGAAGGAGGAGCTCGCCATGAACGACGAACTGTGCTCAGCCCTGGAGATGTTCAACCTGGCGAACAAGTGCGCCAAGGCCGAGGAGGGCCGCCTTTCGCTCCGCGAGGCTCTGGCGGCAGAGCCAGAGGACAAGAAGACCAAGGCGAAGGAGGCGAAGCGCAGCCGAGGCGAAGAGCCCCACGCAGGAGGGCGGCCGTCCTGCATCTTCCACGGAACCAACAACCACGACACCATCGATTGCCAGGAGCTCAGGCTGGTCCGCGACGAGCACTTCGGCCGGTGTCCTGGACGCGTGGACCGTGGCTTCGAACGCGGCGGAGGCCATTGGGACAAAAATAACAAAGAGTCTCTTGTGTTCCCAACACACCCAATACAATGGTAAATTGTATAGGTGCACTAGTTCGGCAAAGAGATGGTGATACAAGTGTAATATGGATGGTAGATATAGGCTTTTGTAATCTGAAAATATAAAAACTGCAAGGTAACTAATGATAAAAGTGAGCACAAACGGTATTGCAATTCTTAGAAACAAGGCCTAGGGTTCATACTTTCACTAGTGCAAGTTCTCTCAACAATACTGACATAGTTGAATCATATGTAAATCCCTCACGTGCGACAAAGAGTTCACTCAAAACTCACAAATAGCGGAGAACAAACGAAGAAATTATTGTAGGGTACGAAACCACCTCAAAGTTATCTTTTCCGATCAATCGTATGAGCTATCCCTATAAGTGTCACGAACAACCCTAGAGTTCGTACTAAAATAACACCTTAAGATACACATCAACCAAAACCCTAATGTCACCTAGATACTCCAATATCACCACGAGTACCCATGGGCTTGATTATACGATATGCATCACACAATTTCAGATTCATCATGTTCAATCCAACACAAAGAACTTCAAAGAGTGCCCCAAAGTTTCTACCGGAGAGTCAAGACGAAAACGTGTGCCAACCCCTATGCATAGATTCCCAAGGTCACGGAACCCGCATGTTGATCACCAAAACATACATCAAGTGGATCAATAGAACATCCCATTGTCACCACGGATATCCCATCGCAAAACATACATCAAGTGTTCTCAAATCCTTAAAGATTCAATCCGATAAGAAAACTTCGAAGGGAAAACTCAATTCATCACAAGAAGATAGAGAGAGGAAAACTCCATATGATTCATCTATATCAATAAAGCTCGCGGTACATCAAGATCATGACATCTCAAGAACACGAGAGAGAGATCAAACACATAGCTACTGGTACATACCCTCAGCCCCGAGGGTGAACTACTCCCTCCTCGTCATGGAGACCGCCGGGATGATGAAGATGGCCTTCGGTGATGGTTTCCCCCTCCGGCAGGGTGTCGGAACGGG
Organism: Elymus sibiricus; assembly: GCA_039707655.1. NCBI lineage: Eukaryota > Viridiplantae > Streptophyta > Magnoliopsida > Poales > Poaceae > Elymus > Elymus sibiricus. The sequence goes on along the minus strand of CM077667.1, from coordinate 194,883,218 downwards.
CTCCCGATTGGTTTTTCATGGCTCTGGAGGCTTGCGGCGGCGGAACTCCCGATCTAGGTTTGTTTCTGGGGGTTTCTGTATTTATAAGAATTTTTGGCGTCGGAAACAAGTCAAGGTTGGCCATGAGGTGACGACAAGCCAGAGGGGCGCGCCCTAAGGGGGGGGGGCGCCCCCAGGCTTGTGGTGGCCTCGTGGCTCTTCTGGCCCAACTCCAACGCTCCCTGGGCTTCTTCTGGTCCATAAAAACTCACCATAGATTTTTATTCCGTTTGGGCTCGTTTGATATTCCTTTTCTGTAAAACTCAAAATCACGGAAAAAACAGAAACTGGCACTGGGCTCTAGGTTAATAGGTTAGTCCCAAAAATAATATAAAGTTGTAGTAAAATGATTGTAAAACATCCAAGAATGATAATATAATAGCATGGGACAAGCAAAAATTATAGATACGTTGGAGACGTATCAGCATCCCCAAGCTTAATTCCTACTCGTCCTCGAGTAGGTAAATGATAAAAACAGATTTTTTGATGTGGAATGCTGCCTAACATGTTCATCATATTATTTTCTTCTTTGTATAGCATGTACATTTGGACTTGTAAATGATTCAAAGCAATAGTCTAGTTTTAACATAATGACTTCAATACTCAAGCATGTCAACAAGCGACCATGTCTTTCAAAATATCAACACTAAAGAAAGTTATCCCTAGCCCATCATGCTCAATCATTGATCCATTCATGAAACACACTCAAATATTAGCTATGCCCAATGCTCAAGTACGATCAAAGTGCCCCCCTAGTTGGTGCTTATAAGAGAAGATGGAGACTCAAAGCAAAAATAAAATTTGCATAAAGTAAATAGATAGGCCCTTCGCAGAGGGAAGTAGGGATTTGTAGAGGTGCAAGAGCTCAAGGTTTAAATTGAGAGAGAAAAAATATTTTGAGTGGCATGCTTTTCCTGTCAACGAAAACGACAAAGTAGCTCACAATACTTTCCATGCTAGATACATTATAGGCGGTTCCCAAACAGAATGGTAAATTTTTTACTCCCCCTCCACCAATCAATCACACTCCACGGTGAGCGGAATCCACGGGTAGTCCATACAAACAACAATCCTGGGGGAGTTTTGTTTCATTATATTTTGATTTGATTTTTGAGCATGGAACTGGGCATCCCGAATACCAGCCACTTTCTCGTGAATGATAGTGAATCAACACATATCGTGAGAATAACACACCTAGCATGGAAAAATATTGGATACTCCCCACCATTTCATGAACGGTACGGGCACACAAAAGAGAAAATTTATTTTGAAAATTTAGAGATGACACATACAAATTTGCTTGGAACGGCATGGAAATACCGCATATAGGTAGGTATGGTGGACTCATAAGGCAAAACTTGGTTTAAGGATTTTGGATGCACAAGTAGTATTTCTACTTAGTACAAATGGAGGCTAGCAAATAGATTGGGAAGCAACCAAACCAAGAAACGAAATTCACATAAGTGAGCATTGAACATAACTAACACCGAATAATGCACCACAAGTAGGATGTAACTTCATTGCATAACTATTGACTTTCGTGCATGCATAGGGAATCACAAACCTTAACACCAATATTCCTACTAAGCATAATTACTCACTAACATGACTCACATATTACTATCATCATGTTTCAAAACTATTATAAAGAATCAAGTTTAATTTGTCCCATGATCTTCATGAAAGTTTTTATTATATCCTCCTTGGATATCTATCACTTTGGGACTAGTTTCATATATTGCCATTGCTTTTTTGACAAGCTCAAACAATTTTAAATGAAGCACATGAGCATAAAGATTTCATCCCTCAAAAAGGTATAAGTGAAGCATGAGAGGAAATGACAAGCTACTCTCAAAAGATATAAGTGAAGATCAATGAGTAGTCAATTAGTTAAATAGCCATGTCAGGACTCTCTCTCTTATTCAAAATTTCAGATCTTAAGTACTTTATTAAACAGCAAGCAAAAGAAAAATATCACTCCAAGAATAGCACGCATTATGTGAACGAATAAAAATTTAGGCTCAACATAGGCTAACCGATAATTGTTGATGAAGAGAGGTGGGATGCGTAGCATCCCCAAGCTTAGATGCTTGAGACTTCTTGAAATATTTACTTGGGGTGCCTTGTGCATCCCCAAGCTTGAGCTTTTGTATCTCGTTCAATCCTCTCATATCATGGTTTCACCTATTCTCAAAAACTTCATCCACACAAAACTTGAAAAGAACTCGTGAGATAGGTTAGTACTCATAATAATAAATCAACACTTCATGTACTTCCAACACAAGTTGCACAATAATTTTCAAACATCATCTACTGTTTACTATCATCTCCACAATTTATATCTACCAATATAGGCTATGGAAACTAGAGGATAAGTAGATAACAAAACTATGACAGCAATCTGTCCAAACAGAACAGTCTGTAGCAATCTATTAAACCAGTGTACTTATGTAACTCAAAAAATTATGAAAATTTAGGACATGCTAAATAATTTATATTACAACACTGTGTAAAAATTTCAGAAACTTTCCACGTTCCAGTAAAATAGAAAAATTCAAACACTACAGCCAAAGTTTCTGTTTTTACACAACACTCATCAAAACATGCAATGCAAGCATCCGAAGGCAATTCCTGGAACTTTTTATTGAAAAAAAAGATTATAAATAACACCTAACAGAGAACAACAAAATAAAATGACGCTCCAAGCAAAACTCATATTATGTGACGAATAAAAATATAGCTCCAAGTAAGATATACCGATAGTGTTGAAGACGAAAGAGGGGATGCCTTCCGGGGCATCCCCAAGCTTAGGCGCTTGAGTATTCCTTGGATATTACCTTGGGGGTGCCTTGGGCATCCCCAAGCTTAGGTTCTTGTCACTCCTTATTCTTCTCATATCGGTGTCTCACCCAAAACTTGAAAACTTCAATCACACAAAACTTAACGGAACTTTGTGAGAAGGGTTAGTGTAGTAAAGATAAATCATTCACTTAGGTACTGTCAAGACAAGATTCATAATTGTTCCCACATGATACCTACTGTATTCTATCATTCCCATAATTTATATCACTAAATATAAGCTATGGAAACACTAAAACAAGCAAACTATGCATGCAAAACAGAATCTGTCAAAAACAGAACAGTCTGTGAAGATCTGTAATGTAACCATACTTCCCTGTCTCTAAAAATTCTGAAAAATTAGGAAAATCTAGGAAATTTATATATCAATCATGTGTAAAAAATTCATATCAAAAGCACGTTCCAGTGAATTTACAAAATTCCTGGACTGAGAGCAAAAGTTTCTGTTTTTGCACAGAATCAAGCCAACTATCATCCACACTATCCCAAAGGCTTTACTTGGCACTTTATTGAAATAAAAGACACAAAACATGATTACTACAGTATATTAATCATGTGAACACACAAAAATAGAAATTAAAAGTGTTGGGTTGTCTCCCAACAAGCGCTTTTCTTTAATGCCTTTTAGCTAGGCATGATGATTTCGATGATGCTCATATAAGAATAGTAATTGAAACATGCAAAAGAGCATCATGAATCTCATGGAAAGCACATTTAAGTCTAACCCACTTCCTATGCATAGGGATTTTGTGAGCAAACAATTTATGGGAGCAAGAATCAACTAGCATAGGAAGGCAAAACAAGCATAACTTCAAGATTTTGAACACATAGGGAGGAAACTTGATATTATTGCAATTCCTACAAGCATATACTCCTCCCTCATAATAATTTTCAGTAGCATCATGAAGGAATTTCACAATATAACCAGCACATAAAGCATTCTTTTCATGATCTACAAGCATAGAAATTTTACTACTCTCCACACAAGAAAATTTCTTCTCATGACTAAGAGTGGGAGTATCATAAAAGAATTGAATACTACAAATTGGTTCCACACTAAAAGAGTAATATTCAGTAAAAGGATATTCATAATTATGACAAGTATCATAATAGTAATCATCACTCTTTTTCATCGCATAAGTATCATCACAATAGTCATCATAAGTAGGAGGCATGCAATCATTATAACAAATTTGATCATTCAAAGTAGGGGGAATAAAAAGATCATCTTCATTAAGCATAGCATCCCCAAGCTTGGGACAAACATTAATTGCAGAAAATAAATTCTCAAACATGTCATTTTCATCAAACGTAGCATCCCCAAGCTTGTGGCTTTGTATATCATAAACATAATCACTCTCATCATTAATAGTATGAATAGCACCAATAGTATAGCAATTATTATCATCATCTTCCAAGTTGGTGCCATAAATATTTTCAAGATTATAAGAAGTATCATTATCTTCCCAATCATAATTATCACAACAAGCAATAGGCATAAAAAAATCATCCTCAAGTGTATCATCTTCCACAGCTATTTTTGATTCATTCTCATGAGGCCTATCAATAATGGGAGCAACATTATTTGGGAGAGATACCTCTTTACCTTTACTTTTCCTTCTTTTCTTCTTCTTCACCTCATTATGTGTGGGTTTATTTAATTCCTCCAAGCTTCTTTTTGAAGAGGTTGGTTGAATAAAAAGCTCCTCCTCGTTACCTGATTCATCATAAGAAAAAATAGGAGGATATTGGGAAACCTCTTCCCCTTCATTAGTATTCTCTTCATCTTCTATTTGTTTTCTTGTCTTTAAGTAATTGGCAATATAAGGATTCTCAATGCAATTTACCACGCAATACATATAGATTTCATTTAGATCAAAATCAATCATTTTCATGAGAACCCAAGCTGGAACATCCTTAGTTTTATGTTTCATTTCTTCATACCCCAAAAATAGACTAAGTTCATTATGATGCTCAAGGGTAATGAGGTTATCACAATGTTTGGACACAATTCGATCATGCAATAATTCACATTGGAAATTAAAATGACCACTTTCATTGCAAAGTTCACAAGGACAGCGAGAAATATTAAGTCTTTCAGCACAAACATATAGCCTCTCTTGCAACCATTTAGTTTCTAAATACTTATGCCTCTTACAAAATCTATCTTCCCTTTTAGGCATGTCTTCACAAACTCTATGCACTCCACAAAAATTGACATGCTTATAAGAAATCTTTTTATCATGACTAGTGCAATCATCATTAGTACTATGGATATTCAAAGAATTCATACTAACAACATTGCAATCATGCTCATCACTCAAAGATTTAGTGCCAAACATTTTAATAACTTCTTCTTCTAACACTTGAGCACAATTTTCCTTTCCATCATTTTCACGAAAGACATTAAAAAGATGAAGCATATGAGGCAACCTCAATTCCATACTTTTTTTTGTAGTTTTATTTTATAAAACCAAACTAGTAATAAAACAAGAAACCAAAAGATTCAATTGCAAGATCTAAAGATATACCTTCAAGCACTCAGTTCCCCGGCAACGGCGCCAGAAAAGAGCTTGATGTCTACTATGCAACCTTCTTCTTGTAGACTCGTGTTGGGCCTCCAAGCGCAGAGTTTTGTAGGACAGTAGCAAATTTCCCTCAAGTGGATGACCTAAGGTTTATCAATCCGTGGGTGGCGTAGGATGAAGATGGTCTCTCTCAAACAACCCTGCAACCAAATAACAAAGAGTCTCTTGTGTCCCCAACACACCCAATACAATGGTAAATTGTATAGGTGCACTAGTTCGGCGAAGAGATGGTGATACAAGTGTAATATGGATGGTAGATATAGGCTTTTGTAATCTGAAAATATAAAAACTGCAAGGTAACTAATGATAAAAGTGAGCAACAAACGGTATTGCAATGCTTAGAAACAAGGCCTAGGGTTCATACTTTCACTAGTGCAAGTTCTCTCAACAATACTGACATAGTTGAATCATATGTAAATCCCTCACGTGCGACAAAGAGTTCACTCCAAAGTCACAAATAGCGGAGAACAAACGAAGAAATTATTGTAGGGTACGAAACCACCTCAAAGTTATCTTTTCCGATCAATCGTATGAGCTATCCCTATAAGTGTCACGAACAACCCTAGAGTTCGTACTAAAGTAACACCTTAAGATACACATCAACCAAAACCCTAATGTCACCACGAGTACCCATGGGCTTGATTATACGATATGCATCACACAACTTCAGATTCATCATGTTCAATCCAACACAAAGAACTTCAAAGAGTGCCCCAAAGTTTCTACCGGAGAGTCAAGACGAAAACGTGTGCCAACCCCTATGCATAGATTCCCAAGGTCACGGAACCCGCATATTGATCACCAAAACATACATCAAGTGGATCAATAGAACATCCCATTGTCACCACGGATATCCCATCACAAGACATACATCAAGTGTTCTCAAATCCTTAAAGATTCAATCCGATAAGAAAACTTCAAAGGGAAAACTCAATTCATCACAAGAAGATAGAGAGGGGAAAACTCCATATGATTCATCTATATCAATAAAGCTCGCGGTACATCAAGATCGTGACATCTCAAGAACACGAGAGAGAGAGAGAGAGATCAAACACATAGCTACTGGTACATACCCTCAGCCCCGAGGGTGAACTACTCCCTCCTCGTCATGGAGACCGCCGGGATGATGAAGATGGCCTCCGGTGATGGTTTCCCCCTCCGGCAGGGTGCCGGAACGGGCTCCCGATTGTTTTTTCATGGCTCTGGAGGCTTGCGGCGGCGGAACTCCCGATCTAGGTTTGTTTCTGGGGGTTTCTGTATTTATAAGAATTTTTGGCGTCGGAAAGAAGTCAAGGTGGTCCACGAGGGGACGACAAGCCAGGGGGCGCGCCCTAGGGGGGGGGCGCCCCCAGGCTTGTGGTGGCCTCGTGGCTCTTCTGGCCCAACTCCAATGCTCCCTGGGCTTCTTCTGGTCCATAAAAAATCACCGTAGATTTTTATTCCGTTTGGGCTCCGTTTGATATTCCTTTTCTGTAAAACTCAGAAACACGGAAAAAACAGAAATTGGCACTGGGCTCTAGGTTAATAGGTTAGTCCCAAAAATAATATAAAGTTGTAGTAAAATGATTGTAAAACATCCAAGAATGATAATATAACAGCATGGAACAAGCAAAAATTATAGATACGTTAGAGACATATCAGACAACCGGGAGCCGCGTTAGGAGTGGCGAGACCGGCCTCGGGAGGACCGCTGGCGCGATCAAGCTCGGGAGGACCGCTGGCGTGACGACCCTCCGGAGGGGTCACGCCGTGGCCAGCCTCGTGAGGCCCGTCCTCGTGAGGCCGGACTACCGCCACTACCGCCGCCACCCAGAAGGAAGGAAGAGGACAGGCAAGACGATGGGGCTGGGGGCTTCTAGGAGGTTAGGGCGATAGCCTATATCCTGGGCGGCGCCCAAACCCCGGCGTCGAACCGCATCTTCAAGCAGTTCATGCGGGAGGTGAACTCAGCTCTCCCGAAGCCCGAAGCCATGCGCCCCTCAAGTGGTCCCAGACCGCAATCACCTTCGACTCAAAGGATCAGCTCAGGTGCTCGGCCATGGCCGACACGCTCCCCATGCTGTGCACTCCGACCATCAGCAACGTCCTCGTCACCAAGACCCTCATCGATAGTGGAGCGGGGCTCAATGTCCTCTCCATTGAGACCTTCGAGATGCTCCAAGTACCGTATGACCAACTCATGCCGACCAAACCCTTCTCAGGAGTCACTGACGGGTCCACCGTCCCCATTGGGTAAGTGCGCCTGCCCATCACCTTCGGCGGACGCAAGAACTACCACACCGAGATCATCATCTTCGACATCGCACACATCCACCTCCCGTACAACGCAATCCTTGGGTACCTGGCCCTCGCCAAGTTCATGGCGGTGACTCACCATGGTTACAACGTCCTCAAGATGCCAGGGAGTGGCGGCGTCGTCACCGTCACCTGTGATGAGAAGGATGCCGTCTGCTCCCTCGAGCGTGCTTACCGCGCCGCGGCGGCCGAGCGCTCGGATGACGAGGAGGATGCCCTGCCTCGTGAGGATGCATGCAAGAAGAAGAAGCAGCTCCTCCCCGCAGGGCGCCAGGGGGCTGGGACCTCCAAGGACGGCGCCTCAGGCCCTGCTCCCGGGGATGGGGGCCCACCCTCCGTCGCATAGGAAAGCGCGCTCGACGCCCTCCTTGGGTCTGGCTCGGGGGCTTCCATCCGGGGAGCCTCCGGCCTGGCCGGTGAGATAAGGGAGGTGCTCGGGCACAACCTGAAGGCGCGTCCTGACGCGCGTCTGCCTGAGCCAGGAGCACGACGCGAGGCGCCGAGCTCGCAAGAGTCCTTCATCAGAGCGACCGAGGAGCTTCAGGAGGCACATGCCATGCGAGGCGGGAGCTTCCCTGCACCACCAAGCGCAGCCGCCATCGTCGGCCCGGTCGACAAGCCGCGCGTCTGCATCAACGTGCTCGCGATCAACAGGGCCGCGTCCCAGTGCCTCTTTTGGCCGACGTGTGCCGATTGCGGATGGGTCTACCCGCACAACTACGTCCGCATGCCCTTCGGCCTGGCGAACGCAGGCGCCACGTACCAGCACCTTGCCCGGGCGATGCTCATGCCTTGCCTGGCGAGGCGCGGCGAGGAGTTGGAGGAGATGCTCGGACCGAGCTGGGGTCCCGAGCCCCGGGAGATGACGGGCTCGTGAGGGTCACGCTCACGGAGGTGCAAGATCAGGCTACGACGGCAGCTTCGACTCTTCAGCGGCGTGGCCACCAGGTGATTTTTTTTGGTTTGTGCCAGGTAACTTTTTGGTTTACTCCGTTTGAGGGCGCCCATCGGGCCGCATTATCCTCAGGCAACCAGGGCGCACCCCTGCAGCCGCCTCATTTACGCATGTTTCAGTAACTTTTCATGCATGTGATCTATTTCCTAACATATCACCTTGCCTGTACGGCTCTTTGCCGGCGTGAATGTCGCCTTACCCGAATGATCCTAACCTCTCATACGATGGCCCTCGGGAGCACATTCTGCGCAGGCTTCCCCAAAATTTGTAGGACCTCGGACGGCGCTACCTACAAGAAGATCCAGGCGCAAACCGCCTTTGAGGTAGGGACCTCACGAGGTCAAAGCGCCCTCGCGAGCTCCCATATACACCTCCCAGTTCTACCGTGCAAGCCACGCGTACGAACTCAATGGGCTGTACACGCCCAGAGCCCCCCGAGGACGTGGAGGGGTTCCTTCCCACGCAATGTGGAAGCCCCATGCTCCGCACTGGCGGACAACACGGTCCACCAATGACTATGCCCACGCAAGGTGGAAGCCCCATGCCCCGTGCTGGCGGACAACACGGTCCACGAATGACTATGCCCACGCAAGGTGGAAGCCCCATGCCCCGTGCTGGCGGACAACACGGTCCACCAATGACTATGCCCACGCAATGTGGAAGCCCTACGCTCCGTGCTGGGGATAAACAACTGAGGGTGCCCCAGCGGCTGCATCCAACCTCAGGAAGGCCCCTCGCGGCCCTGCCTCGCTGCATTCCCCCTGGGATGTACGCGTGAGGGGGCTGCATGGGGGCTACTACCGGGCCAAGCCTGGTACACGCACCTCCACAGGTCTGCCAAACCTGGTCTTCACGCGCCCCTCTCAGGAAAAGCTAGCGAGGAAAGGTATGGGAGCCGCTCGTACGTCAAGGGGGACTCCTGAGCATCGCAACTCAGGAGCCTCACTGGCCACGTAGCCCCTCACCCCTTGGAACCGTCCAGGTGATTCGGACGGCCCAACGGCGACTGAGGTATGCGCGGGGCCGGGCCCTGCCGACGCAGAGCTCAAAGCGCTCAAAACCCATAAGGAGGACGCTGGAGCTCATACGTCAAGGGGGACTCCTGAGCATCGCGACTCAGGAGCCTCACTGGTCCTATAGCCCCTCACCCCTTGGCACCGTCCAGGTGATCCGGATGGCCCAACGGCGGCTGAGGTATGCGCGGCGCCGGGCCTTGCCGACGCAGAGCGCAAGGTGTTCGAAATTTCCAAGTTAACCCAATCTTCACCATGTTCCCTTCATGAGGGCTGCTCGTACATCAAGGGGGACTCCTAAGCATCGCGACTCAAGAGCCTCACTGGTCCTGTAGACCCTCACCCCTTGGCACCGTCCAGGTGATCCGGACGGCCCAACGGCGGCTGAGGTATGCGCGGGGCCGGGCCCTGCCAACGCAGAGCATCACAGCAAGCAAGAAGGAAACAAGGCGAAGAAAGCAATCACACAGTTCAACAGTCATTACAAGCATTAAAAGTTTTCGCAAATACAAACAAGTCTAACGCCTCCGCGAGGCACGATGAACGTTGCAGGAAAGGAACAAGGAAGAGGAGTTAGGAGGAGCCGCCGCCATCACTCGTCCCGGCCACGGGGAACTCGTCATCGACATCGCTGGCATCGTCTTCTTCGCCGCTAACCCTTGCAGCTTCAGGAGGCGGAGGAATGGTGACGCAGGTGAACTTCTTCACCAGCGCCTCCACGGCGCCCTTCACCGCCGCCGCGGCGCTGGCGCGGACCTCGGGGGCGACCGGGCGGATCATGGAGTCAAAGTCAAACCCCGGCTTGCGAAGGTGAAGATGGCTGAAGACGCGCGTCGCGGCCTTAGAAAAGAGGTCGCGACACTCGCTTTCCAAACCCCCTGAGGACCTTGGCGGGACGCGGAGAACCTGCAGTAGAAGCTTCACCAACATCGTCGTCGTCCTCAAGGTCTCGCAAGAGCATGCTCTGCGACGGGGGAGACGCCTCCGTCGGATCGGCGTCCGCTGTCTTCTCCGAATCCTCCCCGCCCGTGGTGTCGCCGGAGGACACCATCACCGGGGAGCCAAGGCCCTCAGCTGGGGAGAGTCCCAGTTCGTCGAAGATAGGCATCGCGGCGACCAGATCGGCTCCGTCGTCGCGGCAGTACAACGGGCACAGTCGTCGGGAAAACCCCCGGGGTCGCCGTTGAGCAGGATTGTTACAACTCTGCTCAGCTCCCCGGAGGGCATGGGGGCAGACCGAAGCCTGAGGTTGTCGCCGCTGCCCCGGTATTCCCACAAGGGCCTCGAATGCGACTGGAGGGGTGCCAGGCGCTGCTTCAAGAACTCCTTCACTATCATCCCCCCAGTCAGCTTCCTGGCACTGATATCGCGAGAAATCCGCTCCAGGACGGGCCTGGCCCGGGGGTCGGAAAGCTTCGCGGAGCTCCACGCGGGGGTCTTCTCCGGCAGCCCCTTCGGCAGATCCAAGCGGGGGTTGGTGCTCTTCAGATCCATGAAGACCCAGCGGTGCCTGAAGTTCTCCACCTTCTTCCCGGCCTTTAAGAGCATGTTATCGCTCTGGACCGCGACGAAGGAGACGCACGCCGACCGCTGGGCACCGTCATGCACGCGCAAGCTGAAGAAATGGCGGAAGAGGGCCACCGAAGTCTTCACGCCAACGGAGGCCTCGTAGTAGAAGGCAAAGACAGACAGGAGCAGGATGGAGTTGGGCTGGAGATGAAGGGCTTGAATCCCGTAATGGTCGAGGATGGCAGTGAAGAACTTGGAGAATGGCGGGACGAGCCCAGCGAAGACGCTATGGAGAAAGAAAGGATAGGTCGACCTGGACGAGGGCCACTTCTCCGAGGAGCCGCCCCATATCAAGGTCCACCCCGACTCGTTGGTCTCGTCCGCCGTCGACGGGAGCACCGGGACGAGGTCTCCGTCCTTGGCAATGTTGGACTCCGAGAGCGCCAGCGAGATTGGGGCAGAGGCTGAGCTCTGGGCCTCTGTCCTCGATTTGCCGGCGGGAGCCATCGGGAAGTTCGCGGGGCTGACGCGGCGAGGAGGAGGACAGAGCGGCGCCGGGATCTGGAGAGGTCTCAGCTAAGGCCGGGGATCTGGGAGTAAGAGCAGGAGCGCAGAAGAGGAAAGCAGTAATGGCTCGGCGCTAGAAGTCAGGCTTTTGTCGATTCGAGCGGTGGCCGAGGGGGCGTTGGACGCCCGACATCAACTGCACGACGCGTGCCAGTCCTGGCCCACAGGCGTTTGGGGCCCGCGGCGCTTCGGGCCGCCCTCGGCAGCTTCACTCAGAAGCCGGCTCGAGCGCGCCTTGGGCCCGGGGGCTACTGTCGGCGTTTTGGGAACGGGGGTACCCAGACCTGCGTGCCTGCGGCCCAGGACATGGCCCACCTCACGAGCCAAGCATGGCCCAGCACAGCCCCACTCGAGACAAGGCCCTCGCGAGGACCCGAGCTCGCGAGGGAGGCGGCATCAAGACCAGCAAGGAGTGGGCCTCCTCAGGCCCCCTTCGGAGCGGCGGAGATCTCTATGCAGAACCCGGCCTCAGGAGTCAAGGATGACGCAAGGAAGGACAGGTGGGCGCCAGCACGCCAGGCGGTGTAGTTTCCCCTTTGGTGCAAAGGGAGCAAGGACGTATGCAGGTTCCCAAAGCGCCCCCCAAAGGTTTCCATTCCGGTGCAACAAGACCACGATCACGAGCCCAGCAGGACGGATGTCATCGCCGAGCCCACCTTTGCATCGTCGACAGCTACTTTGCAGGTGAAGACCACCTTTGGACAGGGCGGGGATGTACTCCTGTCCCCCTTCGAATTTGGCCATTGTGGGATCCCTTCCCGCCATTGCGATAAGGGAGGAGGACCCGGGCCACTGCTATAAGTAGAGGATAGGCTGCACCGTAGAGAGGAGAGAGAAAAAAGGGGGAACAACAGACAAGGCAGAAAGCCAAGAACACCACTCGAGAGCCCTCACGAGGCTCCTCACCACTGTACTAGTTCATCCACCACACCTCCTCATGAGGCAATCCACAAAAGCAGGAGTAGGGTATTATGCTTCGCAGCGGCCCGAACCTGGGTAAATCACCGTGTGCATCTTCTTCCTCGTCATCGTGCGAGTTCATCATCCCAACCATCGTGTAGTGAGCTAGGTAGGGTGAGGCTGCAGGGGATCTTCGCACACGCCCCTGTGTTCGAACCTTGGGGGTTTTGCAGAGCCCGAAATCTGACAACAACTTGTTCTAATTGAGTTTGAACCATAGAGGCATGCTTTCCTACACCTCTAACATCATTACTGATTCTAAATAGCAAGTCACTCAAGCGAACAATCATATCACAATTATATTTCAATTGTTTCAGAACATGGGCATTGCAATGATCTTGCTTCATAATATAGTTGTCAAACTCATATAAGCATTGACTAGGAGGTTTATTGTGAGGGATATCACTTTCATTAAACTTTAGTAAAGAATTTACCTCTACCACCTGTGGAGGTGGTGGTGTGTCAAGGCCATGTATTTCTTCAATAAGTGGCAAATTCTTAACATCCTCAGCTTTAATACCTTTTTCCTTCATAGATTTCTTTGCCTCTTGCATATCTTCAGGACTGAGAAATAAGATACCCCTCTTCTTCGGAGTGGGTTTAGGCGGTGGTTCGGGAAGAGTCCAATCATTATAGTTCTTCAATATGTTATTCAATAATTCCTCAGCTTGTTCAACAGTTTGTTCCCTGAAAACACAACCAGCACAACTATCTAGGAAGTCCCTAGAAGCATCGGTTAGTCCATTATAAAAGATATCAAGTATTTCATTTTTCTTGAGAGGGTGATCAGGCAAAGCATTAAGCAACTGGAGAAGCCTCCCCCAATCTTGTGGGAGACTCATTTCTTCAATTTGCACAAAGTTAAATATTTCCTGTAAGGCAACTTGTTTCTTGTGAGCAGGAAAATATTTTTCAGAAAAGTAGTAAATCATATCCTGGGGACTACGCACACAACCAGGAGTAAGAGTATTGTACCATGTCTTAGCATCACCCTTTAATGAGAACGGAAATAACTTAAGGATATAATAGTAGCGGATCTTCTCATCGTGAGCAAAGAGGGTGGCTATATCATTCAGCTTAGTAAGGTGTGCCACTACAGTTTCAGTTTCATAGCCATGGAAAGGATCAGATTCAACCAAAGTAATTAACTCTGGGTCGATAGAGAACTCATAATCCTTATCGGTAACACAGATAGGCGAAGTAGCAAACTTAAGATCACATTTCATCCTAGCATTCAAAGTCTTTTCCTTGTACTTGCATAGCAGTTTCTTAAGATCGTCTCTATCCTTGCAAGAAAGAATTTCTCTACTAATCTCTTCGTCCATAACATAACCTTCAGGTATCTTAGGCATTTCGAACTTAGGAGAGCTAGGACTAATAGGAGTTTCATAATTATAATCAGTTTCATAAGCCTCATCAATTTCAGCAATTTTATTTTCTTTAGCTCTAGCAATTTGCTCATCAAGAAATTCTCCTAGTGGCACATTATCATCAAGCATGGTACTAGCATCATCATAGGCATCATTCATAGCAGAGGTAGCATCATCAATAACTTGCGACATATCAGGATTACTAGCATGTGGTGGTGTTGCAAACTTACTCATAACAGAAGGTGAATCAAGTGCAGAGCTAGATGGCAGTTCCTTACCTCCCCTCGTAGTAGAGGGAAAAATCTTGGTCCTTGGATCCTTCAAATTCTTCATAGTGATAAATTGATATAAATCCCAAGTGACTCAACAATATTGCTATGCTCCGCGGCAACGGTGCCAGAAAGAGGTCTTGATAACCCACAGGTATAGGGGATCGCAACAGTTTTTGAGGGTAGAGTATTCAACCCAAATTTATAGATTCGACACAAGGGGAGCCAAAGAATACTTGAGAGTATTAGCAGTTGAGTTGTCAATTCAACCACATCTGGAGATAAATATCTGCAGCAGAGTGATCAGTAGCACTGTAATATGATAGGTTTGATAGCAGTAGCAATAGTAACAGCAACGATAACAGTAGTAGCAGTAGTTTTGTAGCAGTTGGAACAGCAGCAACAATAGTAGTAACTTAGCAAGAGCAATAAGTGGAAAGGTCGTAGGCACTGGATCGGTAACTCGTTGGATGATATTCGTCATGTAACAGTCATAACCTAGGGCGATACAGAACTAGCTCAGTTCATCAATGTAATGTAGGCATGTATTCCGTAAATAGTCATACGTGCTTATGGAAAAGAACTTGCATGACATCTTTTGTCCTACCCTCCCGTGGCAGTGGGGTCCATAAGGAAACTAAGGGATATTAAGGCATCCTTTTAATAGAGAACCGGAACAAAGCATTAACACATGGTGAATACATGAACTCCTCAAACTACGGTCATCACCGCGAAGTATCCCAAATATTGTCACTATGGGGTTGACGGATCATAACACGTAATAGGTGCATATGACTAGGCAAGATCGGATCAAGAACATTGATATAGAGGTGATAACATAAACTGTTCAGATCTGAAATGATGGCACTCGGGCCCTAGTGACAAGCATTAGGCATAGCAAAGTCATAGCAACATCAATCTCAGAACATAATGGATACTAGTGATCAAGCCCTAACAAAACTAACTCGATTACATGATGAATCTCATCCAACTCCTCACCGACCAGCAAGCCTACGAAGGAATTACTCACTCCCAGTGGGGAGCATCATGGAATTGGCGATGGAGAAAGGTTGATGATGACGAAGACCGAAGATTCCCCTCTCCGGAGCCCCAAACGGGCTCCAGATCTGGCCTCCCGTTGAAGAAGATGAGGTGGTGGCGGCTCCGTCTCGTGAAACGTGATAATTCTTTCTCTCCTATTTTTTTCTCCAAATTTAGGAATTTATAGTGTCGGAGATAGGTCAAGTGGGGCCCGAGGTGCCCACCACCCACCAGGGCGCGCCGGGAGGGGGCTGGCGCACCCTGGTGGGTGCTGTGCACCCTGGGCCCCCTCTCCGGTGGTTTATGGCTGCAGTATTTTTATATTTTCCAAAATAAATCTCCGGAAAGCTTCGTTCCATTTCGAGAACTTTTATTTCTACACAAAAACAACACCATGGCAATTCTGCTGAAAACAGTGTCAGTCCGGGTTAGTTCCATTCAAATCATGCAAATTAGAGTCCAAAACAAGGGCAAAAGAGTGAGGAAAAGTAGATACATTGGAGACGTATCATATATTTTTGGGTTTTTGGAATAATAGATCTGAATACAAAAGCGGCAAAAAGATAGATCGAAAAGCAATATGTTGGAAAAGTAGACCCGGCGGCCGTAGGTTTCACTAGTGGCTTCTCTCATGAGTATAGCACACAGTGGGTGAACAAATTACTGTTGGGCAATTGATAGAAGATCAAATAATCATGACGATATCCAAGGTGATGATTATTATATAGGCATCACGTCCAAGATAAGTAGACCGACTCCTGCCTGCATCTACCCCTATTACTCCACACATCGACCGCTATCCAGCATGCATCTAGTGTATTAAGTTCATGGAAAAACGGAGTAATGCAATAAGAATGATGACATGATGTAGACAAGATCTATTCATGTAGGAATAGACCCCATCTTGTTATCGTTAATGGCAACGATACATGCGTGCCTTGCTGCCCCTTCTGTCACTGGGAAAGGACACCGCAAGATCGAACCCATCACAAAGCACCTCTTCCCATGGAAAGAAAAATCAATCCAGTTGGCCTAACTAAACCAAAGATTCGAAGAAGAAATATGAGGCTATAAGTAATCATGCATATAAGAGATCAAAGAAGACTCAAATAATATTCATGGATAGAAACTGATCATGAACTCAAAATTCATCGGATCCCAACAAACACACCGCAAAAGTTTACATCAAATAGATCTCCAAGAGACCATTGTATTGAGAATCACAAAGAGAGAGAGAGAGTAAGCCATCTAGCTACTGCCTACGGACCCGTAGGTCTATGGTGGACTACTCACGCATCATCGGAGAGGCACCAATGAGGATGATGAACCCCTCCGTGATGGTGTTAGATTGGATCTCGAGGCTCTGGAACTTGCGGCGGCTGGATGTGTTTTTAATCGACTCCTCTAGGGTTTCTGTAATATTTGGGAATTTATAGGCATCAGTGTCGGTGTCGAATCCGGCATATCTCGTAGTAGGGGTCCAAAGCTAGGCGTCTTGGAGCGATGGTAACATGGACACATGATTTTACCCAGGTTCGGGCTCTCTTGGAGAGATAATACCCTACGTCCTGCTTTTGATTGTATTGATATGGGGGATAGTACAGAGTACATGTATCTACCACGAGATTATGAGATGTAATATAATGATCTATTTACTAGCCTGGCCTCGGTTTATATATGCACCGTAGGCCTAGGGTTTAGAGGAGTCCTTGTCTTGTGCGCCAAGTCTTGTGGAATCCTCCTTGTATTCGGCATGGGCTGCCCGAAGTGGCCCATTAGTGAATCATCATGGGGGTCCTCGGCCCGACCCACTGGTCGGGAGACGACGTGGTGAGTACCCCCTAGTCCAGGACACCGTCAGTAGCCCCCTGAACCGGTCTTCAAGTTGGGGACGCTCCTCGGTTCTTCCGAACAGTTCTTTGTCTTCGGTCATCGGCCTTGAAAACTGGTTCAACAAATCTTCCCATGTCTGATCTTGAGGATTGCCGAGCTGAATTCGAAGAGTTCACACGTCGGGCATCTGAGGAGCCCCTTTAAGTTATCGGCCTTTATCAATGCCTTATTATTTTTTACGCCACACCTCGGGTTTGAAGGGTTTCCCGTGCGGCGGTGTCCTCTTGCGTCCGAGCTCCAACGCCGAACTGCATCTGAGGTGTCTTTTTACAGCCGAGCTCCAATGCCGGACTATGTCTGAGCTCCAACGCCGGACTGTATCCGAAGTATCTTTTTGCAGCCGAGCCCCAACGCCGGACTGTGTCCGAGCTCCAATGCCGGACTGTGTTCGAGCTCCAACGCCGAACTGTATCCGAGGTGTCATAGATTACCTCAGTCTTGAAAAAGTTGAAGGACTTCATCCGAGCTTAAATGCCGGAATAGTCTTTTATGGAGCCAGCCAATCACATCCGAGCTTTATGCCGGACTGCTTCTAAGGCGTCTCCGATCTTGAGCTTTATGCTAGACTGCTTTCGAGCTCCAACGCCGGACTGCATCCAAGCTCCAATGATGATCAGCGTCCGAGGTATCATAAACTACCTTGGACCTTAAAAAATTAAAGGAATTCGTCCGAGCTTAATGTCGGAAACGCTCTCTATAGAGCCAGCCACTTGCGCCCGAGCTTTATGCCGGACTGATTTCGAGGTGGTGCACCACCCCGACCATGGGCTGATTTTTTGTGGATATTTTCGATTGGTGCAATTTATTCTCTGCCGAGATATATAGCCAGTAGCCCTCAAGGTGTGTGTCGGTCTATAACCCGAGATGCGCCTGAAGGATGACATAAGACCGCTGATCCCAGTAGCCCCTGAGACTCAGGTCGATTCGCGAAATCGGCCTGAGGATCAACTTCTAGCTCGGCAGCATACTTAGGAACACAAAAGCGGTGTGCATAGACCTCGAGACTCAGGTTGGGTGCGGCCGACCAACCTGAGGATCATAATCTCCTCGGAAACTGTATTGCACTTAAATTTTCTGCATTGAATTGTCAATGCAGTAGCCCCCGAGACTTGGGTTGGGCAACATGGCCGACCCTAGGATCCTACCTCCTCGGGAACTAGTTCAACCGTCATGTATGTTTTGACAACACCGAGGTGGAGTTCAGCAGGAAAGATGCCGAACTGTAGTTTAGAAAAGAGTTTCCTAGCAAGACCATCACGCCGAACACCTCAACCAAGAGAGTGTCCCGCTTCCTGAAAGGAAAACATAAAAAAGATGTTATAAGCTCAAAAGACCAAAAAACTTGCGTAAAAAACTTTATGTCTAGATTGAATCAAGTTTTTTGGTGCCAATACGAAATTGGTCTTAAAATTGTGCTTCCGTCGTGCTTTGACATAACACATCCGATCTCTAGACTTCAAGTGGGTCAGCCTTCGGCTTCAACCTCCCTATCCCGAAGGCGGAGTGTTTCTCAGGCCAGTTTAGCGAACTAAACGCGAGCGGCTTTAGAGAGAAACCAGGCTACCCGGCTATTGATCATACACTTGAGTCGAGAAAGGAGTGGTAGAAAAAGACTTTGCAACGACTAAGAAGAAAACATCTATTATAAAACGGCTCATATTAATTTAAGAGCCCCCAAGTGACTTGGGTACAAGAATTTTATGTATAATGATTGTATGTACCGAAGTACTTATATAATATTTGTGTTCGCCCGAACTTTGAACGCGTCTTAACCGACTGTCGGCTTCTCCCTCTTCGGCCAAGGGCCGAAAAGTGTTATCTACTCCGCCTACCGAGAATATCGGCGGTGTTTCGGATAACCAGGCAATCAGGCCATGAGGCTGTAACAGACAAAGCGCGCCCAGGGAACTTATGCTATATTACTTATGTAACGTAAGAAGTGTCTTCAAAGAAAATAGTGCCCCCAACGGTACCTTTCTTTGGTCGCTCATGATTACTATGAGACTTGTGCAATAGATTTGTGTACGCGTGAGTTCCGTCGTGTGCCGACCATAGTTGAAAACAATAAGAGCGCTAGCTTTCGGCTTCACCCGTCTGAGGTACGAGTTCGGATGACCCGATCGTAACAATCGCAGAGGTGCTCCCTTTACTCCCTAGCCGAACAATCGGGAACGTAGGGGTAAGCACAGGAGCCAGGCAACCCAGCTTTGTGGAACACTTAAGTCAACATGATGCATATTTTGGCATAATACACGAGCAAGGAAAGAAGCTGTACAATAATAATCACATGCAAAGAGAAAAGGTTTCATAAAGGAAGCCCCCAAGTAAACGGGGTATTTGAATTTGTTTGTAACAAACAAAGTTTTGACAAAGAAAGTTTTTCACAAACTTTTTGTCAAGAAAGTATAATGCTTGGTCGAACCGAACAAAATTTAAAACTGAAAGTTTTTGAGCATGGAAGCGACTTAGCTGGTTAATGTGCTCGGTGTCGATGACGCGATCCGGGCTTGTGGCGGGACGAGGACGCCCATCGAACTTTGACAGATCCGGTGTGTAGTCTTCGGCATGACCGAGGTCCCAGCCCCCAAGTCCGTCCCGAGGTGACCGAACGAGGAGTTCGGCACTCCGAAGTAATGTCACGGCTCGGCCGATGTGGCGAGGCGAAGCCCCTGGTCCAGCCGAGGTGGTGGAGTAGGTCGGCAAGGTGACGCCGGGGTGACCGCGTGATGGCAGTCGAAGTCGATTTCCTGCACTCATAAAATAGTGCAAGCCAAAAGTAATAACAAAGAAAGATAATAATATATTAAAAAAAAAATTCTTCTACTTAGTTAATTTTAGTGAAGCAAATAAGTAAAGGAATATGGCCTGGGCGCCGAGGTGCCTGAACGAAGAGTTCGGCTTGACGAAGTGGCGACGCTGCACGGTCGATGTGGCGAGTTGAAGTCCTCGGTCCAGTTAACATGGCGAAGCTGTGATCGGCGGACGCCGAAGTCTCATGCAGGTCGGCTGGTGACGCCGAAGTCTCATGCCAGCCGACGTGTTGAAGCAGGTCGGCTGGTGACGCCGAAGTCCCCGGAGCAGGTTGATGAAGGGATGCCAAAGCCCCGGTCTAGCCGAGGTGACGGAGCAAGTCGGCTGGTGACGCCGAAGTCTCAGGCCAGCCGAGGTGTCGAAGCTGGTCGGCTGGTGACGCCAAAGTCTCCGGAGCGGGTTGATGAGGAGATGACGAAGCCCCCAGTCTAGCCGAGGTGACGGAGCAGATCGGTAAGGTGAGGCTAGAGCCCCATGTCAGCCGACGTGTCAAAGCAGGTCGGCGTGGTGGACGTCAGCTTGAAAAAGTAATGGCGCGGCGATGCCGACGCAGGTCGAAATTTGTGACGAGGTCAATGTTGGCTTGATGAAGCAACGGAGCGCCCGACCCGTACAACCCGCGGATGACGAGGTTTGCTTGATGATTATTCGGCCCTCGCGATGCCGAACTCTTGGTCGGATGACCGAGATGATGAGAAAATTTCCTTCAAAAAGGACGTCCGACAACCCGTTCATGAAAAAGATGAACTCGGGTCGGATTCGTTTTCGCGCAGAAAACAGATCGGAAAAATTGATGCACTCATCGGACGTTTCCCGGAGTTTGAACGGTCGGATTGAGCTGAAATTTCGAGGGGTGATCGGTATGGGAATTCCGCAGCCGATGAACGGTGGGATCTTCCAAACGATGTCGGAGATGGAAGCTGGACACCTCACCCTAAACTCATCCCGATTCCCGTCCAGATTCGATAGGGCTCCGGTATTTCGTAGATCGCCGAAGATTCCTCCATCGGAATACGACGAAATTTTACGGGGTCATTATAGACTCAATTCTGCACAGTTCCACCAAAGCAATAGTCAAGGTGACGCTCGAGGACGCGGGGACGACGAACACGAGTCGCTGTCCAGAAAAACTGCACGGTTGCTCGAGGACGATGTCAACATCGAGCCCCCGAGCTCCATGGATGATTTCTCGTGATCTTAATAGAGATCGGAGATGACGACGATGAAAGTATCCGTCCGATCTTGACGATCCGGCACGGAGCGCAGTCCTCGGTCCAGCCGAGGTGACCAGTCGAGCCGGCGACGAAGATGCCGACATCGACAACAAAGCTCGGTTCCAACGCGTAGATCACGCCGGAGACGATCTGAATTCCCATCGCACCGCGGCGACTGCCAGCAGGCTCTCAATGAAAGCACCAATGTCGGTGTCGAATCCGGCATATCTCGTAGTAGGGGTCCTAAGCTAGGCGTCTTGGAGCGATGGTAACATGGACACAGGATTTTACCCAGGTTCGGGTTCTTTTGGAGAGATAATACCCTACGTCCTGCTTTTGATTGTATTGATATGGGGGTTAGTACAGAGTACATGTATCTACCACGAGATTATGAGATGTAATATAATGATCTATTGACTAGCCTGGCCTCGGTTTATATATCCACCGTAGGCCTAGGGTTTAGAGGAGTCCTTGTCTTGTGCGCCAAGTCTTGTGGAATCCTCCTTGTATTCGGCATGGGCTGCCCGAAGTGGCCCATTAGTGAATCATCACGGGGGTCCTCGGCCCGACCCACTGGTCGGGAGACGACGTGGTGAGTACCCCCTAGTCTAGGACACCGTCAATCAGAGGCGGTTTAGAGGGGCCCCGTGGAGGGCACAACCCATCAGTGCGTGCCGGGGGCCTCTGGCGCGCCCTGGTGGGTTGTGGTCTCCACAACCCACCTCTCTGGCACTTCTTTGGCCCACTAGGTGTCTTCTGGTCCAAAAAAATCTCCAAAAAGTTTCGTCGCGATTGGACTCCATTTGGTACTGATATTCTGCGAAGTAAAAAACAAGCAAAAACAGCAACTGGCACTTTGGCACTATGTCAATAGGTTAGTCCCAAAAAATGATATAAAGTGGCTATAAAGTGATTGTAAAACATTCAAGAATGATAATATAACAACATGGAACAAGCACAAATTATAGATATGTTGGAGACGTATCACGCTTCATGGCCTCAAATTCTAAGTACTGAATATGTAAGATGGGGTCATTAGGCCAAGGTGATACGTTTAGCTTCTCTGCTACTCGGGAGGCATAAATTCCTCCATAAAAATTACCACTAGCAGCATTGTGCTGCAATCTCTGTGCAACAATTTCTCCAAGATTATAACATTTATTTCCAGTTATGGCAGTGTGTATGAGACTCAAATCAGGAGCACACAGTGTGCTACAACCTTGTTTGCCTACAATACATTTTCCATTAAAGAGTGCGAAGTAGTGTATTGATGGGTAAGGGATACTTTTAATTCTTCCTTGTGTTACTCCCCTATCTTCACCGTAGCACAGGTTAATCAAAAATGACTCGTACTCAGATTTTGGTGGTTCATCAAGGGAACCCCAATATGGAATTTTGCATGCTTCATTGAACAATTCTAAAGGCATGGTGAAGGAACAGTCATAGAGGTTGAATGAAACTCTAGACTCACGAGGAAAATATTTAAATTTCTTTGTGAATGTTTTCGTGAGTTCGAGATGTTGAGGGCACTTATCTGCGATGAAGGGAGCAAGTTCTGCATTGTGGATAAATTGTTCGAATTCCTCCTTGATACCTGCACCTTCCATGAACTCATCACACGGCCACAAGCATGATTTGTAGCGGCATCTCGCATCGAGCTTTTGCTTGGCTCAACATAAGATTGTCGAACCGAGCTTCCACTTGATGAGGCCTCCGAGGATCTCCTCCTCGAAGAACTCCTAAATAATTGCATTTTTATTTGCGAGCAAATTTCTGAAATATTTTTTAGGCACAAAATTTTGTTAACAAAACTTTGTAAGATTGATAGCATCTACTCCCAAGGATGCATAGAGGCCATATTAAGCATTCAAACTACTTAGAACTCTAAGAATTCAACATGCAAGCTCATCTACAACAGCACCAAGAGTAGTGAATTATTCTAAAAATAACCCACTAAATCAAAAACTAATTGGAGCAATGGAGGAGTCACATACCAAGTAGCAATTCCTCCAAACAGTTTCGAAAACGAAGCTTCGAGCAAAGAGATCGAAATCCGCTGGTTTGAGAGCAAGAACACGGGAATGGAAGCTATGGTGATTTTTTTCTGGAGGTAGGGGATGACATGGGCTAAAGGAATAAGTGAGGGGGCCAACGTGGGGGCCACAACCCACCAGGGCGCGCCTGGGGTTGCTGGCGCACCCTGGTTTCTTGTGGGCACCAGGTGCACCCCCTGAAGTTATTTGCACTAGAAATTCAGAAATATTCAGAAAAAATCGTATCAAATTTTCAGGATATTCTGAGAACTTTTATTTTTGGATCATTTTTTATTGCACGGAGAAAACAGAAAACAGGATAAACATGACATTTTATTTTATTTGACTAACTAAAATAGAAAATAAAAGGTGGGAGCAGAGAGTTGTGCCTACTAGATTCATCAACTTCATACCTCTGAAAAATGATCCATTAATAAGGTTGATCAATTATTATTAACAACAACTTCCGATTAGCATGAAACCGAAGAAATTTCGTAAAACACTAAGTTACCTCAATGGGGATATGCATATCCCCAATAATAAGTATGTCATATTTCTTTTGGGCAGTAGGTAGAGGTAATTGAAAACTTCCAATAGTGATTGTCGGAGATTCATCAATAACATTTATACCATTCACTTGGAATTGTTTCTTCGGAAAGTGCACCGTATGCTCATTACCATTGATATGAAAAGTGACTTTGCTTTTATTGCAATCAATAACAGCCCCTGCAGTATTCAAAAAGGGTCTACCAAGGATAATCAACATGTTGTCGTCCTCGGGCATCTCAAGAATAACAAAGTCCGTTAAGATAGTAACATTTGCAACAACAACGGGCACATCCTCACAAATACCGATAGGTATGGCAGTTGATTTGTCAGCCATTTGCAATGATATTTCAGTAGGTGTGAGTTTGTTCAAATCAAGTCTTTTATATAAGGAGAAAGGCATAACACTAACACCAGCTCCTAAATCGCACAAAGCAGTTTTGACATAATTTCTTTTAATGGAGCAAGGTATAGTTGGTATTCCAGGTTCTCCAAGTTTTTTAGGTACTCCATCCTTAAAAGAATAATTAGCAAGCATGGTGGAGATTTCAGCTTCTTGTATCTTTCTTTTATTAGTGATGATGTCTTTCTTGTACTTTGCGTAAGGGGCCATCTTCAGCATATCGGTTAAGCGGGTACGCAAAAAGACTGGCCAAATCATTTCAGCAAAGCATTCAAATTCTTCATTATCCTTTTTCTTAGATGGTTTAAGTTGAAAGGGCATGGGGTTCTGAACCCATGGCTCTCTTTTTTACCGTGTTTTCTAGCCACAAAGTCCCTTTTATCATAACGTTTATTTTTAAGTTGTGGGTTATCAAGATCAACAGCAGGCTCTATTTCAACATCATTATCTGGTTCTTTATCATTGTTCGGTTGAGTATCCTCATGAACATCATCATTACCATTTTCATTATCACTAGGTGAATGTTCATTACCAGATTGAGTTTCAGCATCAGAAATAGAGACACCATTATTATCAGGAGGTTTTTGTATCTCAGGTTCACTAGAGGTATGCAAAGTCCTATCATTTTTCTTTTTCTTTTTCTTTTTGGAAGGACTAGGTGCATTAGCATTAATTCTTTGAGAGTCTTGTTCAATTCTTTTAGGATGACCTTCGGGATAAAGAGGTTCTTGGGTCATTCTACCTCCTCTAGTTACTACTCTAGCAGCAAAAGCGTTCATGTTATTATTCATTTCATCAAGCAATTCCTTTTGAGATTTAGCAACTTGTTCTAACCGAGTTTGAACCATAGAGGCATGCTTTCCTACACCTCTAACATCATTACTGATTCTAAATAGCAAGTCACTCAAGCGAGAAATCATATCATAATTATATTTCAATTGTTTCAGAACATGTGCATTGAAATGATCTTGCTTCATAATGTAGTTATCAAACTCATATAAGCATTGACTAGGATGTTTATTGTAAGGGATATCACTTTCATTAAATTTAATAAAGAATTTACCTCTACCACCTGTGGAGGTGGTGGTGCGTCAAGGCCATGTATATCTTCAATAGGTGGTAAATTCTTAACATCCTCGGCTTTAATACCTTTTTCCTTCATAGATTTCATTGCCTCTTGCATATCTTCAGGACTGAGAAATAAGATACCCCTCTTCTTCGGAGTGGGTTTAAGTGGTGGTTCAGGAGGAGTCCAATCATCATAATTCTTCAATATGTTATTCAATTATTCCTCAGCTTGTTCAACAGTTCGTTCCCTGAAAACACAACCAGCACAGCTATCTAGGAAGTCCCTAGAAGCATCAGTTAGTCCATTATAGAAGATATCAAGTATTCCATTTTTCTTAAGAGGATGACCAGGCAAAGCATTAAGCAATTGGAGAAGCCTCCCCCAAGCTTGTGGGAGACTCTCTTCTTCAATTTGCACAAAGTTAAATATTTCCTGTAAAGCAGCTTGTTTCAGAGAAGTAGTAAATCATATCCTGGGGACTACGCACACAACCAGGGGCAAGAGTATTGTACCATGTCTTAGGATCACCCTTTAATGAGAACGGAAATAATTTGAGGATATAGTAGTAGCAAATTTTCTCATCATGAGCAAAGAGGGTGGCTATATCATTTAGCTTAGTAAGATGTGCCACTACAGTTTTAGTTTCATAGCCATGGAAAGGATCAGATTCAACCAAAGTAATTAACTCTGGGTCGACAGAGAATTTGTAATCCTTATCGGTAACAAAGATAGGTGAAGTAGCAAACTTAGGATTACATTTCATTCTAGCATTGAAAGTCTTTTCCTTATACTTGCGTAGCAATTTCTTAAGATCATCTCTATCCTTACAAGAGAGTATTTTTCTAGTTATCTCCTCATTCATGACATAAACTTCAGGTACCTTAGGCATTTCAAATCTAGGAGAACCAGGCCTAATAGGTGTTTCATAGTCATCAGTTTCAAAGGCTTCATCAGTTTCAGCAATCTCATCAGTTTCAGTGATTTCATTCTCTTTAGCTCTAGCAATTTGTTCATCAAGAAATTCACCTAGTGGCACATTATCATCAAGCTTGGTACTAGTATCATCATAAGCATCATTCATAGCAGAAGTAGCATCATCAATAACTTGTGACATATCAGGATTACTAGCATGTGGTGGTGTTGCAAACTTACTCATAACAGAAGGTGAATCAAGTGCAGAGCTAGATGGCAGTTCCTTACCTCCCCTCGTCTTAAAGGAAAAAATCTTGGTCTTTGGATCCTTCAGATTCTTCATAGTGATCAATTGATATAAATCCCAAGTGACTCAACAAATATAGCTATGCTCCCCGACAACGGCGCCAGAAAAAGGTCTTGATAACCCACAAGTATAGGGGATCGCAACAGTTTTCGAGGGTAGAGTATTCAACCCAAATTTATAGATTCGACACAAGGGGAGCCAAAGAATATTTGAGAGTATTAGCAGCTGAGTTGTCAATTCAACCACACCTGGAGATTAAATATTTGCAGGAGAGTGATCAGTAGCACAGTAGTATGATAGTTTTGATAGCAGTAGTAGCAGTAACAGTAACGGTAACAGTGATAGCAATAGTTTAGTAGCAAGTGTAACAGTAGCAGTAGCAATAGTAACTTAGCGAGAACAATATGTGGAAAACTCGTAGGCACTAGATCGGCGAACTCGTTGGACGATATTCATCATATAATAGTCATAACCTAGGGCAATACAGAACTAGCTCCAGTTCATAACTGTAATGTAGGCATGTATTCCGTAAATAGTCATACATGCTTATGGAAAAGAACTTGCATGACATCTTTTGGCCTACCCTTCCGTGGCAGCGGGGTCCATAAGGAAACTAAGAGATATTAAGGCCTCCTTTTAATAGAGAACCAGAACAAAGCATTAACACACGGTGAATACATGAACTACTCAAACTACGGTCATCACCGGAAAGTATCCCAAATATTGTCACTATGGGGTTTACGGATCATAACCCGTAATAGGTGCGCATGACTAGCAAGATCGGATCAAGAACATAGATATAATGATGATAACATAAACGGTTCAGATCTGAAATCATGGCACTCGGGCCCTAGTGAAAAGCATTAGCATAGCAAAGTCATAGCAACATCAATCTCAGAACATAGTGGATACTAGGGATCAAGCCCTAACAAAACTAACTCGATTACATGATGAATCTCATCCAACTCCTCACCGACCAGCAAGCCTACGAAGGAGTTACTCACTCCCGGTGGGGAGCATCATGGAATTGGCTATGGAGAAGGGTTGATGATGACGAAGACCGAAGATTCCCCTCTCCGGAGCCCCAAACGGGCTCCAGATCTGGCCTCCCGAGGAAGAATAGGAGGTGGCGGCGGCTCCGTATCGTAAAACGCGATGAAACTTTCTCTCTGATTTTTTCTCCAAAAATAGGATTTTATAGCGTCGGAATTACGGTCGGTGGGGCCATGAGGTGGGCACAACCCACCAGGGCGCGCCGGAGGGGGGGGGGGGGCTGGCGCGCCCTGGTGTCTTGTGCCCAGCCAGGGCCCCCCTTCGGTGGTTCTTGGCTCCAGTATTTTTTATTTATTGTAAAATAAATCTCCCAAAAGTTTTGTCCAGTTCCGAGAACTTTTATTTCTGCACAAAAACAACACCATGGTAGTTTGCTGAAAACAACGTCAGTCCGGGTTAGTTTCATTCAAATCATGCAAATTAGAGTCCAAAACAAGGGCAAAAGTGTGAGGAAAAGTAGATACGACGGAGACGTATCACCCTTCACATCCCAGCAAACCTTGGCTATGTTACCGCTTGCTCAGCCCTTCTTATAGCGTTGCTAGTTGCAGGTGCAAGTTGTTTCCATGTGGCAACATGGACATTTTTGAGATATCACAATATTATTGCTATTTAATTTAACGCACATATATACTTGGTAAAAGGTGGAAGGCTTGACCTTTTGCTCGGTGTTTTGTTCCACTTTTGCCGTCCTAGTTACTTGTGTACTGGTGTTATGTTCCATTTTGAGCACTCCAAACATGCTTGGGGTTGTTATGGGGACCCCCTTGATTTTCCTTTTGGGATAAAACTCTTCTGGCAAGGCCCAACATTGGTACTACATTTGCCTAATAACTAACAAAATTGCATAGGGACCCGTCGGCACCCACGGATAATTTAATCAACAACCCGGGCCAGTGCTCCTCATGAGTGTTGGTTCAAACGGGCAGACTGCGGGGCCACCGCGGGGAAACTCGTGGTTTGGTTTTACTCGTAGGCTTTCCCATCTGGTAGTGCCCTAAGAACGAGATACGCGCGGCTCCTATCGGGATCCGGCCTGCCGGGCGGCCTTGATGGATTTGTTTTACCTTTCTCGAACGTCTTGTGCACCGGGATTCCAAGAATACTTTGGGCTATCTCGAGGTAGAGGTTTTCCACCGGAATTCTGAGGATACTACGGGCTATCCCGTGGTTGAGGTTTTCCACGCAGCTTGTGGTTAGTTTGTGATGGATGAGTTGGAGCACCCCTACAGGGTTAAATCTTTTTGAGAAGCCGTGCCCGCGGTTACGTGGCAACTTGGAAATTTGTTTAACATCCGGTCATAGAAAACTTAAAGTAAACTCAAATAAAATACACCAACCGTGTGCGTAACCGTGACTGTCTCTACTCGTGAGTTCTGAACCGAGAGAGAACATAGTGGGGTTATGTTTGAACGTAAGTAGGTGTTCAGGATCACTTAGTGATCATTACTAGTTCACGACCGTTTATGCGTAGATCACCCCCCTCTTATTCTTGTACTCGTAAGTTAGCCACTCAAATAAAATGCTTAGTGCTTGTTGCAGCCTCACCACTTAACCATACCTTACCCATTAAGCTTTGCTAGTCTTGATACCCTTGGAAATGAGATTGCTGAGTCCCTGTGGCTCACAGATTACTACAACAACAATTGCAAGTACAGGTAATGCGATGCTTTGACATGAGAGCGATGCTTGTTTGATTTGGAGTTTTTCTTCTTCTTCATCGATCATAGGATGGGTTCCAGGCCGGCAGCCTGGGATAGCCAGGATGGATGTCGCTTTTATCGTTTGATTTCGTCCGTAGTCGGACCCTGCTCTTCTGTATGGTGATTGAATGTATTGTTGTATTTTATGTGATCATGATTTAGCGTGTGGCGAGTGTAAGCAAATTCCATATACTCATCTCCTCTTTACATGTACTTGTAACGATATCCATTCTTGCGAAACGACAAGATGCGTTTCTATCCCTGTCGAGGGCCTCGAGCCGAAATAAGGATAGGATCGCATCTTGGGCGTTACATATCACCTACGCTGACAAAGGGAAAATCAAGGTATTGGGACTAGGTAGGGTGGCAATCTATAAGGATTGGCACATAGTGATGCTTGTCGGATCCCTTGGGTTCAACCTCATGTCTATCTCGATGCTTTGTGACTTAGGTATGATTGTCATCTTTGTCAAATATCGTTGCATTATGCTTATGGAATCTGACAAGTCCAAAGTATTCGAAGGTTTTCGAAGAGGAGACCTGTATATTGTTGATTTTTCTGCAGGTCCTCAACCAGTTACATGCCTACTAGCAAAAAATTCAGAATGCTGGCTGTGGCATCGACGACTTGGACATGCTGGCATGAGGAACTTGAACACACTCGCCAAGAAGAAGCATGTCATCGGTATTGAGGGTGTCAAATTCCTCAAGGATCACCTTTGTGGGGTTTGTGAGTCTGGAAAGATGACCAGATCCAAGCATCCCTCAAGGACTATCATGACTACCACTCGTCCTTTTGAATTGCTTCAGATGGACCTCTTTGGCCCCACTCATTATGCCACACTAACTAATGCTGCATCTCTATATGGCTTCTTCTTTATTGATGACTTTTCTCGATACACTTGGGTGCAGGATCATGTATAAGACTGAGGTGCAGGATGTCTTCAGACGATTTTCTTCAAGGGTCGCGATGAATTTCGGCATCAAGATCAAGCACATCAAGAGTGATAATTGGACCGAGTTCAAGAACATTGGTCTTGACAACTATCTTGATGAACTTGGGATCACTCATGAGCTATCTTCCCCATACACTCCTCAACAGAATGGCGTCGTGGAGCGCAAGAACAGTACTCTTGTTGAGATGGCTCGCACTATGCTTGATGAATACAAGACACCTCGTTGCTTCTGGTATGAAGCTATTGATATTGCATGCCACATCATCAACATGGTATATCTTCACAAATTCCTCAAGAAGACTTCATACGAACTCCTCACTGACAAGAAACCCAATGTTAGTTATTTCAAAGTCTTCGGTGCTAATTGTTGGATTAGTGATCCTCATCAAAGTTCTAAATTTGCACCGAAAGCACATGAAGGTTTTATGTTTGGTTACGGAAAGGACTCGCACACCTACAGAGTCTTCAACACCTATCACAACAAGGTTGTTTAAACTATAGATGTGTGGTTCGATGAAACTAACGGATCACAAAGAGAGCACCTGCCTACTATGCTAGATGAAATGCCTCCCGAGGAATCCATTAGGTTCAAGGCTACCTATGACGTCATACCCACCGAAGAACCTATTCAAGCTGAAAAAGTTGCTGTGCAAAATCATGAAGATTCTCATGGCACTGAAGAACATGATGCTGAAGAAAATGGTGCCGATGAAGTTGATCAATCCCAACAAGGCCATCGACCTACTCATCCTCGAGTGGCAAATGAAGTGCAGCTCGACAAAATCATCAGCAACATAAACTCACCACGTCCTCACACTCGCTCAAAAGCTTCACATCTAGCTAACTTTGTGGGCACTTATCTTTTGTCTCCATCTTAGAGTCCACCAAAGTAGATGAAGCATTCCTAGAGTTTGAGTGGATTCAAGCTATGCAGGAGGAATTGCATCATTTCGAGCTCAACAACATGTGGGAACTTGTCAAGCGTCTAGATCCACGCAAGCACAATATTATAGGTACCAAGTGGATCTACCGCAACAAGCAAGACGAACATGACCAAGTGGTGAGGAATAAGGCATGTCTTGTAGCTCAAGGCAACACATAGGTTGAAGGGATTGACTTCGATGAAACTTTTGCACCTGTTGCCATTGTTGAGGAAATCGTTAACTGGTAGCTGCTCGGTTGGCTGGCGAGTAGGGGATTAATCGGCTAATCGGCCATTTAATCAATTAATCGGCTGATTTATCAGTTTATCGGCTACTCGGTGACCCTATGAGTAGAGATTAATCGGCAAGTTAACTGGTTAATTGGATGAATTCTTGAACAGGGCCTGTTGCTAGACTTGAAGCTATTCGTATACTGCTTGCCTATGCTAACCATCACAATATCATGTTATATCAAATGGATGTGAAAAGTGCATTCCTCAATGGTAAGCTTGGCGAAGAAGTATATGTTGCTCAACCCCCAGGTTTTGAAGATCCAAAGCACCCTGACAAAGTCTTCACGCTTAACAAGGCCCTCTATGGCCTCAAGCAGGCCCCATCGGTGTGGTATGATATGCTGAAGGAATTCCTCAAGACCAAAGGCTTCAAACCCGGTTCACTTGACCCAACTCTTTTCACAAAATCCTATGATGATGAATTATTTGTGTGTCAAATCTATGTGGACGATATTATCTTTGGCTGTACTAAAAAATGTTACAGTGACGAATTTGGCTACATGATGAGTGAAGAATATCAAATGCAATGATGGGGGGCTCAAATTCTTCCTAGCTCTTCAAATTCGTCAACAACACAATGGCATCTTCATCTCTCAAGAGAAGTATCTCAAAGACTGCCTGAAGAAATTCGACATGCAAGACTGCAAAGGCCTCAAAATTCCAATGCCAACCAATGGTCAACTCTGCACTGACGAAAATGGTACAGATTTCGATCAGAAGGTATATCGCTCCATGATTGGTTCTTTATTGTACCTATGTGCATCTAGGCCTGATATTATGCTTTGCGTTTGCATGTGTGCCTGATTCAAAGTGTCTCCGAAGGAGACACGCCATAAGGTTGTGAAACAAATTCTTCAATATTTAGCTCACACACCAACGCTCGGATTATGGTATCCCAAGGCTCAGTCTTCGAGCTAGCTGGATTTTCTGATTCTGATTATGATGGAGATCGCGTGGATCGCAAGTCAACATCAGGCACATGTCATTTCCTCAGACGATCTCTGGCTTGTTGGTCCTCGAAGAAGCAGAACTGTGTATCACTCTTCATTGCGGAAGCTGAGTACATTGCTGCTGGTGCATGCTGCTCTCAGTTACTTTGGATGAAGCAAAACCTCAAGGACTATGGCGTCAACCTGAAGAAAATCCCTCTCTACTGCGACAACGAGAGTGCCATCAAGATTGCTCACAACCCAGTACAACACTCCAAGACAAAGCACATTCAAATTCGCCACCACTTTCTTCGTGATCATGTACTGAAGGGAGACATTGTCATCAAGCACGTAAAGACAAATGCTCAGCTTGCCGATATCTTCACTAAACCTTTGGATGAAAAGAGGTTCTGCAAGCTGCGATATGAGCTAAACATCCTAGAATCTTCGAATGTCCGGTGAAGAGGACACACATCCTAATGCTTATGCATAGTTGATGACTTTGATGTGCAACACACGAAGTAACGTTTTTCTTCAATCAATCTCTTATTTACTAATTGGATGCACCATCCGAGTTTCCACGTTAATCCTAAGAATTAATAACTAGGAGCTGTTAGATATAGTTTAAGATGGAAAATTGGCCGCTAGATGGTTGCAGTTTTCTGTACCAAGCCGACTGAATGCCTCCCACGTTTGCAACCAATCTCCAATTGTACTAACAAAAACATCTCTGTATGGAAGCCTTCCTCTTTCCTCCTAGAGTCCCCCCCCCAAAAAAGAAAAACGGGACTCCTATCCTTGTGCAATGCTTCCTCCTAGAGTCCTATCAGGCGCACCTACCTATTATGCTTTGCCTCCCTCGAGTTAGGTCTCAATCTAGACGTACCCTCGAGTCTTCCCACACCCCGAATCTTCCACGTCGCTGCTCCGTCGGGAGCGCCACATCCAGCCTCAAAATCGAGAAGCTGCAGTTTTACTTATGCCACTAGCACCGACGTCATTAGCGGTCCTGTCCTCGGATGCTTTCCACGACGCTGCTCCACCGAGAGTGTCACCTCAAACCTCCGGTATAATTTTGGTTGTAGCAGCAGTGCCATGGTCCATGTTTGTGTCATGTCAGCTAATATACGCAGTGGTCCTAACTCCTGTCTTCCCTTCAATCTAGAGTAGGCCTCCTGCATTTCCTCTATGATGCATGCGGGTGATCTGATTTTTTTGCAGGCGATCTGATTCAGCCTTCATGGTTCTCTCCCTGAGCGCACAACCTCGGGTTCGCCCTCACAAGACCTCCCTTGGTCCTTCCACACAACATCAAGAACAAACATGGACGGACAAACTATATATCTGGAACTGAAAGGAAATATTGATTTTTCCTTGGACTAATGGCGTCATGTCGTTCGGCTAGACCAATCTGGGTCGTGATTTTTCCTGGGCATGAGAGTTCAGACCACTGCTTTTCCTTTCGCGGCCTTCATATCACAAGAGCATGCGGCAAAGAGGAAGCAGGTGGTCATGTGGAGATGATGGCTTTATCTTTAAGAGTTTCTTGCATTCTGGATTTGTTGCAATTAAAAAGTGTAGTACTGTTGATCATAATTTCCCAGCCTGGTACGGATTCAATTTAGTTTTATTGTAGTTTGTGAACCCTGAGAAAATGTTTCTTCCATACAATGAGAATTGGATGCATGGCATATCGTACTGGTGTTAGAGCAAAGGGATTGGTTACACTTTTCATGCAGATTTTTCCGTCTCTATTCCTTATCTCTCTTCATGTAAATGCTTGCGGTTTTCATATCCTTTTTTAGCTGCTTGAACGTGTCTAGAATCTTGCATCGCTACTGTTGTTACTGCTTGACTGTCATATCAAATTTACAAACTGAATTGGTAAAACCATAATTCTTATGCTTATTTTTTCTGAACAGGAGCAAAAATTACTAATTGGAAGCACTTTTCTGAGGAATATTAATCATTGAGAACTTTCCACCCGAGCTTCCTACGAGCTATTCTTGTAGTTGTTCGATGAAGTACAACAAATCGGTGAGGCGGCAGCACAGTAGACATCGTTTGAGATTGGCAAGCAAGTAATCCGAAATCTAGGAATTCGCTTTTGTTTTCTCCATCTGCAAAAAATGTACTGCATCCCTAATGGTCATGGAGTATTATTTGGCTATTTCTGAGGTTTCAGATCGAAAAAGCATGGTTTTCCTTCTGTGTATTTTTCCACATAGAGAGGGTTGTGGAGGACAGGTACGTAGGTATAAACTCTATACAATTTGCACATGGTTTCTTGATGTAAATCTCGGAGTTAGGGCATGATTTTGGTAGTTTCTTAGACACCGGGTTATAAATGACTTTTGGCATTGTTGTAGATTTTGCATCATATACCACGTTGTGGTAGATCATACGTGATAAATGAAGCAGTCATGAACTCCCCCCCTTCCATTTTGAAGCCATCAAAATTTGTCGTTTCCAGGCATACTTGATCAATATGAGGGGAACCTAAGCAGGGACGACACTAGGGTCGGAGAAGATGGATTGGTTTCTAACTGCAGAATTACATATCTATTTTTATATGGAGTTTGCAAGTTTGATAGAATTGGTTTTCCTGCCATCAAACTCCTATAGAATGTACATACGTATACATTACATAGACCGATGGGCGTGTGCTTGAGGTTATGAAGATAAAGTAACACTTCAGGTTGAGCAATTCGTGTGCTATTTTCAGTATCCATGCTAATATTATAGATGAATGTATTTGATCTGGAAAGTCTTCTAGCATGTAAATAACTTTGCACGCTACATTGTATTCTCTTTTCTCTTCTATATGAAATGGGCAGAGCACCTGCCATTTAACGTCAAAAATATATATTATTGATGCCATGCTTTTGGACGTTTAGTGATATTCTTATAGTATAACGTAAATACTAGGAAAATTTATTAAACTACCGCTGACAACATGTCCAGAGAAAATATGTATGAGTAAAGGGAAATGCAAAAGCAAGCAAATACTTTCCCGTATATAATGACTTATTTGCAGATTGTAGAGGTAGTTATAAATTTTTCTAATAAACAAAGGTACACATGACACATGTATATTTAGATGACAAATTACTGCACATTTTTCTACTTGAAAGTGTTGTAGGCCAGTAGCCAGAGCTGCCGCTCTTCCAGTTACATTCTACAACACCAGGAGTAATTTATTTATTATGTCTACTACACATTATCATCGAACCAAAATGATGGTGTTGATATGCTGCAGGCTTTCATGTTTTCATGGAGTCTCCTTGAAGCTAGAGTTAATCACTCAATACCCTTCGTGCCATCCAGGAAAAGTTCACCTCTTTTACTATATTTTAGGAGTTAAATGTTGAGCGTGACAAAGGTTTTTATTTTTTGGTCATCATGCATCAAACATTACCATGGCAACATAATGCATTGGAAAGAAGATCAGTACGACACCAAGGGACCGTGGGAAAATTTTTGTGTCATTGTTGGTGCTCCAATGAACCATAAGTAAATAAATCCCTTGGTGTGTAATGATGCTCACATAATTGCAGAAGTACGGATTGCTTTTGTAAATCATATACTATTGTGTAATAATGTAAAGAATTAGTGAAAATAAGGATTATACGTCAGAACATATGTCGGTTGTGCTTTTGTTTCTGTCTCTTACAATGTTATCTGCACGTGAAATATGCATGAACATGCATGTGCATTTTTATGCATGTACTTTTTTCGCACAATAAAGTTTACTATTCCAAATGTATTATATTCTTATTAGATTCCTATCCCATTATAGAGTTTCCGTACAAAAACTAAAAGTCTAATAGTGGTGCAGATACTTCCAATTTTGAATCAACGACTTACTAACGAAATATAATTTTGTCCCAACCTAAGAATAGTCTACAAAAATGGTTAGTTATTTTCAATAGTTACATTGGAGAGTGCATGTGTAATTTGCCTATGTAGTTTTTGTCAAATAAATAAATTGTTTCATAATTTTACATTTATGTGTTATGTGAAATACCTAGCCCGTGCAGCCACACGGGTTGACGACTAGTGAAGACTAACCCTCTAAGTGTGATGAAATTAATGAAAAATTGGATTCTCAGAACCCTACGACAATTGTATGCAGTGTCTGAAATCAACATAATTCTTATACGGTGGGTTACGCCACTACCCATTTTGAACTTCTTCAAAATTTGTGTTTTTCATAATTTGCAAATTCTTCAAATTCATGAAAATGGCATGACACTTTTCAAATTCATCATTTGAGGATTATTCTTCATTTTTAGCTTAATAGATATAAAAATATATATACAGTTGGTTTGAGTCTTTTCATGTCCTCTACATCATTCACTTATAGCTAATTCTTCAAGTTGATTTTTCGTCTAAGTGAGTGTGATCGGACCCACTCCCCTCTATGCTAAACTCAACCCACTCTATTCACAAATTCTTCATATGCGTTCTATTGTGAAACCCGTTCACAGTCTTCATTGTGTCCTTGACAGCTGAAGAAATTGCGAACGAAAATTTAAAACTATCCGTTTTTGGCGCATGCCGCTGTAACATCTCCCACTTCCACCGCGAGAATCAAATATTCACCCACGATCTCCACTACTCACAGTGTAGGTGGTACATGTCGAGTGGAGAGCAAGGGTCAAGGGCATAGATGTCCAAAATCTTTGGACTCCTCGAAAATTTCACTGCCTTATAAATACCCCATCACTTTCCCTCTCTCATTTACTCCGCTCACCATCTCTCGCTCCTTTCGCTCTCAAGCTCAAACCTAGCACCGCTGCTGGATTTCATCCCCGCTGGGGAAGACGAGCTTCACTGCCTCAACTTCTTCGTCATCGTACTCGCGTTGGCCGCGAATTTTGTCACTCCATCGCAGCCGTAGGTGTCTTTCACCGCCAAGTTAGGGCGTGGGAGATCTGAACTTTTGGCTTCCTTCTCCTCGCTAACCAGTTCGTCGTGTGCTTCGCTTGGGGTAATTAAAACTTGCTTTTACTGCCCCGTTTGATCTTTTTCTTACCACAAAATCTTCAAGTGATGTTTTATTCTTCATAAATTCATCCTTTCTACACTTATAAATATGCCCAATCTTGCATTATTTCTTTAAGTAATGATTTTCTTCAAGATTCCTCAATTGTGTGAATTATTTCAATCTGCACAACTTTGGAACATAAGTCAAGAACACTTAGTGAAATTCTTCAAGACGAAAATGGTCAAATTCCTCAACCTGAGATTTTTTGAAAATTTCAGAGAACACAAATGACCATGCCAAATTCCTCGTAACCATACTCTATTCACAGGTACACATGTCAGCTGACGAATCTCTAGGTTCTCATCCGCTTAATTCATTTGCAACGTTGCTTGAAGAAAGACTGCAAACATCTTCAGAATCTTCAAGAGTTCAATTTCCTCAGTTGGAGAAAATGGCAGATGAAAAGAGACATCTTAAGGGTGGCAAGAAAAGGGAAATTCAAATTGCTTTGGAGATCCCTGATGAAATATATGCAGGGTACTGCACGCCCCCTAAAGAAACTCATGGTAAATAGACTGAGAAACAACGTAAGACGCGTATGCAAATGATCAAGAGGAGATGGGCTGAGGAGTGGAAGGAGTACAAATATGTCACTCCCAAATACATGAAGGAATTCGCTGTAAAGCCTCCATGCCCAAGACCACCATTGACACCTCGCCAAGTGGCAGACCCCACCAATATCAGGAGGGGTGAAGAATTTCCGGCTGAGTGGACAAAATATCAAGCCAATTTGCAGAGACAGGCTAAAGCTGTTGTTGAAAAATTCAACAAAGATTCAAAAAAGCCTCAGCTGACGCACCTGGTAGCAGCAGTGCTACCCAGAAGGCCATGCCAAAGAAATCGGCGTTGAAGAAAAAGCCTTCAGCTCCTGTGCTCTCACGGCCATCTTCTTCAACAGCCACAAAGTCTTCAGTTCCCCCTCCTCCAGCAAATTATTCAAGGGTTGTTCCAATGCTGTCACATCCCCAGTTTTCCCCCTTGCTTGTGCTAGCTAAGATGTGCATCATGTCTAAATTTTACATCAACATGAAATGGGGAATATCAGAAACCCTAGCACCTCACCTAACTAAACAATTCAAATAGTTGTGAATTTTCAATGAATCCAAAATGCCCTTAAAAATGTTCACTATTTCTGATAAATGTTGGCAACAACATATCAGGGGACATCTTATTTTTCACAACAATTATAGCATTTTAAAATAATCCTTTAATGCTACTAAAATCAATTAATAAAGCACTATAAATATCCTAGTAGCTCCAAATATTCTGAAACTATTTGTGGGATTTTGAAATATTTAGTTCATGACCCATAAATTATCTCAGGGTTTTTGCCTTAGTATTTTGCCCAAGCAATAAATAAAACAAATGACAGAAAACTGAAAATAGGAAATAAAAAGGAAAAGAGGCCGTACCTGGCTTACTTGTAGCCGGCCCATTAGGCAGCCTAGCCCACCAGGGGCATGCCTGTCTTCTTCCTCCTGCCAGAAGGCAGAGGAGAAGCAAGGCATGGCGACCGCCGTGGGCAGCCACGCATGCAGCTGCGTGCCAGCCTCCCCTGACCAGCGCAGTGACGAGGATGAGCCCCCCCGTTGCTGTCCGCATCGGGTCGACCTCGCCATTCGCCCCTGCCTCTCCCTCGCCTCTGCTCGCCATGGCCGATGCGTCCGCTAGCTCGCTGCCGTAGCCACTGCCTCCCTCTCGACCCCTCAACGTGCCCTAGAGTTCCGCCAGGTCGTCTTCATCTCCTCCAGCGAGCCACGTGAGCCCAGGGGCACTGCAGCGACGCCATCACCGTCCTCTTCGCCGCCGGCCACCGAAACTTGCCGCCTCCCATTCGCGAGCTGCCGGTCATCTCCGAGCTCCTCGACCACCTCCCCGTCACCGTGGTGAGCCTCTGAACCGTTTCCCCCTTGCCCCATCATCAATTGCTAGCCGCAGCCACATCCCCCCGCCATGGCCGAAGCCCTCGCCGCTGGCCATGATGCCGTCGTGGCTGCAGGCGTTGCGCCTTGCATCCGAGCATGCAATCATGCTCGTGTTGCTCCCAGGGAGCCAACGCACCCACTCGCGCAAGCTATAGTGCACCGCATCGCCGTCGCCGTTGATCCCGTAGCTCCGGCTGCCGCAAATGTGCTCGCTGCCGTTGACTCCGACCACCCCGCGACCTCCTGGAGCCTCTCCTGGATGCGGTCGAGTGTGGGCTACCTGCTGGTGTCCTCCGCACGTCGAATGGCCGCCTATAGCGCAAGTCCGGCGAGCTTCCGCCGTCAGTTTGGTCATCGCCGGCCAACTCCGGCGACTGCCTACGTGGAAGGTCCATTAGTGACTAATCAAGCCACTAACTAAACCCATTAGTCACTGACAGTGGGCCCCGCACTGAGTCAAAGCACGGGTCAACGCGGGGATTAACTCTGCGTAGCTGACAGGTAGGTCCCACATGACAGGTATGACCATGGTTGACCTGCTGACGCGGTGCTGATGTCATGATGATGTCATAAAGCAATTTCCTGGAATTTCCTATTTAGAAATAAATCTGTATATTCCAGAAAGTGCTTAAAACTTCTAAAAATCATAGAAAATAATCTATAACTCGGATGAAAATAATTTATATATGAAAAATGATCAGAAAAATCCAATGAATCTGTTTATGCCATCTTCATGCATGTTTGAGCAAGTTAACATCACCAAGTAGGACATTTCATGATTAGGATAAATTAATAAATAGAGTTGGAGTTGGAATTTAGCATATATCTGAATTCCACTTCACTTAATATGACTACCTATTGCTCTAGGTCAATCCAATGCTTTAACATGCCATATCATACATCATGTTTGTTGCATTGCATTGAATGTGTTCCTTTCCTGTTTTGTCATTAGTGTTCCTTCCCGGTAGACGATGGTTCCGACGTTGAGGTCGTTGTCACCGATGAAGACTCATTGTTATCTTCAGAAGTGTCAGGCAAGCAACCCCCCTTGAGCATACTGATATAAACCCACTCTCTCGCTCCTGCTCTCTTTTACTGCATTAGGACAATAACGATTCAACTGTTACATGTTCTCGGTAGTTGAACCCATTCCTTTGCATGACCTGTCCTTGTCACAGTAAATAGTTGAAACCACTTAGCATGAGTAGCAACTGTTTGAGCCTTGTTGTGCTTACTCATCCATGCTTGTTTACTGTGCCTGCTATGCTTAGAGTCGTGTCGGGTCTGATCCATCTGGGCGATGAATCGGAATGGATGTGTTCATGTCCTGCTGTGTGAGAGATAAGTGTGTGAACACGATTTGGTAAAGGTAGCGATGAGAGGCCATGTAGGTGTACATGGCGGGTTGTCTCATCGGGACCGTCCTTAAGAACTGAGTTCTGTGTATGTTATCCAAGACAAGATACTACCACACATTGGGTTCCGGTAACTCGACCCCTCTCGGCTTATTAGTCGCCTTGATCTCTGTCCAGGAGTTGCAACTAGTTTCTGGTGTTTGTAGAAAAAGTGTTGGCAGCCATGCATAGCGCTGCCCGTTGGGGTGGGCTGTGATGCGGTAGATACACAGTGGCACGGTGTACCAAGTGGCACCCGAACGGTGGGCTTGGGAACCCTACGCACATCGTTTGAGGCCGTAGCGGAAACTTCGGCCGGACTTCCGTGCGGGTTCAGTCTCAAATAGGCGATAAACCTGGACTAGGGTCTTGTGTGATTGACGGTCGTGGCCGACTCCCTCGCTGGGCTTCCGCTTGAAGGTTGCTGAGGTGCCTTTTTACGTGCACATGACGATAAGTGGCGAGAGCGTCTGTGAAGAAGTGCACCCCTGCAGGGTTATGAGTCTGTTCGAATAGCCGCGTCCTCGGATATGGACTACTTGGAGAACTTATGTGGTTCATAGACAAGTGAAATGGGTACATTAAAATGCGCAAGATAAATGTGAGTGCTATGGATGGCCTTCCGTAGGAAGACGGGAGTGGATCCATAGTGGTGTATTGAATTGGTGAATGTGTGGACTCGTGTGCGCTTTCTCCCTTCAAAGAAAAGATACTACTTGTAGTCGTAGTATAGGTTAGCCAAGAGTCAAAGCTGGCTTGCTGCAATAAACTCCACAACCCCCTTCATTGATACTGATGCATATGTAGATAGTTCTAATGTAAGTCTTGCTGAGTACCTTTGTACTCACGGTTGCTTAATTTGTGTTTTTGCAGAGGAGACGTCAGTCTCATTAGTGATTCTTACGACGTGAAGTTTGATGTTGACTGGATTAGCTTGGGAATCCCACACAGAAGTCTGGCTCCTTTGGTAGGGTCGTTGTAGCTTTTCAGGCTCTTTTAGCCGCTTTTAATAGATGTCTGTACCCAGACATGTATCTTCCGCTTGTTGATTGTATGCTCTGAATGATGGGTCATGTGACCCTTTGCTTGTAACATCATATTATGTAAGGCTCTTCTGAGCCTTCTGACTAAATGTTGTGTTGTTGTATGGTTATGTTGTGATGCCATAGTTGTATCTATGCATATCGGACATGTCGTGCATACGTGTGACGTGTAACGGTATGTATGGGATTCGACACCTAGTTGTGTGCCTTTAGTAGTACTCTTTATGGGGAAATACCTCTTTGTGCTTCCACTGAGCCTTGGTAGCTTGCTACTGCTCCGGACACATTGATTGACCGGCGTGTATCCTTCTTTGCTGCTGTGTCTGTCCCTTCGGGGAAATGTCTCGCAGTGTAATGGAGTCCCTGTAGCTTGCTATGAGTCGTCCACACACGCTGATGACCGACACCTGCATTGTTGGGTTACGTATGCCTGTCCCTGTACGGATGTGCCACTTGGGTTCTACGACTAGTCATGTCGACCCGGGTTCTTTGACATTTGAGTGCTAGCGACATATTCACATACGTGAGCCAAAAGACGCAAACGGTCCCGGCCAAGGTAAGGTGGCAGCCATGGGGATAACAGTGCGTGAGGCCGCAATGTCATGTGATGTGTTACATGCTAGATTCTTATGGCTTAGGATCGGGGTCCCGACAGCATTGGTATCAGAGCTTGACTGCCTGTAGGATTACCAAGCCAAACTAGTCGATGTTGAGTCTAGAACTGCT
The DNA here is from genome assembly GCA_039707655.1 of Elymus sibiricus. Classification (NCBI taxonomy): domain Eukaryota; kingdom Viridiplantae; phylum Streptophyta; class Magnoliopsida; order Poales; family Poaceae; genus Elymus; species Elymus sibiricus. Next base: position 194,840,570 of record CM077667.1, on the reverse strand, counting down.
TTAGTTATATAAGGGAATTGATTGTGGAAGGGAACGTAAGCCTCTTTTTACTCCTTTCCTTGTGTCATTCTAATTCCGAGTCACCCTCTTCTTTATTCTACGCGGGGTTACGAACTAGGCTTTCTCATCTATCTATCAGGATGACGAGTTACTATGCTGGAGACTTATAGCAAAGTTGTTGTCTTCCTGGATCGGTGTGTATGTAGGAATTCAGTTGTTCTGTTGTCAGTTGTCTTGCAGGTTGTCTTATTTTTCATGCTCGTACAGCCGTTATGCTGTCCGAGTTATCTAAGGTTAATAAAAATATGATGCAATTGCAAATCCCTTCCTCCTGTTCCCGGTTTCTTTTGGGCCAGACAATGCACACTAATTGTTGTGTTGGGGTACTTTATTACCTCGACGTATTTGTTGAAGTGTTAGGAAACCATGTTATCTCAGAGAGCCACCCAACAGTCTAGTTGTGTCTTTTGTTCCCAGTGTGATAATTCTGGCCATCGTTATCGAAAGCATGCTGTGATGCTACTTAGTCAGTAGGTACTCTATTTCTGGGTTCTTGAACCCAAGGATCATCCTGCTCACTCCTGTTGATAGTAGTTGCTCGTTCCTTTAGGATATTAGTAACCTTTGTGATAGTCCTCAAGGTCTGTGGTATGCCATTCTTCCAATACCATGAACCATCCCCGGTAGAAGTTCTTCGTGAATGAAAGATCACAACATGAGTGCTCGTGATGAGTTCTCCATTCCATAATCGTGACTCTGCCAATCCTTCCTTTCTGCATGGGTTATCTGGAAGAAAATATGTTTCACTTTGTTCGACATATTCAATCTATGCATCTACAACTCAGGAAAAATCATGTGCTCTTGAGTTGCCCTCTTCAATTGTATTCTGACCTTCATCTATCAGTGGGTAGTCAAGAGTAGTTGTGCATTCGTAATTATCGATGCATATTATTCTTGTGGTCTATCAAGTCATTCTATTTCAGAATGTCTAGGAGAAACAAACTCGAGTACCTCATCCATTTCTAGGATTGTGTCAAAGCAGTTGTATTCCGCAGATCAAAATGCCACTCCAGCATTTGATTTGTTCTACCTCGGAGTATTACCCTCTTATGTCAAGAGTATAATGAGAATTGCACAACCTCTTTTGACTTCTTGATACAGTGATACTTCTCGCCATCATTGTTCATTCCTCGGTACCTGAGTTGGTTGTAACCGAAATACCGACAAGTGAACCGTGATGTGTGAAATCGATACTCCTAGCAATGTTGTTGCTTGGTAGTTAATGGACAATAATTTCACTCTTAGTGTGATGGTTATTGAATCATCATTCCAAAGATTGACCATGCTACCTATGTCCATTTTTCGTGGTGCACTCTTTGATCAATGAGTTAGGATTGCGTCAATCCTTTGCTCCTTTGATCACATCATCTTGCCCTGAAAAGCAAGATTGTTCTCGAGCTTAATAACATATTGGTGGTTCGTGATTTTCCGAATATCTTCTCGGAAGTATCACCAGTTTGTCCCCTGACCGTTATGTTGAGTTCGTGATCAAGTTGGTTTTTTCTATAAACCACCCCTTCTCCAAGACCCTATGTTAGATACCCCTGAGCTAGTTGGTTAAGCTAAACAACAATTTGGAGAGTTGGAAGATAAATGCTTCACCTGACTTAGTTCATTCCAAAGGGATATCTTCGTATGTGTTCGTGTGTGTAGAAGAAAGATGATATCTTGATCGATTGATCCTTGTGATCAATTGTTGCATCTATTGTCTTGTTCAATCTTCAATTTGAGTGTGGGCTATCGTCAAATCAAAATCAGAACCAAAGATTTTCCTAACGTTGTCATACTCGTGGAAGCGTCCTTGAGCTTGCACCATTATATTCCTTGGTCTGACCAATGCCATCACCTTGTTCACATAGTTATGGGCTTCCATCTTCATGGAAACCTTGAGGATATGTTGTTGAGCCCATCGACAACATTGTTTATCCTCGCCACGATTCATGATGAACATAAAGTTAGTGTTGGAAACTTTGTAGGCAATATCTTCGTGTCCGGTACATGAAGTATATGTTAGGTGTAAGAAGTGACTTCCTCTTAGTTCACGTGCATTTGGTGCAAGTTGCTGCCATGAATTGAGAAAAGTTGTTTTGCCTCCTTCGGAATCATCTCAAGTCTGTCATGCATGTGCGAAGTATTCTATGGTTTGATAGACTGATCATCTCCATCCCATATGTATCTCCTAGCACACCAAGCCACTGATTGACTTGTTAAGGAAAAGAAGTTATGTGCTATTCCTGAAGGTACCAGACGGATTTGCACCCGGCTTCGTTATGGGCAATGATGGTTCCCACCGAGAACTCGGGAGTGTTTTGTTGTAAGATTTCTATGTCGTCACAATTGTCTTGGACCGTGTGTTCACATGCATCTTGCAATCCAGCTCATGTCTTGGAGTTGGCTTCCGTAGTTCATTCCCGGAGGATCCTGCAACGTTATCTCTTCGATTTGTGTTGCCAAACTTCCCTTCCAGACGTGCTGAGTCTGGGACATCCCGTCACCAACCAGATCTGAATCTTAGGCAGATGTAATGGTTGGAACGTTTCCCAAGGATTATAATATTGGTCTTTACAACCCGATAAAGTGATGTTGTGGCTAACACATCTAGACGGAAGACCTATTATTCTCATATCTTGTATCAACAATTTAGCCACTTCCCCATGAGTTTTTCATATGACTTATTCTAGAAGTCGTTCCTCATCCCTTGAAATCCCCGAAGTCCGACCTTTGTTTGTTGTTCTAGATACCAAGCATTATCCATATCCGGGGTATGCTAGTTCAACAAGGAGAACATTAGAAGCGGAATGCTAAATATCTCTCGGTCGATCATCCAGATTTCGTTCCCTTGGCATAGCTAAGGTGAAATCTGAGAAAGTGTTGTCTTCCTTTGCATCTGCATCTTCCATCGTTATTCATCATGGCAGTATGATGTGTTGCCAGGACCCTTGGCATGGATGTTGGTAAAACCTTGGTGAATATGGAAATGCTCAAGTTCTCGAGAGCACGCTCAGACACTAGGTTATATCCTCGGTATCAATAGGAATATGCCTTTCGTTTACCGAGCTGTCCTATAACTCTAGTTTCTTTTCCAAATTGAGTGTGCCATTCGCTTGAATTCCTTCAAATGATCGCTTGTGAATTGCCTTAAGCTGGTATAAAGAGTTTCAATGATATCTGTATCAAAATTAATTCTTCTTGCCACTTAAGGGATAATCCTACAAGTCACCTTCCCTAAGGTGCCCGTTATGGTATGAAGGGCAACTAACTCCTCGCTACTTTGAAACCCATGCTCCACCCTAGCTAAGCGTGGAATTGTTGCCTACCAATTGAAATCTCCATCATCTGCCTCCTGCCATCATTCTCGATGTGTGTTTTGAGTCTCAGCTCAAGAGACGTTTTTACGTTTCATTCCATGAGTTGATCATGAGTTGCTCGATCCCAAGGGGATCGATTCTAGTAGAGCTTTTCATTCTTTTGTTGTCGTGTTGGATGAAGATCCCGAAGAAAAAGATGTCAAGATCACCATGATGAAATGAATCAACATCTTTGAGAAGAGAAATTGGATCGCGAAGATTGTAATAGTTTAGTGTCCCCTCTTGCACTTACCCTACGCCTGAATCTTGGGACGAGATTCTTATTTAGTGGGGGTGAGTTGTCACATCCCCAGTTTCCCCCCTTGCTTGTGCTAGCTAAGATGTGCATCATGTCTAAATTTTGCATCAACATGAAATGGGGAATATCAGAAACCCTAGCACCTCACCTAACTAAACAATTCAAATAGTTGTGAATTTTCAATGAATCCAAAATGCCCTTCAAAAATGTTCACTATTTCTGATAAATGTTGGCAACAACATATCAGGGGACATCTTATTTTTCACAACAATTATAGCATTTTAAAATAATCCTTTAATGCTACTGAAATCAATTAATAAAGCACTATAAATATCCTAGTGGCTCCAAATATTCTGAAACTATTTGTGGGATTTTGAAATATTTAGTTTATGACCCGTAAATTATCTCAGGGTTTTTGCCTTAGTATTTTGCCCAAGCAATAAATAAAACAAATGACAGAAAACTAAAAATAGGAAATAAAAAGGAAAAGAGGCCGTACCTGGCTTACCTGTAGCCGGCCCATTAGGCAGCCCAGCCCACCAGGGGCATGCCTGTCTTCTTCCTCCTGTCAGAAGGAAGAGGAGAAGCAAGGCACGACGACCGCCGCGGGCAGCCACGCATGCAGCTGCGTGCCAGCCTCCACTGGCCAGTGTAGTGACGAGGATGAGCCCCCCCGTTGCCGTCCGCATCGGGTCGACCTCGCCATTCGCCCTCTGCCTCTCCCTCGCCTCTGCTCGCCATGGCCGACGCGTCCGCTAGCTCATTGCCGTAGCCACTGCCTCCCTCTCGACCCCTCGATGTGCCCTAGAGTTCCACCAGGTCGTATTCGTCTCCTCTAGCGAGCCACGGGAGCCCATGAGCACTGCAGCGACATCATCGCCGTCCTCTTCGCCGCCGGCCACCGAAGCTTGCCGCCTCCGATTCACGAGCTGCCGGTCATCTCCGAGCTCCTCGACCACCTCCCTGTCACCGTGGTGAGCCTCCGAACCGTTTCCCCCTTGCCCCGTCGTCAATTGCTAGCCGCAACCACATCCCCCTGCCATGGCTGAAGCCCTCTCCGCCGGCCATGATGTCGTCGTGGCTGCACGCGTTGCGCCTTGCATCCGAGCATGCAATCATGCTCGTGTTGCTCCCAGGGAGCCAACACACCCACTCACGCAAGCTATAGTGCACCGCATCGCTGTCGCCGTCGATCCCGTAGCTCCGGCCGTCGCAAATGTGCTCGCCACCGTTGACTATGACCACCCCGCGACCTCCTGGAGCCTCCCCTTGATGCGGTCGAGTTTGGGTTACCTGCTGGTGTCCTCCGCACGTCGAATGGCTGCCTGTAGCGCAAGTCCGGCGAGCTTCCGCCGTCAGTTTGGTCATCGCCGGCCAACTCCGGCGACTGCCTACGTGGCAGGTCCATTAGTGACTAATCGAGCCACTAACTAAACCCATTAGTCCCTGACAGCGGGCCCCGCAGTGAGTCAAAGCACGGGTCAACGCGGGGATTAACTCTGCATAGATGACAGGTAGGTCCCACATGACAGGTTTGACTGCGGTTGACCTGCTGACGCGGTGCTGATGTCATGATGATGTCATAAAGCAATTTCCTGGAATTTCCTATTTAGAAATAAATCTGTATATTCCAGAAAATGCTTAAAACTTCCAAAAATCATAGAAAATAATCTATAACTCGGATGAAAATAATTTATATATGAAAAATGATCAGAAAAATCCAATGAATCTGTTTATGCCATGTTCATGCATGTTTGAGAAAGTTAACATCACCAAGTAGGACATTTCATGATTAGGATAAATTAAAAATAGAGTTGGAGTTGGAATTTAGCATATATCTGAATTCCACTTCACTTAATATGACTACCTATTGCTCTAGGTCAATCCAATGCTTTAACATGACATATCATACATCATGTTTGTTGCATTGCATTGAATGTGTTCCTTTCCTGTTTTGTCGTTAGTGCTCCTTCCCGGCAGACGATGGTTCCGACGTTGAGGTCGTTGTCACCGATGAAGACTCATTGTTATCTTCAGAAGTGTCAGGCAAGCAACCCCCCCTTGAGCATACTGATATAAACCCACTCTCTCGCTCCTGCTCTCTTTTACTGCATTAGGACAATCAAGATTCAACTGTTACATGTTCTCGGTAGTTGAACCCATTCATTTGCATGACCTGTCCTTGTCACAGTAAATAGTTGAAACCACTTAGCATGAGTAGCAACTGTTTGAGCCTTGTTGTGCTTACTCATCCATGCTTGTTTACTGTGCCTGCTATGCTTAGAGTCGTGTCGGGTCTGATCCATCTGGGCGATGAATCGGAATGGATGTGTTCATGTCCTGCTGTGAGAGCTATGTGTGTGAACACGATTTGGTAAAGGTAGCGATGAGAGGCCATGTAGGAGTACATGGCGGGTTGTCTCATCGGGACCGTCCTTAAGAACTAAGTTCTATGTATGTTATCCAAGACAAGATACTACCACACATTGGGTTCCGGTAACTCGACCCCTCTCGGCTTATTAATCGCCTTGATCTCTGTCCAGGAGTTGCAACTAGTTTCTGGTGTTTGTAGAAAAAGTGTTGGCGGCCGTGCATAGCGCTGCCCGACGGGGTGGGCTGTGATGTGGTAGATACACAGTGGCACGGTGTACCAAGTGGCACCTGAACGGTGGGCTTGGGAACCCTGCGCACATCGTTTGAGGCCGTAGCGGAAACTTCGGCCGGACTTCCGTGCGGGTTCAGTCTCAAATAGGCGATAAACCTGGACTAGTGTCTTGTGTGATTGACGGTCGTGGCCGACTCCCTTGCTGGGCTTCTGTGTTCTAAATTGCTTCAGGCGCATCTGCCTCAGCATTTGCACCAGCAAGTTCCCACACTTCTTCAAGTGGCACTACGCTGAAGACTAAAGCCACTGTCGGGCGTGGTACAAGACCCAGCCCAAAGAAAGTCATCATCAAGATCCCCACTGGCTCTGATGGCTCTAAAGATGAAGAAGAACTTGTTCAGATCATCAGGGACAAGCAACAAAAGGTTGCAGCAACAAAGGGATCACTGGTTCCCCTCATCCTGGATCCAAAACGGGTCCTTGACTTCATTAACATATGGCAGAAGATCTAGAAAACACCTCTTGACGACTTGAATTTGCCTCCAGGTCCTCTTCATATTCTGACCGCTTTCATAATGAATGAGAAGTACAAGCTTCACCAAGCTCGTCAAGTCAAGAAGGCTCATCATCGCAAGGAGAGCGAGCTGATGAAAAACATCACTACGATGTCACCTGAACAGCTCCTTGCCATGCAGACTAAGATCAAGAAACTTAGTGATGAGTTTGACAGACAAGCTGCCGATTGTCAAAGTGTCTCTAAAAGATTCGTCAAGGTCACCGCTGATGTGATGAAGGAGAACAATGACAAAATTGTTGTTGCTCAACCACAAATTCCCGAGGCGAGCTCTTCAACACAGCGTGCTGATGAATCTGCTGCTGTGCCAGATACACATGTATCTGAAGAAATTACCAGGGCAACCTCCACTGCCGCGCCTGATGAAACTGCCAGGATAGCTGAAGAACCTGTTGTTACTGAAGAAACTAAAACTACCAGGGCAACTTCCATTGTTGCGCGTGAACAAATTCCTAGGACGATTGCATCAGTCGTGCTTGAAGAAAATGCACCACCTTCATCCCCCACCGCTCAAACTTCAAGGGTGAAGAGAGTCACACTTCCTTCTGCATCAGAAGCAAAGAAAACAAAGGCTGTAGAAAAGCAGGCATCAAAGAAGAGAAAGGCATCACACTCCATTGAAGCCTCCACTGTGAAGAAGTTGAAGATGGCTCCAATTTCTTCAACTGAACGTATTGAAGTTCCTCCCCTGAATGTTGTGTTTGCTTATGAGATTGTCCCATTTGGTGAAGAATATGAGATCCCAAATGATGAAGATGAAGAAACCCACTCTGCTGCTACCTCGGAGCAAGTCGATGAAGAGATTGAGGTTGAAGGAACTTCTTCACCTCAGATGGTATCATCGCCCCAGCCTCAGTTGACTGCTGAAGGGTTGGTGTTGAAGAAATTAAGTAGGTTGTTGACATTGATGGTGCTACAACACCTCTGGTTACTGATGAATTTTGGGAATGCAATCACCCAAATGCACCCATCACAATTCCCCTCACTCAATTCCCTTTGTCTGCCGCACAGACTAAAGAGATTGTAACTGGCTCAGGAGAGCATCACTCACATCTCCAGTCGATTCCTGAAGAAATTCCAGCTGCATCAACTGATGAAGTGAATCAAAAGGTTGCTGAAGAATCTGTTGCTCAAATTCCTCAGCTCGACACTCTACTGACACAGAGACCGTGCCAAATGCAACCGTTGAGGAGATTGCCAAGTCAGATAGGATTACTGACAAGAATGACTCAACTGGCTCTCCAAGGCTTATCTTCCATGTGAGGCCCAACACAGTCAACTTAAAACAAAAGCCCTCACTCCCAGTCAAAGGCAAGAACACCAAGCGACCCAAATTCTTGAGAAGTGATTTATTTGAGGAGAAGAATTTCTTCATTGGCGTCTCTCCTTATGACTCAGCGAATTTAGGCGTCATCGCTTCTAGACACCAACGCAGATAAATTTGTACTCGTCATTGTTGTTCAAGAAGAACAAGGTTTTCCTGCATCGCCATATTCCTCATGTGGATATGGAGCACATTGCCTGATTCACTCCTGTTGTAAGAGCATAATTTCCCCCAAGTAGTTTTGGTGGTTGATGACAATGCCCTTGCGGACGAATCGTGTGCATTAAGCTTTCAGAGCTTATCTGGTGGCACGAGACGGTTTTCATCCCCTCAGTTGTTAAAAGAGAAGACATCGTTTTTCTATCGATTTAGTGTTGGTGGACTTGAGTCATAGGAAAATCCGTACTATCAAGAGGGGATCCGCATTTGGAAAGGTTGGGAGGAATTATCACGTACACTTGCACCCCAATCTCTTTCCACGCTCAATGGAGTTGCTTCGTGCCTCCTTGGCCCCTAAGTGACATATAAGTGGAATTACCGCTCCAAAGAGCGGTAGTACCACTCCAGCAGTACTGCCGCTCTACGGTATCGGGGCTACTTCCGCTTGTATTTTCCTTCTGGTGTTCTCGGGTGGCCTTGCCCTTTATTAGCGGAAGTACCGCTGGAGCGGAGCGGTAGTACCGCTCGGGCGGTACTACCGCCTTCCACTTCCGGCCCCACTTCCGCTTATTTTATGCTCTTTGATGTCTTCGGCACTCGAGCAGTTTTTAAGCGGCAGTAACTAGTGGAAGTACCGCTCTGAGTAGTACTGCCGTACTACCCTCCACTTCTACTACTAAGTCTGGGCTTCCTATAGTGCTCAGCAGAAGTACCATTGGCGGGAGCGGTAGTACCGCTCCGGTGGAACTACTGCCTCCCTGGCTCACGTGAACTGCTTGTGAAGCCCAGTACTTCCGTGCAAGCGGAAGTACCGCTCCCCGGAGCGGTACTACGGCTTATGCATGACTTGTGGGCAGAAAACAGTCAGATTTTCTTCCACTATATAAGTGGGTCTTCTTCTCCAAGTGGACTCACCTCTTTTCCCCCAAAAGCTCCATTGTTGCTCCTAAGCTCATTCTTGCCCGATCTCTCTCCCTAGCCATCGATTCTTGTTGATTCTCTAGGGTTTGGAGGAGAAGGCCTCGATCTACACTTCCACCAAGAGAAATTTGATTCCCCCCACTAATCCCTTGCGGATCTTGTTACTCTTGGGTGTTTGAGCACCCTAGACGGAAGAGGTCACCTCGAAGCCATATTCCATTGTGGTGAAGCTTCATGGTGGTGTTGGGAGCCTCCAATTAAGTTGTGGAGATTGCCCCAACCTTGTTTGTAAAGGTCCGGTTGCCGCCTTCAAGTGCACCACTAGTGGAATCACGGCATCTCGCATTGTGTGAGGGCGTGAGGAGAATACGGTGGCCTTAGTGGCATCTTGGGGAGCATTGTGCCTCCACACCACTCTAATAGAGACGTACTTCCCCTCAAAGGGAAGGAACTTCGGTAACACATCCTGGTATCCATCGCTTCCACTTGTGGTTACTTCTTACCTTTACTTTGGGCAAGCTTTACCTATCTTGTATCCTTTGCTTGCTTGTGTTGTTATTGTTGTTAGCATCATATAGTTTGCTCACCTAGTTGCATATCTAGACAACCTATTTGTTGCTAAACCTAATTTGCTAAAGAAAAGTTAAAAATTGCTATTTGCCTATTCACCCCCCTCTAGTCAACCATATCGATCCTTTCAATTGGTATCAGAGCCACGTCTCTTTATTAAGGGTTTTACCACCCGAAGAGTATGGTTGATGACGGGGATCGGGATGTTGAGCTTCCCGAGGCCGTGGGTGTGAACACGGTCTCTCGTGAGGATTTAAATGATGCCCATGGCCTCACTTAAATCCTCCATGACGACCAAGGTAAAATCCATGTTTAAAGAATTCCTCGATGGTCTCAAACTTTCCACCGATCCGTTGCAAGTGGTTAATCCCACTACCTCGACATCGGATGTCCACTCCGGTAAGGAGGGGGCTAGCACTGATAAGAACAATCCCCCTCAAGGAAATAGTGGGACGGGTACCTTTGCCTCGGTACCCCCTCCCGTGGTCTATGGAGGACCGGTGCACCCACCTCATATAGTCAATCTTGGTCCTCCTCCTAAACTTGTTAAGAATGATTTCGCTAATTGGATTTTTCGTATCAAGTCTCATTTGAATCACAACTCAACTCAACTTTGGAGAATCATTGAGCAAGTATACTACCCGCATGATCTAAACAACCTCACCCCAAGAGAAGAGGCTGACAATCAACTCAATCACTCCGCCTTGTTCATTCTTCAAGCTGCCGTGCCTCCCGAAGATCTAGACACTTGCGTCCTTTCACTCGTGCAAAGGATTGTTGGGAACACATTGTCTCTTTATACAAGGGCAGCTCAAGCATTCAACGGTCCAACTTTGAGGTAATGCTTGATGAAGCTTATGAATTTGTGATGGATGAAGATGAGGACCCTCGTGAGCTTCACCAGAGGGTGACTACTCTTGCCATCGCTCTTCAAGATCATGGAAGCAAGGATACGGATGACAACTGGATCAAGCGTAAGTTTCTTAAGGCCATCGTGCCATTCAACAAGGCCATGTCCTCCATTATCCGTCAAAGACCGGACTTTCATTCTTTGTCATCAAGGGACGTGTTGGATGAGTTTATTGCAACGAACATCATGAACAAGACCACCGACAACGCTCTAGCTCGTGTCCAATGGGCAAAGAAGTCATCTCCCATCCTTGCCTTGAAGGCCAAGGTCATTCAAGAAGAAGAAGAAGAGGAGGAAGAGGAGGGTTGCCCCGAAGACACCAAATATGCTTACCATGAGCACATGACTCTCGCATCTAGGCAATTTTGGGGCAACAAGAGAAACTCAAGGCCCAACTTCTCCAAGAATAACTCAAGTGGGTCAAAAGGCAAGCGACGTGTGAGAACTTGCTACAACTATGGGAATGTGAGTCACTTCATGGTGGATTTCCCATATGAGAAGAGGGAAGATAATGGTGGCAAGCTCATCCGCAAACATAAGGCCAAGTCCTACCCCAACAAGAGAAACTTCACCAAGAAGGCGCCTCACAAGGTGTTGGTGGCTCAAGAAGAGTATGCCTCCGATGATGATGTTGATGACGAAGATACCAGTGGTGAAGGGATGACAATGGCTATAGTGGTAATTGCATCCTCAACCCCAACCAAGGTGTCACTCTTCCGATGCCCCCAACGAGAACCACATTGCTAGGTGCCTTATGGCCAAAGATATCACCAAGGTAACCCCCAACGTCAAAACCTCAAACATTAAAACTTCCATTTCTACCACTCCCTCTTTGTTAGATTGTGTGGATGAACATGAGGAGGCGAAGGAGGGCGAGAATGAGTTTGACAAGTTCTTGGGTAAACTCAAAGGCGAATCCAAGAAGCACTTTGTTGCTCTCTTGGAACAACTTGGTGAGGCCAATGAGATCATTGAGTCTCAAGAGGAACCCCTTGAGGAGTTGAAGGGGCATAGTCGTGATTATGCCGATGACATAGCTGATCTTTCCGTTGCTCTTGAGGAAGAGCGAGGTTTTCGTTTGGCTCTTGAGGAGTCACAAAACGTTGACCTTGCTAAATTACGTAAAGATCATGATCATGCTATTGTTCTTAATCGTGTGGTCAAATCTGATAAGGTTGCACTTGGGGTTGGCCATGATGGACTCAAGGAAGAGTTTGACGCACTTGGCAAGGCTCACAAGGCTTTGAAGGGAGCTCATGCCTCTCTCAAGGAGTCTCATGATCAACTCCAAGTAAAACTTACTAAGGAAATAACCACATGTCCTCCTTTTGTGTTAATTGATAATGCCATTGCTACTAACCCTTGTTGTGAGCATGCACACCTTGTGGAGGAAAATGCCAACTTGAGAAAGGCCTTGTGACATGTATCCAAGGTGAGAAGAATCTCAATGACCTTTTGAGTAATCAAAAGGAAGTTGTAGCAAAGGAAGGGATTGGGTTTGCACCTAAGTCCAAGAAGAAGAAGAAGTTGAAGACCAAGCAAGCTCCCCCACTCAAGGAAACCTTTGTCAAAGCGAGGAAGGCCACTCATGAGAATAAGAAGGAAAATGGTGTGGGTGGTAATGCCAAGAAGGGCAATACCACCTCTACCAACAAGGCCGGTGATTTTAACCCCTCTTATGTTCTATACCGTGCTAGTGATGGGCATGTTTATGCCAAATATGTTGGTTCTTCTTATGAGTACATTGAATGGTCTATTTGGGTTCCTAAGACCCTTGTTACTAACATGAAAGGACCCATTAAAGAATGGGTACCTAAATCCAAGCATTGATCTATTGTAGGAGTTTTCTTCCAGAGGGGTATCATGGTTTCTTGATAGTGGAGCAACAAATCATATGACCAGAAGCAAGGACTTGGTGGTGGACGTTCGACCCGATGCATCTTTTTCCAGTCAAGTCTCCTTTGGTGATGACACAATTTCAAAGGTATTGGGTCTTGGCAAGGTGATTATCTCTTCGGACTTAACTATTGAGAGAGTCATGCTTGTTGAGACCCTTGCATACAATTTACTTTCCGTTCGTCAACTTGCATTCATGGGTTTTAGTACCTTCTTTGGCATTGATACCGTGACCCTTTTGTGGAGCAAGACTCTTAAAGTGGCCTTTGTTGGGCATGTCAAAAACGGTCTCTATGTGATTAACTTCTCGGAGCGACCCACTAAGACCGCGACTTGCCTAATGGCTAAAGTTGATGTGGGATGGCTTTGGCATCGCCGGCTAGCCCACGTCAATATGAGATATTTGCAAAGTCTCCTCAAAGGGGATTATGTTCGTGGACTAACAAATATGAGTTTTGCCAAAGATCGTGCTTGCAATGCTTGTATCGAGGGAAAGCTACATGAGACATATCATCGCCCCACGACTACTATTTACTCCATGAGGCCCCTAGAGCTCCTTCACATGGATCTCTTCGGCCCTCCATCATTTGATAGTCTTGGGGGTAGAAGGTATTGCTTGGTGATTGTGGATGATTACTCAACATACACCTGGGTATATTTTTTCAAGAGGAAAAGTGAGACCCAACAAACCGTCATCGACTTTGCAAATGAAGCTCAATGCCAACATGACGCAAAGATATTGATGATTAGAAGTGACAATGGCACCGAGTTCAATAACTACACCTTGGACGAGTTTCTCAATGATGAGGGAATCAAGCACCAATACTCTGCACCCTATACCCCTCAACAAAACGGTGTTGCGGAGAGGAAGAACCGGACGTTGATGGATGCGGGAAGGACCATGATGGCGGAATTCAAATCTCCGTACAAATTTTGGGCCGAAGCTATCAACACCGCGTGTCATGCATCCAATCGGCTCTACCTCCGCAAAGGCTTGAACAGGACTCCATATGAAATACTTACCGGTAACAAGCCCAAGCTCAAGTACTTCCGGGTGTTCGGTTGTAAGTGTTTCATTCTCAAGAAAGGTGTTCGTCTGTCTAAATTTGAATCTAGAGCTCATGAGGGCATATTTGTTGGTTATGCTACAAACTCTCATGCTTACCGTGTTCTCAACAAGTCCACATGACTCATTGAGGAGACAAGTAACGTAGAGTTTGATGAAAAAAATGGCTCCCAAGTGGAGCAAAGTGGTCTTTCTGATGCAGGTGATGAAATTCCTCCCCAAGCCATAAGAAGAACAGGCGTGGGACACTTCCTACCTATTGAGGAACCCCTTGTGGCTGAAGGAGAAGGACAATGTTCCACACAAGTGGAACCATCACCGACACAAGACCCACACACTTCCGAAGAACAAAGTGAAGGCCCTCAACCTAGTGAACACGATCAAGAGCAAGATCAACCCCATGGTGATGATGATACATCACAAGATTCTCAAGATCAAGTTCACAACCACGAGCAAGCTCAAGATCATGACCAGGATCAAGAGCAAGCTAGTGATGGCTCTCAAGCTCGTCAAGACGATACACCGCAACCTTCCATGGAAGAGATTTTAGAAAGACGAGCTGCCAGGATTGCTTCCAAGCTTAGAAATAAGCAACACATTCTAGAGAATGTCTACGGAAGCTTGAACAGAGGGGTAACTACTCGTCGTCAATTAACAAACTTTTGTGCACATCACGCGTTTGTTTCTTGCATTGAACCCCTTAAGGTACAAGAGGCGCTCGAGGACACGGAATGGCTTGAAGCCATGCACGATAAACTCAACAACTTCGAGCGCAAAAAAGTGTGGCGATTGGTGCTAAGACCAAAGGATAATCACAATGTCATTGGAACCAAATGGATCTTTAAGAACAAGCAAGATGCGAACGGTGTAGTTATTCGCAACAAGGCTAGATTGGTGGCTCAAGGCTACTCCCAAGTCGAGGGTATCGACTATGGTGAAACCTTTGTGCCTGTGCTCTCCTTGAATCTATTCGCATGTTGCTTGCATTTGCATCTCATCATGATTTCAAATTATATCAAATGGATGTGAAAAGTGCTTTTCTTAATGGTCCACTTAAGGAGTTGGTATATGTCAAGCAACCCCCGGGGTTCGAGGATCCTAAATTCCCCAATCATGTATACGTTCTCGATAAGGCACTCTATGGCCTTAAACAAGCCCCACGTGCGTGGTATGAGTGTAATGCCCCGGACACACCCGCCGGTGGTCGTTACTCCTGGAGGGATCTAGACTGGCCCCACAGATCAATACTAGTCTTTTCTGCGCACTCTGTCCTCACTCGTGCGCACCGGGGACCAACTTCTCGGTCGGTCACCCATCCTAGAACTACTTCAAGCCAAGCACACTTAACTTGGGAGTTCTGTTTGAATGGGCTCCCGGAAAATAAGGAATTCCTTATTGATATGAGTAGTCTATCATCCCTAATATGCCAGGCTATCACAATGAGCACCTTACTGAGATGTTGCAAGACCGTGGGTTTGAAATTGGGAAAATCGATCCCACTCTTTACACGAAGAGGGTTAACGGGAACTTGTTCGTATGCCAACTATATGTTGATGATATTATCTTTGGTTCTTCTAACAAAGTTTTCAATGACGAGTTTGCCACACTAATGACCAAAGAGTTTGAGATGTCCATGATGGGAGAGTTGAAGTTCTTCCTTGGATTCGAAGTCAAGCAACGAAGTCAAGGAACCTTCATCAACCAAGCTAAATACACTCAAGACATGCTCAAGAGGTTCAAGTTGGATGATCTCAAGCCGGCCAAGGCCAACACTACCTTGCCGCTGAAATGCCAACTTGATAGTGATCCCAATGGTAAAGTCGTGGATCAAAAGGTATATCGCTCCATGATAGGATCCCTGCTTTATCTTTGTGCATCTAGGCCGGATATCATGTTGAGTGTGGGAATTTGTGCACGATTTCAATCCGCACCTAAGGAGAGTCACTATGTGGCTGTCAAGCGAATCTTTTGATATTTAGCTCATACCACAAACTTTGGCTTATGGTACCCCAAAGGTGCTTCATTTGATCTCATAGGATATTCGGACTCAGATTATGCGGGAGACCGTGTGGAGAGGAAGTCAACTTCCGGAGGTTGCCAATTCCTTGGTCACTCTTTGGTAAGTTGGTCTTCGAAGAAACAAAACTGTGTTTCTCTCTCGTCCATCGGGGCCGAATATGTAGCTGCAACAAGTTGTTGTGCACAGTTGCTCTGGATGAGGCAAACTTTAAAGGATTATGGTGTCACATGTGACAAAGTGCCCCTCTACTGTGACAACGAGAGTGCTATCAGGATCTCCAACAACCCGGTCCAACATTGCAAGATGAAGCACATTGAGATTCGTCATCACTTCATCTGGGACTATATCAAGCGTGGAGAGATTGATCTTATTCATCTCAATACTAATGAGCAGCTTGCAGATATATTCACGAAGCCATTGGATGAAGCAAGATTTCTCGAGTTAAGGCATGAGCTAAATATCATTGATTCGAGCAATGTGGATTGACTTATTGCACACCCAACCACACTCTTCATTATGTCTTGTTTAGGTGTAGGCATGGACATAGGGGGAGTGTAGTTCTCTCAATGAACTATTCCTCCCCTTATCATGGGTAAATTGATCAAAATCTTTCACGTTAGCCATTTTTGATGGTACTTGTGCTTCAAAGACGAGTTTTGGTCATGGGCCCAAGGTTAAAATCTTTGCGGTGCCATACCAAGTGACTCAAACATAGGTGGCTCCGGCCACCGCCCCCTCCTAGTGAGGTATTTGCTTTTTGAGAGCTTATTCATATGTTGTGTCACTCTAAGATTTTTTTTCTTCGTGGTTGGACTCTTTGAATCTTGGAGTGTCCCCTCTCGTTTAATGTGTTTGAGTGTCTTCCGCTCGAGTTTCATCACTTTCTCAAACTCATAAACCCGCATAAGTCCTGTTTTTTTTGTTCTTCTATGCTTTGGGGACTGTTTTTGGTTGGAAGCGGTACTACCGCTCCAGCCCGTGGTACTACCACTTCGGGGACTTCTGGACGGTTCAAGTGGTGGGCAGGGGGAGTTCTAACTCCCCCCATACCCGTTCACTCTTCCCCCCTTCGTGTTCTCTCTCTCTCTCTCTCAGGCGACCAAAACTCCCCCGGAGTCCGGCTCCGGATCTCCCATTCCATGCCGTCCTTCACATTTCCGTCCAGTGGGATTTATCCCCTTCTCTTCCTTGTGCCATGGACACCTGTATTGCCCTCGTTTGTCTTCTCTTTGGCTTTCGTTTTTGAATCTTGTTTCTAGGGCCATGCATGAGGTCTCCTTGTTATTTCTTGAAATCTAGGCATGAGTAGGACGTGAAATGATGTCTTGATAGGAATATAGTATATGGTCACCGGAATTGTTGGATTCTACGTCACAGGTACTGTCGTTCCCTTGCCGTGGAAGTTTTTCCGCCGCCCGGGCGGTACTACCGCTGATGCATGACCGGTACTACCGCTCCGTCGGAAGTACCGCTCGTGCAGCACGGTACTACCGCTAGTGCACCAGAATCCTCATTTTCCGTGTTCCATCTCCTATCCTTTCTATTCCTTTTCTTTGACTTATGCATGGTGTTTACATTTGTTTGTCTCTTTCCGTTCCTTCTTTCTAAGTTCCAGGTGATGGTAGTGCCGCTCCTGCTCATCGCATGAATCCTGGACAGTCTGGTGGTTCCAAGCGGTTCTGCACGTCTGAAGATGCGGGGGCTGGTTCTAGTGCTCAACCTCAACAGCAACATGTGAAGCAGACTGTTAGCAACAAGAAGGCTGCCACCCCTCCTCAGGACATGTCTACCAAGGAATTTGCTGAGTTCTGTCAGCGCAACCCATATCGCCATCCTCAGGACGAAGCACTGGTTGGTCGTCCCTTCTGGACGAAGGAACAATCTCTCATATATGTTCGGGTCCTGAAGAACAAGACGAACCTCTATGTGCAAATTGATACGTCCATTCTGCATCATGATTTCGTATTCATATTTATGTTATTCTTGTCCCTTATTCCCTATTATCTTACAATTCTTATGCTCTTTTTCTCTGAATATGCAAGGTACATTAGAAAGAGGGAAATATCTGAACACTAGAATTCTGGACTGAAAACCGAGGAAAAGGCAGAAAAATCGCCAGACTCCAAATGACCTGAAGCTTCACTGAGAATTTTTATTGAATATTTAAGAATTTCTGGGCCAAAAATATACCAGAGGGGGGGGGGGGCACCAGCTGGGCACAAGCCAACAAGGTGCCCCCAGGCCACGCCCTGAGGGCTTGTGGGTCCCCTGCTGGCCTCCCGACGTCCCTCTTCTCCTATATTGTGTGTTTTAGCCTAGAAAAAATCATAAGATACCTTTTGAGACGAAGCGCCACCGTCTCGAGGCGAAAACCTGGGCAGAGGCCCTTTTGCACTCCGGCAACCAGATTCTGCCGGGGAAATTCCTCTCCGAGTGGGGGAGATCGAAGCCATCGTCATCACCAACGCTTCCTCCTTTGTGGGAGGACCAATCCTCATCGACATCTTCACCAGCACCATCTCATCTCCAACCCTAGTTCATCTCTTGTATTCAATCTTTGTCTCAAAACCTCAGATTGGTACCTGTGGGTTACTAGTTGTGTTGATTACATCTTGTAGTTGATGCTTGTTGGATTACTTGGTGGAAGATATTATGTTAAGATCCTTAATCATTATTATTACACTTGTGATCTTGAACATGTTGATGAGGTGTGAGTATTTACTATTGTTCCTGAGGACATGGGAGAAGTCTTGTTATAAGTAATCATGTGAAGTTGGTATTCGTTTGATATTTTGATGATATGTATGTTGTTACTTTTCTTAGTGGTGTCATGTGAACGTCGACTACATGGCACTTCACCATGTTTTGGGCCTAAGGGAAGTCATTGTGGAGTAACAAGTAGATGATGGGTTGCTAGAGTGACAGAAGCTTAAACCCCAGTTTATGCGTTGCTTCATAAGGGGCCGATTTGGATCCACATGTTTCATGCTATGGTTATATTTATCTTAATTCTTCTTTCGTAGTTGCGGATGCTTGCGAGAGGGGGTAATCATAAGTAGGTTGTTAGTTCAAGTAAAAACAACACCTTAGCACCGGTCCACCCACATATCAAATTATCAAAGTAGCGAACGCGAATCAACTCAACATGATGAACATGACTCGGCAGAAATTCCCATGTGTCCTCGGGAGCGCTTGCTTAATATAAGAGTACTTCTAGACCTGTCCTTTGCTATAAAAAGGATTGGGCTACCTTGCTGCATCTTTGTTACTATTGTCACTCGTTACTTGTTATGAATTATCTTGCTACAAAACTATCTATTATTGTTACTTACAACACTTGCAGAGAATACCTTGCTGAAAACCGCTTGTCATTTCCTTGTGCTCCTCGTTGGATTCAACACTCTTACTTATTGAAAGGACTACGATTGATCCCCTATAGTTGTGGGTCATCAAGACTTTTTTCTGGCGCCATTTTCGGGGAGTGAAGCGCCTTTGGTAAGTGGAATCGGTAAGGAAACATTTTCTATACGTGCGGAAATTTAGTATTGCATGTCGCTATGAACGGTCACCCTTTGAGTGGCTTGTTCGGGGCATCTTCGCCTCGAACTGAAGATGAGGAAATTGTTCCTCAACCTACTGAAAATATTTCTTACGAGATTCCTTTGGGTATGCTTGAAAAACTATTATCTAACCCATATGCTTGCAGGGTTGTCTGGAGACAAAGTTAAGAAGAAAGTTTTCCCTTTATCTTTGGAGGTAAAGGCATTAATGCGGTACAGGCTATTGGACGATATTGGATCATGGGACTGGAATCGCTTGAAGTTGGAATTTCATCAGAAGTTTTATCCTATGCATTTAGTCCATCGTGATCGGAACTTTATTTATAATTGCTGGCCTCGTGAAGGAGAAAGTATCGCTCAAGCGTTGGGGATGCTTAAATCTATGATGCACACCTGCCCCAACCATGAGTTCTCATGAAAAAATATTATACAAAATTTTTATGCTCAGCTTTCTCATGATGATCAAGTACTACTCGATTCTTCTTCTACTGGTTCCTTTATGAATTGGACTATTGAATTCAAATGGGATCTTCTGAAAAGAATTAAACACAACTCTGAAGATTGGGAACCCGACAAAGGTAAAGAGTCAGGTATAAAGCTTAAGTTTGATTGTGTTAAATCTTTTATGGGAACCAGTGCTTTCTATAATTTTAGCAATAAATATGGCCTCGACTCTGAGATAGTAGCTTCTTTCTGTGAATCATTTGCTACACATGTTGATCTCAATAAGGAGAAGTGGTTTAAATATCATCCACCCATTGAAAAGCAATTAGAGGAACCTATTAAAATTGAGAAGGAAGAAATAATTGTTAGCCATGTTGATCCAATTGTTCCTACTCCTTACATTGAGAAGCCACCATTCCCTGTTAGAATTAAGGAACACACTAAGGATACAACTGTGGTTAATAAAATTCATGTCAGAACACGTAACCCTTCTGAACAAATAAATATTGAGCCTAATGTTGCTATGGTGAAAGATCTTCTGGTCAATAATATTGAGGGTCAGGTTATTTACTTCTGTGGTGAAGCTGCTAGAATTGCAAAACCTGCTAGAAACGCGCAGGATGAGCTAGATAAAAATAAACCCGTTGTTGGCATGCCGGTTCTTTCAGTTAAAATTGGAGAATATTGTTACCATGGCTTGTGTGACATTGGTGCTAGTGTTAGTGCTATACCTTTTACCTTATACCAAGAAATTATGAATGACACAACACCTCTGAGCTTGAAGACATTGATGTCACTATTAAACTTGCAAGCAGAGACACTATTACCCCACTTGGGATTGTTAGAGATGTTGAAGTCTTGTGTGGAAAAATTAAGTACCCAACTGACTTCTTAGTACTTGGTTCAAAACAAGATAACTTTTGTCCCATTATATTTGGTAGACCATTCTTAAATACTATTAATGCTAAAATTAATTGTGTTACCGAGAAGGTCAAGGTAAGCTTTGGTGATGTGTCTCATGAAATTAATTTCTCCAAGTTTGGTAGACAACCACATGAGAAAGAATTACCAAGTAAGGATGAAATAATTGGTATTGCTTCTATTTTCGTACCTCCTACCGATTCGTTAGAACAATATTTACTAGACTATGAAAATGATATGCATATGAATGAAAGAAATGAAATAGATGACATATTTCTTAAACAAACACCTACCCTTAAACACAACTTACCAGTTGATATTTTAGGAGATCCTCCTCCACCCAAGGGAGATCCCATGTTTGAGCTAAAGACTTTACCCGACACTTTGAAATATGCTTACCTTGATGAAAAGAAGATATATCCTGTTATTATCAGTGCTAACCATTCAGAGCATGAAGAATGATGATTACTTAAAACTCTAAAGAAGCACATGGCTGCCATCGGATATACTCTCGATGATCTTAAGGGCATAAGCCCTATGCTATGTCAACACAAGATTAATATGGAACCAGACGCTAAACCAGTCATTGACCACCAACATCGTCTCAATCCTAAGATGAAGGAGGTGGTAAGAACCGAAATATTAAAACTTCTGGAAGCAGGTATAATTATCCTATTGCTGATAGTAGATGGGTAAGTCTTGTTCATTGTGTTGCTAAGAAAGGCAGTATAACTGTTGTACCTAATGATAAAAATGAGCTTATTCCACAAAGAATAGTAGCTGGTTATAGGATGGTGACCGATTTCAGGAAATTAAACAAAGCTACTAGGAAAGATCACTAACCTTTGCCTTTTATCGATCAAATGCTAGAAAGATTATCTAAGCACACACGCTTTTGTTTTCTTGATGTATATTCTGGTTTTTCTCAAATACCTGTGTCGAAAGAGGATCAAGAGAAAACTAACTTTACTTGCCCTTTTGGAACTTATGCTTATAGGCGTATGCCTTTTGGTTTATGCAATGCACCTGCTACCTTTCAAAGATGTATGACTGCTATATTCTCTGACTTTTGTGAAAAGATTGTTGAGGTATTCATGGATGATTTTTCCGTTTATGGGACTTCTTTTGATGATTGCTTAAGCAACCTTGATCGAGTTTTGCAGAGATGTGAAGAAACTAATCTTGTCCTGAATTGGGAGAAGTGCCATTTTATGGTGAATGAAGGCATAGTTCTTGGGCATAAAATTTCTGAACGAGGTATTGAAGTGAACAAAGCTAAAGTTGATGCTATTGAGACAATGTCATGCCCAAAAGATATCAAAGGTATAAGAAGTTTCCTCGGTCATGCTGGTTTCTATAGGCGTTTCATCAAAGATTTCTCAAAGATTTCTCAAAGATTTCTAGTCCATTAACTAATATTCTTCAAAAAGATATTCCTTTTGTTTTTTATGATGATTGTGTAGAAGCTTTTGAGATACTTAAGAAAGCTTTGATATCTGCACCCATTGTTCAACCACCTGATTGGAACTTACCATTTGAAATTATGTGTGATGCTAGTGATTATGCTGTTGGTGCTGTTCTAGGGCAAAGAGTAGACAAGAAATTGAATGTTATTCGTTATGCTAGTAAAACTCTAGACACTGCCCAAAGAAATTATGCCACTACTGAAAAGGAATTTTTAGCAGTTGTCTTTGCATGTGATAAGTTTAGACCTTATATTGTTGATTCCAAAGTAACTATTCACACTGATCATGCTGCTATTAAATACCTTATGGAAAAGAAAGATGCTAAACCTAGACTTATTAGGTGGGTACTTTTACTTCAAGAGTTTGACTTGCATATCGTTGATAGGAAGGGAGCTGAAAACCCGATAGCAGATAACTTCTCTAGAATGGAAACTGTTCTTGATGACACATTGCCTATTGATGATAATTTTCCTGATGAACAACTTGCTGCTATAAATACTTCACATAGTACTCCTTGGTATGCTGATTATGCTAACTATATTGTCGCTAAATATATACCACCTAAGTTCACCTACCAACAAAAGAAGAAATTATTTTATGATTTCGACATTACTTTTGGGATGACCCACATCTTTACAAAGAAGGAGTAGATGGTGTTATTAGACGTTATGTACCTGAGCATGAACAGGGACAGATCCTACGGAAGTGTCACTCCGAGGCTTACGAAGGACATCATGCTGGCGACAGAACTGCACACAAGGTATTACAATCTAGTTTTTTTGGCCTACTCTTTTAAAAGATGCTCGTAAGTATGTGTCGGAATCGGGGCTCCACAAAACCCAACAAGGTTCGAACAGTGGGGCATGTGTGAAGATCTCAACCGGCTCAACGTCTCAACTTGTCACCCTACGGCCTAGCTACGTCGAGTACGTTCTTGCGAGGAACAAGATGGACACAGTGGTTTACCCAGGTTCGGGCCACCTTGCGGTGTAAAACCTTACTCCTGCTTTGTGGTGGATTGGCCTCTCGAGGAGGCTGTGGATGAACTAGTACAGAGGTTGAGAGGCCTCACGAGGGCTCTTGGTGGTGATGAACTCGACTTGGCTCAGCCTCGTTCGACCTTGTTTCTACGATGGGAGCTCGTCCCTACTTATAGGGGCCACGGTCCTCTTCCCGCATCGCACCGGCGGGAAGGGATCCCACAACGGCCAAATTTGAAAGGGGACAGGAGGTACATCCTATCCCGACGAAAGGTGGTCTTCGCCTGCAAAGCTTCTGGGTGTGACGCAGCGGTGGGCTCGGCGATGAAATCCGTCCTGCCGAGCTCGTGGTCTTGGTCCTCTTGCACCGGGAAGGAAACCTTTGGGGGGTTCCTTGGGAACCCGCGTACGTCTTTGTCTCCTTTGCACCAAAGAGGAAACTATCCTCTCTCTGCGCCCGCTGGTGCCCGCCTGTCTTGTTCATCAGAACCGACGTCACCCCGGCCTCACGAGGTCGGGTACTTGCATAGGAATCTACGCTCCTCGGGAGGTGTCCTGAAGGGGTGCCGCTCCTCCGGAGGCCTTGGCGTTGTTCTCCTCGTGAGGCGGGGGCTCTCGCGAGGGCCTTGACTTGGGGGCTCGTTGCGGGGCCGTACCGGGCCCTCGTGGTGGGCTACGCGGTGGGCCACAGGCAGGCAGGTCTGGGTACCCCCGTTCCCAGAACGCCGACAGTAGCCCCCGGGCCCAAGGCATGCCAACCTTAGCTTCGAGGTGAAGGCGAGGAGCGAAGGGCGAAGCGCAGCGGGCCCCCAAATTGCCCGTGGGACCGGCGCGTGGCGCCTCGCTGGTCGCTTGACTCCCCCTCCTCTGCTGGGCTTCGGGAATTGCCCCGAGTCATGTCGATTCATAGCCTGTGAGCTGTGTTGATCATCATTGCTCTTCCTCGACTGACACCCTCTTCCTGCTCTTCTGTCACTCCGGGCCCACTCCGAGGTGACCCGCCAGGGAACTGAGGCAACGCGAGGCAGAGCCGCCCACGAGCCGTGTACGACACGTGGCGCCCGAGGAGCTCACGTCGCCTCCGCTCCCCACGACGCCTCGGGGATTGCGGTTGCGCCTATAAACCCGCCTCACCCGAGGGGCAGTTCCATCCTTGCTTGCCTTCCAGTTTGCCTCTTTCCATTGCTGTCCGTTCCCCTTTGTACGAAAACCTCCTTCTCCGTCCTTCCTCCCTTCGATGGCGTCCAAGGGAGGTGCTGTCGGCGCCAGAGCGCGAGCGGGGCCCGCAGCGCCGCCATCGTCTCACGGGAGTGGCGGGGGCCAACCCTTGAGGTCGGCCCAGGCGTGCCGGCGCTGGGCTGCCACCGACGAGTAAGTGCGCAGCCGCCTCTAATTTCTTGTTCATCGTGTCCGTCTTGCCAGGCCTGACTACCGTCCTTCCTCTGGGCGCCCGCGCCCAAGAGGCGCATGTTCGACGCGCTCCAGGGCGAGGCGGACGCCATCAGGGCCCAGATCCTGAGCGCCGAGGCCGCCCTTCAAACCGCGCTGCGGGGCGAGGAGGATGCCAAGGCAGAGCTAGCATCCCTCCAGGCCCAAGTAAAGGAGGCCGCCAATGCCGTCCAGGCAGCCAGGGACGACGCGGCGCACGCGAAGATGATGGAGGCGCAGCGTGCCAAGCTGTACCTGGACATCGCCCACCGTGCAGTCGGCGCAGTCCGCCGATTCGTCCGGGAAGCCCCCGCATTGCCGTGCGCGCACGGCGACGGGGGCTACCTCACCTTCTTCCAGAAGGTGGTGGAGGCGCTTGAGTCTAGCGTCTCCCGGGTGGATGAGGATGTCGAATCCAGTGCGCGCGACCTCCTGGACAACGCGCTGACGCGCGTCTTCTCCAACTTGCGCCGCCACATCCCCGCGTTCGACCTCCCCGTGCGATGGAGCCAGTGCCCGCGGAGCTCCGGAGGACCCTCGGGGACGAGGTACACGAGCACATGGAGTCCCTGATTGAGCGGTTTGCCCCGGCGGCATCGTCCGAGGAGGGCAGCAGCTCCGGCGATGAATCCTCCATGGGCCGCGACGGGGGCAGTGCCTCCTCCGCCTGAGCTCCTTCTCTTTTATTCCTGTTGTATCATGAACTATTTGGCCCTCATGGGGCGTTATGCATTGTATGATACCTTTGCTTTTGGGTAGCTGTTGCCTATAATGCTTTGAGCTTCCTTGTTTCCTTCGCGTGTGTGACGCCCCCAATTTCGACCGTACGCTAAACATACACGCAATGCGTACGACCAAGATTAGGGACTCACTGATCGATATCACAACACAACACTAGACACAAATTAAAGTCATACAACTTCATATTACAAGCCAGGGTCCTCGAGGGCTCGAATACAAATCTCGACAAACACGAGTCAGCGGAAGCCAAAATATCTGAGTACAGACATAAGTTAAACAAGTTTTGCCTTAAGTAGGCTAGCACAAACAAAACAACGGATCGAAAGAGGTGAGGCCTCCTGCCTGGGAACCTCTTATCCTACTGCTGGTCGGGGGCAGCCTCCACGTAGTAGCAGGCTCCGGCGGTAGTGTAGTAGTCGTCTCCGGCGTACTCCATCTCCTGGGCTCCATTGTCTGAACGCAGAATCGTATCGAGGGGAAAAGAGGAAGCAAAGCAGCGGTGAGTACTCATCCAAAGTACTCACAAGACTGACATCAGAACTATGCTAAGTATGCATCTGTATCAAGGAATGGGGTTATATCTGGGCTGACTGCAGAAAGCAAGAATAGG
Organism: Elymus sibiricus; assembly: GCA_039707655.1. Lineage (NCBI taxonomy): Eukaryota > Viridiplantae > Streptophyta > Magnoliopsida > Poales > Poaceae > Elymus > Elymus sibiricus. The sequence goes on along the minus strand of CM077667.1, from coordinate 194,814,709 downwards.
GGGAAGGCCTAGTCCTATCGAAGACTAGCATCTTCAGCATCTTGCAGCATTAGAAGAGAGTAGACTGGTATCTCATATATAGCAATATTATTGTAGCAAAATTTTATTAAGTCTCCACGCCCAGAGATTCTTCCTCGACTCCCTGCAAGAAAGCAATCTCGGAGCCAACATTCATTTCAATTTAAAGTCACAATTTTAGTTGTAGTAGATCAAGGTACAACTCCAAGTCGTCCTGTTACCGTGGACACGGCTATTCGAATAGATGAATTCATCCATGCAGGGGTGCACCGCATTTCCAACACGCTTGATCACCTCCGGCCGGACACACTTTCCTGGGTCATGCCCGGCCTCGGGATATCAACACGTCGTCGCCCCACCTAGGCTCAATAGAGAGGCCAGCCCGCCGTTCTAAATCCTAAGCGCACAGGGGTCATTGGCCCACTCCCCCTTTGCACTACTGCATGATGCGTACGCGACCGAGGTCTGTCCTAGCACACTCTAATCCAAGAACTGTGCTTTCCAGACCACTCGGGCGCGCGTCGCTCCATTGCTGATGTCCGAAGAGCTTCGGCTGATACAACGACGCTGAGTACCTATAACTTGTCCCACGTGAAGGTTTGGGGTGTAAAAGGTCCAATCGACCAACTCAGATCAAATACCCAACCCATTAGCATTTTATTAATGCGGGGCAAGCGCGACCCATGAAGTGCGGTCCCGTCGCCCCGTCTCGAGGATGTGTGACAAGGGCCTCTCCTGCCCGGCCACGCCTCATCATCATCAAACCGTGGGTACCCCTCAGGGCCGACCCATCACCAACTTGTTTCGGTAACTAGGTCATAGTAACTGTGTGTATAAAACATCAAGACGGAACCCGAGGAATCACCCTCAAAGGGTCCCGCTTGATGAAACCGTCAAGGTGGACTTAGAGGAATCACCCTCGAGGGTCCCACACTTGAGGGGTTGCACGACAGAGTCATCATCGGGAGTGGTGAAAGAGGAATCACCCTCGATAACCACGACCAACTAGCTGCACTACAGAGTTAGTATCATGAGTACTTCACAAGGTGTCACCCTCGGTACTCGATAGTAGCTCTGCAGAGTCGTACAACTAAGGGGTGTGCGGTGAATGTGATGGGCATGGCTTGTCGTTCGGTTGATCGAGTCTTCGAGTCTTCGAGTCTTCGAGTCGTCGAGTCGTCGATGAAGAAGCAGGGGCAACTGGGACTAAGGGGGTCACAGGGGATTCATTGATCAACCTATACTACGCAGTTGATATTAACAACAGGTATAGTAGCAGTTTATCAAAAACAGGCTATGCATTAGAAATAGGAGCTAGCTAATACAGTAGCAAAGTGTGATTAGCAACATGATTAAGCTTGATCAAGGTCATTACTGTAGCTTAATTACATACATCACTGTAGCACTGAAACCAGGGTGTTACAACTCTCCCCTACTAAAAAGAATTCTCGTCCCGAGAATTAAGAAGTAGAAGGAAAGAGCCCGGGATATTCTGCACGAAGATGATCTTCGCGTTCCCAGGTGGCTTCATCTTCAAAATGATTTCCCCACTGCACCTTGAAGAACTTGGTAACCTTCTGACGAGTCCGACGTTCAGTTTCATCGAGAATGCGGACCGGTTGCTCCTTGTAAGAAAGGTCTTGTTGCAGCTCAAGCATATCATGATCCACTGCTCGGATAGGATCCTTGAAGCGGCGACGAAGCTGTGACACATGGAACACATCATGAACCTGAGAAAGGTTTGGTGGCAGTTCCAGTTGGTATGCCACTTTACCACGCCTTTCGAGAACAGTGAAAGGACCAATATATCGAGGGGCCAACTTGCCCTTGATCCCAAAACGGTGTGCACCTCTCATTGGCGTGACTCGAAGATAAGCCTTTTCGCCAGGTTGATAGACCATATCCTTGTGATGACGGTCATACTGACTCTTCTGACGAGACTGAGCAGCCTTCAGATTTGCATGAATAATGCGGACTTGATCTTCGGCATGTTGGATAATATCAGGACCGATAAGTGTACGTTCCCCAGTTTCTGACCAATTCAGAGGAGTCCGACACTTACGTCCATATAACACTTCAAAGGGAGCCATCTTCAGACTAGCTTGATAGCTATTGTTGTAGGAGAACTCAGCATATGGGAGAGATTCCTCCCATTTCTTGCCGAAAGAAATGACACAAGCTTGAAGCATGTCTTCAAGAATCTGGTTGACTCTTTCAACTTGTCCCTAGGATTGAGGGTGAAAAGCAGTGCTGAATGACAAATGAGTTCCCATAGCTTCCTGGAAACTTGCCCAGAATCTTGAAGTGAATAAGCTGCCACGGTCTGAACTAATCACCAATGGAATACCGTGGAGTGAAACAACTCTGGACATATATAGATCTGCCAGCTGACTAGCAGTAATAGTTTCCTTGACAGCCAGAAAATGTGCAACGTTGGACAGCCGGTCAATGACGACAAGAATAGCATCATTACCTTTCTGCGACCTGGGAAAACTAGTGACGAAATCCATTTCAACATGGTCCCATTTCCACTCAGGAATAGAAATAGGTTGGAGAGTTCCAGCAGGATTTTGATGTTCTGCTTTGATCCGACGGCAAATGTCACATTCTGAAACATAGCGTGCAATGTCTTGTTTCATGTTTGACCACCAGAATCTTTGACGGATGTCTTGGTACATCTTGGTACTACCCGGATGAATAGACAGAGGTGTATCATGAGCTTCTTTCAGTACTCTATTAGTCATATTCAGGTTTTCTCTCTTAGTTGGGACGAATAAGCGACCCTTGAAGTACACGGCACCATCATCAGCAATGGTGAAGCATGAGGGTTTACCTTCCGCCAGATAGCGTTTAATCTTTTTGACTTCAGTGCAATAGTGTTGCATAGTTTTGATCCTGCCCACCAGATCTGGTACCACAACCAGGTTACTCAGAGAACCCTGGTAAACAACACGGAGGTGCATTTTACGGGCCTCCGGTGGAGGGGGAACGAGATAACCCTGAGGAACGATATGGAGGTTCAGCTTGCGGAATTCTTCTTGAAGAAGGGGGTGAACCTTGTGAACCTGAAGGTGGTTGCAGTATGACTTGCGGCTCAAAGCATCAGCCATTACATTAGCCTTGCCAGGTGTATAAGAAATTCCCACGTTGTAATCTGCTATTTGTTCCATCCATCTTTGTTGACGGAGATTCAGATCTGGCTGAGTAAACAAGTACTTCAGACTTTGCATAAAGTTGATGTTCTCGAAGCTTCTCCAGTATAAGACGAAGATGTTCAGCATGCTCTTCTTTATTCTTGTAGTAAACCAGGATACCATCCAGATAAACCACGACGAATTTATCGAGGTAATCCATGAATATATAGTTCATCAGGCGAGAGAAGGTTGCTGGAGCATTGGTTAAGCCGAAGGACATGACGGTGTACTCGTATGAACCATAGCGAGTAACAAATGCAGTCTTGGGAATATCCTCTTCACGAACCCGGATCTGATGGTAACCCAACCTCAAGTCGAGTTTTGAAAACACTTATGAACCAGCAAGTTGATCATACAGATCTTTGATTCGAGGAAGCGGATATTTGTTTTGAATCGTTGCTTGGTTGATCGGACGGCAATCTTGGACCAATCGATTCGTACCATCTTTCTTCTTGACAAAGAGAGAAGGTTCTCCCCAAGCACAGGAACTTGGACGAATGAACCCTTGATGGCGTGATTCATTGATTTCTTGTTTCAGTTCAAGGAGTTCATGTGGAGGCATCTTATATGGCTGCTTAGCAATAGGGGTGGTGCCTGGCACTAAGTCGATGACAAACTCGACAGCTCTTACAGGGGGAATCCCTGGAAGTTCTTTCGGAAAGACATCTTGGAAATCTCGGACAACTGGAATGTTTTCAATCCCTTCAAGAGGTGACACATTTAATGCATTCAAGGCATATAGCCGGGCTTCAGCATTTCGAACAAGATGAGCATGATAGCTTACAATCTCATTCGAGGGATGTAGGAGGTGGACGGTTTTGGTGTCACAAACAATAGAAGCGGTATGTGCTTTTAACTAATCCATTCCGAGAATGAGATCGATATTGGAAGACTTCAGCATTATGGGGGAGGCAAGGAACTCTAAACCTTTAATTTCAATGGGGACATTATGGCTAATAATGGAAGTCTGACATTGACCTGCGGGGGTGTTTACCACTATTGGGACGTTCATCTCTTCACATTTAATGTCATGCATGTATGCAAAATCTTCAGACATAAAAGAATGCGATGCTCCTGTATCAAACAATACAGAAGCTGGTACTGAGTTGACGAGAAGAGTACCCATCACAGTAGCGGGCTGGTCTTGAACTTCATTCAGATCAACATTGTTAGCCTGAGCACGACCCCGAGCAGGCCTGTCATTGTTGTTGCGGGGCTGGTTGGAAGGCAATGCAAGTTGATTCTGATTCTGCCTGCATTCTCTAGCACGGTGTCCTGGATGACCGCACTTGAAGCACAACCCATCCTCAGGATGAGAAGGGGGAACAAGAGCTCATGGTGGCGGAGCTGGGAGCCTCGGCTGCCTAGGTGGGGGTGGAGGCAGACGAGGTGCAGCATAGGACGGCCTCGGAGTAGGAGGCGGTGCATGGTACATGTTGTGGGGGATCCAGATCTTGCGCTTCAGAGCAGATGGGCCCGAAGATGAGCCATGTCACAGTTGCGCTTGCTGCTGTCCTTGTAGTCCTGCAGACCTGTTTCCACTTGAATGGACTTGTTCACCAAGATGGCGAAGTTATCAAAGTCCTAAACAAGGAGTGCCAGTTTGATATCAGGGTGGAGGCCTTCACGGAACTTCTCCTGCCTACGAGCATCAATTGCAATGTCTTCTTCAGCATAGCGAGACAAGTCCAGAAATTCCCGCTGATAGGCATCCACAGTCTTGTTGCCCTGGACTAGATTGCGGAACTCACGCTTCTTCTTGTCCATCAGTCCCTGAGGAATGTGACGAGCATGGAACGTAGTTTGGAATTCCGGCCAGGTGATGATTGTTCCAACAGGCTGTGAGCGCCTATGACTGTCCCACCATTGAGCAGCGGGACCCTTCAGAAAGTACGAGGCAAAGGTGACATAGCTAGCCACTGGGGCGCCTGAAGACTCCAGCTCATAAGTGATGTCATGGAGCCAGTCATCTGCGTCAAGCGTCTGAGTTGAGCTGCGGTAGATCGCAGGGTTGAGGCGCATGAAGTCCTGCAGAGTCATTGGGGCTGGCTGCTAATTCATATTCGGCCTCGGGAACTAGTCCATAAGCCCTTGCAAAAACTGGCGACTCAGTTCAAACTGCTGCATCATACCAACCATGTATTCCGGTGGCGGTGGTGGTTCAGGCGCACCACGACCACGACCAGCGGGCCTAACCATTCTGTCAAATTTTTAACAGTGGTAGTTTAGCATTGGGTAATTGCAAAGACAAAGAATCATTCATGAAGTAAATTGCACAAAGAAGGAAGTGCAATAGATACGACATAGTAGTTCAAATTTCAACATACAAATCCATACATAGGTCTATTACAAACAATAAGTCTGTTACAAAATAGACGATAGGTCTGGCATGAAAATAACCTAGACAACTAGGCGGCACGCATGCACGCGGTAGAGGGATACAACAACGAGGCATAGCGATATGCTACATCAACGTCGGGGACAACGAAAGAAACCACGGAACTGCACGTGGCCCTGAATGTGAAACCTGGGGGCAGGGTTCTGCATCCCGTGCACACCCTGATGTAGAATCTGGTGCCCAACCAGGAGCGCAGGTCCACGTGCCGGAGTACGACCTCCAACCGCAGGCCACTCAAGACCTGGGGGAAACTCAGTCCGATGCAGGTGAAGAATGTACTCCGGATGCATCCCCGCACTGACTGCTGGCAACAACTGCTCCATATCCTGATAAAGACGAGCACGGGTGGTGTACAACTCGACGTTAAGAGCCCTGACAGTGCGATCCAGTGCCTCAGTGTACTGAACCAGAACCTGTGGGTCATAACGACGACTCATGTAGGGGGTGCCGACAACAGTGTAGGACCGGTCATTGCGCTGCCGCGCGAAAGGGGTCAAGACCTCAGCGTCGGCTGCAGTATCAACTCCAGCAGGAACATACGGGATGTATCTGAATGCCGTCTCCTCCAAACAGGGGTTCGCTGCACGGAGATGAACAATAGCAGCATAGGTAGCATCCTGTACTGCCATCTCAACGGTCACTCCAATGCCACGAAAGGTTTGCAGCTCAGTGATGGAGAGGTCCCGTCGATCCCAGATAACCATCTCAGCTTCATACTGTTCCTGGTTGAACTCGCGGTAGTCCTCGTAAATAGTGTACTCGGGGTAGCAGCGATATCCCAGCCCGATCAAGAGGTTGACCAGAATGGCCGGGAACACAGTCGTATCGTGAGCCAAAGTCAGACGAACGACCTGCCTAGCGGGACGCATCTGTAACAAGAAGATTTAAAGATGTCAAATGACAGTGTGTGCATCATAACTTCAAAGGAAACAATTGTCGACGAAACAAATCTCCGGTGGATGTGATCACGAGAGCCTAATGTTAGAGTTAGTAAAATCTTTAACCCGAAAGAGGAGAGAGATCAGAACCCAGAGTATAGACGAGGAATAAAAGATCCTAATACCACCCGATTGAGATGTGGGCCCGTAAGCCACACATCTATGTTAGGAAAAGTTTTTCAATGACTAGACTCAACTTCGGCCAAGGAGTTGGAAAGGGGGCTACCTACATGCAGTCGGCTCTAATACCAACTTGTGACGCCCCCAATTTCGACCGTACGCTAAACATACACGCAATGCGTACGACCAAGATTAGGGACTCACTGATCGATATCACAACACAACACTAGACACAAATTAAAGTCATACAACTTCATATTACAAGCCAGGGGCCTTGAGGGCTCGAATACAAAGCTCGACAAACACAAGTCAGCGGAAGCCAAAATATCTGAGTACAGACATAAGTTAAACAAGTTTTGCCTTAAGAAGGCTAGCACAAACATAACAACGGATCGAAAGAGGCAAGGCCTCCTGCCTGGGAACCTCCTATCCTACTGCTGGTCGGGGGCAGCCTCCACATAGTAGCAGGCTCCGGCGGTGGTGTAGTAGTCGTCTCTGGCGTACTCCATCTCCTGGGCTCCATCGTCTGAACGCAGAATTGTATCGAGGGGAAAAGAGGAAGCAAAGCAGCAGTGAGTACTCATCCAAAGTACTCACAAGACTGACATCAGAACTATGCTAAGTATGCATCAGTATCAAGGAATGGGGTTATATCTGGGCTGACTGCAGAAAGCAAGAATAGGGGGAAGGCCTAGTCCTATCGAAGACTAGCATCTTTAGCATCTAGCAGCATTAGAAGAGAGTAGACTGGTATCTCATATATAGCAATATTGTTGTAGCAAAATTTTATTAAGTCTCCACGCCCAGAGATTCTTCCTCGACTCCCTGCGAGAAAGCAATCTCGGAGCCAACATTCATTTCAATTTAAAGTCACAATTTTAGTTGTAGTAGATCAAGGTACAACTCCAAGTCGTCCTGTTACCGTGGACACGGCTATTCGAATAGATGAATTCATCCATGCAGGGGTGCACCGCATTTCCAACACGCTTGATCACCTCCGGCCGGACAAACTTTCCTGGGTCATGCCCGGCCTCGGGATATCAACACGTCGTCGCCCCACCTAGGCTCAACAGACAGGCCAGCCCGCCAGTCTAAATCCTAAGCTCATAGGGGTCATGGGCCCACTCCCCCTTTGCACTCCTGCACGATGCGTACGCGGCCGAGGTTAGTCCTAGCACACTCTAATCCAAGAACTGTGCCTTCCAGACCACTCGGGCGCGCGCCGCTCCATTGCTGATGTCCGAAGAGCTTCGGCTGATACAACGATGCTGAGTACCCATAACTTCTCCCACGTGAAGGTTTGGTGCGTAAAAGGTCCAATCGACCAACTCAGATCAAATACCCAACCCATTATCATTTTACTAATGCGGGGCAAGCGCGACCCATGAAGTGCGGTCCCGTCGCCCCGTCTCGAGGATGTGTGACAAGGGCCTCTCATGCCCGGCCACGCCTCATCATCATCAAACCATGGGTACCCCTCAGGGCCGACCCATCACCAACATGTTTCTGTAACCAGGTCATAGTAACTGTGTGTATAAAACATCAAGATGTAACCTGAGGAATCACCCTCAAAGGGTCCCGTTCGATGAAACTGTCAATGTGGACTTAGAGGAATCACCCTCGAGGGTCCCACACTTGAGGGGTTGCACGATAGAGTCATCGTTGGGAGTGGTGAAGGAGGAACCACCCTCGATAACCACGACCGACTAGCTGCACTACAGAGTTAGCATCGGTCAGGGAATCGGGCGCGCCGGGGGAGGGGCTAGCCGGCGGTGGTGATGGCCGGCGACGGCGAGTGGCGGCGCGAGCGGCAACGGGCGACCCGGAGGGGCGATGCGGGCGGCAGAGCAGGCACCGGCGGCGAGCGGCTGCGGTTGCAAGGCAGCGGTGGGCGCGGGCGACAGGGGGCGTGTAGCGGGGGCCGCAGCGAGAGCGCACGCGTGGCGCGGTGAGCGAGACGGGGCCACGACGGCAGGCGCACGGTGGGGGGGGGGGGCTGCGGTGTTCGCGGCCAGCGGGTGCGGCGGCGCACGCAGGGGCGCGGTCACGGCGCAGTGGGCGCGCGGCCGGAACTGCAGGTGGCGGCAGCAGGCGCGGCAATAGCAGCTGCCAGAGCGCGGGGGCAGCAGCGGGCGGGGTCGCGCCCGGGGCGCGTTGGCGGCACAGTGAGCACGGGCGGGACCGGGGGCGTAGCGGCCATGGCGAGCGACGAGCGGGGCGCAATGGGGGCCAGGTGCGGGGCCGCGGCGGCGCAGTGCGGCGACGGGGAGCGCGACGACGGCGTGCGGGGACGTGGTCGGCCGGAGGAGGAAGTGGGAGGGAAGGGAGGAGCCCCGAAAGGGCTCAGCGGCGGCGCAGGGGAGGGGGGCAGCGAGGCTTGATGGCGACCGGCGGGGAGGAGATGGGGAAGAGGACGGCGTCCGGTGGGGAGGTCCGGTGAGGGAGGAGGCAAGGCAGGGCGACGTGGTGGCGGGGTGAGGTCCGGGGCGCCGGCGGGGAGGCGACGGGGTCACGGGCGACGGCCGATGGCATCGCGGGGGGGAGCGGCGGCGGGGCTCCCCGATCCCGATCCAATCGGGGGGGGGGAGGAGAGAGAGGAGGGTGGGGGCGAGTGGGGGAAGTGGGGTGGTTGGGGTGTCGGTGGTGGGGGTCTGGGTGCCCTAGTAGAGCCGGGGTAGAAGGGTGCCAGCTGGGCCGGTTGGTCCAGCGGGGGGGGGGATTGTTTTTCTTTTGGTTTTGTTTTTTAGTTATTGTTATTTATAATTTTCGGTTCTAGTTTTATTTTAATTTAGTGAATTTAATTACTCTCAAAGATGTTGATTTCTACAACACAATTACCTATGCATTATTTGCCGCATTTCGGACATTTTTGTTTTGGCATTTTGAAAACTTTAATTTTCAACTTTAACTTAATTTTGAATTCCATCGCGCTTTGAAACAAAGTGTGATTAGCAACATGATTAAGCTTGATCATGGTCATTACTGTAGCTTAATTACAGACATCACCGTAGCACTGAAACCAGGGTGTTACAGCGTGGTTTCTTGTTTTCCTTCGCGCGTCTCCTGCGCCCCCGCTGACGGGAGTCTGTGATGACGGCTCCGGAGGTCCTCGCTTCCAGCGTGCGGTGGAGGCTATGGGGGGACATCCCCCGTGCTCCTCCGGGCGCCTGCACTCGCCCTGCGTGGCTGATGCCTCTGTGATGGCCTTGCTCGTGAAGCATGGGCGGCGTCCGCGTGAGGCTCTCTGGGGCGGCGTCGTGAGAGCCCGATTCTCCCCCATCTGCGTTGTTTTCCAGTAGTGTCCGTGCTGGCCCGTGAGTGCAGCGAGAGGGATTGTGTCTTCCATGCTCGAGCATCGGCGCCGCGTGGGCTCCCGAGGCGCGGCACTCGGGGGCCTGTCTTGGGTATTCAGGCGACTCGCTCCGAGAAGAGCATTGCCAGCGGGGTCTGCTCCGCTAGGCCTGCAAATGAGGGTCCTGCAAGGTAGTTTTCCTGTCCCAAGTGTTAGACGCACGCCCGCCTGCATTTGGGCGTCCCCGCATGCAGTTGGGCGTTACGCGAGTAAGGTAGGCCTCAAGACCTTGGTGGAGTATTTTGCGTGCGATACGCTCACGAGCCGGGGCTCGGTCTCTGAATCTTCCTGTGTCGTCGGGACGGACCCAGGCACGGACACTATATTAGACCGGGGGAGCGACCCCGGTGCGCATTTTGTATTCTCCCCAGCACGGAGCGTGGGGTCCTCCACTTGGGCATGGGCGGGAGCCCTTCCCTCTGCGGACACGACGCGGCTCGTCATGGGCTTCCACTTTGGGGGATCCGGAGCGTGTACAGCCTCTAACTCATTATTACGTGAGAGTGTCATGGCGGCGATAATTGGGTGGATACCCCAGGCACAAGGCTCAAGAGATCCTACCGGTCTTCAGACGCTCCTGCACATTTCGGTGCGGGAGGACGCTCCCGCACATTTCGGTGCAGGAGCGCGTAAGTCGGCGCTGTGCCCCTACGGCCTGTGTACGAGCGCCGTCGTGCACCGTGCGGCCACAGGGATGCAGTTGTGTGCCCCTGAGGCCCGGACGTGAGTGTCGCGGCACGCCCCGCATGTCCGCAAGGGTGCGCCGGCTGGAGAGGCGATGATCACCAGTTGCGTGCCCCTACGGCCCAAACATGAGCGCCGTGGCACGCCCCGCGTGTCCATAAGGGCACGTCTGCATGAGAGGCGTTATCCGCCAATTGCGTGCCCCTACAGCCCAAACATGAGCGCCGTGGCATGCCCCGCGTGTCCCTAAGGGCACGTCTGCAGGAGAGGCGTTGTTGCCTGCTCCACGGCATCGCGAGCCATGCCGCCTTCCGTTCCTCCACCCACGATGGTTCACCGAGGGGGTGCGGCACTAAGGTAGATGATCCGCACGGGTGGCCAGCCCGTGGGTCAGAGCCCAGGTGCTTAGATTTTTCAATGATTCACTGCGAGGACAAGTCCTACGCAGACGTCGTGCCTAGCCCCCATGTGGAACCATCGCGAGGCAGTCGTGTGGGGCGCGCCAGCCCCCGGTAGCGCCGACGCGCCAAAGCCTGAGGCTTAGACAAATGATACCATCTCAAGCTGGGGGTTAGCCGGATTTGTTATGCATTCAAAATTTCTTGTTTGGGACGATACAAAACATAGAGGATTGTCTAGCAGGAACGTCCCTTGGAATCACCTGACGGCTGCGCGCGGGGGGCTTCGATCGGCCCCCTTACGTATTGAGGACCTGCGGTGCCCCGATGCCTCGCGAGGCTCAGGCATCTTGCGTCCTCCGCTGCACGTCGCCCTTGTGGGCACCGGATCCTCGTGCTCCTGGCGCCTCTCGCCTTGCTCCCTGCTAGCGGGGTCGCGCACCGAAGCATGCCCCCGAGTGGCGTCCAGGCTCCTCCTCCGTTGCGCCAGTCTGAACGGGACCTCCCCAGGCGGGAGCCCCCGAGCCAGTCCTGAGGGAGGCGTCGGATGCTGCCTCCTACACGGAGAGGGAAAACGCCCCAGCAGCAGGCGCGGGGCCTGCGGCGCCAGCGCCGTGGGCTCCAGCGCCATGCGGCTCTTGGGCAGGAGCTGCGTGAAGGTGCTGTTGAGGGCCGAGGCCTGTGCGCCGCTCAGGACACAGGCGATCGCGCGGGGCTCCTGGAAGCCCCCAGCCCAGCCATCATGTAGGCTGTCGTTCTTCCTTGGTGGCAGTGGCAGTGGAGGGACACCGGCCCTGCCCCGAGGACGGGCCTCCCGAGGATGACCACACCGAGGTTCGCCACGTGGCTCGTCGCGCCGACAATCCACGTGAGGGATGTCTCGCCAGTCTTGCCGTGAGTCACGGTTGTCCCAACGGTTCCCGCTACGGCCCACCCCGCGGCCGCTGCCGTGGTTGCCGCGCTCGGGGCGGCGGCCAAAGCGCTCGTCACAGAGCTCCCTGAGCTCCAGGTAGTTTCTGGTGTCGTGGGTGTTGGTGTATTGGAAGACGCAGAATGGGCGGTGACTCTTGAGGGGTTCCTCCGGGCCGCGACCACGCTTCGCCCTGGGCGCAGCTACCAGCACGGCAGGGCCCTTGCGTTTTGCCTCCTTGGCCTTGGCCTTCTGGTCCTCGCCGTCCACCTCCGGGTGGATGCGGAGGGAGGTGCGGCCTACTTCGGCATTAGCGCGCCCGTTCGCCGGGTTGAACTTCGGGGGAAGTGCGCGCGCTCCGCAATGCGGCCGCGGTATCTTCTGGCAGCTCGTCTTGTCCTACGCGCGCGCCGGCGCTCCACGTGGTGGCTCGTGACGTCGAGCTTCGCACATGGGCTCGCGGCCGGCCACTCGCGCGGAAGGAGGAGGTGGCACGCCGCGAGCCGTGTCTCCCGTCTAGAAGGGCGAGGGGCGGAGCGAGCGGGTAGGCGCCAGGGCTTCGCTAGCGGCGTCGGAGGGCTCGGCGACGCGTCTAAGCCAGTCTCCGGAGTCGTCGTCGTCGGGGTGGTAACACAACAGTCCTCACGCCATGGGCAGCGCAGGCGACGCCCCTACTGGTCCGCGGCGTGCGTGGGAGGTCGACGCCGTGGTGGGGACGGGGGACGGCGCTGTGATGCCACTGCCTTGCTGCTCGGAGGGTGGCAGCGATGGGTCCTGCCTACCGCAAGCAGCCCACCCGGTAGCAGCGTTGGCGGCGGAACTGGCGAAGCGGCGTGGAACACCGCTGCTCATAGGCGTCACTTGGGCGACGCGGGCAGCCCGACGCTCGGCGCGGGCTCGACGGGCGTCGGCCATGGGAGTGGCGAAGCTGAGATGGAGTGGAACAAGCTAAGACTTTGACACGCCCCTACCTAGCGCGCCAAATGTCGGAATCGGGGCTTCGCAAAACCCAACAAGGTTCGAACACTGGGGCGTGTGCGAAGATCTCAACCGGCTCAACGTCTCAACTTGTCACCCTACGGCCTAGCTACGTCGAGTACGTTCTTGCGAGGAAGAAGATTGACACAGTGGTTTACCCAGGTTCGGGCCACCTTGCGGTGTAAAACCCTACTCCTACTTTGTGGTGGATTGGCCTCTCGAGGAGGCTGTGGATGAACTAGTACAGAGGTTGGGAGGCCTCGCAAGGGCTCTTGGTGGTGATGAACTCGACTTGGCTCAACCTCATTCGACCTTGTTTCTACGATGGGAGCTCGTCCCTACTTATAGGGGCCACGGTCCTCTTCCTGCGTTGCACCAGCGGGAAGGGATCCCACAATGGACAAATTTGAAAGGGGACAGGAGGTACATCCTATCCCGACGAAAGGTGGTCTTCGCCTGCAAAGCTTCTGGGTGTGACGCAGCGGTGGGCTCGGCGATGACATCCGTCCTGCCGAGCTTGTGGTCTTGGTCCTCTTGCACCGGGAAGGAAACCTTTGGGGGGTTCCTTGGGAACCCGTGTACGTCTTTGTCTCCTTTGCACCAAAGAGGAAACTGTCCTCCCTCCGCGCCCGCTGGCGCCCGCCTGTCTTGTTCGTCAGAACCCACGTCATCCCGGCCTCACGAGGCTGGGTACTTGCATAGGAATCTCCGCTCCTCGGGAGGTTGCCTGAAGGGGTGCCGCTCCTCCGGAGGCCTTGGCATTGTCTTCCTCGCGAGGCGGGGGCTCTCGCGAGGGCCTTGACTTGGGGGCTCGTTGCGGGGCCATACCGGGCCCTCGTGGTGGGCCACGCGCTGGGCCGCAGGCAGGCAGGTCTGGGTACCCCCGTTCCCATAATGCCAATAGTATGCCCTTTCATGTAATGAATGACAAAGAGTTGGTAACATTGGTAAACGGTAGGAAATGCCTTTGAACTATTCACTTGCCATTGAACCATTTGATGTTTGGGATTTTGACTTCATGGGACCTTTTCCTTACTTAAATGGATACACTCATATTTTAGTTGCTTTTGATTACGTTACTAAGTGGGTAGAGGCTATTCCAACTAGTAGTGCTGATCATAACACTTCTATTAAAATGCTTAAGGAAAATATTTTTCCGAGGTTTGGAGTGTCTAGATACATAATGACTGATGGTGGTTCACATTTTATTCATGGTACTTTCTGTGAACTTCTAGCTAAATATGACGTTAGCCATAGAATCGCATCACCTTATCATCCTCAGTCTAGTGGCCAAGTTGAATTGAGCAATCGAGAATTAAAATTAATTTTGTAAAAGACTTTCAATAGATCCAGGAAGAATTGGTCTAAGAAACTAGATGATGCTCTTTGGGCTTGTACAACTGCTTATAAGAACCCCATGGGGATGTCCCCATATAAAATGGTGTATGGAAAAGCTTCTCATTTACCTCTCGAGTTAGAACATAAGGCTTATTGGGCAATTAAAGAACTTAATTACGACTTTAAGCTTGCCGGAGAGAAGAGGTTATTTGCTATAAGCTCATTAGATGAATGGAGGAAACAAGCCTATGAAAATGCTAAATTGTTTAAAGAAAAGGTTAAAAGATGGCATGACAAAAGGATTAAAAAACGTGAATTCAATGTAGGAGACCTTGTGCTTTTGTACACTTCTCGTTTCAGATTTTTTGCAGGAAAACTCTTATCCAAATGGGAAGGTCCATATGTTGTCAAAGAGGTCTATCGCTCCGGTGCTATAAAAATTAATAACTTCGAAGGCAAAAACCCGAGAGTGGTTAATGGGCAAAGAATCAAGCATTATATTTCAGGTACACCCATTAATGAGGAGACTAATGTCATTCAAGTTATAACACCGGAAGAACACATACGGGAGGCCTTCCGGAACACTCAAGAAACCTAAAAAAGGGGTAAGTAAACCGACTCCAAAAATTCCAAAAAAATATTTTCTATTGGTTTTGGTATTTTAGAAAAATTCCAAAAATAAAAAGGAGTTAGGTGGACCCACGAGGGAGGCACAAGCCAAGAAGGCGCGCCCCCCTGGGGCGCGCCCTGATGGCTTGTGGAGCCCTCGTGTGCCCCCCAGACTCCGATTTCTCCCCGAGCACGTATTCTGACATAGAAACAAATATTATATATACTCCCGTATGTTTTGACCACCGCATCGCGAGTTTCTCCTCTGTTCTTGTTTCGAGTTGTTTTTCTGACAAATCTAGATCGCCATGACTTCCCATCCAAAAGACAAGTTCTTCGAGAAGCTCATCAATCCCTACCTGTCAGAGGTGATGAAGCACCCTCAAGCCATTGAGATGCGTGAGGGGGTGCTCCACATCCGGGATGTCCAAGGTCCCAAGAAGGAGGGAAGTGAGAAGGATAGGCTTGCAGTAGTGGAGCAGGAGATCCTCAAGTGCCAAGGGATGGTTGAACATGGTCTGAGTGCTAATCACTCTATGATCACGGACTTCATCCGTGAAAACAAGATGGACACAAAGAGCGTGGGAGAAGCTCTCTTCAAGCTTCAAGAGCGGATCGAGCACCTCCAAGATCAAATATACGAACTTCAAACCCAAAACCGTGAGTATGAATCTAGGTTTAAAAGGATGAGCCTCGCTGCCAATTTTAGGATTCCCGAGAGAAGAGCTTCTTTCTATGATGGGGAACCTGTGCCTTGGAAGATGGAGGATCACCTCACATCACCACCATCACCGAAGAACACTTGAGTACATGGGTATGGGCACCACCCCTAGCTTGTTCCAAGCTTGCGGGAGGCGCCCCGGTATCGTATCACCATCACTTTTTACCATCATCTTTTGTTTTAGTTCAATCCTTAGTTATTTCGTGGTTTAGAGAAATAAAGTTTCAAGATTTGCTTTGCTTAGTATTTTGCTTTGAGTTCTATCTATCATTGTAACCGAGTGTGAGAGTTGCATAAAAAGATCGTGTACCTTACCCTCACTGCATCCTACACCATAGTAAGGATATAAGAAAAAATAGAAAGATCATGTACTTATCTCATGGGGAGTAATGACTTGCATAAAAAGAAAGTATGAGCAATGAAAATTGTTGGGAATAAAACAAACATAGCCTTAGTCATTGTTATAATCTATGCAAGACTATGATAGAGAAGAGAAGATCCACATACAAATACACTATCTTAGACATCATCTATGATTGCGAACCCTCACCAAATATTAAATAATTATCAAGTGTTGAAGTTGGACATGGAAGACAACTTAATGGTCATGATTGCTTACATTTGCATAGAAGTTATATAGTCATGGATCCTTTAACATGTGATGTTTCTTTTAGATCTTTTGCTAGCCAAAATTTTCGCACCAAGTAGAGATACTACTTGTGCATCCATAACCCCTTAAACCCAGTTTCTTTCCGTGAGAGTCCACCATACCTACCTATGGATTGAATAAGATCCTTCAAGTAAGTTTTCATCGATGCACAAGCAATAAAAATTGCCTATAATAATGTATGATCTTTTATTGAAAGGGAAAATAAGTTTTGTACAATCTTGTGATGACGAAGAAATAAAAGCGACGAAGTGCATAATAAAGTTCGCTATCACAACGGGCAATATAAAGTGACGTTCCTTTGCATTAAGAGATTGCACATGTAAACCAATAAAAGCGCATGACAACCTCTGTTTCCCTCTACGAAGGGCCTATCTTTTACTTTCATAAAGTTTTTACTTTCACACAAGAGTCATTAATACCTTCTCTTCTTTTAATTTATAAACTTGCTTAGTTGTAAAGCATCACTTTTTGAGGAAAGATCCAGATATATATATCCAGTTGAACGTAAGAAACCATGATTCATTATTGTTGACATTATCCTTGAGGTAAATGAGTTGGGTGGCAAATAAAGCCCCTATCTTCCTATGTGTCCGACAGAAATATTAGATCCAAAAATATGCAATGAGTGTCAACAATAATAGATGGCTAAGTGATAGTTGAGTATGTGGATTTGGTAGAATGAAAGCTCTTATATAGACTCTTCTTTTGAATATGATGAATTATTATTACCTCCATGACTAAAAGCCCCATTTGTTGGTTGTCAATAAGGTTTATGCTTCATACTTTGATAATTGTGAATAGATCTTTACTTATTTATGAGAAGTTATATGATGAAATTCTTGTTGCTATAATGATATTCATGATGCTCTCATGTCCGTATTCTATTTTTATCGAGACCTCTCTCTCAAATTATGTGGTAATTATTCTCGAGCTCGGCTTTTGCTTGAGGACAAGCGAGGTCTAAGCTTGGGGGAGTTGATACGTCCATTCTGCGTCATGATTTTGTATTCATATTTATGTTATTATTGTCCATTATTCCTTATTATCATACAATTCTTATGCTCTTTTTCTCTGAATATGCAAGGTTGAAGTGGCTTGAGACTACGTCGGTATTTCCCTAAAGAGGAAGGGATGATGCAACACAACGACGGTAAGTATTTCCCTCAGTTATGAAACCAAGGTTATCGCACCTAGGAGGAGGACCACACAACACTATGTAAACAATACCTGCACACAAAGAACAAATACTTGCAACCTAACGCGTAAGAGAGGTTGTCAATCTCACAACGGTAAAAAGATAGATTAGGTGAAGTAGATTGGATAAATAGATCTTGCAAGAACAAAATAAAAGAGGCAAATAAAATGTGCAGCAAAGTATTTTTGGGTTTTTCGAATAATAGATCTGAAAACAAAAGCGGCAAAAAGATAGATCGGAAAGCAATATGTTGGAAAAGTAGACCCGGGGGCCGTAGGTTTCACTAGTGGCTTCTCTCATGAGTATAGCAGACGGTGGGTGAACAAATTACTGTTGGGCAATTGATAGAAGATCAAATAATCATGACGATATCCAAGGTGATGATCATTATATAGGCATCATGTCCAAGATTAGTAGACCGAAACTATTCTGCATCTACTACTATTACTCCACACATCGACCGCTATCCAACATGCATCTAGTGTATTAAGTTCATGGAGAAATGGAGTAATGCAATAAGAATGGTGACATGATGTAGACAAGATCTATTCATGTAGGAATATACCCCATCTTGTTATCCTTAATAGCAACGATACACGCGTGCCTCGCTGCCCCTTCTGTCACTGGGAGAGGACACCGCAAGATCGAACCCATCAGAAAGCACCTCTTCCCATGGCAAGAAAAATCGATCTAGTTGGCCTAACTAAATCAAAGATTCGAAGAAGAAATACGAGGCTATAAGTAATCATGCATATAAGAGATTAAAGAAGACTCAAATAATATTCATGGATAGAAACTGATCATGAACTCAAAATTCATCGGATCCCAACAAACACACCACAAAAAGTCATTACATCAAATAAATCTCCAAGAGACCATTGGATTGAGAATCAAAAGAGAGAGAGAGACAAAGCCATCTAGCTACTGCCTACGGACCCGTAGGTCTATGGTGGACTACTCATGCATCATCGGACAGGCACCAATGAGGATGATGAACCCCTCCGTGATGGTGTTAGATTGGATCTCGCGGTTCTAGAACTTGTAGCGGTTGGAAGTATTTTTCGTCGACTCCTCTAGGGTTTCTGGAATATTTGGGTTATTATAGAGCTCAGAGGTGGTGGAGGGGACTCCTGAAGGCGGCCACAACCCACCAGGGCAACATAAAGTAAATTTCTTTTTCATTTCAGGACTGGGCATCCCTATTACCGCCGTACTCTCGTGCAATGTCAAGTGAATAAACACTCATCTTGAGAATAACACATCTAGCATGGAAAAATATTGGACACCCCTACCGTTTCATGAGCGGTACAAGCACACAAAAAGGAAATTAATTTTGAAAATTAGAGATGGCACATACAAATTTGCTTAGAATAGCATGGAAATACCACATATAGGTAGGTATGGTGGACTCATAAGGCAAAACTGGGTTTAAGGATTTTGGATGCACAAGTAGTATTTCTACTTAGTACAAGTGGAGGCTAGCAAATAGATTGAGAAGCAACCAACCAAGAAACGAAAGTTCACATAAACGGGCATTGAGCATAACTAACACCGAATAATGCACCATAAGTAGGATGTAATTTCATTGCATAACTATTGACTTTCGTGCTTGCATAGGGAATAACAAACCTTAACACCAATATTCTTACTAAAGCATAATTACTCACCAACATGACTCACGTATTACTATCATCATGTCTCAAAACTATTACAAGGAATCAAGTTTAATTTGTCCAATGATCTTCATGAAAGTTGTTATTATATCCCCCTTGAATATCTATCACTTTGGGACGAGTTTCATATATTGCCATTGCTTTTGACAAGCTCAAATAAATTTAAGTGAAGAACATGAGCATAAAAATTTCATCTCTCAAAATAGTATAAGTGAAGCATGAGAGAATTTCTTCAAAGTTTACTAACTCTCAAATTTGTCTAAGTGAAGCATGAGAACATTTCTTCAAAAATTTAAAGCACACCATGCTCAAAAAGATATAAGTGAAGCACTAGAGCAATTCCATAGCTCAAAAAATTTAAGTGAAGCATATAGAGCAATTCTATCAAATCATAGCATAATTTTTGCTCTATGAAATAGGTGTGTCCAGCAAGGATACTAGTGACAAACTAAAAAGCAAATCAAGCAAAGACTCAAATCATACAAGACGCTCCAAGCAAAACTCATGATATGTGACGAATAAAAATATAGCTCCAAGTAAAATACCGATGGTCGTTAGAAGAAAGAGGGGATGCCACTCGGGGCATCCCCAAGCTTAGTTGCTTGTTTATCTTTGGATAATATCTTGGGGGTGCTGTAGCATCCCCAAGCTTAGGCTCTTTTCACTCCTTATTCCTTCATCCATCGTGATCTCACCCAAAACTTGAAAACTTCAATCACACAAAACTCAACAAAACTTTCGTGAGATCCGTTAGTATAATAAAGCAAATCACCACTCTAAGTACTGTTGCAAACTCATTCATATTTTATCATTGCATTATATCTACTATATTCTAACTTTACCATGGCATATACCCTTCAATACAAACCATAGATTCATCAAAACAAGCACACAATGCAACGAAAACAGAATCTATCTAAAACAGAACAGTCTGTAGTAATCTGTACTCTAACCATACTTATGTAACTCTAAAAATTCGGAAAACTTAGGACAACGTAAAGAGTTTGTATAGCAACACTGTGTTAAATTTCAGCTCATTATCACGCTCCAGTAAAAAATGAAAATTCTTGCACTGGAGTCAAAGTTTCCGTTTCAGATTCAGCATTGTTTGTACTCATCTTATGGATCATCCTAAAGGCTTTACTTGGCACAAACACTAATTAAAACATACTCCCTCCGTTCCTTTATATAAGGTGTATTTGTTTTTTAAAAAATCAAACGAGGCCATGTTTGACTGAGTTTCTAGGAAAATATATCAATATTCACAATATAAAATTTATATCATTTGAACCATCATGAAAAGTAGTTTCATATTTTATCTATTTGTTATTGCAGATGTTGTTAGTTTATTCTATAATTTTGGTTAAACATTCAAATGGTTGACTTGCATGGAAAACAATACACCTTATATTCTGGAACGGAGGGAGTAAAAAACACAATCATAACAGAAGCATAATTGTGTCAACACTCAAGAACAGAAAGAAAAAGATGAAAATAATTTTATTCATTGGGTTGCCTCCCAACAAGCGCTATCGTTTTACGCCGCTAGCTAGGCATAATGCATAGATTCAAGTATTGTCATCTTTAGTTTTTACCCCATAGGATGCTCTGATGATTGATTCATATGGTGGCTTAATTCTTGTTCTAGGGAAGTGTTCCATACCCTTTCTTAGTGGAAATTGAAATTTGATATTGCCTTCTTTCATATCAATCACGGCACCTATAGTGCGTAAAAACGGTCTACCAAGTATAATGGGACAAGACGGATTGAAACCAATCAAGAACAATAAAATATATGTGCACATAGTTCCTATTTGCAAGAATAAGAACATCATTAATTCTTCCCAAAGGCTTTTTAATAGTAGAATCCGCCAAGTGCAAATTAAGAGAACATTCTTCAATATTGGTAAGACCAAGCACATCACATAGAGATTTCGGAATTGTGGAAACACTAGCACCCAAATCAAATAAAGCAAAGCACTCATAATTTTTAATCTTGACCTTAATGGTAGGTTCCCACTCATCATGTAATTTTCTTGGAATTGAAATCTCTAACTCCAACTTTTCTTCAAAAGATTTCATCATGGCATCAACAATATATTTAGTAAAAGCTTTATTTTGTTCATAAGCATGGGGTGAATTTAACATGGACTGCAGCAAAGAAATACATTAAATCAAAGAGCAACTATCATAATTAAAATCTTTGCAATCCAAAATATTGGGCACATCACTAGTTAACGTTTTGACCTCTTCAAACCCACTTTCATCAATTTTTTCATCAAGATTTTCACCCTCCAAATTATTGGGACGCCTTCTTGCTAAAGTTGACTCTACTTCAGTCCCTTTGTCATCAATTTTAATATTAATAAACAAGGAATCAATAGAAGAAACACCAAGCACTTTAAGATCTTCATCATTTTGATGAGAGCAATCACTAGAAAACGCTTTTTCTAGAAATTCTCTTTTAGCTCTAAGCATAGCGGTTCTTTCTTACTTTCATCCATAGAAACATATAAATCTTTAATTGATTCATCAATCTTAGGTGCGAAAGCTTTCAACTTGAGATTTTCTACATCATGAGAAATTCTATCAATGCTTTTAGACATATCATCAATCTTATTCAACTTTTCTTCTATCGTAGTATTGAAAACTTTTTGAGCATTGATAAATTCTTTAATATTACTCTCAAGATCAGAGAGGTTCCTATTATTATTGTAAGAATAATTACCATAGGAATTACCATAATTATTAGAGGAATTTGTAGGAAAAGGCCTAGGATTAAAATTACCTCTATAAGCATTGTTATTAAAATTGTTTCGCGAGACGAAGTTCACATCTACGGAATCACTATTTTGCTCAATCAAAGTAGACAAAGGCACATCATTAAGATCAATAGGAGCATTTTTACTAGCAACCAACTTCATAAGAGCATCAACTTTTTCACTCAAAGTACTAATTTCTTCAACCGAATTAACCTTTTTACTAGTAGGTGCTCCTTCAGTATGCCATTGAGAATAATTTGCCATAATATTATCTAGCAATTTAGTAGCTTCACCCAAAGTAATTTCCATAAAAGTACCACCCGCGGCAGAATCTAAAAGATTTCTAGAGTCAAAATTCAATTCTGCATAATTTTTTTGTATGATCATCCAAAGATTTAAACCATGAGTAGGAAAATTTCTTAGCATCAATTTCATTCTTTCCCAAGATTGTGTAACATGTTCATGCTCAAGTTGCTTAAAATTCATGATTTGAGTTCTAAGGGAAATAATTTTCACGGGCGGAAAATACTTAGTAATAAAAGCATCCTTGCACTTATTCCAAGAATCGATACTATTGTGAGGCAAAGAAGAAAACCAAATTTTTGCACGATCCCACAAGGAGAAAGGAAATAATTTCAACTTCACTATATCATTGTCCACATCTTTTTTCTTTTGCATATCACACAATTCTACGAATGTGTTTAGATGGGACGCGGCATCCTCATTAGGAGTACCAGGAAATTGATCTTTCATGACAAGATTCAACAAAGCGACATTAATATCACAAGACTCCGCACTAGTGGCGGGAGGAGCAATCGGAGTACTAATAAAATCATTGTTATTGGTATTGGAAAAATCACACAATTTGGTATTTTCTTGAGTCATCGTGACTATGCAAACAAGATTGCAAGCAAACAAGAGATCTGACGAGAAAAAGGAAAACGAAATAGAGGGCGAATAAAACGACAAATTTGTGAAGTGGGGGAGAGGAAAATGAGAGGCAAATGGAAAATAATGTAATTGCAAGGAGATGAGATTTGTGATTAGGAACCTGATAGATATTGATGATGTCTCCCCGGCGCCAGAGATTGGCATGCTGAAGAGAGACTACTTTCGCACCTCCTCCCTGGCAATGGCGCCAGAAATTGCTTTGACGTGGCTTGAGACTGCGTCGGTATTTCCCCAAAGAGGAAGGGATGATGCAGCACATCGAAGTATTTCCATCATTTATGAAACCAAGGTTATCGAACCTAGGAGGAGGACCACACAATGCTATGTAAACAATACCTGCACACAATGAACAAATACTTGCAACCTGACGCGTAAGAGAGGTTGTCAATCTCTCAACGGTAAAAAGATAGATTAGGTGAAGTAGATTGGATAAATAGATCTCGCAAGAACAAAATAAAAAGAGGCAAATAAAAAGTGCGACAAAGTATTTTTGGGTTTTTGGAATAATATATCTGAAAACAAAAGTGGCAAAAAGATAGATCGGAAAGCAATATGTTGGAAAAGTAGACCCGGGGGCCATAGGTTTCACTAGTGGCTTCTCTCATGAGTATAGCACACGGTGGGTGAACAAATTACTATTGGGCAATTGATACAAGATCAAATAATCATGACGATATCCAAGACGATTGTCGGGGTACACACACAGGGGTGTTCGTTTCCCCTGACTTGTGCATGGACAATAAGCCTCCGGCCTTCATGGCCTGACCTCTCCGGGAAAAGCTACCACACCACCAATCAAGCCTTCAAGACCCAGACCCCGGCAGCAACGACCTACAGAAGGCTAAGCAAACGCCGGCAAGACTAATGCAACATCCCAGGTGGGGTCCAAGGCACGCCAGCCACGTCCCCGGAGCCTGTCGGGGACCGAGGCGCGCACATCTCAGGAAGACCCGGCAAGCCATCCCCCGGCAGGCGCGAGCTGATCGGCCACCGCTCCACCGCATCACGACGCCAGTCACTTGTCGATGCAGTGTCGAGCCCTCAGGCGGCTAAATGGCTCTCGCTAAGCACGTGGCGACGCACCGGAAGACAGATTATGCCCAGTTGACACCTGTCCAATAGCGTGTCAAGACCCTAAGCAACAGTCAGCTAAGCGGTGGCAAGAGTTTGCCGGGGATGCATCCCGGAGCGCCACCTAGTCTAGCAATCATGGTATTTTGTCCTAAATGCCAGAGTTAGGTATGATAAGCTCTGTTAGCTATCTAATCGCCAGATAAAGACTGTTTTGCCACTGTGGTTGCCCCTTGCACTATAAAAGGAGGCCCAAGGCAACCTAGCTCAAGATTCGGACCTTTGGACACTTGTACTCACGTAGTAGCTCTCCCCGACGGCAACCCTTGCTGGGATTGAGCACTGCGTGTTCTTCGTGTTCCTCTGATCAATCCACCAAAAGCAGGAGTAGGGTTTTACGCTTCACAGCGGCCCGAACCTGGGTAAAAACTCCAGCGTCCCGATCGTCATGTTGCCTCATGGTCTCCACTCTTTGTGCAACGTGACCCCCCCTTGCCAAACCAAAAAGGGGCCTCGGGTCCCATAGGTGATTGTGTGTATCCGTGCCCCGACATCTTTGGCGCGCCAGGTAGGGGGTGCGTCATTTGCGCGAACCCGAGTTCGTGAGCAGCGAGTCGATCTTCATCATCGTCTTCTTCATCCATGGCTCCCAAGAAGAAGACCGGTGCGATCATGTATCCGCCCACTTCCAAAGCCCTCTCGCACGCAGCCGCGAACGCCGTGCGTGCTACTGCGGCAGCAAATGAGGAGGGCATCGAGGGCAGTGCAACGGGTAAAGGTGACGTCGCCGTCGCATCCCCACGATCAAGACCAGAGCAAGGAACGCTAGAAGGGAATGAGCCCGCCTGACCCTAGGGAGGTGCAGCACAATCCGGTAGACCAACGAAAGAAAGTGGTATCTGGCTATACCCTTCTCCCCTTTCCTTCCCCACCGGTGATTGGTTCTGCACGGTGGCGGTACCATCGGTGTCGATAAACTCGCATGAGGTTCGGTCTTGCATTTGTTCCGCCAGGAATAAATCCCGAACCAAATGCTAGAGCGAATCCACCTGTTGGTGCCCCCGAAAGGCGAATCGCGACAAGGTCCTGCCTGCATATGCGTTCATCGCATAGGTCGCCGCGAGGCCGTTGGGCGCGAAGTAAAGGAGGGAGGGCTCGGCCATTCATGTTTTCTTCTCCGTTCCTGTCAGCTATGAACATATGTATCAACCCGACAGACTCGTGCCGCGGATTGTACTCATAGCTAACAGATCTCCAAGTTTGTCCATTTCTCCTCTCCTCGCGTTCCCTTCCTCTCAGGACAACAGTGGGTACACGCTCATGCGCGCACCAGGGAGCATGAAGAGAGAGGTGCCTGTGGCCGAAGGGAGAGGCTATGAACGCGAATACGCACGCACCAGGGCAAAAGAAAAGCCATGACAAAAGCTAAGTTGACATGGTTATCAACTTCCGTTAGAATTTTCATTTGCATACCCCTTCGTCGAACCACAAGTTTCGTATGATGAATCTTGCGTATGACGGAACCTTAGTGTTTGCTTGCGCCCGTGTTTTTTTTGAGCCTGCTCAACGAAATACGTGGCAGCATCAACACCGCCAAGGGAAACCTCACCAGCAGCGTGCCCTTGCCAGCAGAATGCTAAGGACCCGTTCCTCAGAGCAATCGCGGCAACACGTTGTTGGCGGGTAACCGGAACGCGCAAGAAAAATAAGCATACAAACGCCAGTGGAGAAACGAAGGGGATAGCATACGTTTGCGTAAAAACATCAGTTCAGCAAGCATTAAAAAAAGTGCATGCCCTAATACGAGATACCTACCGTGTCTTAAGTACAGGACGACATGACAACAAGGAAAGCTCAAAGTTAATTCCGGTGGCTCCCCTGGGTCCTTGAAACTATGAGGATCCTGTCAGCGAGGGGACCGACTTTCTTCACGGCGGCAGAGGTGTCGGCGCCCGACGGTAGCTTATTGAAACCATCGGAGAGGTCGAGCTCCAGGTGGAAGAAGGCGAGGTTGCTCAAGACCAGGAAGAGGGCGTCGCATGCCAGATTCCGGGATTCATTGGCAAAGTAGGCAGCTCTGTCTTCCTCGTACGTCTTCAACCCCTCGATCAAGCCGTCGAACAAGAGTGTCAGCTTGACGCTTGGAGCCTCGTGTCTACCGATGGTGAAGGCCCAACTCTTCATGTCCATCTTTGCAATCTGGGTAGTGAGGCACTCGGCGTTATTAACCATGCTCTTGATCCAGAGGTCGCGCTTCTTAATTACATTCTCCAGCTTTTCTTTAGCATCCTTCTGGAGGGTCTTCGCGCTGTTCACATCTGTCAGCAACAGTTTCTCGCTAGCCCCGGCAGATTCAAGGTCTTTCTCCAAGGAAGCAATCCTGGATTTCATGTCAAAAATGGTGTCGTTGGCGGCATCAAGACCTTGGCTCTTGGAGGAAAGCTGTGATTGAGCCTCTCCCAGGGTAGCTTCTGCCTTTCGTGCTTCCTCCTTGAGGGTCTCGATCTCCTTGGTGCTCCCGGCAAGATGCTCTGTCAGCTTGGTCAATTGGACTTAAGTTTGGCCCTGGCGGTAGATGCAGCAGCTAGCTCGTTAGCCACCTTCTTCACTTCAGCAGCGGACTCCAGGGAAAGTGCATTAAGGGTGGTCTTGTGGCTGTCCTCTAGCTCCTTGGTACGCTGCCGGACGCGAGCCTCCAGCTCCTCATCCTTGTCATGGAGAGTGGCCTCGAGGGCTCCTTCCCGGGAAGAAATGCTCTTCTCTCTGGCGTCCAGAAGTGCTTCGCGCTCTGCTAGTCAAGCCTTCCAAGCGACAACATCCTCGTTGGCCATGGATAGCGTCTCATGCTGCCTCTTGAGAGAATGGACCTGCCGGTTATACCACTCCCGCAGCTCGCTCCCTTTATTCCTCAGCTGCTGGTCCATGAGCTCGGCCGAGTCACGCTGCTCCTTGACCGCCTGCCACTTGAGGCTATACCTGCTCTGCACATCCTTGAGCCCTGCTGCTATGGATTCCAGAAAAGCCAAATCCTTGGCGCCATCAACACTGCCATTAGCTCCTTCGATCTTCTGGGCCAGCGGTGCCAGGATTCTATTGATTTCCTTGTCAAGGTCAACGCCCGCTGAAAAGGGTGAGCCAGGAAATGAGGGACCCAGCTGAGCAGTGACCAACGCCAGGTGGCTCTGGGGAGATCGCAGAGCTGATGCCAGGGGATAGCTAGGCGTGGAGGGCCCCATGGACTGAAGGGGAGTCTTCTCCTCAACCACTGTATCCGGGCCAGGCGCACTGCCGGGGTTTAGCTCCGTCCCTTCTGAGGATCCCTGGACGTCCCCGGTAGCCTGCCCGTGTTCCTCCGTGGCAGCGATCTTCATCGCCTCCGCGGCAGCATCCTTCCCAATGTCAACCACCTCTTCCAGCAACTCAGGCTCTTCAAGTAGCGGGGTTGTGGATTAGAGCAACAAACAGAAGTATGGAAATCAGAAATCAATAAGGCACGTAAAGGGAGAATACAAGGAAAGAAAAAATAACGGCAAGTGCGATACCCGATGGAGGTTGCTACGGAAGGACATCCCCTTCCCCGGCAACATCAGTTGCCGGCGCGCGGTCTGTCACCGTCCCTTCAGCGGACCTCAACACGGGCAAGCTCTTCAGTGGAGGCCTTTGCCGGCGAATCTTTCTCGCAGGCGACGGTTGACAAGAAATCTTGGATGGGAGGTTCCTCCTGGCGAGCCTCTCCCTGATATTTTTCTCCCGTCTCCTTGTCGAGTGAAGGGAGACATCCTTCCTCATCCCTGTTAATGGACGAGGCCTGCACTTGGATTTCGCGAAGAGGGCTGGACCGGGGGCTAGGCGTAGGGTTCTCCTCCACGTCTCCTGCCGGGCTCATGCCTACCGCGGAATCCAGCCCTGCTGCGGATTTGGCCCGCTTGGTCCTATGCGCAAGGGTCTCCTCGTCCTCATCCCTGTCAGAATCAACCATACAAAAATCAATCGAGAAAATCAAGGATAAAGACTTCGACAAAGATTTTAATCGAATGACTTACTCCGAGGCGATAAGCATGGAGCCCAGCTCGTACGACGCAGATGGCGGAGTTGATCTGCCCCTTTTCAGAGTTGCGGGGGCAGAGCTTGGTGGAGGGATCAGGACTTTCGGCAAGGGCGAGCCTGGCGGAGAAGTTGGGCTTGACGGGGGGCTGGGGTCCGCCCCTATGACCCTCCATCGCTTGACGGGAGAAGCTTTGGCTTGAGAAAGGCGGGAGGATTGGCGGCGTGTTACCTCGCGCCCGCCTCCCTTGGAGGTCGTCTTCTTCACCTTCGAGGGGCCCCGCGAAGATGCAGGGGTCGTTGATCCTCAATTGACGCATTGGCAAAGGCGGCGCCCTGGTTCTGGATGTTGAGGGCCCATTTCGAGCCCCTCTTCCTCCACCTCCGGCTCATTCACCTCCGTCGCTTCGGTCCCCTCCTGGGTTCCTGTCGCCGTGGCTTGGGAACCCCCAGCCCTGGCAGACTAACCCGGCAGCCTCCCCCAGAGCAGGATTTCGGCTCTCCTCTTCGAAAGAGTTGTCATCTTCGGATTCCACCTCCGCCTCTTCCCTGGAAGCTGCTCCCTTGGCGGCTCTTACACCCTTGTCTTCCGCAATTCGAGCGGCGATGAAGGCCCTCTCCGCCGTCCTGGTTGGTGCGGTCAGGTCATCCTTCGGCCTGGAAGCCCTTTCCTCCAGATTGGAGACCCACTCCATCTCACTCTCCAGGGCGGGCAGCTCCCAATCAGGCTTGACTCCGGAGGCGTCGCAATGAGGCATCCATTGCATGATCTGATTCCGAGCGGAGCTGCGGTGCAAAGGGATGACTCCTACCGGCAAATGGAATGGCCCGAGGCGGCCGAACAGCTGATCGCACAACCACTAGTGGCCATAAACCGTCAGGTTGTTGGCAGGGCCTGGGTACAATCGCATCCAGTCGACAGGGCCATTGAACTCCCATGCAAGCCTGTCCCTCTTCTGCAACGGTGCAATGCGGCAACGGAGGAAGTCAGCCCCCACATGCTCGATGGTCAGCCCTGCAGCTATAAGACGGATGATCCTGTTCAGCGCCAGGCGGAGCTTGCCGTCGGTGAGGCCTGACTTGCCCCAGTCACTACCGCGCGTAACACATCCGGTCCGCGCCAAGAAGAACGCGAGGGCCTTGTCATCCTTGATCCAGCACCAGTCGCCCTTTCATTCTTCCCACTTCCCACGCTGCTGTCCAGGAAGGTAATCCCAGTCATCGTTCCTACTCCGGGGAATCCATCTTATATTCCTCCAGCGGTGGGATCTGTCCTCAATCCGAGGAACGAAGAAATGTCTGAACAAGTCCACATTGGGGGCGACTCCGACGAAGTTCTCGCACAGATGGGCGAAAATTGCCATACACGCCATTGAATTGGGCGTGAAGTCCAGAAGGTGGAATCCGTACGCCGCCATCATGGCACAGAAGAAATCAGAGAAGGGAGGAGAGAGGCCGCAGTAGAAGTACGCGTAGAAGAAGCGGTACAAATCTGATGGCTTCTTCTCCTTGGGGCTGTCCGGCAGGACCACAGGTGCTCCATGCCCCTTCATCGCCCTCCCCTACATATAGGCATACCTGCTGATCAAGGTATTGCCATCCAGGCTCGATGGGGAAATAACCACATCTCCCTGTCGCCGCTTCTCCAGCTCTTCCGCTTTCTTCTTCCTCTCCTCGACCACTAGGTCTGTAGATGCGGCCGTCTGCTTCCCCTTGTTGGAAGCCGTCTTCCGCCCCATCCCTAAGAGCTTTCAAGGGCGGCGGGCGATCTAGTAGCACTCGGCGGGCCGGAAGTGGCGGCGGGAGCGGTTTTTCTCTTGGCTTGAGGAGGAAGATGAAGGACGGAGAAAAGGATGCGAATGAGTGGCACCCCTGTGCATTGCCCTTTTTATTCAGGGGGACTCACATGGGGGCTGGCTCCTCGCCATCTTTTCGGAAAACTACCGTTTTATTACTGGCAACGGCTACTATTCCACATTCCCCATGACCCGCGATAATTGCGCGGAGTGGACGTGGGACGGGAGGGCAGCATCCCTTCGACGCGTGTCCGTGCACTGTTTGGGGCCTAACCCAACATGCCAAGCGACACGTATGGCTCAGGCCCGAGGGCTTCTTTCGGGGTACACAAACAGGGGTGTTCGTTTCCCCTGACTTGTGCACGGACAATAAGCCTCCGGCCTTCATGGCCTGACCTCTCCAGAAAAGCTACCACACCACCAAGCAAGCCTTCAAGACCTAGACCCCGTCAGCAATGACCTACAGAAGGCCAAGCAAACGCCGGCAAGACTAACGCAACAGCCCAGGTGGGGCCAAGGCGCACCAGCCACATCCCCGGAGCCTGCCGGGGACCGAGGCATGCACTTCTCAGGAAGACCCGGCAAGCCATCCCCCGGCAGGCGCGAGCTGATCGGCCACCGCTCCACCGCATCACGACGCCAGTCACTTGTCGATGCGGTGTCGAGCCCTCAAGCAGCTAAATGGCTCTCGCTAAGCACGTGGCGACGCACCGGAAGACAGATTATGCCAGTTGACACCTGTCCAGTAGCGTGTCAAGACCCTAAGCAGCAGCCAGCTAAGCGGTGGCAACAGCTTGCCGGGGATGCATCCCCGAGCGCCACCTAGTCTAGAAATCATGCTATTTTGTCCTAAATGCTAGAGTTAGGTATGATAAGCTCTCTTAGCTATCTAATCGCCAGATAAAGACTGTTTTGCCACTGTGGTTACCCCTTGCACTATAAAAGGAGGCCCAAGGAAACCTAGCTCAAGATTTGGACCTTTGGACACTTGTACTCACGTAGTAGCTCTCCCCGACGACAACCCTTGCCGGGATTGAGCACTGCGTGTTCTTCGTGTTCCTCTGATCAATCCACCAAAAGCAGGAGTAGGGATTTACGCTTCACAGCAGCCCGAACCTGGGTAAAAACTCCAGCGTCCTGATCGTCGTGTTGTCTCATGGTCTCCGCTCTTTGTGCAACGTGACCCCCCTTGTCGAACCACAAAGGGGCCTCTGGTCCCGTAGGTGATCGTGTGCATCCGTGCCCCGATAGCGATGATCATTATATAGGCATCACGTCCAAGATTAGTTGACCGAAACGATTCTGCATCTACTACTATTACTCCACACATCAACCGCTATCCAGCATGCATCTAGTGTATTAAGTTCATGGAGAAACGGAGTAATGCAATAAGAACGGTGACATGATGTAGACAAGATCTATTCATGTAGGAATAGACCCCATCTTGTTATCCTTAATAGCAACGATACATGCGTGCCTCGCTACCCCTTCTGTCACTGGGAGAGGACACTGCAAGATCGAACCCATCAGAAAGCACCTCTTCCCATGGCAAGAAAAATCGATCTAGTTGGCCTAACTAAACCAAAGATTCAAAGAAGAAATACGAGGCTATAAGTAATCTTGCATATAAGAGATCAAAGAAGACTCAAATAATATTCATGGACAGAAACTGATCATGAACTCAAAATTCATCGGATCCCAACAAACACACCACAAAAAGTCATTACATCAAATAGATCTCCAAGAGACCATTGTATTGAGAATCAAAAGAGAGAGAGAGAAAGCCATCTAGCTACTGCCTACGGACCCGTAGGTCTATGGTGGAGTACTCACGCATCATCGGAGAGGCACCAATGAGGACGATGAACCCCTCCGTGATGGTGTTAGATTGGATCTCGCGGTTCTGTAACTTGCGCCGGATGGAAGTATTTTTTGTCGACTCCACTAGGGTTTCTGGAATATTTGGGTATTTATAGAGCTCAGAGGCGGTGGAGGGTACTCCCGAGGTGGCCACAACCCACCAGGGCGCGCCCGGGGCCTCTGGCGGAGCCCTGGTGTCTTGTGGGCCACCTGGGCCCCCTCTCGGGTACTTCTTTGGCTCTCTAGCTTTCTTCTGGTCCAAAAAAATCTCCAAAAAGTTTCGTCGCGATTGGAATCCGTTTGGTACTGATATTCTGCGAAGTAAAAAACAAGCAAAAAACAGCAGCTGGCACTATGTCAATAGGTTAGTCTGAAAAAATGATATAAAGTTGCTATAAAATGATTGTAAAACATCCAAGAATGATAATATAACACATGGAACAATAAAAAATTATAGATATGTTGGAGACGTATCAAAGGTACATCACAAAGAGGGAAATATCTGAAAACTGGAGACTGAAAACCGAGGAAAAGGCAGAAAAATCACCAGACTACAGATGACCTGAAACTTCATGGAGAATTTTTATTGAATATTTAACAATTTCTGGGCCAAAAATATACCAGAGTGGGGCTACCAGCTGGTGACAAGCCAACAGGGCGTGCCCTAGGCCACGCCCTGATGGCTTGTGGGGCCCCTGCTGGCCTCCTGACGTCCCTCTTCTCCTATATGGTGTGTTTTACCCTAGAAAAAATCATAAGCAACCTTTCGGGATGAAGCGCCGCCGTCTCGAGGCGGAAACCTGGGCAGAGGCCCTTTTGCACTCCAGCAGTCAGATTCTGCTGTGGAAATTCCTCTCTGGGAGGGGGAGATCGAAGCCATCGTCCTCACCAACGCTTCCTCCTTCGTGGGATGACCAATTCTCATCAACATCTTCACTAACACCATCTCATCTCCAACCCTAGTTCATCCCTTGTATTCAATCTTTGTCTCAAAAGCTCAGATTGGTACCTTTGGGTTACTAGTTGTGTTGATTACATCTTGTGGTTGATGCTTATTGGATTACTTGGTGGAAGATATTTTGTTCATTATTTTTACACCTCTCATCTTGAGCATGTTGATGATGTGTGAGTAGTTACTATTGCTCCTGATGACGGGGGAGAAGTCTTGTTATAAGTAATCATGTGAAGTTGGTATTCGTTCGATATTTTGATGATATGTATGTTGTTACTTCTCTTAGTGGTGTCATGTGAACGTCGACTACATGACACTTCACCATGTTTTGAGCCTAAGGGAAGTCATTGTGGAGTAACAAGTAGATGATGGGTTGCTAGAGTGACACAAGCTTAAACCCCAATTGATGCGTTGCTTCATTAGGGGCTGATTTGGATCCACATGTTTCATGCTATGGTTAGATTTATCTTAATTCTTCTTTCGTAGTTGCGGATGCTTGCGAGAGGGGGTAATCATAAGTAGGTTGTTAGTTCAAGTAAGAACAACACCTTAGCACTAGTCCACCCACATATCAAATTATCAAGTAGCGAACGCGAATCAACTCAACATGATGAAGGACTCGACAGAAATTCCCATGTGTCCTCGGGAGCACTTTCTTAATATAAGAGTACTTCTAGGTCTGCCCTTTGCTATAAAAAGGATTGGGCTACCTTGCTGCATCTTTGTTACTATTTTCACTCGTTACTTGTTATGAATTATCTTGCTACAAAACTATCTATTATTGTTACTTATAACACTTGCAGAGAATACCTTGCTGAAAACCGCTTCTCATTTCCTTTTGCTCCTCGTTGGGTTCGACACCCTTACTTATCGAAAGGACTACAATTGATGCCCTATAATTGTGGGTCATCACAAATCCATTGACATGGAGCACATGAGCAACAATCCTCACTCAGAGTACTTCGTTGAAGCTCATGCTCTCTGCAAGCAGTGGGGTCTGCTTCCCATAATCCTCACAAGGATTTTGACTACGAGATTGTGGCTCAGTTCTATGCCACCGTTCACTTTTACAATGATGATGCAAGGAACTTGACATGGATGACTGGTGGCAGAACATTGAACTCCGACTAGAAGACCTTCATGAACTCTTTGGGCTATGTTGATTCAGGGCTGGATGACCCTGTTGGTCTAAGGCCACACACTGAAGTTGTGGCCATTCACAAGTCCAAGCTTATTCACTATTCCAGGGTGGTGAAGACTGCCAAGGGCAGACGCACTGAGCTCATTCCATTTCTCGATATTATGCATCGTATCTTTCGCAACACTCTGTTTCCTCGCATTGGGAAGAAGGATCAGGTGCACTCTTACCTTGTGAATCTGCTGTTGATGTGCACGAAGGAGAGAGGCAGAGAATCGACTCTGGATGTTTCCCACATCATGTGGAGGGAGATTCGTTCAGCGGTTCTTGACAGGAAGGTGCCTATCTATGGCCCTTATCTTTTTAAGCTTATTGAGGATACTTGCTCTGCGCCATTCCCTGGTTAGCCTCTAGTGACTGAACACATCGTGAACCACGATATTCTTAAGCTCCGTGTGAAGGAGGATTGGGGAATTGCGCCTTTTGTTCCTGAGATTGCACCCACCGACTCTGATGATGAGCCAGAGCCTGACTACACAGATGACACTTATGCTCCACCGTCTGAGACTGTTCCCTCGTGGGCTGCCAAGCTCAAAACAAAGATGAATAATCTTCTCTGCTTCCAGATCAAGGGACAATACAAGGCTCATGTGGAGGCCAAGAAGGCTTGCAGCCGTGATAAGATGATCATGAGGAAGATTGGTTTGCCTGTTGACAGCGGCTCAGAAGACAAGATCACTGATGAAGAAGTGTGGGTCACGAAGAACTGTCCATGGGCTAAGTCAGAGGAGGAGGATGTTGATAAGGAGGATGATGACGAGCATGAGGATTAATCGCTACCATGAGATTACCATCACTTTGACTCGTTTTAGTCCTATGTGCCCCTTATGGCGTCTCGATGCCAAAGGGGGAGAGAGTGTTTAGGGATTTGCTGGATTTGTCGAGTCACGAGTGTTTTTATTTTTTATCTGCGCACTTCTCTCTCGTGAACTCGACTGTTTGCTTGCTTTGGTTTATGCTGTCCTGACTTATGAGTACTAAAGTATGGTGTAAGAGATATGATATCTCTCCTACCCTGTTATGTCTACATTAGTTATTATGTGAGATTATGTTTCCTATGCTTGCTTAGTCACTTATTACTCATATTCTGTATGTGCAAGTATATGTCCGTGTCTATAAAATATAGGG
Source organism: Elymus sibiricus (assembly GCA_039707655.1). Taxonomy (NCBI): domain Eukaryota; kingdom Viridiplantae; phylum Streptophyta; class Magnoliopsida; order Poales; family Poaceae; genus Elymus; species Elymus sibiricus. The sequence continues at coordinate 194,779,751 of CM077667.1, read as the reverse complement.
GGAGTGTTGATCCTGGTGTGTGCTCTTTGCATTCCAAAAGCACATTAAAATAGAGCACACATCTAGGAGGAGCCTGTCTATATTTTGTAGATGTTGGGTTTGCCTAAGTCTTACTGCTTATCTTAAATTGGCAAATCCCATGTTGTCATCAACCCTCCAAAAAGGGGGAGATTGTAAGAGCATAATTTTCCCCAAGTAGTTTAGGTGGTTGATGCAATGCTCTTGCGGACTAATCGTGTGCATTAAGCTTTCAGAGATTATCAGGTGACATGAGACGGTTTTCATCCCCTCAGTTGTTAAAAGAGAAGACGACGTTTTTCTATCGATTTAGTGTTGGTGGACTTGAGTCGTAGGAAAAATCCGTACTATCAAGAGGGGATCCACATTTGGAAAGGTTGGGAGGAACTATCACGTACACTTGCACCCCAATCTCTTTCCAGGCTCAATGGAGTTGCTTCCTACCCCCTTGGCCCCTAAGTGACATATAAGTGGAAGTATCGCTCCAAAGAGCGGTAGTACCGCTCCAGCGGTACTGCCGCCCTGCGGTACCGGGGCTACTTCCGCTTGTATTTTCCTTCTGGTGTTCTCGGGTGGCCTTGCCCTTTATTAGCAGAAGTACCGCTGGAACGGAGCGGTAGTATCGCTCGGGCGGTACTACCACCCTCCACTTCCGGCCCCACTTCCACTTATTTTATGCTCTCTGATGTCTTTGGCACTCGAGCAATTTTTGAGTGGTAGTAACTAGCGGAAGTACCGCTCTGAGCGGTACTGCCGTACAACCATCCTCTTCGACTGCTAAGTCTGGGCTTCCTATAGTGCTAAGCGGAAGTACCACTGGCGGGAGCGGTAGTACCGCTCCGGCAGAACTACCGCCTCCCTGGCTCACGTCAACTGCCTGTGAAGCCCAGTTCTTCCATGCAAGCGGAAGTACCGCTCTCCCGAGCGGGACTACGCTTATGCATGACTAGTGGGTAGAAAACGGTCAGATTTTCTTCGACTATATAAGTGGGTCTTCGTCTCCAATTGGACTCACCTCTTTTCCCCCAAAAGCTCCATTGTTGCTCCTAAGCTCATTCTTGCCCGATCTCTCTCCCTAGCCATCGATTCTTGTTGATGCTCTAGGGTTTGGAGGAGAAGGCCTTGATCTACACTTCCACCAAGAGAAATTTGATTCCCACCACTAATCCCTTGCGGATCCTGTTACTCTTGGGTGTTTGAGCACCCTAGACGGAAGAGGTCACCTCGAAGCTATATTCCATTGTGGTGAAGCTTTGTGGTGGTGTTGGGAGCCTCCAATTAAGTTGTGGAGATTGCCCCAACCTTGTTTGTAAAGGTTCGGTTGCCGCCTTCAAGTGCACTACTAGTGGAATCACGACATCTCTCATTGTGTGAGGGCGTGAGGAGAATAGGGTGGCCTTAGTGGCATCTTGGGGAGCATTGTGCCTCCACACCGCTCTAACAAAGACATACTTCCCCTCAAAGGGAAGGAACTTCGCTAACACATCCTCGTCTCCATCGGTTCCACTTGTGGTTACTTCTTACCTTTACTTTGTGCAAGATTTACCTATCTTGTATCCTTTGCTTGCTTGTGTTGTTATTGTTGTTAGCATAATATAGGTTGCTCACCTAGTTGCATATCTAGACAACCTATTTGTTGCTAAACCTAATTTCCTAAAGAAAATTTTAAAATTGGTAGTTGCCTATTTGTCGGATTTCGGGCTCCGCAAAACCCGAAGAGGTTCGAACTCAGGGGCGTGTGCGAAGATCCCAACCAGCTTTGGCCCCAATCGCCACTCACTCAATCTCGTGGAAGAAGATTAACACGCGTGGATTTACCCAGGTTCGGGCCGCTGCGAAGCGTAAAACCCTACTCCTGCCTTTTGGTGGATTGCCTCACGAGGAGGTTTGTGGATGAACTGGTACAGTGGTGAGCTACCTCGTGAGGGCTCTCTGGTGGTTTCGGATCCGTCCTCTACGGTGCAGCCTAGCCTCTATTTATAATGGCCCGGGTCCTCTTCCCTTATCGCACTGTTGGGAAGGGATCCCACAACGGCCAAATTCGAAAGGGGATAGGAGGTACATCTTATCCTGACGAAAGGTGGTTTTCGCCTGCAAAGTAGCTGGTAGTGACGCGGAGGTGGGCTCGGCGGTGACATCCGCCCTGCCGTGCCCGTTGGCCTGGTCTTGTTACACCAGAAAGGAAACCTTTGGTGGGACGCCTCGGGAACCTGCGTACGTCCTTGCCTCCTTTGCACCAAAGAGGAAACTGTCTTCTCTGTGCGCGCTGGTGCTCGCCAGGCTTGACTTGCGTCACTCCCGACCTCGCGAGTCCGGGTGCTGCATAGAGATCTCCGCTCCTCGGGAGGCAGCCTGGGATGGCCTCCTCTCTCCAGGGGTCCTGGCGCTGTCCTCCTCGCGTGGGCGGGGATCTCGTGAGGGCCTTGCCTTGAGTGTAGCCGCACCGGGCCGTGCTGGTTGTCGAAGTGGGCCATGCCCTGGGCTGCAGGCAGGCAAGTCTGGGTACCCCCGTTCCCAGGACGCCGACAGTAGACCCGGGCCCACGGTGCGCTCGAGTTGGCTTCGGGGCGAAGCCGAAGAAGATGGCCCGAAGCGCCGTGGGCCCCAATTGACTGCGGGCCAGGCCTGGCGAGTGGTGCGCCGCCGGGTGCGGTCGTCTCCGCTCCCGTGTCTCCTCGGCAACTGCCCGAACCGATAAAAGCCTGACGCCCGGTGCCAAGCCATTATTGTTTTCCTTCCCTGTGCTCTTGCTCCTTCGTCCAGATCCCCATCTTCTGCGAGAACTCCTCCAGATCTCAGCGCCGTACCTTCCTTCCCCTTGCTTTCTTGTTCTCTAGGACCTCTCGATTTCGCCCGCCGGCAAGTCAAAAACCGAAGCTCAAGGCTCTGTCTCCGCTTCCGCCTCGCCGGCGCTCTCGGAGTCCGCCATAGTGAAGGATGGGGACCTTGCCCCGGTGCTTCCGTTGACAGCGGATGGCACCGATGAGTGTGGGCGAACCTGGATATGTTGCGGCTCCGCGGAGCAGCACAGCCTGGCCAAGTCAGCCTACTCCTTCTTCCTTCACAGCATCTTCTCCGGGCTCGTTCCGCCCTTCTCAGAGTTCTTCACCGCCCTCCTCGGGCACTATGGGATCCAGGCCCTCCATCTCCAACCCAACTCCATCCTGCTCCTGTCTGTCTTCGCCTTTTACCGCGAGGCCTTCGTTGGCGTGAAGCCTTCAGTGGCCCTCTTCCTCCATTTCTTCACCTTGCAGCTTCACGATGGCGCTCAGCGGTCAGCATGCGTCTCCTTCGTCGCGGTTTAGAGCGGGAACATGCTCTTAAAGGCCAGGAAGAAGGTGGAGAACTTCAGGCACCGCTGGGTCTTCTTGGATGTCAAGGGCCTCAACTCCCGCCTGGAGCTTCCGAGTGGGCTGCCGGAGAAGACTCCTGCGTGGGGCTCCGCGAAGCTCAACGACCCCCGGGCCAAGCCCGTCCTGGAGCGGATCTCCCGAGAGATCAGCGCCAGGAAGTTGACCGGGGGGATGATAGTGAAGGAGTTCCTGGCGCAGCGCCTGGCACCGCTCCAGGCTCACTCGAAGCCCATGTGGGACTACCAGGGCGGTGGAGACGGCATCAGGCTTCGATCCGCACGCCTGACCACCGGGAAGCTGAACAGGGCTATGGCGACCTTGCTCAACGGCGACCCAGGGGACCCCGGGGACCTCCTCGAGGCCTACGCCCCACTGTACTGCCGCAGCGATAAGGCCGACTTGGTCGCCGCCATGCCCTCCTTCCACGAGCTGGGGCTCTCTCCGGCCGAGTGCCCTAGCTCCCCAGTGACTGTGTCCTTCGACGACACCGCGGGTGAGGATGACTCAGAGGAGACCGCGGGTAACGATCTGGAGGAGGTGTCCCCTCCCTCGCGGAGCACGCTCCTCCGCGGCTTTGAAGATGACGACGATGCTGGTGACCCCCTAGCTCCAAGTCCTCCGTGATTCACCAGGGTCCTCAGGGGGCCAGGACCCACTCCTCGGGCCGCGAGGACCGCCGGCTGGGCGACCTCGAGGAAGCGCGAGGCTGGGCCTCCTCCGGAGCGCCCCCTTGCGCCAGTGAGACGACTGAGGCGTCCGCCTCGCCCCTGCCTGAACCGCAGCCTGTGGGTGAGGTGGTCGCGTCCGGGGCGGGTATGGCTTCCCTGGCTGCGGTCCTTGCGGGCGACGCCTCTGCTTCCCTGCATGGTGGCGTCTCCCCGGAGAAGGGAGAGGGCATTCCTGCCTTCGCCGAGGTGGAGAAGAAGAGGAAGTGGGTCGACGTCGAAGAGTAAGTAGCCCTGCTTGGTTTTCGGCTGCTCGCTGGCGGCTCGCGTGCTCACGGTCCCTTTTAGGCTTGGTAACCAGGAGCGCCGCCGTGCTGAAGGTGAAGAAGAAGAAGGCGGGCGTCAAGCCGAAGGTGCCTTTCGACGTGACGCCCGTTCCTGGTGCCCTGCCGACGCCTGATGAGGAGCCGGATGTCGTGGGCGAGGAGGCTCACGGGGCGACTCTACTTGTTGCGGCCGCGGAGCCCCCGACGCCCGTTGGAGAGGCTGCTTCTGTCCCTGGGGTGCGTCTGTGCTGCTGCCTGAGAGGCCAGCCCCCGAGGGCCGGCTGGCCGAGGGGCCATCCGTCCTCACCTTGTCTGAGGTGGTGCCGCAGCCTTTGGCGCCCTTAGCCCGCAACGCTCCTGCCTTCCTGGAGGCGGCGCCCGCCGTTGCGCAGATGCCTCCTTCGGGACAGGCCCTGGCGCCTCCAAGTTGTGGTCTTTTGGCCGAGTCAGGCACCCTGGAGGGGGCCTACGCCGCTTTGGATCAGGTTCGGGACGATCTCCGAAGCGCCGGCGGTCGCCTCGTGAAGGAGCGCTTGGGGCTCCTTTCTGGGTGGCTCTAGGCCGACGCCGCTGCCATGGCAGTGTGGAGCCAAGACGAGGCCGCCGCTGCTGAGAGCAGGTAGAAAACCGCGTCATCCAAGGCGGCTCGCGACGCGACGCTGGTCGATGCAGCGTCTGCTGTGAAGCGCTGCGGTGAAGCGGAGGTTAGCTTGAAGGCTCTTCAGGAGGAGAAGACTGCGCTCGCGGAACAGCTCCGCCAGCGGGAGGAAGACCTCAAGATCTGCGAGGCCAAGTTTGTCGACCATGACTCCGCGCTGTCCAAGGCGATGGCCGACCAAGCCACGGGGCGCGAGCATCTGGACAAGCTGAAGGAGGAAGTAGCTGCTGAGAAGGCTCGGCTCGACGCCAGGGAGAAGGCCCTTGGGGCTGCTGTGGAGAGAAAGGCTGCGGAGCACGATGCCCCCCCTCCGTCGAGCTCAGGCTCCGCCAGGCGCTGCACTCCATCTGCCGGGGGGATTCGCGGAACCCCTGGTAGCTCCTGAGAGCGGCTTCGCGGGGCTCTCTTCAAAGCTCGCCGAGGTGCTCGAGGGTGCCGTTGCCAGGGTGGAGACCGTCTTGGAGAGTGAGTGCGGCGACCTCTTCTCTGCGGCCGCGACCCGCGTCTTCAGCCACCTCCACCTTCGCGATCCGGCGCTGATGAAGAAGTTTTCCTGTGTCGCTGTTCCCTCGCCTCCTACGTTTGCGAAGGTCAATGACGACGACGATAGCTGCAGCGATGTTGATGACGAGCTCCCCGCGGTCGGGGCATGCAGCGGTGTCAGCTCCTCCTCCTTGATCCTTTCCTGCAACATTTATCGTGCCTCGCGGAGGCGTTAGACTTGTTTGCGTTTTCGGAGACATTCAATGTTTGTAATGACTGTTTAAATTGTGTGGTTTCCTTCCTCGCCTAGTTTCCTTCCTGTTTGCTGTAGTGCTCTGCGTCGGCAGGGCCCTATCCCGTGCATACCTCAACCGCTGTTGGGGCGTCCGGATCACCAGGACGAGACCAAGGGGTGAGGGGCTACGTGACCAGTGAGGCCCCTGAGTCGCGATGCTCAGGGGTCCCCTTTGACGTACGAGCAGCCCTCATGAAGGGAACATGGCGATGACGGGGTTAATTTGGAGATTTGGAGCGCCTTGAGCTCTGCTTCGGCAGGGCCCGGTCCCGCGCATACCTCAACCGCCGTTGGGGCGTCCGGATCACTAGGACGAGACCAAGGGGTGAGGGGCTACGTGACCAGTGAGGCCCCTGAATCGCGATGCTCAGGGGTCCCCCTTGACGTACGAGCGGCTCACATACCTTTCCTCGCCAGCTTTTGCCTGAGAGGGACGCGTGAAGACCAGGTATCGGGGACCTGGGGAGGTGGCGCGCGCCAGGCCCGGCCTGAGCGTAGCCCCCGTGCAGCCCCCTCGCGCGGGCATCCCACGGGAATGCTGCGAGACGGGGCCGTGAGGGGCCATCCTGAGGCTGGATGCTGCCGCTAGGGCGCCCTCAGTTGTTTAGCCACCAGCGCGGAGCATGGGGCTTCCATGTTGCGTGGGCATAGCTGCTGAGCGACAGTGTCGTCCGCCAGCGCGGAGCCTGGGGCTTCCACTTGGACGTGGGAAGGGGGGGCTCGGCTCCTGAGCCCCCCAGGCGTGTATAGCCCATTAAGTTCACATGCGTGGTCTGCACGGTAGAACTGGGAGGTGTATCTGGGCACTCGAGAGCCAGCGCGGGTCTCACGGGGCCCTACCTCAAAGGCGGGTTGTGCCTGAATCTTCTGGTAGGAGGTGCGTGAATCTTCTGGTAGGTTGCAATCCCTGTACATTTTTGGAGAAACCTGCGCCGAGTGAATTTCCGAGGGCCATCGCATGAGAAGGCCAAACACCAATGACCCCTGGAGGTGACGTGAGCGGGGCCGGCCCGCAAGACAGAGCTCGGCCATTAGATTTGTCGACGCTGCAGGGACGGACCCGAGCACAGACGCCGTGCCCAGTCTTCTCATGCGACAAACCCGAGGAGAAAACACCCGGCGCGTGGCTCCGGTGGCGGCGAAACGCCGACTATGGTTGGAGGAACCGTGCCGCACGCCCTGACTCACCCACTCCCGATTAGCTCATGCGAGGACGTAGCACCAAGGGCCATGGGAGGTGACGTGCACGGGGCTGGCCCGCGAGACAGAGCTCGACCGCTTGGATTTGCCAACGCTGCAGGGACGGACCCAAGCACAGACGTCGTGCCAGCCCTTAATCACGAGGCCGTCGAAAGCGGGATTGTTAGGGTGCGGCGACATTCATGGTGGCGAAGCACCGAGCATGCAGTTTGAAATACTTAGGAAATTTATCAAATGCATAAGAGGTTTTTATACAAACGCAAAAGACGCGGCTGCAGGGACGAGCCCTAACTGCCTGAGGATAATGCTGCCCAATGGGTGCCCTCAATCTGAACAAAACAAAAAGTTACCTGGTACGAAACAAAAAGTCACCTGGCAGCGGTACCGCTGAAGCGTCGAGGTAGTCGTTGGAGCCTGTCCCTCATGCGCCCGACGCCTCCGGAGGCTCGGGGTCCTCACTAGGACCTGGCATCTCCTCCAGGACCGCACGGCGCCGGGGCACGTAGGGTGCGAGCATGGCCTGGGCGAGGCGCTGGAACGTGACTCCCGCATTCGCCAGGCCGAAGGGCATGCGGATGTAGTTGCATGGATAGACCCCACCACGGCCGACGCGCGATGGCCAGAAGAGGTCCTGGGACGCGGCCCTGTTGATGCCCGGTACGTCAACGAAGACGCGCAGCATGCCGCCCGGGCCAAGGACGGCGGCTGCGCCAGGCGACGCAGGGCGACTCCCGCCTCGCATGGCCTGCGCCTCCTGACGCTCCTCGATTGCATTGGCGATGAAATCCCGCGAACTTGGCGCCTCGCGCCGTGCTCCTTGCTTGAGTGGGCGTGTGTCAAAGCACGCCTCCATGTTGTGCTCGAGCACCTCCCTCGTCTCACTGGTCAGGTCGGAGGCCTTCCAGATGGAAGCCCCCGAGCCCGACTCGAGGGGGGCGCCGAGCGCGCCTTCCTATGCGAGAGGGGAAGGGGCCTTGGCTCTGGGCGTGGAGCCTGACGCACCATCCTTGGAGGCCTCCGCCCCCTCACGCCCCTTGGAGAGGAGTTGCTTCTTCTTCCTGGGAACATCCTCGGGAGGCAGGATGCCGCCTTCGTCGTCAGAGTTTTCTGCCGCCGCGGCCCGGTAGGCGCGCTCGAGGGAGCAAACGTCGTCCTTCTCATTGCAGGCAACAGTGATGACGCCACCACTCCCCGGCATCTTGAGGACGTTGTAGCCATGGTGAGTCACCGCCATGAACTTGGCGAGGGCATGGTACCCGAGGATCGTGTTGTACGGGAGGTGGATGTGAGCGACGTCGAAGTCAATGAGCTCGGTGTGGTAGTTACTATGCCCGCCGAAGGTGACCGGCAGGCGCACTTGCCCGATGGGGACGGTGGAACAATCAGTGACCCCTGAGAAAGGCTTGGTTGGCAGGAGCTGGTCATAGGGCACTTGGAGTGTCTCGAACGTCTCAATGGAGAGGACATTGAGCCTAGCGCCACCGTCGATGAGGGTCTTGGTGACGAGGACGTTGCTGATGGTTGGCGTGCACAGCATGGGGAGAGCGCCTGCTGCGGCCGAGCACCTGAGTTGATCCTTGGAATCGAAGGTGATGCGCACTGTGACCACTTGAGGGGACGCACGGCCTCAAGCTTTGGGAGAGCCGCGTTCATCTCCCGCGAGAATTGCTTGAAGATATTGTTCGACGCAGGAGCCTGAGCACAGCCCAGGATGCAAGCGATCGCCCTGGCTTCCTCGAAGCCCCCAGCCCCATCGTTCTGCCTGTCTTCCTCCTTCCTCCTGGGTGGCGGCGGCACCGGGGGGAGGCCGGCCTCACGATGGCGAGCCTCATGAGGCTGGTCGCGACGGGGTCCCCCGCGAGACTCATCACGCCAGCGGTCCTCCTGAGGCTGGTCGCGCCACTCCTGACGCGGGTCGCGACCGTCCCAGCGGCCTCCACCGCGACCGTAGCCACGGTCGCCGCGCCTAGGATGACGACCGAAATGCTCTTCGCGGAGCACCCTGAGCTCCTGGCAGTCGTTGGTGTTGTGGCTATTGGAGCAGTGGAAAATGTAGAATGGTCGTCCACCCCTGGGGGGTTCCTCATCTCAACTGCGCTTCGCCTCAGGTTCCGCAGCCAGCACCACGGGGGCCTTGCGCTTCGTTTCCTTGGCCTTGGTCTTCTTGTCTTCGGGGTCCGCCTCCGGAAGCTCGAGGAGGGAGAGGCGGCCCTCTTCGGCCTTTGCGCACTTGTTCGCCAGGTTCAACATCTCCAGAGCAGAGCACAGGTCGTCGTGGATGGCGAGCTCTTCCCTCATCCTGAGGTCCCTGACGCCGTCGATGAACGCCGAGATGATGGCCTAATCCGACACCCTCAGGATCTTGAGGCGGGCAGTCATGAAACGCTATATGTACTTGTGCAAGGTCTCACTCGGCTGTTGCTTCACGCGGTGCAGGTCAGCCACACCGAGGGCGCGGTCACGGGTGCCTTGGAAGTTAGCGACGAAACGCTCGCGAAGCTCGTCCCAGGAGGTGATTGACCCCTCCGAGAGGTTGAGGAGCCAGGAGAGCGCACCACCCTTGAGGGCCATAGGGAACCAGCTCGCCATGACCTTGTCATCTCCACCGGCCGCCTGGATGCTCAGCGAGTAGAGCTGTAGGAACTCGGCGGGATCTGGGGTGCCGTCGTAGCGAGGAGGCAGGTCGGGCTTGAACTTGTCGGGCCACGTGACCGGATGCAGCTCCGGGGAGATGGCGCGGCAACCCACTGGACCCGCGGGTGCCGCGCGCACGGGAGGGGCTGGGTCTTGGTGTTCCTACGGAGCTGCCTCCACGGGCACTCGGTCGCAGCGCTGGTGAAGCGGCGCAGGGAGTGCGCGCGCGTCAGCGCGTGGCTGGGGCACCACCTGGCAGCTTACTTCATCCCTCGCACTTGCCGGGGGCCCGCGCGGCTGGCCGCGCGGGTGTGCTTCATGCCTAGGCTCGGGGTCGGCGCCGCGCTGGGGAGGAGGAGGTGGAGCACCATGGGCCACGTCGCCCGCCAGAGAGGGCGGGGGACGGAGCAAGTAGGAGAGCCCTGGGGCATCGTCGGCAGCGCTGACGAGCTCCGCGATGCGGCCGAGCCAGTCGTCGTAGCGGTTGGGTGCAGGGCGGTAGCGCAGCAACTCGTACGCAATGAGCAGTGTGGCCGACCCACGCGCCTGCCCGACGCGAGCATGGGAGGACGACCCAGTAGCTGGAACGATGGACGGGGTGGCAGTGCGGTGACCGGCTGCGACGAGTCCTGCTGCTCGTGGGCATCAGGGCCCGTGGCGGCGTCGGCCGCGGGAGAGGCGGATCGACGTGCGGCGGGGCGGCCCACTGCCCTGTCTGGGCGACACGAGCAGCCCAGCGCTCCGCGCGGGCTCGGCGAGCATCAGCCGTTGGAGCGGTGAGCGGAGAGGAAGCGAAGCTTGAGGAGAGACTTCGACACGCCCCCTACCTTGCGCGCCAAATGTCGGATTTTGGGCTCCGCAAAACCCGAAGAGGTTTGAACTCAGGGGCGTGTGCGAAGATCCCAACCAGCTTCGGCCCCAATCGCCACTCACTCAATCTCGAGGAAGAAGATTAACACTCGTGGATTTACCCAGGTTCGGGCCACTGCGAAGCATAAAACCGTACTCCTGCCTTTTGGTGGATTGCCTCACGAGGAGGTTTGTGGATGAACTGGTACAGTGGTGAGCTACCTCGCGAGGGCTCTCGGGTGGTTTCGGATCCGTCCTCTACGGTGCAGCCTAGCCTCTATTTATAATGGCCCGGGTCCTCTTCCCTTATCGCACTGGCAGGAAGGGATCTCACAACGGCCAAATTCGAAAGGGGACAGGAGGTACATCTTATCCTGACGAAAGGTGGTCTTCGCCTGCAAAGTAGCTGGCAGTGACGCGGAGGTGGGCTCGGCGGTGACATCTGCCCTGCCGTGCCCGTTGGCCTGGTCTTGGTACACCAGAATGGAAACCTTTGGTGGGACGCCTCGGGAACCTGCGTACGTCCTTGCCTCCTTTGCACCAAAGAGGAAACTGTCTTCTCTGTGCGCGCTGGTGCTCGCCAGGCTTGACTTGCGTCACTCCCGACCTCGAGAGGCCGGGTGCTGCATAGAGATCTCCGCTCCTCGGGAGGCAGCCTGGGATGGCCTCCTCTCTCCAGGGGTCTTGGCGCCGTCCTCCTCGCGAGGGCGGGGCTCTCGTGAGGGCCTTGCCTTGAGTGTAGCCGCGCCGGCCCATGCTGGTTGTCGAAGTAGGCCATGCCCTGAGCCGCAGGCAGGCATGTCTGGGTACCCCCATTCCCAGGACGCCGACACTATTCACCCCCTCTCTAGTCAACCATATCGATCCTTTCACCTGTGTTAGCAGTTCTTCACGATGCCGGACTCATCAGTTTTTGTTGTGACATCTGTGATTGGAATGAAGAGCTAATTCTTCAATTCTATGCCACTGTGCATCTATCTAGTGAAGCTTCAGATGTTACCATGTGGGCTCTTGACCGGATGTTAGAAAACACACACTACAAGGCCCCCGCTAGTGAATTGCTTCGAGCTCTTCCAATTAACCCCCATCTGGATGACGCAAAACGTGTCTACGATGAACCTGAACTTCCAAACCATCTGATGCAACTGCTCATGGAGCCATTTGCTGTAGGTCAAGCTACAAGAACCACATTCCTTGTGAAGGATTTGCTGTATGTGCCCTGGATTGTCTATCGCATCTTGGCAAAGACCCTCAGTCCTATCAAAGGCCACAACTCAAATGATGAAGAAGTTGTTGGCAACATGAAGAATCTGTTGTTCTATATCATTCATGGGATTCCCATCAATATTCACGATTTCTTGTTGAGGACTTTGGCCAATGTTGTGCAGTCTCCTTTTGATTTGAGGCCTTATGCTACCTGGCTCATGAGATTCATCAGAACAAGGTCTTCAATCAAATACAAGGCTGACTGTAAGAATCATCTCAGCTATCTGCCTCCAGTGGAAATTCTTTAGAGTACAATTTCATGAGTTCTTGGAAAAGGCAAGGCTGTTCTTGATGAAGGCACACGTCCACTTGATGGTCAGTTTTGTCAACCCATCTATCAATCAACAAATGACGACTCTACATCACAAGATACCGCAGCCAAGACCACTGCTTGATAACCCACAAGTATAGGGGATCGCAATAGTCTTCGAGGGTAGTATTTCACCCAAAGAATATTTATTGATTCGACACAACGGGAACCAAAGAATATTTATTGGTCTTAGCAGTTGAGTTGTCAATTCAACCACACATGGGATTTAAGTATCACAATAGCAAAAGCAATGGGAAAAGTAATAGCAGCTCATTTATAATGATTGTAACAGTACCAGTAGTGAAAGTAACTTAACGGAAACCAATAAGCAAAAAGCATAGACCATGGATAGTGATGTATTGATTTGGATGACATTCATCATGTAACAGTTACACACTAGAGCGAGAGAGAACTAGCTCCAATCCATCAATATAATATAGGCATGTATTCCGTATATAGTCATACGTGCTTATAATAAGAACTTGCATGACATCTTTTGTCCTACCCTCCCGTGGCAGCGGGCTCCATATGGAAACTAAAGGATATTAAGGCCTCCTTTTAATAGAGAACCGGAACAAAGCATTAACACATGGTAAATACATGAACTCCTCAAACTACGGTCATCACCAGAAAGAATCCCAATCATTGTCACCTTAGGTTATACAGATCATAACATGTAACAGGTGCATACAACTTGCAAGATAGGATCTAAAACACTCTCATATTCATCAAAACATGATAGGTTCAGATCTGAAATCATGGCACTCGGGCCCTAGTGACAAGCATTAAGCATAGCAAAGTCACACGAACATCAATCTTGGAACATAGTGGATACTAGGGATCAAGCCCTATCAAAATAACTCGATTACATGATGAATCTCATCCAATCCCATCACCATCCAGCAGGCCTACAAAGGAATTAACCACTCTCGGTGCGGAGCATCATGGACTTGTTGATGGAGAAGGGTTGGTGATGACGACGACGATGATCTCCACTCTTGGGATCCCCAAACGGACTCCAGATCAGCCCTCCCGAGGAAGATTAGGAGGTGGCAGCGGCTCCGTCTCGTGAAACGCGATGACAAGTTCTCTCTTATTTTTTTCTCGGGAAATAGGAATTTATAGGACTGGAATTAGGGTTTGCGGGGCCACGTGGCCTTCCCAAGGCAAGAGGGCGTGCCCTAGGGGGGCGCCCTGTTGCCTTGGCAGCCACTGCTGGCCCCCTCCGGTGGTTCTTCGCTCCAATATTCATTATATATTCCACAAAAAAACTCCACAAAGTTTCGTCCAATTCCGAGAACTTTTATTTCTGCACAAAAATAACAACATGGTAGTTCTGCTGAAAATAGCGCCAGTCCGGGTTAGTTTCATTGAAATCATGCAAATTAGAGTCCAAAAAAAGAGCAAAAGTGCTTGGAAAAGTAGATACATTGGAGACGTTGTCGGATTTCGGGCTCCGCAAAACCCAAAGAGGTTCGAACTCAGGGTCGTGTGCGAAGATCCCCACTAGCTTCGACCCCAAGCACACAGCTCCACAGCCTAGCCGGACGAACTCACTCAATCGCGGAGAAGAAGACTAACTCATGGATTTACCCAGGTTCGGGCCGCTGCGAAGCGTAAAACCCTACTCCTGCTTTTGGTGGATTGCCTCACGAGGAGGTTTGTGGATGAACTGGTACATTGGCGAGCAACCTCGCGAGGGTGCTCGAGTCGTGTTGGATCCGTCCCCTCTACGGCGCAACCTTGCCTCTATTTATAATGGCCCGGGTCCTCTTCCCTTATCGCATTGGCGGGAAGGGATCCCAAAACGGCCAAATTCGAAAGGGGACATGAGGTACATCTTATCCTGACGAAAGGGGGTCTTCGCCTGCAAAGTAGCTAGCAATGACGCGGAGGTGGGCTTGGTGGTGACATCCGTCCAGCTGAGCCCGTTGGCCTGGTCTTGTTGCACCAGAATGGAAACCTTTGGTGGGACGCCTCGGGAACCCGCGTACGCCCTTGCCTCCTTTGCACCAAAGACGAAACTGTCTACTCTGCGCGCGCCGGTGCCCGCCTGGCCGGGCTTGCGTCATCCCCGACCTCCCAAGGTCGAGTGCTGCATAGGGATCTCCGCCCCTTGATAACCCACAAGTATAGGGGATCGCAACAATTTTCGAGGGTAGAGTATTCAACCCAAATTTATTGATTCGACACAAGGGGAGCCAAAGAATATTCTCGAGTATTAGCAGCTGAGTTGTCAATTCAACCACACCTGAAAGACTTAATATCTGCAGCAAAGTATTTAGTAGCAAACTAGTATGGAAGTAACGGTAACGGTGGCAAAAATAACAGTAGCGGTTTTGTAGCAATCGTAACAGTGGCAACGGAAAAGTAACTTAGCAAAGCTCAATATGTGAAAACCTCGTAGGCAATGGATCAGTTATGGATAATTATGTCGGATGGCATGCATCATGCAACGGTTATAACATAGGGTGACACAGAATTAGCTCCAATTCATCAATGTAATGTAGGCATGTATTCCATATATAGTCATACGTGCTTATGGAAAAGAACTTGCATGACATCTTTTGTCCTACCCTCCCGTGGCAGCGGGGTCCTAATGGAAACTAAGGGATATTAAGGCCTCCTTTTAATAGAGAACCAGACCAAAGCATTAGCACTTACTGAATACATGAACTCCTCAAACTACGGTAATCACCAGAAAGAATCCCAGTTATTGTCACCCTGGGGGATGCGGATCATAACTAGTAATAGGTGTCTATAACTTGCAAGATAGGATCAAGAACACATATATATTCATGAAAACATAATAGGTTCAGATCTGAAATCATGGCACTCGGGCCCTAGTGACAAGCATTAAGCATAGCAAAGTCATAGCAACATCAATCTAAGAACATAGTGGATACTAGGGATCAAACCCTAACAAAACTAACTCGATTACATGGTAACTCTCATCCAACCCATCACCGTCCAGCAAGCCTACGATGAGATTACTCACGAACGGTGGAGAGCATCATGAAATTGGTGATGAAGGATGGTTGGTGATGACGACGGCGTCGATTTCCCTTCTCCGGAGCCCAAAACGGACCCCAGATCTGCCCTCTCGAGGAAGAACAGGAGGTGGCGGCGGCTCCGTATCGTGAAACGCGATGAACTCTTCTCTCTGATTTTTTTCTCCCCGAATAGGGTTATATGGAGTTGGAGTTGAGGTCGGAGGAGTTGCAGGGGGCCCTCAAGCCACCTGGGCGCGCCCTAGGGGGGGGGGCGCCCCCCTGGCTTGTGGCCAATGGGTGGACCCCCTCCGGTTGATTCTTTCGCCAGTAATTTTTATTAATTCCAAAAACATTCTCCGTAAATTTTCATGTTAATCCGAGAACTTTTATTTCTGCACAAATATAACACCAAGGCAATTCTGCTGAAAATAGCGTCAGTCCGGGTTAGTTCCATTCAAATCATGCAAATTAGAGTCCAAAACAAGAGCAAAAGAGTTTGGAAAAGTAGACATTGTAATTCATGGTAAAAGAGATCCAGTCACAGTCATACTCAATATCAATTAATAACAAAGCATATAAATGACGGTGGTGCTCTCTAACTGGTGCTTTTTATAAGAGGAGGATGACTCAACAGTAAAGTAAAATAGATAGGCCCCTCGTAGAGGGAAGCATTGATTTACAGAGGTGCCAGAGCTCGGGCTTTTGAAACAGGGATGAATAATAATTTTGAGCGGTATGCTTTCATTGTCAACATAAGAACTGAGAGATCTCAGTATCTTCCATGCTAGATACATTATAGGCGGTTCCCAAATAGAATGGTAAAGTTTTTACTCCCCCTCCACCAATCAATCACACTCCATGGCGAGCCGAATCCACAGGTACCGTCCATACAAACAACAATCCTGGGGGAGTTTTGTTTCATTATATTTTGATTTTGATTTTTGAGCATGGAACTGGGCATCCCGATCACCAGCCACTTTCCCGTGAATGACAAGTGAATAAACACTCATCGTAAGAATAACCCACCTAGCATGGAAGACACCGACAGCCCCTAGTCACTACATGAGCGATTTGGGCATACAAAACAGAATATTATTTGAAGGTTTAGAGTTTGGCACATGCAAATTTACTTGGAACGGCAGGTAAATACCGCATATAGGTAGATATGGTGGACTCATATGGAACAACTTTGGGTTTATGGAAATGGATGCACAAGCAGTATTCCCGCTTAGTACAGGTGAAGGCTAGCAAGAGACTGGGAAGCGACCAACTAGAGAGCGACAACAGTCATAAACATGCATTGAGATTAACCAACATTGAATGCAAGCATGAGTAGGATATAAATCACCATGAATATAAACATCGTGGAGGCTATGTTGATTTTGTTTCAACTACATGCGTGAACATGTGCCAAGTCAAGCCACTTGAATCATTCAGAGGAGGATACCATTCTATCATACTACATCACAACCATTTTAAAATGCATGTTGGCACTCAAGACAAACCATTATACACTCTTAGCTAATTAAGCATGGCATGAGTAACTATAATCTCTAATTGTCATTGCAAACATGTTTCATCCATAATGAGCTGAATCCAGAATGATGAGCTAATCATATTTACAAAAACAAAATAGGTCGAGTTCATACCAGCTTTTCTCCATCTCAATCACTTCATCATATATCGTCATTATTGCCTTTCACTTGCACGACCGAACAGTGTGAATAATAAGAGTGCACGTGCATGGGACTAAGCTGGAATCTGCAAACAATAACTCAAAGGAGAAGGCAAGGTAATATGGGCTCTCTGATAGATAAACAATAATGCATATGAGAACCACTCAACATTTCATTGTGGTCTTCTCCTTACGACCCAAAGAAGAAAGGAAAACTATTTACACGGGAAAGCTCCCAACAAGCAAAAGAAGAACGAGAAATCTTTTTGGGTTTTCTTTTAATGCTACAACTAAACAAACTAAAAGGTAAAGCTAGAACTAATTTTTTTTGGATTTTCTCAAGGTTAATTAAGCACACAAGAAGAAAGCGGAAAGAAGAAATAAAATACCATAGAAGATTCAATGAAAAAGTATAAGCACCGACTACTAAGATGAGTGTGTGAACATGAATGTAATGTCGGTGAGAAATACGTACTCCCCCAAGCTTAGGCTTTTGGCCTAAGTTGGTCTAGGGCTATGGCTGGCCCGGATAATATCCAAAGTCATAGTTGGGGTTGTACTGGGCTGCGACAGCTACTGCCTGAACGGCTGCAACGCGGAGGCGAGCGGCTTCCGCCTCTCTCTCGTACTCGTTTGCCTCCTCTCTGGTTATAAAGTGTCTCCGTTTTTCCTGAAAGTTAAAGAAGGCAGGAGCAGGAAGGGTAATATGGACAGCATGCTGTCTATCAAAAATAAGTTGGTACAGGAAGGACTGTTCATTCCTCTCAAGAAACTGGTAGAGCACCATAGCCTCATAATCAAGAAAAGCAGGTGGTAACTCAATATCATTCCCCCTTATGGGTACCCCAAGATAATTAGCTACACGAGTGGCATAAATCCCGCCAAAGAAATCTCCTTCCTTAGCATTTTTATGTAGCCTCCTAGCAATAATAGCCGCCAAGTTATATCGTCTATCACCCATTACCGCACTCTTAAGAATACTAAGATCAGGTACACAAAGGTGGCTATGATCATGTTTACTGTTAATACATCTACCTATGAAGAGAGCAAAATAATGTATAGCAGGAAAGTGAATGCTCCCCAAGGTAGCCTGTCTAATGTTTCTAGTTTCTCCCACAGTGATGCTAGCAAGAAAATCATTATATTCAGTTTTGTGAGGATCACTATGGCTGCCCCATTGTGGAATTTTGCATGCACGGTTAAAATCTTCTAGGTCCATAGTATAGGATTCATCATAAAGATTTAATAGAACAGAATGCGTGTTACGCCTGGATGAAAATTCAAACATCCGCACGAAGGAATCAGTGAGGTGATAATATTGCTTGCATTGGTCTGAAACGAAATCTTCAAGGCCATCATTTCGTATGTACGCGTAAAATTCTTCCTTGAAACCGGCATGAACCATGAATTGATCCGACGGCCATTCACAAGGCCGCACTTGAGCTTCCCTCGGTGGTTCAAAGTCGGGCTCACGTATCGCGAGTCTCGGGGCCTTCTTGCTCGAGGAACCACCTTGGTATATTCTCCTCAACATCTTTCTTTTTCTGAAATTTTTTTTTCTGAAATTTTTAGTGACTCAAAATAAAGGTGAACAAAACTCAACAAAACTTATAGCAACTACTCCCACAAGTGCCTAGAGGCTATATCATGCATCAAAACTACTTGGGTCCATACAAATTTGACATGCAAGCTCAAGAACAAGGTCACCACAGCAGCAAAAATTTGCAATATATAAAGCACTAAGGCAAAAACTAATTGGACCATTGGAGGAGTCACATACCGAAGATCAATCCCTCAAACCAGTTTTGCAAATGGTGCTTTGCACAAGGAGATCGAAAATGGTAGCAAAATGAGCTAGAACACGGGCTTGAGCAATGGTGGGATTTTTTCTGGAGGAAGACGAAGTGGATGGGTGCTGGAATAAGTGAGGGGGGCCTCTGTAGGACCCACAAGCCAGGGGGCGCGCCCTGTAGGCTTGTGGCCCACTGGTGCAGCCCCTTGATGTGTTCTCAGTGCCAAAAATTCTTAAATATTCCAGAAAAAACCATACTACATTTTCAGGGCATTTGGAGAACTTTTATTTTCAGGTCATTTTTTTATTGCACGGATAATTCAGAAAATAGAAGTATAATAGTATTTTTGCTTTATTAAATCTAAATGACAGAAAGTAAAAGTTGGGTACAGAAGGTTGTGCTTTCTAAATTCATCCATCTCATGCCCGTCAAAAAGAATCCATCAATAAGGTTGATCAAGTCTTATTGACAAACTTTTTTCGAATGACACGGAACCGGAGAATTTTCGAATAACACTAGGTTACCTCAATGGGGATATGCATGTCCCCAACAATAAGTATATCATATTTATTTTTGGCTGTAGGGAGAGGGAATTCAAAATCTCCAATAATAATCGTTGAAATTTTTTCAATGGAGTTGATACTATGAACTTGAGGTTGTTTCTTCGGAAAGTGTACCGTATGCTCATTACCATTAGCATGAAAAGTGACATTGCCTTTGTTGCAATCAATAACAGCCCCTGCAGTATTCAAAAAAGGTCTACCAAGGATGATCGACATACTGTCGTCCTCGGGAATATCAAGAATAACAAAGTCCGTTAGGATAGTAACATTTGCAACTACGACAGGCACATCCACAAATACCGATGGGTAAAGCAGTTGATTTATCAGCCATTTGCAAAGAGATTTCAGTAGGTGTCAACTTATTCAAATAAAGTCTACGATACAAAGAGAAAGGCATAACACTAACACCAGCTCCAAGGTCACACAAAGCAGTTTTAACATAGTTTCTTTTAATAGAGCATGGTATAGTAGGTACTCCGGGATCTCCTAGTTTCTTTGGTATTCCACCCTTAAAGGTATAATTCGCAAGCATGGTGAAAATCTCAGCTTCCGTTATCTTTCTTTTATTTGTCACAATATCTTTCATATACTTAGCATAAGGAGACATTTTCAGAATATCAGTCAAGCGCATACGCAAAAAGACAGGTCTAATCATTTCAAAAAAGCGCTCAAAATCCTCATCATCCTTTTTCTTGGATGGCTTAGGAGGAAAGGGCATGGGTTTCTGAACCCAAGGTTCTCTTTCTTTACCATGCTTCCTAGCAACAAAGTCTCTTTTGTCATATCTTTTATTCTTAGGTTGTGGGTTATCAAGATCAACACCAGGTTCAATCTCCACATCATTATTATTGCTAGGTTGAGCATCAACATGAACATCATAATTAATATTATCATCCAGTTCATGTTCGTCACCAGGTTGTGTTTCAGCATCAGAAATACAAATATCATTTGGATTCTCAGGTGTGTCTATAACAGGTTCAGTAGCAGCATGCAAAGTCCTATCATCATTCTTTTTCCTTTTATTACTGGGACGACTAGGTGCATCAGTATTAATGCTCTGAGAATCCTGCTCAATTCTCTTAGGATGGCCCTCAGGATACAAAGGTTCCTGAGTCATTTTACCACCTCTAGTCACAACTCTAACAGAATGATCATTGTTCTTACCATTCATCTCATTAAGCAAATCATTTTGTGCCTTAAGTACTTGTTCTACTTGAGTAGTTACCATGGAAGCTTGTTTACTAATAAGCTTAAGATCATTGATAGTTCTACTCATATAATCACCTAAGTGATCAAGCATGTAAGCATTATGTCTCAATTGTCTACTAACATAAGCATTGCAATTTTCTTGCTTAACAATAAAGTTATCAAACTCATCCAAGCATTGGCTATCAGACTTATTATAAGGAATATCACCTTCATCAAATCTACAGAGAGAATTTACCTATACTACATGTGTCGGGGTATCAAGACCATGTATTTCTTCAATAAGTGGTAAATTCTTAACATCTTCAGCTTTAATACCTTTTTCTTTCATAGATTTCTTTGCCTCTTGCATATCTTCAGGACTGAGAAATAGAATACCTCTTTTCTTCGGAGTTGGCTTTGCAGTTGGTTCGGGAATAGTCCAATCATTATCATTGCTCAATATATTATTCAATAGTAGTTCAGCTTGTTCAACAGTTCGTTCCCTGAAAACACAACCAACACAACTATCTAGGTGGTCCCTAGAAGCATCGGTTAGTCCATTATAAAAGATATCAAGTATTTCGTTTTTCTTGAGAGGATGATCAGGCAAAGCATTAAGTAATTGGAGAAGCCTCCCCCAAGCTTGTGGGAGACTCTCTTCTTCAATTTGCACAAAGTTAAATATTTCCTGCAGGGCAGCTTGTTTCTTATGGGCAGGAAACTATTTTTCAGAGAAGTAATATATCATATCCTAGGGACTACGCACACAACCAGGAGCAAGAGAATTAAACCATATCTTAGCATCACCCTTTAATGAGAAAGGAAACAACTTAAGAATATAGTAATAACGACTTTTTTCCTCACGAGTAAATAGGGTGGCTATATCATTCAATTTAGTAAGATGTGCCACAACAGTTTCAGATTCATAACCATGGAAAGGATCAGATTCAACCAAAGTAATTAATTCAGGATCGACAGAGAATTCATAATCCTTATCAGTAACAAAGATAGGTGAAGTAGCAAACTTTGGATCATATTGCATTCTAGCCTTCAAAGATTTTTCCTTCCACTTGCATAGTAATTTCTGAAGATCATCTCTATCCTTACAAGCAAGAAAGTTCCTAGCTACCTCTCCTTCCATAACATAACCCTTAGGTATATTAGCCAATTCATATATAGGAGAGCTAGGTCTAGCAAGTGTCTCATAGTGTTCAGTTTCAATAATTTCATCAGTTTTAGAAATATCATTAGTTTCAGCATTGACTCTAGCAATTTGTTCATCAAGAAATTCACCCAGTGGCACAGTATTATCAAGCAAAGTATCATCATAAGCATCATGCATAGCAGAAGTGGCATCATCAATTACTTGCGACATATCAGAATCAATAGCAGGTGGTGGTGTCGCAAATTTACTCATAACAGAAGGTGAATCAAGTGCAGAGCTAGATGGCAGTTCCTTACCTCCCCTCGTAGTAGAGGGATAGATCTTGGTTTTTGGGTCTTTCAGATTCTTCATAGTGATCAACAGGTATAAATCCCAAGTGACTCAGAGAATAGAGCTATGCTCCCCGGCAACGGCACCAGAAAAGGGTCTTGATAACCCACAAGTATAGGGGATCGCAACCGTTTTCGAGGGTAGAGTATTCAACCCAAATTTATTGATTCGACACATGGGGAGCCAAAGAATATTCTCGAGTATTAGCAGCTGAGTTGTCAATTCAACCACACCTGAAAGACTTAATATCTGCAGCAAAGTATTTAGTGGCAAAGTAGTATGGAAGTAACGGTAACGGTGGCAAAAGTAACAGTAGCGGTTTTGTAGCAATCGTAACAGTGGCAACGGAAAAGTAACTTAGCAAAGATCAATATGTGAAAAGTTCATAGGCAATGGATCAGTGATGGATAATTATGTCAGATGGCATGCATCATGCAACGGTTATAACATAGGGTCACACAGAACTAGCTCCAATTCATCAATGTAATGTAGGCATGTATTCCATATATAGTCATACGTGCTTATGGAAAAGAACTTGCATGACATCTTTTGTCCTACCCTCCCGTGGCAGCGGGGTCCTAATGGAAACTAAGGGATATTAAGGCCTCCTTTTAATAGAGAACCGGACCAAAGCATTAGCACTTAGTGAATACATGAACACCTCAAAGTACGGTAATCACCGGAAAGAATCCCAGTTATTGTCACCCTGGGGGATGCGGATCATAACTCGTAATAGGTGTCTACAACTTGCAAGATAGGATCAAGAACACATATATATTCATGAAAACATAATAGGTTCAGATCTGAAATCATGGCACTCGGGCCCTAGTGACAAGCATTAAGCATAGCAAAGTCATAGCAACATCAATCTCAGAACATAGTGGATACTAGGGATCAAACCCTAACAAAACTAACTCGATTACATGGTAAATCTCATCCAACCCATCACCGTCCAGCAAGACTACAATGAGATTACTCACGAACGGCGGAGAGCATCATGAAATTGGTGATGAAGGATGGTTGGTGATGACGACGGCGTCGATTTCCCTTCTCCGGAGCCCAAAACGGACCCCAGATCTGCCCTCCCGAGGAAGAACAGGAGGTGGCGGCGGCTCCGTATCGTGAAACGCAATGAACTCTTCTCTCTGATTTTTTTTCTCCCCGAATAGGGTTATATGGAGTTGGAGTTGAGGTCGGAGGAGTTGCAGGGGGCCCACAAGCCACCTGGGCGCGCCCTAGGGGGGTCGCCCCTGGCTTCTGGCCAATGGGTGGACCCCCTCCGGTTGATTCTTTCGCCAGTAATTTTTATTAATTCCAAAAATATTCTCTGTAAATTTTCAGGTCAATCCGAGAACTTTTATTTCTGCACAAATATAACACCAAGGCAATTCTGCTAAAAACAGCGTCAGTCCGGGTTAGTTCCATTCAAATCATGCAAATTAGAGTCCAAAACAAGGGCAAAAGAGTTTGGAAAAGTAGATATGATGGAGACATATCACCCCTCAGGAGGCAACCTGCGGTGGCCTCTTCCTTTCGAGGGTCTTGGCGTCGTCCTCCTCGCGAGGGTGGGACTCTCGCGAGGGCCTTGTCTTGAGTGAAGCCGCGCCTGGCCGTGCCTGGCTGTCGAAGCGGGCCACGCCCTGGGCCGTAGGCAGGCAGGTCTGGGTACCCCCGTTCCCAGAACGGCGACAGCAGCCCCCGGACCCAAGGCGCTCTTGGGTTGGTTCCGGGGCGAAGCCAAAGGAGGCAGGCCATGGCGTCGCGGGCCCAAATCGCCTGCGGCCCGGACGAGCGCGTGCCACACGATGAGGCGCGGACACCTCGGCTTCTCCGTGCCGCTTCGGCAACTGCCCCAGCTGACCAGGGACCGGCGCGCGGCGCGGGGCCATCATTGCCCGGAATGTAGAGAGGCATCGGTCGGCCTCCACCTGGCTATAAATGAGCAGACATGGTAGAGCCCCCAGCCCATCTCTGCTCCTTGCTTCCTAGCTCTTGACCTTCGCCTCGTCAACCATGACGCCATTGCGAAGGTTTTCCGCCGCCGAGAAGGGGAAGGCTCTCCAGGAGAGGTTGAACTCGCCGCCACCCAAGAGGGGCCGGGGCCGTCCCCGTAAGTACACCGCTGCTCCAGCGGTGGCCCCCCGGGGGCGCGGCCGCGCCTCCATGAGAGCAGGTGCCTCCTCCAGCGTCCGTGGAAGGGCCTCCTCCAGGGCAGGCGGTGGTGGCGGGCGTGGCGTCCGTGGCCAAGGAGGGAGGCCCGCAGCGGGTGCCCGGCCACCGCGCCCATGGTCCCACACTGCCGATGTGGGCCAGGAGTTCGTGGTGTGGGTGGAGAGGCCGGCGATCACCTGGCTGCAACTCCCATGCTTTTTCGCGGAGGTGCTGCAGGCCGACGAGCCTGCAGGCCTGTGGCTGCAAGCTGATGGTTCTTTGGCGGCGTGTCGTGGGTGGAGATTGAGGTCACCCCCACGGGTTACGCCTTCTTGAGCCATGGGTGGCAGACCTTCGCTCGCGCCCACGACCTGGAGGGGGGCTCACGCTTCACTTCAAGTATGACGGCGCGGCGACGCTCTTTGTCAGGATCTTCGGTGAGGATGGCAGGCGCTTGGGGTGCTGCCCGGAGGACGACGACGGCGGCGGCCTTGGAGGTGAGCTTGTCCTTGGCGACGGGCGTCACGCCTCCAGCGGCAGCGACACCTCCTCCGAGGAGAGCCCGAGCGATGACACCTACGACGCGCCTCCGCGTCAGCGCGCTCGGACCTCGGAGGGCGGCAGGCCGAGGCGGGGCCGCACTCCCGTCTGGGGGGCTGCTATGCCGGCGTGCCACCACGGGCCTGTGAAGGAGGAGGAGGACTCCGACTGAGCGCTGGCGCGTCGGAGCCAGGGCCTTAGGAGTTGCAGCCCCTGAGGGGGGGGGGGGGCTCCTTCGCCTTCTTCTTCTTTTCCTTTCCCTGTAATCAAAAAATCACGGAGGGCCCCTCGAGGCGTGTAATGAATTCTGGCGCTTGCGCCCTTACTTTAGCACTTTCGTCGTGCATCCCGATCCTTGCATTACTGTTAATTGAGACTTCCTGTCGGTCATGATTAGGGTACTTAGCTTGATGCGTCCGTGGCGGGCCTCTGCGTCGTGAGGTCTGGCAGTGGCACCTCGAGAGCTTGGGGGTCTTGCCAGGGGGTTCTTCTTTCTTACGGGCGAGGCGGTTTGGGAGCTCTCTTGGCGCTCTACGTCGGCAGGACCCAATCCCGCGCGTACCTCGACTGCCATTGGGTTGTCCGGATCGCCAGGATGAGATCAAGGGGCGAGGGGCTACGTGACCAGTGAGGCTCCTGAGTCGCGTTGCTCAGGAGTCCCCCTTGACGCTCGAGCGGCTCCCATACCGTTTCTTGCCCCTCCCGGGGCTCCATGATGACGCGCCAGGCAGTGACAGGAGCCCCCGAGCGAGGGTGAGGCAACACGCACCTGCTGGCTCACTCGAGAGTGCCACACGAGGACTAGGATGCCAAGTCCTTGGCAAGGTGTGCATACCGTGCCCGTAGCCCCCGCTCGCGGGGCGCGAGAGGGAGAGGCTGGCAGGTGCTGACTCAGAAAAAGAAACTTCAAGACAGAGAACTGCAAGGAAAAAAAATTCCCACCCCCTTTTTCAAATAAGGTTGAAAAGCCTCGAGTTTCATTCCAGAAAATGGCAAATTCGAATACAGAAAAAAGCAAAGAACAACCGCGTCCGGCACCTAGGCTATTCTTCGTCTTCCCAAAGTGCGGAGCATAGGGCATCCACTAGGCGTGGGCATAGTCATTGGAGGACAGTTTTGTCCGCTAGCGCGGAGCATGGGGCTTCCACTTGGACGTGGGTGGGAACCCCTTTGCGTCCTTGGGGGGCTCCGGGCGTATACAACCCACTCATTATTACGTGAGAGTGTCACGGGTAGAACTTGCGGAGATGCTGGATGTTCCAGGCATTCTGGATGGGGACCCCGTCCTGAGTCTCCAGGCGCACGGCGCCAGGCCTGGAGATGCGGGCGACCATGAATGGGCCCTCCCACATGGGCGAAAGCTTGTGCAAGCCCACCCTAGAAAGTAGCCGCCTCAGGACGAGGTCTCCGACTTCAAGGGTCCTGGAGCGGACGCTACGGCAATGGTAACGCCGCAGCGCCTGCTGGTACCTCGCAGCTCGGAGCGAGGCTTGGCGACATGCCTCCTCCCCAAGCACGAGGTCTATGCCCCGCAAGGCATCCTGACGCTCCTCGTCGAATGCCAAGACCCGCGGGGATCGCTGCTTGACCTCGTGTGGGAGGACGGCTTCAGCTCCGTAGACGAGGAAGAACGGGGTCTCGCCGGTGGGCTTAGTCGCAGTGGTGCGGATGGACCACAACACGGACTGAAGCTCATCGAGCCAACCCCTGCCGCAGGCCTCGAGCTTCTTCTTTAAGCTTCTTGCCTTGAGGCCCCGCAGGACCTCCGCGTTGGCGCGCTCGGTCTGGTTGTTGCTTCATGGGTGCGCCACCGAAGCGTAGCATATCTGCGTTCCAAAGTTAGTACAGTATGTCCTGAAAAGGTTGCTTGTGAACTGCGAACCATTGTCGGTGATGATGCGGCTCACGAGGCCCTTGATGAACTTGACGGCCGAGCCGGCGGGGATGGTGCGGACGGGCTCTACCTCCGCCCACTTGGTGAACTTGTTGATGGCGTCGTAGAGGTAGCGGTATCCGCCGGCCGCTCGCGGAAAGGGCCCCAGTATATCCAGCCCCCAGTCCGCGAAGGGCCAGGAGAGCGGGATGGTCTGGAGGCCCTGCGCGGGCTGATGAATCTGCTTGGCGTGGAACTGGCAAGCCTCGCAGGACCGGCCCAGCTCGGTGGCGTCATTGAGCGCTGTAGGCCAGTAGAAGCCACTGCAGAACACCTTCCCTACAAGGGTGCGGGACGAGGAGTGGTGTCTGCAGTCTCCTCCGTGGATGTCAGCCAGCAGCTCGCGCCCCTGTTCTACGGATACGCACCGCAACGCGACGCCGTTCGGACGCCTACAGTATAGCTCGCCGTCCTGCAAACAATAAGCTATGGCCTGACGAACCACACGCTCTGCGTCTTCCTCCTTTCCCGGTAGGGTGGCGTGGAGCAGGTACGTCTTGAACTCCTGTGTCCAGTCGTCGGCCTGAGGCTACAGCGCCAGGAGCAGTCGGGCTCCTGAGGCCGGGCCAACAGTTGGAGCCCCCGAGGGCGGCGCTGGGGGTAGCTCTTCACGCAGCAGCGCCTGGTCCGCGACTGGAGGTGCCGCGGACGGCTTGAAGAGCCTTTCCTCGAAGACGCCTGGCTCCTGAGGCTCGCGATGCGACGCCCTCTTGGCGATGTCATCGGCCTCCTTGTTCGCGCCCTGCGGGATGTGCTGCAATTCCAAGCCCTGGAAACACTTTTCAATCTTACATACCTCTTCCAAGTATGCCTCCATGTGCTCGTCTTTCGGTGTATACTCCTTGTTGGAGAAGTTGACGAGGAGCTGGGAGTCGCCCTTGATGGTGAGGCGCTTAACCCCCAAGGCCGCTGCGGCCTTGAGGCCAGCGATCAAGCCCTCATACTCCGCGATCTTGTTGGAGACCTTCTCGCCATGCTGGAAGCAAAGCTGTACGGCATAGTAGAGCTTGTCCCCGGTCGGGGAGATGAGCACAACTCCGGCCCCCGCACCCCGGCGCGCGAATGCCCCATCGAAGTGCATGACCCAACCATCGTGCGCCTCGTCGCCGGGGGTGAGGGCCTGGTCCTCGTCCAGCCCTCGGTCGGGAGCGTCTGTCCACTCGGCCACAAAGTCCGCCAGGGCTGCTCCCTTGATGAACCTGGTGGTACTGAACTCTAACTGGAAGGCCTGCGGCTCGATGTTCCACTTTGTGACCCTCCCCGCGGCGTTGGGGTTGCGCAGCACCTTCTCCAAGGGATACGCAGAGACGACCTTTATGGGGTGGCACTGAAAGTAATGGCGCAGTTTCCTTGAAGCGACGAGGAGCGCGAGCAGGAGCTTCTGCTGCATAGGGTAATGCGAGCGCGCGTCCCGCAGTACGGTACTGACATAGTACACCGGGTGCTCGACGAGGGACAAGCCATCCGTGCTGCCCCGCTCCATAGCGGGCACACGAGATCCTGGTGTTTCATGGGTCGTCGGGGCGGCTGAGGCCTCCGGAGTGCCATCTTGAGGAGGTGAGGGCTTCGGGGCATCCCGTGTGTCACCTTGCTTCGTCTCCTGGCGACTCGCCTGCGCCTGAGGGTGTTGCGCGCGCGCCGGCATGTTCCTTCCTGACCGCCACGAGTGCAGCACTGGCGGAGTGCGGGGTGATAGCCAGGTATAGCACCAGGGGCTCGCGAAGGCGGGGCGCCACCATCACCGGTGGGCTCATGAGGTACCGCTTGAGGTCTTCGAATGCCACATCTGCCTCCGGAGTCCATTCGAAGGGGCCCTTCCTCTTCATGAGCTTGAAGAACGGGAGGGCGCGCTCGCCAATCTTGGAGATGAAACGCCCCAAGGAGGTCACGCAGCCCGCCAGCTTCTGCATTTCCTTGAGGGTCTGAGGCGGGCTCATCTTGCTTATAGCCTTGATCTTCTCCGGGTTTGCCTCGATTGGCCGGTGCGACTCCAGGAAACCGAGTAGTTTACCCGACGGGACCCCGAAGACACACTTCTCGGGGTTTAGCCTCAGGTTCACCCATCGCAGGCTGGCGAATGTTTCCTCCAGGTCTTCGATGATGGTCTTCGCCTCTCGCGACTTGACCACGATGTCGTCGACGTAGGCCTTCGCCTTCCTTCCGAGCTGCTGCCCCAGGGCGATGTGCATCAACCGCTGAAGGTTGCGCCAGCGTTCCGCAGCCCGAAGGGCATGCAAGTGTAGCAGAACACACCGCACGAGGTGAGGAAGGCCGTCTTCTTGACATCCTCCACCGCTATCTTGATCTGATGGTAGCCAGAGAAGGCGTCCAGGAAGCACAGGAGGTCGCACTCGGCGGTGGAGTCCACGATCTGGTCGATGCGCGGCATTGGGAACGGGTCTTGGGGGCAAGCCTTGTTGAGGTTCGTGAAGTCGACGCACATGCGCTCCTTCCCGCACTTCTTCGGGAGAACCACTGGGTTGGCCAGCTACTCCGGGTATCGCACCTCTCGGATAACCCCGGCTTCCTTTAGCTTGCCGACCTCTTGGGCGATGAACGCTTGCTTCTCTTGGGCCTGTCTCCTCGCTTTTTGCTTCACCGAACGTGCGTTGGGGCACACCATGAGGTGGTGCTCAATCACTTCCCTCGGGACCCCCACTAGGTCGGATGCTTTCCATGCAAATGCGTCCTTGTTTGCATGGAGAAAGGCCACCAACGCCTCCCGTTGCTCCAGAGGAAGGCCGGTGCCGATGGTGAAGGTGGGGCCAGGGTTCCCGTCGTCTATGGGCACCTGCTTCGTCTCAGCCCGACTCTGAGAGAACAACTGCTTCTTCTTCACTCGCGTGGCACCCCCGCCGTCCTCTGGAGCATGCGCGGCATCCCCAGCGTCGGGGCGCGCTGCAGCCGCGGCCTTGTAGGCGAGCTTGAGTGCTTGGACCGTGTCCCTGGTATCCCCGGCGACAGAGATGATGCCGCTGCTCCCAGGCATCTTGATGACGTTGTAGCCTGGGTGCGTTGCCGCCATGAACTTGGCGAGGGCGGGGTAACCGAGGATTGCGTTGTATGGGAGGTGGGTGTGGGCGACGTCGAAGTCGATCTTCTCGGTGCGGTAGTTGTAGCGGGTGCCGAAGATGACGGGGAGGCGCACCTGCCCCAGCAAGGCGACGGAGCCCCTGGCCATCCCAGAGAAGGGCCTTGAGGGTGCGAGCTGGTCGCAGGGCACCTGAAGCGTGTTGAAGGTCTCCACCAAGAGGACGCTTGCTTCTCTTGGGCCTGTCTCCTCGCTTTTTGCTTCACCGAACGTGCGTTGGGGCACACCATGAGGTGGTGCTCAATCACTTCCCTCGGGACCCCCACTAGGTCGGATGCTTTCCATGCAAATGCGTCCTTGTTTGCATGGAGAAAGGCCACCAACGCCTCCCGTTGCTCCAGAGGAAGGCCGGTGCCGATGGTGAAGGTGGGGCCAGGGTTCCCGTCGTCTATGGGCACCTTCTTCGTCTCAGCCCGACTCTGAGAGAACAACTGCTTCTTCTTCACTCGCGTGGCACCCCCGCCGTCCTCTGGAGCCTGCGCGGCATCCCCAGCGTCGGGGCGCGCTGCAGCCGCGGCCTTGTAGGCGAGCTTGAGTGCTTGGACCGTGTCCCTGGTATCCCCGGCGACGGAGATGATGCCGCTGCTCCCAGGCATCTTGATGACGTTGTAGCCTGGGTGCGTTGCCGCCATGAACTTGGCGAGGGCGGGGTAACCGAGGATTGCGTTGTAAGGAAGGTGGGTGTGGGCGACGTCGAAGTCGATCTGCTCGGTGTGGTAGTTGTAGCGGGTGCCGAAGATGACGGGGAGGCGCACCTGCCCCAGCAAGGCGACGGAGCCCCTGGCCATCCCAGAGAAGGGCCTTGAGGGTGCGAGCTGGTCGCAGGGCACCTGAAGCGTGTTGAAGGTCTCCACCGAGAGGACGTTGAGGCCGGCTCCGCCGTCGATGAAGGTCTTGGTGACGGCCACGTTGCTTATGGTCGGTGTCCACAACATCGGGAGCGTACCGGCGGCGGTCGTCGTCCTGGGGTGGTCGTCGGGGCCAATGGTGATATCAACCTCCGGCCACGCCCGAGGCTGCGGGGCCTCTAGCCGTGGCTGAACCGCGCCCGCCTGCCGGAGGAACTGCTTGACCTGGCAGCTGGAAGCAGGCGCCTGCGATCCGCCGAGGATGCATGCGACCGCAGGATCGGCCAGGCTTGCCGTGGCGCTCCCGCACGCCATGGGCTGCCTGGCCCCGGAGGCAACGCCGGCCATGGAGCTGATGAGTCGAGGCCTGACTGCAGCCGCGGATGGAAAGGCTTCGACACGCCCCCTACCTGGCGCGCCAAATGTTGGATTTCGGGCTCCGCAACACCCAAAGAGGTTCGAACTCAGGGGCGTGTGCGAAGATCCCCACCAGCTTCGACCGCAAGCACACAGCTCCACAGCCTAGCCGGACAAACTCACTCAATCGCATAGAAGAAGACTAACTCATGGATTTAGCCAGGTTCGGGCCACTGTTAAGCGTAAAACCCTACTCCTGCTTTTGGTAGATTGCCTCATGAGGAGGTTTGTGGATGAACTGGTACAGTGGCGAGCAACCTCGCGAGGGTGCTCGAGTCGTGTTGGATCCGTCCCCTATACGGCGCAACCTTGCCTCTATTTATAATGGCCCGGGTCCTCTTCCCTTATCGCATTGGCGAGAAGGGATCCCACAACATCCAAATTCGATAGGGGACATGAGGTACATCTTATCCTGATGAAAGGTGGTCTTCGCCTGCAAAGTAGCTAGCAATGACGCGGAGGTGGGCTCGGTGGTGACATCCGTCCTGCTGAGCCCGTTGGCCTGGTCTTGTTGCACCATAATGGAAACCTTTGGTGGGATGCCTCGGGAACCCGCGTACGCTCTTGCCTCCTTTGCACCAAAGAGGAAACTGTCTTCTCTGCGCGCGCTGGTGCCCACCTGGCCGGGCTTGCGTCATCCCCGACCTCCCGAGGCCGAGTGCTGCATAGGGATCTCCGCCCCTTGGGTGGCAACCTGGGGTGGCCTCTTCCTTCCGAGGGTCTTGGCGTCGTCCTCCTCGCAAGGGTGGGACTCTCACGAGGGCCTTGTCTTGAGTGAAGCCGCACCGGGCCGTGCCTGGCTGTCAAAGTGGGCCACGCCCTGGGCCGCAAGCAGGCAGGTCTAGGTACCCCCGTTCCCAGAACGCCGACAGACGTATCAACTCCCCCAAGCTTAACTCATTGCTTGTCCTCAAGCAATTCAATTGATAAACTAGAAGTGATAAAGAAAACTTTTACAAACTCTTTTGTTCTCATTGCTATATATATGCTTAGCTAGTGTTCAGGTTTTCAGAAAAGATCATAAATAACCATATCGATGATAACACTTAGGTATTATATTTACTCATGGCAGTAACATAACCAACTAGTGAGCAATAATAAAATATCTCACATGCCAACAATTTGTTCAAACAATCATGATATAATATGGTGATATGGTATCTCGCTAGCCCTTTCTAAGAGCGCAAAACATAAATGCAGAGCAACTATGAGGTCCAAGCAACGACTAAACATTGTAATTCAGGGTAGAGAAGATCCAGTCATGCTCACATCCAACATTAACTAGACTCAATGCATAAATGACAATAGTGCTCTCAAGTCTGCTGCTTTAGCGAGATGATGATGACTCAAGAATAAAATAAAATAACATAAAAGTAAATGGAAAGGCCCTTCGTAGAGGGAAGCATTGATTTTAGAGGTGCCCGAGCTCATGGTTTAAAACTGAGAAGAAATTGTAATTTTGAGTGGTATACTTTTCCTATCAATGTCGCAATAGAGTTTTCAGCATCTTCCATGCTAAAAACATTATTGGCGT
This sequence comes from Elymus sibiricus, assembly GCA_039707655.1. Lineage (NCBI taxonomy): Eukaryota > Viridiplantae > Streptophyta > Magnoliopsida > Poales > Poaceae > Elymus > Elymus sibiricus. Next base: position 194,747,473 of record CM077667.1, on the reverse strand, counting down.
TTCCCAAGCGTAATTGTAAAGTTTACTCCCATCCACCATACATATACAAGCCATGGCTGACCGAATCCACGTGTGCCCTCCAACATTTCAACCATCCCGGGAGTTTTGTTTAATTAAATTTTGATTATTCAGGACCGAGCATCCTTTTTACCAGCCTCTCTCATGCAATGACAGGCGAATAAATGTCCATCTTGAGAATAACCTGCTTAGCATGGAAGATACTTACCGCCCCATCGCTCCATGAGTGGTATGAGTACACAAAATAGATGTTTATTTGAATGTTTAGAGGTGGCACTTGCAAATTTACATGGAACGGCAGGGTAATACCGCATATATGTAGATATGGTGGACTCATTTGGAACAACTTGGGTTTAAGGATTTTGGATGCACAAGCAACACTCCCACATAGTACAGGCGAAGGTAGCAAATAGATTGAGAAGTGACCAACTAGAGAGCGAAAATGATCATATTCATGCATTGAGAATAATTAACATGGAACGCTAGCTTGAGTAGGATATAAACACTCTGAACATAAATATCATGAAGGCCACACTGGATTTGAATCAACAACATGTTTGCACATGTGCCAAGTCAAACCACTCGAACTACTCAGAGGAGGATACCATACTAACATACCACATCACAACCATTTTAGTACATGTTGACACATAAGATAAATAATTATCCACTCCTAGCTACTTAAGCATGACATGAGAAACTATAATATCTAATTGTCATCATAAACATGTTTATTCATAATATGCTGAATCAAGATCGAACGATCTAAACATATTTACAAAAACGGAAAACAAAAAGAGTTCATACCAGCTTCCTTTACCAGGATCACTTCATTAAATATCTTCATTATTGCCTTTCACTTGCATGACCAAATAATGTGAAAAAATAATAGTGCAAGTGTGCCATGGACTAAGCTGGAATCTGCAAAACAGTTTACACAAAGGAGCAGACAAGGTAATATTGGCTCTTCGTTAGGTCCACAATATAGCATATGAGAGCCACTCAACATTTTCATCGCGATCTTCTCCTTTCGACAACTCAAAGAAAAGAAAAGAATTTCACAGAAACATACTTATATATTTTTGGAGTTTTTAGTTTTTCTGAAGAAATCAAATTAACAGAGGAAACACAAAAAGTGAGAAAAACTATTTACACGGGAAAGCTCCCAACAAGTAAAAGAAGAAATGGGAAATATTTTTGGGTTTTCTTTTAATACTACAAACTAATGAAACAAGAAAGAAAAACCGAAAAGAAGTGAGAAATATTTTTAGATTTTCAAAGTTTTTCAAACACACAAGAAGTAAGCTAAAATAAAGCTAACATGAATATAAGATGAAAAAGGATGAACACTGATAATGAAATGTGTGAACATGAATGTAGTGTCGGTGAGAAATACGTACTCCCCCAAGCTTAGGCTTTTGGCCTAGCTTGGCAATCACCATCCGTAGTAGCCATCAGGTCCAGGTGGGAAGTAGTTAGGCTGAGGCACTTGAGTGTCCCAAGCCTAGGCCTCGGCCTCCGCCGCAGCCAACTCGTTCTGATAAGCGATTATATCCGATGTCATGATAGTTAAACAAAGAAGGAGTAGGCAACACAATAACATCATGAGTCCTCTCTCTATATACAACATTATAGCGAATGTGGTGCGAAGGTTCGGGTTCATCTACAAAATGATGGTCTATTATAGCTTGGTGATCTAGATAAACCTTAGGCATCATGTAATCATTAGGGCGTATAGCAACATTAAAGTGTTTTGCTAAGTGAGTGGCATTAATACCACCATGGACCTTTCCCCTGATCCGATTACTGTGCAAGCAGCGCGCAACAATAGCTCCTAAGCTCAATGTGTTGTCGTTAAATAATGCACGGCATAATATAGCGAGGGTAGGGGCACTGAGATTTCCACCTTCCTCCATAGTTGTTAAACATTTCCCTATGAATAACGCAAAGTAGTGCACAAAAGGAAAATGTAAAGTAGTGACTCTAGCTCTCGACACACCCCTACGTTCTCCAGCTGTTAAGGTAAGGAGGAATTCCTGGAACTCCTCAGGTCTAGGCTCATTTAAATCCCCATCAGCGGGAATCAACATATCTGACAGAATTCAGTGAGCAGCATTTCATAATTTTTAGCATATAGATCAAAGCGTACCATGGTAATATCGAGCCTATTCATGAAATAGAAATTTTGCACAAAGGAATTGTTGGGGAACATTGCATGGGAAACCAAATTTTTTCCTACGAACACGCAAGATCTATCTATGGAGATCAACAACTACGAGAAGGAGAGTGGATCCACATACCCTTGTAGATCGCTAAACGGGAAGAGTTAACGCTGTTGATGTAGTCGAACGTCTTTGCGATCCAATCACGATTCGTCCCACGATCCAATCACGATCTATCTCGATCTAGCGCCGAACTGATGACACCTCCGCGTTCAGCACACGTACAACTCGATGACGTCTCCGCCTCCTTGATCCAGCAAGCGAGGGCAGAGAGGTAGATGCGTTCTCCGGCAGCACGACAGCGTAGTGGCGGTGGTGGAGCTGTCCCGGCAGGGCTTCGCCAAGCGCTACCGTGATGATCTAGAGGAGAAACTGATCTAGAGGGAGAGGGAGGGGCTGCGCCGTGGCTTGTGGTGTTGCAGCCCTCCCTCCCCTCACATATATATAGGGGGAGAGGAGGAGGGAGGCGCCCTAGGGTTTCCCCTAGGGTGGGGCGGCGGCCAAGGGGGGAGCCTTGGCCCCCAAGGCAAGTGCCCCCCCCTCTTGGGCCAGCCCTTGCCCTAGCCGCATGGGCCTTGGGTGGGAGGGGCGACCAGCCCACCAGGGGATGGTGCGACCCCTCTCACAGCCCATGGGGCCCTCTGGGGCAGGTGGACCCCCCCCGGTGGACCCCCGGAACACTTCCGGCATCTCCGTCACAAAATCGGTAGGTCCCGGAACTTTTCCGGAACTCGAATACCAACTTCCTATATATCAATCTTTACCTCCAGACCATTCCGAAGCTCCTCATCATGTCCGGGATCTCGTCCGAGTCTCCGAACATCCTTCGGTAACCAACATACATAACTCAACAATACCAAATCATCACCGAACGTTAAGTGTGTAGACCCTGCGGGTTTGAGAACTATGCAGACATGACCGAGACAACTCTACGGTCAATAACCAATAGCGGGACCTTGATGCCCATATTGGTTCCTACATATTCTACAAAGATCTTTATCGGTCGAACCACGATGTCAAGGATTCAGACAACCCCGTTTGCAGTTCCCTTTGTCCATCGGTATGTTACTTGCCCGAGATTCGATCGTCGGTATCTCCATACCTTGTTCAATCTCTTTACCAGCAAGTGTCTTTCTCAATCCGTAATACAAGATCCCGTGACTAACTCCTTACTCACATTGCTTGCAAGCTTCTTGTGATGTATTACCGAGTGGGCCCAGAGATACCTCTTCGTCATACGGAGTGACAAATCCCAGTCTCGATTCACGCCAACCCAACAGACACCCTTGGAGATACCTGTAGAGGACCTTTACAATCACCCAGTTACGTTGTGATGTTTGATACGCACAAGGCATTCCTCCGGTGTCCGGGAGTTGCATGATCTCATGGTCGTAGGAATAGATACTTGACATGGATAAAGCAGTAGCAATAAACTAAGACGATCAAATGATATGCTTACGGTTGGGTCTTGTCCATCACATCATTCTCCTAATAATGTGATCCCGTTATCAAATGACAAGTCATGTCTATGGTCAGGAAACCTTGGCCATCTTTAATCAACGAGCTAGTCTAGTAGAGGCTCACTAGGGACACAATGTTGTCTATGTATCCACACAGGTATCTGAGATTCCGATCAATACAATTATAGCATGGATAATAAACAATTATCATGAACAAGGAAATATGATAATAACCAATTTATTATTGCCTCTAGGGCATATTTCCAACAGTCTCCCACTTGCACTAGAGTCAATAATCTAGTTCACATCACCATGTGATTAACACCCAATGAGTTCTGCGGTTTTACCATGTTTTGCTTGTGAGAGAGGCTTTATTCATCGGGTCTGCAACATTCAAATCCGTGTGTACTTTGCAAATCTCTATGTCATACTGTAGATGCTGCTACCACGCTCCACTTGGAGCTATTCCAAATGACTGATCCACTATACCTATCAGGATTGCTACTCAGAGTCATCCGGATTGGTGTCAAAGCTTGCATCGACGTAACCCTTTACGACGAACTCTTTATCACCTCCATAATCGAGAAACATTTCCTTAGTCCTCGAGTTACTAAGGATAATTTTGACCGCTGTCCAGTGATCCATTGCTGGATCACTCTTGTACCCCTTGACAAACTCATGCAAGGCACACACCAGGTGCGGTACACACCATGGCATACTATATAGAGCCTATGGCTAAGGCATAGGGGACGACCTTCGTCCTTTCTCTTTCTTCTGCCGTGGTTGAGCTTTGAGTCTTACTCAAATTCATACCTTACAATACAGCCAAGAACTCCTTCTTTGACCGATCTATTTTGAACTCCTTCAAAATCTTGTCAAGGTATGTATTCATTGAAAGTTTTATCAAGCGTCTTGATCTATCTCTATAGATCTTGATGCCCAATATTTAACTAGCTTGATTCTAGGTCTTCCTTTGAAAAACTCCTTTCAAACAACCCTTTATCCTTTCCAGAAATTCTACATTATTTCCGATCAACAATATGTCAACCACATATACTTATCAGAAATTCTATAATGCTCCCACTCACTTTCTTGTAAATACAAGTTTCTTATAAACTTTGTATAAACCCAAAAACTTTGATTACCTCATCAAAGCGTATATTCCAACTCCGAGATGCTTGCTCCATTCCATAGAAGGATTGCTGGAGCTTGCATACCTTTTAGCATCCTTAGGACCGACAAAACCTTCTGGTTGTATCACATACAACCTTTCCTCACGGAAACCATTGAGGAACCGCTGTTTTGACATCCATCTGCCAGATTTCATAATCAAAAAAATGCAGCAACTGCTAACATAATTCCAACAGACTTTAGCATCGCCATGAGTGAGAAAGTCTCATCGTAGTCTACTCCTTGAACTTGTCGGAAACTTCTTTGTGACAAGTCGAGCTTTCTAAATGGTGACATTTACCATGAGCGTCTGTCTTCTTCTTAAAGATCCATTTGTACTTAACGGCCTGCCGTTCATCGGGCAAGTATACCAAAGTCTATACTTGGTTTTCATACATGGATCCTATCTCGGATTTCATGGCTCCTAGACATTTGTTGGAATCCGGGCCCACCATTGCTTCTTCATAGCTCGTAGGTTCACTGTTGTCTAACAACATGACCTCCAAGACAGGATTGCCGTACCACTCAGGGGCGGTACGATTCCTTGTCGACCTACGAGGCTCAGTAGTAACTTGATCTGAAGTTTCATGAGCATCATGATTAGTTTGCTCTTCATTTGGTGTAGGCGCCGTAGAAACATCTTTCTGCATCATGCTACCATCCAACTGAAGTGACGGTTCAATAACCTCATCAAGTTCTACCTTCCCCCCACTCAATTCTTTCGAGAGAAACTCTTTCTTGAGAAAGGACCCGTTTCTAGCAACAAACACTTTTCCCTCGGATCTGAGATAGAAGGTATACCCAACTGTTTCCTTAGGGTATCCTTTGAAGACGCATTTGTCCGCTTTGGGTTCGAGCTTATCAGGTTGAAGTCTTTTCACATAAGCATCGCATTCCCAAACTCTAAGGAATGACAGCTTAGGTTTCTACCTAACCATAATTCATACGGTGTCATCTCAACGGATTTTAGATGGTGCCCTATTTTAAAGTCAATGTAGTCGTCTCTAATGCATAACCCAAAATGATAGTGGCCAATCGGTAAGAGACATCATAGTATGCATCATATCAAATAGAGCACGACTACGACGTTAGTCGTCTCTAATGCATAACCCAAAATGATAGTGGCAAATCGATAAGAGACATCATAGTACGCAACATATCAAATAGAGCACGACTACGATGTTGAGACACACCATTACATTACGGTGTTCCAAGTGGCGTGAGTTGTGAAACAATTTTCACATTGGCTTAAGTTGCATACAGAACTTGTAACTCGGATATTCACCTCCACGATCATATCGTAGACATTTTATCTTCTTGTTATGATGATCTTGAACTTCACCCTGAAATTGCTTGAACTTTTCAAACGTTTCAGACTTGTGTTTCATTTAGTAAATATACCCATATCTACTCAAATCATCAGTGAAGGTACGAAAACAATGATATCCACCGCATGCTTCAACACTCATTGAACCGCATACATCAACATGTATCATTTCCAATAAGTCACTTGTCCGCTCCATCATACCGGAAAACGCGGTCTCCGTCATCTTGCCCATGAGGCATGGTCCGCATGTCTCAACCGATCCGAAATCGAGTGAATCCAAAGATCCATCAGCATGTACTTTCTTCATGCGCTTTACACCAATATGACCTTAGCGACAGTGCCACAAGTATGTGGTACTATCATTATTAACTTTGCATCTTTTGGCATCAATATTATGAACATGTGTATGACTACGATCGAGATTCAATAAACCATTCACATTGGGTGCATGACCATTGAAGGTATTATTCATGTAAAAACAATAACCATTATTCTCTGACTTAAATGAATAACCATATTGCAATAAACACGATCTAATCATGTTCATGCTCAACGCAAACACCAAATAACATTTATTTAGGTTCAACACTAATCTCGAAGGTAGAGGGAGTGTGCGATGGTGATCTTATCAACCTTGGAAACACTTCCAACACACATCGTCACCTCACCCTTAGCTAGTCTCCATTTATTTCGTAGCTTTTACTTCGAGTTACCAATATTAGCAACTGAACCAGTATCTAATACCCAGGTGCTACTAGGAGTACCAGTAAGGTACACATCAATAACATGTATATCAAATATACTTTTGTTTGACGTTGCCAGCCTTCTTATCTGCCAAGTGTCTGGGGCAGTTCCGCTTCAGTGACCGTTGCCCTCATAACAGAAGCACTCAGTCTCGGGTTTGGGTCCAACCTTGGGTTTCTTCACTAGAGCGACAACTGGCTTGCCATTCTCGAAGTTTCCCTTCTTGCACTTGCCCTTCTTGAAACTAGTGGTCTTACCATCAACACTTGATGCTCCTTCTTGATTTCTACCTTTCGCGGTGTAAAACATTGTGAATAGCTCAGGGATCATCTTCTCCATCCCTGGCATGTTATAGTTCATCACGAAGCTTTAGTAGCTTGGTGGTAGTGACTTGGAGAAGTATGTCAATCACTATCTTATCTGGAAGATCAACTCCCACTTGATTCAAGCGATTGTAGCACCCAGACAATCTGAGCACATGCTCACCGATTGAGCTATTCTCTTTCATCTTGCAAGGCAAATAATCTTGTTGGATGTCTCATACCTCTCAACACGGGCACGTGCCTGAAATCCCAATTTCAGCTCTTGGAACAACTCATATGATCCGTGACGTTCAAAACGTCTTTGAAGCCTCAATTCTAAGCCGTAAATCATGACGCACTGAACTATCAAGTATTCATCAAAAAACTGCATGTCTGATGTTCTCAACACCCACGGACGACGCTTGAGGGGGTGCCGCACCGAGCGGCGCATCAAGGACATAAGCCTTCTGTGCAGCAACTGAGGACAATCCTCAGATCACGGACCTAGTCCGCATAATTGCTACTACCATCTTTCAACTTAGTTTTTCTCTTGGAACGTATCAAAATATAGGGAAGCTACAGCATGATCTATCGATCTACAACATAATTTGCAAATATATTTTGACTATGTTCATGATAATGAGTTCAATTAATCATATTACTAAAGAACTCCCACTCAAATCAACATCCCTCAGGTTGTCTAAGTGTGACATGATCCAAATCCACCAACCCAAGTCCGATCATCACGTGAGATTAGGTGGTTTCAATGGTGAACATCTCCATGTTGATCATATCTACTATATGACTCATATTCGACCTTTCGGTCTCCTGTGTTCCGAGGCCATGTCTGTACATGCTAGGCTCATTAAGGTTAACCCAAGTATTCCGCATGTGTAAATCTGGCTTACACCCGTTGTATGCGAACGTAGAGTCTATCACACCCGATCATCACGAGGTGCTTCGAAACGATGAACCTTCACAACGGTACATACTCAGGGAGAACACAATTTATCTTGAAATTTAGTGAAGGATCATCTTATAATGCTACCGTCGTTCTAAGAAAAATAAGATGCATAAATAGGATAAACATCACATGCAAATCATATAAGTGACATGATATGGCCGTCATCATCTTGTGCTTTTGATCTCCATCTCCAAAGCACAAGTGTAACAGCCCAAGTGCATCCCTTGCCATTTGTAATATATTTCATGTGTGCCCTTGTGTTTGAGTATCAATATTTTGCCTCATGTCTTGGCATCATGGCATCATGTTCATCCTATCATAAGTGCATCATATTTGCATCATGTTTCCATATGTGGTGATGTTTGTGAGTGGTGTTGTTGTGGTGTGGTGTGCTAGTACCCATGTGTTGTCTTGGTTAGGAACCCTCTCCTCTATTTTCTCAAGCTGTGCCATCTTTCTCTCTCTTTTAAAATGAATGCAACATGCGATTTTGACTTGTTTCTTAATTCCAATAAAAATGTTGCACTTCTCTTAAATATTCTGGTCATACTTGTAAACTAGCTCTCAAACTTGTTTAAATATGTTTGCATGTTAATATTTTGCAAAACAGATTAATAAGATAATAATAGGTGATGAATTTACTTGCTTGCTCACCTCCTTAAAAATGTTGCACTTATTCTATCAAACCTGACTAGAATTGTGGTTCAACTCTCAAACATGTTTGGAGCTGTTGGCATTTTGATTCTTGGCAAAAACAGATTGCTATATTAATTTAAGTGAATTATTTAATTTCCCTAAAAATGTCCAACCTAATTTTGTTAAACAGGGTGCAATTTTGTGAGCTCAAACCTATTTTTTAGTTTTCTCAAAACTTCACCAATCTTCCTGGGTTTTAGTTGTTGTTTGCTGTTTAATTAATAAAGAAAAGGAAACGTTTTCTGAGAGAGTGAGAGAGAGAGGAGCAGAGCCCACCTGGGCCTCCTTTGCCTACCGCGGCCCAACTCGGCCTCCCTGCGCAGCCTAGCCACCCAACGAGTGAGAGGAACGTCGTCTTCCTGTACGACGCGCATCTAGGGCGCCACGTCGACGATCTCGTCGATTTGACGGCCGTCCGGCGTCCCTAGCCTCTATAAATTGTGCCCCTGGTGCCCTAGGGTTTGCCCTCGCTCCATTCCTTACCTCTCTTCATCTCGCCGCCTCCGGTATGCCTCTACCGCGCCATAGCCGACGCCATGCCCGCCATGCTCCGGCCGAGCTTCTGCTCGTGCTCGGGGTGACCTCTCCGTCGTGTCTCGGGCCCTCTGGTGCCACGGGAAGGGAGACCCCATAGTACCTCTTCTTCCTCGACGACCTGGGAGACGCCAAGGCCCAGATCTTCGCCATCCCGAGCCCGTCTTCCTCCTCTGCTTCTCGAACCAGGAGCACCGCCGCGTTCGTCGACTCCTTGCCGTCGCCTCGTCGTGCTCTCCTCAGCCCCTCCATGTCCTAGGTAGGGTGGTATGACCCCTCTTTCCATTCCCATCGTCCGCTTCGTTGCATGCCGCGTGTGCGTGTAGATCCGAGCTTGTCATCTTCGTGCTCCCGTAGCTCCGGCGAAAGCCGTGATTTTTTTTTGTGCACGGTTGTTGCAACGTCGCCCATGCGTCGTCGTGCCCTTGCATAGCGCGGGTGCTCTCCCCAGAGCGTGCTAGGTCGCCACTTCGCTCGCCCGCGTCCTGCCTCACTGCGTCGCCTCCGCTACTCGCCATGCCCGAGCCGGGCACGAGCTCATGCTCGAGTACCCCTGCCTCCGCGCGCGTAGAGCCCCATAGCCCCGGGGATGGATGCCCCCTTAGATCCCGCAGCCCCGCCGTAGAACCTTTTCCCCCTCGGTGGTCGCCGGAGGACCCACCGGCGCCGTCGCGACGCTCCTCTGCCTCCAGGTAGCAGAGACGACCGGGGCCTGTTCAAAAGAACAGGTACCCCTATGGGTTCAGTTAACCAGCGACAAGCCAGTGGTAGTCACCTCGATCTGGAACCGGGGAGACCCGGGTTCGAATCCCCCCGGGCTCCTTTTTCATTTCATTTAACTGTTGGCCTGACAGTGGGCCCATGGCCCACCAGTCAGCCTCATAGGGCCCCTGGCTCACTGCCACGTAGGGCCCTTTGTTTTTTTTCTTTCATATGTTTTTTATTGTTTTGTCTGATTTGTGATTATTTCCGTTTAAGGAAATATTCTATTTTTGTCTCTATTCCAAATCTGTCAAGTTCCTAGTACATGCCAAATCTGGCATATGAGTGACTATAAGTGCATAGTTGTTTTTGTGTTTGCAATTTTGGGAGTTTTACCAACAACAAGATATGCTTGTGATATATGAATTTGGGGTAGAAAAATCCAGAGAATGCAATGGTGGTGTCAGTTTCATCACTTGAGCATGTTTGTAAAAATGTTGTTTTGTGGCAATATGTCATTTTGTCTTTTTCACATGAATTAATTCTTGCACTATATGAAAAACTTGTCAACATGAAATATGCTCATTTGTGTATGTGCTAGCCCCTGGTATTTTTGCATGCTACGATAGTTCATCATATGGGTGGCATTCTTGATGTCAACATGTCACCAAAATTATGTTTTCACATGCCCAAAAATATTCCAAGTGTTGGAAATCTATTATTTTGTTGCCATGTTCTCTAGATGATTCCCATGCATATATTGTTCCTTTGGAGATGGCACCATGGCATGAATTGTTGTGCTTGGCATCCTCTATAGATGTGTGCCAAGGTCTTCTGGATTAGGCTATTGCATCTTAGATAAAACTTGCTGTCAACATGCCATTCTGTTAACAAGTGCCATGTTTGCCTCTTGTAATTTCTACTAAGTCTGAGAATCTGCTAGTTTCAATATGTCAACTTGTGAGGAAGGTAGCCATTGATACATGCATATTTTGATGTTGCTATAAAGTAATGAATTGAAGTACATGTTGCCTTCTACAATCCTGTTAATTTTCATGCCATGTAAGTGCCTGTAGCATATATAAAAGTTGTTGTCAAGTTGCTATCATGTTAACTCAGATTCTGAAAAACTGGAATTTTCACTAAGTCCCTGAAAACTGATTCAACATGCCATCTTGTGAGCATAATTGCCATTGATCTATGCTTCCTTTCCTGTTGCTGTAGATAGATGATTTGTTGTGCATGCTGTATACTTCATGCCCATGCCTTGGTTGTGTTTTGAAACTTGCTGTAGCTCTGGCTGTGTGTGTTACAAGATGACATGTTGCTGTTTGTGGATAGATTGTGTGTTTGAATGTTTTGTGACTTCTGGGAGCTATACTCCATTGTTTTGCTTGATCTTTAGCTCTATTCTTGCTAGATTTTCAGTTCCTATCCAGTGGCATCCTTGGAATACCAAGGAATAGCCCATGGCCCCCCTCATCTTGTGTTTTGTCTCCGTTAACATTCGTACCTTGCCGTGAGTGTACCGTGAGCTACGTTACTCCGTTTGCAACGCTCTACATATGCATTTGCATCGGTTTTGCATGAAGCATTCATATTTGCCATGATCATGCATGTTCAAATAACTAAACTTGAGGTTCTGTCCAGAATGCTAAAGAACTTAATAATTGCATGAGAAACATGACTACTTTAGGTTGCCATGTTAGATACTTCAAATTGGTCATGCATCATCTTGATTGTGCATTGCACCTTGTTTGTATGTTTATTTGGTGATGTTTCTCTTCGGGTAGACATGAGTGTCGAACCTGAGTACGAGGATCCAGGAGAGTACAACTACGAGGACCCAACTCTTTGTCCCTCTGAAGACCCAGCAGGCAAGATGATCATACCCGGATCTCGACACTAATTTTGCTATGCTAGATGCCTCGCTTCTACCGTTATGCTTCATTACCTACCACTTAAACGATCAGCCTCTTAAATTGCTAGGAAATCACGGGATTCGTGGTCGAGGTTATTCCCGCAGCATGTGGTTAGTTTGTGATGGATGAGTTGGAGCACCCCTGCAGGGTTAAATCTTTCGGAAAGCCGTGCCCGCGGTTACGTGGCAACTTGGAAATTTGTTTAACACCCGGTTATAGTAAACTTGAAGTAAACTCCAATAAAATACACCAACTGTGTGCGTAACCGTGACTGTCTCTGCTCATGAACATCAACCGAGAGAGAACACGGTGGGGTTATGATTGACATAAGCAGGTGTTCAGGATCACTTAGTGATCATGCTAGGTCACGTCCGTCTTACGTAGGCCACCATATTTACATTCATGTACTCATAAGTTAGCCACCAAATAGATGCTTAGTGCTTGCTGCAGCCTCACCACTTAACCATACGTCACCTAATGGTTTACATAGTTTCGGTACCTGGGTTATGAGATTGCTGAGTCCCTGTGGCTCACAGATTACAACAATACAGTTGCAGGTGTTGACGAGAACGTGCCAGATGATGTGACTCTGCTCAAGTGGGAGTACGATGAAGAAAGTACGCGTATGTACATTACGTATCCTGATGAGTAGGGAGCTTCGTGTTGGTGATCCTGTGATAGCAAGACAATTTATCATTGCTCTTTTGTCGTTTGATTTCGTCCGTAGCCGGACCCTGTCTTCTGGATGATGTATGAATAATTTGTGTGAACTTGTAAGATAGCTTGTGGCGAGTGTAAGCCAACTCATATACTCATCTCTTCCTACATGTATGCAATGTTTACTGTACTTGTGAAACGACTAGATGCGCTTCTATCCCAGTCGAGGCTCTCGTGCCTTAATAGGGATAGGACCGCATCTTGGGCGTTACAACCGGCATGATCGTTATCTTCACCGGCATGACACCATGATCTCCATCATCATGATCTCCATCATCGTGTCTGTCGGTGTCAAAACCGGCGGATCTCGGGTAGGGGGTCCCGAGCTGTGGATCTAGAATCGATGGGTAACAGGGGACGAAGGAGACGATGTTTACCCAGGTTCAGGCCCTCCTATGGAGGTAAAACCCTACGTGCTGCTTGGTTGTATTGATGTGTATGAAGATTACAGAGTCGATCTACCTCGAGATCAAGTAGCTAAACCCTAGATGAGTTCCTCTCCCTCTACGAACTAAACCCTCTGGCTTATATAGATACCAGGGGTCCCTAGGGTTACACATAGTCGGTTGCTTATCGAAGGAATAAAACATGCCTATTCTATCATCTTAAGCTTGATGGGCACGCCACGGCTCCTGAGATTTCCCCCTGCTAACGGGGCATTCGGTCAGTCCGATCCTCCAACGAGTGGCCCACGAGTCCGGCACACAAGGAATAGGCCGGCAGTCCGAGGACCCCTTCATCCCGGACTCCCTCGGTAGCCACCGAGCGAGCCTCCAATGCCGAGGTATGTAGTCCGGACGGTCCTGCGCTCCCAAAGTCTTCGGCTTGCGAGGTGAGTTCTTCTCCTCCTCTCTATTCGGTAAGCAATAATCCGGTCATGAGTGAGCTCTCGATCGTCGAGACGTTGCGGGGCCCACAACATTAACTTCGCCGTCCAGAATTAACGACGCCCCTCGATCCCTGCGCGCCAATGGGAGATGGGCGACCCAACAGCCTTTTACAGGACTGCCCTTCCTGCAAGCGATAGGGAGGAACCGCCCATTTAAGCAGGCTGAATCGTGGCTTAGGCAACCCCTTCCTCTTCCTCACCATCAAAAAGCCCCAAGCGAGAGAATTTGACAATATGGCGAGCATCCCTTGTCGGCGTTCTGGATACCGGGGTACCCAGACTTGCCTGCCTGCGGCCCAAGGCGTGGCCCACCTCGACGACCAAGTATGGCCCGGCGCGGCCTCACTCAACACAAGGCTCTCGTGAGACCCCGAGCTCGCGAGGGAAACAGCGCCAGGACCCGCGGGGGGTTAGGCCTCCCTAGGCCTCCTCCCGAGTGGCGGAGGTCTCTATGCAATGCTAGGCCTCAGGAGGTCAAGGGTGACGACAACCAGCCCAGGCGGGCGCCAGCGCGCCAGAGGGGACAGTTTCCTCTTTGGTGCAAAGGAGACAAGGACGAGCGCAGGCTCCCAAAGCGCCCCCAAGGGTTTCCCTTCTGGTGCAACAAGACCAAGACCCCGAGCCCCGCAGAACAGACGTCATCGCCGAGCCCACCTCTGCATCACCGTCGACTACTTTGCAGGCGAAGACCGCCTTTCGTCAGGACAAGATGTACCTCCTGTCCCCTTTCAAATTTGGCTGTTGTGGGATCCCTTCCCGCCATTGCGATAAGGGAAGAGGACCCGGGCCGCTATAAATAGAGGCTAGGTAGCCCGGTAGAGGGACACGAGACAACCACCCTGCAAACACACCCGCAAGGCAACACACCACTGTACTAGTTCATCCACAAACCTCCTTGTGAGGCAATCCACCAAAGGCAGGAGTAGGGTTTTACGCTTCGCAGCAGCCCGAACCTGGGTAAACTCTCGTGTGTTATCTTCTTCCTCGCCATCGAGCGGGGTTATCGTGTCGTGGGCTTGGAGGAGGCGAAGCTGTTGGGGAATCTTCGCACACGCCCCTGGGTTCGAATTCCTTAGGGTTTTGCGGAGCCCGAAATCCGACATCCCTGGCTCCTCCTCGCATCCTCACGCCCCCCTTCCCGTAGATTGGGCAAGTTGTTCAGTATCTCTCCTCCGACTGCACAACGTTGAGACCCAGGGTTATCTTCCCACCTCGGATCTAGCGTTTACCCGCGCCGGATTGACTTCTTCGAACGGTGAGGCCTTCGCAGAGAATTTCCCTGTTCCACGCAAGGGAGAGCGGGTAAGTTTCAGGTCCTTCCTCTTACGGGGCCTAGGATTCCCCATTCATCCCTTCTTGAGGGGACTATTGGAATTTTATGGGATCCAACTCTATCATCTCACCCCTGGATCCATCCTGCACCGGGCTTTGTTGCCCTCTGCGAGATGTTCTTGGGCTGCGAGGCCCATTTTGGTTTATGGAGGAGATACTTCTGCCTTGTCCCCCATACTCGGGGTGGGACTATTCGGGAAGTGGGTGGAGCCGAAGTATGGCGTATAGCCGGGACGTGGTATCCCATGGGGACACCGAAGAAAGAGTCCGAAGAATGGACCTCGGAATGGTTCTATATTGAGGATGTTCCCCTGTTCGACCCAGCTCGGAGGGGTCTGCCCAAATACTCCGACGCTCCTTTGAAGAAAATGTTCAACTGGCGACCGAAGAGTCCATCCCAAGAGGAAAGTACCGAAGTAAAACGCCTAGCCACCCAAGTGAGGCTACTAGTTCACAGTAAGTTAACCATCATCGACGTGATGGCAGCCGTCATTGCTCGATGTGTTCAACCCCTTCAGCAAAGGAAACACCCCCCTGTGGCGTTACAACGAAACAAGTGACACCACCTGTTCCCAACGGCAGGGTCCTACCAATCAGGCGGCAATGGCGGCCATACTGGCCGATCTTTTCAAAGGAGAAAAAGAAGATTTTGCTTGACTGTCAGCCAAGGATGGCTATTCGAGTCATAACCCCATCGAATGGGTAAGCCTTTGGCTTTGTTTTCTGAGTTCGGATATTTATGTATAATCTTTCTGATCGAAACTTTCAATTTGTCCGAACAGAGTTGGAGGTGTTGGATTGAGATAGCCAGCTGTCCGGCGCCTCAACCAGAGAGTTATTCTCACGACGACGATCCCGGATTCCATGACGATCTAGAGCTATCAATTGAATACGAGGACGGGGTCTTTTACCAGGAGAGCCTTGACGGCTCCAAGGTGGCTCTTCTAGCCGATCACCCCGGACCACTTCCTTCTTCGACCACTGGTAAAAAGAAGGCCTCTTCCCGTAAAGGGCGAGCGACCCCTGCCAACCCGAGTGTGCCGATCTCTACTCCCAAGGGTCGTCGGTCGACACGTCTAACATCGTCTACGGCAGCAGGGGCCGTATCGAGCAACAACATGAATCCTCCTTGTGAGCCAATCACGAGGACCACCTCGACCGTGCACTCAACCAAGAGGTACTTTATTTAACCATTGAGTTCGGCCATTGTCATGATTGCAAATAAGTACTCACAAAATCTCGTGTCGAAATACTCAGGAGACGAGTACAGCCACCTTCTTCCGGGGACGTCGCCGAGGCGCCAGACAACCATCATGAATCAAGGTCTTCTGCTCAGGTTGACCTTGACGCGGAGGCCCCTGTGACGGATCAGCCCCCTAAAGATTCTGGGGACGTCTCGGTCACTAACTCCGAGGTAGAGAGTGTGATGAATCACCGGCGGCGAAAGGAAGCCCTGCGCCACCAAGCGTTTTCCGAACAAGAGTTTAATGCCCTAAGTTCGATGGATGCATACATCGGAGCTGCCCGAGCTGGGCTTGAGGGAGCCGCCAAACTGATATCGTCCAGTCTGGAGGTGAGTAATCGGTTTTAACAACCGAACACAAATATTAATCCAGTAGCCCCCGAGCCTTGATTTGGTCGGAACGGCCGAGTTAAGGATCTGAATATTGTTTTATTTATAATGTAGGTTTCAAGGTAGCAAAATGAGAAGTTGGCCAAGGAACTCGAGGTGAGCCGAACACAGGTACAAACCGTGAAGGCCGAGCTTGAGCAAGTGAAGAATTTCACCCGAGAGGCGCACAGTGAGTATGTCAATTTGCCGAATTATTTGACATTCCCGTACTGATGAGAGAGTACTTTGTAGCAGCTGAGTCCATAGGGCAGTTGAAGAAAGATCTGGATACAGCCCAAGAATCTTAGAGGTATGCCGAATCTTAGCATGAGGCTGGCCGCCGTGTGTTGAACCGAAGTCTTGAGGAAAAGAACCAGCTTAAGGCGGAAAACCAGCGTCAAGCCGAAGAACTTGAGAGTTTGAAAACTCAATTGGCTCAAGCCCAAGAAGAGAACCAGAGATTACAGAGGGGCATGTTCTGTAAGTGCACTTATATCTTCGTAATTCCGAAAAGCACCTTTATTATATCAAGTGTAAGGGACTTGCTTCGTCTCGGGTCTAGGTCTCCTGACTGGGCGGCCCGAGGAAGAAATCGGATCATTCCGAGGGGACCTACTGAAGGAACTGTCCGTCGTACATGAGCAGGCTCGGAGAGCCATGAGGAGCATGACCAAAGCGCTCTGGCCTGCCGAGACGCCTCTAGAAGGGATGTCCGAACTGGCTGATCGGTTTAAAGGAGCCCGATGTCGTTTTGAGTTATGGAAGACATCGGCATGTCGAGAGGGAGCACGGGAGGCGTGGGCAATGGTCAAGACCCGCTTTACCAAACTTAACCCAAAGCATATGGCTCGGGTTGGGCCGGTAGGGCCGGATGGGCAAGAAGTGCCACTTCATTTGGTTTACGACCAAGTGATGGCCGCCGCTCGTCTTTCGCAAGAAGATTGCACCCTGGCTACCTTAATAGATAATCTTGACCAGCAGCCGGGTGTTTGATTCTATGTAACTATGTACTTTAAATCAAAAACTGCTCCGTCTATGCTGTAAACGCTGTCTTACCGGCCATCGGCTTCGACCTCCCTCGCTAAGAGCTTGGGAGTGTTCCGTATCGAATGTCCTCCGATAAAAGGAACTTATCTCGGGGAACCAGGCAATCCGGCCATTCGGTGCGAACAGACAGAACGTGCATAGGGAGATATGTTATATTACTGCTTAACGTAAGAAACATCTTCCGAAGAAAATAGTTCCTCTATCGGTACCTTCCTTCAGGTTGCTACGTAGATCGTAGATATCATGACCGTGTACTACTAGTATGCGGATAATGACTTTTTTGGGAAAGTAATCCCTGCTAATGGTGATAACCACCACAAGTTTTTTACTTCCGTCGTAGCCGATCAATTTTCTTCTTAAGATAGCTAGTTTTCGGCTTCACCCGTCCGAGGTACGTATACGGATGACCCGGTCGTAACAATCGCAGAGGTGCTCCCTTTATCCTCTTGCCGAACAATCAGAAACGTAGAGGGTAAGCACAGGAGCGAGGAAACCGAGCTTGGCCAAAATCTTAGGTCCAATTGATGCATATACTGGCTTAAAAACGATAGGGGAAGTGTGCATGCACAATACATGTGAATCGGTGCACAGAATATATAATAATCAGCTTCGAGAAGAAGCCCCCAGGTGTTTTTTCGGATAGGACATTTGAAGATGTATGCCGAAAAACTTAACACAAGCTCGGTTTAGCCGAAAACATACTGGGAAATGGTATCCAATCCTGTAAAGCTAAAATGGAAGGGAAAGAATACAAAAGAAAAAAAGATAAAGAAAAAGAAAGGTAAGAAATATGACGACACCGGTCTAGCCGTAAAAGCGCCGAAGACGAGCTGCGTTCCATGGGTTTGGTTCGAGGCGATTGTCCGGCGGGTTGCGGAGGCGATAAGCCCCTCCTATAAGTACTTCGTCAATTATGAAAGGGCCCTCCCACTTGGGATTGAGTTTATGCTTCTGCTTCTCTGGGAGTCGTAAGACGAGTTCGCCCACATTATATGCCTTCGCTCTAACCTCCCTGCTTTGGTAGCGCCGAGCCTGCTGTAGATAGAAAGTAGAGCGGGCCCGAGCTATATCGCGCTCTCCTTCCAAGGCGTCTAAGTCGTCCTGCCGATCTAACTCGGCCTCCTTTTCTTCGTACATGCGCACCCTAGGTGCGTCGTGAATGATATCGCAGGGAAGGACTGCTTCTACCCCGTAGACCATAAAAAACGGTGTGTATCCCGTTGATCGATTCGGGATGGTACGCAGACCCCACAGAACGGAGTCAAGCTCCTCTACCCAATTGCAGTCAGATTCATGAAGAGATCGGACTAGACGTGGTTTGATGCCACTCATGATTAGGCCATTAGCCCGTTCGACTTGTCCATTGGTCTGCGGGTGATACACCGAGGCGTAATCGAGCTTGATGCCCATGTTTGCGCACCAGTCCTTCACCTCTTGGGCAGTGAAATTGGATCCATTGTCCATTATTATGCTGTGCGGGAAACCATAACGGTGTACCACGCCGGATATAAAATCGATTACCGGTCCGGACTTGGCTGATCTTACTGGTTTTGCTTCCATCCATTTGGTGAACTTGTCGACCATGACTAGTAGGTATTTATTTTTCTTGGTCCCCCCTTTAAGTGGTCCGACCATATCCAGCCCCCAGACCGCGAAAGGCCAGGTGATCGGAATAGTCCGAAGAGCTGTCGGGGGCATGTGGCTTTGATTTTCGAATAGTTGACATCCAACACAATGTTGGACGAGTGATTGGGCGTCCGCTCGAGCAGTGGGCCAAAAGAATCCGGCTCGAAAGGCTTTGCTTACTAAGGCCCGTGCTGCGGCGTGGTGGCCGCCCATCCTGCGTGGACTTCGGCCAAAAGCTGCCTTCCTTCTTCCTCAGATATGCACTGTTGGAGTGTCGCGGTAGAGCTTTTCTTATATAACTCACCCTCGTGGACCTTATAGGCCTTGGATCGCCGAATTATGTGTCTCGCTTCCGTCTGGTCGTCGGGGAGTTCTTGGCGGAGAAGGTAGGCAAGGAAGGGCTCGGTCCATGGTGCGATTACTGCCATGACCTCGTTAGCCGAAGGCGTTTCTTCAATTATGGAACCGCCGATGATTTGCTCATCTGGTTCATTTATAGGAGGGACAATCTCTTCCGTACTGATGGCTCCAGCGCCCTAATTCTCGTCCTGCCATACCACCGATGGCTTGAAAAGCCGTTCAAGGAAGGTGTTTTTCTGGACGGGGTCGCGCTTGGCCCCCATACGGGCGAGTATGTCAGCAGCCTGATTGCTGTCTCTAGCGACGTGGTGGAATTCTAGCCCCTCGAACCGTGCGGATATTTTAAGAACGACATTTCTATATGCTGCCATCTTTGGGTTTTTAGCATCGAATTCGCCGTTGATTTGAGAGATGGCGAGATTAGAATCTCCCCATACTTCAAGCCGTTGTATGCCCATCGATGCTGCCATCCGAAGCCCGTGCAATAGTGCTTCGTATTCGGCCACATTGTTGAAATCGGCGTACATGATCTGCAGCACGTACCGGACGTTATCTCCCGTGGGAGATGTGAGGATAACTCCAGCCCCCAGTCCGGCCAGTGTCTTGGATCCGTCGAAGTACATCGTCCAATGGGAGTATGTACTATATTCTCTCAGGAGCTCGGCCTCTGTCCATTCGGCAAGGAAATCGGCCAACACCTCAGATTTAATAGCTCGTCGTGGCTTATAGGCGATTTCAAAAGGAAGGAGTTCGATGGCCCATTTGGCTATGCGGCCGGTGGCGTCCATGTTATTCATTATATCGTTCAGGGGTACTTCGGATGCCACTGTGACCAAACATTCTTGAAAGTAGTGTCTGAGCTTTCGTGATGCCATAAACACTATATAGGCTATCTTTTGGTATTGCGGATATCTTGACTTGCATGGCGTTAGCACTTCTGACACATAGTAGACTGGCTTTTGCACCCGGAATTTGTGACCCTCGTCCTCTCGTTCGACGACGAGCACCGCACTAACCACTTGATTGGTGGCCGAGATGTACAGTAACATTTGTTCACCAGCGCCTGGCGCCGTGAGTATGGGGTTGCTGGCCAGCAGTGTTTTAATTTCCTCTAGTGCAGCCGTTGCTTCATCGGTCCACTCGAAGTTTTTGGTCCGTTTCAGCAGCCTGTAGAGCGGTAAAGCCTTTTCACCAAGGCGGGAGATAAAGCGGCTCAAAGCCGCCACACAGCCCGCCAGCCTCTGGACATGCTTTAGCCCTGTAGGAATCGCAAGTTGAGATAGGGCGCGGATCTTAGCAGGATTCGCTTCTATTCCTCTATGGGAAACAATGAATCCGAGTTGTTTACCAGCGAGAAATCTGAAGACACATTTGTCCGGATTGAGCCGTGTATCATATTCCCATAGATAGCAAAATTTTGCCTGAGGTCGTCTATCAGCTGGCTGACATGTTTGGTCTTAATTACCACGTCGTCCACGTATGCCTCGACTGTTTTACCGACTTGTTTTTCGAGACATGTCTGTATCATGCGTTGGTATGTAGCACCTGCGTTTTTTAGCCCGAAAGGCATTGTGTTAAAGCAGAATGGCCCGTAGGGGGTGATGACTGCGGTTGCAGCTTGATCGGATTCCTTCATTTTGATCTGATGGTATCCGGAATAAGCGTCGATGAAGCACAATGAGGCGTGTCCGGCTGTGGCGTCAATAATCTGGTCTATGCGTGGTAAGGGGAAAGGGTCCTTAGGGCAAGCTTTATTAAGGTCTTTGAAATCGACACACATCCGCCAGGATTGATCTTTCTTCGGTACCATCACCAGGTTTGCCAACCACTCGGGGTGTTTGATTTCTCTTATGAATTTGGCCTCCAGCAATTTTGCTAGTTCTTCGCCCATAGCTTATCGCTTGGGTTCGGAAAATCGGCGTAGAGCCTGTTTGACGGGCTTGAAGCCTGCGATTATGTTCAGACTATGTTGTGCTAGCCGTCGTGGGATTCCTAGCATATCCGAAGGATGCCAGGCAAAGATATCCCAGTTTTCTCATAAAAATGTTCGCAGTGCTTCGTCCACCATGGGGTCCAGCTGAGCTCCAATGGACGATGTTTTATTGGGGTCCATTGGATGTACCTGAAATTTGACGATTTCGTCTGTAGGTTTAAAGGACATGGGTTTGGGCCTCTTGGTAAGGACCACATCATCCTTGTCCAATGTTGACCGGAGTGCGGTCGATTCCTCTGCTGCAAAGGTCTCAGCTAGTGCCTCGAGGGCGAGCGCTGCTGTTCTGTTTTCGGCTCGAATGGCTCTATTCGGGTCACTTGTGATTGTGATCACCCTGTTTGGGCCCGGCATTTTGAGCTTCATATACCCGTAATGTGGTGTAGCCCGAAATCTTGTGAAAGCGTCACGCCCCAACAAAGCGTGGTAACCACTGTGAAAGGGCACGATATGAAAGAGAAGTTCTTTGGATCTGTAGTTCTCGGGCGTGCCGAATACCATATCTAGGGTAACGCGTCCGGAACAACGTGCCTCTTTCCCACAGATGATCCCACGAAAGGTTGTGTTGCTATGTTCAATGCGGGATCGGTCGAACTGCATTTTTTCCAAGGTATCCTCGTAAATGAGGTTTAAACAACTGCCTCTGTCCATTAGCACCTTTTGTAACCTGAAACCATCGACGATGGGGTTGAGGACCAGTGCGGCAGGTGTTCGGCCGGGGCGGGTGATTTGTTGATCAGTTTCTCTGAAGGTGATCGGTGTGTCTGTCCATGAATTCGTTGCTGCCACCTGATAGATTTGTTCGAGTTCTCGAAGAGCTCTCTTCCTCTTATTCCTAGAGGAAAACGTTTCGTAGATCGTCAGGATCTCGGCGTTGCAATCTGGTGGCGCTGTTGAACGTTTGTCTGGAGGTAGGGCCTCGAGGATGGCCTCTTTGCTTTTTGCAACCTGCCTGACGATACAGCAAGCTCTAAGGCTGTGAGTCGGGCTTGTGTTCAGTAACACAGAGTGTATAGGACATGGCTTGTCTAATAGTCCGTCCAGGACAGTTCTGACTCCCGTAGGGGGTCTATTCTTTTTCTCGGCGGGTTCGTGTTCGGCCGGCCGTTTCGGAGGTATTCGCTTTTTCCGAGCTCCTCTAGGGTGTTCGGCAGGGACCGGCTCTGAAAACAAACGTTCGGTTTGACATGTGCTTTCCATGGCGCAATATATTTGTACCAGGTCCGATAGCTCGGTGAAGTCATGAATGTGACGATGGGCTAGGGCATTGAGGATTCCTTCATTGTGGCAATTGCGCCTGAAGATTGTTATTATCTCTTGGCCACTAGAGTCTGGTACTCTATCTTTGATAAGGAGGAGTCTAGCCCAAAAATGATGGACAGATTCCCCTGGCTGTTGTTTAACTTCCCATAAGCCTGATAACTTGGGCTCTCCTGTGCTGCTTGAGGAGTGCTCGAATTGGGTGGTGGGCGGGGAAAATTTTAGTTTCTCGCCAGGATGTGAGTCCGGGATCACGGCATTTGCCTCCCGTGTCATCGCGGGATCCGGCTTGGCGGGTTCGGAGTCCATATTATCAAGAGGACCCCTTTGCGCGGGTTCTAGGTCGCGCGCTAGATCGGCGGCTGATCCCGAACTATTTCCGGTGTGGGTTCCGGATTCCGGATTGTAGGAGAGATCCTAACGGTCGGAAACCGGGATATAAACTATTTTTAATTCCGGTAGTTGAGAGGACGAGCCTCCGGCCGGACACTCGACGGTGGCGACTAAGTGAGTGATCGGTGGGGTATGAATCTCCCTATCATTGGGTTTAAACCCGATCCGATCGTAGACTGAGGTTTGGCCGTCGGTCACGCCCATGGTTTGAATCCGACCAAGTAACTCGTTTAATGATGAGGTGTCGGTGGGGTCCATGTCGCTGGAGCGCATGGGGTCGATCCGCAGCGCCGTTGTCCCAGGGTCGCTCGACAACGTGCCCGGGTTGTATTCGGCGGCGGCAGATTCGGGCATATCAGCTGGGTTGGGCGTTATGGCCGACCCAGGGATAGAGGCCACCTCAGCAGTGGGACCTGCTGCCTCTGGCGTTAAGGCGTAGGGGCCTGCGGGCTCCTCCATGAGAGCTGAGAGCTTCGTTAAAACGAGATCTCCCCGGGAGTCGGCGACGAACTAAAGGTTCCCGAATCTGACTTCCTGATCGGGGATGAAGCTTCCGACCCGACCAAGATGGCCGGCCGGATCGGCATGCGATATGAGCTGCCGAACGCAAAAATCTAACCAGGAACGAAAACATCCTTGATGCGGACTTCATCGCTGATGATAAGGCAAGCCATCGATTCCTCTAGCGATCGCGCAGCGGAACTCTCAATGAAAGCACCAATGTCGGTGTCAAAACCGGCGGATCTCGGGTAGGGGGTCCCGAGTTGTGGATCTAGAATCGATGGGTAACAGGGGACGAAGGAGACGATGTTTACCCAGGTTCAGGCGCTCCTATGGAGGTAAAACCCTACGTCCTGCTTGGTTGTATTTATGTGTGTGAAGATTACAGAGTCGATCTACCTCGAGATCGAGTAGCTAAACCCTAAATGAGTTCCTCTCCCTCTACGAACTAAACCCTCTGGCTTATATAGATACCAGGGGTCCCTAGGGTTACACATAGTCGGTTGCTTATCGAAGGAATAAAACATGCCTATTCTATCATCTTAATCTTGAAGGGCACGCCACGGCTCCTGAGATTTCCCCCTGGTAACGGGGCATTCGGTCAGTCCGATCCTCCAACGAGTGGCCCATGAGACCGGCCCACAAGGAATAGGCCAGCAGTCCGAGGACCCCTTAATCCCTGACTCCCTCAGTGTCGTCATGCAGTTGTTGCGCCAAATATTGCTTCTACAACTATTGCTAACACATAGCGATAAAGTAAAGCAAAAGAAGGCAAAATAATTAAAGACAACCCTATGGCTCCTGCCGGTTGCCGTACTCATCGACATGCAAGTCATGATAATCTATACAAAAACATGATCATCTCATACATCACATATATCACATCATGTCTTTGGCCATATCGCATCACAACATGCCCTGCAAAAACAAGTTAGACGTCCTCTACTTTGTTGGTGCAAGTTTTACGTGGCTGCTATGGGAAACTAGTAAGAACCATTCTTACGTACGTAAAGCCACAATGGTGATATTCAAGTTGCCTTTTAACCTTCTACAAGGACCTCCTCTGTCGAATCCGATTCAACTAAAGTGGGAGAGACAGACACCCGCTAGCCATCTTTATGCAACAAGTGCATGTCAGTCGATGGAACCGGTCTCTTGTACGTGGACGAGTAAGGTTGGTCCGAGCCGCTTCATCCGAAAATACCGCCGAATCATGATAAGACTAAGGAAGTAAGCAATCTAAACATCATCGCCCACAAACTCTTTTGTGTTCTACTCGTGCATGTTATCTATGCATACACCTAGCTCTAAAACCACCGTTGGGGAACGTTGCATGGGAAACAATTTTTTTTCCTACGAACACCCAAGATCTATCTATGGAGATCAACAACTACGAGAAGGAGTGTGGATCCACATACCCTTGTAGATCGCTAAGCGGGAAGCGTTAAGAAACGCGGTTGATGTAGTCGAACGTCTTCGCGATCAAATAACGATCCGTCCCGCGATCCAATCACGATCCGTCCCGATCTAGCGTCGAACGGACGACACCTCCGCATTCAGCACACGTACAGCTCGATGACGTCTCCGCCTTCTTGATCCAGCAAGCGAGGGAGGAGAGGTAGATGAGTTCTCCGGCAGCACGACAACGTGGTGGCCGTGGTGGTGGAGCTGTCCCGGCAGGGCTTTGCCAAGCGCTACCGCGACGATCTAGAGGAGAAACTGATCTAGAGGGAGAGGGAGGGGCTGCGCCGTGGCTTGTGGTGTTGCAGACCTCCCTCCCCTCACATATATATATAGGGAAGAGGAGGAGGGAGGCGCCCTAGGGTTTCCCCTAGGGTGGGGCGGCGGCCAAGGGGGGAGCCTTGGCCCCCAAGGCAAGTGGGACGCCCCCTCTTGGGCTAACCCTTGCCCTAGCCGCATGGGCCTTGGGTGGGAGGGGCGGCCAGCCCACCAGGGGCTGGTGCGCGCCCTCTCATAGCCCATGGGGCCCTCCGGGGCTGGTGGACCCCCCCGGTGGACCCCCGGAACACTTCCGGCATCTCCGTCACAAAACCGGTAGGTCCCGGAACTTTTCTGGAACTCGAATACCAACTTCCTATATATCAATCTTTACCTCTGGACCATTCCGAAGCTCCTCTTCATGTCTGGGATCTCATCCGGAACTCCGAACATCCTTCAGACACCAACATACATAACTCAACAATACCAAATCATCACCGAACGATAAGTGTGCAGACCCTGCGGGTTCGAGAACTACGCAGACATGACCGAGACAACTGTATGGTCAATAACCAATAGCGGAACCTGGATGCCCTTATTGGTTCCTACATATTATACGAATATCTTTATCAGTCGAACCATGATGTCAAGGATTCAGACAATCCCGTATGCAGTTCCCTTTGTCCATCGGTATGTTACTTGCCCGAGATCCGATCGTCGGTATCTCCATACCTAGTTCAATCTCGTTACCGGCAAGTCTCTTTCTCGTTCCGTAATACAAGATCCCGTGAATAACTCCTTAGTTACATTGCTTGAAAGCTTCTCGTGATGCTGTATTACCGATAGGGCCCAGAGATACCTCTCCATCATACGGAGTGACAAATCCTAGTCTCGATTCACGCCAACCCAACAGACACCCTCGGAGATACATGTAGAGCACCTTTATAGTCACCAAGTTATGTTGTGACATTTGATACACACAAGGCATTCCTCCGGTGTCCGGGAGTTGCATGATCTCATGGTCGTAGGAACAGATCCTTGACATGGATAAAGCAGTAGCAATAAACTAATACGATCAAATGCTATGCTTACGTTTGGGTCTTGTCCATCACATCATTCTCCTAATGATGTGATCCCATTATCAAATGACAACTCATGTCTATGGTCAGGAAACCTTGACCATCTTTAATCAACAAGCTAGTCTAGTAGAGGCTCACTAGGGACACAGTGTTGTCTATGTATCCACACATGTATCTGAGTTTCCGATCTATACAATTATAACATGGATAATAAACGATTATCATGAACTAGGAAATATGATAATAACCAATTTATTATTGCCTCTAGGGCAGATTTCCAACCGAAATTTGTAAGGAGGTAGTATTGATCACACTCATATGCGAGGAAGTTGGTCAGCCCGGCATTTTTAGTAAACTGCATGAACTCTTGGTAGAAACCTGCTTCATTCATGAAGGCATTATGTGGCCATTCACACGGCCGAACTTCCGTGTTACGAAAGATGTTGATATCCTGATCTTGTGCACTCCCCACAATTCCATTGGAACTCCGGCTCGAAGAACCTCTCCTAAAGATATTCATTTTCCTAGGAACAAATTTCTGAAATTTTTGGACCACAAAATTATGTCAACAAAACTTTGTAGGACTCATAGCAACTACTCATAGGGATGCCTAGAGGCCATATCAAGCATTCAAACTACTTGGAACTCAAAGAATTCAACATGCAAGCTCATTTTCAGTAGCACCAAGAGAAGCAAAATATGCAAAATATAATCCACTAAAGCAAAAACTAATTGAAGCAATGGAGGAGTCACATACCAATGGTTAATCACTCAAAACAGTTTCGGAAACGAAGGTTCGAGCAAAGAAATTGAAAATCTCAGGTTTGGGAGCAAGAACACGAGGGAGAGAGCAACCACGAATTTTTCTATAGGTAAGAGATGAAGTGGGCTGAATGGATAAGTGAGGGGGCCCCAAGGCATCTAGGCGCTCCCCTGGGGGGGGGGCATGGCGCGCCCTGTTGCCTTGGCAGCAACAGGTGCACCCATGGGGTGTTTTTAGCACAAGAAATTCTTAAATATTCTAGAAACATTCATGTAGAAATTTTGCAACATTCCGAGCACTTTTATTTTGGGCTATTTTTATTGCACGGATAATTCAGAAAACAATATAATCATGGCATTTTATTTTATTTAAACTATAAATATCAGAGAGTAAGCTATGGATACATAAGGTTGTGCTTACTAAATTGTTTCTTCGAGAAGTGTAGTGTATGTTGTTTACTGTTGACATGAAAATTAACCTTGCTTTTGTTGCAATCTGTCGGCCCAGTGGGAACTAGGGTACCACGGCCCGTCTTCTGCTGGCCCTCAGGACGACACTTGGGCCGGCCCAGGATGGATGGCTCCACCCCGGCCGCTCCAGAGGGAGCCGCCTCGCGAAGGGCAAGCCCCTCAAAGGACGCCAAGTGCTAGATCGCCTCGCGAGGCTGCCTCACAAAGCAGGTCGCCCGGTGCCAGCCGCGGGGCTCTGCGCCTGTCACGTGGACGGTGTCCTGCTGTCAGGATAAGGACGGCGGGGCGTGACCGAAGCCAGTGTCCATTTTGGTGATAAGGGAGCTGTGGCGTATGCCTCCCCCAAAGCAAGTCCCAAAGCATTTCCTCTTTAGTGTAAGGAGATCAGGACGGATGGGCGCGCCAGGACGGAGGTCATCGCCGAGCCCACAAGTGCGTCAGGACGGGCACTTTATCAAGCGGAGACTGCCTTTTGTGAGGATAGGTTTGGGCGTCTGTCCCCCTTTGTTTTGCCTCCCTGTGGCCACCCTTTCCCGCTCATATTTTTGGGGAAGAGGACCAAGGCATTACAAGAGGGGTAGGGCCTCTTCCATGTAAGGGGACCGAGCAATTCTCCCCCACGCCTCGTGTACTTCGAGTGACAAGCTCTCCATTACACAGAGATCCAACAGAGGCAGGAGTAGGGTATTAAACCGCACGGTGGCTCGAACCTGGGTAGCATGCGTGTCCCCGTCGTGATCCCACCGTAGTTGCTGTCGAGTCGTAGGTTGCCTAGCTAAGCCCCCCAGAGTTTTAACCCTAGTTCTTGGAAAAGTTCTAGGACGCAGATCCCAGACTCCGACATTTGGCATGCCAGGCAGGGGGACTTGCCGTCTTCGCGCCGTCGACCTTGACATCAACATCGACATGGATGAAGCCACTGCTCGCCGAGAACGTGCTGCGTGCCGAGATGCCGCCAGGGCCCCCGTGGCACACGCCGCCCGGGGTGCCCCGGGGCGGCTCTCTCGTGCCGCCATCGAGCCCATTAGGGAGCGAGTAGCCTCCTCCGTTCACCCGTCAGTGAACGAGCAGCCGCGTGGCCACTCTACCACCGCCTCCTCGCTTGCGCGTCACGACCCTCCCGCTCCGCACGCTGCGCTGCTCATGGCACAAGAGCTGTTGCGCTACTGTCCTGCCCAGGACGGCTACGATGTTTGGCTTGGGCGCATCAACAAGCTCGTCGACAACGCGTGCGATAGCCAGGCGCCCTCTCGCTCCCTGCTTGCTCCGTCGTCGCGTGCCGACCAGTATGGGCACGACGCTCCTCCTCCTCCCCCTCCGGCCCACGACGCGGCCGAGCGGCGCTCCGCGGCACGCGCCCCGGAGCCATCCCACGTGTCGCCCCCGCCGTCCGATAACAATGACAACTACCAGATCATCCGCCGCGCGCCCCCGGACGCGCGCGTGATCCTCGAGAGGGCGCGCAACCGTCAGGATCACGTTCTTCATGACGTTGTCGCGGCAGGGCACCAGAACTGTGCGGCCCTCGAAGGAGCCGTCGTCACCACCTGGGGCTACCTGGCCCTCTCTCCCGAGCTGTGCCTCTTGGTGTGGCCCGACAAGTTCAAGCGAGAGCTTCCCCCTCGCTACGATGACAACGCCAACCCCATGGAGTTCCTCTTGCTCTACACCATCAACATCCAGGCCGCGAGAGGGGACGACCGGGTCATGGCGAACTGGTTCCCCATGGCCCTCAAGGACATTGCGCGCACGTGGCTCATAAACCTCCCCGAGGTGTCCATCTCTTCATGGGAGGACCTCTGCGAGCAGTTCGTTGCCAACTTCACAGGCACGAGCAACCTTCCCCTCATGCTCAACGACCTGCAGGCCATGCGCTAGCGCCCAAACGAGCCCCTTTGCAAGTTCATCCATTGCTTCAGCCAGGTAGGTAACAGGATCCTGAAGGCTTCCAACGTCGCAATCGTCTCTGCCTTCACTAGTGGCGTCACCGACGTGAAGATGTGTGAGAAGCTCTCTGTAAGGGACGAGCTTGACTTTGCAGTAGATCTGTTTCTCCTTGCCGACCATTGCGCCAAGGACGAAGAGGGACATCTTCTCCTCCACCATAACCCTGACACTGAGCCTGGCGTAGCGAAGTCCAAGGGCAAGGATGCTAAGCGCAAGATCCCTACCGTGCTTGCGGCGGACCCGGACTACAAGCATGGCCGCGCCCACGGCTAGGGCAAGAAGGACGATCACCCTGTTTGCGCCTACCACGGCGACTGCTATGAGCTCAAGCTGCTTCACAAGGGCCGCACCGATCGCCATGGTAGCTGCAAGGAGCATGGCAGGGGTCGCGGTGGCGGTAGCGGAGGTGGCCACTGGGATGCCAACAACAACAAGGGCGCCGGCGACAACAACCATCAGGGCTGGCAGAACCAGCCGCGGCAGGCTGACCCTCAGGCCAACACCGCCCTGCCACGCGCCAATGACCTCCCTCCCGCTGACAATGCTGGGGGCTACCAAGAGCCCTGTAGGGTGGCCTGCATCCTCGATGGAGCCCAGGCCCCTCCATCCAACCGCCACTTCAAGCAGTTCTCTCACGAGGTGAATGCGGCCCTCCCGGCACTCGAGTCCGCAGCCGCCTCAAGTGGTCTGAGCTCCCCATCGCCTTCGACGCCAGCGACCACCCCAAGTCCACGAAGGTCGTGGGTACCATTCCCCTAATATGCACTCCTACTATGAGCAATGTGGCCGTCACCAAGACGTTGATCGATGGCGGGGCAGGCCTCAACGTACTCTCTGTGGAGACCTTCGAGACGCTTCAAGTGCCTTACGAGCGCCTGATGCCCACCAGGCCGTCTCGGGCGTCAGCGACGGCTCCACTATCCCCCTGTGGTAGGTGCGCCTTCCCATCTTCTTCGGCACCCGGAGGAACTACCATACAGAGTTCGTCGTCTTTCATGTGGCTCACATCGGCCTGACCTACAACGCCATCTTGGGCTACCCCGCGCTCTCCAAGTTCATGGTCGTCACCCACCACGCCTACGACCTCATCAAGATGCCCGACTATGGCGGTACCATCACAATCCGCTGCGACGAGAAAGATGCGATGCACACCCTCGAGCATGCCTGCAAGGCCACCGCCACCACATACCCGGCCGATGAGGACACCCCTGAGCTTGCTGAGGAGGCACCTGTGAAAAAGAAGCCCCTGCTCTCCCAGGAGCAGGCCAAACCCAAGAAGGTGTCGCAGGATGGGGCGATCCAGGCCCCTCCCTCACCGTCAGTGTAGCGACCTGACCCGAAATGGTCAAGCCTCTATGTGTTCTGTGCCATCCCTGGATCAGTATGCTGGCAAACACAGTACATCAATATATATATATCAAAGTTCAATCACATGTAAATAACGTAAAACTGATATATACCTTAAAATCTCAACAGATACAGTCAACGGGAGTGGAGTCCCAAAAACCACCAATGGCAGGTTGAGTGCAGACCGTAACTCTGAATCATACTCTTACTTGTTGTAGAAAAGTATCTGCAACATAAGACGTTGCAGCCGTGTAGGTCAGTACATTGAATGTACCGGCAAGTCACAAAAGAGAGGGGTGAAAATATCTTCTATACTATATGCATATATGGCAGGTGGGGCTATAAGTTTAAGTTTAGCGTAAAGCAAATTTTTCCTACAACAAGAGAGGGGCAAAAGCAAAATTATTACTACAAAGTTGGTTGTTTAATGAGAGGGTTCCACCAACCATTTCTCATACCCAAGTTAACAATAACACCCACTTCATTGATAATATTTGTGTTGAGAGTTCCTGATAGTTTCAGTTCCTTTGGTTCAAGTTGTCTATAACCGTGGACACGGCTAATCGATTAGGTTTGGTACTCTGCAGAGTTTTGCACACGTTCCCCACAAGATTTGATCGCCTCCGTTGACGTCCTCGCACTTCAGAGTGTTTGAGAACCGGATGATCAAAACATGGTCTTCCAAAGGGTTCCTCTGAGACACTGTCGGTGCCCATCCAATCCTACCGTTCTTCTACATCTCGTAGCACCGTCCGTCCAGAGTCGCCAAGATGTCCAACCATCGGGTAACCCTCGGGTCTTGAAGTATCCATCCATCTCTTTGTGCCTGGGTGGACCTTTCGCGTGAATACTGGCGCTTCTCCAGCATCGCCTAGCCTACCACTGGTTTCTCCAGGGTGCCGTTCAACCAACATCCACCCAGTGGTATATTGCATCATGAGGTCTTGAAAATAATTCTTCAAGTCTTGAGGTCTTTATCAGCAATTAATTCTCACAACTCTCATGATAAACACTCAACCAAACTCCGTCTACTAAAAGCCTAGCAAATTAAAATAACGTTTCCCGGGGCCAAAGTGACAAGGGTTTATGTGTGCCTACCTCATGATACTACTCAAGAACCAAGTTTCCAAGTACCTACTTTGCATGCAATGGTGGATAAGGTTGAACAAATGCAATAAAAAACCATAGGTAAACATGATCAATGTGAACTTGCCTGGTGAGGTTGATGAAGATAATACCGCTCTCAGAAAAATAACTTGATAGAACTATTCCTCACTCTCTGATGAAATCTATATAATCAAAGATTGCACTCATAAGAAAACCCTTGTAGCAATCAATACTATGAAACAAAAAACAACACAAAAACTAAACACAATAGGGTTGTGATGAAGGAAATACTTAAGACAAAAGTTAAAAGAACAAAACTTCATCAAAACAACCAAGGGTAGTTTTCCCTACACAACCTATTGTCACAAAGTATCAATATCCTCAACAAAAAAACATCTAACAAAAGTATTTTAGTAAATCTTTTACTAGCAAAAAGAATTACTTTTGAAGAACAACTAAAGAACTATGAAAACAACACACTAAACAACATAAGTTTTTGCCTAATAAACTTTACAACAAGAAAAACTATAAAATACTAAAATAAGAGAAAACAAAATATAAAACAACTAAGTTAACAGAAAGTAAAACTTATAAAACATTTATGAAAATATTTTCAAATAGGAACTCCAACTAGCAATGAAGTCAATTTGCAAGTTATGATTGAACTAGAATTGATTTCATGCAATCAAAAATAAAAAATAAAAATAAATATTTGTTGAATTACTACTGTTAACTAACAGAAAATAGAGTGAAAATTGTAACCTAATATAAAAGAAAAGAAATTAAAAACAATTAAAACAAAGGAAATAGAAATAAACCTAAAAAGAACTAAAACAGATTCTGTTTTGCTTGAAACCCTAATTTCAAATATTCTAAAAATCCTCAAATTGTACAGGGTGAGAAAAATAACTAATACAAACCAGTAGCAAAAAGAATCACTCAAAAATATGTTTTTAACTCAAGTTATTCAAGTTCTAGTGATTTGAGCAAATTTCAATGAATTTAAATTGCAAAATTTCAAATATGGTCAAACTTGTTATCTGCATAAACTAGAATAAATTTTTGACACAATGGAAAAAGAATCACTCAAAAACATAAAAGTTATAGCTATTTTAAAAACAAAATCTATTCTGTTAAAAGAAGCTAAAACAGAAAAAGAAAACTAATCTAACGGACAGGGGGGCTACGTGGCACACTGTGAGTGGTGGGAGGTGTGCACACGAGGGTGCTAGCGAGCGAACGTGCACTTAATAAAAAACGGTTCGGCTATATAAACTGATCTAATATGAATCATTGGTAGAAGATCCAAGGGCAGGGAAGGGTTGGCGCTCACACTGGTGGTCGGAAGCTCCGGCGATGGCGGTGGCGGCAGCTTGATGCGGGCGAGCTCTCCGGTGGGTCTCCGATGACTGCGAGGTCACCGCTCGATGCGGACGGGCACGACGGGGCTTCTGGTGGTCGAGGTGGAGTTCAGGGACGACGGGGTTGACGGCGGCGAGCTCGTGTGCGGCGAGGGTGTTCGGTTGTCGACGGGGAACATGAGGGCACAGGAAGGTGCGGGTGAGAGTGGCGGGGAGGATAGTGGGCTCAGGTGGTCGAGGGAGTGGCTAGGGCGACGACGGCGAGCAATGGCGAGCGGCGGCTAAGCGGAGCTCCGGTGAGCAATCATGAGAAGGGGAGGGCATCGGAGATGGGGGTTTCGCGAGGAAAGAGTGCGGGAGGCCTCGGGCTTTATAGGTGGCAGCTCAGGGTCGTCTAAACGGCAAGGGATCACCCCGGTGATCGGGCTCCGACGCGGCTCCGGCGAGATATGGAAGGAGGAAGAAGATGGAAGGTGGAGATGCGGATCGGTCAATGGGGCCAGCGTGTCGGCGAGGGAGAGAGAGGGGGAGGGCAATGAGTGGCCGATCCGGATCCTTTTTGGATCCGGCGAGAGCGATTCGGGACGGATTCCTTCTAAATGGGCCTCGTTCTGATTCCTAATAAAACAAATTTTTCCTTTTGTTTTAAAACAGGAAAGTAGAAATAGAAAAGGAAAATAAATATAAACTCAAATATAGAAGTTTTATATACCAAAATTATCAGAAATATAAATCCAATCCGATGAACATTTTCCCACGACCAAAATAAATACTTTTAATTTTTTTTCTTCAAAAAATGCTCAAAAATGATTTTTATTTATTTTGCAAATATTTTTCAAATAACCCCCTGGGTTTTATGGTTCAAATATTTCACTAAAAATACCATTGGTATGGAGGGTCATGTTCTTCCTCTCATTTTTTTTGAATTTGGGGCAAGTAACTTTGAATTCTTTCAAACTTTAAAATAGAACCAAAATATGAAATAGATTACAAATAGAATATTTTTCAAAAAAAAATTCAAATCCAAATTTTCAATTCCTTTATTTGAAGAAGTCATGTCATCTTCTCTCATTGATTTGAATTGAATGAATTTGAATTCAAGAACAAAGGGGAAAGTCATTTTATTCCCTCTCATTCAAAAGTTTTTTGAAAGTTTCAAATTTTCACTTAGATTCAATCACTCAATCAAACAATCAATCATTCAATTTATTAATATAACATTCCAAAATTTGGGATGTTACAAACCTACCACACTTAAAATGAATCTCGTCCTCGTGATTTTAAGGGGCTAGAAAGAAAAGGTTAGGGTTTGGGGTCCTCTAGCAAATCTATTGACCTGAAAAGTGTGGGTGCTACCACACTTAAATGAGAGTTACTGGTCCCTCAAAATCATGACAATCCTCTGGGGTCTTGGCATCTGTCTCTTCACATTGTTTACAATAGCTCCTTCGGTGATGCTCTTCCATTTCAATCAAAATCTTGTGTTCTCATATTAAAGTAGATTTCTTCCGATACTGGGTCTTCTCTACTGACAGGCCTCGTAACCATTCTAAATAACTTATCGATGATCTCATGGTGGTCTACCATTTGTGGTTATCCTGTAGTGAAATAGGTCTTGGCTTCATCCTTACCGTAAAATTCTTACGTGACAACAACTGCCATGTACAAGGAGTCTTCATCATACCATTTTAAGGCTTAAACAAAAGCTTCAAAGAACGTCGTCTCTTTACTATGGGTAAGTCACTCAGATTTACCATTCCGAATAGCAAGAGCAAATGATACGAGTAAGTCGCCATGGTGATCAATCCATTTCGCACCCAAATCATTACCCTGTATAAGGTTTAGCGAATCTCATATTCTAACACTTGGGCTTCCTCACAAGCGTTGCAGAATTTTCCTTGTCCACAAACGAAGGTCGGTTGAATCCATTGGTTCTCCAAGCTAGTCGAAACATCTATCATTTCTTCACAACTCTCAGATTTACGTATGCTCCTAAGAAAATCGTCTGCTGACCAGTCATAGCTTCTTCCAAATTCCTTCCTTCATATAGGTAGTGATTGATCCTTATCAATCCTGAGGTCTGTGGGTTGTGGGCTCACTTCAATACTTGCACAGCTTTAACTCACCCTTGGGGTTGCTAGTGTTTCAAATTCCAACATTAGCTTCAATTCATTCCATCATACCCTTGGGGTAATAAATCACAGACTTATTCTTGTCTAGGCTCCACTAAGTGGAATTCATTTTCCTTTCCACTGGTCTGTTTACACATAAGGTATTGGTTCACCATAATCATTCCTTATCCTCATTTTAAAACTCCAACTTCAAAAGTACTGTATTACAAAGGCTGGCATCCACATAGTTTGATATGGTCCAGCATTACCTTCAACAGTATTCATTCTGTCGAGACTCCTTAGCATGAACGGTACATTCTTTTTCCTTGGATCCTATGGTTGTACCGATTACTACCTCACTTAAAGTGAAACGTACACATGCCTGCATAGACCATATTTTCTCATATCCTTGAAAATGGTCAAAGATCTTTTGTTTATAGTGTAACAACTCATACAATTCAACATAGGAGAATCATGACACCATAAATTCTATTGATTTATGAAGTTATTACAATCTCTGAGACTTCCGTTACATTATTCAACTCCATAACCTCAAAAAGACCATAGTGCTTCCTATTACATTTATTACTTCCAAAATCCAAAACTCAGACTAATCATGTTTAGCCTTCTTCTCCGGGCAGGTATAGGAGTAGTGTCCTGTCTTGTTGCACTGATGATAAGTGATGTGGCTCACATCCTTCCGCGTAGAAAACCACGAAGTCTTTTTCTTCTTCCTGGGTTGGGTTCCTTTCCTGATGCTTGCCTTATACCTCTTGCAAAAGCAGTGAGGCCTCTCCAAGCTAGAATGCAAACATCTGATGCCTCCACTCACTTGGCCTTTCTTCTTGTCCAGGTTGATCATTCCTTCTATCTCCTGAGGATCATATTGCACTTCTTCTGTCGGGAAGTCTCCCAGATACTTGTTCAGACAATTCTGGGAGATATGTCCTTCTTCTCCACATGAATAGCATGACTTGGTATCTCCGAGTGAGTCTGGCATATCTTCCATCCTCATCGGTTCTTCTGAATTTTTCCTGAAAGCTTTTTCCATTGCTTCTTTCTGCTGCTTCATGACTTCTTGTACCTTGGTGTAGGGTTGACATTGTGCCAGAAAATGAGTGGTTCCTTCACACAAGAAACATGTCACCTGCCCAGTTGGGCACTCCTCAACTGGGTGATTTCCTTCAGAATGAGGGCATCCTTCCTTGTGTTCTTCCTGGGTATGTCCTATCTCTCCACATATCTTGCATGCACAAATCTTCTTCACATCTTTGCAACGGGGCTTCTGGGTGTTGGTGACAACATGAGATTTTTGCAGAGTCATCTTGAATTCTTCCCAAGTGATTGCTCCTTTCCTCTCATGGATAGCTTCATGCATCTTCCACCAAGTTGCGGCACCTTCTGCAAAGTACCGAAGAGCATACTGGACCATCTCTTTCCTTGCAACATAGTTATTCCTCAGGTGATCCTCCATGTTATGAATCCATTGTTCCGTCTCCATGTGGGTCATCGATCCAGAAAACATGAGTCCATCTTCATTCATCATCTATTGGGTCCAAGGTTTTTGGGGATGAGATGGGTAAGAGAGAGAGAGAGAGAGAGAGAGAGAGAGAGAGAGAAGGAATGGATACATATAACTCAAAGACACAAAACATAAAAAAACACAAGTCCATACATTCATAAGGTTCAATCAACACTATAGTATCGCCACCCACATAAGCTTGGTATGGTCGATCACTTAAATCGCAAAAACATTCATCCTTATTTCTCTCATGATGGGGCTACTACTAAGTTAGCTTATATCATGTCTTCATCTTCAGTGGGCTTCTTCTGGTCATGCATCATCTTCTCAAGTTCTTCTGCCAGATTATCCCTGTTGACGCGGAGTTTCCGATGTCATCCCTGTAGTTCCAGGAGTTGGTTTTGGAGCTTCTGGATTTCAACATCTCCAGCATGTGCCATGGGCTGACTGTTCTTCAAGTCTTGACGAAGCTTCTGAATCTCGGGATTGTGTTTCTTCAGATTGGCTACCTTTAGCTTCTCGTCCTTGAGGTCCTCATGAAGTGCTTCATTCTCAAACAATTCTACGAGAAGGTCCATTTGAAGGTTCTTGATGTAGTGCTCCAATTCTTGATTATACACCAGTACAGGTGAACACTTCCTCTTCTGTTCGTCTGTCAGGATGATGTGTGCTCCATCCGGATTCTACCATCCAAGCCTTCCAAAGTAGTGGGTACCTAACTCAGCACGATGACGATAGCTCAAACGTGCGATAGCATCATGGACGGCAGTGTTCATGCCCATATCACAGTCATGGTTGATTGTGCCATAGTTGATGTCTTCAGTCTTGGGGTCTTCTTTACGTCCAAAAACTTTAGTTCTGACGCCCCAAAATCCAGACTTCCTCTTAGTCACCTTGATCTCAGGTATCGGAGCTTCATCATCTGGACCATCTCCATGAGGAATGGACCTCCGAGAACATCCTCGTAGTCCTCTCTTTTGTTCAGCATGTAACTCTCCATCTATAGTTTGAAATAAGGGAGGTTCAGTAAAAGAATTAAGAAGATTACGAGAGTACTGAAAACAAAAGTTGTTCCAATCAAGGTCTTGCTATTTCTAAGCCATTTCCTAGGGTCACGTCCTACAGTCAACATGTGCTCTGATACCATTTCTGTAGCGACCTGACCTGAAACGGTCAAGCCTTTGTGTGTTCTGTGCCATCCCTAGATCAGTATGCTGGCACACACAGTACATCAATGTATATATCAAAGTTCAATCACATGTAAATAACATAAAACTAATATATACCTTAAAATCTCAGTGGAAACAGTCAACGGGAGTGGAGTCCCAATAAAACCAACGGCAGGTTGAGTGCAGACCGTAACCCTGAATCGTACTCTTTGGGTGTGTTCAGTTGGAGGAACGAAGTGGAACGTAATGGGTCGGATCCGTCCCTGAAGGTCGTTCTCGTGTTTGGTACAAAAACGGAATGGAACGAAGTGGTTCCAGGAATGGCATATTCCCTCTTTATGTTGTTCTGCGCGGTTCCTCCAAATCGAGCGGACCACGCGGAACCGCTCTCGCACGAAGCCTCTCGCTTCCTCTCTCGCACGAATTGGCGCCCTCCCTGCATCTGCGCCGCCAACCGCTGCTCCCTCGATCCGCGCCGCCGGCCGCTCCTCTCCTTCCTCCGCGCCGCTGGCCGCTCCTCCCCTTCCTCGACGTCGCCGGCCGCTCCTCTCCATCCACCGCGCCGCCGGCCGCTCCTCTCGTTCCTCCGGGCTGCCGACCGCTCCTCCCCTTCCTCGGCGCCGCCGGGCGCTCCTCTCCTTCCTTCGCGCCGCAGGCCGCTCCTCTCGTTCCTCCGCGCCGCTGACCGCTCCTCCCCTTCCTCGGCGCCGTCGGGCGCTCCTCTCCTTCCTTCGTGCCGCCGGCCGCTCCTCTCATTCCTCCGCGCCGCCAGTCACTCCTCCCCTTCCTCGACGCCGCCGGGCGCTTCTCTCCTTCCTCTGCGCCGCCGGCCACTCCTCTCTCATCTGCGCCGACGGCCGGGGCTAGTAAAGGGGCGACTAATGCAGGGCTCACGTGGGGGGGGGGGGGCTAGCAAAGGGGCACCGGATGCAGGGCTCACAGGCGGGAAGAGGAGCGCCGGCATCTACCGCTCGGTCGGCCGCCGGGGATCTGTTCAATTACATTCCACCAACCAAATATTAAGACGTAACAGTTCCATTCCACCTCATTATTCATACCAAACACAGAGATGGAACCATTCCATTCCAGTGGAACGGAACCATGACATTCCATTACACTTCGTTCCCAAACCAAACTCACCCTTACTCGTCGTAGAAAAGTATCTACAACATAAGACGTTGCAGCCATGTAGGTCAGTACATTGAATGTACCGACAAGTCACAAAAGAGAGGGGTGAAAATATCTTCTATACTATATGCATATATGGTAGGTGGGGCTATAAGCAAAATTTTCCTACAACAAGAGAGGGGCAAAAGCAAAATTATTACTACAAAGTTGGATGTTTATTGAGAGGGTTCCACCAACCATTTCTCATACCCAAGTTAACAATAACACCCACTTCATTCATAATATTTGTGTTGAGTGTTCCTGATAGTTTCAGTTCCTTTGGCTCAAGTTGTCCGTAACCGTGGACATGGCTAATCGATTAGGTTTGGTACTCTACAGAGTTTTGCACACGTTCCCCACAAGATTTGGTCGCCTCCGTTGATGTCCTCGCACTTTAGGGTGTTTGAGAACCGGATGATCAAAACATGGTCTTGCAAAGGGTTCCTCTGAGACACTGTCGGTGCCCATCCAATCCTACCGTTCTTCTACATCTCGTAGCACCGTCCGTCCAGAGTTGCCACGATGTCCAACCAAGCCAGAGCCCATAATGGCTTGTGGCTGTTTAGGTAAGCCTCGGGTCTTGAAGTATCCATCCATCTCTTTTTGCCTGGGTGGACCTTTCCGCGTGAATACTGGCGCTTCTCCAGGATCACCTAGACTACCACTGGTTTCTCCAGGGTGCCGTTCAACCAACATCCACCCAGACGTATATTGCATCATGAGGTCTTGAAAATAATTCTTGAAGTCTTGAGGTCTTGATCAGCAATTAATTCTCACAACTCTCATGATAAACACTCAACCAAACCCCGTCTACTAAAAGCGTAGCAAATTAAATAACGTTCCCCGGGGCCAAAGTGACAAGGGTTTATGTGTGCCTAGCTCATGATACTACTCAAGAACCAAGTTTCCGAGTACCTACTTTGCATGCAATGGTGGATAAGGTTGAACTAATGCAATAAAAAACCATAAGTAAACATGATCAATGTGAACTTGCCTGGTGAGGTTGATGAAGATAATACCGCTCTCAGAAAAATAACTTGATAGAACTATTCGTCACTCTCCGATGAAATCTATATAATCAAACATTGCACTCATAAGCAAACACATCTAGCAATCAATACTAGCAAAGAAAAAACAACAGAAAAACTAAACACAATAGGGTTGTGATGAAGGAAATACTTAAGACAAAAGTTAAAACAACAAAACTTCATCAAAACAACCAAGGGTAGTTTTCCCTACACAACCTATTGTCACAAAGTATCAATATCCCCAACAAAATAACATCTAACAAAAGTATTTTAGTAAATCTTGTACTACCAAAAAGAATTACTTTTGAAGAACAACTAAAGAACTATGAAAACAACACACTAAACAACATAAGTTTTTGCCTAATAAACTTAACATCTAGAAAACCTATAAAATACTAAAATAAGAGAAAACAAAATATAAAACAACTAAGTTAACAGAAGGTAAAACTTATAAAACAATTTATAAAAATATTTTCAAATAGGAACTCCAACTAGCAATGAAATCAAGTTGCAAGTTATGATTGAACTAGAATTGATTTCATGCAATCAAAAATAAAAAATAAAAATAAATCTTTGTTGAATTACTACTGTTAACTAACAGAAAACAAAGTAAAAATTGTCAACTAATATAAAAGAAAACAAATTAAAAACAATTAAAACAAAGGAAATAGAAATAAACCTAAAAACAACTAAAACAGATTCTGTTTTTCTTGAAACCCTAATTTGAAGTATTCTAAAAATCCTCAAATTGAACAGAGTGATAAATATAACTAATACAAACCAGTAGCAAAAAGAATTACTCAAAAATATGTTTTTAAACTCAAGTTATTCAAGTTCTAGTAATTTGAGCAAATTTCAATGAATTAATATTTCAAAATTTTAAATATGGTCAAACTTGATATCTATAGAAACTAGAATAAATTTTTGACACAATGCAAAAAGAATCACTCAAAAACAATTGAAAACATAAAAGTTATAGCTATTTTAAAAACATAATCTATTCTGTTAAAAGAAGCTAAAACAGAAAAGGAAAACTAATCTAACAGACAGGGGGGCTACGTGGCGCACTGTGAGTGGTGGGAGGTGTGCGCGCGTTGGTGCTAGCGAGCGAACATGCACTTAATAAAAAAACGGTTGGGCTATATAAACTGATCTAATCTGAATCGTTGGTAGAAGATCCAAGGGAAGGGAAGGGTTGGTGCTCAAAGTGGTGGTCGGGGTGAGCTCCGGCGATGTTCCGGCGGCGGCGGTGGCGGAGGCTTGATGTGGGCGAGCTCTCCGGTGGGTCTCCGACGACGGCGAGGTCACCACTCGATGCAGACGGGCACGGCGAGGCTTCTGGTGGTCGAGGTGGAGCTCGAGGAGGACATGGTTGACGGCGGCGAGCTCGTGTGCGGCGAGGGCGTTCGGTTGTCGACGGGGAACTTGCTTCGGTGGATCTAGAGCTTAGGCTAGGGCACGGAAAGGTGCGGGCGAGAGTGGCGGGGAGGATAGTGGGCTCAGGTGGTCGAGGGAGTGGCTAGGGCGACTGCGACGAGCAATGGCGAGCGGCGGCTGAGCGGAGCTCCGGTGAGCAATCATGAGAAGGGGAGGGCGTCGGAGATGGGGGTTTCGCGAGGAAAGAGTGCGGGAGGCCTCGAGGTTTATAGGGGGCGGCTCGGGGTCATCCAAATGGCATGGGATCGCCCCGGTGATCTGGCTCCGACGCGGCTCCGGCGAGATATGGAAGGAGGAAGAAGATGGAAGGTGGAGATGCAGATTGGTCGATGGGGCCCGCGTGTCGGCGAGGGAGAGAGAGGGCGAGGGCGAACGGTGGCCGATCCGAATCGTTTTCGGATCCGGCGAGAGCGATTCGGGCATGAGTCCTTCCAAATTTTTCCTTTTGTTTAAA
Organism: Elymus sibiricus; assembly: GCA_039707655.1. Lineage (NCBI taxonomy): Eukaryota > Viridiplantae > Streptophyta > Magnoliopsida > Poales > Poaceae > Elymus > Elymus sibiricus. Next base: position 194,705,004 of record CM077667.1, on the reverse strand, counting down.
AGAGGAAAGTAGAAATAGAAAAGGAAATTAAATATAAACTCAAATATAGAAGTTTTATATACCAAAATTATCAGAAAATTAAATCCAATCGGATGAACATTTTCCCACGGCCAAAACAAATACTTTAAAAAATATTTTTTAGAAAATGCTCAAAAATTATTTTTATTTCTTTTGCAAATATTTTTCAAATAACCCCCTGGGTTTTTTGGTTCAAATATTTCACCAAAAATACCCCTGGTATGGAGGGTCATGTTCCTCCTCTCATTTTTTTGAATTTGGGGCAAGTAACTTTGAATTCTTTCAAACTTTAAAATAGAACCAAAATATGAAATAGATTCGAAATAGAATATGTTTCAAAAAAACAATTCAAATCCAAATTTTCAATTCCTTTATTTGAAGAAGTCATGTCATCTTCTCTCACTGATTTGAATTGAATGAATTTGAATTCAAGAACAAAGGGGAAAGTCATTTTATTCCCTCTCATTCAAAAGTTTTTTTGAAAGTTTCAAATTTTCACTCAGATTCAATCACTCAATCAAACAATCGATCATTCAATTTATTAATATAACATTCCAAAATTTGGGATGTTACACTCAGCAGCAGCCTCTCCCTCAAATAGGAAGGCGCACTCGTCACCTTCCTCCGGGCAAGCCCTGACGTGTCGGCTTAGACAACATCTGACATGCCCGGCCTGCCGAGGGAGGTGATCGAGCACCACTCAGCCGCGTGCCAGAGCACGTGGCCCGTCCTCCAAGATATAGGAATCGCCCATGAAGCTACCCACCCCAAGAGGATTGCCAACAACATCCCGTTCGCCAAGCCGCGTAGCAGCAGGCGCATGTGCGTCGACTTCGTCACCCTCAATCAGGCTCGCCCCGCGAGCCCCTTCCCTCCTACACGTCCATTCATGCGTACGCCTTTCGACCTGGAGGGTGCCAGAGCCACCCTCGCAAGGCTGATGCGCATGAGCCTGGAGTCCCGCATCGCAAGAAATGCGGACGTGGTTAACAACCACCCCCCAGCCCACCGCGGCCCCACTCATGACGGCAGAGGGTGTTCCGGTACAAAACACATGGAACACCCTCCATCATCGTAAGTTCTATCCGTGCTCCACGGATACGAGCAACATGGAGCTGTACATGCTCCGGGGCTCTCTCTACCCACGCTATCGCCGACACATGAGAGCTCCTTCCCACTCTTGTGGAAAACCCATGCTCAGCGCTGACGGATGCCCCATGCTCAGTCATGGCGGACATTTTGACACGAGAGCGCTTTTCAGCTGCATCATCCTCAGGCTGACCCGTGTTTGTCACGACAGTGTTTTTGTCATCTTTTGAGGGGCGCCTCTCGGCCACAGCCTCAAGCTTACCCGTTTCGAAAACGACAACATGTATTTTTCTGTTATGTAATGAACCTTGTTCATGCATCAGTAAAGCTTATTTCCTTCATTATTTCTGTGTGCTTGCAACCGAGTATGCCTCAGGAAGGGTGCGCGCTCGTGATCTCCCTCGTGTCTGTCAAGCGAGCGGGGGCTGGGCACGGTGTCTGTGCTCGGATCAGTCCCTGCAGCACTGCAATATACAAGCGACTGAGCTCTGGCTCGCGGGCCTGATCTCGTGCACATTACCTCACTAGGTCCTTGGTGCTCTTGTCTCCGCGCGTAACACCCACATGCGACCTCGCGAGCGCGCCCTTCTGCATTACTTCTGAAAACTTGGCAATTCCCCTGGCACAGGATATCGAAGGCCTCAGAAGCCCCCCTCGGGAGGCCTCGCGAGTGGCGTTCCGAGGGCAGAAGGCTTCGCGAGGGACCGTGCCTCATGAGCCGCTCCCCGCGAAGGGCCTGCTCTAAGCCGCACACCTCGAAGGAGCTAAGTCTAAAACACCCCTTGGGTTTCCTCCCTCTCATTTCTTTCCCGAGGCATCCTGATTTCCTTGGCACGAGCCGCCTGCGCGTCAAGGGGGGACCCTGAGCATTGCGGCTTAGGGACTCCTACCAGCCCTAAGAGCCCAACACCCTCTGGCCTTACCGAGCCCACGCTCCAGGCATACCAGCGATGGTGTAGCCCGCCTCAGGGGCTGGGTCCCAGCGACACAGGGCACAAAGGCAACGTAAAAGGGAAAGAAAGGCCTCGGGAGGAAAACGAAAACACATAAAATGTCAAGTGCTTAAGATAAAAGTGCCACACGAATGTTTTCGTGCCCCAGCGGAGCCACATCTACCCTATTACAAGAGTGAGCAAAGGAGAGTCTAGGCGTGCGAGGCACCACCATCGCCGCTCTCGCCATCGTCACGAGGGGGCTCGCTACCACCATCGCTAGCCTCCGCCATGAAGGCATACCGCTTGACAAAGCCATCCACATGCTCCCTCGTAGCCTCTTCGAGGCCCTCGCGGAGCTCCACCGGGACGGCGGTCACCACCTGCCTAAAATCGAAGCGGCTGTTGAGGCGCAGAAGGTTGATGAAGAGTCGCGTCATTGCCTAGGTCAACAGGTCCAGCAGCTGCTTCTTGAGGTCATCGACCTTAGCCTGGAGCTTGCTCCACTGGGCCGCGAAGTCTTCCTGCTCAGTGAGAGTAGCCTGGGTAGCCGCTAGCTCGCGCTCCTTCGCCAACAGGCATCCCCGCTCTACCTCTTGGGCGGACGCGGAAGATGCGAGCCCACGCTCTCGGATCTCGGCTTTCGTCTCGCGGGTGGCGACCGCCTCCTCACACGTCGAGAGCTTGGCTTTGCGAGACGTGAGCCGGCCCTCGCGGGCCTCCGCAGCCTCCTCCCACGTCTTGAGTCCGCCCTTGTGTGAAGCAGCTTGCTCCCGGAGCATCTTCTCGTGGGCATCAGACTCCTCCCGCTGCCGCTTGGCCTCCTGGGCATCTTCAAGGGCCTTCGTGAGGGCCGCCTGGGTGTCTTTGGCGAGCTACTCGCGTTGCGCTTGGGCCGCCTCGCCCCACTGGCGGTCGAGCACCATCACCTCCCGAAGCTTGCTCCACCCCTCCGCCAGGCACCGCCGCTCCTCCACGCAGAGCTCCGCCTCCTTCTTGAGCTCGCCCTCGAGGGCGTCGAGGGCTGCCCAGACTGTGGGGACCCCGACTCATAAGTCGTGGTCACCGAATGCACGTGTACAGTGATCCCAGTGATCAATGCTCATGGAACACACAGAAGCTGAGTAACAAGAGTCGTACATCCACACATACCGTCTTTCACAAATAAAGACCATTGAGGTCAAGTCTTACATAGATAAGGCCATGAAGGCCAAATACCAAACATAACTAGCAGCAGAAATCTTGAACGAAAGCGTGAACCCATGCCATCTGCCTTAATCCTACACGCATTCTGACTAGGAAGCGTCCTAGTTCGCATGTTCGTCTCCAAAGAATTCTTCACCATAATCCTGCTCTTTCATGCCTGGCCAATTAAATAAACAGTAGCAAGCCAATGAGTACTTTGAATGTACTCGCAAGCAACCCATGTTTTGGAACAAGGTATAACAAATCATGATATAGCACTAAGTAGGTAAGTTGCGGAAAGCTAGTTTTGAGTGGAATGTCATGATCAAAATAACTTGAAGTAGCATGCCTCATGAGGATACAAGTATACGTATGAATAGGTTACAGATATCAATATAAACAAGGTCTGAATATCTCATGTTCAGTCATCATGTCAAGTCATCCGACTTGTCTCGAGTATTCCATCTTCCTCACACACATGCCAAGTTGGTGAAAACATCCTGGACATAGTTTAAGCAGGACCACCCAACTATCCTTGACCGTAGACATGGCTATTCGAATAGTTTTACACTCTGCAGAGGTTGCACACTTTACCCACAAGACTCGGGGAACTTCCGTGTCAAGCCACGACTCGCGGTATATTACATACCCGAGGTAAGCACCCGAAAAATGCCTTTCCCTTGGCGACACTAGACAAAGAGTCCACTCGATTGGTACACAGCCCTCACGATTTACATCACAAGAGCCTTGCTCAACATAGTACCATCCATGAAGGGACCAACGGTGTGCCCGGTGTCTGTAAAACCAGCCCATGGTCTCCCTACCTGGCACGACCCATATCGAGAGAGTAACTCTGGCTCTCTCACCACTAGTAATGCGGGCTCTCTGCTAGCACCGACCAAGGTAATCAACAAAGCCCCGTCCCATAAGGGGTATCGTGCTTGTACATGTAAGGTTGGGACGATCAGCAGATCTTAAATCTAATCCATTTTCAAAAACACACACACAACTTGCCTCGGTACACCACTTCTTTCTCAAGTGGTTACCTAGCCTAACATCATCTCCCTCGGGCATTAGTGGCACCCGACGGGGTTTTCGAAAAGTCTTTGAAAGCATTTGTTTCCAACACCATGCATATTCCCATCCCATTTGCATAGAAACTAATTATGCATCCTATCTACTTCCCACCCGCACAACCCTCATAAGAAGGTAGGGTCGTGCTCAGTGCAAGTATCAACGGGTAAAAGCATCGGAGACAACCCATGAAGGTGGTCACCACAACATCATGATTAACATATCGAAAATAAAGTGCTATATGCCATGCAATGAAAATGGTTTCTTAGACATGGTCAAAGGGCTGCTTGCCTGGCTCGGCAAAGTCTTCGAGGTCTTCACACGCTTCTCATCCAACTACGAGCACTTCGTCTACTTTGTCAACTACTGTCGGAAACAACCGCAATAAGCAACACAACAAGCAGAGAAATAAAAGTGCTCTATAAATAAGAGTTTTATTTTTCAAGGACACCTCTGGTCATAAGAAAAATACCAAAAATGGCTCTTCTGGATTTTGGATCAGCAGAGATTTTTGAATGATGGAAATGGAGGCATTATTGATCCTATAAGAAGTCTACACAAAACATTTTTATAAAAATGGTTGGATGGACCCAACAAATAGGGCATGATTTTAGAAGTTTTGCAATAGAAAGTGGTTTCACTGGTTTTGCAGTAGGAATGTTTTTCCTATGATTTTCCTAAGATTTAAATAATTGAAAAGGGAGCTATTTAATAGGTACAACAGATACAAGACATGGCAAAAATGTTAACCATGGCTAGACAAATAGGGCATGACATTTAGAGCCTCTAGAAAATTGAATCACTCCATTTGGAGTTGATTTGAATGCTCTATGGATTTTGCAAGGTGGTGTCTTTCATAGTTCAAATTCAAACTTAAAGTTGAACTATACAGAAAAGTTTGTAGGAAAAATATGTAGGATATATCTTTGGATAGATCAAGATTTTAGGGTCACCTAGGATTTTGAATTACCAGATTTGGAGTTGAAATGAATTTAATATGAATTATTTAGTCTCTCTGGAAAAAGAAAAAAGGGCAAAGAAATTACCCAACGGGCCCAAGCTATGCATTGAGCGCAGCTTAGCACCGCAACGCACTAGGATGGCCCAGCTGCTGGGCCACACACGCGAAGCCGATGACACCGAAGGCGTACTCCTTGGAGTACGCCTCCTCTGCAGGGAGGCGGGAAGCGGCGGGGGCGCTTCCACTTAAACGGGGGGCCCGGGCATTAGCCACTGACCGGCGGGTCCCGCCTGTTGGGTCCCTCTCCTTCCTCCCGCCCGAGCCAGGGGGAGACGGGGGAGGCGAGGCCGAGCATGCGCCGGCGACGTCCCGGCGGCACAGGCTACCTCCGGCGATGCCCGGGCTACCAACGGGTTCAACAGGCCGCGCCGCGTCCATCCATGGCCTGCACGAACGTCGAGGGCCACTGGAGCGTCGGTGGAGACAGAAAGAGCGGATGGCGACAGCGGCGACCTCGGGCAAGGCGGTACAGTCAACGAGAGTAGGAATGGGGCGGTGGGGAGGTTCTTGGAGGTCGCCCACATCCTCTGCAGTGGATAGGAGGGTGAGACGGGCACCGGGGAGCTCCAATTTTAGCGAAGGCCGAGGCAGCAATTCCGGCCATGGGGAGAGGAGGAGGGCATGGGAGGACGGTGAAACCGGCCCATGGGGTCTGTGGGAGAGAGGGGAAGCGAAAGGAGCCGAGAGGGGTGCTCGGGGATGCCTCTTATAGCCGCAGGGCCGAAGCACCGTAGGCTACGTCCACGGCCACGACTTGGACTATGCCATAGGCCACGGGGGCGTGCTGAGGCGTGTCTGGGGTCTCCGTGGGGCTCGACTACGTAGTGGGGGAGGGAGAGAGAGAAGCGAGGGGAGGCAGGGGCTCGCGCGTGCGAGGTCGCCCATTGGCGCTCTCGGGCGGCCGGTGCCCGTGCAAGGGGAGGCCAGCAGAGGGAGAGAGAGGAGGGGGACAGGTCCACGGCGTGTCCCAAACATCGAGGGGCCTCGACTGGTGCACGGGGGAGGCCCGAAGTGGCCAGAGGACGTGGGTCAACGCTCGAGTGCGCTGCAGCGCGCTCCAGAGCAGGCTTTTGGCCGGCATGGGCGTGTCTGCACGCGCTCTGGCGCGGGGACTTGCGTCTACCAGCTGCAGAAAGAATAAAATAGGAGGAAGGGAGCATTGGATGCTCTGGGTGTTGGCCAGGAGAGTGGAAAAGCTGAGAGAGAGCGAAGAATGGGGTTGTCCAGGTGGTGCAAGTGGGGGTTCCACCCCCTTAATCATGGAGGTGGGTGCTGGGGTTGTTACTGGAGGTAGCTGGCGACCAGGAGGGGCTGTGGTTAAAATATGGGCTCAAGGAGAACACTTCTGGTCCTTCAATCATTGATTATAAATAATGGGCAGAAGGTGTTTGTTAGTTGTTTGGGATAGCTAAAGGGTTTTACTTGCCATGAGATTTACCAGGATCAATTGGTGGGTAAAAATATGTTTGTTCACCAAGTTTGAGCTCATTTGAAGAAAGTTGCTAATGCAAACTTTATAAACCATAGAAATAGGTAGAAATGGTTTTGTTTAGATCTATCTAAGATAACTTGCTCTCCCTAATGTACCACTTGGTGTGGGGTCACCATTAGACTGTTAGAGCATGCCCAAAAAGTTTGGGCTCAAATGGGAAACTTGACAGTGCAATATTACCCAATTCTAGAAATTAGCAGAAATCGGTTTGGGGGGATTTAGGCAAGTGTATCTGTTCTCCTTAGTGCACTACTTGGTGTGGATGCATTATTAGAGGATTAGAACATGTCCACAAAGTTTGAGCACAAATGGAGATACTTGACAATGTAGACTTGCTCAAATTTGGCTCTGGACAGGAATAGTTTTGGGATATTTTGGTGAATCAAAATAATTAGGTTTGGGTTGAAACTTGGCAAGATCATCACATTAGGCATATGTAACTTGCTGGAATTTTCCTGGATTTTTTTGGGAATATTTCCTATAGAAACAGTTCAAAAGCTTAAAATGAACAGAAATGGTTTTGGAGGGTTTTGTCCAATATTTTGAACATGACCATGTGTTGAAACTCATATATATGGAAAATATATGTCCACTGAGTTTCCCTAAATTTTCTCAAATATTTTGAAAGCATAAAATAAAATCCTTTAAATAAAATAGGGAAATAATCTTAAAGATTAATATTTGGTGGTTTTGGGAAGTCTTATATATAGTAGGTTCCAAATAAAGTCTTTGTGGCAAAACAATCCACCCAATTTGAGGACTTGTAGTTAGATCCTCAACTTAGGGGTTTTTGAAAACCTAAGTTGAATAAATGCTTTTTGGCAAAATAATATTTGATAAAAATAGTTTTAGGCACTATACACATGGCATGATCATTGGGCAAAAAGTTTGGATCAAGTAGATGAGTCCTAAAGAGTAGGAGAGTTTTAGTGAGCCATAACACAAGCAAGCAATCAAGCAAATGGCAATCAAGTCAAGCATCACAAGCACTCAAAAAGTTTTAATTGGTCCTAATTTTTGAGTTATGTTGACTTAGCCAGGAGAGGCAAAACATAGGGTGTGACAGACCTACCCCCTTACAAGAATCTCGTTCCCGAGATTCCTAGGCTAGGCGTTGAAAAGCTACGGAAATTCAGAGCTGAGGTAGTCTTCATGTCCCATGTTGCTTCTGCTCTGGTGTGGTTGTCCCACTGGTCCTTGAGGTGATTGACGATACGGCTTTGAGTGCATCGTTTGACTCCATCTAAGAGGTGGACGGGGTTCTTGCGGTAAGCCGGGTCTGACTAGTAGTTAAGGGCTTGATGAACGGGGTTTGAGCAACGGTCTGGCTTGCGTGTGTATTCCAAAGTCGGAATATGTGGCAAGGTAGTGTATCTGCGTTCTAGTCATATGGGTTAGCCATGCTGGTTAGTGACATCTAGATGTCTCTCTCTAGTCTACAAGGGTCAAGGTCTTGGCTTAGTTTCCCGGTGACAGGGAATCGTCGACTTTGTTGGATTAGTTGATCTTCCGGTGCTCGTGGACCTTCAACTGTAAGGACATCGAAGTTTGTTGGCGTAGGCTTCTCGTCGAGATCTTCTGCTCGAGTAAGTAGTCAAGGCACGCTCCCTAGTCAACCGCACTCACTTCTTGTCCATTTTTCTTCGTAGTCACGGACGCATGTCTCTGGCGGGTCTTCGAGTGTTTTGTCTACTTGTCCTTTTGTAGCCATTTGTGGCAAGGTTTGGGTTGAGTCTTTCCCCTAAGACCACGCTTAGAGATTTGACGCGAAAACGGTTTCTACCACTTAGGAAGGTTTTTGAGGGGTCCTAGATGAGCTGGCTACCCGAAAGTACAGACCAACCATCCAATCCCCAAGGTCCGAGGCTTGTCAAGTGGGGTGAACTACCTTTGGCAGGTGGTGCCCCATGATCCATTCAGGGTCATGCCCATGATTGGACCAAAAAGGGTCTAATAATGAAGTCATGACAGTTATCCCACTTCATTCTAGGTCTTGAAAGGATAGGGATGTCATGCTCATCGTACACCGTCAAAGTGGTGGGGTGAGGGGGTTATCAACTTCTTGGTCCCTTCCTAGTCAGGAACTGATAGGTGATCATTAAAACAAGGGCTCTCCACTCCTTTTGATGTCCAATGGCTTTATTGTGGTTGAACGTCGGTGCTTCTTGGCATAGTCTAGCTAATGTAGCTGGTAGAGGAGCGGTGGTTGAGTTCTCTTGCTTCTTCTTCTTCGTCTTCGTGGCTTCCCAATCGTAGTGGTCCTTCATCTTGCTTGGGCAAGAACGTCTTCTGCTGCAGGGAGGGTGCTTCAAGGGGTCCAACTCCTTTAAGGTAAAACCTTACACTCTGAGAGGCAAGGCAGTTGGTGTTTCTGGGGCTTATCCAAATAGGACTAAGGTGTTCCTTTCTCTCATTGGGTAGATAAGTATATCATCCGTGAGGACAACAACATATTTCCCCAAGTATCTCACAAGCACATTGCTCGTGGTACATGTGAGAGGAGCGGGCATTTGCTCCGGATGGTCACTTGTCCAGGGATTTGTGGTCCATCATAATCTGGTTCTTCGTGTCCACTTTCCTTATGGAAAGGGTGCGTGGTGGTCAAGGTGGAGTACTGGCTATAGTCTTTCGACTTTGAGCCTAGGACTATGGTCGTGATCTGACCATGTTGTGGTTCGGTAAAGCTTAGGGGTTTCAAGGATCTTAGGATGTGAGTGAACGTCTATCATCTTATCCTTGAGCACGGTTCTTAGATGCCAATAGTCCTATCTATTTCCCCAAACAAAATCATTCTATATTATTGAAGGTATCATCTTATATAAGTCAACTCCAACATCACTCATGCTACTCATATCTCCAAGGTTTTGAGAGAAGGACTAAACCAAATGTCGTGGGAATGAACCTGACAATAGTACTAGGGGTACGAAAGGAGGGGCGAAGTCTAGCTACGGCGCAAGTGTGCACTCGGTTTGTACGAGTTCAGGCCTCACTCGGAAGAGATAACAGCCCTACGTCTCGGTGCCCGGAGGCTGTGATGTTTGCTTATGGTGGTAGAAGATTACAGAGGGTCGGAACCCTTGCTCTGGCGCCCGGGGTGGCTTATATAGAGTGCGCCACCAGCTGCCGAGTGCCATGATTAGGCAATAAATGCCAATGAAAACATCGTTACAGGAACGGCTGATTATCTTGACGTTACTGGTAACGGCGTATTAACTCTTAACGAACGACTACTCAAATTCTACGGACGCTATGTCTTCCAGGTCGTCTGAGCTTCTGTCTGCCCGAATGACGCCGTATAATCCGAGTGATATGAACAATCCGAGTGAACGGCTATATTCATCCGAATGAGTTTCTGCCCCTCGGCTTTAATGACATTGAAGGACCATAAGTGGGCCCTAGATGTCAGGCCTATGACCCTACCCAGGGTAGGCATCCTCATCAGTAGCCCCCGAATCCATGAGGTTTGAGTGGTCGAGTGACTGGCACTCGGAAGCGTCGATGGTCTCCCAGAAGAGTCCAAGAAACAGTCTTGTCGTTTCTCACTCGGCTTCAAACCATGATGGATTCAGGATTGATGTCTTTTGACCAAACTATCTTGCCTCTTAATCCGAGTGCTTAGCTGGTGCGAGACATTCACTCGGTTCGCAGGAGGGAGTCATCAAAAGCCTTTGCCGCGCGGAGCCTGCTTCATTTGTGGCACGAAGGAATTTCCGCGCATTCGAAATCATCAAAACTGCGCGCGGGCGCGCGGCGGAACAGTCACATCACGATAATTTAGGGTAGTGGGCACGACGCCTCGATAACCGCACCGGGATTTTCGCCAAGTGTCCTCGAAGCCCTGAACAGTAGATCCGCGGATCTCGCTCCATTTGCGGATTGACGGCTAGAGATCACGCCAGATTTTTGATATATAAGCTGGGAGTATTGTTGGGGGCGAAAACAGATCTCATTTTTCCCCTTCTCCCTCGTCTTCTTCGACGCCCACCTGCGCCCCTTCCACCTCTCCTTAGCCGAAGGCTGTTCCGAGCTCGCCGGCGACGATGCGCGCAGCGTCTGTGACCGCGAAGGCCGAGCGGGCGAAGAGGAGATCGCGTGCCTCCTCCTCTAGCACCGGAGCGCCGGCTGGATGGACGCAGGGCGAGTGGCTGCCGTCGCGGGTGACCAAGGCCCGGATGCTCGAGCTGGAGGGCCAAGGGTTCGTGCCCGAGGGGAGCTGGCGGTTGCCGGGAGCGGGCGAGGAGGAACCTTCGCCGAAGGGAGACGAGCACGTGCTCTTGGTGACTCACCTTGAGCGAGGTTTCTCTCTGCCGCCCCATCCCTTCTTCCAAAGATTCCTGGGTTTCTTTGGTGCTCAACTCCATCATCTTCCCCCCAATGTTGTAGTTTACTTAGCCGCTTTCATCTCTCTTTGCGAAAACTTCTTGGGTTGTCATCCTCACTGGGGCCTGTTTAAGTACCTCTTCACTTGCCGAGTGATGACCGTAAAAAAGCCCACTCGGTCGAAAGACAAGAAGAACGTAGCCTAGCTGTGCGGGGGTCTAGGAATCCAAATGCGGGGCAAAGTCTGTTTCCCGCAGATGGCGTTTCCCGATTCGGTAAAGGGGTGGCAGGAGAACTGGTTTTACTGCCACGACATTCCAGTCGGCGAGGGTCAGCCGGGACTTCCTCTGTATACATCTGAGCGCATTCGGCCGGTTCCCAGGCTGACTGTAACCAAGGAGGAGAAAACCGAAGTGGATATCCTAGTGATAGCTTTGGTAGCTCTGGTGCAAAAAGGTGTCAACGGCCTTAACTTGTTAGAGGTCTTCCTCCAGAGGAGGATCCAACCATTGCAAGCCAGAGTTCATCCCATGTGGGAGTACACCGGACCGAGTGACCCCACTCGAACTCACCCGGAGAAGCTCACTGAAGACATGGTGGAAGCCATGATCAAGGCGATCACTCCAGCACGCGACAACCCCAGGGGGAGCAGGCTGGTGGCTCCACTCTCATCAGATAATCCGACGAATGAGGTAACTCCAATGGTCCATCATCCGAGTGATGTTTGTGTTTATTGTAGTTGATCCGACTGATCTTGTTCTCCATTCGGCAGGCCTTCACACAAATGAACAACCAGGTGCCAATCGTGGATAGGGGCCCGGTTGATGTTGCGAGCGACACCGATCATACAGAAGATTCGGCAGAAGCTGGGGAGTATGAAGAGCCCGATGACGATGAAGACGATGAAGACGAGGAAGAGGAAGGGTCGGAGGGCGGGACGACGAGGTGGAATCGTCACGCTCGGATGACCGAGTGTCCGAAGCCCGTTCCAAGGCGCGCCAGGACCCGGGAGTCCGCGGTGGAGGTCCGAAAGGGCCGAAGGCCGTCAAACCGACTGGGTCTGCCCTTCCGACCCGTAGCTCGAAGCGCGGGCGTGGAGAGCTTGCCTCTTCACCTGAGAAGACGGCGAAGCAGCCCAAAGTCACTATGGCCAAGCCTCGGAAGGCGGTCTTCATCCCAAAAATTAAGATGGCCATTCCCGTGGCCTCAGCGTAAGTATTTCCATTCTGTCAATTGTTGTCTGCATTTGTCCGAGTGATGAAATGATCCGAGTGTTTCCCTGACAGTGCTGATACTTCAACTACTTCACCTGATCCCAATACTCTGGACAAAGAGCGGGCCGACGCTGATGTTGCGTCTTCAAAAGGTAAGCCCCGGACTCACTCGGTAACTTTGGATATTCCTGAGTGTTTAATTTTTACTCATCTTCGAGTGCTTTGAATGTTTGCAGCTCCACGTGAGGTGATCGACATCGATGCGGACGAGAGGGTTGACCTACCGAACCCTTCGGCCAACGCAGACGTCGTAATGCAGGAGTCCTCCCTTGCTGATACTTTGGTGCTAGCACGAGAGGCCAGTTCGGGAGCTAGGGCGGCACTCGGTACTGGTACATCATCCCCCTCGTTGACTCCCCCTGCGACCAACATCTTTGCACTACACCATGTCCCGAAGGACCAAGTGGGAGCGAGCAAAGAGGCGTCAATCCAGGTGGAGGTGTTGAGCGACCGACTGAAGACGGCGTACGTTGCAAGCGAGGCGCTGAAGAAGAATGTCCGAGTAAGTACTCTTGTAAGTACCTTCTAAAAGTGCATTGTTGCCCTTAATAGTTTTTGACATCTATGACAATTCCATTTGTGTTTCTAACCACATGCTCTAGTGTAAACAACACCGTCAAAATTGAAGTGAAGCATGATGGTTACTTTCCCTCTACTCGGAAAAAGGAAAAAGCGGAGTGCCATATTGTTTTCTTTCCTTCATTGAGTGCATAGGGCAGCCGCACTATTAAGAGGGGGTGCATCATGAAAACATCTGGGAATCAACTCCATACACATGTGATCTGGCAAAATCAATCCTCATAATTGGTTTGAACTACAAGGCGCAAAGTCTCAGCCTAGGCCGGAGCCTCCGGGACGGCCGGAACTTTTGGGGACCAGAAGGTCCGGAAAGCTTCTCGCCACCTAGGGAAACTGCCCTCGCGTGCAATCTCTGTGTGTAGGCCGGAACCTCTCCAGAACTTCCGTCCCCATTCTAGCAGCTTCCGGGGTACTCAAAGTGGATGCAAACTCTCTGTGTAGCCCGGAACTTGGGCCGGAACTTCCGGGGTCCGCAACCTCCGGGCATGCCCGGAACGTCCGGCCTTCGCAGGAATCTGGCCCCAACGGCTGGATTCTATCCCCACCTATAAATAGTCTTCTTCTTCGCCACGAAGAAGGTGATGACTCCATTTCTCTCTCCACCATTTTCAGACCTCTATTTCTTGGAGTTCTCCCTCCTCTTCCAACCAAAGCTATTGATCTCTTAAGGAGTGAAGGAGGAGTGCCCGATCTACACCTTCACCAAAGCAAAAGTTGACCCCCCCTTGTTTTCGTGGTGCATCTTGTTACTCTTGGAGGTTGGAGACTCCTAGGCAGTAGGAGTACTCCGGCGAGGAATCGTTCATTGTGGTTACCCCCGAAAAGTTTGTGAGAGTTTGAAGACCACCCCAAGGTCTACCACTAGTGGTTGAGAAATGCCTTCGTGGTGTTGTCTCAAGGAGAGAATAGAGTGAGCCTTCGTGGCATTGGTGTGCCTTCGTGGTAACACCCACCTCTCTAAACAGTTACGTAGCTTCCCTCCAAGGAAGTGAACATCGGCATACATCCTCGTCTCTCGGAGTTGCGGTTATCCGTAACCCTAACTCCATACTTGTGGTTATTTGTCTTTGTGGTATTACTTGTATTACTTATATTACTTGTGCTCACCTATCTACTTGTTTGTTGCCTTGCTTAGTACACACATCACGACTATCATCTTTGCAATTGTTAGGTTCACTTTCATATTCCGCATTATTGCCTAATAATTGCTAAATAACAATTAAAATTTGTAATTGTACCTATTCACCCCCCTCTATGTCCATCTCGATCCTTTCAATTGGTATCAGAGCCTCGTGCTCTATTCTTGTGGCTTAACCGCCATAGAGCGAGATGAACCCCGATGGGACTCCCCTTGTTGCGGATCCGAAGGATAAGGGCGCAGCTTCCACGGAAGTCAAGTCCTTCACTTCTGAGGATCTGGAACGGGCTCTTGCTAAGCAAAAGGAGGAGCATGATGCTTCTCTTGAGGCCTTGGTCCAAATGAGATTAGCCACATTAACCATGATGCTTGCATCACCTTCGGGTGGTGCAGCCTCGAGGCCAACTGTGCCTATTCCTTCACTTGGCCAATAACCTCTTAGCAATGATTAATATAGTGTTCCATGGCTTTATGCTAGACCTCAAGTTGAGAAACCTAAGTATAATCCTAGAGGAAAACCACCTTTGCTTGATGACAGTTCAGACTTTGCTTTGTGGAGAGTTGGTATGTAGGATCATCTTAGGTACGCCAATGATGAAATGTTTGACATTCTGGAGCATGGCTACCACCCTGTCGACCCAAAGAATCTCACTCCATGGGAAACTTATGACAAGCATCTCAACGACACCGCAATCATGTGCATAAGAAAAGGAATGAACGATAAGCAAAGGAGACCTTACATACACATCACAAGTGCCAAGGAATTATGGGACAACATTGGAAGGACCAAGACCGGTACCTCCACTCTCCGGCTTGCTCAGTATGAAATTGCCAAGGGTCAATTGCAAAACTTTTGTATGGAGAAAGGTGAATCCCCCAAGCATCTCCTTGAGCGTCTCATGACTCTCACCGCCGATATTGAGTCCTGTGACTGTGACAAAACACAAGATGGATTCGACTTGACTATGAGGTTTCTCATGGACAAGCTACTTCAGGCTCTTGCTCCATATCATCATCAAATTGTGTGGGACATAAGACAACATCATGGATTCAAGGAAATGACTCCGGATGACATCATATCCACTTTCCAACTATTCAAAGAGTCAAAGGCAAATGCTACAAAACATCTTGACATGCATGGTACCTCAACATCAAAGATCAATCTTGCTTTGAAGGCCAAGCATGTATGTGAGGAAGAGCAAAGTGAAGAAGAAGAAGATGATGATGATGAAGATGATGATGAGATTGACTCCGATGAGAGCCCTTCATATGAAGACATTGCCCTCTTTGTCAAGAACTTTAGCGCGGGAAAATTCAAGGGAAGATTCCAGAAGAAGAAAGTGAGAAAATGCTACAACTGTGAAGAAACCAACCACTTCTCCAACGATTGCCCTTATGAGAAGAGAGAAGATAAACCAAGGTTTCCCAAGACCTTTTCAAAGAAGAAGTTGCCAAATCCTATGAACTCCAAGCTCAAGAAGAGAGATGGGAAAGCAATGGTTGCTCATGAAGAATCCGATCCAGATGATGTTGGTGGTGTTGCCGGAGTAGCTCAAGATTCTCAAAACACCGTGAGGCTAGTCAACAAGAGTGGTGATGTTGTCACCTACAACTATATGAAAGACTACAAGGGCAACGCTCACAAGTGCTTAATGTCAAAGGCCGTCATAGAAGATGGAGAGGACCAAAACTCTCCTGACAAGGTCAAGGTAACCCCACGCTCAAATCCTCCTCTTTTCACTCCGTCTACTCCTTGTGATGAGTATCTTGATGCGGAGGATAATTATGATGATGACGATATAGATGATCCTATGCTTGCTAAACTAAATAAGTTCATGTGCTCGCTTAAAGGAAAGAAGCTCACTATGTTTCGTATGCTTATGGAGATGGTGAGTAAGCACACCAATACCATTAAGGAACTCGAAACCCTCGTCACCGAGGAAAAGGAAAAGTATGAAATCCTTGAGCGGAAAGTCCAATATGAGGAAGCACGAAATGATGAACTATGCTTAAAAATTGGTGCAAACATTGATGATCATGCTAAAAATCTTGCCTCCTTGAAAAAGGTCAAGAACTCTTGCAAGGAGTTTATGAATGATAAAAGTAAGCTTGTGGAATCTCATGCTTCTCTCTCTAAGGATTGTGAGCTTCTATCCGTGTCCCTCAAGACTAAGGAAGAGGAGCTCACTCTTCTTACAAAGAGCTTTGAGACACTCAAACTTACTTATCTTGAAACTCTAGCCAAGGTTTACTCCTCACCTATTATCAATGTTGATGCCTGTACTACTAACTCTAGTGGTGACCTAGCATCTATTCTTGAGGAAAACCGTTTTCTAAAGGCACAACTCGAAGAGGACTCATGACATGTGCTCAAGGACAAAAGAACCTTAATGAGGTACTGAGACAACACAATGAGGTGTTTGCCAAGGAAGGGCCCGGTTTTCACCCAAGCACAAGCAAGAAGAAGACGTCTTCTCAAAAGTGCACCACCCCTCTCAAAGAAACATTTGTACGAGAAGGGCATAAGGAGAAAGGTAAGGTTGTGAGTGGGAAGGCCACTAGGGGCATGCCCATTCTCAACAAGCCAAAAGAGTTCATGCCTCCATCCTATGTACTTCGTAATTCAAAGGATGGAGAGGTTTATGCTAAATTTGTTGGTCCTCGTAATGCATTCCGGTTTTATGCTATTTGAGTCCCTAAGACCTTTGTGACTAACTTGAGAGGTCCCATTGCAAAATGGGTGCCTCTAACCAAGTCATAAATTGTGTGTAGGTTGCTTTCTCTGGTGGAGTCAAATGGGTGATCGATAGTGGATGCACCAACCATATGACGGGAGATAGCAAATTGCTTTTTGATTTCATGGAAGCTATTCAACCATTTATGAGCATTGTGTTTGGTGGAGGATCAAAAGGACAGGTACTCGGGTTGGGCAATGTGGCTATCAAAAATGACATGTCTCTTACAAATGTCATGCTTGTCCAATCCCTTAAATTCCATTTGCTTTCTGTTCGCCAATTGGCTTCCGTTGGTTATGATATACTATTTGGACTAACGGATGTGAAAATCTTTAAGAGAGATACTCTCGAAGTGGCTTTTGTTCGAGAGTTGGATGGCAACCTTTACACGGTTGATTTCTCGAAAGAGAGCACATTCCATGCAACTTGTCTAATGGCCAAGGCCGACAAGGGGTGGCGATGGCATCGCCGGCTAGCCCATGTCGGCATGAGAAATCTTCAAAATCTCTTAAAGGGTAATCTCATCCTTGGACTAACCAATGTCTCTTTTGAGAAAGATCGTGTGTGTAGTGCATGCATAGCTGGGAAGCAACATCAATCAAAGCACCCACCCAAGAATATTGTATCTACTTCAAGGCCTTTGGAGCTCCTTCATGTGGATCTTTTTGGGCCTCCGTCATGGGATAGTCTTGGTGGGAAAAAGTATGGACTTGTCATTGTTGATGATTACTCAAGATATACATGGGTGTTTTTCCTCAAGTCCAAGGACGAGATGAAGATCACCTTCCTTGATTTTGCCAAGCAAGCCCAACGCAAGTTTGACAAAGAAATCTTGGCAATAAGAAGTGATAATGGCTCCGATTTCAAGAACTACACCTTGGAAGAATTTCTTAGTGATGAGGGGATTGAGCATCAATATTCCGCACCCTACACTCCTCAACAAAATGGTATAGTCGAGAGGAAGAACCGTACACTTGTGGAAATGGCAAGGTCCAAGTTAGAAGACTCCATATGAGCTCCTAACCGGGAACAAGCCAAATGTCAAGTACTTTCGTGTATTCGGGTGCAAGTGTTTCATCCTCAACAAGAGAGAACGGTTAGGAAAATTTCAATCCAAAACAATTGAGGGGATATTTGTTGGTTATGGATCAAACTCTCACACCTATAGAGTCTACAACAAATCCAATGGATGTGTTGTAGAAACTTGTGATGTGGTGTTTGATGAATTTAATGGCTCCCATGGGGAGCAAGTTGATCTAAGTGATGTAGGTGAAGAAGATCCCTCTCAAGATATTTTGACCATGGGTGGTGGTGCTCTTCTTCCAATGGAACAAGAACCTCATGATGATGATGAAGAAGATGGAAGTTTCTCTCATCCTCAAGCCACTTCAACACCCATACCTCCACAAGATTCTATTGCTCAAACTATGCCCGTTGTTCAAGATCAAGAAGGAGAACACGTCCCTCACTATGATCACATTCAAGAACAAGATCATCACCACGAGCAAGAACAAGAAAATGCAATCATTGATGATCAACCTCAACAAATGCAACATGAAGAAGAAGATCTTCCACCACACGTTAATGATCCATATGTTGAGGATGTGGATGATGGAAATGAAGTTGAACCTCGTGAAACCTTGACCTCCATCATGCCACGAGTGGCCGGTCGTGTTGATGTTGACCAAATTCTTAATGGCATATCGGAAGGTAGAGTCACTCGTAAACAATTGACAAACTTTTGTGCTCACTTTTCGTTTGTCTCTAGTGTTGAACCACTCAAGGTACAAAATGCATTGATGGACAATGATTGGCTTGTTGCTATGCAAGAAGAGTTGAACAGTTTTGAACGCAACAAAGTATGGTCATTAGTCAAGAGACCAACTAAGGAACACAATGTCATTGGAACAAAATGGATTTTCAAGAACAAGCAAGATGAGAATGGCATAATCATCCGCAACAAGGCAAGGTTAGTGGCACAAGGGTTCTCACAAGTTGAAGGTTTGGACTTTGGTGAGACCTTTGCTCCCGTTGCCCATCTTGAGTCTATTCGCATCTTACTTGCTTATGCTGCTTTGAATGGTTTTACGTTACATCAAATGGATGTGAAGAGTGCTTGTCTTAACGGTCCTCTACAAGAAGAAGTATATGTGTCACAACCACCTGGGTTCGTTGATCCCGATCACAAAGACTATGTGTATAAACTTCACAAGGCTTTGTATGGCCTCAAGCAAGCACCTCGTGCTTGGTACGATCATCTTAAGAAGTTTCTACTCGATGATGGTTTTGTGAGAGGGGTGATCGATCCCACTCTTTTTACTAAGAGGGAAAAGGGTGATTTGATCTTATGCCAAATCTATGTAGATGACATCATTTTTGGTTCCCCTAACATTCATTTGTGCAAAAAGTTTGAGGCCTCCATGACCAAGACCTTTGAGATGTCACTCAATGCGGACTTGAAGTTCTTTCTTGGATTTCAAATTCAACAATTTCAAGAAGGAATTTTCTTGTCTCAAACAAAATACCTCAAGGATATTCTAGAGAAGTTTGACATGACAAATGCAAGCCCATGTAAGACACCCATGCCAACAAAACTTGTACTCACTGAAGACACCAACGGTATCCCTTTTGATCCATCTCTTTACCGCTCTATGATTGGTTCATTGCTTTATCTTTGTGCATCTAGACTAGACATCATGTTTAGTGTAGGCATATGTGCAGATTTCAAGCTTCCCCTAGGGAAAGTCATCATAAGGCGGTTAAGCATATTCTTAGATACCTTGTTCACACCCCAAAGTTGGGTCTATGGTACCCCAAGGATGGAAAGTTTGATCTCATTGGGTACACAGATGTGGATTGGGCTGGTGACAAAGTGGGACGGAAGTCTACCTCCGGTGCATGTCAGTTTCTTGGACGCTCCTTGGTAAGTTGGTCCTCGAACAAGCAGAATTGTGTCTCCCTCTCCACCGACGAAGCCGAATACATTGAAACCGCAAGTTGTGCAACTCAATTGCTATGGATGAGGCAAACTTTGAAGGATTATGGTATCACCTATAGACATGTGCCTCTTTTATGCGATAATGAAAGTGCCATCAAGATTGCTGAGAACCCTATTGATCACCCTCGCACAAAACACATTGATATTAGGTATCACTTCTTGAGAGATCATGTGCAAAAGGGTGACATTGATATTGCTCATGTTGGTACAGATATGCAACTTGCAGACATTTTCACCAAACCATTGGATGAAGCAAGGTTTTGTCAACTTAGGCGTGAACTTGGTATCTTGGAGCTTGATAACATTATGTGAAATCTTGTACACCTGCATACATTTACTTCATGTCTTGTCTAGGTGTAGGCATGTATTTAGGGGGAGACATTCAATTCATGAGTTCTCTCACCCTATATGATGCATAAACAAACCAAACACTCTCAAAGTTACTATGTCTCACTTGTGTGACTTAGTACTTTAAATGATGGAGTTGTGATGTTGGGCTCAAGGTTAATATCTTCGTAGTGCCAAGTCATATATATACTCAAACATGGTGGATCCGTCCATCGCCCTCTCTCTCTGAGAGGTTGGACTATCTTCATTTCTCATGGTTTTTGCTTTGATCTATATATATATATATATATATATATATATATATATATATATATATATATGTTTCTCCCTGATCTCTACACTCATATTTGAGGCTTTCTTTTTCTCTCTGATTTGATTTTTTTTTTGCAAAGTGAGTCTAGTTGATCTATATGACCATAGTTCAGGTTCTACCTAAGCCTATGTCATCTTAAAACCCTCTGATTTTTCTCTTTGTTCACCAAGCTTCTTCCATCCACATAAATGTTGTTTGGGCTAGTGGTGGTCTTGGCAGCTTTCGGACTCTCTCCCTCAAGTTCTTGGGATTTCAGAGAGACCGTGTTATCTCTGGATAACCAAGAACTTATGGGGTAGGGTCCGGAACTTCCGGGCTTGACCGGAACTTCTGGGCGTCACGGGGATGAGGCACTTAACAGTTGGACAGGGGTTGCCAAAGGCGCATTGCCCCATTTGTTCCCCTGCTCCTTCCCTCATCTCCTCTTCCTGCGACGCCCCCTCTCCCATCGACGACTTCCGGGCGAGCTGCTGGCCCCCGGAACCTCATGGCCTTCCTCCCTTCCATTGTGTTCGGAGGGCATCTTGTGTGCTCTTCCTCATTTCCATGGAGAAAGGTAACCTAAGCTTTCACTCTCCCTTCTCTTTGGATTCATCCTAGGGATTGTGGTAGCTTATGGAAAAACAATCTCATGTACTGCATCCACCATAGATCTGCGGTACTTCTTCCTTTCTAATCCATTGCCCTAATCATGCTTGTTCTCCTCTTGGATCCAGATGGAGCCCTACGACCATGCTGGTGCCCGGAACTTCCAGCCTCGCTAGGGTTTCCACGTCCGGTCAGGGACCAGCACTTCCGCCGGCCGGAACTTCCTGTCACCCGGAACTTCCGTCTGCCGGACCTTCCGGCCCTCACCCGGAACTTCCGGGCTAAGCAGAGTCCTGGCAAATTTCTTCGGACAATGAGATTCTTTGAATTTTTTTGTTTGAAGCTGGTAACTTATCCTATCCTCGTGCTATTTCTCACATCTCCTTCAACCGGTGGTTCTGGTTCGCTTGCTTGCCCGTCTAAGGTGTATGAACGGAAATCCAAAGAGAGGCCCAAGAAGACAAAGGCTGTTGTGTTAGGCCCTGAGAATATGTTTGACTGCCATCCTGAGCCTGATCCTGAGCCCGAAGATTCTGGCTCCCCTCCACCTGCTCCTCATCACTCGAAGAAGCGGAAGACCGTTGCCAAAAAGGGCAAGCCAGTTCATGCACGTCCTCCTCCTCCCGTGCCCATCTCTATGAAAGAGTTGCCGACATTGGAGTGGGCTGCTCAGCGCAGAGTCAATCCTTACCGTGAAGAATGTGACCATGTGGCTGACTCAAAATTCTGGACTCTCTTTCAGCAACGCACTTATGATGAGATCTTCACTCAGTTTGTCAACAAGTGTGTCATTTAGAAGAGTATCAACGTCGCCCACTTTGACAAGACTCCCACCAACACTGCATATTTTGCTGGGGTCCAGAGCATGTGCGTCAAGCTCAACCTTCTGCCTCTCATGAACTTTCAGCATGATGTGTCCCCACCTCTTGTGGCTTAGTTTTATGCCACAGTGCATTTTGGGACTGATATACAGAGGACTCTTACATGGATGTCTGGTGATGAGAAATTCTCTGCCCCGTTTTCTGTGCTGGCCCGTCTTTTGGGCTATACGTACACTGACACTACTGTTGATCGCGGGCACAAGATCCATGACAAAGGAGTCTTTCAGGTTCATCACTTGGCTGCGTTATACCCTACTGATGGGAAGGTTGGCTCTGTTGGCGACCTTCTGCCTTTCTATGATATCATGAACCGGATCTTTCGCGAAGTGCTTGCAGTCAAGGTGGGTGACAAAAACAAGATTCATGGTCATCTCATCAACCTCCTTCACTACACTTGTCACAACTCTGATAAGGGACCCATTGATGTGATGGATTTCATATGGTATGAAATGTACAGTGTTGTGATGAACCGTAAGGTTCCAATCTATGCCCCCTATATCACTGCCTTGATTGCTGAGATTGCTCCTGAGGCTCTGGCTGGCCGGCGTCTGACTGTCCACTCCAGTGTTTGCTTGTTGGTTAAGAAAGGCAAGGCTACCATTAATGAGGGTGATGATGATGAGGAAGAGGATCTTCATGCTTGAGGTTCACACCATTTTGAGCTTCGCTCTCGCTCTCATGCTTATCATCGTGGGGAACCTAGTGATTTTGGGTCAAGGAAGAGCAACAAACTTTGGCGCATCCTGAAGAATATGTTCTGTCTGCAGCAAGATATGCGCAAGAAGCAATGGGAGGAACATAAGTCTAGGAAGGAGAGGATGAAGGCCCTTAAGGATGGCATGTGTGCTTCTGGTATGACACTTGCTCATGGTTCCGAGTCTAATGTGACTCCATTTGATAAATAACAGTCCAAGTTTGCTCAGTTTGATGTCGAAGCTGGAGATGAAGCCTCTTCTCATCGCCCTCATGGCTCAGTGCCTTCTGGAGAGTCGTCCGATGGCTCATCTACGGAGTACTGCATTCCTCATTTTTCCTTTTTGCCATCTTGATGACAAAGGGGGAGATGTTGTATTGCTTGATAGGGGCGTTGACTCGTCGTTTTATCATTTGCCTATCTTTATTTGAACCTTTGCTTTATTTGCTTCTATTTTGAACCTTAGCTCATTCTTGAACTCTACCGTTGTTTTGTTTGTCAACTATATATCCCCATGTGAGCACTCTATGGGTTAAAATGTGTTGCATGGCATATCTCATATTTTCATCTCATACTGAGAGTGACATCTATCATGATTGATATATCCATATATGTCTCGTCTCATTTGAAAAAAACAAGGTTAGTAAATCATTCTATGTCACTATGTCCTTCTTATGTGGGTAGCACAGTGTCAGGGGGAGCTTCTTTCAATCATGTCTTTGATATTCAACTACAAATCTAAAATAAGGCATATGTTGTGGGGGAGTTATTTCCTTTCATTAAAACTGCTTTATATCCTACATACTCTGTGTGTGTACCCTCTCAAGCATTATTGTCATCTATGTCAAAAAGGGGGAGATTGAAAGTGCATTAATGCCCTTAATAGTTTTTGACATCTATGACAATTCCATTTGTGTTTCTAACCACATGCTCTAGTGTAAACAGCACCGTCAAAATTGAAGTGAAGCATGATGGTTACTTTCCCTCTACTCGGAAAAAGGAAAAAGCAGAGTGCCATATTGTTTTCTTTCCTTCATTGAGTCCATAGGTCAGCCGCACTATTAAGAGGGGGTGCGTCATGAAAACATCTGGGAATCAACTCCATACACATATGATCTGGCAAAATCAATCCTCATAATTGGTTTGAACTACAAGGCGCCAAGTGTCTGCCTAGGCCGGAGCCTCCGGGACGGCCGGAACTTCCGGGGACCAGAAGGTCCGGAAAGCTTCCGGGCCACCCAGGGAAACTGCTCTCGCGTGCAATCTCTCTGTGTAGGCCGGAACCTCTCCGGAACATCCGTCCCCCGGAACTTCCGGGGCGGCCGGAACTTCCGTCCCCATTCTGGCAGCTTCCGGGGTACTCAAAGAGGATGCAAACTCTATGTGTAGCCCGGAACCTGCCCGGAACTTGGGCCGGAACTTCTGGGGTTCGGAACCTCCGGGCATGCCCGGAACGTCCGGCCTTCAAAGGAATCTGGCCCCAACGACTGGATTCTATCCCCACCTACAAATAGTCTTCTTCTTCCCCACGAAGAAGGTGACGAGTCCATTTCTCTCTCCACCATTTTTAGACCTCTATTTCTTGGAGTTCTCCCTCCTCTTCCAACCAAAGCTCTTGGTCTCATAAGGAGTGAAGGAGGAGTGCCCGATCTACACCTTCACCAAAGCAAAAGTTGATTCCCCCTTGTTTTCGTGGTGCATCTTGTTACTCTTGGAGGTTGGAGACTCCTAGGCGGTAGGAGTACTCCGGCGAGGAATCGTTCATTGTGGTTACCCCCGGAAAGTTTGTGAGGCTTTGGAGACCACCCCAAGGTCTACCACTAGTGGTTGAGAAACGCCTTTGTGGTGTTGTCTCAAGGAGAGAATAGGGTGAGCCTTCGTGGCGTTGGTGTGCCTTCGTGGTAACACCCACCTCTCTAAACGGTGACGTAGCTTCCTCCAAGGAAGTGAACATCGGCATACATCCACATCTCTCTGAGTTGCGGTTATCCCTAACCCTAACTCCCTACTTGTGGTTATTTGTCTTTGTGGTATTACTTGTATTACTTGTATTACTTGTGCTCACCTATCTACTTGTTTGTTGTCTTGCTTAGTACACACATCACGACTATCATCTTTGCAATTGTTAGGCTCACTTTCATATTCTGCATTATTGCCTAATAATTGCTAAATAACAATTAAAATTTGTAATTCTACATATTCACCCCCCCCCTCTAGGTCCATCTCCATCCTTTCACCTTCCTCAGTCAGAATTTCTGCCTTGTGAGGATTTCCACACACTGGCTGGGTGTCTTTGAGTTCCAGTGGGGGCGCGCTGAGCGCACCCACTTGGTGTAGTCCTCGAGACTGCCGTCGACTGAAGCAGTCGGCGGGAGTCTTCGAGTCCGAATGAATTTAATGTTCGATCCATCTGTTAGGTCTGGATCAAAAAACCTTGCATTTGATTTTCTAGTGGGGGCGCGCTGAACTTACCCATTGGGTGTAGTCCCCGAGACTACTGTCGACTGAAGCAGTTGGCGGGAGTCTTAGAGTCCGAGTCAAAATTTTAACCAATATCTTTCGCTTTAATTCTCCTTTGCAGTCTGTTTGTGAGCTCAGAAGCCACTACAGAACTTTGGAGAAAGAGGTGCAGGACCTGTGCATCAGTCTTGAGGCCGAGAAGGCCAAGAACGCCTGACTGGAGGAGGAAAAGAAGGCAATTGAAGGTATGCTCATCTTGCCCGACTGCTGCATTAACTGCTAACCCTCCCTGTCCGACTGAGTATATTTCATCAGATCTTCGTGTCGAAAATCGTAAACTTGTCGAGAGGCTGAAGAATTCTATTTCTTTAGAAATTGTGAAGACGTCCCTCGAGAAGAAGGACACGGATCTGGCGGCTGCTCAAAAGGAAGCCAGCCGAAAGACCAAGGATGCCGGAGAGAAGTTGAAGGCACTCGGGAAGATGTAGGAAGAGAAGAAAGCTCTGGAAGCTGCCGCGACGAAGTCCAAGGAGGAACTCGCTGATCTGAAGAAGACATACTCCGAGTGGGAGAACAAACTCAAGCATATCACAGTGAAGAAGAATGAACTGGAGCAGTTTGTCGAGGAGTATGGCGACTCCGTGAGCGAAAAACTCAAAGGTAAAGTTCCCGAGTGATCGTAATCTGGCCGAATGTATTCTCATCACTTCTGACTCTTTTCTTCATCTGACGTAAACCCAGATTTCTTTGAGGACGTTGCCGAGGAGACTGACATGATCGAGAAGGAGCTGGACCCGTCCCGGGAGCTGTTCAAGGATAGTGCTGCTTTGGCCATTCTTCGCTTGGAGGAACGTGTCGATCAAGTGACTTCGTACATGAAGAGGCTCAGCACTGCCGTCTCAGAAATTGATCGTGACGTCTTCCTTGAAGAAGAGCCCTCGAAGGACCCGGAATCAGCTCTTACCCGAGTGAGGGACATGCCAAGCCGAGTGAAAGCTTGGAAAAAAATCTGCAGCCCGGGCCGGAGCCGACATTGCCCTCTCACTCGTCCGTGTCCACTGTAAGGGAGTGGATGAGAACAAGCTGAAGTCCTTGGAGGTCGCCGAAAGGAAGCATGCCAAGGTTGAAGACTTCATGTGGATGTTCATGGAAGCTGCCACTCGAATCACAGACAACATCGACCTGGACACCTTCGTTGAAGCAGTGCCTCAGCCCTAATGAGTGTCGGGTCTAAAACTCTTTAAGCTTTTGCCTCGGAATGCCGAGTGGTAGCTGTAACCATAAAACTTTTAATGAGCCTGAGGCTCCCGTCGTCTGAATCTTTATCCATACTTTTATTTTGAACGACGCAGTTCTTATTTGTCTTGGTTTTATTCGATCTTTGATTTCTGAATACATTAAACTTAGGCGACGAGGTATCGTAGCTAAGTCCCCAAGTGTGGGCGAGACCCGCACTCGGATTTGTTCGAGAGAACAATGATGGTCCTGTCCATCTTAGTAATGATGGTCCTATCCATCTTAAAGTCCGAGTGAGGAGGATGTCCCACTCGAAATAGTTGTTTAACTTAGGCGACGCGGGTTCGCAACTAAGGCCCCGAGTGTGGGCGAGGCCCGCACTCGGGATCATTCGTGAGAATAATGATGGTCCTGTCCATCTTTGTGTCCAAGTGTGGAGGGTGTCCCACTCGAAATAGTTGTTAACTTAGGCGACGCGGGGTCGCACCTAAGCCCCCGAGTGTGGGTGTGGCCCTCACTCGGAATTGTTCGAGAGAATAATGATGGTCTTGTCCATCTTAGTAATGATGGTCCTGTCCATCTTAGAATCCGAGTGTGGAAGGTATCACACTCGAGACAGTTTGTGACTTAGGCGACACAGGGTCGCAGCGAAGCCCCCGAGTGTGGGCGTGGCCCGCACTCGGAATCGTTCGTGAGAACAATGATGGTCTTGTCCATCTTAGTAATGATGGTCCTGTCCATCTTAGAATCCGAGTGTGGAAGGTATCACACTCGAGACAGTTTGTGACTTAGGCGACACGGGATTGCAGCTAAGCCCCCGAGTGTGGGCGTGGCCTGCACTCGGAATCGTTCATGAGAACAATGATGGTCCTGTCCATCTTAGGAATGATGGTCCTGTCCATCTTAGAGTTCGACTGTGAAGGATGTCCCACTCGAAATAGTTTGTAACTTAGGCGATGCGGGGTCGCAGCTAAGCCCCCGAGTGTGGGCGTGGTCCGCACTCGGAATCGTTCGTGAGAACAATGATGGTCCTGTCCATCTTAGTAATGATGGTCCTGTCCATCTTAGCGTCCGAGTGTGGAAGATATCCCACTTGAGACAGTTTGTGACTTAGGCGACTCGGGGTCGTAGCTAAGCCCCCGAGTGTGAGCGTGGCCCGCACTCGGAATTGTTGTTAACTTAGGCCATGCGGAATCACAGCTAAGCATTTTACACCCACTGGGGGTGACACATGATATTGATTCACCAGAGTGAAAAGAGTTGAATTTCGACAAAAAGTAAAGAAACTAAACTTTATTCATCGAGATCACTCGGATTCATTACTGGAATGACAAACTAAAGTAATTGTGTTCTAGTTGTAGAACTTGCGAAGCAGGTCCGCGTTTCAAGTCCGGGGCTCTTCTACGCCATCTTTGATGTTGTAGAGCCGGTAGGCTCCATTGTGCAGGACTTTGGAGATTGCATACGGCCCCTGTCATGGAGGCGCTAGCTTGTGGGGTTTTTGCTGGTCTAGACGGAGGACAAGATCTCCTTCCTGAAAAGCTCGACCCTGGACGTGTCTGTCATGGTAACGCCTCAGATCTTGCTGATAGAGCGTCGATCTGATGAGGGCCAGCTCTGTCTCTTCCTCTAAAAGGGCAAGGCCGTCTTGCCGTGCGGCTTCGGCTTGAGCTTCATCATATAATTCCACTCGGGGGGAATTGTGCTGAAGATCACTCGGCAACACAGCCTCTGATCCGTACACCATGAAGAAATGTGTGCGCTTCGTAGAGCGGTTTGGGGTTGTCCGAATGCCCCATAAGACAGATGGCAATTCTTCAACCCAGGCTCCAGCAGCATACTTCAGGTCTCTCATCAACCAGGGTTTCAGACCTTCTAGAATCATTCCGTTTGCACGCTCTGCCTGTCCATTCGACTGCGGGTGAGCCACTGAGGTGTAATTAACCCGAGTACCTTGAGAGAAACAAAATTCACATAACTAATCTGAGTCAAAGTTCTTCCCATTATCCGTGATGATATCACGCGACACGCCGAATCTGAAGATGATCTGCCGAATGAAACTGACGGCCGTGCCTGCATCCAAACTCTTGATGGGCTTTGCTTCGACCCACTTGGTGAACTTGTCGACTGCCACAAGCAGGTGTGTGAATCCACTCGACCCCGTCCGCAGGGGACCGACCGTATCGAGGCCCCATACCCTGAACGGCCAGGTGATCGGGATCGTCTTGAGTGCGGACGCAGGCTTGTGGGACTTGTTCTTGTAGAATTGACACCCGACGCACAGGTCCACCAGGTCCCTTGCTGCTTCGTTGGCTCACGGACAATAAAAACCCGCTCGGAAAGCCTTAGCGACCAAAGTCCGAGAGGACGCATGGTGGCCGCAAGTTCCCGAGTGGATTTCATGTAAGATTTGCAGCCCTTCCTCCGGGGAGATGCATTTTTTGGTGTCTCCCGTGGTGCTTTTCTTGTATAACTGGTCTCCCAAAACTTCACACGATTTAGATCGACGGACGATCCGACAAGCTTCTTCCTCATCTTCGGGGAGTTCTTGCCTGAGCAAGTATGCCAAATAGGGTTGAGTCCACTCGGGAGTGATTACCAGCATTTCGTGGACCAGATCCACTACAGCTGGAACTTTGACCTCAGTCGGATCAGATGGACCGACTGCTTGCGGGGGCTCCTCTGTGAAAGGATCTTCTGCAATTGTTGGGGCACACAGATGTTCAAGGAATATGTCTTTCGGGACTGCTCGCCGAGTGGACCCAATCTTCGCCAGGTCGTCTGCTGCCTGATTCTTTGCTCGAGGAATGTGATGCAGCTCTAAATCTTGAAAATTCTTCTCCAGCTTTCTGACCGCGTTGCAGTAACTGGTCATTGCTGGACTCCGAATATCCCATTCTTTCATCACTTGGTTGACAACGAGGTCCGAATCGCCGTAGACCATCAGACGACGAATGTCGAGTGATATGGCCATGCAGAGCCTGTACAGGAGGGCTTCGTACTCGGCCTCATTGTTTGATGAATCGAAATGGATTTGGAGGACATAGTTCAGCCGGTCTCCTTTGGGAGAGACAAGAACCACACCAGCTCCCGAGCCATTGAGCATCTTGGATCCGTCGAAGAACATGGTCCAGTGTTCGGGAACACTCGGAATTGGCTGCTCTTGCTCGATCCACTCAGCCATAAAATCGACCAGTGCCTGGGACTTGATTGCTTTCTTGGCTTCGAACTTGATCTCCAGCGGTAGAAGTTCAATTGCCCACTTTGCTACTCGGCCAGCAGCGTCTCTGTTGTGTAAGATCTCCGACAGGGTAGCGTTGCTGATGACCGTAACCAAATGATCTTGGAAGTAATGAACCACCTTCTTAGCAGTCAGATAAATACCATAGACCAGCTTTTGGTAGTGCGTGTACCTTTGCTTGGAAGGTGTTAATACTTCTGAGATGTAATATATGGGTCTTTGAACCTTGAATGCCTTTCCTAGCTCTTCGCGCTCTACTGCAACGACTGTGCTCACCACCTGGCTAGTCATCGCGATGTACAGGAGTAAAGGTTCCTGGCAGCCCGGAGCAGCTAACACCGACTGGGTGGAGAGCAATGCCTTGAGTTCTTCGAATGCGGCTTGCGCTTCATTGGTCCACTCGAACTTGTCGGACTTCTTCATTAGTCAGTAGAGAGGGAGTGCCTTCTCTCCGAGTCTTGAGATGAATCGGCTCAGGGCTGCAAGGCATCCTGTCAACCTTTGCACGTCGTGTAAGCGCTCTGGTTGCTTCATCCTATTAACCTTAGCATCGATCCCTCGTTCGGAAACGAGAAAACCGAGTAACTTTCCGGCAGGCACTCCGAACGTGCACTTAGCTGGATTCAACTTTATCCCGAAGCGCTGCAGGTTCGCGAAGGTCTCGGCAAGGTCAGTCAGGAGGTCGGAACCTTTCCTAGACTTGACTACGATATCGTCCACTACTGGAATCAGGGATTTTGCCGTGGGCCGACTCTTTGCCATCAGCCAGCGGACGGCAAAGAAAGTCATTGCCGTTTGTTGGCAGAAAGCTGACGGCAAAGGGTGAGCTGACGACAAAGAATGAATTTGCCGTAGGCTGGTTCTTTGCCGTCAGCCAGCTGACGGCCAGCTGGGCGGACGGCAAAAAAACGGCCCACGGCAAAGGGTAGCTGGCAGACGACAAAGGACCAGCTGGGCCCATCGGGCCCTTGCGCCGCTTAGGTCAGTTCTTTGCCGTCTTCCAGCGGACGGCAAAGGCAGGTTGGCAGACGGCAAAGGCGACGCCCTAATAACGGCCGTCCCCCACCCCTCTCTCCCTTCCTCCCTCCCTCATCCCTCCCGTCCCTCTCCCCGACGCCTAGTGACCGCCGCTGCCCCGCCGCCACCACCCACCGGCTGCCCCGCCGCCCCCACCCACCGGCCGCCCCTCGCCCCGCCACCCCCACCAACCCGCTGCCCCGACGCCCACCCCCGCCTCCCTCCTTCCTTCTCCCCGACGCCCATTGGCTGCAGCCCCCACCCACCGGCTGCCCCGCCGCCCCGCCGCCCCCACCAGCCACCCCCCGCCCCGCCACCCCCACCCACCCGCCGCCCCGCCACCCCCACCCACCCGCCGGCCCGCCACCCCCACCCACCCGCCGCCACCACCCACCGGCCGCCCCCGCCGCCCCCACCCACCGGCCGCCCCGCCGCCCCCGTGCCCCTGCGCACCACCGCCCCACCGCCCCGGCACCCCAGACGCCCCCGCCGCCCGGACGCCCCCTCCGGTGAGCCCTCTGTGCCTCCTCCCTTCCCCCCTCTTCCGCATTTTTTCTGTTTTTTTTTTTCATTTTTTAGATTAGTAATTAGCTAGCTAGCTACTGTTAGAAGAAGAAAAGAAGAAGGAAAAATGACAAATGAAAAGAAGAAGAAGAAGAAGAAGAAGTAGAAGAGGAGGAGGAGGAGGAGGAGGAGATGAAAAGGGAAAACAGAAGAAGAGGAGAAAGTAGAAGAAAAAGAGGAGAAGAAGAAGAGGAGAGGAAAATAAGAAGAAGAAGAAGAAGAAGAAGAAGAAGAGAAGAAAAGGAAGAAGAAGAGGAGAAGAAGAGGAGAAGAAGAAGAAATAGAGGAGAAAAAGATGAAAATAGAAGTGGAAAAGTAGTCATACATAGAGAGATGTTTCTATCGGGATTGAATATTCGTTTTGATCGTCTGGATCTAAATGTGCAGTTTTTCGTCGCTTGAAGAGTCTAGTGTTCGACGGCCTCCCCGTACGACTACGTCCCCTACACGGTCTAGTGGTGAGCACTACTGTCATCTCCTCCCCGACCCTCCCCTATTTGCTCTGTGCCGGTTGTCATGCCGTTGTCACTTAATTTTATTTTCATGTCAAGTTTCGTAACCTAGGCGTCTCCCGTTCGAAAGGACGACATCTATAAATATGCATGTCTTTGCATATTTATAACCGCCATCCTTTCGAATTGTCCAACGTTAGCCATGGACAGCCCGAGTATGTGTAGATTGGGTTCGTTTTCCCGTATGCTTTGCTCCGGATCCTATGCAGAATTTTGTCAGTGCCTCCCTGTTGTTCTCCGGGTACACATCCTCTCTGCTTATTGCCGAGACGTGTATTAGGAGAACAGCGGGGAGGTGCTGTCGAAATTCTGCGTCGGATCCGGAGCAATGCATGGGAAAACGAACCCAATCTACACATACTTGGGTGGGATTAGGACCTATCTTAACCTATTAGCGTGTAGGTTGCATGGACGTAATAAAACTAACAAACTTGATTAACTGATGAATATATATGCTGAAATATATATATATTTCTTGTGTGTCCAGTAGCTAGGCAAGATGACTGATCGTGCGTGGATGTACACCGGTCACACCAGTCAGAAAGACATGACCAAAGAATGGTTAACAAATACCAAAGGGTTTGTCAGAGCCGCATTTGCAAATGGCCAGGAAAAAACATGGTGTCCCTGTCCCCGGTGCGACAACTTTAAAAGGCAGACAGAGGGTGAAATGGGCAAACACCTGCAGAAGTGGGGTATTAGGCCTAATTATACGGTGTGGACTTTTCATGGTGAGTCTGCCCAACGTGCCAGAGCTGAGGTGGTTCGTCATCGCACCGACGAGCATGGTACCGGGATCGAAGACATGGTGCAAGACTTTGATGATGCTCGGGATTCGGACGATGAGATGGAGGAATCTGCAAAGGCATTCTATGAAATGTTGGAGTCTTCAAAACGTCCTCTCCACGAGCACACTGAGCTTTGTCAACTAGATGTCATCGCGCAAGTAATGGCTCTGAAGGCTCAATTCAACCTGGGCAGAGAATGCTACGACGCGATGATGACAATATTTGGACGTTTTCTACCCAAAGGACATGTACTGCCTGTAAACCTATACCAGTCGGACAAAATTCTCCGTGTACTTAAGATGCCCTATGAGAAGATAGATGCCTGTGAGAGTGGATGTGCCTTATTTAGGCTTGAGTATGCGGACTTGAACTATTGTCTCATTTGCAAGTCTTCCAGGTATGTTGTCGTAGACAACGGTATGGGTGAGAAGATGCAGATTTTTTTTCCTGTTAACGTTCTTCGCTATATGCCAATCGTACCAAGACTTCAACGTCTTTTCATGGTCGAAGAGACGGCCAGACAGATGACATGGCATAAATTGGGCAAAAGAACCGAACTAGATGCAGATGGGAATCCGATGTTGGTACACACTTCAGACGCTTTTGCGTGGAAGCACTTCGATGCATTACATAATGATAAAGCGATAGATCCAAGGCATCCTCGAGTCGCCATCAACACGGATGGGTTCAATGTGTTTGGTATGACGGCAACCCAATACAGTTGTTGGCCTGTATTTGTCATTCCACTCAATCTCCCCCCCGAAGAGATTATGAAAAGAAATAACATTTTCCTGACGTTGATAATTCCAGGGCCCAACTATCCGGGGAAGAATATGAATGTGTACATGCAACCGCTTAAGGATGAATTGCATCAAGCTTGGAATAATGGGATCAAGACATACGACGCCGCTACCAAAAAAACCTTCAAAATGCATGTGTGGTACATGTACTCGACGCATGACTTGCCGGTGTATGCCCTATTCGTTGGCTAGAGTGTGCATGGAAGGTTCCCGTGCCCCACATGCAAGGCAGCTCTTCAGTTCCGTTGGCTGCAGGCGGGTCGCAAGTATTCTTGCTTCAACATGCATAGACAGTTCCTGGATCCTCGCCATAAGTTTAGAAAAGACAAGAAGAATTTCTTCAAAGGTAGATTTGTCAAAAACTCTGCACCACCCGCGTTGACAGGCCAACAGCTCCTGGATGAGTTAAACGCTCTCGAGCCGGATCCAAAACGTCCTGGGTATTTCAAAGGGTATAATACGGAACACGCATGGACTCACAAGTCATGCTTATGGGATCTGCCTTACTTCGAAGACCTCCTTTGCCCACACAACATCGACGTGATGCACACTGAAAAGAATATCGCCGAGGCCATTTTTGGTACATTGTTCGGCATAGAGGGGAAGTCAAAGGATAATCCTAAGGCTAGAATCGATCAGGAGGCTCTATGTGACAGACCGTTACAAAACATGCGACAAGGGAAACTAAAGCAGAACTGGACTAAGCCAAAGGCATGGTTCAATCT
The DNA here is from genome assembly GCA_039707655.1 of Elymus sibiricus. Classification (NCBI taxonomy): domain Eukaryota; kingdom Viridiplantae; phylum Streptophyta; class Magnoliopsida; order Poales; family Poaceae; genus Elymus; species Elymus sibiricus. The sequence goes on along the minus strand of CM077667.1, from coordinate 194,670,982 downwards.
TGGAAGGCCGGCTATGAGGGAAATGATCTTGTGGGTGAAAATGTAGTTGATGTTCCCTGATGGTTATGCAGTGAATCTAAAGAGGGGAGCAAGTCTTGACAAACTGAAGATATTTGGTCTCAAGAGTCATGATTCGCACATATGGCTTGCGCGGGTAATGCCGGTGATGCTGCATGGCTTTATCCCTGAGGATGAATGGCTAGTACTGGCAGAGCTGAGCTATTTCTTCCGTTCTCTTTGTGCGAAAGAACTATCGCCTAGCGTGCTAGATGAAATGGAAGAGTTGGCGTCGGAGTTGATATGCAAGTTAGAGAAGATCTTTCCACAGGGCTTCTTTAATCCAATGCAGCATTTGAATTTGCATCTCGCGACCGAGGCAAGATTGGGGGGGCGTGCATAATTGTTGGTGCTTCGCAACTGAGAGGATGCAGAAGATACTTCGAGCAAAATGTAAAAATAAACGTAGAATTGAAGCATCGATGGCCGAGGCATTCATTACTGAGGAGGCGGCAAACTTCGTGACAGCACACTACGAAGCCAAAAATCGTCATTTGCATAATCCGAAGCCTCGGTACAATGATGGCGACCCAAAAAAAAGTCGATAAAACCTCAGCCTATTTAAAGGGAAGCTCGCACCAGCCGGTGCTTATAAAGCAAAAGCATTGGATGTCGATGAATGGCGGGCCATTTCGTTGTATATCTTCAACAACCTAACAGAAGTGCGGCCGTACATTGAGTAAGTTGTCGGTACATTATTGTTTCGCAACTTGTAATTCCTTAGAACTTCTCTTATTCCCGGATATTTGATATAGTCGATACGTCGCCAAATTCTCGGATGGAGTGGTCATCCAAAAGGATTCCGTCAAAGAGTATGAACTCCTGGCGAAGCATGGAGGCGGCTATCCCGGTTTCATCTCTTGGTTCAAACAAACGGTAATTACCATTAATGGACCATTTCATTTCTTCGTCTTATTTGCGGCTAATTCAACAATCCTTTGGTATTAAACTTGTAGGCTAATTCAGAGTCTATGGACGCCGAGCTGAGACAAGTCGCTAATGGTTTTGACTATAAGGCCCATTCATTTGACAGATCCGACATCAACGGGTATCGCTTTCGTACCTTTGGCAAAGAGCTATCTATGCCTGACCTGAAGACTGCAAATTGTTGTGTCTCTGCTATCGGTGAAGGATATACAGAGTACTATGGAAGAGTTGAAGCAATTTATGAACTTCTATTCTATGGTGAAAACCCACCGAACGTCGTAGTCTTCAAATGTCATTGGTTCCAGCCGAAGGAGACTAGAAGGACTCATGAACATATAGGGCTAGTCGAAATCAAACAAAGCACCTATTTAGATGTGCCCGATTTCTATATTACGGCTCAACAGGCGACCCGAGTTTTCTATCTACCGTGGGCCTGCCAAACATATCCAAATCTGAAAGGTTGGGATGTCGTTTATGAAGTGCTGCCACATTTTAGACCACCTCCCCTCAATGAAGAGGATTATGAACCTCACATTAACCAAGACACATATGAAGGAGAATTCTTCCCAGAAACACGTATTTCCAAAAAACGTTTCAAGAACCACACTACTTCACCCCGGAACATTGAAGTAGACAGCGACAATGAATCCGACTTAACCCCTGAGCCGGAACAGGAAGAGCCGGAACAAGAAGAGGTTACTGATGCGGATGACCTGTCAATGCTTACCCGATTACATGAAGGAGGCCTTCCACACGTTGTTCCTGATAGTGATGATGATCATGCATTTATTGATGATAGTGATGATGATGATGCATTTATTGATGATAGTGATGATGATGATGCATTTATTGATCCCGAAGAATATATAGACGATCAAGATTATTATTAATTCATGTCAGGTAATCAACTTTTAGTTCATGTTAGGTATATGATGATACACTTAAATTATATACATTTTATTATTCATGTCGGTATTCAATTTTATGTTGTACTAATTTCCTTTACTATTTGTCATGGCAGTTGTTGAAAGATGGTGGGAAAGGGTCGAGGGAACTCCGCGGCTCCTTCGTCGGAGGGTGGTGGGATGGGTACTTCCATTCCTGCCGACTCTCTCTGGTGAGCGTTGCTCTCTAGTCTGCATACACCGGTGGCCGCTTCTTCGTCGACCCCCGTGACAGGAGGTCGGGGGAAGAAGAGAGGTAGTAGAGGTGGGAGAGGTGGCCGCCGCAAAGGTAGGGTGGCTGCTACGCCTTCCTCGCCGCCACCACCAGCTGATTCACCCGAGCACAGGACTGCTAGGGTGGACCCGTCTGAGGACGAGGCTACCCGGACTCCGGTCCACGAGCCTTCGACCTACACGACTCTTGTCCAAGAGGCTTCGTCCCACGAGACTTCGGAGCAGAGTAGGGATGAGGGCACGTCCCGGCAGACCCCATGGGATACCTGGCCGGAGGAGCCTAGTGGCCATGCTAATGGTGGCGGGGATTGTTTTTCTGATAGCGACGAGGAGCTGCCTGAGGGCGCCAACGTCTACCAGCGTGGTATGACACGGCTCCCGCCCGTGCCGGCGACCCGCGAGCTGAGGTGGATGATTAGGCCTGATGGGGACATGTAAGTATATGTACTCTTCTTTAACCTTTTGCCTTCACGTTTTTTCAAATATCTAATGTGTTGGCTTTGTCATACTGCAGGGGTTCGCATCAACCCAAGGATGCCCGCAGGCCCAACAGCATCCTTGGTGTCCTTGTCAGGCAAAACTTCCCGGGGTTTGTCACGTTGCCCGGTGAGGGTCAGGTTCCAGAGTTAGGACTGACCTGGGAGCACTACTTGGCTGCACCGGCCCTGCCTGAGGAGAGGATCGATGGTGTTTTGTGCCACACGAGGGCGGAGATGGTGATCAGGCATTTTTGGGTAATTTCTCCTTTACACAATTAAAAATCAACAATAGCTAGTTATTGTACTAATAAGTGTTGTGTCGTTTGATTGCAGACCTTCTACAGGTGTCAGGAGGGATACGAGGAGGCCGCAGCAAAGGTTATCGATCAGCAATGCAAGCGCCTACTTTAAAACTTTCGGCACGAGGCTCGGGTGCAGGCTGTTCGAGACTACTACTCCTCGCGGCGTATTAGGAAGGAGAAGTCGACGTGCCGCGGAAAGAAGATGGAGAAGGAGCATTACATGAAGGTAATTACGTATTCTTAAGGCCTTGTACTTAGTTTCCTTCATTTGATTCCTACGCGTAGCGCTCAAATATCTCTTTATTAACTTAGGTGCCCCCAAGATGGTGTGCGGATGTTCGGTGACATTTTCCATGGTGTTGTGCAACGTGGTCCAGCATTGAATGTACTCTCGGAGAGTTTCATTGTTCTTCTGGACGCAGTGTTGTAGCTCTGTCAATCCACCCGGGCGCTTGTAGGTGCCCTCGAATATTTTGACAAACACTCGGGCCAAATCTTCCCAACAGTAAATGCAGTTGGCGGGCAACTGATTCAGCCACGCCCGCGCAGACCCTTCCAACATGAGCGGAAGGTGCTTCATGGCAACAAAATCATCGCCGCCGCCAATCTGGACAGCAACTCGATAGTCTTCGAGCCAAGTCTCTAGCTTGGATTCGCCATTGAACTTCCCAATTCCGGTTGCCAGCCGGTAATTGGGGGGGGGGTATTTCCGCCTCCCGTATGTATCTGCTGAAACACCCGAGGCCGGTAACTCCCCAGCCGCTCACTCGGTCTCTGTCATGCCTGTTCCGATTGACCACTCGCTGAGTGATGTCAGACCGGGCATCATAGCCTCTGTGCTGAACAGGGCTCCGCTCACGGTTTCTCCCAAGTGGTAGCCTCCGTCATACGGACGTTGGCCACGTAGACCACTCCTCGGAGGGGGAGTCCGACTGAAATCATGGTCGTCGCGCCCGCGTCCTCCGTACGGGCCTCTCGGATGAGGAGGAGTTCGCGGGTCTTTCCTCGGCATGAGCGGACTGTGAGCTGACTGTACAGTGTCTGCCCGAGTAGATTCATTGTGAATGCGTTGATGAGATTGTGATACCTCTGAGTTTTGTTGTAGGGCGGTCTTCATCAAAGCCTGGATTTGCCGAATGCCCTCGCCTGCCGCTGAATTAGACGGCCGGATCGAATCTGTGATCCAAGTGGCCGCAGCCAGATTCAACAAAGGCGTGCACATCACCGGGATGGTGTACGGACGATCCTTTGTGAACAACTGGCGGTGGCTACGGCTGGAACTGGGAAGTTCTCTTGCCGCGCATTCGTCGAGTGAATGTTGTAGCCGCTCGAGACACTCGCGCTCAGCCGGGGTGGCTTGGGGAGCAGCCTCCAGGGCTATCTCTTCAGGGGTGTTCCCCGCTATGGGCGTCTGAAGGACCTGGTCGTTCCTGCGCCTGATTTCCTCCCGTTGTTCCCGGGTGAGAGGCCGGGGAACGTAGCCGTCGGTGGTGGCATTGTGGCGGTTGCCATCCCGATCGCGGGTATCTCCTGCCGAATGCCCGGGAGGAGCAGCACCTCGGGCCGGGCCGGCCATCAAGACCTCCGCTACATCGCCACTGCTCTCGTGCTCGGCAGCCTCGCAGGATTCGTCATCCGAAGACGTGAAGAGGCAGTGGACTGACTCGTTAGCGTCGAGTGCAGCCTCCTACTGTCCTGCGGCCTGGGCCGCCACAGCGTGCTTAATTCAACGCTGCAGCCACGAGCGCCCGGAGCGCCGGCGACAAGCCGCAAGGCCAGTCGGAGAAGTCGGTCGATAGGGTGTACACGGTTGTCGGAGAAGAACTCCGAACGTCGTCGTGCTGAAGTGCAGCGCACCCCGGGCGGGCAGTGCCTCAGCATCCAGTGGTGCCTCGTACTGCCACGCTGAATCGTTGACGGCGAAGCTGAGGGATCAGAAGAGGATCTCGCCACCGAATGCGTTCATGATGAACGAGAAAATGGAAATTCCACCTGCGCCGGAATTCACTAGATGGGCAGCCCCACGGTGGGCGCCAACTGTCGTGGGAATGAACCTGACAATAGTACTAGGGGTATGAAAGGAGGGGCGAAGTCTAGCTACGGCGCAAGTGTGCACTCGGTTTGTACGAGTTCAGGCCTCACTCGGAAGTGATAACAGCCCTATGTCTCGGTGCCCGGAGGCTGTGATGTTTGCTTATGGTGGTAGAAGATTACAGAGGGTCGGAACCCTTGCACTGGCGCCCGGGGGTGGCTTATATAGAGTGCGCCACCACCGTCCGAGCGCCATGATTAGGCAATAAATGCCAATGAATACAGCGTTACAGGAATGGTTGATTATCTTGATGTTACTGGTAATGGCGTATTAACTCTTAACGAACGACTACTCAAATTCTACGGATGCTATGTCTTCCAGGTCGCCTGAGCTTCTGTCTGCCCGAATGACGCCGTATAATCCGAGTGATATGAACAATCCGAGTGAATGGCTATATTCATCCGAATGAGTTTCTGCCCCTGGGCTTTAATGACATTGAAGGACCATAAGTGGGCCCTAGATGTCAGGCCTATGACCCTACCTAGGGTAGGCATCCTCATCACCAAAATCTCATATGCATACTACAACTAACTCATATATATCCCTACGTAAAAATCCTCAGGAAAGCATACAAGCTGCTAAGCTTGGTTGTGACACTACAAATCCAAGTGTTCAACTAATGTATCCAAGGTCTAAGGTGATCCACCTCTATGCTAAGGAAACACATAATATACCAATCCAAAATCTTGTTTCCTTCCTACGGACCCAATCCAGTGTTCATCAATCCCATCAATCATTACATGACCCACTACTCCTATAAATCCAATATTGATGGAGTTCTACATAATCTCCTAGAGTTCCTATAATCCTCATATCATTGTAGGAACTATCTTATCACAGTGTACCCACCGATTCCCATCATGATGATCTAGTAACTCCAATGTCAGGTGCATAAAGATCCTCGAATCAATTTTGACATCACTCCCGTACTCCTAGTTCATCTCCCACCGAGAAACATGGTATCATCATCAATATCATTGGTCCATCCAAATTACTCTGAACCATGTAGTTTAAGTTATCAAGAGCATCTATTAGGATCTCCTATTTAAATCCAAAGCTCTCATCTAGCAAGCATTCCTACTTGTTACCCCAGTCACTATCGTAACATCATCAATCCACTATCAATATTACTTGCCAAAGTCAAGCCACTTATCCACCAATAATTTCAGCTTGTGATCACAATCTTCCTACTAAATCCAATTGAATCAAGGGAGAAGTAGGTTATGCTACTCTACCAACTTTAGTCCACCAGGTTCACCTATCGTCATGGAAGTCTCGTAATCCACCAACGGTCTCAGCTACTTCCTCAGGATATCTACTATAGTCTTGCCAAATCATTGGTCTGCTAAGTCATGTATCCTCAAAAATGATCTTCCCTATGGCATCGTGAGATCAAGTGCTAGCTTAAGGACATAATGTGTTTGCTCACTATGATCACTCCCATGATGAAACCCAGTGTTAAACCAACGTTATCGAAGCTTAACCAGTGTTCTCGCACAAACCCGTATGTTAAGCACATGGCTAAGGGTTTGAGCTGGGGGTAACTAGTGAGGTCTGGGCCTATCTAGGGATGGGCTTCTAATCTTGAGGGAAGAATCATAACCCTACGGGGTTGCACTTGGTTGCATAGGTTGTCGTCAAAAGTCTTCAACACTAGTTGATCATTGAGGTGGATCCTTGGTGCATCTTGTCTTGCTGGTGTTTAGTTGACGAGATGGGGAGAGGGAAAGTAGCATAGAAAGAAGTGCCTAAGGGGGTGGTATAGTGCAAGTGCAATTAAACAAGTGCCAAAGAGGCAAAACTCATACATTAGGATAAGGTGGGTGATATAGTCGTGTTCTCGTTGCCTAGGGCAAAAGTGCGACTTACACCAAAGCACAAACAAGCAAAAACAAGCAACACACAACATGGTTCCATGCGAACCATCACACGGACTCGACTTCGCATGGGGGATACACGACTCATCCTACCCTAGGGGTTCTCGGACTCAGTAGTCGTGCTTGGTTCATGTGTCAGAGAGAAGAACATTCAGTCTTCTGGGTCTTCCTCAGTTGTCGCTACTTCTCTGGTCGTTGTTCCTTGAAACGATCTGGGTTGGGGCCTGGAGAATCATCGACATCTTCTCATCTGGTAAGGTGGTAGGGTGAAGGTGGTTCCTCGTGGCAGCCGTTGACTCGGTCTTATGTCGTCTTCTTCATCATGACCAAACCTTCGTGTCTTCTAAAGCATCGAGATCTTCAGGTAGGCAATCCTTTTATGCAATGACATTAGCAAGGCATGGTAGAGGTCCAACTTGTCGGGCATGTTGATGATAATATCGACACCAAGAGTGGGGAATGAAGAGAGCCGTTTTCCTGCTCACTATAGTGAGGCAGACCAAATGGCGAGGTTCTCATCCACCGGTGGTTGCCGATACAACAATGGTAAGGACAAGGTTGCTCTATTAGCGATGCCTATCATGATCTTGCATGTCTTAATCCCTGATCATTGTAGGCCAAGGTTGCCTAATCCTGGGGGCAGTGTTGAGGGTGCCACCGTCTTCCGAGTCTTGACGTCCTCATTCCTTGAGAAGGTATCCTCTGTTGGTATCTTCTTGTCGTGGTGTCATCAAACTTGTGTGAATGTCTGGCAAGGTGGCTTCGTTCCAGGTTACCCACAAGGATTTCAAAGAATCCAATGGTCAGGGCACGAGGGTACTAACGACCGTTTACGAGGTTTTGAAAAGTAGACGATGAGAGCCAAGAGAAAAAATGGTGGAAGTGCTAAGGCACAATCCTTCAGTTTCCTTGAAAGCTTAGAAGAGGTAAGAAATATGGTAGTCTTTGCAAGTGATTTGAAGGGTCTGGGGAAGCAGTTTTGTCCTAACTAACGTCCATGCTAACTAAGGGCTTCCCATAGTCAGGATGGCTCTGATACCAGCTCTGTAGGGACCCCGACTCATACGTCATGGTCACCGAATGCACGTGTACAGTGATCACAGAGATCAATGCTCACTGAACACACAGAAGCTGAGTAATAAGGGTCTTACATCCACACATACCGTCTTACACAAATAAAGACCATTGAGGTCAAGTCTTACATAGATAGGGCCATGAAGGCCAAATACCAAACATAACTAGCAGCGGAAATCTTGAATGAAAACGTGAACCCATGCCATCTGCATTAACCTTACAGACATTCTGACTGGGAAGTGTCCTAGTTCGCATGTTCATCTCCAATGAATTCTTCACCATACTCCTACTCTTCCAAGCCTGGCCAATTAAATAACCAGTGGCAAGCCAATGAGTACTTTGAATGTACTCGCAAGCAACCCATGTTTTGGAACAAGGTATAACAAAGCATGATATAGCACTAAGTAGGTAAGTTGCGGAAAGCTAGTTTTGAGTGCAATGTCATGATCAAAATAACTTGAAGTAGCATGCCTCATGAGGATACAACTATCCGTACGAACAGGTTAGAGGTATCAAAATAAACAAGGTCTAAACATCTCATGTTCTGTCATCATGTCAAGTCATCCGGCTTGTCTCGAGTATTCCATCTTTCTCACACACACGCCAAGTTGGTGAAAACATCCTGGACATAGTTTAAGCAGGACCACCCAATCGTCCTTGACCGTGGACACGGCTATTCGAATAGTTTTACACTCTGCACAGGTTGCACACTTTACCCACAAGACTCGGGGAACTTCCGTGTCAAGCCACGATTCGCGGTATATTATATACCCGAGGTAAGCACCCGAACAATGCCTTTGCCTTGGCGACACTAAACAAAGAGTCCACTCGATTGGTACCTAGCCGTCACGATGTACAACACACGAGCCTTGCTCAACATAGTACCATCCATGAAGGGACCAACGGTGTGCCCGGTGTCTGTAAAAACAGCCCATGGTCACCCTACCTGGCACGACCCCGTATCGAGAGAGTAACTCTGGCTCTCTCGCCACTAGTAATGTAGGCTCTCTGCTAGCACCGACCAAGGTAAGCAACAAAGCCCCGTCCCATAACGGGTATCGTGGTTGTACATGTAAGGTTGGGACGATCAGCAGATCTTAAATCTAATCCATTTTTGAAAACACACACACAACTTGCCTCGGCACACCACTTCTTTCTCAAGTGCTTACCTAGCCCAACATCATCTCCCTCGGGCATTAGTGGCACCCGATGGGGTTTTCAAAAAGTCTTTGAAAGCATTTGTTTCCAACACCATGCATACTCCCATCCCATTTGCGTAGCAACTAATTAAGCATCCTATCTACTTCCCACCCGCACAATCCTCATAAGAAGGTAGGGTCGTGTTCAGTGCAAGTATCACCGGGTAAAAGCATCGGAGACAACCCATGAAGGTGGTCACCACAACATCGTGATTAACATATCGAAAATAAAGTGCTATATGTCATGCAATGAAAATGGTTTCTTAGACAAGGTCAAAGGGCTGCTTGCCTGGCTCGTTAAAGTCTTCGAGGTCTTCACACGCTTCTCGTCCAACTCCGAGAACTTCGTCTACTTTGTCAACTACCGTCGGAAACAACCGCAATAAGCAACACAACAAGTAGAGAAATAAAAGTGCTCTATAAATAAGAGTTTTATTTCTCATGGACACCTCTAGTCATAAGAAAAATACCAAAAATGGCTCTTTTTGATTTTGTATCACCAGAGATTTTTGAATGAAGGAAATGGAGGCATTATTGATCCTATAAGAAGTCTACAGAAAACATTTTTATAAAAATGGTTGGATGCACCCAACAAATAGGGCATGATTTTAGAAGTTCTTAGAAAGTGGTTTCACTGATTTTGGAGTAGGAATGTTTTTCCTATGATTTTCCTAAGATTTAAATAATTGAAAAGGGAGCTATTTAATAGGTACAACAGATACAAGACATGGAAAAAATGTTAACCATGGCTAGACAAATAGGGCATGACATTTAGAGCCTCTGGAAATTTGAATCACTCCATTTGGAGTTGATTTGAATCCTCTATGGATTTTGCAAGGTGGTGTCTTTCATAGTTCAAATTCAAATTTATGTTTGAACTATACAAAAAAATTTGTAGGAAAAATATGTAGGATATATCTCTAGATAAATCAAGATTTTAGGGTCACCTAGGATTTTGAATTACCAGATTTGGAGTTGAAATGAATTTAATATGAATTATTTAGTCTCTCTAGAAAAAGAAAAAGGGCAAAGAAATTACCCAACGGGCCCAAGCTACGCAGTGAGCGCAGCTTAGCACCGCAATGCACTGGGCCGGCCCAGCTGCTCGGCCACACGCGCGAAGCCGGTGACACCGAAGGCGTACTCCTCGGAGTACGCCTCCTCTGCAGGAGGCGGGAACCGGCGGGGGCGCTTCCAATTAAACGGGGAGCCCGGGCCTTACCCACTGACCGGCGGGTCCCGCTTGTTGGGTTCCTCTCCTTCCTCCCGCCCGAGCCAGGGGGAGACGGGGGAGTTGAGGCCGAGCGTGCGCCGGCGACGTCCCGGCGGCACAGGCCACTTCTGGCGACGCCCGGGCTACTAGCGGGTTCAGCGGGCCGCGCCGCGTCCATCCATGGCCTGGACGGACGTCGAGGGCCACTGGAGCGTCAGCGGAGACATAAAGAGCGGATGGCGACAGAGGCAACCTCGGGCAAGGCGGTACAATCGACGAGAAGAGGAATGGGGAAGAGGGGCGGTTCTTGGAGGTCGCCCACATCCTCTGCAGTGGATAGGAGGGTGAGACGGGCACCGGGGAGCTCCAATTTGAGCGGAGGCCGTGGTGGCAATTCCGGCCATGGGGGAGAGGAGGAGGGAATGGGAGGATGGGGAAACCGGCCCATGGGGTCTTCGGGAGAGAGGGGAAGCAAAAGGAGCCGAGAGGGGCGCTCGGGGAGGCCTCTTATAGCCGCAGTGCCAAAGCACCGTAGGCTACATCCACGGCCACGGCCTGGACTATGCCAGAGGCCACGGGGGTGTGCTGAGGCGTGTCTGGGGTCTCCGTGGGGCTTGACTACATAGCGGGGGAGGGAGAGAGAGAAGCGAGGGGAGGCAGGGGCTCGCGCGTGCGAGGTCGCCCATTGGCGCTCTCGGGCGGCCGGTGCCCGTGCGAGGGGAGGCCAGCTGAGGGTGAGAGCGGAGGGAGACAGGGCCACGGCGTGTCCCGGACGTCAAGGGGCCTCGACTGGCGAGCGGGGAGGCCCGAGGTGGCCAGAGGACGTGGGTCAGCGCTTGAGTGCGCTGCAGCGCACTCCAGAGCGGGCTTTTGTCCGGCATGGGCGTGTCTGCACGCGCTCTGGCGGGGCCACTTGCGTCTACCAGCTGCAGCAAGAATAAAATAGGAGGAAGGGAGCATTGGATGCTCTGGGTGTTGGCCAGAAGAGTGGAAAAGCAGAGAGAGAGGGAAGAATGGGGCTGTCCAGGGGGTGCAAGTGGGGGTTCCACCCCCTCAATCATGGAGCTGGGTGCCGGGGTTGTTACTGGAGGTAGCTGGCGACCAGGAGGGGTTGTGGTAAAAATATGGGCTCAAGGAGAACAGTTCTGGTCCTTCAATCATTGTTTATAAATAATGGGCAGAAGGTATTTGTTAGCTGTTTGGGATAGCTAAAGGATTTTACTTGCCATGAGATTTACCAGGATCAATTGGTGGGTAAAAATATGGTTGTTCACCAAGTTTGAGCTCATTTGAAGAAAGTTGCTAATGCAAACTTTATAAACCCTAGAAATAGGCAGAAATGGTTTTGTTTAGATCTATCTAAGATAACTTGCTCTCCCTAATGCACCACTTGGTGTGGGGTCACCATTAGACTGTTAGAGCATGCCCAAAAAGTTTGGGCTCAAATGGGAAACTTGACAGTGCAATATTACCCAATTCTAGAAATTAGCAGAAATGGGTTTGGGGGGATTTAGGCAAGTGTATATTTTCTCCTTAGTGCACCACTTGGTGTGGATGCATTATTAGAGGATTACAACATGTGCACAAAGTTTGAGCACAAATGGAGATACTTGACAATGTAGACTTGCTCAAATTTGGCTCTGGACAGGAATAGTTTTGGGATATTTTGGTGAACCAAAATAATTGGGATTGGGTTGAAACTTGGCAAGATCATCACATTAGGCATATGTAACTTGCTGGAATGTTCCTGGATTTATTTGAGAATATTTCCTATAGAAATATTTGAAAAGCTTGAAATGAACAGAAATGGTTTTGGAGGGTTTTGTCCAATATTTTGAACATGACCATGTGTTGAAACTCATATATATGGAAATTATATGTCCACTGAGTTTCCCTAAATTTTCTCAAATATTTTGAAAGCATAAACATATTTTTTTCCCTTGGAAAGACCATTTTTGGCCTTAAATAAAATCCTTTAAATAAAATAGGAAAATAATCTTAAAGATTAATATTTGGTGGTTTTTGGAAGTGTTATATATAGTACGTTCCAAATAAAGTCTTTGTGGCAAAACAATCCACCCAATTTGAGGACTTGTAGTTAAATCCTCAACTCAGGGTTTTTTGAAAACCTAACTTGAATAAATGCTTTTTGGCAAAATAATATTTGATAAAAATAGTTTTAGGCACTATACACATGGCATGATCATTGGGCAATAAGTTTGGATCAAGTAGATGAGTCGTAAAGAGTAGGAGAGTTTTAGTGAGCCACAACACAAGCAAGCAATCAAGCAAATGGCAATCAAGTCAACCATCACAAGCACTCAAAAAGTTTTAATTGGTCCTACTTTTTGAGTTATGTTGACTTAGCCAGAAGAAGCAAAACATAGGGTGTGACACAGACGTTGCTGAGGGCCAACCCCAGGGAGCGGTCCTACTCTCCCCCAGCGCTAGGACGTGGCTCGCTCGGGCCTCCTCATCACTCACCGGCACCAAGGCTGAAGAGGGCACAATCTTAAGCCCCTTCGACAGCTCCGCGTTGTCCCCCCACCAGGGGTCGCGCTCGTCGTCTGGCGCGGACGGTTGAGGATGGCCGCCTTCGACGCCGGCGGTGACACCCCGCCCTTGGGGCCACCTCGGGTGCCTTGAGGGTTGTGCACACGAACCCAGAGACGGTTCCCACTGGGGCCGCGGGAACCTCCGCTGCGATGGGTGCGGTGTGCAGGAAGGAGGCCGAGGTCTCACTTCCCTTCTCCGCCCTCTTGACCGCCGCAGCGGGGGCCGCCTTAGGAGGCGTCATTGCTACGGGCCTGGGAGGCATCGCCTCGCTCCAGGGGGTCGCCTTCGCGCGCCCTAGGGGCGGCGTTTCCTGACCATCGGCTGCCTCGCCCTCGACCTCGAGCCGAAGCTCGCCCTCCCTGCTTTCTCCTGTCGGTTTCGCCACCAAGTGTGCCGACACGGTGGGCGCAGCGGCCTTCAGGGGAGAGGAGGGCCCCTCAACCTCGGTCTTCTTCTTCTTGGCATTCTCCTGCTGCTTGGTGGCCAGCTCGGGACTCCTGCGCGGGCATAGACTCAACAAGGTAGCAGTGGCCGAGCAACATGGGTCGAAGGATGGAGGCGGGGGAGCTTACTCATCCTTGGGATTCCAGCGCCTCCTCTTCCGCTCTTTGGCGGCACCGCTGCCGCTGCTGTCTCTTTCATGAAGTGTGCTCGGGCGGCCACGCGAGGGCGCGACGTAGGTCCCGTCGACACGGGCGGGCACGGTGGTCCCCTTCGTCCGCACCCCTAGAGGCTCGTCGTCCTCCGTGGGTCCTTCCCTGACTTTGCCTCCTGCCTGCCCGGGTTTGGCGGGCACGACGTGGAACTAGTCTCGGTCGTCATCTTTGTCATCCTCACCTAGCCGGAGCTGGCGACATGCCGACAGAAACGGCGAGGGCGTCGGAGACGACTCCCCACCGCTCTCCTCCTCGAAGTGAGTGGCGTCGCAGTCGCCCAAGGCAGACTTCGTCCCCGAGGAATCCTCAAGGAGCTCCTCGGGCTCCTCAAGATCCGTTCGGATGAGCCCCCACTGGTCGAACTGGGGCATCGCCGCAACGAGCTCATCCTCGTTGGCCCAGCGATACACTGGGCGCGCGTTGTTGGGCACCTCCTCTGCCTCCCCAGGGAATAAGACTTCCCAAGCTCCGGCCACCTCTTCGTCCGCTGGGCAAGTGTAGGTATGCTCTGAGTGCTTTCTCTACGAGTGAGAGGAGGTGGAGGGGTATATATAGGCATCTCCAAAAAGCCAACTGTTACAACATTATTGCCCAACTCGGTGAAACCGGAGTAAAAATTTGGTTGAACCGACTAGTGCAAAATGTGGCAAATTTTGGCTTTTCGGTGAGATCGATATATAAATCTTGATTGTATCGATATGGGTGATCTAGGCAGTTTCCAAATGTCAGTGAGACCAATTTTCAAAACTCGGAAATTCTGATTCTTGAAAATAGGATACTAGAGAGTTGGTCACTGGTTTCGGTTGCACCGAAGTGGAATGTTGGTGGCAGCGAGACCTTAGGGTTTTGGCGAGGACCTGTCTAGGGTAAAACTCGGTGGGGCCGATTCTGAAAAGTTGGTGGCACCGATTTTAGTGGTAGGGTCTAGACAGAGATTTTGTGGGAGAATTTCATGTGTATTTTTGGTGGCTAATCTCTAAGCACTTGAGCAACCAGATCATCATAGACACCTCATCCCCTTTTAATAGTATTGGCTTTCCTATGGACTCAAAAGTGATTTCTCACAAAATGTAAAATGTAGAGTCTTCAAGATTGTTGCCAATAGATGTTCCTTGCATCTGGAGGATCTCCTCACAGCCCTTTTGCCAATCCATTCATTGAACTTTGCTAAAATATACTTGGGGGAAACATTAGTCCAATGAAATATATGTTGTTATTAATTACCAAAACCACCTAGGGAGAAGTTGTGCTTTCAATCTCCCCCTTTTTGGTAATTGATGTCAACATATAGATCCAAGCTTCGGTAGGGATAAAACAATGAGTAGCATCGTCGCTTTGAGAAGTATGTGATAAGCAAGAGCTCCCCCTAAATTTGTGCATTAGTTTAAGATTTGCGTTTGAATGCAAATGCATAATCGATTAGGAGTGTGGTCAACTCTTCCATGTCACATACAACTTGGTGGTGAGCATAAATGATATGAATGGATTACAATGCACATGACACCAAATATGAGTGAATGATCATAATATTAACATCACATGGATAGGAAATAGTAGCATCATCAAGCAAAACGTATTATCAAACACGACGGAGTATAAGCACAACCAAGCTATAACCAAATGCTTTAAAACATAGAGAGCAACCAAAAGACAAAACACTCTCTCTCTCGAAGCCCTATGATCTATACACTTCTCTCCCTTTGGCAACACGTTACCAAAAAGTTCAAAGGTATAGAGCTAAGCGTCGCTCTGGGCTCTATATCCTCCGGTAGCCGTTGAAGGAGTCGAAAGAAGGGCGTCGGCGAATGCTTCAGTTCAAATCCTCTGAGGTGGTGGAGTAGATGTTGAAGGTGCAGAAGGAGCTGAAGGAGCTGATGGAACAGATGCTGGGGCTCATGAAGATGGTCTCAACTATAGAGCTGGCACGGCAGACGATCTGGCCTGTGTCATGACCTGAGTGCTAGGCCTGAGAGGAGGACAATCATCCTAATCACTGGACTGTGGACTAGGCACTGCATCCACTTCCTGCTTCAATTCTTTGACAGTCTTTGTCAGCTCATCCACCTTGTTGTCTAGAGCATGAACCTTTGTTTCCATAATACTCTCAAGAATTTTCTGATTCTGGAGGATCTCAGCCACATTCTTTTCAATCCCTTGGAGAGAGCTCATAAGATAGGACATTTGGTCACTATTTTTCCTTGGAATCTGAGCACTAGTGGCTCTAGCTGCCTCTGCCTCTGCCTGTGTAGTAGTTGAAGTGGGATGAGAAGGATCCATCACCACAATGTTGTCCTCGAAGTCTGGCAGGAGTCGTAGGCGTGGACGATCAAGTGCATATTGGCTGTTTCCAACTTTGGAATTAATGAGCATCTGAATATATGGAGCATATCCACATGATCTCTTCTGATCAACAACTGTCCTCTTGATTGTCTCAACAATCAAGTCCATCACCCTGAATCTGGTGTGGTCGTCTACATGATGTGTCGGTGCACTAGGAATGGGGTACCCGGTGCCCCTGACTTATGCACAGGCAGTAGTAGCAGAACCCCGTCAAGACCAATCCAAACCAGAGAAGCCGCTCCACGAGAGATCAAGGAGCGCATCAAGAAGACGAAGCCAACAGTCAAAGACCAAGACTCCGGCGGAAGCATCCTATGCTGGCCAAACAACGCCGGCAAGGCCAATGCAATGGCCCAAGATGGGCCCAAACTGCGCCAGCTACGTCCACGATGTCTGCCGGGGACCGAGGCGCACGCATCCTCAGGAAGACCCGGCAAGCCATCCCCCGGCAGGCGCGAGCCGATCGGCCACCACTCCACTGCATCACAACTCCAGTCATTTGTCGATGCGGTGTCGAGCCCTCAGGTGGCTAAGTGGCTCTCGCTAAGTACTTGGCGGGGCACCGGAAGGCAGATTACGCCCATTTGGCACCCGTCCAGAGACGTGTCAAGATACTAAGCAACAAGTTAGCCAAAGCGGTGGTAGGAGCTAGCCGGGGATGCATCCCCGCACACCACCTCGACTAGCAATTATGGTATTTTGTCCTAAATGCCAGAGTTAGGTATGATAGCACTGTTAGCTATCTAATCACTAGGTAATGTCTGTTTTGCCATTGTGGTTGCCCCTTGAGCTATAAAAGGAGGCCCAAGGCAACCTAGCTAAACATTCGAACTTTTGGACACTTGTACTCGCGTAGTAGCTCTCCCGAATGCGACCTTGCCGTGTTTGAGCTTTGCGTGTGCTTCGTGTTCACCCGATCAATCCACCAAAGAAGGAGTAGGGTTTTATGCTTCCCAGCGGCCCGAACCAGGGTAAAACACTTGTGTCTCATCATCGCGCTGTGTCATGACCTCTGCTCTTTATGCAATGTGATCTCGCGCCCTCCGAACCACAAAGGGGCGCATGGCCCCATAGGTGATCGTGTGCATTGTGACCCGACATCTTTGGCGCGCCAGGTAGGGGGCGGTGTCATTTGCGCAAACTTGAGATTGTGAGCGGCGCATCGATCTTCATCGCCGTCCTCGTCATCCATGGCTCCTAAGATGAAGACCGGCGCGACCACGCATCCCTCCACTTCGAAGGCCCCCTCGCATGCAGCCACGGATGCCATTGGCACCACGGCGGCGGGGAATGAGGTGGGCGTCATGGGCGACACGACTGGCGCAGGCGGTGCCGTCGTCATGTCTCCGGCGGCCGAAGCTGGAGCGAGGAACGCCGAAGAGGAGCAACAGTAGCAACATTCTGGTGAGCTCGACCCTAGTGTTGCGGGAGGAGGAAACGTTCGGTCTCCACCTCCCCGCCACGCTGGTGGCCGCGGCCGCAATGGCGGCACCCAATCTGGTGCAAGCTGTGATCCTCCAGTTGCGCCCGTCACAAGCGCGGCTGCTGGGCGCACGCCTCGCCTGGAGCAAGACGGAGCGCCAAGTGGGACCGTAGACCCGCAAGTTCGGCCTCCTCCACGTTAGACCGCCTCGGCGACTGGTGCACGACGGCGAGAATGTGGCGACGCTCCTCTTGGTTCCACAGGAGTCGAGCGACGTCGCAATCTACTTCTCTAGCCATGCCGGCCATGGCAGTGGAAGCAATTGCGTGGGCCCAACTGCTGCTAAACTTCCCGCCGGCAGCTGACAAGATGGACGAGTGGAGAGCCAACATACAGAGTTTAATCAGCTTCGTCAAAGCCAACAAGTTGCAGCATGCAGAGCCGTCGCGATGTTTGCGGATAGTGATGGCGACCCAGGCTGATGATCATGTCGAGGAAGCCGCTCCAATGGTGCAATCCCCTCCGCCACAACAAGCCCAGAGGCAGCCACAATGAGCTCCAGGTACCGATGAACCCGACGAAGCATCCATGGTCTCCACCAGCTCGCACGATCACCTCGACCAGTGGCGTGTCCTAGAAGACCGGCGGAGGGAAGACGCCAGCGTCACCATAGAGTGACACCGGGAAGCACACCGTCAATCCGACAGGCGCAACAGCCCAGGTGCTGGTGACCCCGCACCCAGTGCTGGCGGGTACCTGCCCTATGAGGTTGGGTGCCCTGCCTTCACTCGCGAGCTGCGATAGGTCCGCTGGCCATCGGCCTGAGCCTTCAAGCCTGAGCTGACGGAGAAATACGACGGGAGGCTGGACCCGGCGGAGTTCCTGGGCATCTATACGATAGCCGTCCAAGCCGCCGGGGGAAGAGATGAGAAGGTGCTCGCCAACTATTTCCCTTTGGCACTCAAGCCAAATGTGAGATCGTGGCTGATGCATGCCGGAGAACTCTATTTCATCATGGGCTGACTTGTGCAACGAGTTTGTCGGCGCCTTCACAGGTGGCCACCAGGAGCCGGGATAGCCCAGCGACCTGCAAGTCCTCTCGCAGAAGGAAGGAGAAACCCTACGGAAGTACATCCAGAGATTCAGTCGAGTGCACCGCAATATTCCGTATACACCCCGCAGCCGTGATTGCCGCATTCCACTCGAACGTGCGCAACAGAAGGATGCGGGCCAAGATGAATGTCAAACTCCCCAAGACCGTCAGCGAGTTGTACACATTGGCGGACAAGTGTGCTCGTGCTGAGGAAGGAAGGCGACTCCCCGGAGAGGATACTGGCGTCGAGGTCGATTTAGATGACGATGATGATGCCCCTGGCTCGAAAGGGAGAAACCGAAGGCGCAACAAGAAGCGTAAGGGAAAGGCAGTGTTGGCCGTTGAGAGTTCTGGTAATCTCGCTGCCGGCAAGAAGGCCAAGGCCGAGGCCCCCGGCAAGGGAGCTGCTGCGTGCGCTGATTGCCGGGAGGCTGCAACAACAGAGAAAACCGGAAAATCCGATGGGCCGTACTGCAAAATCCACCGCACCAAGGGCCATGATCTCCAAGAATGCCGCCAAGTTGAGCAGCTTGCTGAGAAGCAGAAGGCTGAATACGAGAAGCGTGACAAGTAGGGAGGCAAAGACGGTGCTGCCGGGAAGGGCCGTGGTGGTAGAGGAGGCAGCCGCGGCAAGGCTTCGCAGCAGAAGGAAAAACCTGCTAGAGGATATGAGAAGAAAGAAGAAGATGATATGAGTGATGATGAGGATGATGAAGAGTCCAGTGATCGAGAATTCCAGAAGGCAACTGAAGCCATGTGTGTCGACGGGGGTGCGTCCTTGCATTCCTCTCATCGCCAGCTCAAGCAGTGGGCACGTGAGATCAGCGTCGTGGAGCCAGCTGCAGAGTCCAAAAATCCACTCAAATGGTCCTGCACGCCTATTATTTTTTATGAAGAGGATCATCCTGACCGCTCCACTGCAGTCGGATGTTTGTCGTTGTTGGTTTCCCCAACAATCCACAACCTCAAAGTAACCAAGATGTTAGTTGACGGCGGGGCGGGGTTGAACTTAATCTCCCCTAAGGTGGTTGAAAGGCTGCAGATCCCTGACGGAAAGCTCAAAGCCACGGGTACATTCCAAGGAATCAACCCCGGCAGGAGCCGACCCAAGGGAAAGATCACTTTACCTGTGACGTTTGGCGGGGAGTTAAACTACCGAACTGAGAAGGTGGTGTTTGATGTGGTTGAACTCCCTCTGCCTTACAATGGAATTCTTGGTTGCCCAGCTCTGGCAAAATTCATGGCGGCATCCCACTATGCTTACAACACTTTGAAGATGCCAGGGCCCGTGGGGATCATCTACATCCCATCAGATAAGAAGGATGCAGTTATATGCGTGGACAAGATGTATCGAGACGCGGTAGTAGCTAAAGTCGCAGAAGCACTAGCTCCTGCCAAGGAATCAAAGAAGAAGCCTAGCAGAGATGCCGGAGAGAACTCCGGGAAGTGCGCCTCTTCGGAGTGCGCTGCACCCGTCGATGTCCTGCCGGAGAGTTCCACTAGCAAGAGATCCAAGGTCACCTATCCTGCGACAAAGAAGGTCCCGGTAGGGCAGGATGGCGCTCATGGTACGTTTACCATCACTGCCACCCTTAATGACAAATAGGAAAGCGCGCTCGTTGCCTTCCTGCGGGCGAATGTCGATGTGTTTGCTTGGCAACCATCCGACATCCCCGGTGTTCCCAGGGAGGTAATTGAGCACCAGCTTGCTGTCTGCCCTCATGCCAATCCCGTCAAGAAAAAAGTTAGGAAGCAAGCCTTGGACCGGCAGTAGTTCATCGCCGAAGAAATCAAGAAACTCGAAGCAGCTGGCTTGGTCAGCGGAGTGTTGCATCCGACGTGGTTAGCTAACCCGGTGGTGGTACAAGGCGAATGGGAAATGGAGGCTTTGCATTGATTTCACTGACTTGAATAAGGCATGCCCGAAGGACCCTTTTCCCTTGCCGCGCATCGACCAGATCATTGATTCCACTTCCGGATGTGACCTGCTTTCCTTCTTGGACGCATACTCCGGATACCACCAGATATTCATGGTCAAGGAAGATGAGGAAAAGACCGCGTTCATAACACCATGTGGCATGTATTGCTTTGTACGAATGCCCTTCAGGTTAAAGAGCGCTGGTTCTACCTTTGCAAGGGCCGTGCAGATTGGATTTGAACCTCAGTTGCACAGGAATGTGGAAGCTTACATGGATGACATAGTAGTCAAAACCAAAGATGAAGCAACTCTCATACAAGACTTGGAAGAAATTTTTATCAACTTGCGCAAGATCAATTTGAAGCTTAACACTAAGAAATGTGTGTTTGGTGTCCCATCCGTCAAGTTTCTCGGGTTCTTTGTGTCTCAGCGAGGAATAGAACCCAATCCCGACAAGATCAAAGCGATCGAGCAGATACAAGCACCAAAGTCCATCAAGGACGTAAGGAACTTGGCCGGATGCATTGTCGCGTTGAGTAGGTTCATCTCCAAATCCGCTGAGTGCGCCCTGCCGTTTTTCAAGGTTCTGAAAAAGGCCGGCCCGATGAAGTGGACCCCGGAAGCAGAAGCAGCGCTGCAAGATCTGAAAGTTTACCTTTCCTATGCTCCCACCTTGGTCGCTGCTATACCTGGCGGCAACAAATCAAGTGGTTAGTGCAGCACTGGTCGCGCAGCGGGAAGTGGATGAAGACGCATCCACTACAACCGATGTTACCGGGAGTGGAATCGAAGCATTCCCGGCAGGACCTGATGCAAGCCAAGGGGGACCTAAGCAAGCAGACGAAGGCAGTTTCGAGGAAGTGGCGAAGAAGAAAGTGGTGCAGCAACGAGTGTACTTTGTCAGCTCCCTGTTACAAGGGGCTAGGTCAAGGTACTCTGGAGTGCAAAAGCTCATCTTCGGCCTTCTCATGGCCTCGAGGAAGCTGCGCCACTACTTCCAAGCTCACGAGATCACTGTTGTCACCCGCTTCCTGTTGCAGCATATATTGAGGAACCCCGAAGCCACTGGCAGGATAGTTGAGTGGGTGCTAGAGTTTCAAGTTTTGGTTTGAAGTATGAGAGCACTTCCATGATCCAGAGCATGGCGTTGGCGGAATTCATTGCAGAATGGACACCCACGCCAGACGAAGAGGTTCCAGAGACAATTCTCCCCGGCAAGGAAGCGCCTAAAGAATGGATCATGTACTTTGATGGTGCTTTCTCACTTCAGGGCGCCGGAGCAGGCGTGCTCCTCATCGCCCCCACCAGAGAGCATCTCAAATATGTGGTCCAAATGCACTTTTCCTGGGAGGAGGCCACCAACAACACTGCTGTGTATGAGGAGCTCCTTGCCGGACTCAGGATCGCAGTGGAGTTGGGAATCAAGAAAAGGATCATCCGAGGAGATTCTCAACTCGTGTTGAGACAAGTCGACAAAGATTACAGAGCCCGTGGATGGAAGCATAGATGGAAGAGGTGAGGAAGCGGGTGGAGCGCTTTGATGGATTGCAAACAGAGCACGTGCCGCGTGCAGAAAACCGCATCGGTGATCATCTATCAAAGTGCGCTGCGCAAAAGCTCCCTGTGGAATGAGGAACCTTTGTCCTCCGCCTCGCTCAGCCATTAGTATCCCCATCAACGATGACCAGGAAAAGAAGAAAAGTGAACTCCGGCAACCATTTCCCAGCAGAGCTTCCCGAAGCTGCTGGTAGAGAGGCTGCCGGGGGCAACCCGGTTTCGGTTGGTGAGCAGCTCCCTCCTGCAGGACCCCAGGTCCTTGCGGTCGAGGTAAGCGCTCCCACGAATGAGGATGCGCCTTTAGTCCTTGTTGTCGAGCCACAGGCGCCAGCTTGGGCACAGCCTATCGTCCACTTCCTTCAAACAGGAGAACTTCTCGAAGAGCAAGAAGAAGCCGAAAAAGTAGCCCGTCAGTCAAGTATGTACCAATTTTTCGATGACACTATGTACAAAAAAGGCCAAACGGTGTGAAATTAAGGTGCATTTGCCGGGAAGATGGACTGAAGCTGTTGGCAGAGATTCACGGAGGCTTGTGTGGGTCTCACATTGGATCAAGGGCCCTTGCCGGGAAAGCCTTCCGATAGGGTTTCTATTGGCCCACTGCCCTCCAAGATGCAACTGAGCTAGTCACCAAGTGTGAGGCCTGCCAGTTCCATTCCAAGAACATCCATCAACCAGCACAAGCTCTCCAGACGATCCCTTTATCCTGGCCATTCTCGGTCTGGGGGCTCGATATTTTGGGCCCCTTTCCCCCCGCTATCGGGGGCTTTGAATTCTTGTTCGTAGCAATCAACAAGTTTACAAAGTGGCCTGAGGTGGAACTAGTGAGGAAGGTGACTGCATAGTCAGCTGTCAAGTTCTTGAAAGGACCGGTGTGCCGTTTTGGAGTACCCAACAGGGTGATCACCGATAATGGCACCCAGTTCACGAGCTGGACCTTTATGCAGTACATCCAAAGCCTTGGAAACAAGGTCTCCTTCGCCTCTGTTGCTCACGGGCAAGTCGAGAGGATGAATGCTGAAGTGTTGCACGGACTCAAGACAAGAACTGTCGATAGACTGTGGAGATGCGGCAAGCGTTGGATAGATGACCTGCCAATGGTTCTTTGGTCCCTCAGAACGACACCAAATTGAGCTACTGGCCAGACACCCTTCTCCCTGGTATACGGGGCGGAAGCAGTTCTCCCCACGGAACTCATATATGGGTCACCTCAAGTACTTGCCTACGATGAAGTAGAGAAAGAGCAGCTACGGCATGACGATGCCATGCTCCGGGAGGAAGATCGTCTCCGGGCTGCTATGCGTTCTGCATGCTACCAGCAAGCCCTGCGCCGCTACCATAGCCGCAGGGTCCACACCCGGAGCCTTGAGGAAGGCGACGTTGTCCTTAGGCGCGCTCAGTCCGCCAAGGGTACCAACAAGTTGACGCCGAAGTGGGAAGGCTCTTACCGGGTAGCACGAGTCACCAGACCTGGCGCAGTCCGTCTGGAGACCGAAGATGGCACCAAAATGCTTAAGTCATGGAATATTGAGCATCTTCGTAAGTTCTACCTATGAGGCGCGGTTGCCGGGCTCAGTCCCCGGCAGCCACCTTTTGTACAAGCCTTGTCACAGTTGCATGTAACCCTTTGTACAAAGCCAGGCGTAGACCCTGTGCATGCGATAATAAAGCTAGGCATTGCATCATACCATCAAACTGCATGTTTTGCTATGCATTTTTATGTTGCAATGATATCGCTTTTAAGTTTTAGGAATTTGCTAGAGTACTTGATGAGCCTATTATCCTTGTTGCCATGTTCTCTCTTGCCAGAGGACAGAGGCCTCTTACCCTACATGTTTGACCAACAGGAAAACAAGGAAGGAGGGCGGAGAAACAAGGACGGTGGCCCTTCGTGCCCTAGAAAGGAATACTGCCTGAAAAGATAAGTATAGATCGCATGTTCCAAGTTCGAAGCCATTTACTCCCTTAAGGAAACCCTTGCTACCCTCTTTTTCTATGTACCATGGAGTCCTTAATGCAAAGGAAACCCTTGTCGGGGCGAGCATTTTCCCAGCTCCTATTGATTATCAGCTCTGGGGAGCCGCGCCGATATCGACAAGGAGCCCTGTCGGGGAATGACACCAGCTTGCTGCCGGGGGCTCGCTCCCCCTTGGCGCTCGTATTACATACTGACCCGGCAAATAGTTCCTTGCGGCAGAGGCAAACACGCTAACACAATACAAACAAGAGGAGAAAGGGATAGCACTTAAGGAAGAAAAATGGCATTCTTTCATTCATTTTCAGTACAAGGTGGATAAAGATACATTAGAGGACGCCCCTTTCATAACTCTTTATTTGACTTTCTACCCTAGGAGCAAGCTACAAAAACAAAGAGAGCAAAGGGAGGGCTTAAGCAGAAGCCCAGCCTGACCCCGTCAAAACCGGCAGGGCGCGGCTCGAAAGGACCTCCGGCAGGGAAGACGAAGCCGAAGTCCACGAGCCTGCCAGGGCCGAGCTGAGGGAGGAGACGATGCCCAAGTCAAGAACCCCCAGCGAATCTCTCTGCCGGGGGGGGGGGGGGCGCTGACGGTGATGGTGCGACCGGCGGTCAGCTGGAGTCTAGGTCATCGTACTCCGACTTGACGGCCTGGGGCTCGCTATCGCCATCTTCACCGACACTGTCCTCCTCGTCACTGTCGCTCGAGGAGGAGCTTTCGTCGCTGCTCGAGCTCTCTTACAGCAACCAAGACGAGCGCCCGAACGCCCATAGATCTTGATGGAGAGCATATCGGCCTCCACCAGCTTGAGGCGGAGGACGTTCCCACCCATGAAGTTATGGGCACGTGCGAAGGTTTTCCACCCGTGCCTGAAGAACATGACGCGGGGCGCCGGAAGCTCGACGTCAACCTGCGCAGCGCCGTTACAGCAGCCATGCACACGCAACCACATCGCGTGCTGCTTGTGGACCTCCATGACCCTGGCGAAAGGGAGAGGGAGTCGCAAACAGCTACGAGGAGGGCCGCGCAGCCTGACAACGAACTCCAGCACCGTACTTTCAGTATGCTTCATAGCTAAGAAAGGAGCCGCCGACGGAGGAGGATCGGGTGGAGCGCTCCGCCTCCCCCGACGGCGAGCTCCGCGTCGGCCCCGGCCTCTTCCAGCGCCCCCACCACGTGCACTGGAACTGCCTCCCGCCGCTGCGGCTGAAGCAACAGCATGATCCCGAAGGGAAACTCTTGTTGTTGCGGCAGAAGTTGGGAGTCGCCCTCGCTCCTTCGTCATGCTGGTGGGTGGTGCGTCCAAAAACGGAGGATGAGGGGATGGATGAGCATCGCCTACTGTGCCCCCCAATTTATAGGGAGGGGCGCGGGAGGCTGGCTCTCATCCGCTACAAGGCGGCCGCCCATCTCCACCAATTTTGCTACCCATGATCACGGGCGAACAGGTAACTGCCCCATTACTCCAATCCCAAGCGCTGCAGTTTCTGCCACTCCCACGCCTTTTGGGCCATGCGCATCCACCACAACTCCCCGCAATGCATGCGGCGCGCGTGGCGGAAACGGCCTGAGGTAGCAGTAAGTGCTTGCTTAAAAGTTGACAGTTATTCCCTCATATTGCGCGCATGTGCATAAATTTTGGGCCTGACCCAACGGCGCTGGGCGAGTGCGTTTGGGCCAGACCCGGGGGCTCCTGTCGGTGCACTAGGAATGGGGTACCCAGTGCCCCTGACTTATGCACATGCAGTAGTAGCAGAACCCCGTCAAGACCAATCCAAACTAGAGAAGCCGCTCCACGAGAGATCAAGGAGTGCATCAAAAGACGAAGCCAACAGTCAAAGACCAAGACTCCGACAGAAGCAACCTACGCTGGCCAAACAATGCCGGCAAGGCCAATGCAACGGCCCAGGATGGGCCCAAACCGTGCCAGCCACATCCCCGGTGCCTGCCGGGGACCGAGGCACACGCATCTTCAGGAAGACCCAGCAAGCCATCCCCCGGCAGGCGCGAGCCGATCGGCCACCGCTCCACCGCATCACAACACCAGTCATTTGTCGATGCGGCGTCGAGCCCTTAGGTGGCTAAGTGGCTCACGCTAAGTACGTGGCGGCGCACCAGAAGGCAGATTACGCCCATTTGACACCCGTCCAGAGGCCTGTCAACATACTAAGCAACAAGTTAGCCAAAGCGGTGGTAGGAGCTTGCCGGGGATGCATCCCCGCACGTCACCTCGACTAGCAATTATGGTATTTTGTCCTAAATGCCAGAGTTAGGTATGATAGCACTGTTAGCTATCTAATCACTAGGTAATGTATGTTTTGCCACTGTGGTTGCCCCTTGAGCTATAAAAGGAGGCCCAAGGCAACCTAGCTAAAGATTCGGACGTTTGCACACTTGTACTCGCGTAGTAGCTCTCCCGAAGGCGACTTTGCCGGGTTTGAGCTCTGCGTGTGCTTCGTGTTCCCCCGATCAATCCACCAAAGCAGGAGTAGGGTTTTACGCTTCCCAATGGCCCAAACCTGGGTAAAACACATGTGTCTCATCGTCGCACTGTGTCATGACCTCTGCTCTTTGTGCAATGTAATCTCACCCCCGCCGAACCACAAAGGGGCTGATGGCCCCATAGGTGATCGTGTGCATTGTGACCCGACATGATGCAACATGTTTATGGAGTACCCTCTAATCATCTTGTCATCTCCATACTTTGGCATCAAGGTATGCCTCATGATGGTGTTGGTAGTGGGTAATCCAGCTTGCAGATAGTAAACAGAGCCAAGCTTGTGAGTCTTCACATAAGCAGCATGGATAGGATTATACATGTTGGCCATGGAGTTGTGATTCATCTTGGCCTCAGTATAGACATGAAGATCTCCATCTTGAACTTTTGGTGCTCCTAAGATGGTAGCCCACTCATCAACTAAAGACTGGTATCTCGTGCCCTCAGTCATCCATACTATCCTTCCATCTGGATAGCAATGAGCCGTGGAGTAGAACTGCATAATCATCTCATCGTTCCATGCAATGAACTCTCTAGCACATGAGGGAAGTAGTCTTCATTTTCCTTAATGAACTTCCAAACAACATATCTCATGTCGCTAACTACAGGACTCTTGTCTAGCAACACACTCTCATAGAAATCTTGCTGCTCCTTGGTGTGGAAGCGAGCATCTACAGCAGTCCTTCTCCTGGTGGATTATGGATCATTTGCTCTCCATATCCTGAGCCCTTGATCCTTTCTCTTCTTCATGTCCTCTGCCACATGGTGATCATCATTATTCTCTCGCAGATGGGGTCTCAGTTTTGTCAACATAACAACATCTTCCTCTTCATCATCCATGGTGGAAGATCTCTTGTTCTTCTCAGCAAGAGGAATATCTCTGGTGGTCCTCTTGGGCTTGGGGGCTTCTGGCTTCTTGGGAGCAGTTGGCTTGGCCTTGGACGCAGCCTGGTTAGTCATGGCATCAGCCAACAACTTCTTCTTCTTGGAGGGAGGAGGTTGTGCAACTGGTTCTTCCTCTTCCTCTTCCTCCTGCACAACTGGGTCCTCATACATGGAAGTAGGTCTGCCTTGGACAAGAACAATCCTCTTTCTGGCCCTCTTCTGGCCTGGCTTCTTGGGCATGGACATAGAAATCCTAGGTGACTCAAGGGTGAGAGTCCTACCTGCCCTAGCACTTTCTGGTGCTCTCCTAGCTTCAGAGCTAGCATACTCTTTCCTTACATGCCTTTTGGCAGAAGTGGCCTCATCAGCAGCTTTCCTTGCAGCTTTCTCCTTCTTTTCCTGCTGCTTCTTAGCTAGAACCTCGTCAGGTACAAAGTCTGAGTCTTATTCATTAGAATTGAGCTTTCTCCTGGCCCTAGTGGCTGCCTTGGGAAAGCCATGAGAACCGGGGGTGCCAGGGTCCTTAGAAGATTGGCTAGCCTCTGGGCTCGTGCCTCCATCCATGTCAACACTCTGCTCTCTGAAATCATTGTCACTTTCCTCTGAACCAGACATGCTGTCCTTGTGAATAGATATAGAAGAGTGGAGGGGATAAGCATCACAAAACACAACAGATTTTGCAAATTTGAACTAAAAAATATAGTTTCAAAATTCTGCAAAGTGGGATTCGGTTCCACCGAGATTCGATTTCAGAGATACCGAGACTGGCTTTCCCTTTGAAAGAGCCTGGATCACCTTTTCGGTTTCACTGAAAAGGAAGACTCGGTCTCACCGAGAAAGTTCTCAGCGCCCTAAAACCTAAATCGGTTGTACCGATATGTTTGCACTCGGTGACACTAAAACTCACTTGGCGGAACCCTAAACCTGGATTTTCTTGTTCGGCTAATCTAATGGATTTTTTTTGTGGATAGAACTCTTTCAATCAGTGGCACAATGGGGAAAAAGATCTAATGCGCGAGATTTAGACATTGGAGCGCACAAGGGGCCAAACTTTACCCAAACTCGGTGATATTGAAAGCACATTTACTCCCTTGGTGGTTTTGGTAATTAATAACAACATATATGTCATTGAACTAATGTTTCCACTAAGTATATTTCAGGAAAAGTTCATTGATGGGTTGGCAAAAGGATTGTGGAGAAACCCCTAGATGCAAGGAAATGGATTGGCAAAGCTTCCAGCATGAGGACTCTACATTTTACTTTGTGACAAATCACTTTGAGTCCATAGGAAAGCCAATACTATTAAAAGGGGGTAAGGTACTGTTGGTGAACAAGATGCTCCACGTGCACAAGTGATAGTCACCAAAAACACCCACAAACTCCTCCACAAAAGTCTGTCCAAGCCTATCTTGAAAATTGGTGCTACCAACAATTCCCACTCGGTCATACCTATTCCCAAACTCAGACAGACCCATGCCAAACCCTAGCCCTTCAGTGCAACCGATTCTGCATCGGTGCCACCGAGTTCAGCTTGCCAACTTTCTGTTACCTCGTTTCATAAAATCGGTCTTACCGAGTTTTTTGGATCGGCGTCACCGAGTTGTGCAATCTGACCGTTGGTCACCTAATCGGTATCATCGAGAGTTATGTATCGGTCTCATCGAGATTCAAAAGTTACTGCCTTTTGGTCACTTCGGTACCACCGAGTTTTACACTTCGGTGTCACCGAGTTGGTCACTTTAGGTGTAACGGTTGGATTTTTGGGGATGCCTATATATACCCCTTCACCACGACCCACTCAAAAGAGAAGCACTCAGAACTATTTCATACTTGCCCCATCCAATTTTCTGAGAGAGAGCCACCTACTCATGTGTTGAGATCAAGCCATTCCACTGTATCCATATGAATCTTGATCTCTAGCCTCCCCAAGTTGCTTTCCACCAAATCAATCTCTTCCACCATAGCCAAATATGTGAGAGAGTGATTGTGTGTTGACGAGTCTATCATCTTGAAGCACAAGAGCAAGGAGTTCATCGACATTACCGAGCCTATTACCTTTTGGAGGGTGGTGCCTCCTAGATTGGTTAGGTGTCGCTTGGGAGCCTCCTACTTCATGTTGTGGACTTGAACCAAGAAGTTTGTACGGGCAAGGAGATCGCCTACTTCGTGAAGATCTACCCATACTGAGGCTAGTCCTTCGTGGACGAAAGCCGTTATGGAATAGTCAAGGTTGCTACTTCGTGGACCCTTATGGGTGGAGCCCTCCGTGGACTCTCGCGGCCGTTACCCTCTATGGGTTGAAGACTCCATAAACGTAGACGTACGATAGCACCACCTATCGGAACCACGGGAAAAATCTTCGTGTCTTCAAATTGCGTTTGATCTTCCTTCCTACGCTCTACTACATATGCTTGTTGTTACTTTCCGCTTCTATACTCTTAGACATGCATGTGTAGGGTGTGCTTGACTTGCTCTCATTGCTAAAATCTGCCAACACTTAAAATTGGGAAAAGGTAGATTTGTTTGGTTAAGTAGCCTAATCACCCCCTGTAGACATACTTTCGATCCTACAAGTGGTATCAGAGCTTTGGTCTCCATTGCATTGGTCTCACAACCTAGGAGAGTATGGCGTCTAGTGAGGGAAATTATCACCGTAGAGGTCCGTACTTTGATGGCACAAATTTTGCTAGTTGGAAGCACAAAATGAAAATTCATATTCTTGGTCATAACCCCGCCGTTTGGGCTGTTGTTCGTGTTGGCTTGCAAGGTGAATTCTTTGGTGATGGCAAGGAACCGGATCGTGAAGCGACCATGGATGAATTGAACATGTTACAATACAACGCTCAAGCATGTGACATTCTTTTCAACTGCCTATGCCCCGTGAAGGGAAATTATCAGCCGTCTTGAGAATGCAAAAGAGATTTGGGATACTTTGGTTGATATGCATGAAGGTACCGAATCCGTGAGAGAATTCAAGTTGGATGTTCTTCAAAGTCAGCTTGACAAGTTCAAGATGAAGGATGGTGAAGGAGTCGCAGAGATGTACTCTAGGCTAGTTCTCATCACAAATGAGATTGCCGGCTTAGGAAGTGAAGAAATGACCGACAAATTCATCATCAAGAAGATATTTCGAGTTTTGGATGAGAGATACGACACCGTGTGCACATTGATCCAAATGATGCCCAACTACAAAGATCTCAAGCCTACGGAAGTCATTGGAAGGATTGTTGCTCATGAGATGACACTCAAGGACAAAGAAGAGCTTCACAACAAGTCTAGCGGTGTTTACAAAGCCACAAGTGATGCTCCCGCAACTTCAAGCGACAACCTTGTCACCAATGAAGAGATAAGCCTCATGGTCAAGAAATTCAATAATTTCTACAAGAATAGAGGCAAAGAACGAAGCTCCAACTCAAGATATGAAGAGAAGCGTTCGTCAAGTCATGACCGAAACTGCTACAATTGTGGGAAGCCCGGACACTACTCCAATGAGTGCACGGCTCCCTACAAACGAAGAGAAGAGTCACCTAGAGGACGAAGCTCAAGGAATGAATCACCTCAAAGAGAGAGAAGGAGTAGAGATGACTGTTATGAACAAAGACCCTCAAGGAGAAGTAGGGACTCGGGGAAGAAGGACAAGTACACCAAGAGCTACTCAAGAAGAAGACATCAAGCTCATGTTGGTGAATGGGTTTCCGGCTCCGAATCCGACAACAACTCCGAGAGAAGCTATCACTCCAACTCTGACTATAGTCAAGATGAAGGTGTTGCCGGACTTGCACTAGTGACTACCAACTCCTATGATCTATTTGATTCACCAAATGAAGGGAGTGGAAGTTGCTTCATGGCTAAAGGCCCCAAGGTATCACACCCCGAGTATCTTGATTTCAATAGTGCTGAAGATGATTTACTTGGTGATGATGACTTGCTCTTTGATAAAACTAGTGATGTTAGTCAAAATGAACTTGATAATTTTCATGCTAGTCAAGATAAGTCGCTCGATGATGATAAGATGAAAATAGAACAACTAACTAAAGAATTAAACACTCTTAAGTTAGCCCATGAATCTACTCTAGAAGATCATAGAGAGCTTGTAAGGACTCATGAGAAGCTACGCTTCGAGAAGCTCACCTTGGAGCAAGAACATGAGTTTCTTAAAGCTATCAATGACGATCTCCGAATGAAGACTTCATCTTATCTAGCCAAACGATTACTCTTGTCTACATTCATGCCACAAGTTAAACCTAGACAAACTAGTAACAAAGGCAAGAAAGGTTCTTCATCTAGTAGCAACAATAAAAATGCTAAATCTAATGATGTTGCTTCTAGTAGTTCTTTTGATTACACTAATGATGATTCTCTTAGCCAAGTTACACTTGAGCAAGAAAACTATTTATTGAAAGGAAATATAGAGAAAGGTATCTACAAGAGTCTTGTCGGGTGTAAGCAATTTGAGGAGATTGTACGCAAGCACGGAGGATACCGGAAGAACCATGGCATTGGCTACTTCAACGCTAATGGAGTTGAATGGGACGAAGGTTAATACCCCAAGCCCAAGTTTGTTCCTCAAAGGGAGAAGTATGAGCATACTCTTCCCAAGGGAACAAACACTCAAGATGACCTTCCACCACAAGACCACAAGCTCAAGGGCAAGGACAAGCTTCAAGAGGACATTGACTCATATGAAGATCAATCCCAAGCTTTGGTGGAGTGGGTTCCCAAGGCTACTTCAAGCTCAACTTCTACAAGTGCCACTTCAACACCAAGGATCCCCATCAAGTTGATGTGGGTCCCCAAGAAGAAGAACTAGAGAAGGTCTTGAGGGGTGACTTCGCCAATGAAATTCACTCATATTCATTATTGGCAAGGACTATTTGCAATCAACTCCAACTTTATGCAATAGTTCAAGGAGTCACATATTCCCTCAAAGGTAAGCAAGGGACAAGGTAATCAACAAATCCCTGGACATCATCATGTATGCTTTGCACTCCATGTCCATAGATATCCTTGTATTTGTCTCTTGTGTGTTGGGACTAACCCATGTAGGTGAGAAGAGTAAGGAAACAACAAGGATGCTCCCAACTCTTGGTGATCTTCATCAACCTTGAGCATCCACCACTACCTCACCAACATGAAGTCTTCATCGACAAAACCCAAGGTTAGTTTATCCCTCCTATGGGGGGATGTCACATCAAGGGGCAGCTTTACTCTAAGACTTGAGTGAAAGCATCTCATAGTATGTGACAACATTAAATGCTTTATGTAAAAGTGGTAACCCCACTTGTGCTTAAACGATGAGTATGACCTATGATAAAGTATTCTTACTTGGCTCCTAAGTCAATATACTCATATATAGATGACTCCGTCATTGCCCAAAATGCTTGATAGATGCTACTATGTATGTGCATGTTTGCCATGATTTCATTTGACATCTTATTGTGTGAGCATGTTGGTCTGCATTCATTTATCCATTCGAGGACATCCAATTGTTGCTATTTGGCTTTTGATTTTTCTTTTGCCAATTGGATGGACAAGAATGCCTAGGACCACTCTCTAGCTATCTATGCTTTCTCGTCTCATATTCTATTCTTGCTGCATCACAAAAATTGAACAAGTACTTTTCGATCTCTCTGTGTGCGGAGCAGTCAGAGTTCCGTATCGACAAAGGACTGACCATTAAAACCTCCCAAGTGAATCTCGGTGGAACCAATACCAAAATCTCGGTCTCACCGAATGCCTAGGGTTGATCTTGTTTTCAATCTCGGTAACACCGATTCCTTATTCTTGGTTACACCGAGTTTCCCTGTCAACTGACAGTTGAGAAACTCGGTGGCACCGACAATTTTGAACCGGTGTCACCGACAGCAAAGGGTATATTACCTAGCGGACCTGACTTTTGAAATTCAACCTTAAAAGTATGTTTCCTCCAACCCTAAGCTGCCTCTCCAGACCCCTTGGTCGTCGCCCTTGCCTCCCCGTGCGCCTCTGCCGTTGGGAATCGCCGCCCCGACGGAATCTTCACCGCCGTCGTCTCCTTAGCGGATCCTTCACCAAGTTAGGGCATGGATCCGGCCCTCTTCGTGCTCCCCTTCCGATTCATGCGCATTAGAGTAACTTTTATCGATAATCCACTGATTGCAATCCTCTCAATCCTCTAGAAATTTCATTAGCTTAGCGAACGAAAGATTTTTAGGTCTAGTCATCCGCAATACCGAATCTCGGTGATACCGAGTCAGAAAAATCGGCTCTACCGATTTTGTTTTGGACTACTGAGGACAGTCTCGATGAAACCGAGTGGCAATTTTTGGTAGGACCGAAATTGCTGCCAAGTTTCTGTAAAGAGTTCTGTGCATCTCGGTGGTACCAAATTTTTTGACTCAGTGACACCAAAATCCTTTGAAAAATCTCTGCATTTTCTGATGACTCAACCCTTCCACTCTTCTATACTCTATTTCACAGGGTCAGAGATGTCAGATCCTGAAGTTAGCCAGAATGATTTCAGAGAGAGAAGTGTTGACATGAGCTCAGGCACTAGTCCTGAGGGGAGCTATGATGATGTTCCTAGCTCACCTGATTTGCCCAAGGCTGCAACCAGGGCAAGAAGGAAGCTCAACTCAGATGAGGAAGATGAGGACTTTATTCCTGAGGAGCTATCCAAGAAAGATGCTGCTGCCAAGAACACTACTGCTGCCTCTTCATCCAAGAAGAAGAAGGCAATTAGGAAAGATTATGCTTGCTCAGGGACAGCAAGAGCACCAGAAAGTGCTAGGACAACAATGACTGTTGAGCCCTCCAAGAAGTCTATGCCTAAGAAGGCAGGAGAGAAGAAGAAGAGCAGAAAAAGGATCATTCATGTCATGGGCAGGCCTACCTCAATGTATGAGGACCCAGCAGAGGCTTCTGCTGAGGATGAGGAGGAAGAGCCAGCTGCTAAGGCTCCTCCTAAGAAGAAGAAGAAGCTCATGGCTGATGCTATGCCTAAGGATACATCATCCAAAGGCACCAAGACTGCCCCCAAGAAGGCTGCTACAGACAAACCCAAGAGGTTCTCCAGAGACATACCAGCGTCTTCCAAGAACAAGACTTCTACCTTTAGGGAAGCTGAGGATGATGCTATGTCAGCTTTGATGAAGCTAAGACCACACCTTCCAGAACATAATGCCAGCCACTTGCTTGCTGAGGATATGAAGAAGAGGAAGATCTCAGGTTTGAGGGAGTGGAGATCCATTGATCCATATTCACAGAGGAGGAAGACTGCTGTAGACTACAGGTTCTATACAAAGGAGCAACAAGATTTCTATGAAACAATTTTGCTTGACAAAAGCCCTGCTGTGAGTGACATGAGATATGTGGACTGGAAGTACATCAAGGACAATGAGGATTACTTCCGAAGTGTGCAAGACAACTTTCACTGAATTGGTCTGGAAAAGTTTGTTGGTAAGGAGTTTACTGCTTGGAATGATGAAATGATCATGCAATTCTACTCCACTGCTCATTTCTATGGAGATGGTAGAATTGTATGGATGACTGAAGGTGCAAGATATGATTCCACAGTTGAGGAGTGGGCTGCCATCTTAGGAGTCCCACAGGTGGAAGATGGTGACATTAATGTATACAATGAGCCAAAGGCAAGCCACAATGCCATGAAGAACATGTACAATGAGATCCCTGCTGCACATGTGAAGTCTTACAAGCTAGGATCCATTTACTTCCTCTAGGCTGGTCTACGCACTATCAACACCATATTGAGGCATACCTTGATGCCTAAGTCTGGAGATGAGAAGATGATTAGAGGATATTCCATCAACATGCTGCTCCATCTAGATCAACATACGAGATTCAGAGTGATTTATCTGATAGTGGAGACTGTGAAGAGGGTTGCTGCTGATCAGAAGCACTCATGTTGCTATGCACCCTATATTCAGATTCTTATTAACTCCAAGTTGGAGAACCACATTTTTGCTCTTGACCGACCACATTTGCCACTATTGCCAGAGCTAGAAGACAACGTTGTGGTGATGGACCCAGATCATCCCACTTCAGCTACAGCACAGGCACATGGAGAGGCAGCCAGAGACTCCAGTTCTCAGGTGCCAAGGTCTAGGAGTGAGCAGATGGATCTCCTACTTAGCTCTGTGCTCAGCATGCAGAAGGACATCAGCGAGATATTGAAGAACCAGGCGAGCCACTCAAGGATTGTTGACAACAAATTTCATATTCTCAACAACAAGGTGGATGAGCTCACAGTGACTGTGAATGAGCTCAAGAAGTAAGTTGACGTAGTGCCTAGCCCGCACTCTACAGATGATGATGATGAGGATCGTGCACCTCTCAGGCCATGCACTCAGTTCACTACTCAGGCTAGATCAGCTACAGTGCTAGCTCAAGAGTTGTGACCTTCTTCAGCACCTGCTACAGCCTCTTCAGCTCCATCAGCTCCTCCAGTTCCTCCAGTTGCTACACCAACTCCATCCATGACGTCTGCCGAAGTCTTCGCTGATGCCGTTCTCTCGACTCCTTCATCAGCCACCGGAGGAGATCAGCCCCAGAAGAACGATTAGCTATATACCTTTGAACTTTTTGGTAACTTGTTGCCAAAGGGGGATAAGATGTATATAGATCTTTAGTCTTCGAGAGAGAGAGCGTTGGTTTTTATCGCTTTTCAAAACATTGAACTTTTGGTTGGTTTGCTTGTGTTAAACTTTGTTCGTGTTTGATCATACACTTGATGTGTATTGCTACTATTTCCTATCCTTGTGATGCTTATTAAATGATCATTCACCTTTGCTTGATTGTGTTGTGCTAATATACTCATTCTTATTATTCTCGCACACCACCAAGTTGTATGTGACATGGAAGAGTGCCCCATGTACCTAATCGATTGTGCATTTGCATTCAAACACAAATTCAAAATAATGCACAAATTTTGGGGGAGCTCTTGCTTATCACATACTTCTCAAAGCGACTATTATATTCATTCATTATATCATATGTCGAAGCTTTGATCTATATGTTGTCATCAATTACCAAAAAGGGGGAGATTGAAAGCACATTTGCTCCCTTGGTGGTTTTGGTAATTAATAACAACATATATGTCAATGAACTAATGTTTCCACTAAGTATATTTCAGGAGAAGTTCAATGATGGGTTGGCAAAAGGATTGTGGAGAAACCCCTAGATGCAAGGAAATGGATTGGCAAAGCTTCAAGCAAGAGGACTCTACATTTTACATTGTGAGAAATCACTTTGAGTCCATAGGAAAGCCAATACTATTAAAAGGGGGTAAGGTACTATTGGTGAACAAGATGCTCCACGTGCACAAGTGATACTCACCAAAAACACCCACAGACTCCTCCACAAAAGTCTGTCCAAGCCTATCTTGAAAATCGGTGCTACCAACAATTCCCACTTGGTCCCACCGATTCCCAAACTCAGACAGACCCATGCCAAACCCTAGCCCTTTGGTGCAACCGATTCTGCATCGGTGCCACCGAGTTCAGCTTGCCAACTTTCTGTTACCTTGTTTCATAAAATCGGTCACCGAGTTGTGCAATCTGACCGTTGGTCACCTAATCGGTACCACCGAGAGTTATGTATCGGTCTCACCGAGATTGAAAAGTTAGTGCCTTTTGGTCACTTTGGTACCACCGAGTTTTACACTTCGGTGTCACCGAGTTGGTCACTTTAGGTGTAATAGTTTGATTTTTGGGGATGCCTATATATACCCCTTCACCACCACCCACTCGAAAGAGAAGCACTCAGAACTATTCCATACTTGCCCCATCCAATTTTCTGAGAAAGAGCCACCTACTCATGTGTTGAGATCAAGCCATTCCACTCTATCCATATGAATCTTGATCTCTAGCCTCCCCAAGTTGCTTTCCACCAAATCAATCTCTTCCAGCATAGCCAAATCTGTGAGAGAGTGATTGTGTGTTGAGGAGTCTATCAGCTTGAAGCACAAGAGCCTATTACCTTTTGGAGGGTGGTGCCTCCTAGATTGGTTAGGTGTCGCTTGGGAGCATCCTACTTCGTGTTGTGGAGTTGAACCAAGAAGTTTGTACGGACAAGGAGATCGCCTACTTCGTGAAGATCTACACATAGTGAGGTTAGTCCTTCGTGGACGGAAGCCATTATGGAATAGTCAAGGTTGCTACTTCGTGGACCCTTATGGGTGGAGCCCTCTGTGGACTCTCGCGACCGTTACCCTCCGTGGGTTGAAGACTCCATAAACATGGACGTACGATAGCACCACCTATCGGAACCACGGGAAAAATCTTCGTGTCTTCAAATTGCGTTTGATCTTCCTTCCTATCCTCTACTACATATGCTTGTTGTTACTTTCCACTGCTATACTCTTAGACATGCATGTGTAGGGTGTGCATGACTTGCTCTCATTGCTAAAATCTGCCAACACTTAAAATTGGGAAAAGGTAGAATTTTTATTTGGTCAAGTAGTCTAATCACCCCCCTCTAGACATACTTTCGATCCTGCAGATGTTTCGCGACGGCGACGATGGACGGGCAGATTACTGTGGCACCCCGGCTCAGAGAACCGGATTACCAGTGTTTCCAATCCAGAGATCATGTCTTCTGGAAACACACAACAACTTGGTGTAGAACAAAACTGAACTTTATTGATAGCTGATGGGTACAAGCTCATATTTTACAAGGATAACGAGGCCAAAGGCACCCTCGGTGCTATGACAGTATCCACATTATTTATGGAATAGAGCAGGGCCTCGGAACTACTAAGTACTTCTACGGCGTAGCGGAACATAGCGGCAACTCCATCCACAGGGACACTGCTGTGGACACATCCTAGTTAGAGTAGCACGAACCATCAGGACCTCCGTCCTCGGCTTCTCCTGCATCTGGCATGATACGCCAGGTGAGTACTTTGAATGTACTTGCAAGCTCACGACAACCAAGTAATGCAGCAAACAATAGCATGGCAATCACATGTTAAATACTTAAGCAATTCACTTACTGTACCGGTCATTAACTTACTCTCAATCGGGTTGTCCCACAACCCTCGGAATACTCATAAGTCATCGAGTACTTCCGACCATACGAAGAGTTCTTCCATCATTACTATCCTTGATACAGTTGACCATCTACTGAGGTCTGGACGGGCTGTCCAATACCGTGGACGCAGCTATTCGAATAGATTTTTACACTCTTCAGAGGTTGCGCACTTTACCCACACCATGAAGCACCCGGCCTCGTGATCCCCTTCGGGTGGACCATTCATCCTCCCCCGGAGGCCTGCCCTGGGTGGCCCCTGTGTCCTCATGACACCTGCCACCGTTGTGGCCAAACTAAACTATCCCAAACGGGGACGCCGGCACAAAAAAACAACAACTGGGCTCACAGGATTATCGCCGCCTACCTGATCAGGGTAGCACGCGCGCATAACCCTCCCTCTTTGGAGGTACCGGTGAAAGATCATGCAGTCAAGCCAAGTCAAGGTCGTCCCATACCGGCAAATGTGGTTGCACGGGTAAGCCCGAACAGGTGACTCAAGATCAACCACTAAGTTACTTAGCAAAATAGTGGTTATCATAACATGCCATTATCTACTTAAATTATTCTACGAATTATCTTAAAGCAACTAAATAAGCATAATATATTAGAATATGCAATGCTATAGGAATGCTTCTTGAAATGGGTATCATGGCTTGCCTTGCTCTGTTGGGTTGTTCAAACACTCTTGGTCTTCAAATGTACCACAATCTCCTTCTGAAAATATTTTAAAAGTGCAAAGGAAAAATGTCACATAATGCTTTTCTGTTCACCAACAATTCTGTGAGTATTGGAAAAATACCAAAATTTGTCAGAAAATAAAAGGGCTCAGTACCAACACAATGCAAAAAGAATCAACTGAATTGGGTTTGTAGATTAAAAGTTATTCATGGTCAAAGTTTGGTCAAAATCTGGAATTAAATAAATGAAAAACAGAAAAACCAGAAAACCTTCCAGCGGCCACGTCGAAGGCGTATTCTAAGAATACGCCTCCACTCATACCGCTTCGGGCGCGGGCGGGGTCGCTGACAGGTGGGGCCTGTCTGGTTTAAAACGGAGGGAGAGGAGGGCAGAGAGGAGCGGCGGCTCACCGGCGTTAGAGACGGCGGCGAGGTCAGGCGATTGCGGGGGTGGAACGGGCGCTCGACGGCGAGCACGTACGTACCCGCAGCTCCTCCGGAGGTGAACGGACGGCGTCGCCCCCTTCCTCTCCGGCGGGTGGAGCTCACGGTGGTCGCCGGCGATGGAGATTCCGACGGAGATTGAGTTGGGCAAAGGGTCGAGGAGGACCAGGGAAACCTACTGATCTCTATGGCTGGCTCAGGAGGGCTAGGAAGGGGCTGGAGGTGGCTGGCGACAGAGGGGATTCAGGCGGCGGAGCCTTCGCTGGAGTCAAGGGAGACGAGCTCCCGGCTCTTGCCGGGGGGGCTCTAGGGGCGATTCAGAGCGGGGCTTTATATAGGTTGGAGACGAAGGCAGCCAAGCTCTCCCAAAGCGGCGAGGCTTGGGCACACCACTGGAGCAAGCACGGCGAGCTGGCCGTCGCGGCGTGGAGTGAGGTGACGGAGGAGGGCAGAGGAGCGACGGGACGGGTCCGGCGCCATCAATGGCTCGCGGACAACCACAGTGGCCGGAGCCTACTGTTCTTCCCGTGGCGGAGCTTGGCTGGGAGTGGCGGCGGCCTTCGCCGGTGGTCAGGAGGGTTCGGGAGACGCCACGCGTTCGACTGGGGCGCTGTCGGCACCAATTTACAAGGGGGGACAGCGAGGGACGGCTCGGGCGAGCGCATCTGACTCTGGCGCCGCGCAAAGCGCACGCTCTGGCATGCCAGCACCGTCCTCACCATGGGTGTGGCCACCAGGAGGCCATGCAGGCCTGGCGCTCCTTGTCCAGGGTGTCAACCTTCGTCCCCCTAGCCTCTCTATACCACTGGCTCGACCAGATGCACTCTGGTTTGATGGGTAGCATCAACTACAGA
Source organism: Elymus sibiricus (assembly GCA_039707655.1). Taxonomy (NCBI): domain Eukaryota; kingdom Viridiplantae; phylum Streptophyta; class Magnoliopsida; order Poales; family Poaceae; genus Elymus; species Elymus sibiricus. The sequence continues at coordinate 194,630,680 of CM077667.1, read as the reverse complement.
TCCTGACTGCAAACTTGAGAGGGTTCTGGAGGGAAGATAAGATGGAGATGGAGCTAGTGGATATGTCTGGTGTTATCTATCTTGGAAGGACTATAAACTGGCAAGGTTTGGAGATATTTGAAAAAGATTTGAGCATAGTCCCTTTGGAAACCACCATTCTGGTCCAGAATCTAAATGAGCTTGTGACACTCACATGCATGCTCTGCTAGTGATGAAACTTGGTGAAAAGAAGTTATTTGGTAGTGCACACATGCACTAAAAAATGTGGATCAATGGTGCACCCCTAGCTTGTACTTCCTTCACAAAGTTCTTAGATAAGCAGAATCTTGTCAGAGTTTTGCTGCTCAAAAATTGTACTGGACCAGATGATGTTTTTGGATATTGTGGCTAGATAGGATCCCTAGGAGATTGGGGAATTTATTGAGAATTTTCTGAGGTAGGAAAAATGGGATTGCTTCACAATGGACAAATTCTGGTCAGAAATAAAATAATTATTCTGGCCAAAATTTTAAATTGGGCAATGGAATATTTTTGGAGATTATGGAACCATATGATAATGAGAAGGTGTGGAAAAAGTTTGGGAATTTATTGATCATCCAAACAATAGGTTTCTTCACAACCCATAGTGGTGACATAATTTCCCAAATAAAGAAAGGGTTTATTGGAAAAGATAAAATATTGGAAATTGATCCAGGAGATATGTGGAAAGGTTTTGGCAAGATGAGGAGAGTTTTGGGTTACTTGAGAAAAGATTTAAAGATTCACAGATCCAAATCAATTGTAAAGGTTTGAAAATCAACCAAGTTTGCAAATAAAATCCAAATGATTTGGAAAAGAAAAAGTTGTCAAAAACCAGGGTGTCACAATTACCGACGACGGCAAAGGACTCCGGCGGTGAGGGCGCACTGGGGGCGAGGAAGAAGTCCGAGGAAAATAAATAGTTGTCAAAAACCAGGGTGTCACAAACCTACCCCCCTTACATCGAGTGGCACATGGGAGGTTTTGGAAGTCAGCTCTAACCGAAAGGGAACTCTTAGTGCTCCTCACACAGAGGGTTCGAAAAGTGCTTGCTCAAATTTTGTGATGAAGCATGAATAGAATTTGAGACTAGAAAGCATAGATAGCTAGAGGAGGGTACTTAGGCATTCTTGTATATCCAATTGGCCAAAGAAAATGAAAGCAAAATAAAAAAAATTGGATATCCTCAAATGAGCAAAAATATGCATACCAACATGCTCACACATTAACATGTCAAATGAAATATGGAAAACATGCAAAAACCACTCTAGTATCTACCAAGCACTTTGGTGATGACGGAGTCATCTTTATATGAGTATAATGACTTAGGTGCCAACTAAGAGTACTTGATCATAGGTCATACTCATCGTTTAAGCACAAGTGGGGTTACCACTTTTACATAAAGCATTTAATGTGTTCACATCTTAAGAGGTGCTTTGACTCAAGTCTTAGAGTAAAGCTCCCCCCTTGATGTGACATCCCCCCTAAGAGGAATAAACTAACCTTGGGTTTTGTCGTTGAAGACGTCAGGTTGGTGTTGTAGTAGTGGATGCTCATAGTTGATGAAGATCATCTTGAGTTGGGAGCAATCCTTGTTGTTTCGTACTCTTTTCACCTACATGGGTTAGTCCCACACAAGGAAAAAATACAAGGATATCTATGGACATGGAGTGGAGCATATTTAGATGATGTCCATTGATTCTTTAATTACCTTGTCCCTTGCTTACCTTCAAGGGATTTGTTACTCCTTGAACTATTGCGTAAGGTTGGAGTTGATTGCATTAGTTCTTGCTAATGAAGAATGTGAGTGATTTTTTGTTGGCGGAGTCACCCCTCAAGAACTTCTCTTGTTCTTCTTCTTTGGGACCCACATGAACTTGATGGGGATCCTTGGAGTTGAAGTAGCACTTGTTGAAGTAGACCTTTTAGTAGCCTTGGGATTCATCTTCAAATGTGTCAATCTCCTATTGAAGCTTGTCCTTGCCCTTAAGCTTGTGGTCTTGTGGTGGAAGATCATCTTGATCTTTTGTTCTCTTGCGGCGAGTATGATCATACTTCTCCCTTTGAGGAACAAACTTCCGCTTGGGGTATTGACCTTCTTCCCATTCAACTCGATTGGCGTTGAAGTAGCCAACGCCATGGTTCTTCTGGTATCCTCCATGCTTGCATACAATCTCCTCAAATTGCTTACATCCGGCAAGACTTTTGTAGACACCTTTCTCTATAATTCCTTGTAATAAATCTTTTTCTTGCTCAAGTGTAACTTGGCTAAGGGAATCATTAGTGGAATTAATAGAAATACTAGAAGCAACATCATTGTATTTAGCATTAGTGTTGTTGCCACTAGATGAAGAACCTTTCTTGCCTTTGTTACTAGTTTCCTTAGATTTAACTTGCGGAACAAATTTGGACAAGTGTAGTCGTTTGGCAAGATAAGAAGAACTCTTCTTTCGAAGATCGTCATTGATAGCTTTAAGAAACTAATGCTCTTGCTCTAAATTTAGCTTCTCGAAGCATAGCTTCTCATGAGTTCTTAGAAGCTCTCTATGATCTTCTTGAGTAGATTCATGAGCTAACTTAAGAGTGTTTAGTTCTTTAGTTAGACACTCAATCTCCTTCTTATCATCATCACATGACTTATCTTGACTAGCATGATTATTAGCAAGTTCATTTTGACTAACATCACTAGTTATATCGAAGAGCAAGTCATCATCTCCTAGTAAATCATCCTCATCACTATTGAAGTCAATGTATTCAGGGTGTGATACCTTGGGGCCTTTAGCCATGAAGCAACTTCCACTTCCTTCATTTGGTGAATCAAATAAGTCATATGAGTTGGAGGTTACGAGTGCTAATCTGGCAACACCTTCATCTTGACTATAGTCGGAGTCAGAGTGGTAGCTTCTCTCGGATTAGTTGTCGCAATCGGAACCGGAAACCATTCACCAACATGAGCTTGATGTCTTCTTCTTGTGTAGCTCTTGGTGTACTTGTCCTTCTTCTCCGAGTCCTTGCTTCTTCGTGAGGGTCTTCGTTCATAGCGATCTTCTCTACTCCTTCTCTCTCTACGAGGTGATTCGTCTCTTGAGCTTCATCTTCTATGTGACTCTTCTCTTCTTTTGTGGGGACCGTGCACTAAACTTGTAACACCCAAGATGTGGTCCTATCCTTATTTTGGCTTGAGGGCGCTTCGCAAGAATGGATATCGTTACAAGTACATGTAAAGAGCAGATGAGTATATGGAATTGGCTTACACTCGCCACAAGATAAATCATGATCATCTCCATTACAACAATACATTACATCACCATATAGAAGAGCAGGGTCCGACTACGGATGAAGTCAAACGATAAAAGCGACATCCATCCTTGCTAATCCCAGGCTGCCGGCCTGGAACCCATCCTATGATCGAAGAAGAAGAAGAACTCCAAATCAAACAAGCATCGCTCTCACGTCAAAGCATCACATTACCTGTACCTGCAACTATTGTTGTAGTAATCTGTGAGCCACGGGGACTCAGCAATCTAATTTCCAAGGGTATCAAGACTGGCAAAGCTTAATGGGTGAGATATGATTAAGTGGTGAGGCTGCAGCAAGCACTAAGCATTTATTTGAGTGGCTAACTTACGAGTACAAGAATAAGAAGGGTGATCTACGCATAAATGGACGTGAACTAGTAATGATCACTAAGTGATCCTGAACACCTACTTACGAATCAAACATAACCCCACCGTGTTCTCTCTCAGTTCAGAACTCACGAGAAGAGAGAGTCGCGGTTACGCACACGGTTGGTGTATTTTATTTGAGTTTACTTCAAGTTTGCTTTGACCGGATGTTAAACAAATTTCCAAGTTGCCACATAATCGCAGGCACGACTTTCAGAAAGATTTAACCCTGCAGGGATGCTCCAACTCATCCATCACAAACTAGCCACAAGCTGCACGGAAAACCTCAACCAGAAGATAGCCCGTAGTATCCTCGGAATCCTAGTGGAAAACCTCAACCTCGAGGTAGCCCGAAGTATCCTCGGAATCCTGTGCACAAGACGTTCGAGAAAGGTAAAGCAAATCCAGCACAACCGCCCGATGTGTCGACGAACCCGATAGGGGCCGTGTATCTCATTCTCAGGACACGACCGGATGAGCACAACGTACGATAGCCTGATAAAGATATCGTGAGTTGCCCCGGGTTGGCCCCACACACGATTCTAGTTTGGACCAACACTCATGAGGAGCACTGGACCGGTGGTTGATTAATTATCCGCGGGTACCGACGGGTCCCTATGCTATTTTATTAGTTATTAGGCAAATTGAGTACCAATGTTGGGCCTTGCCAGAAGAGTTTTAGCCCAAAACGAAAATCAAGGGGGTCCCCATAGCTACCCCAAGCATGTTAGGAGCGCTCAGTATGGAACATAACACTGGTACACAAGTAACTAGGGCGGCAAAGGTGGAACAAAACACCGAGCAAAAGGGCAAGCCTTCCACCTTTTACCAAGTATATATGTGCATTGAATTAAATAGCAATAATATTGTGATATCTCAAGATATCCATGTTGTCCCATGGAAACAACCTGCACCTGCAAGTAGCAACGCTATAAGAAGGGCTGAGCAAGTGGTAACATAGCCAAACAATAGTTTGCTAGGATGTGGAGGGGGTTAGAGGCTTTTCATGGCAATGTTGGGAGGCTTGACATACAAGTGGTAGGTAACGAGACATAACGATAGAAGTGAGACAACTAGCATAGCAATGATAGTAGTGGTATCCAGGGAAATGGTCATCTTGCCTGAGATCCTGCTTGGAAGAAGAACGAATCCATGAAGTAGATGAACGAGAAGTAGTCGCACGAATCCACACACTCCGAACGCTTTTGGAACTCTATCGAGAAGAAGCAATCCGGAAACAAACCAATGACACGGTAAAAAACACAACATATTCAAGACATGATGCGCAAACAAGTATGATGCATGTCCGGTTTAAAATATGCAAGGCATGGCATGACAAGATGCAACAAACAAACACTACAAATTAAGTGAAGTTCAATATGCAATGAGTTGCATATTGACGAAACTCCACGTTCGAATGATTTAGTTAACTCTTGTTTATTTACATGGAAAGTTTAAATGTTGTTAAATATGGCAAGAGGTCAAGCATAATGAAACTACATCATCTAGGCATTTTAAATGAGTCCGAAAGCAACATATAGCATTTCCGAAACGACAGCCCATGCAAATTTATAATTTGATACAGATCTGTCCTAAGCATATTTTAGATTTATTAAAACAATAAAATAAAGTGCACAATATTAATCTACACATTTTTCTAGTCAAATTTCAGATATAAAACATTTTAAATGGTGTTACGGTTAATTAGTTATCGAATAAATCATTTTTAGCATTACCTTAATGAAAATTATAGGAAAACAACAAGTTAAATATTTTTAACATGGTTGAAAGTTGCATATTCTGAATCTACACAAAATTTTAGTGAAGTTTCATATATAAAGTGTTTTAATCCGTTGCATGGTTAATTATTTATGAGCAAAGCAAAATAGAAACATTTTCTGAAAATATGCAAAATCCTGGACAATTTGATAATTCGCAGCGGACCGAAAAAAATACATATGGGCCAAATATTGCACACTGCGCAAGTCCAATAGCAGATCTGGCCCACGCGGCTCTGTGTGCATTATTGTAAAAAAATACACAAGGGGCAAAAGATTTGAGGCCGCTGGGATTCGATCCTAGGACCTCTAGGAGCTAACGCTGTGGGGTGACCAGTTGGGCTGGCTTGGTGTTCGCGACAAATGGAGAAAGTTACACCATATGAACTAGCGTAAGAGACCGAGCTTGAGCCATGGCAACGCGAAGATTCTTACCGGCGACAGGAGCGAGCAACGATGGCTGCTGCAGCTCCAGAGCACCGGAGGGCTTGCGGGAAAGGAAGGGGAGGCTCCTCACCTTGCTGGGGCTGACACGACAGTTCAGGGTGACGCAAGCGGTCGAGGCGTCGTCCTCCTGCTTGAACTAAAGCAGAGCACCGGCGGCGGCGGCGTTCCAGCGATGAGGCGCAATGCGGAGTACGCCGGGAAGGACGGGGAAGGTGTAGGACGGCACGGGGCGGCTTCGGGCTAGGGGCAACCGAATCCAGCGGTTCAAGGGCTCAGAGGTGACCGGTGGCTTGTAAGATCCATTCATGGCATCGGGCAAGCTCCTGTCCAGAGCGTAACAAGAGAGAGAAGAGATCATGAGAGGGAGAAGGAAGAGAGAAGGAGGAGTAGAGGTAGGGGCGCGGGGTCCGGCCTGCGTGGAGCTGGTCGCTTGTGTTGTTGCGGATCGCCGACGAGAGGAGGCCAGGAGGCCGGCGGGACGAGGCCGATCATCGTAGTCTTCTCTCCTGCTCAGGATCGAGCGAGGAGGAGGGTTGTGGGGGTGGAGCGAGGAGGTGGGGCTGGCCTTGGCCTCCAGTGGCCAATGCTCCGGCGGGTGGCATTCATCCGCTGGACGCGAGCGCCTGCGGTGGTTGGACACGTCCAGGGGACATGGAGCGGGTGGCTCTGGTGGAATCGGGACGAGGCTCGCTGGTTGGGTTGGTGCTGAAAACGAGGGAGGCGGTCCGGTCTGCTGAGCTTAGATGGATTGGATCGGAGGGGATCCCGAGGTGGGAGAAACCGCTGGCGGCGGCGGAAGGACAAACTCCCTAGATTTTAGGGTTTCGTCTGGTTTTGGACTAGGGGTGGACTATATATAGTGAGTGGGATAGCTTTAGAGGCATTAGGACCCTCTGATTTAGATCGAACGGTTAAGAAAATTAGGTTAGGGAGTCCAAATAAGAAACCATAGATGTTTTCCGATATCTCGAGGTTTATCCAGACCCAACGGTCACCATCGTGCGTTTTGGGTTCGGGGAAGCCATCGGACGTGCGCGAGGGGTTTGTGCACTGTGCATAGGGGCTTGGCAATTAGGGAGAGAGGGAAGACGTGGGTAGCCCGGCAACATGTTTTATATGTGAAAACTGTCTATGATTTTAACCGGCTATAGTGCCGCTATAGGTTTAATGGTCGGGGTATCAAACGACCTCTGAATACGACGAAATTTGGCAGGCGGTCTACCTACAATAAAACAAGACCGCAAGCCAACTTTCGTCCCATTCCGAGAAAGTTTTATACGCACTTTTAAAACAATATTTTATCGATGTCGCGGGCGCGTGCGTGTGTGGTTGGTCTCGAAACGGTTGACAAAACGAACGGAGAGAACCGACAACTACGACATATGCAAGTTTTTGAAAAATGATGACAACGAAGTGCCGATGCAATGCGATTGATGCAGATGATGCGATGATAATTGCAACAAACAAATAAATCACACGACGACAATGGAATAAAACGGGATTCTTCTGGAGCGTCGGTCTCGGGCTGTTACAACTCCCCTCCACTAACAAGAGATCTCGACCCAGAATCTTAGAATGAGAACAGGAAGGGAAAGAGGGAAGGAAGAGGTAAAACTTAGTTGCTTCTTTGACAAATGGGTGAAACAAAAGAACCTTGAGTGTTCCAAAGAGATGAAGAATGGCACGAGGAACAAGCAAGAATTCAAAAGAAATTTGGGCAGCACTTCGGATGAAAATAGAAGGAAAATTTGATAAGATAGAAAGAACTTGAGAAGAGGACACAACACTCCGGTTAAATGGATAAGCAAGGAAAGAACGTGATCTTGATAGAACGAGATGATGGGTCGAAGAGAGCAACATCACAATTCCTCGGGACAAGAGAATAAAAGTCAGATCGTTTGGACGAAAGAACGGAGAAGAAAATGACAACTTCTAACACAATTGAATTGAAAAACACCCTTACAAATAATGATTGAACGGGGATGTTGGAAAATCAACAACGAAAAGAATAAGCTTGTTGTGGGCTTATGGAAACCATCTCAAAATTATGAGGTGAAACCTGCCACTAATGGAAACAATTGGTTGCTTGGGAGCAATCAAGATATGCAAAACTTGTTTCACCACTAGGATACATTGCGAACTTAGATCATTATAAACACCATGATTGCAACAATCCTTAGATAATGCTTTTGGTGAAATCCAATCCAAGATAGCTCTAAGGAAGACAAATGGGTTTACCTATCTCATTCTTGACAAATTCTCTTCGAGACTCCTCATGAATCAAGAATGCTATAAAACCATATCAATAGATAAAGGAGAATGAATTACACTTTGAAATGGAAGGCAAAGAATACTTGAAATACTACCACAAGAATCTTGAAGAATACTTCGAGAATGAACAAAATCCTTGATGAGCCACCAGGAAGAACCTCCGTATACAAATGAATGATAAAAAGAAATGAAGGTTGAAAGAATAAAATTATGACTTTGCAAGATTTTGATGGAACTTCGCGAAGAGATACTTGGAAAAATTTGAAACTCCAAAAAATAAAATATGAACAACTTAGAATCGAGAATTGATATCGTGAACAACTCCGAAAGAAGGATGGAAATCACCTTGATGAAACAAGAATAAGAATTATGTTATGTTTATCCTTCATCAAGTTAAATTGATGACAAGCAGCGGATTTGGCATACTAGTTATTCTTCTTGGAAAAGATTGAAGAGAGAGATAGAGAACAAAGTTGAAGAAGTCTTCAACGAAACACCGGTATGAATCAAGAATGAACGATGCGAACATCGAACGAACGAAGAGACATCAATTGAGAAGAATTTGAGAACGAAAGCTGAAAGCTAAGAATGAAGAAATCTTCTGAAATGATGGACTTCGGAGGATCGAGGAATGAAAACAACTGTAAAATGCTCCGGATAGATATGGAAGGAATTACTCATGATTGAAAAATAATTGGAGACGAAGACAACAAGCTGAGATGACAAATCTTCAAAAGAATGGAGAAAGATTTAAGAGAAACTCTTCTTCGGTCTTCAAATTGAGAATGATGACGAGAAACGCCACCAAGAATTACTGAGACACTCTGGGACAATGAATAAAGAAATGTTGGGCCAACGATGAAAATGATTTAAAAGAAATCTTTGAGAAGGGATATGACTGATGAAATTCCTTCTTACACCATATTTAAAAGAACTTGAGGACATCTCCAGAAAGATTAGAAGAGCCAGGTAAGATGCTGGGGAAAACCTGTAGGTTATGGGCCCACTCAAAAGAAAACCACCGTTGAAAGAATTGCTTAGAAAGAGAGATGACACCGTTACAAATTAAGAACTTGATGAGGTTGAGACCTTGAAATAATTTGAAAGGATTTTGAATGGAAACATGAACTTCTGAGATATTTTGAACACTCCAGATAGAATGATGAACAACGAGAATTTGAATCAAAACCACCAAGAAAGAAACAAGAATGAAGAATTACGAACTTGAAGCTCCTGAGATCTTCACAATGAATCACCGGATACAATATGGAAAAAACGAAAGCGAAAGCGTCACATGAAAAGAAAGGCAGTTGGACGAGAATTTAATTGATGAAGGAAACGGGCAGGAGGGCGGGGAAAAACAAAGAAAACTTGGGACGGATGAAACGAACTCCGGAAATAAATATGAGGATTGATCTTGCAAATACTGGAAAAGATTGAATTATGTTGAAGAGAAGCACACCGGATAAGAATAAAATTTGCCATGACAATTTGATTGAACAAAAGGATTAGTACTCCCATAGAAATATGAGAACACCACTTAGGAAAGATATGAAATCAACACTTGACATCAAAGCAACTCGAATTACCATAGTCCAACAAAACAAAGGATGAGGCTCACAATTAAGCCGGAAGCAAATACATAACCCATTTGCATTTGTTGGGAGGATAATCCTAGGTAGCTACTTGAATTCCCACCTGAGAACTTCCGAAATCTTTCTGGTTATGCAATCTGGTCCAACGGATACACAGATCAATTACTGAATAAATCACTCAACTCCTAGCAATAATACTACCCACCAGTGTATCACATCCGTCAACACATAACCAGAGAAACCTCGGAAACTCATCTACCTCAGACCCTCATAATCACAATGATAATAAATATGGCAGTACATTTGGACGCTCTCCCTAGTACTGGATGACGCCAAACTCCTCTCGCCACAAATAGTATTGAAGCAATTTCGAATATCCGCGTCCTGAGATACTAAGGAAACTGAACGATAACGGTGTCTCAAGAACCGTTGGAGCTCTACTTTTCGGAAACAGGAGGCACCAAGTACAGAATTCCGTCACACCGGCATCATAGAGATTCCAAAATAACCGCGTGATCCTAAGTTTTTTTGAGTGAGAAGAGGGGTAGAATTAAAATTCCTACGTCAGGATTCCTCACCAGAGCATAGAAGAGGAGTAAAAAGAATCCTACTCTCCGATATATAACGAGACTCAAAATAGTTTTTTACTAGACTCGACTCGGCCAAGTTCGATCAATCAAGGGGGCTCCTAGGTCGGTACTACTGTGATACCAACTTGTAACACCCAAGATGCGGTCCTATCCTTATTTTGGCTCGAGAGCCTCGATAGGGATAGAAGCGCATCTCGTCGTTTCGCAAGAATGGATATCGTTAAAAGTACATGTAAAGAGGAGATGAGTATATGGAATTGGATTAGACTCGCCATAAGATAAATCATGATCATCTCAAATACAACAATACATTACATCACCATACAGAAGAGCAAGGTCCGACTACGGACGAAATCAAACGATAAAAGCGAAATCCATCCTTGCTAATCCCAGACTGCCGGCCTGGAACTCATCCTATGATCGAAAAAGAAGAAGAACTCCAAATCAAACAAGCATCACTCTCACGTCAAAGCATCACATTACCTGTACCTGCAACTGTTGTTGTAGTAATCTGTGAGCCACGGGGACTCAACAATCTCATTTCCAAGGGTATCAAGACTAGCAAACCTTAATGGGTGAGATATGGTTAAGTGGTGAGGTTGTAGCAAGCACTAAGCATTTATTTGAGTGGCTAACTTACAAGAAATGTTGAGGATATCGCTTATCGTTAGCGTCTCGGACAGGTGGGGATTAGGGATTAATCAGAAATCGGTCGGTTAATCGATTTTATCGGTCGACTATTAATCAGCCATTTTTTGCAAATCCTAGGTTTCCAACAGTAAAATATGCTATATTCAACATCAAAACAAAATTGGACAGAAGTGTTACCTTGATTCCTAGCCTTTGAACCCTTGTATAATAATAAACAAAATAGCACAACAGTACATATTGTGTAACAAGGTCCACAAAACGCAAATAAATACAGTTTTTGCAAACATAGTGCTATGAATAGGCCCGATTTATCGATAGATTCCCGATAAATTGCTCGTATAGTGATAAATCGGCCAAAATGATAAACGATGAAGATAAGGCACAATCTTATCAGTCACCCCAAGAGTAGAGATAAATCGGACAATAAATCGCCGAATCAGAAGATTTTTTTGAATAGTGCTTACGAGTAAAGGAATAAGAAGGGTGATCTACGCATAAACGGACGTGAACTAGTAATGACCACTAAGTGATCCTGAACACCTACTTACGAGTCAAACATAACCCCACCATGTTCTCTCTTGGTTTAGAACTCATGAGAAGAGACAGCGCGGAGTCGCGGTCGGCAAGCTTGGCCTCGCTGATCTTGAGGTCTTCCTCCCGCTGGCGGAGCTGTTCCGCGAGCGCAGTCTTCTCCTCCTGAAGAGCCTTCAGGCTGACCTTCGCTTCACCACAGTGCTTCATAGCAGACGCTGCATCGACCATTGCCGCGTTGCAAGCCTCATTGGCTAACGCGGCTTCCTTCCTACTCTCAGTAGCGGCGGCCTCGCCTTCGCTCCAAACTGCCATCGCGGCGGCGTCTGCCTGGAGCCACCCAGAAAGGAGCCCCAAGCGCTCCTTCACGAGGTGACTGTCGGTGCTCTGAAGGTCGTCCCGGACCTGATCCAGAGGGGCGTAGGCCCCCTCCAGGGTGCTTGACTCGACCAGAAGACCACAACTCGGAGGCGCCAGGGCCTGGCCCGGAGGTGGCATCTGCGCCGCGGCGGGAGCCGCCTCCAGGGAGGCAGGAGCGTTTCGGGCTGAGGGTGCCGAAGGCTGCGGCACCACCTCAGACAAGGCGAGGACGGACGGTCCCTCGGCCAGCCGGCCCTCGGGGGCTGGCCTCTCAGGCAGCAGCGCAGATGCACCCCCAGGGACGGAAGCAGCCTCTCCAACGGGCGTCGGGGTCTCCGCGGCCACGACAAGGAGAGTCGCCCCGTGTACCTCCTCACCCACGACATCCGGATCCTCATCAGGCGTCGGCAGGGCAGCAGGAACGGGCGTCACGTCGGAAGGCACCTTCGGGTTGATGCCCACCTTCTTCTTCTTCACCTTCAGCACGGCAGCGCTCCTGGTTACCAAGCAAAGAAGGGACCGTGAGCACGCGAGCCACCAGCGGGCAGACGAAATCCAAGCAGGGCTACTTACTCTTTGACGTTAACGCACTTCCTCTTCTTCTCCACCTTGGTGAAGGCGGGAATGCCCTCTCGCTTCTCCGGGGAGGCACCACCGTGTAGGGAAGCAGAGGCGTCGCCCGCAAGGGCCGCGGCCGGGGAAGCCATACCTGCCCCGGATGTGGCCACCTCGCCCACAGGCTGCAGCTCGGGCAGGGGCGAGGCGGGCGCCTCAGTCGTCTTACTGGCGCGAGGGGGGCACTCCGGAGGAGGCCCAGCATCGCGCTTCCTTGAGGTCGCCCGTCCTGCGGTCCGTGCGGCCCGAGGAGTGGGTCCTGGCCCCCTGACGACCCTGGCGAGTCGCGGAGGACTTGCAGCTAGGGGTCCACCAGCATCGTCATCGTCTTCAAAGCCGCGGAGGAGCACGCTCCATGAGGGAGGGGACATCTCCTCTAGATCGTCACCCGCTGTCTCCTCCGAGTCTTCCTCACCCGCGGTGTCGTCGGAGGACACCGTCACTGGGGAGCCTGGGCACTCGACCGGACAGAGCCCCTGCTCGTCGAAGGAGGGCATGGCGGCGACCAAATCGGCCTTGTCGTCGTGGCAATACAGCGGGGCGTGGGCCTCGGGGAGGTCCCCGGGGTCGCCGTTGAGCAGGGTCGCCATAGCCCTGTTCAGCTCCCCGGTGGTTAGGCGTGCGGATCGAAGCCTGATGCCGTATCCACCACCCTAGTAGTCCCACATTGGCTTCGAGTGAGCCTGGAGCGGCGCTAGGCGTTACGCCAGGAACTCCTTCACTATGATCCCCCCGGTCAACTTCCTGGAGCTGATGTCGCGGGAAATCCGCTCCAGAACCGGCTTGGCTCGGGGGTCGGTGAGCTTCGCGGAGCCCCACGAAGGAGTCTTCTCCGGCAGCCCACTCGGAAGCTCCATGCGGGAGTTGAGGCCCTTGACATCCCAGAAGACCCAACGGTGCCTGAAGTTCTCCACCTTCTTCCCGGCCTTCAAGAGCATGTTCCCGCTCTGGACCGGAACGAAGGAAACGCATGCTGACCGCTGAGCGCCGTCGTGAAGCCGCAAGCTGAAGAAATGGCGGAAGAGGGCCACTGAAGGCTTCACGCCAACGAAGGCCTCGCAGTAAAAGGCGAAGACGGACAAGAGCAGGATGGAGTTGGGTTGGAGATGGAGGGCCTGCATCCCATAGTGCTCGATTATGGCGGTGAAGAACTCTGAGAAGGGCGGAACGAGCCCGGAGAAGATGCTGTGGAGGAAGAAAGGGTAGGCTGACTTAGCCAGGCTGTGCCGCTCCGCGGAGCCACACCATATCAAGGTTCGCCCACACTCATTGGTGCCGTCCGCCGTTGACGGAAGCACCGGGGCGAGGTCCCCATCCTTGGCTATGGCGGACTCCAAAAGCGCCGGGAAGGCGGAAGTAGAGGTGGAGCCTTGGGCTTCGGTTTTCGACTTGCCGGCAGGCTCCATCGAGAGGTTCTAGAGAACAAGAAAGCAAGGGGAAGGAAGATGTGTCGCTGAGATCTGGAGGAACTGTCGCAGAATATAGGGATCTGGACGAAGGAGCAAGAGCACAGGGAAGGAAAGCAATAATCTCTTGGCACCGGGCGTCAGGCTTTTGACGGTTCGGGCAGTTGCCGAGGAGACATGGGAGCGGAGACGACCGCACCCGACCGCGCACCACTCGCTAGGCCTGGCCCATAGGCAATTGGGGCCCACGACACTTCGGGCCATCTTCTTCGGCTTTGCCCCGAAGCCAACTCGAGCGCACCTTGGGCCTGGAGGCTACTGTCGGCATCCTAGGAACAGGGGTACCCAGACTTGCGTGCCTGCGGCCCAGGGCATGGCCCACTTCGACAACCAGTACAGCCCAGCGCGGCTTCACTCAAGGCAAGGCCCTCGCGAGAGCCCTGTCCTCGCGAGGAGGATGGCGCCAAGACCCCTGGAGAGAGGAGGTCACCCCAGGCTGCCTCCCGAGAAGCGGAGATCTCTATGCAGCACCCGGCCTCGCGAGGTCGGGAGTGACGCAAGTCAAGCCTGGCGAGCACCAGCGCGCACAGAGAAGACAATTTCCTCTTTGGTGCAAAGGAGGCAAGGATGTACGCAGGTTCCCGAGGCGTCCCACCAAAGGTTTCCATTCTGGTGTAACAAGACCAGGCCAACGGGCATGGCAGGGCGGATGTCACCGTCGAGCCCACCACCACGTCACTGCCAGCTACTTTGCAGGCGAAAACCACCTTTCGTCAGGATAAGATGTACCTCCTGTCCCCTTTCGAATTTGACCGTTGTGGGATCCCTTCCCGCCAGTGTGGTAAGGGAAGAGGACCCGGGCCATTATAAATAGAGGCTAGGCTGCACCGTAGAGGGGACGGATCCAAAAAACCACCCGAGAACCCTCACGAGGCAGCTCACCACTGTACCAGTTCATCCACAAACCTCCTCATGAGGCGATCCACCAAAAGGCAGGAGTAGGGTTTTACGCTTCGCAGCGGCCTGAACCTGGGTAAATCCTCACGTGTTAGTCTCCTTCCTCAAGATTGAGTGAGTTTCGATTGGGGCCGAAGCTGGTTGGGATCTTCGCACACGCCCCTGAGTTCGAACCTGTTTGGGTTTTGCGGAGCCCGAAATCCGACAGATTGGGCCATTGTCCCCTACCAGCCCCCTCTCATCCAGTATGATCACATTTTTGTTGGTGCTATGAAAGTTGTTTATGGTCCTGTTCTGCCACCGGATCTTGCTTGGAGGAGGACTTTTGAAACTCTTCTGCAAGTTGGCCCTTTGCAAGCTAAGCCCATGCCAATGCCTTCTATTACTTTAGAGCCCATTGTGCTCTCCAAGAGGAATTGGGCCATGGCTTTTGATGATGTACAGGTTGTCTCCAAGCTGCAGTTCGTTTAGGCCCTCTCTCTCAGTCCGACCAAACCAAGGCATGTGGCAAGGAATCTATTCCCAGCTGATGATTCTTCTGACTTTGGAACTGACTCTGTTTCTACAGGCGTGGTGCCATTACCTGCGACAGATGAGAGCTTCTCCTTCTCTGCACAATGTCATAACTAGAAGGTCCATCGCAGTAGATCTTTGGCGCCCACTCCTCTTTTGGAGATTTCAGTTAGAATATGTACCAGGGGATCGATCAAGCGTGATGGGTACAAGCCAGTTTTCCAGGAACTGCAGCCTCAACCCAAGAAAAAGTAGCCAAGGTGCAAGCCTTTTCTGGCAGTTCCCTTGGAAGAACCTAAAGACATGGGACATGGAGACCACAATGGTGAAAATCTGCATGATGTGCCTCCTCCGACGCCCATTCAGACAATCCAGCGAATTGGTGTGCACTTGGGAATCGCGCCGAAGAAGTTAACCAAGGAACGATTTATGGTTGATCCTGCTGAAGATCGCCCATCTTCTTCTAATGATTGATTTCCCCATGGTCTGTGGGGTTTGGCAAGCCCATAAGTTGGCTGTTTATGTTTGTCTTGGGCGGCTCTTAGCTCAAGGTTTATGTGTTGAACTGTCTGTATTTACCCTTGACTGTAATAATTATGCACTATGCTTGATGTGGCGGATTTTGGTTGATATCTTCAAGCTCTACTATGTAGTGCTCTTTTACTGCTCCCTCTATTTTATTTCCCATGCATCACAACTCTTTTAGAATTTGGAGTGTATTGTGCTGGAATGTGAGGGGTCTTAACTCACCTGCTAGGCAGCGTGCGGTTAAGCAAAAAATAGAGGAAAGCCAGTGTGTGGTGGCCTGTTTTCAAGAAACTAAATGCAGCTCTTTTGATAGCAGAGATATTAGGGCTTTCTGTCCTAAACATTTTGACACATTTGCCTATACCCCTTCAGTGGGTGCTTCTGGGGGAATTCTTGTGGTCTGGAATTCTTCAGTTCTTTTTGGAATGCTTTTGGAGGTTAAACCTTTTGCTGTGGTAGTTAACTTCACCTCCAGACACAATAATGAACATTGGACACTTGTATCTGTGTATGACCCTTGTCAAGGTGAACCTAGGGATAATTTTGTTAATTGGTTATATCACTTAAATATCCCTATTGATGAAAACTGGTTGCTGCTGGGAGATTTCAATTTCATCAGGTCTATGGAAAATAGAAATCAGCCATGGAGATCTCAATGACATCTTTATTTTCAATGAGATTATTGGTCACCTTGGGTTGCTTGAACTACCTCTGAAAGGCAGGTCTTTCAACTGGTCTAACATGCAGGATGTTCCACTTTTAGAAAAGTTAGACTGGTTTTTTACCTCAACCAATTGGATCTCATATTATCCATTTTCTGAGGTGCTCCCTTTAGCGAGAACTACATCAGACCATGTTCCATGTGTGGTTATCATTAAAACCAACATTCCATAGTCCAATATCTTTAGGTTTGAAAATTATTGGGTCAAGATGGAGGGTTTTTATGAATATGTCAAGCAGTCCTGGGAGAAGCCTTCTAGGAAAGCTCATATTTCTGTTGTCATTGCAGATAAATTGAAAACTCTCAGGCAAGATCTCAAGAAATGGAAACTGGGGATTTCATAGCTCAAACTTCTGATTGATAATTGTAATAAGGTGGTAATTCTTTTGGATAACTTGGAGGAGTTGAGGCCTCTATTCAGACAGGTATTTAATTTTAGAAAGGTTGTTAGGTTGCATGTGGAGCACTTATTACATCTGCAGTTTCTATATTGGAAGAAAAAATGTACCATAAGATCCATTAAAGTGGGTGAGGAAAACACCAAGTTCTTTCATGCCATGGCTACTGAGAAGTTCAGAAGGAACTCCATAGCCAGTTTGCAGTTGTAGGATGGCTCTGTTATTTCTTAGCACAATCAGATGGAAGGAATCATCTGGTCAGCTTTTAAAGGAAGAATGGGCACATCTAGGGGAGTTAACATGGGGTTTGATCTGCAAACCTTACTCAAACCAGTGGAGGGCCTAGATGCCTAACAAAGCCATTCTCTTCTGATGAGATAAATGATGTAGTGAAACATATGCCTGTTGATAAAGCTCCTGGACCTGATGGATTTAATGGTTTATTCTTCAAGAAGTGTTGGCAAATTATTTGTAAGGATTTTCATGCTCTAGCTCAGGAGCTCTATGAAGGCAAAGCCCAGCTCTCAAATCTGAATTCATCCTATATGACAT
This sequence comes from Elymus sibiricus, assembly GCA_039707655.1. Lineage (NCBI taxonomy): Eukaryota > Viridiplantae > Streptophyta > Magnoliopsida > Poales > Poaceae > Elymus > Elymus sibiricus. The sequence goes on along the minus strand of CM077667.1, from coordinate 194,613,084 downwards.
TGATTCCTAAAAAGTTGGCTCCTGAGGGAGTGGGGGATTACAGGCCAATCTCTTTGACTGGAATGGGGGTAAAGTTCCACTCAAAAATTGTTGCAAATAGGTTTCAAGAACTCATCATGGATTGCATTCATAAAAATCAATATGTGTTCATTAAATCGAGGTCTATACAGGATTGTATTGGTTGGACTTTGGAGTATTTGCATCAATGTCATCAATCAAAAATGCCCATTCTGATCCTTAAGCTAGACTTTGAGAAACCATTTGACTCCATTGAGCACTCTGTTATTTTTGAGATCATGAAGTTCAAAGGCTTTAATCAGAAATGGATCAACTAGATCAAAGAGCTTATGACCACTGGTACTTCCACTGTGCTGCTAAATGGGGTACGTGGCAAACAGTTTCACAGCAAAAAGGGTGTGAGGCAAGGGGACTCAGTTTCTCCATTGCTTTTTGTTTTGGCTGCTGATCTCTTACAGTCAGTGGTTAATGAGATGCATGTTCAGGGTGAGCTGCAGTTACCCATACCTTGACCCGATAAAGATTATCCTATTATTCAATATGCTAATGACACCCTGATTATTGTGCCTGCTGAGGAGCGTCAGTTGTTAGCTCTAAAGAGGATGATGCTTGTTTTTTCTCAATCCACGGGCCTTGATGTTAATTATCATAAGTCATCAATGATCCCTATCAATGTGTCTGAGGAGGAGACCAGTAGATTGGCTGATATTTTTGGCTGTCAGGTTGGGAAAATGCCATTTACATACTTGGGGCTTCCAGTGGGCACCACTAAACCAAGAATGGTGGATCTTATGCCTTTCGTGGACTGTATGGAAAGGACAATGACTGCTAGTTCTTGTTTTTTTGGCACAAGGGGGTAGGCTGCAATACCTCAACTCTTCTTTGTCATCCTTGCCTATCTTTTTCCTTTCAGTTTGCTCATCAACCCTGGAATCCTGAAGCAATTGCAAAGAATCCAAAGGCAATGTTTATGAAGAAAGAATAGGCAAGAGCCTGCTCCCTCTTTGGCTGCTTGGGAACTTATTTACAGGCCCAAAAATAAGGGTGGATTAGGAATTTTGAATCTTGGAATTCAGAATGTGGCCCTGCTTCTTAAACATGTGCATACGTTTTTAAACAAGGCTGATGTACATTGGGTGCATCTCATTTGGAATTCATACTACCATGGGGTGGTCCCACAAGGTACATCTGCATGTGGGTCATTCTGGTGGAGAGACATTCTTAAGCTGGTTGACCAATATAGAGAGGTCTCTTGGGTCATGATCAACCAGGGGGATACTGCTTTGTTCTGGTCAGACCAGTGGAAGTTAGGAAATTCCGTTTTACCTTTGCAGAATAGATTCCCAGGGCTATTTTCTTATTGCAAAGATACTATGACCACTGTGAAAGATGGCCTAGAATGTTAAGACTTATCCACCTGGTTTAATTTACCCCTATCTGAATAGGCATATAATGAGCTATTATCTCTAAAGAATCTGCTAATGTCTCATGAGGGGAAGCCTGCCTCCAAAGATGTGTGGTTCTGGCATGGGACTGACAAGCCTTATACCCCCAAGAGGTTCTATATCCATATGCCTATCAATTTATCTTTCAACCGATTACTGAATTGGGTTTGGGCTAGTTCATGTACTATGAAAATCAAGGTATTTGCTTGGATGATAATCATTGACGTGGCTTGAGACCGCGGTATTTCCCCAAAGAGGAAGGGATGATGCAGCACATCGACGGTAAGTATTTCCCTCAGTTGTGAAACCAAGGTATCGAACCAGTAAGAGGATCACCACCACCTAATAAACAGCACCTGCACACAAAGAACACATACTTGCAACCCGACACGAAAGAGAGGTTGTCAATCTCTCTACGGTAAAAAGATAGATTAGGTAGTGATAGATTTGAGAGATAGATCTCTCAAGAACACAAAATGAAAATAGCAAATAAAAAGTGCAGCAAGGTATTTTCGGGTTTTTGGAATAATATATCTGAAAACAAAAGCGGCAAAAAGATAGATCGGAAAGCAATATGTTGGAAATGTAGACCCGAGGGCCGTAGGTTTCACTAGTCGCTTCTCTCATGAGTATATCACACGGTGGGTGAACAAATTACTGTTGGGCAATTGATAGAAGATCAAATAATCATGACGATATCCAAGGCGATGATCATTATATGGGCATCACGTCCAAGATTAGTAGACCAACTCCTGCCTGCATCTACTACTATTACTCCACACATCGACCGCTATCCAGCATGCATCTAGTGTATTAAGTTCATGGAAAAACGGAGTACTGCAATAAGAACGATGACATGATGTAGACAAGATATATTCATGTAGGAATAGACCCCATCTTGTTATCCTTAATAGCAACGATACATGCGTGCCTCGCTGCCCCTTCTGTCACTGGGAGAGGACACCACAAGATCGAACCCATCACAAAGAACCTCTTCCCATGGCAAGAAAAATTGATCTAGTTGGCCTAACTAAACCAAAGATTCGAAGAAGAAATACGAAGCTATAAGTAATCATGCATATAAGAGATCAAAGAAGACTCAAATAATATTCACGGATAGAAACTGATCATGAACTAAAAATTCATCGGATCCCAACAAACACACCGCAAAAGTTTACATCAAATAGATCTCCAAGAGACCATTACATTGAGAATCAAAAGAGAGAGAAGAAGCCATCTAGCTACTGCCTACGGACCTATAGGTCTATGGTGGACTACTCACGCATCATCGGAGAGGCACGAATGAGGATGATGAACCCCTCCGTGATGGTGTTAGATTGGATCTCGAGGCTCTGGAACTTGCGGCGGCTGGATGTGTTTTTCGTCGACTCCTCTAGGGTTTCTAGAATATTTGGAAATTTATAGGCGTCAGAGGCGGTGGAGAGGGGTCCCGAGGAGGACACAACACATCAGGGCGCGCCTGGGCCTCTGGCACGCCTTGGTGGGTTGTGGTCTCCTCAACCCTCCCCTCTGGCACTTCTTTGGCCTACTGGATGTCTTCTGGCCCAAAAAAAATCCCCAAAAAGTTTCGTTGCGATTGGACTCCGTTTGGTACTGATATTCTGCGAAGTAAAAAACAAGCAAAAACAACAACTGGCACTTTGGCACTATGTCAATAGGTTAGTCCCAAATAATGATATAAAGTTGCTATAAAATGATTGTAAAACATCCAAGAATGATAATATAATAGCATGGAACAAGCAAAAATTATAAATACGTTGGAGACGTATCAATCATGGATAGGTTGAATACGAAGGACATGGTGGAAAGAAGGCATTGGCACATTGAGGATGGTGTCCCTTGTGTACTCTGTCATTTGTAGATCAGGGAGGACAGGGATCACCTTTTCTTCAACTGTCTTTTCAGTCAACGTGTGTGGAATTATCTTCAGATTGATTGGTCTCAGGGCAACAACATGTCTGAAATTGCTGTCAATGCAAGGAGGGACTTCAACAAGCCCTTTTTTTGCTGAAGTGGTGTTCACTTCTTGCTGGAACATCTGGCTTATCAGGAATGCCAAAGTGTTTAGGCATGTTAGGCCTAGTTTTAATCACTGGAGGAGGTCTTTCATTCATGATATATCCCTGCTTTCTTTTAGGATTAAGCCTAGGTTTAAAGAAAGCCTTGTGCGCTGGGTAACTTTCCTACCGCCTTAATGTACTCTTTTCCTTTTAGACTAGGTTATTTTCTCTTTATTTTGGGTTATTCTTCATAACCTTGTAAATAGTGTAAACTTATGATGAATAAAGAGTTTAGGCTGTGGGGGTTTACCCTAGAGTGTCCAATCAAAACAAAAATTAACTGTAGCTCTGAATTAAATAAACTATATATGTAACTTGACTAAAAAAATGTGCATAATAAAATGGTGCACTTTATATTCCAGTTTAACAACTATAAAATATGTTTTAGGACAGAACAGTACCAAATTCGAAATTTACATATGGGGATTTTCCGGAATTGTTATGTGTTGTTTCCAGCCCAATTTAAAATGCCTAGATAGATAGTTTAATTATGCTTCGCCTCTTGCCCTGATAAATAACATTTAATCTTTTTGGGTACCTAATCGAGAGTGAACTAAAGAAGTCAAATGTGGAGCTTCGTCAATATGCAACTCGTTGCATATCGAGCTTCACTTAATGTGTAGTATTTTATTGTTGCACCTTGGCATGCCATGCATTTTAAATAGACATGCATCATGCCATGATTATGCTTGTTTGTTTATCATGTGTTGTTGCTTCTTTCAAGTTTCATTTCTTCTCACTAGAGTTCCAAAATCATTTTGGAGTGTGAGTATTCATTCGACTATGCTTGTTCGTCTACTTCATGGATTCGATCTTCCTCCAAGTGGGATTCTAGGCAGGATGATCATTGCCTTGGATATCACTACTATCTTTGCTATGCTAGTTTTCTCGTTGCTATCGGTATGTCTCTTTACCTACCACTTACTTGTCAAGCCATCCAAAATGCCATGATAAGCCTCTAACCATCCACTGTCCTAGCAAACCATGGTTTGGCTATGTTACCGCTTGCTCAACAACTCTTATAGCTTTGCTAGTTGTAGGTGCAGTTTGTCCCATGTTGGGACATGGATATCATGGGATATCACACTACCTTGATTATTTAATTAATGCATCTATACACTTAGTAAAGGGTGGAAGGACCGGCCTTTTGCTTTGTGTTTTGATCCACTCTTTCCGCCCTAGTTTCCGTTATACCGGTGTTATGTTCCTTGATAAGTGTTTCTAACACATGTGGGGTACTATGGGGCCCACCTGATCATTCATTTTAGGATAAAACTCTTTCAGCAAGGCCCAACATTGGTTTTACCATTCGCCAACCTAATAAAACTAGCATAGGGAATTTCCGGGCCCTGTTGATAATTAATCAACAAACCAGGCCAGTGCTCCTCATGAGTGTCCGTCCAAACTATAGCCACTTGCGGTGCCACCTCCGGGGCAACTCGGGGTTTTGGCTGTTGTACGTAGTGTTCTTCCAGTTGTGCCCTGAGAACGAGATACATGCGGCTCCTATCAGGATCTAGCTCACAAGGAGGCCTTGGTGGTTTAGTTTTGCCTTTGACGAGTGGCGTGTCCAGCGGGATTCCTTACCGTAAGCATCGTGTTATCATGGTGTGAGGTTTTTCCATCAGATGCTTGTGCTAATTTATGATGGACTACTTGGAGCACCCTTGTAGGGTTAAATCTTTCGGAAAGTCATGACCGCGGTTATGTGGCGACTTTGAAATTTATAATATCTGGTTGTAGAGTGTTGGGAACTATGATAGGGTGCGTCGACTGTAATATAAAACTTTTCCTACCCGCCGAACATCCAGGAACATGCTAAGGGATATGGATCACGGATAGTTACCACTAGACGCGCAGTGCCATGCAACGGAAGAGTTGGGGCAGCGCGTCTCCAGGGTCATCTCCTCCTCGTCGATCTCCCACATAGGTGATCGGATCCCACGAACAGGTTCTCCTGAGTGGCGCAAGTGCACCGCCTCTAACGGTATCGGGAGAAACATCGTGCGGCGCACTACTAGGTCGCATCACACAACTGTCGACAAAGCATGCAAAGTAGTGACGGCGCCAAATCGATCAACTGAATAAGTGTGCCGTACCTCCACTATATATAGGCATCCGTCGTGGGCTCAACTCTTGGGCCTCGCATGGATCCTAAAGCCCAAAGTCTACTTGGTCACGATCCAAATGCAGCTCGGATCACATCCGATCAGTATCCTCAGATCAGAGCTCGTAGGTTCCTTCCCTTAAGCACGCGACCCCTTAGGTTCAAGTCGACTTGTTCGCAGGTCGGATCACCTCTGACCTACTCGGTTGGTAGCGGCCTCTAGCAAGGCATGGCGATCACCAACTAGACAATGAAGCTGGTTAGGCAAACCTATACATCACACTTATGTTCCCTTTACCACATGATATATGTTGTCGGGCTCGAGGCGAGTCTGTCATCCTTGTGCTAGCTCGACCTCTTTCTCATTAGAGTGATGCGGACCACAAACCGGATTATCTCATAATCCTTGTTGCATGGCCATGCTTTTCTTGGTGGGATCACACGAGGGTCCTAGAGTATATCTCTTCTGATCCGAGGTGCAAATTCCATCTTGCTTGACCATGCCTCGTAGCATGGGTTTGGACAAGCCTGAAACCTACCTTTATAACTACCCAGTTATAGAGTAGCGTTTTGTCAGCCCAAAGCAGGTCTGTCACCATCCCGAGTACATGTGCCAGCTCAGGTCTTAGGACATAGACCGTATGTTGTACTAGAGACTCACATATGACATATTGATGCGTCTCATAGTTGGGCCTGTCCGACTTGGACCGTATCTCGACTCGGATCCGTCTATGTCAAATCCAACTAGATCCTTCCGAGTCCATATTATCTGGTTAGCATTCAATTCTCCATGGCCAGTGAGACCAATCCATCCACCATGCCATTTGCTAGTCTAGTCAGCTACGCGTCCACACAACCATTTCGACCAAGGACCATTTAGGACAGTCATCATACAATGCATAGTCCCACAAACAAGTCATGTACTTGCTAATACATGTCATTTATAATGTCCAAGGACTATCTTTATTCATGAACACATAGGAAATATCATCATACATGATTGCCTATAGGGCATATCTTCAACAGTCTCCCACTTGCACTAGAGTCAATCAAATAGACATCGAATGCCCAATGCTCTAACGTGCCCCTCATGCTTGGGTCGTGACAGTGGCTTAGTCAACGGATCTACAATATTTGCATCCGTATGAATCTAGCATAAATTAGTATCGCCATTCTTTATGACCTTTCGTATCAGGTAATATTTTTGGTCTATGTGTCTGGTATTGTGGTGTTGCCTCATCTCCTTGGCCTGTGCGATGGTGCCTGAATTATCGCAATAAAGGTCCAACGGTTTTTCCCAGCCCGGAAACACACCAAGATCTTCCAGGAATTTCCGAATCCAAACACTTTCCTTTGCGGTTTCACAAGCCGCAATGTATTCAGCTTCTGTTGTGGAGTCGGCCACTGTATCTTGCTTGGAACTCGTCCAGCTCACTGCTCCTCAATTCATGACATACACGAATCCAATTTGCGACTGACAATCTTCTTGTTGGTTTGGAAACTAGCATCAACGTAACCCTTTACACAGAGCTCCTCCTCACCTCCATAAACTAGGAACATCTCTTTAGTCCTTTTCAGATACTTCATGATAGTTTTACTGCTGCCTAGTGACTCTCACCTGGGTTGGCCTGGTATCTTCTTGGTAAGATTATTGCATATGCAACATCAGGCCGAGTACATAGCATGGCATACATGATGGATCCTATTGTTGAAGCATACGAAATCCTACTCATCCGGTTTCGCTCATAAGAAATCGTAGGACCATGAATCTTGGTTAACCTTATACCATGTGAGACGGGCAAGAACCCTTTCTTGGCCTCACTCATGTTGAACCGCTTCAACACTTTGTCTATGTACATGCTTTGGCTTAAGCCAAGCAGCCTCCTTGATCTATCTCTATAAATCTTGATGCCTAAAATGTACACTACTTCTCCAAGGTCTTCCATCAAAAACTTGCCATTCAATGATTCCTTGACTGAGTTCAGCATCGAAACATCATTTCCAATCATTAGTATGTATTCCACACACAGGATCAAAAATACTATCGAGCTCCCACTAGACTTCTTGTATAAACAATAGTCATGTTCGTTCTTGATGAAACCAAGGTCAATGATGACTTCATCAAAATGAATGTTCCAACTCCGAGCTCCTTGCCTCAATCCATAAATGGATCTCTTGATCTTGCATATTTTGTTGGATATATGCCCTATAGGCAATAATAAAGTGGTTATTATCATATTTCCTTGTTCATGATAATCGTTTATTATCCATGCTAGAATTGTATTGATCGGAAACTCAGATACATGTGTGGATACATAGACAACACCGTGTCCCTAGTGAGCCTCTACTAGACTACCTTGTTGATCAAAGATGGTTAAGGTTTCCTAACCATGGACATGAGTTGTCATTTGATAACGGTATCACATCTTTAGGAGAATGGTGTGATGGACAAGACCCAACCGTAATCATAGCATTTGATCGTATTAGTTTATTGCTACTGCTTTCTTCATGTCAAGTATCTTTTCCTATGACCATGAGATCATGCAACTCCCTGACACCGGAGGAATGCCTTGTGTGTATCAAATGTCACTTCATTACTGGGCGATCATAACGGTGCTCTACAGGTATCTCTGATGGTGTCTGTTGGGTTGGCATGGATCGAGTCTGGGATTTGTCACTCCGTATGACGGAGAGGTATCTCTGGGCACTCTCGGAAATACAACATCACAAGAAGCTTGCAAGCAATGTGACTAAGGAGTTAGTCACGAGATCTTGTATTACAGAACGAGTAAACAGACTTGTCGGTAATGAGATTGAATTGGTATGGAGATACCGACAATCGAATCTCGAGCAAGTAACATACCGATGGACAAAGGGAACTACATATGGGATTGACTAAATCCTTGAATTCGTGGTTCAACTGATAAAGATCTTCGAAGAATATGTAGGAACTAATATGGGCATCCAGGTCCCGCTATTAGTTATTGACCAGAGAGGTGTCTCGGTCATGTCTACATGATTCTCGAACCCGTAGGGTCCGCACGCTTAACGTTCGGTGACGATATATTATTATTGAGTTATGTATGTTGGTGATCGAAAGTTGTTCGGAGTCCAGGATGAGCTCCCGGACATGACGAGGAGCTCCGGAATGGTTCGGAGGTAAAGATTCATCCATTTTGGTCACAGGAAAAGTTCGGGCATCAACGAAAGTGTATCGGGAGTGCCGGAAGGGTTCCGGGAGTCCTCCTGAAGGGGCACACCCGCCCGAGGGGGGCACATGGGCTGAGAGGGGTGCGCACCATCCCCTGGTAGGCTGCGCGCCCCTCCCCACCTAGTCCCATGCGGCTAGGGCTGGTGGAGGGCTAACCCTAGGGGGGCGCCACCCTAGCTTGGGGGCCAAGTCACCCCCTAGGCCGCCGCCCCACCCCTAGGGTAAACCCTAGGGCGCCAGCCCCCTCCTCCCTTCCCCCTATATGTATTAGAGGAGAGGGAGGTTAGCCACACACCAAGGCCTTGTGCAGCCCTCCCTCTCTCCCAAAATCATTTTCTCCTCCGATTGCATCTGCTGCAGCGCTTGGTGAAGCCCTGCAGAGATCGCATCTACGACAGCACTTGGCAAAGCCCTACTGAGATCACTTCACCAGCACAGCCACCATGCCGTTGTGCTACTGGAGAACTCATCTACTACTCCTCCCTCACTCGTTGGATCGAGGAGGCGGAGACGTCATCGAGTTGTACGTGTGCTGAACGCGGAGGTGCCGTTCGTTCGGCGCTAGATCGGGACGGATCGCGATTGGATCGTGAAGATGTATGACTACATCAACCGCGTCATATACGCTTCCGCTTAGCGATCTACAAGGGTATGTAGATGCACTCCCCCTGTCGTAGCCATACATCTCCATGGATAGATCTTGGGTGTTCGTAGGAATTTTTTTTGTTTCCCATGCAACGTTCCCCATCAGTTGTATCAGAGCTAGGTCTATGCGTAGATGATATGCATGAGTAGAACACAAAGTGTTTGTGGGTGTTGATGTTCAGATTGCTTACCTCCTTGGTCTTACTTTGATTTGATGGTATTGTGGGATGAAGCGGCCCGGACCAACCTTACTTGTCCTCGCACAAGAGACCGGTTCCACCAACTGACATGCAACTTGTTTGCATAAAGGTGGCTGGCGGGTGTCTGTCTCTCCCATTTTAGTTGAATCTGATTCGACAGAGGCGGTCCTTGTAGAAGGTTAAAAGGCAACTTGAATATCACCGTTGTGGCTTTGCGTAGGTAAGAACAGTTCTTGCTAGTTGCCCATAGCAGCCACGTAAAACTTGCAACAACAAAGTAGAGGATAGCTAACTTGTTTTTGCAGGGCATGTTGTGATGTGATATGGCCAAACGTGATTTGATATATGTGATGTATGAGATGATCATGTTTTGTATAGTTGTCATGACTTGCATGTCGATGAGTATGACAACCGACAGGAGCCATAGGGTTGTCTTTAATTTAATTCATGACCTACGTGTCAATATTTAAACGCCATGTACTTGCTTTAATTTATCGCTATGCGTTAGTAATAGTTGGACCGACAACCACATGACGACACGATGATGGAGATCGTGATGATGGAGATCATGGTGTCATGTCGGTGAAGATGGAGATCATGCCAGTGCTTTGGAGATGGAGATCCAAAGCACAAGATGATGATGGCCATATCATGTCCCTGATATGATTTGCATGTGATGTCTATCTTTTATGCATCTTATTATGCTTAGGACGACGGTAGCATTATAAGATGATCCCTCACTAAAATTTCAAGACAAAATTGTGTTCTCCCCGAGTATGCACTGTTGCGAAGGATCGTCGTTTTGAAGCACCTCGTGATGATCGGGTGTGATAGACTCTACGTTCGCATACAATGGGTATAAGCTAGATTTACACACGCATAATACTTGGGTTAAACTTGACGAGCCTAGCATGTACATACATGGCCTCGGAACACAGGAGACCGAAAGGTCGAACATGAGTCATATAGTAGATATGATCAACATGGAGATGTTCACCATTGAAACCAGCTCATCTCACGTGATGATCGGACTTGGGTTGGTAGATTTGGATAATGTCACACTTAGAAAACCTGAGGGATGTTGATTTGAGTGGGAGTTCTTTAGTAATATGATTAATTGAACTCATTATCATGAACACAGTCTAAAAGTTGTCTTTGGAAAATTATGTTGTAGCTCGTGTTGTAGCTGCCCTGTATTTTGATACGTTCCTAGAGAAAACTAAGTTGAAAGATGTTGGTAGCAATTATGCAGACTATGTCCGTGATCTGAGGATTGTCCTTATTGCTGCACAGAAGTCTTATGTCCTTGATGCACCGCTCGGTGTGCCACCCCCTCAAGTGTCGTCTGTGGATGTCGTGAACATCTAGAAGACACGTTCTGATGACTACTTGATAGTTTAGTGCGCCATGCTTTACGGCTTAGAATCAGGACCCCAAAGACGTTTTGAATGCCATGGAGCATATGAGATGTTCCAAGAGCTGAAATTGGTATTTCAGGCTCATGCCCGTGTTGAGAGGTATGAGACCTGTCGGATTTCGGGTTTCGCAAAACCCAAAGAGGTTCGAACTCAGGGGCGTGTGCGAACATCCCCACCGGCTTCGACCTCATGCTCGTAGCTTCACGGCCAAGTCAGATCGAACTCACTCAACCGCGGGGAAGAAGACGAACACACAAATTTACCCAGGTTCGGGCCGCTGCGAAGCGTAAAACCCTACTCCTGCTCTTGGTGGATTGCCTCACGAGGAGGTTTTTGGATGAAGTAGTACAATGGTGAGCAACCTCGCGAGGGTGCTAGAGTGGTGTTGGATCCGTCCTCCTCCAGGAAGCAGCCTAGCCTCTATTTATAATGTCCTGGGTCCTCCTCACTTATCGCAAAGGCGGGAAGGGATCCCATAACGGCCAAATTCGAAGGGGGACAAGGAGTACACCTTATCCTGACGAAAGGTGGTCTTCATATGCAAAGCAGCTGTGGTGATGCAGAGGTGGGCTCGGTGATGACGTCCGTCTTGCGGGGCTCGTGGTCTTGGTCTCGTTGTGTCGGAATGGAAACATTTGGGGGGATGCCTTGGGTACCAGCGTATGTCCTTGCCTCCTTTGCATCAAAGAGGAAACTGCTCCTGCTGTGCCCGCTGGCGCCCACCTGGCCAGGCTTGCGTCACCCCAGCCTCACGAGGCCGAGTGCTGAACAGAGATCTCCGCCCCTCGGGAGGGGGCCTGGAGAGGCCTCCTCCCTCCAGGGGTCTTGGCGTCGTCCTCCCCGCGAGGGCGGGGCTCTCGCGAGGTCCTTGTTCTCGAGTGGTCCTGCACCGGGCCGTACTAGGCTGTCGAAGTGGGCCACGCCCTGGCCCATAGGCAGGCAGGTCTGGGTACCCCTGTTCCCAGAACGCCGACAGCAGCCCCCGGGCCCAAGGCGCGCTTGGGTTGGCTTCGGGGCGAAGTCAATGGAGCCGACCTGAGCGCCGCGGGCCCCAATCGCCTGCGGGCCCAACCTGATGCATGGTAAATAATGAGACGCGGACGCCTCCGCTTCCCGAAGACTTCGGGAACTGCCCCGGGAAGCCTGCACGCAGCGCCGGCCATCATTTCCCTTCCTTGAATGTAGCCGAGTCCCTGTGTCTTCTCTCCCCTCAACCCGCGCGGACGTGACCCGACAGGGGTAGACGAAGTGATGTGAAGCAGGCCATCATTACCCGGAACGTGGAGGGGCATCAGTTGGCCTTCACATGGCTATAAATAGGCAGAGGGGGCGGAGCCCCCTGCCCATCTTGACTTCTTGCTTCCTTGCTGAAGGCCCCCGCCCTCTCAACCATGACGCCAGTGAGGAGGTTTTCCGCCGTCGAGAAGGGGAAGGCCCGCCAGGAGGGGCCGGACCAACAGCCACCCAGGAGGGGACGGGGCCGTCCCCGCAAGTACACCCTGGTGTCGATGGCGGCACCTCGGGGGCACGGCCGCACCCCCGCCAGGGCAGGCGCCCCCTCTGGCGCAGGCGGAGGCGGCAGGCGTGGTGTCCGTGGCCAAGGAGGGAGGCCCTCAGCGGGCGTCCGACCACAGCGCCCGGGGTCCCACAGTGCCGATGCAGCCCAGGTGTTCGTGGTGTGGGTGGAGAGACCAGCGATCACCTGGCTGCAGCTTCCACGATTCTTCGCGGAGACGTTGCGGGCCAGCGAGCCCGCGGGCCTGTGGTTGCAGGCCAATGGTTGTTATAGCGGCACGTCGTGGGTGGAGATCGAGGCTACCCCCGCAGGTTACGCCTTCCTGAGCCACGGGAGGTAGACCTTCGCCCGCGCCCGCGGCATGGAGGGGAGGTTCACGCTCCACTTCAAGTATGACGGCGTAGCGACGCTCTTCGTCAGGATCTTCGGGGAGGATGGCAGGCGCTTGGGGTGACGGCGATGGCAGCGATCGCCTTCCCGCAATTGGCAGCCCTTGCGGCGGTGGCGCTGTTGGAGGTGAGCTTGCCCTTGGCGATGGCCGTCATGCTTCCAGTGGCAGTGACACCTCTTCCGAGGAGAGTCCGAGTGATGACTCCTACAACGCGCCACCACGTCGGCGCGCTCGGACCTCGGGGGGGAGTAGGCCGCGACGGGGCCGTACTCCCGCCCAAGAAGCGGCCACGTCGGCACGCTACCACGGGCCCGTCAAGGAGGAAGAGGACTCCGATTGAGTGCTGGCGCGCCCCCGAGAGGGGGGGGTCCTCCTTCGCCTTCTTCTTCTTTCCCTTTCTCATTAATCAAAAAATCATAGAGGGCCCCTTGGGGCGTGTAATGAATTCTGGCGCTTGCGCCCTTACTTTAGCACTTTCGTCGTGCATTCCTATCCTTGCATTACTGTTTATTGAGACTTCCTATTGGTCGTGATTAGAGTACTTAGCTTGATGCGTCCGCGGTGGGCCTCTATGCCGCGAGGTCTGGCTGTGACGCCTGGGGAGCTTGGGGGTCTCGCCAGGGGGTTCTTCTTTCTTGCGAGCAAGCCGGTTTGGGAGCCCTCTTGGCGCTCTACGTCGGCAGGGCCCAATCCCGCGCGTACCTCGACCGCCATTGGGGCGTCCGGATCACCAGGACGAGACCAAGGGGCGAGGGGCTACGTGACGCTCTACGTCGGCAGGGCCCAATCCCGCGCATACCTCGACCGCCGTTGGGGCGTCCGGATCACCAGGACGAGACGAAGGGTCGAGGGGCTACGTGACGCTCTACGTCGGCAGGGCCCAATCCCGCGCATACCTCGACCGCCGTTGGGGCGTCCGGATCACCAGGACGAGACCAAGGGGCGAGGGGCTACATGACCAGTGAGGCTCCTGAGTTGCGTTGCTCAGGAGTCCCCCTTGACGCTCAAGCGACTCCCATACCTTTCCTTGCCCCTCTCGGGGCTCCATGGTGACGTGCCATGCTGTGGCTGGAGCCCCCGAGCGAGGGTGGAGCCCCCGAGCGAGGGTGAGGCGACACGCGCCTGCTGGCTCACTCTAGAGCGCCACGCGAGGACCAGGATGCCAAGGCCTTGGCAAGGTGTGCGCACCGTGCCCGCAGCCCCCGCTTGCGGGGCGCGAGAGGGAGAGGCTGGCAGGTGTCGATTCAGAAAAGGAAACTTCAAGACAGAGAACTGCAAGGAGAAAAATTCCCACCCCTTTTTTTCAAATAAGGTTGAAAAGCCTCGAGCTTCATTCCAGAAAATGGCAAATTCGAATACAAAAAGAAGCAAAGAACAGCCGCGTCTCACACCTAAGCTAGTCTTCGTCTTCCCCCAGCGCGGAGAATAGGGCATCCACTAGGCGTGGGCATAGTCATTGGTGGACATTGTTGTCCGCCAGCACGGAGCATGGGGCTTCCACTTGGACGTGGGTGGGAACCCCTCCGCGTCCCCGGGGGGCTCTGGGCGTATACAGCCCAGTCATTATTACGTGAGAGTGTCACGGGTAGAAGTTGCGGAGATGCTGGATGTTCCAGGCATTCTGGATGGGGACCCCGTCCTGAGTCTCTAGGTGCACGGCGCCAGGCCTGGAGATGCGGACGACCCTGAACGGGCCCTCCCACATGGGCGAGAGCTTGTGCAAGCCCTCCCTGGAAAGGACCCGCCTCAGGACGAGGTCTCCGACTTCGATGGTCCTGGAGCGGACGCTACGGCAATGGTAACGCCGCAGCGCCTGCTGGTACCTCGCAGCTCGGAGTGAGGCTTGGCGACGGGCCTCCTCCCCAAGCACGAGGTCTATCGCCCGCGAGGCATCCTGACGCTCCTTGTCCAATGCCAAGACCCGCGGGGATCGATGCTTGACATCGTGTGGGAGGACGGCTTCAGCTCCGTAGACGAGGAAGTACGGGGTCTCGCCGGTGGGCTTAGTCGCGGTGGTGCGGATGGACCACAACACGGACTGAAGCTCATCGTGCCAACCCCTGCCGCAGGCCTCAAGCTTCTTCTTGAAGCTTCTTGCCTTAAGGCCCCGTAGTACCTCCGCGTTGGCGCGCTCGGCCTGGCCGTTGCTTCATGGGTGCGCCATCGAAGCATAGTATATCTACGTTCCAAGGTTAGTACAGTATGTCCTGAAACGGTTGCTTGTGAACTGCGAACCATTGTCGGTGATGATGTAGTTGGGGACGCCGAAGCGGCTCACGAGGCCCTTGATGAACTTGACGGCCGAGCCGGCGGGGATGGTGCGGACGGGCTCCACCTCCGCCCACTTGGTGAACTTGTCGATGGCGACGTAGAGGTAGCGGTATCCGCAGCCCGGTATAGCACCAGGGGCTCACGAGGGCGGGGCGCCACCATCACCGGTGGGCTCGTGAGGTACCGCTTGAGGTCTTCGAATGCCGCATCTGCCTCCGGAGTCCATTCAAAGGGGCCCTTCCTCTTCATGAGCTTGAAGAACGGTAAGACGCGCTTGCCAATCTTGGAGATGAAGCGCCCCAAGGAGGTCACGCAGCCCGCCAGCATCTGCATTTCCTTGAGGGTCTGAGGTGGACTCATCTTGCTTATAACCTTGATCTTCTCCGGGTTTGCCTCGATCCCCCGGTGCGACAACAGGAAACCGAGTAGTTTACCTGACGGGACCCCAAAGACACACTTCTCGGGGTTCAGCCTCAGTTTCACCCACCGCAGGCTGGCGAATGTCTCCTCCAGGTCCTCGATCAGGGTCTTGGTTCTCGCGACTTGACCACGATGTCGTCGACGTAGGCCTCCGCGTTCCTTCCGAGCTACTGCCCCAGGGCAGTGTGCATCAACCGCTGGAAGGTTGCGCCAGCGTTCCGCAGCCCGAAGGGCATGCAAGTGTAGCAGAACACACCACACGTGGTGAGGAAGGCCGTCTTCTCGACGTCCTCCACCGCCATTTTGATCTGATGGTAGCCAGAGAAGGCGTCCAGGAAGCATAGGAGGTCGCACTCGGCGGTGGAGTCCACGATCTTGTCGATGCGCGGTAGCGGGAACGGGTCTTGGGGGCAAGCCTTGTTGAGGTTTGTGAAGTCGACGCACATGCGCTCCTTCCCGCACTTCTTCGGGATGACTACTAGGTTGGCCAGCCACTCCGGGTATCGCACCTCTCTTATAACCCCGGCTTCCTTCAGCTTGCCGACCTCTTGGGCGATGAACGCTTACTTCTCATGGGCCTGTCTCCTCGCCTTTTGCTTTACCGGACGTGCGTTCGGGCACACCATGAGGTGGTGCTCAATCACATCCCTCGGGACCCCCACCAGGTCGGATGCGTTCCATGCCAACGCGTCTTTGTTTGCGCGGAGAAAGGCCACCAACGCCTCCTCCTGCTCCGGAGGGAGGCCGGCGCCTATGGTGATGGTGGGGCCAGGGTTCCTGTCGTCTACAAGCACCTGCTTCGTCTCAGCCCGGTTCTGAGAGAACAGCTGCTTCTTCTTCACTGGCGCGGCGTTCCCGGCGTCCTCCGGAGTCTGCACGGTGTTCTCAGCATTGGGGTGCGCCTGGACCGCGTTCCTGGCATCCCCGGCGACGTAGATGATGCCGTTGCTCCCCGGCATCTTGATGACGTTGTAGCCTGGGTGCGTCGCCGCCATGAACTTGGCTTGGGCGGGGTAGCCGAGGATCGCGTTGTAAGGGAGGTGGATGTGGGCGACGTCGAAGTCGATCTCCTCGGTGCGGTAGTTGTAGCGGGTGCCGAAGGTGACGGGGAGGCGCACCCGCCCCAGCGAGGTGACGGAGCCCCTGGCTACCCCAGAGAAGGGCTTTGAGGGTGCGAGCTGGTCGTAGGGCACCTGAAGCGTGTTGAAGGTCTCCAGGGAGAGGACGTTGAGGCCGGCGCCGCCGTCGATGAGGGTCTTGGTGACGGCCACGTTGCTTATGGTTGGTGTGCACAGCATGGGGAGCATACCGACGGCGACCGTCGTCCTAGGGTGGTCGTCGGGGCCAAAGGTGATGTCAACTTCCGGCCACGCCCGTGGCTACGGGGCCTCGAGCCGTGGTTGAACCGCGCCCGCCTGGCGGAGGAACTGCTTGACATGGTGGCTGGAGGCAGGCGTCTGCGATCCGCCAAGGATGCACGCGACCGCTGGATTGGCCAGGCAAGCCGCGGCACTCCCGCCCGTCATGGACTGCCTGGCCTCGGAGGCGACGCCGGCCATGAAGCTGATGAGTCTAGGCCTGACTGCAGCCGTTGATGGAGAGGCTTCGACACGCCCCTTACCTGGCGCGCCAAATGTCGGATTTCGGGCTCCGCAAAACCCAAAGAGGTTCGAACTCAGGGGTGTGTGCGAAGATCCCCACTGGCTTCGACCTCAAGCTCACACCTGCACGGCCAAGTCATATTGAACTCACTCAACCGCGGGGAAGAAGACGAACACACAGATTTACCCAGGTTCAGGCCACTGCGAAGCGTAAAACCCTACTCCTGCTCTTGGTGGATTGCCTCACGAGGAGGTTTTTGGATGAACTAGTACAATGGTGAGCAACCTTGCGAGGGCGCTAGAGTGGTGTTGGATCCGTCCTCCTCTACGATGCAGCCTAGCCTCTATTTATAATGGCCTGGGTCCTCCTCCCTTATCGCAACGGTGGGAAGGGATCCCACAACGGCCAAAATCGAAGGGGGACAAGGAGAACACCTTATCTAGACGAAAGGTGGTCTTCGCATGCAAAGCAGTTGTGGTGATGCAGAGGTGGGCTCGGCGACGACGTCCATCCTGCGGGGCTCGTGGTCTTGGTCTCGTTGCGCCGGAATGGAAACCTTTGGGGGGATGCGTTGGGAACCAGCGTACGTCGTTGCCTCCTTTGCAGCAAAGTGGAAACTGCTCCTGCTGTGCCCGCTGGCGCCCGCCTGGCTAGGCTTGCGTCACCCCAGCCTCACGAGGTCGAGTGCTGCACAGAGATCTCCGCCCCTCGGGAGGGGGCCTGGAGAGGCCTCCTCCCTCTGGGGGTCTTGGCGTCGTCCTCCCCGCGAGGGCGGGGCTCTCGCGAGGGCCTTGTTCTCGAGCGGTCCTGCACTGGGCCGTACTAGGCTGTCGAAGTGGGCCACGCCCTGGCCTGCAGGTAGGCAGGTCTGGGTACCCCGGTTCCCAGAACGCCGACAAGACCTCTGAAAAGTTCTTTGCTGACAATATGGAGGAGAACAACTCAGTCAGTAAGCATGTACTTAGAATGTCTGGGTGCTACAGTCGCTTGAATCAAGTGGAAGTTAATCTTCTAGATAATATAGTGATTGACAGAGTTCTCCAGTCATTATCACCAAGCTACTAGAGCTTTGTGATGAACTATAACATGCAAGGGATGGAGATGATGATTCCTGAGCTATTCGCGATGCTTATGGCTGCAGAGGTAGAAATCAAGGAGGATCATCAAGTGTTGATGGTTAATAAGAGCACTAGTTTCAAGAAGGGTAAGGGAAGAAGGAAAACTTCAAGAATGGCAAGCCAGTTGTCGCTTCAGTGAAGAATCCCAAGGTTGAACCCAAACCCGAGACTAAGTGCTTCTATTGTAAGGGGAGCAGTCACTGGTAGCGGAACTACCCCAAATACTTGGTAGATAAGAAGGCTGACAATGTCAACAAAAGTATATTTGATATATGTATTATTGATGTGTACCTTACTAGTACTCCTAGTAGCACCTGGGTATTAGATACCGGTTCAGTAGCTAATATTGGTAACTCGAAACAAAAGTTACAGAATAAACGGAGACTAGCTAAGGGCGAGGTGACGATGTATGTTGGAAGTGTCTCCAAGGTTGATGTGATCACCATCGCATGCTCCCTCTACCTTCGGGATTAGTGTTGAACCTAAATAAATGTTATTTGGTGTTTGCGTTGCACATGAACATGATTAGATTGCGTTTATTGCAATACGGTTATTCATTTAAGTCAGAGAATAATGGTTGTTCTGTTTACATGAAAAATACCTTCTATGGTCAAGCACCCAATGTGAATGGTTTATTGAATCTCGAACGTAGTGACACAGATGTTCATAGCATTGATGCCAAAAATATGCAAAATTAATAATGATAGTACCACTTTCTTGTGGCACTGCCGCTAAGGTCATATTGGTGTAAAGCGCATAAAGAAACTCCATCCGGATGGATCTTTGGACTCACTCGATTTCGAATCTCTTGAGACATGAGGACCAAGACTCATGGGCAAGATGACTAAGACCTCGTTTTCCGGAATAATGGAGCGGGCAAGTGACTTTTTGAAAATCATACATACTGATGTGTGCGGTCCGATGAGTGTTGAAGCGCGCGGTGCATATTGTTATTTTCTTACCTTCATGGATGACTTGAGTAGATATTGGATTATTTACTTAATGAAATACAAGTCTGAAACTTTTGAATATTTCAAAGCAAATTTCAAAGTGAAGTTGAAGATCATCGTGAAAAGAGGATAAAATGTCTGCAATGTGATCGTGGAGATGAATATCCGAGTTATGAGTTTGGTATGCATTTAAGACATTGTGGAATTGTTTCACAGCTCACGCCACTAGGAACACCATAGTGTAATGGTGTGTCTGAACATCGTAACCGTACTCTATTGGATATGGCGCGTTCTATGATGTCTCTTATCGTTTTGCCACTATCGTTTTGGGGTTATGCATTAGAGACAAGTACATTCACTTTAAATAGGGAACCATCTAAATCCGTTGAGGCGACACCATATGAATTATGGTTTGGCAAGAAACCTAAGCTGTCGTTTCTTAAGGTTTGGGGTTGCGATGCTTATGTGAAAAGGCTTCAGCCTAATAAGCTCGAACCGAAACCGGAAAAGTGCGTCTTCATAGGATACCCTAAGGAAACAATTGGGTACACCTTCTATCTCAGATACGAAGGCATGGTCTTTGTTGCCAAGAATGGATCCTTTCCAGAGAAGGAGGTTCTCTCGAAAGAAGTGAGTGGGAGGAAGGTTGAACTTGATAAGGTTATCGAACCTTCACTTGAATTGGAAAGTAGCGCAAAACACAAAAGTGTTCATGTCATGCGTACTATCGGAATCGGGGCTCCGGGGACCCAAAGAGGTTCGAACTCTGGGGTGCGCTGGTTCTCGTGCCCTAGTCTCCCTTGCTAACCAACGGCGATGCTCCGGCGTGCTTGAGCTTGGGGGAAGAACAAAGAACATGGTGATTTACCTAGGTTCGGGCCACCTCGCGGTGTAAAACCCTACTCCTGCTTGTCTGGATTGCTTGGGGATGATAGTGAATACAAAGGTCCACTGACGTGGCTTGAGAATGCGTCGGTATTTCCCCAAAGAGAAAGGGATGATGCAGCACAGCAACGGTAAGTATTTCCCTCAGTTATGAAACCAAGGTATCGAACGAGTAGGAGGATCACCACCACTACGTAAACAACACCAGCACACAAAGAACAAATACTTGCAACCCGACACGAAAGAGAGGTTGTCAATCTCTCTACGGTAAAAAGATAGATTAGGTAGTGATAGATTGGAGAGATAGATCTCTCAAGGACACAAAATAAAAAGGGCAAATAAAAAGTGCAGCAAGGTATTTTTGTGTTTTTGGAATAACAGATCCGAAAACAAAAGCGGCAAAAAGATAGATCGGAAAGCAATAAGTTTGGAAAAGTAGAGCCGGGGGCCGTAGGTTTCACTAGTGGCTTCTATCATGAGTATAGCACATGGTGGGTGAACAAATTATTGTTGGGCAATTGATAGAAGATCAAATAAACATGACGATATCCAAGGCGATGAACATTATATAGGCATCACGTCCAATATTAGTAGACCGAAACGATTCAGCATCTACTACTATTACTCCTCACATCGATCACTATCCAGCGTGCATCTAGTGTATTAAGTTCATGGGAAAATGGAGTAATGCAATAAGAACGGTGACATGATGTAGACAAGATCTATTCATGTAGGAATAGACCCCATCTTGTTATCCTTAATAGAAACGATACATGCGTGCCTCGCTGCCCCTTCTATCACTGGAAGAGGACACCGCAAGATCGAACCCATCACAAAGCACTTCTTCCCATGGCAAGAAAAATCGATCTAGTTGGCCTAACTAAACCAAAGATTCGAAGAAGAAATACGAGGCTATAAGTAATCATGCATATAAGAGATCAAAGAAGACTCAAATAAAATTCATGGATAGAAACTGATCATGAACAAAAAATTCATCGGATCCCAACAAACACACCGCAAAAGATTACATCAAATAGGTCTCCAAGAGACCATTGTATTGAGAATCAAAAGAGAGAGAGAGAGAGGAAGCCATCTAGCTACTGCCTATAGACCCGTAGGTCTATGGTGGACTACTCACGCATCATCGGAGAGGCACCAATGAGGATGATGAACCCCTCCGTGATGGTGTTAGATTGGATCTCGCGATTCTGGAACTTGCAGCGACTGGATGTGTTTTTCATCGACTCGTCTAGCGTTTCTGGAATATTTGGGAATTTATAGGCATCATAGGCAGTGGAGAGGGGTCCCGAGGAGGGCACAACCCATCAGGGCATGCCCGGGGCCTCTGGCGTGCCCTGGTGGGTTGTGGTCTCCTCGACCCTCACCTCTGGCACTTCTTTGGCCCACTGGATGTCTTATGGCCCAAAAAAAATCTCCAAAAAAGTTTCTTCGCGATTGGACTCCGTTTGGTATTGATATTCTGCGAAGTAAAAAACAAGCAAAAACAGCAACTGGCACTTTGGCACTATGTCAATAAGTTAGTCCCAAAAAATGATATAAAGTTGCTATAAAGTGATTGTAAAACATCCAAAAGTGATAATATAACATCATGGAACAAGCAAAAAATATAGATACGTTGGAGACGTATCAGCATCCCCAAGCTTAATTCCTACTCGTCCTCGAGTAGGTAAATGATAAAAACAGAATTTTTGATGTGGAATGTTGCCTAACATGTTCATCACATATTCTTTTCTTTTGTGGCATGGACATTTGGACTTTTAGATGGTTCAAAGAAATAGTCTAGTTTTGACATAATGACTTCAATACTCAAGCATGCCAACAAGCAACCATGTCTTTCAAAATATCAACACTAAAGAAAGTTATCCCTAGCCCATCATGCTCAATCATTGATCCATTCATGAAACACACTCAAATATTAGCTACACCCAAAGCTCAAGTACGATCATAGTGCCCCTTAGTTGGTGCTTTATAAGAGAAGATGGAGACTCAAAGTAAAAATAAAAATTGCATAAAGTAAATAGATAGGCCCTTCGCAGAGGGAAGTAGGGATTTGTAGAGGTGCCAGAGCTCAAAGTTTAAATAGAGAGAGAAAAATATTTTGAGTGGCATGCCTTCCTGTCAACAAAAATGACAAAGTAGTTCACAATACTTTCCATGCTAGATATATCACAGGCGGTTCCCAAACAAAAAATAAAGTTTATTTCTTTTTCCACCATTCTTTCACAATCCATGGCTGGCCGTATCCACGGTTGCCTTCCATACCAACACTTTCCAAGGAATTTATTATTTGACAACATAACGTATTTATTTTTCATTTCTGGAATGGGCATCCCTATTACCGCCGTACTCTCGTGCAATGAAAAGTGAATAAACACTCATCTTGAGAATAACACATCTAGCATGGAAAAATATTGGACACCCCCTACCATTTCATGAGTGGTACGAGCACACAAAAAGAAATTTATTTTGAAAATTAGAGATGGCACATACAAATTTGCTTAGAACGACATGGAAATACCGCATATAGGTAGCTATGAAGGACTCATAAGGCAAAACTGGGTTTAAGGATTTTGGATGCACAAATAGTATTTCTACTTAGTACAAGTGGAGGCTAGCAAATAGATTGAGAAGCAACCAACCAAGAAACGAAAATTCACATAAGCGAGCATTGAGCATAACTAACACCGAATAATGCACCATAAGTAGGATGTAATTTCATTGCATAACTATTGACTTTCGTACTTGCATAGGGAGTCACAATCCTTAACACCAATATTCCTACTAAAGCCTAATTACTCACTAACATGACTCACATATTACTATCATCATGTCTCAAAACTATTACAAGGAATCAAGTTTAATTTGTCCAGTGATCTTCATGAATTTTTTCATTATATCCCCCTTGGATATCTATCACTTTTGGACTAGTTTCATATATTGCCATTGCTTTTGACAAGATCACACAAATTTAAGTGAAGCACATGAGCATAGAGATTTCATCTCTCAAAATAGTATAAGTGAAGCATGAAAGGATTTTCTTAAAAATTTACTAACTCTCAAAATAATCTAAGTGAAGCATGAGAGTGTTTCTACAAAAAAAATTACAAGCACACCATGCTCAAAAAGATATAAGTGAAGCACTAGAGCAATTCTACAGATCAAAAAGTTTAAGTGAAGCATATAGAGCAATTCTAACAAATCATAGCATAATTTTGGCTCTCTCAAAAAGGTGTGTTCAGCAAGGATATTAATGAAAAACTAAAAAGCAAAGCAAGCAAAGACTCAAATGATACAAGACGCTCCAAGCAAAACTCATGATATGTGACGAATAAAAATATAGCTCCAAGTAAAATACCGATGGTCGTTAGAAGAAAGAGGGGATGCCACTCGGGGCATCCCCAACCTTAGTTGCTTGTTTATCTTTGGATATATCTTGGGGGTGCTGTAGCATCCCCAAGCTTAGGCTCTTTTCACTCCTTATTCCTTCATCCATCGTGATCTTCACCCAAAACTTGAAAACTTCAATCACACAAAACTCAACAAAATCTTCGTGAGATCCGTTAGTATAATAAAGCAAATCAATACTTTAGGTGCTGTTGCAAACCCATTAATATTTTATTATTGCATTATACCTACAGTATTTTAACTTTACCATGGCTCATACCCTTCACTACAACCCATAGATGCATCAAAACAAGCACACAATGCAACGAAAACAGAATCTTTCTTAAACAGAACAGTCTGTAGTAATCTGTAGTCTAACCATACTTATATAACTCTAAAAATTCTTAATCATTAGGACAAAGTAAAGAATTTGTATAGAAACACTGTGTTAAAATTTCAGCTCAATATCACTTTCCAGTAAAAAATGAAAATTCGAACACTGGAGGCAAAGTTTATGTTTCCGATTCAGCGTTGTTTCTACTCATCTTATGAATCATCCTAAAGGCTTTACTTGGCACAAACACTAAATAAAACATAAAAAACACAATTATAACAGAGGCATAAGTGTATCAACACTCAAAAACAGAAATAAAAAGAGGAAAATATATTTATTCATTGGGTTGCCTCCCAACAAGCGCTATCGTTTTATGCCCCTAGCTAGGCATAATGATTTCAATGATGCTCACATAAAAAAGTAGTAAATGAAATATGCAAGAGAGCATCATGAATCTCATTAACAGAACATTTAAGTCTAACCCACTTCCTATGCATAGGGATTTTGTTAGCAAACAATTTATGGGAACAAGAATCAACTAGCATAGGAAGGCAAAACAAGCATAACTTCAAAATTTTGAACACATAGAGAGGAAACTTGATATTATTGCAATTCCTACAAGCATATGTTCCTCCCTCATAATAAATTTCAGTAGCATCAAGAAGGAATTCAACAATATAACTATCACATAAATCATTATTTTCATGATGCACAAGCATAGAATTTTCATTACTCTCCACATAAGCAAATTCCTTTTCATCCATGGTAGTGGGAGGAAATTCAACAAAATAACTATCATTAGACACTTGATTCACATAACCACATTGCAAATTAAAACCATGATGATGAGTTTCATGGTTATCATTACTCATTATAGCATACGTGTCATCACCATCATCATAAATAGGAGGCATGCAATCATCATAATAAATTTGCTCATCAAAACTTGGGGGACTAAAACTATCATCTTCATCAAACATAGAATCCCCAAGCTTGTGGCTTTGCATATCATTAGCATCATGGATATTTAGAGAATTCATACTAGCAACATTGCAATCATGCTTTTCAATCAAGGAGCTATCACGAATCACCTTAAATTTCTTCTTTCAACACTTCATCAAAATTTTCAGATTCATGATTTTCGAACAAAACTTCATAGAGATAATCAAGTGCACTCAACTCACTAGCAATTGGTTCATCATAATTTGGTCTTTTGAAAATATTAACAAGTGGATGAGGATCCATATCAATAGATTTTTAGCAAGCGAAAATGCAAGCAAATAGAAGGCACATGGCAACACAAGCAAACAAAAAGAGATCCGGCGAGAAAAAGGCAAACGAAAAAGAGGGCGAATAAAATGCCAAATTTTGTGAAGTGGGGGAGAGGAAAACGAGAGGCAAATGCCAAATAATGTTATTGCAAGGAGATGAGATTTGTGATTAGGAACCTGGTAGATGATGATGGTGTCTCGTCGGCGCCAGAGATTGGCACGTAGAAGAGACCGCTTCCTCCCTGGCAACGGCGCCAGAAAATTCCTTTGACGTGGCTTGAGACTGCGTCGGTATTTCCCCAAAGAGGAAGGGATGATGCAGCACAGCGATGGTAAGTATTTCCCTCAGTTATGAAACCAAGGTATCGAACCAGTAGGAGGATCACCACCACAACATAAACAGCACCTGCACACAAAGAACAAATACTTGCGACCCGACGCGAAAGAGAGGTTGTTAATCTCTCTACGGTAAAAAGATAGATTAGGTAGTGATAGATTGGAGAGATATATCTCTCAAGAACACCAAATAAAAAGGGCAAATAAAAAGTGCAGCAAGGTATTTTTGGGTTTTTGGAATAATAGATCTGAAAACAAAAGCGGCAAAAATATAGATCGGAAAGCAATATGTTGGAAAAGGGGGCCGTAGGTTTCACTAGTCGCTTCTCTCATGAGTATAGCACACGGTGGGTGAACAAATTACTGTTGGGAAATTGATAGAAGATCAAATAATCATGACGATATCCAAGGCGATGATCATTATATAGGCATCACGTCCAAGATTAGTAGACCGAAACGATTCTGCATCTACTACTATTACTCCACACATCAACCGCTATCCAGCATGCATCTAGTGTATTAAGTTCATGGGAAAACGGAGTAATGCAATAAGAACGGTGACATGATGTAGACAAGATCTATTCATGTAGGAATAGACCCCATCTTGTTATCTTTAATAGCAACGATACATGCGTGCCTCGCTGCCCCTTTTGTCACTTGGAGAGGACACCGCAAGATCGAACCCATCACAAATCACCTCTTCCCATGGAAAGAAAAATCGATCTAGTTGGCCTAACTAAACCAAAGATTCGAAGAAGGAATACGAGGCTATAAGTAATCATGCATATAAGAAATCAAAGAAGACTCATAATATTCATGGATAGAAACTGATCATGAATTCAAAATTCATCAGATCCCAACAAACACACCGCCAAAGTTTACATCAAATAGATCTCCAAGAGACCATTGTATTGAGAATCAAAAGAGAGAGAGAGAGAGGAAGCCATCTAGCTACTGCCTACGGACCCATAGGTCTATGGTGGACTACTCACGCATCATCGGAGAGGCACCAATGAGGATGATGAACCCCTCCGTGATGGTGTTAGATTGGATCTCGCGCTTCTAGAACTTGCGGCGGCTGGATGTGTTTTTCGTCGACCCCTCTAGGGTTTCTGGAATATTTGGGAATTTATAGGCGTCAGAGGCGGTGGAGAGGGGTCCCAAGGAGGGCACAACCCATCAGGGCGCGCCCTGGTGGGTTGTGGTCTCCTCGACCCTCCCCTCTGGCACTTCTTTGGTCCACTGGATGTCTTCTGGCCCAAAACAAATCTCCAAAAAGTTTCGTCGCGATTGGACTCCGTTTGGTATTGATATTCTGCGAAGTAAAAACAAGCAAAAACAGCAACTGGCACTTTGGCACTATGTCAATAGGTTAGTCCCAAAAAATGATATAAAGTTGCTATAAAGTGATTGTAAAACATCCAAGAATGATAATATAACAGCATGGAACAAGCAAAAATTATAGATACGTTGGGGACTTATCAGCCCCCCTGCTACGGTGGCTGCCCTATTTCCTTTATACCGGCGCTGGTCCTCTTCCCCCGAAAATATCAGGCTGAAAGGGTTGCCACAAGCGCCAGTTTGAAGGGGGGCAGGACTGCAGCTTATCCTGACAGAAGTAGTCTTCGCCTGCAAAAGCCGCCCTTCGTGACGCGCTAGTGGGCTCGGGGATGACCTCCGTCCTGGCGAGCCCCTAGCCTTGGCCTTCTTACACCAAACAGGAGACCTTTGGGGTTGCTTTGGGAGTGGGCGAGTTGGCCCTGCTTCCTTAGCACAGAAGAGGAAAACCTCCTCATCCGTCCATGCTGGCACGACTCCAAATGCCGCTTGGCGTGGCGCGCGTCGCCCACGTGAAGGTGCAGAGCAGCAGGGCCCCGCTGAGCCACCCTTGATTAGTCTGCCCCGCGAGGCCCTCCGGGGGGTAGCCCCGAGAGACGACCTCGCGCGGGCGTCCTCGTGAGGCTCCCAGAGACGCCTTTCCCCGGATGCCTCGCGAGGCGAGGGCCATTGAGAGGGCCTCGCTCGTGAAGCCTATGGCGGGCCGTACTAGGCCTACGCCGTGCGTCATGTCTCAGGCCCCAGGCTAACGGGCCTGGGTACCCCCAGTCCCAGGAGCCTGAGAATAGCCCCTGGGCCCGCGCCGTGCGTGGTTCCGCCAGTTGGAGGGGCGAAATGACGCTGGCCCTAACCGCCTGCAGGCCAGGCACGACGCGTGGCGCACGATGCAGCGTGCGACGCCTCCACTTCCCCACGATGCCTCGACAACCGCCAGTGCTGACATAAAGGATGCGCGCGGCGCGTGGCAGTCATAGCTCTCCCTCGCACTGTCCCCATGCATCGAAGGCGAGGAGTTGCAGGCCGACTGTTCACTGAATGCTATATAAAGGCGGGGAAGGGTCCATCGCCTCACCTCCCGACTCTCACTCTCTGACTCTGCTTGCTGTTGTAGCAGCGATGGCGCCCGTGAGGAGGTTTTCCGCTGCTGAGAAAGGGAAGGCTGCGACAGAGGGGACGAAGGCGCTGACAACAGCGAGTGGGCGGGGCCGCCCCCGTACGCTCGCCACCGCGCCCGGGGCGCGCGGGTGCCCTCCACTGGTGTCTCAGGCCAGTTCGAGCCGCTGCGAAGGGGGCACGGCCAGCGGCCTCGGATGCGGGGGACGAGGTGGCCGCGGTCGTGGCAAGAGGAACGGCCCTTCCGCCCTTCCGCCCCGTTCGTGGAGCCACTCCGATGCCTGCGAGTTCATTGTGGGGATGGATGACAAACCCCTCATCTGGCTCTGGCTCCCGGACTCGTTTGCGAGAGAGATGGCGGAGCGTGCGCCCTTGGGCCTGTGGCTGCAACCAGACGGTTGTTGCAACGGGTCTTCTTGGGTGGCGATGGAATTCAACCCCCTCGGCTTCATGTTCTTGAAGCAGGGGCGGAAGTCGTTCGCCCTCGCTCGTGGCTTGAAGGAAGGGCATGTGCTTCATTTCAAGTTCGACAGGGCTTCCATGCTCTTTGTGAAGATCTTCGAGAAGGCCGGCGACTGCCTGGATTGCTGCATGAAGAGCGACACCGGCTCCTCCAGCGACGACGGCAGCAGCAGCTCCTCCACGGGGGAACCGGGAGCTTTGATGGCTGCAGCGATGGCTCTGGCGACACCCTGGGCATCCGCGTCAAGGAGGAAGATTCTGACTGAGCACGCACGGCGCCGGGGCTGGAGTCTTAGGAGCGGCGCTACTTGGGCCTAGCCCCTCTTATTTTGCGTTGTCTTATGTGGTGAACCATGCTGGCCCCGCGGGGGTGTGTAAGAAAAATTGTGGCCCTCATGCCTTAAATTCCATGTTGTTTCTGGTTGAGGATGCATTCGCCCTCGGTGATTCTCTTTTTGCTTGTTCCCTTTTTTGTACTTGCCTTAATGCTCCTGCGTCGCTGGAACCCAGCCCTCGAGCCTGACTCGGTCGTAGCTGGCACGTCGGGTTGCGACGCCCGGGACAAACCTCGGGGGGAGAGGCCCGGAGCCCATTAATAGCCCCCAGGGCGCGATGCTCGGGGAGTCCCTCTTGGCGCGTCAACGGACCGTGCGAGAGGAGAGCCTTCCGCCTTATTCTCTCTGAGTTTTACCTCTTTATCTAACTCTCCCCCTCGCGGTGGATCGACGCAAGCCTCGCGAGGGAAACAAGGGGGGTCATCGCCCTTCACGGAACACACCCTTGCAATTGGAACTAGGCGTCCATTTCAGGGGTCCCCTCGCGAAGCTCCAGGCCTTTCCCTTGCTTTCTTACGACCCTTGTATCGTCGGGGCCCGCGCTTGAGCGAGCCCCAGGCGCCAGGGAGTGGGGAGCTCCTGGAGCAGGTGGGGGCCCTTGAGGCGCGGTGCTCGGGGCCTCCGCCCTTGAGCCCTCGAGCACGAGGGGGCCTCGGCGCGGCGGTTCCTGAGGGGTTTTAGCACTTAGGCCTTTGCCTTGTCAAAACATTGTCATTTGCCGACCGCACCTCGAGAGGCCCTTCAGGCGATGCTCCCCGAGGGGAGCCCTTTGCAGAATGCTCCGTTTCGGACGCCGCGCGCCTGCCAGCTTGCGCTTGGGTGTCGCGTGAGGAGACCAATCACCCAGGGCTTTGGTGGGGCGATGTGTGCGGGGTTAGGCTCCTGAGCCAAGGCCTGTCCCTTGTGGCCAACCGAGCATGAGCACCGTACTCAGCCCCCGGTCACATGAGGCCCAAGGGGAGCTGGCAGGCATGCGCTGCGGAGGGAGGTTCATCGACTGCCGCGCTAGGCAGGATTTGCTCCAGGGGCGACATGGCCCATGGGAGCGTTCTTGGCTGACTTCTCCACCCGCGCGAAGTGTGGGACTTCCACCGGGGCATGGGCATGATCATAGCTTGATCGTTCCACCAGCGGGGAGCATGGGGATTCCACTTGGGCGTGGGCATAGTCGCGGTTTGACAGTTCGCCAGCGCGGAGAATGGGGCTTCCACTTGGGTGTGGGCATAGTCGCGGTTCGACAGTTCCGCCAGCGCAGAGCATGGGGCTTCCACTTGGGCGTGGGCATAGTCGCGGTTTGACCGTTCCGCCAGCGCGGAGCATGGGGCTTCCACTTGGACGTGGGTGGGAGTCCTCCTGAGGCCAAGGGGTGGCGCTCCGGGAGGCTCTGGGGCGTGTACAACCCCAACCTCATTCTTACGTGAGAGGGTCATGGGCAGCGTTAAAAGGAGGGGTCGGGAGCTTCGACCGCAGGGCCCAGGGGGGGCCCTTCTATATACCCCAGGTGGTTTATGCCTGGCTTTTGACGCGGCTGCGCGTTCTCGTACCCCGCAATATGGGTGAGATGCGTGTCGGGCGGCCACCGAGGTGTGGCGCCCGAGGCGGCGAAGCACCTAACCAGCGGCGACATGAGCCGAACCACACCCCCACCTGTTCACCCGCGAGTGTTCCATGGAAGGGCGAGACACCAAGGACCCTGGTGAGGTGACGTGCACGGGGGGCCAGCCCGTGAGCCAGAGCTCGATCGCTTAGATTTCTCGACGCTTCCGGGACGGACCCAAGCACAGACGCCGTGTCTAGCCCTCGGTCATGGGACTGTCGGTGGGGGGGTAGTTGCGAGGGCGCAGTGATTCTAGATGGCGGCGAGGCATTGAAACTCAGGGTTTAAGCAAACAACATAAACTCAATGAAAGTTAACCGGGTTCATTACATAACGAAGAAGTACCAGCTTGAGGGTAATGCAGCAAGTGGGGGGGCGCGCGCTTAATTCGAAACGAACCAAAAAGTCACCTGGCGCTCATGCCCCCGTGGGAGCATGGGACTGCTTGACGGAGCATGTCGCGGAGGTTCTTCAGGAGCGCCAGGGGCCTCACGGGATCTAGTCACACCTCTGCCTGAGGAGCAAGATGTACTCGCGTAGGGTCTCCCCGGGAAGGTGCCTCACACGCCGCGGGCCATGGTTGGAGAGGGGGGCGCCGGAGTTGGGGCGACTGCGCGTGCCCTTGAAGTTGGCGACGAACAGCTCACAGAACTAGCTCCACGAAAAGACTGATTCCTTGGGCAGGCTCACGAGCCACGAGCGCACGCCATCTTTGAGGGCCATGGGGAACAAGTTTGCCATGACCTTGTTATCGCCGTTCGCTGTCTTGATACCCAACACGTAGAGCCGGAGAAACTCCACGGGGTCGGGGGCGCCGTCATAGCGCAGGGGTAGCTCAAGTTCGAACTTGTCGGGCCAAACCACTTGGCGCAGCTCGCGAGTGAAGGCTCGGTAGCACACGTTGCTCGAGGGAACACCACGCGTGGGGGCAGCCTGGTTCTGGCGCCCGGCCGCCGCTACATCTCGGATGACCTGGTCCTGGTGATGGCGCTGCGGCTCTTGCTCGATGGAGCCTAGAATGGGCAGCGACCACTGTTTCCTTGGGGGCGAGGCTTCACGATGCCCGACACCTCCTTCGTCATCTGAGTACCCAATTGCGGCCGCTTGATAAGCGTGCTCGAGGGAACATGCCGCATCCTTGTTGTCACAGGTGACAGTTATGACGCCGCTACAGCTAGGCATCTTGAGGATGTTGTAGCCATAGTGGACTACCACCATGAACTTGGCCAATGCCGGGTATCCTAGGATTGCATTGTACGGGAGGCAGATGTGCGCCACGTCAAAGTCGATGAGTTCGATGCAGTAGTTGTCGCGCTTGCCGAAGGTGACGGGGAGGCGGACCTACCCCAGGGGGACAACACGGCCTCCCGTCACCCCAGAGAATGTTCTAGTTAGCGTCAGCTGGTCGTGGAGCACCTGGAGCGTCTCGAAGGTCTCGATGGAGAGCACATTGAGTCCGGCGCCCCCGTCGATGAGAGTCTTGGTGACCAAGATGTTTCTGATGATCGGGGTGCACAACATGGGGAGTGCGCCCGCGGCTGCCACAGATTTGACGTCGTCCTTGGAGTCGAAGGAAATGGCATATTGCGACCACTTGAGGGACCTCACGGCCTCCGGCTTCGGGAGGACGTCGTTCACCCCGCGGGGAAGCTGTTTAAGCAGGTGACCCGGCAGTGGTGCGTAGGCAACGCCGAGGATACATGCCACCGCGCGAGACCCCTGGTGGCCCCCGGCTTCATCGCCTGGATGGCCACTGCTGCTCCTCTTGGGCAGCGGCAGTCGATGCAGAAGAGCGACATTGCCCTGGGGGCGCGCCTCGCGAGGCTGACTGCGTCGGGGAGCTCTCACGAGGCCTGTTGCGCCCATTGTCCCCACGGGGTCGCCCGCGCTCGTCCTGTGTCAGAGCCGTAGTTTCACTATGCTTGCAAATGCATTCATGCATGCATTTTTTTTTGAAAATGAAATGAGGATTGATCAAGGCTCACCATTCAAATTATTGTCAAAAAACAATATAAAAATTGCTTCCAAAAGGATCCAAGAAAATGTTCCTAATACTCTAATAAAATATTGGACTGAGGTAAAAATGCCACCCACTATTTTCGAATCACCGAAACATTTTATTTTGGGCTTTTGAATTAATCAAACACGTATTTGCAATGGAATTATATTTACTATATATATTGTCGGCGTTCTGGGAACGGGGGTACCCAGACCTGCCTGCCTGCGGCCCAGGGCATGGCCCACCTCACGAGCCAAGCATGGCCCAGCGCAGCCCCACTCGAGACAAGGCCCTCGCGAGGACCCGAGCTCGCGAGGGAGGCAGCACCAAGACCAGTGAAGGATGGGCCTCCTCAGGCCCTCTCCGGAGCGGCGGAGATCTCTATGCAGAACCCGGCCTCAGGAGTCAAGGATGACGCAAGGAAGGACAGGCGGGCGCCAGCGTGCCAGGCGGTGCAGTTTCCCCTTTGGTGCAAAGGGGGCAAGGACGTACGCGGGTTCCCAAAGCGCCCACCAAAGGTTTCCATTCCGGTGCAACAAGACCACGACCACGAGCCCAGCAGGACGAATGCCATCGCCGAGCCCACCTCTGCATCATCGACAGCTACTTTGCAGGCGAAGACCACCTTTGGACAGGGCGAGGATGTAATCCTGTCCCCCTTCGAATTTGGCCATTGTGGGATCCCTTCCCGCCATTGCGATAAGGGAAGAGGACCCAGACCGCTGCTATAAGTAGAGGATAGGCTGCACCATAGAGAGGGGGAGAAACGGAGAGAGGGAAAAAGGAGGAACAACAGACAAGGCAGAGAGCCAAGAACACCACTCGAGCGCCCCCACGAGGCTCCTCACCACTGTACTAGTTCATCCACCACACCTCCCCGTGAGGCAATCCACCAAAGCAGGAGTAGGGTATTATGCTTCGCAGCGGCCCGAACCTGGGTAAATGACCGTGTGCATCTTCTTCCTCATCATCGTGCGAGTTCATCATCCTAACCATCGCGTAGTGAGCTAGGTAGGGCAAGGCTGCGGGGGATCTTTGCACACGCCCCTGTGTTCGAACCTTGAGGGTTTTGCGGAGCCCGAAATCCGACATTTGGCGCGCAAGGTAGGGGGCGTGTCGAAATCTTCCTCGAAGCCTCGCTCTTCCCTCGCCGCGCTGCTCCGATGGCCAGCGCCCGACAAGCTTCCTCCGTCCATGGCGGATCCGTCTTCACTAACCCCACCGCTGCAGACCAAGACCCACGCCCCAGCGGCACGACGCTGGGCAGTCAGTATCAAGCCGCCAGTGTCGTCTCTACCGTCATCGCCCCTTGCGCCACCCAAGCGCACGGCGGACGAGCGGCGCCCCCGGCACCGACATCGCGCTGCACCTACGTGGGAGACCTCGACGCGCACGACGCGTTGCTGATGGCAAGCGAGATGCTTGGCCACCGTCCGACGCACGGGGGCTTCAACGCATGGGCCGACCACATCGCTGAGCTGGTCGTCGTTGCACGGAGGGCTATGGCCCCCCGTTCTTCTTCACAACCACAGGCATCAGGCGCCGGGGACTCGCTCGCCGCACCTGTCGCCCCGCCCGCCGGCGGCGTGCCCCCTCGGGCCCCGGACGAACCTGAGCAAGGCCCGCCGCACACCGTGTTCCTTCTCCTCTGAATTCCAGTCACTGGTTTCGGGGTGCCGCCCGGCCCCGACGATGGAGCACATGGAGGAAACAACAGGGCGCCCCGCACGCGCACCGACTCGCACTCTCGTACCCCTGCGGATCGTCAACAACCTGGGCTGACCAAGCAGGAGCGCGCCAACCTGCACAGAGAGGAGGCGGCTCAGGCGTCAGGACAAGCAAGCAACCATAGCGAATGCGCATCGGATCACCAAGGGAACAATCCACATGAAGAAATGCGCGGCCCACCCAACGGCGGTGGCAGAGGTAAGCAACTTCGGGCTGAGGCTCGCCGCAGGAGGGTCTGCGGGCTGCGCGCTCAGGGCGGTGCCCTGCTCCCGCCCGGAGGGGCCGTCCCCAGTGCCCCCCCGGACGGCTCAGAAGGAGAACAGGGTCCTTACGTAGAGCCCTATGTACCAAGCTACGTCGTACCTCCGGACGGTGAGATGGAACAGGCGCCTGCCGCAGGCGCCGGCACCCCCAGGAGTAGGGGGTACCTTGGGCGTCCTCCCCGAGCCCGGCCTGGGGGCTTCCGTCGATGGAGCACCTGGTCTGGACAACGCGAGCGGGAGCAAGGGGGAGGACGCCCCCGGGTCTGCGTGGCACGGCGCAAGCCGTCGCCCTCGCGAGCAAGGAACACCGAGCCAAGCCCCGAGGCCTCAGGAGTAACGACCTGGGGGGGAGCAGCAAGGCACAAGTAGCGCGGGCCACCCGCGGCAACTGGAGCGCCGACGCAGCACCGGGAGGCTGGGCCTCGGGGGCTCCGCCCACGGCCCGACGCGCCATCTCGGAGCCTCCGGGGGTTGGCCCTCCCGAGGTAGGAAAAGAATTTTTGTTTGGGGGGAGCCGCTTGAGCATCAAGGGGGGCTCCTGAGCAACGCGCCTCAGGAGCCTTACCGGTCATATAGTCACTCGCCCCTTGATGTCATCTTGGTGATCCGGTCGGCATTGAGGGTGTCGAGGCCTCACCTCGTAGTTGCGTCCTGGTGATCCAGACGTACATTACGGTGGCGAGGAATGTGCGGGACTGGGACCTGCCGACGTAGAGCTGCTTGCGCGTCAAAGGGGGCTCCTGAGCAACGCGCCTCAGGAGCCTTACCGGTCGTATAGCCACTCGCCCCTCGATGTCGTCCTGGCGATCCGGTCGGCATCGAGGGTGTCGAGGCCTCACCCAGTAGTTCCGTCCTGGTAATCCGGACGCCGCTTACGGTGGTCGAGGAATGTGCGGGACTGGGGCCTGCAGACGTAGAGTGCCGAAAGGGCTCCCAACCCGCCTTGCTCGTGAGAAGAAGAAGCCCCCTGGGACCCCCAGGTCCCTCAAGACACTGTCCGGCCAGCACCACGACACCTCGCAAGGCGGCTTCATCGACAAAACACCTCTATGACTGTGTCGGGTGCATTGTGCTCATGTTTGGGCCGCGGGAGCGCAATCCCGTGGCTACGCGGGGAACAATGCGTTCGGGTTTGGGTCATAGAGGCGCGCAACCGAGCAGAAATGCACAGGATGGTTCTTGACGGAGTTGGGAGCAACCGGGCTGTGCGCCCGGGGGCTTGCCCAACTATCTACGGCTGTGACACTCTCACGTAATAATGAGTGGGCTGTATACGCCCGGAGCCCCCCAAGGATGCGGAGGGGTTCCTTCACACGCAATGTGGAAGCCCCATGCTCCGCGCTGGCGGACAACACTACCCACCAATGGCTATGCCCACGCAACGTGGATGCCCTACGCTCAGCGCTAGGGGAAGATGAAGACGAAGACTAGCCTAGGTGCCGGACGCGGCAAGTGCTTGCTTCTTTTTGGTGTTCGTATTGCCACCTTTTTGGAATGAAGTTTGAGGATTTCGGAAATCTATTTTTTTTAAAAAGAAAAAGGGGCGGGGACTTTTCTCTCATCGTTTTCTCGTTTTCCGGTCTTGGAGTCTCTTTCTCTGAATTGGTGTTTCGCAAGAGCCCGTGTGCTCCGGCCCTCCCCGAGGCGCCTCGGAGCTGGATAGCAAGGCCCTGTCGCCTCAGGGACTTGCATCTTTAGGCGGTCGACCCCCACTCGGGGGCTTCGACCACAGCGCGGCACCGCAACATGGAGCCTCGGGAGGCCCCAGTGCCTCCTGAGGCAGCAACCGGCAGGACGGAATGGGGGTCGCTCGAGCATCAAGGGGGGCTCCTGAGCAGCGTGCCTCAGGAGCCTTACCGGTCATATAGCTACTCTCCCCTTGATGTCGTCCAGTCGATCCGGACGGCGTCAAGGGTGTCAAGGCCTCACCCCGTAGTCGTGTCCTGGTGATCCAGACGTCGCTTACGGGGACAAGGAAATGTGCGGGACTAGGACCTACCGACGTAGAGCTGCTTGAGCGTCAAAGGGGGCTCCTGAGCAGCGCGCCTCAGGAGCCTTACCGGTCATATAGCCACTCACCCCTTGATGTCGTCCTGGTGATCCGGTCGGCATCAAGGGTGTCGAGGCCTCACCTCGTAGTTGCGTCCTGGTGATCCGGACATACATTACGGTGGTCGAGAAATGTGCGGGACTGGGAACTGCAGACGCAGAGTGCCAAAAGGGCCCCCAAACTGTCCCACAAACAAGGAGGAAGCGTCCCAGGTGGAATCGCGGGCTATCTGGACAACCCGGCCGCGCCTCGCGACGCACGAGACCGTCACCGCCCTACAAGCTAAGTACACTGCCGAACCAAGCAAGAGCCTCCTGATCTAATGACGACCCGAGGACGGGATAAGGGTTGTGCGAACTAATGTGAGGATGCAGGTACTGCGGGCCACCACGCACGGCTATCGAGACCCCTGAGGCCTGAGGCGCCAGGAAAAACGGCGCGAGGGGAGGGACCCCGCCACGACAAGCAGCAAGGCCACGAATCCGGGGAGTGGCGGCCACGAGCTTCCCCTCATGAGAGAGAGCCTCGCGAGGGCCCCGCCGGCCGTCATCACCGGGCCGCATCGGCATCGGCGCCAAGCCCCGCGCAAAGAAACTAACTCATGGCACGGCAAGCAGGCGACCAGCGATTTAAGAAAAGGAAGGACGCAGACAAAGGTAATACACAAAAGACTAACGCCCACAAGGGCCCAGTTCTTCTTAAAATATTGCGGGTACCAGGAGAGGAAGACATGGGATGCCTAGAGGGAGGAGTCGTTGTCGCCGCCCGCGCCAACGGCCGCCTCGGCGTCGGAATCGTCCTCCCCGCTGGAGGCGGGCACCTGGATGAACCGCTCCACCAGGGACTCCACGTGCGGCCGCACCTCATCCCGGAGGGGCCTCTGGAGCACGTCAGGCACCCTCTCCTCGACGCGTCGGAGGTCAAGCTTCGGGACATGGCGGCGCAGGTTGGAGAAGACGCACGTCGAGGCAAGGTCAAGGATGGTCACGCGCGACGGACTTGTTGTCCGCGTTCACGCGGGAAACGCCGGTCTCCAGCGCCTCCACCACCCTCCGAAAGAAGTCAAGATAGCCCCCGTCGCCGTGCGTGCACGGCAGCGCGGGGCTTCCCCAACGAACCGGCTCACCGCGCCGGCCGCGTGAAGGGCGATGTCAAGATACTGCTTGGCGCGCTGGGACTCCAGCATATTGGCATGCGCCGCCTCGTCCTGGGCGGCCCGCACGGCGTCGGCTGCCTCCTTAGCCTGGGCCTGGAGGGATGCCAGCTCCACCCTGGCCTCCGCTTCGCACCTGAGGGCGGCTGGGAAGGCGGCCTCGGCGGTCGTCAGCTAGCCCACAGGCGTTTGGGGCCCGCGGCGCTTCAGGCCGTCCTCAAGGGCTTCGCCCGGAAGCTAGCTCGAGCGCGCCTTGGGCCTGGGGGCTATTGTCGGCGTTCTGGGAACGGGGGTACCCAGACCTGCCTGCCTGCGGCCCAGGGCAAGGCCCACCTCACGAGCCAAGCATGGCCCAGCGCAGCCCCACTCGAGACAAGGCCCTCGCGAGGACCCGAGCTCGCGAGGGAGGCAGCAGCAAGACCAGCGAAGGATGGACCTCCTACGGCCCTCTCCGAAGCGGCGGAGATCTCTATGCAGAACCCGGCCTCAGGAGTCAAGGATGACGCAAGGAAGGACAAGCGGGGGCCAGCGCGCCAAGCGGTGCAGTTTCCCCTTTGGTGCAAAGGGGGCAAGGACGTACGCGGGTTCCCAAAGCGCCCACCAAAGGTTTCCATTCCGGTGCAACAAGACCACGACCACGAGCCCAGCAGGATGGGTGTCATCACCGAGCCCACCTCTGCATCATCAACAGCTACTTTGCAGGTGAAGACCACCTTTGGACAGGGCGAGGATGTACTCCTGTACCCCTTCGAATTTGGCCGTTGTGGGATCCCTTCCCGCCATTGCGATAAGGGAAGAGGACCCAGGCCGCTGCTATAAGTAGAGGATAGGCTGCACCGTAGAGAGGGGGAGAAACGGAGAGAGGGAAAAAGGAGGAACAACAGACAAGGCAGAGAGCCAAGAACACCACTCGAGCGCCCTCACGAGGCTCCTCACCACTGTACTAGTTCATCCACCACACCTCCCCGTGAGGCAATCCACCAAAGCAGGAGTAGGGTATTACGCTTTGCAGCGGCCCGAACCTAGGTAAATGACCATGTGTATCTTCTTCCTCGTTATCGTGCGAGTTCATCATCCTAACCATCGCGTAGTGAGCTAGGTAGGGCGAGGCTACAGGGGATCTTCGCACACTCCCCTATGTTCGAACCTTGAGGGTTTTGCGGAGCCCGAAATCTGGCATATATAATATAGTTCCCTTTGTTCTGAAAATTATTATGTGACACTGGATAAATCCACTTGTCCACATATATATTTTTCAGGATTTACTAAAATGGTTTGATATATTTTTGCAAACCAAAACAAATTGAAAGAAATACAAAAGAGAAAAAAAATAAAGAAAAAGGCCTACCTGACCACTTACCTGGCGGCCCAGTTGGTCTGGCCAGCCCACCAGGGGCTAGACCGTCTTCTTCCTCCTGCCAGGAGGATAGGCAGAGCCGTGGCGAGCTCGTCGACGACGCCTCGCCACCTTCTGCTTGCCGCCGAGCACCCAGACGTGAGTATAGACCCCAAAGTCTCGTCTGGATCGAGCCAATGCCCAGCCATTCGCCCCTCGCTCTCTCCCTCTCCCTCTGCTCCTTCTTCCTCAGAACCGAGCACTCCGACGCGCATCACTGCGGCCACCGTCGCTGCTCCGCCTCCCTGAGCTGCCCAATGCCTCCGCCACCTCGAGATGCTCCTCCCTGCCAACAAATTTGAGCCGCGGAACCCCGAAGACAACGACCGCGAGCTTCTTCCCCAACCACGGTCGCGGGACGCCGTAACCAAATTCGCCGGCCAGAGAGCGCCTCTGACCTTGCCGTCACCTCCAGTGCAACCGCGGTGAGCTAATGATTGCCTTCCCCCTAACAACGCCGTCAATCTCAACCACTAGCCGTGGTTTCTACCATGGACGGGAGCTCGCTGCTGCCGCCGTGTATCTTGCCGTCGTTCTAGCCCTCACCTGACCCAACAGAGCACGTATTCGTGCTCCTGCGGCCCCGTAGGTGCCGCCTAGCTGCTCAGTTCACATGTTTTCGCGTTGTAACCGCAAACTTGTAGATGACCGAGCTCCGGCCTCCGCCAAGAGTTTGCCGCCGTCGAGCTCCGGCAACCCCGTGCCCTCCTGACCCCTCCGTTGGATGCGCGCGAGCTAGGGCTATCCCCTGGTGCTATCCGCGCGTCGAACCGACGCCCTTAGCAAATTCCGGCGAGCCTCCGCCGCTGATTTGGTCGCCGCCGGCCCAACTCCGGTGGACGCCGATGTGGCATGGACATTAAGTCCTAATGACACCGCTAACTAAACCCACAGCCACTGACAGCGGGTCCCAGCAGCGGGTCAAACCCTGGTCAGCACGGGATTAGCCCCTGGGTCACTGACCAGTGGACCCCACTGGTCAGGTTTGACCTGGACCAGGCGCGTTTGACTTCCTGACGCAAGCATGACCTCAGGCTAATGCAATTAGTATTTTTTCTGTTATAAAATAAATCCAGAAAATAGGTTAAGCTTTGAAAATTCATAGAAATTCAACCCTAGCTCCAAATGAAATAATGTATATATGAAAAATTATCAGAAAAATACAAGGAATCTTTTGGTGGCATTTTCATGCATGGTTGAACAACTTATACACACTGGTTAGGGCAATTTCATTAAAGGCATTAAAATCTTAAAAGTGGAGTTGGAATTGATCTATATTGATTTAATGCACTCCATTTAACTTGTGATAACTTGCATTAGACAAAACCAGCAACTTGTGAGCATGACATGATCATGCATCATTGTGAAGCATTTGTCGTGCTTAATTTGTACCTTGTTTTTTTCTTGTCGATAGACTTGTGAGACGTAGTTATCGACGACATCGAAGAACAGCTGAGTTCTTTCGATAAACAGGCAAGCAACCCCCCTTGAGCATTTTGATATAATCCCACTCTCTCTCGCTCTTCCTCTCATTTCAATGCATTAGGACAAACATTTCAACTATTACTTGTGTTCCGGTAGTTGAACCCATTCCTTTGCATGACCTGTCATTGTCACAGTAAATAGATAAACCAAGCAACCTAGCATACCTGGTAGATGCTTGAGCCATGTTGTGCTATAACCCTGCTATGCTTGCTATGCTTAGAGTTGTGTCAGGTCTGATTCATCGAGGTGATGAACCGGAGTGAAATGGATGTGTCCTGATGATGAGGGTCAAGTGTTGAACTTGTTTTGGTAAAGGTAGCGATGAGAGGCCATGTAGGAGTACATGGTGGGTTGTTTTATTGAGACCACTCATAGGAATTGAGTTTCGTGTTTGCGTTCCAAGACTAGCTACTACCGCACATTGGGCTCCGGTAACTCGAGCTCTCTCATCCTATTAACCTACCCTGTTCTCTGCGCAGGAGTGACACTAGTTCGAAACGTTGATAGGATGTGGCCGGGCCTGCAAAGTGAATGAACGGCCCAACCGGGACCGGCTTGGGGCCCCACACACAACTTCTAAGTCCGAATCATGAAACACGGCCGAATTCTCGATTGTGGTAACCAACTCAGTTAGGCGACTGCCTTGGGCTAGAGTCATTGTAAGTTAACGTCCGTGGCCGACTCCCTCGCTGGGCTTCCGCTTGAAGGTTGCCGAGGTGCCTTTTTACGTGCACATGGCGATAAGTGGCGGGAGCATGTGTGACGAAGTACACCCCTACAAGGTAAACTATCTATTCGAATAGCTGCGTCCGCGGAGATGGACTACTTGGAGACTTGCATTATCCATAGATCACTTTAAATGGATACTCTAAAATGCTCCATATAAGTGTGATTACTATGGATGGCTTCTCGTGGGGAGACGAGAGAGGATCCATAGTGGTGTATTGATGTGGTGGATATGTGGACTCGTGTGTGCTCTCTTGTAGGGAGACGGGAGGGAAATGATCCATCCGATACTTTATTGTAGATCAGTTTAGCCAAAGGTCAAAGCTGGCATTTTTGCAGTAAACCCCACAAACCCGTTGATTGATACATGAAGCGGGAGTAGTTAGTTCTGATGTAAGACTTGCTGAGTACCTTCATACTCACTCTTGCTTATTTACATTTTTGCAGCGATAGACGTTGTTCACTTTATGTTTCTTCTTGACGTTGACATTAACGGAATAGCTTGGGAACCCACACAGGAGTCTGGCTCCTTTGGTGGGGTCATTGTAGCTTTTCAGGCTCTTCCAGCCACTTTCAGTAGATGTCTGTACTCAGACATGTAACTTCCGCTTGTTGTTTGTATGCTCTGAATGAAGGGTCATGTGACCCCCCTGCTTGTAACATTATACTATGTTGGCTCTTCGGAGCCTACTAAATAAATGTTATGTTGTAGAGTTTTGTTGTGATGCCATGTTGTATCTACGCATATCGTGCATAATGCGTGTTTGGTTGAAATGCATTGGTATGTGTGGGATTCGACACCTAGCTGTATACCTTTAGTAGCCTTCTTTACGTGGAAATGCCTCTTTGTGCTTCCACTGAGCCTTGGTAGCTTGCTACTGCTCCGAACACATTGATTGACCGGCGTGTATCCTTCTTTGCCGCTATGTCTGTCCCTACAGGGAAATGTCACGCGGTGTAATGGAGTCCTTGTAGCTTGCTACGACTCGTCTACACACACTGATGACCGACAGCTGCATTGTTGGGTTACGTATGCATGTCCCTGTATGGTTGTGCCACTTGTGTCTATAACTAGTCATGTCAACCCGGGTTCTCTGACATATGATTACTAGCGTCATATTCATATACGTGAGCCAAAAGACGCAAACGGTCCCGGCAAAGGTAAGGTGGCAGCCATGGGGATTACCGTGCGTGAGGCCGCAAAGTGATATGATGTGTTACATGCTAGATTCGTATGGCTTAGGATCGGGGTCCCAACATCCTGGTTGCATGCGCCATTGCTCCGGTCGCTTCCGTAGCTGGCGCCGCGCCCGCAGCGACCCGAACGCTGGTTGGCGCGCTCGCCGCAATGGGGCTTGAGTGCCCGACAATCCTCGGTATTGTGGGTGCGCACGTTATGATAAGCGCAGAACGGGACGTGGGGGAGCTCACGCGGGTATGCGTCGCGCCCGGGCTTGTCCGGGCTGCTCCCGCGCGCCGTGTTCCCAGTGTGAGGCGACGAAAGGCGGAGCTGGAGTGAGGAGGGGGCAGGACCCCTCCGGCGGCGGCGACGAGCTCGGCGATGTGGTTCAGCCAGGCGTCGTGACCACCATCCGTCGGGCATTGCGAAGCAGTTAGCCCGCCATGAGTAGCGCGTCCTACGCGTTCAGATCCCCAAAGTGGGCACGAGGGAAAGGAACCGTAGCGACACGGCCACCTCACCGCACGGGAGGGCGCAAGGAGTCTTTTTGCTCGCGGGCAGTAGGGTTGATGATGGCGGCAGCTGCGGCGCTAGCAGGGCGGTGACGGCCGCTCGCTAGCTAGCGCCTGTGCCCGCTGGGCGAGGTTCAGCCATGAGGTTGGCAAGGATGAAGCCGAACGGAGCTAGAGAATACCACCGCACCCCTACCTGGCGCGCCAAATGTCAGAATCGGGGCTCCGGGCACCCAAAGAGGATCAAACTCTGGGGTGCACTAGTTCTCACGCCCTACTCTCCCTCGCTAACGTACGGCGATGCTCCGGCGTGCTTGAGCTTGGGGGAAGAACAAAGAACACGGTTGTTTACCCTACTCCTCCTTGTCTGGGTTTCTTGGGGATGAAAGTGAATACTAAGGGGGTCCCCGTGCTACGGTGGCTGCCCTGTTTCCTTTATACCGGCTCTGGTCCTCCTCCCCCAAAAATATCAGGCGGGAAGGTGTGGGGAACCCGACTCATAAGTCGAGATCACCGAATGTACGTGCACAATGATCCCAGAGATCAATGCTCACTGAACACACAGAAACTGAATAACTAGAGTCTTACATCCATTACGTTCTGTTTTATTCTAATATGGC
Source organism: Elymus sibiricus (assembly GCA_039707655.1). Lineage (NCBI taxonomy): Eukaryota > Viridiplantae > Streptophyta > Magnoliopsida > Poales > Poaceae > Elymus > Elymus sibiricus. The sequence goes on along the minus strand of CM077667.1, from coordinate 194,569,503 downwards.
CTTTATGGCAAAGCCTTCAAAAACTCACAGTGGAAATCTTCAATGATAGCGTCAACCCATGCCATCTGCCTTAACCCTACATGCATTCTGACTGGGAAGCGTCCTAGCTCGCATGTTCATCACCAACGAAATCTTCACCACATTCCTGCTCTTCCATGCCTGGCCAATTAAATAACCAGTGGCAAGCCAATGAGTACTTTGAATGTACTCGCAAGCAACCCATGTTTGGAACAAGGTTTAACGGAAGCATGATATAGCACTAAATAGGTATCTTTGCGAAAAGCTAATTTTTATGCGATGATATGTCCTATCAACATGTAGAAGCATGCATGATGAGGTTCCGAGTAACCATATGAACGAGTTATAGATATCAATATAAACAAGGTTTGAACATCTCATGTTCAATCATCACGTCGAGTCATCCGACTCAACCCAAGTAATCCTTTCTCACACACACCCAGTTTTGTGAAAACATATGGACGTAGCCCAAGAGCGGTCATCCAACTGTCCTTGACCGTGGACATGGCTATTCGAATAGTTTTACACTCTGTAGATGTTGTACACTTTACCCACAAGACTCGGGGAACTTCCGCGTCAAGCCACGACTCGCAGTATATCACATACCTGAGGTAAGCACCCGAACAATGCCTTTCTCCTGACGATACTAGGCAAAGAGTCCACTCGTTGGCACACAGCCCGCATTATGTACATCACAAGTATCATCCATGAAGGGACCAATGGTGTGCCCGGTGTCTGTAAAAACAGCCCATGATCGTCCTTTTCGACACGACCCCGTATCGAGAGTGACCACGTCAATCCCACCACTAGTAATGTGGGCTCTCTGCTAGTACCGACCAAGGTAATTAACAAAGCCCCATCCCATAAGGGGTATCATGGTTGTACATGTAAGGTTGGAGTAACGGTCGCAACTTAAACCAATCCGTTTTCGAAAGCAACACACTCACTTGCCTTGGTACACCACTTGTTTATGAAGTGGTTACCTAGCTCAACATCTCCCGTGGGCATTAGTGTCACCCAACGGGGTTTTCAAAAAGTCTTTGAAAGTACTTTTGTTTCCATCACCATGCATATCCCCGTCCCACTTTGCGTAGCACTACTGAGCATCCTACCTATTTTAGCAACCTAACTACTCCCACCCGCATAGCCATCATAAGGAGGTATGGCCATGCACGATGCAAGTATCAATGAGAAAGTAACGAGGCATCCACCAAAGTCGCCACCACATCATCATGATCAATTCATCGAAACATAAGGTGCTATATGACATGCATGAAAAAGTTTCTTAGGCATGGTCAAGGGGATGCTTGCCTGGCTCAGCAAAGTCTTCAAGGTCTTCACGAGCTTCTCATCCAACTCCGAGCACTCCGTCTACTTCGTCAACTACCATTGGAAACAACCATAATAAGCAACACAACAAGGAGGGAAAAATAAAAATGCTCTATAAATAATAATTTTATTTTTCTTGGACAACTCTGGTGATAAGAAAAATACCTAAGGTGGCTCTACTGGACTTGGATCAATGAGGCTTTTTGAATGGTGGAAATGGAGGAAATGATGATCCCATAAGAAGTCTATAGAAAACATTTTTATAAAAACGAGTGAATGCACCTACTAAATAGGGCATGATTTTAGAAACATTTAGGAAGTGGTTTCACTGGATTAGGAGTTGGGACGATTTTACTATGAGTTTTCTAAGATGTAAATAATGAAAAGGGGAGCTATTTATTTGGTACAACAGAGACTAGGCATGGAAAAATTGTTAACCATGACTGGATTAACAGGGCATGCTATTTAGAGCACCTAGAAATTGGAAACACTCCATTTGGAGTTATATTAATTGCTCTAGAGATTTTACAAGGTGGCTTCTAGTGGTTCAAATTTGAATTCAAATTGGAACAGTACAGAAACTGGTGGTGGAAAAATATGACAGTTCTAGCAAATAATAGGCAGCACTTTTAGGAAAATACAGAAACTTGAATCATGGCATTTGGAGTTATATTCAATTTTGTGAAATTTTTGGAAGTTTCTTGAAAAAGAAAAAGAAAAAGGGATACTGTGCACATAGGCCAGAAGGGTGCCAGCAGAGCCGGCCCAGGAAGAAATCAGCCCCGTGCACTGCACAGCGCTGCGGCCACGTCGAAGATGTAATCCGGGAATACGCCACCGCTCGAAGCGGTACCTGCCGCCCGCGGGCATTTGAACCTGACAACTGGGCCCCAGTGGTCAGTGAGAGGTGGGAGGGAGGAGAGAATGACAAGCGGGACCGCTTGTCATCTCCTTCCTCGCGACGGGGGAGGCAGAGGGGCTCACCGTGGGCGCTTCTGGGGACGGCGAGGCGAACTGGCGGCACCGTCGTGATCGGGGGTGCTGCAGGTCGGGGGTTCCCGGAGTTGGTCGCTGGGGATGCCTGTGTTGCCGGCAGCGATGATGCAGGGCGGCGGTGCTTTGGACCGAGCTCGATCGCGTCGCCCTGAGCTGCAATTGAAGCGGGAAAGAGGGGGGATGGGGTCCGGGAGCTGAGGAGGTTCCAGAGGAGGAAGAACGAGGGTCAGGGAAGCCTTGTACCGTCAGATTGTCGCTGACCCGAGACGGTGGATCTCGAGCTCGAACTGGAGCTTGGGTGCTCCAGAGGGTGCTGGGATGGTGCAGGGGCACGATTAGTACAAGGAGGGAGCGAGAGGAGAGCAGAGAGGGGCTCGGGATGGCCTTTTATAGGCGAACCGCAGAGGCGGCGTGCGGCGTGCGCGGGAGAGCTCGGGGCCGAGCCCTCGGACTGCTGCGGCTGGGAATGATGGCGCGGACGTGGCTAGGGGACCGCAGGGGATGCTGTGGAGGTAGAAGACAAGAGGTGGGGCTCAGGGTGCCGCGCGTGCGAGCTCAGCCATTGGGGCTCTCGGGCGGTGCCGCGCGCACGCGAGAGGGAGCAGCAGGAGGGAGAGATAGGAGGGGGACAGGGCCATGGCGTGTCCCGGACGTCGAGGTGCCTCGATTAGGGCACGGGGGAGACCCGAGGTGGTCACAGGCGTGGCATCAATGCTCGGGTGTGCTGCAGCGCGCTCTAGAGCGTGCTTTTGGCTGGCATGGGCGCATCTGCACGCGCTCTGGCATGGCCACTTGTGTCCACCAGCTTCAAAAGGAATAAAATAGGAGGGAGGGATCACTGGATGCTCTGGAAACGGCCATGAGTGAGAGAGAGCAGAGAGAGAGGTGGAAATGGAGCTGTCCAGAGAAGGGGAGAGGGTTCTTCACCCATGCAATCATGGAGCTAGCCGTTGGGGGTTGCTACTGGAGATGTTGTGGGTCTTGGTGGAGCTGTGGTAAAAATTGGAGGTGAAGGAGAATAGAGAAAAAGGTCAAAACTGAAGTTTTACCAAATCACCAGAAGGTGTTTGATGCTGGTTTGTGCTAGTAAAATTATTACACTTGTCATCAGATTTACCAGGATCAAACGGTGGGTAAAAATAGGGCTGTTCACCAAGTTTGAGCTTATTTGAGGGAAGTTGCTAATGCAAACTTTATAAACCCTAGAAATAGGCAGAAGTAGTTTTGTTCAGATCTACCTAAGATAACTTCCTCTCCCTAATGGACCACTTGGTTTGGTGTCATCATTAGTCTATTAGAGCATGCCCAAAAAGTTTGGGATCAAATGGGGAGACTTGACAATGCAACACTACCGAATTCTAGAAATCAGCAGAAATGGGTTTGGGGGGATTTGGGCAAGTGGATCTGTTCTCCTTAGTGCACCACTTGGTGTGGATGCATTATTAGAGAATTAGAACATGTCCACAAAGTTTGAGCACAAATGGAGATACTTGACAATGTAAAGTTGATCAAGTTTGGATCTAGACAGGAATGGTTTTGGGATATTTTGGTGAATCAAAACAATTAGTATTGATATGGAACTTGGCAAGATCATCACATATATCATGTGTGACTTGCTAGAATTTTCCTGGAATTATTTGAGAATATTTCCTATAGAAATATTTCAAACGCTTGAAATAGGCAGAAAGGGTTTTGGAGGGTTTTGTCAAATATTTTGAACATGACCATGTGTTGAAACTCATATATATGGAAAATATATGTCCACTGAGTTTCCCTAAATTTTCTCAAATATTTTGAACGCATAAAATAATTTTCCCCTATAAATAACCATTTCTGGCCTTAAGAAAAAGCCTTTAAATAAAATAGGAAAATAATCTTTAAAAATAATATTTGGTGTTTTTCGGAAGTATTATATATAATAGGTTCCAAATAATGTCTTTGGGGCAAAACAATCCACCAAATTTGAGGACTTATAGCACAAACCTCAATTCATGGGTTTTGGAAAACCTAAATTGAATAAATACTTTTTTTGGCCAAAATAAATTTGTATAAAAACAGTTTTTGGTCCTATACACATGGCATGATCATTGGGCAAAGAATTGGATCAAGGAGGCGAATTTTGAGAGTAGGAGGGATTTTATGAATTAAAACACAAGCGAGCAAACATGCAATCAGCAATCAAGTCAAGCATCACAAGCACACAAAAAGTTTTTGTTGGCCCTAATTTTTGAGTCATGTTAACTTAGTCATGATGCAAAACATAGGGTGTGACAGAAGGGTTGCCACAAGTGCCAGTTTGAATGGGGACGGGACTACACCTTACCCTAACAAAAGTAGACTTCGCCTGCAAAAGCCACCCTTCGTAACACGCTGGTGGGCTTGGGGATGACCTCCGTCCTGGTGAGCCCCCAGCCTTGGCCTTCTTACACCAAATGGGAAACCTTTGGGGGTTGCTTTGGGAGTGGGCGAGCCGGCTCTGCTTCCTTAGCACAGATGAGGAAAACCTCCTCATCTGTGCCAGCTGGCATGGCTCCAAATGCCGCTTGGCGTGGCGCGCGTCGCCCACGTGAAGGTGCAGAGAAGCAGGGCCCCGCTGAGCCACCCTTGCTTACTCTGCCCCGCAAGGCCTTTCGGGGGTAGCCCCGGGAGACGACCTCGCGCGGGCGTCCTCATGAGGGTCCTGGAGACGCCTTTCGCCGGATTCCTCGCGAGGCGGGGGGCCTCGTGAGGGCCTTGCTCGTGAAGCCTATGACGGGCCGTATTGGGCCTACGAGATGCATCGTGTGTCAGGCCTCAGGCAGACGGGCCTGGGTACCCCCAGTCCCAGGATCCCGACACGTACACCAATTGAAGAGGAAGCTAATGATGATGATCATGAAACTTCGGATTAAGTTACTACTAAGCCTCGTAAGTTGACAAGGACTCGTACCGCCCATGAGTGGTACGGCAATCCTGTCTTGAAGGTCATGTTGTTAGACAAAAGTGAACCTACGAGCTATGAAGAAGCGATGATGGGCCCGATTTCCAGCAAATGGCTAGGAGCCATGAAATCCAAGATAGGATCCTTGTATGAAAACCAAGTATGGACTTTGGTAGACTTGCTCGATGACCGGCAGTCCATTAACTACAAATGGATCTTTAAGAAGAAGACAGACGCTGATGGTAATGTCACCATTTATAAAGCTCGACTTGTCGCAAAGAGGTTTCCGACAAGTTCAAGGAGTTGACAATGATGTGATTTTCTCACCCGTAGTGATGCTAAAGTCTGTTGGGAATATGTTAGCAGTTGCTGCATTTTTCGATTACAAAATTTGGTAGATGGATGTCAAAACAGAGTTTCCTTAATGGTTTCCGTGAGGAAAGGTTGTATGTGATACATATGGATGGTTTTGTCGATCCTAAGGATGCTAAAAGGCATGCAAGCTCCAGCGATCCTTCTATGGACAGGTGCAAGCATCTCGGAGTTGGAATATACGCTTTGATGAGGTGATCAAAGCTTTTGGGTTTATACAAGTTTATGAAGAAACTTGTATTTACAAGAAAGTGAGTGGGAGCACCATAGCATTTCCGATAAGTATATGTAGATGACATATTGTTGATTGGAAATGATGTAGAATTTCTGGAAAGCATTAAGGGTTGTTTGAAAGAAGTTTTTCAAAGGAAGACCTCGATAAAGTTGCTTGCATATTGAGCATCAAAATCATTAGAGATAGATCAAGACGCTCGATAAGACTTTCACAGAGCACACACCTTGACTAGATTTTGAAGGAGTTCAAAATGGATAAGTCAAAGAAGGAGTTCTTGCATGTATTGTAAGGTGTGAAGTTGAGTAAGACTCAAAGCTCGACCACGGTAGAAGAAAGAGATAGGACGAAGGTCGTCCCCTATGCCTCAGCCATAGACTCTATACTTTATGCCATGTTGTGTACCGCATGTGATGTGTGCCTTGCCATGAGTCTGGCAAGGGGGTACAAGGGTGATCCAGGAGTGGATCACTGGACAGGGGTCAAAATTATCCTTAGAGGACTAAGGAAATATCTCTCGGTTATGGAGGTGGTAAAGAGTTTGTTGTAAGAGGTTACGTCGATGCAAGTTTTGACACCGATCCGGATGACTCTGAGTCATAAACCGGATATGTATAGTGGAGTAGTCATTTTGAATAGCTCCAAATGGGTGTAGTAGCAGCATCTACAATATGACATAGAGATTTGCAAAGTACACACCGATTTGAATGTTGCAGACCCATTGACTAAAACCTCTCTCATAAGCAAAACATGATCAAACCCCAGAACTCATTGGGTGTGAATCACATGGCGATGTGAACTAGATTATTGACTCTAGTGCAAGTGGGAGACTGTTGGAAATATGCCCTAGAGGCAATAATATAGTAGTTATTATCATATTTCCTTGTTCATGATAATCGTTTATTATCCATGCTAGAATTGTATTGATCGGAAACTCGGATACATGTGTGGATACATAGACAACATCGTGTCCCTAGTGAGCCTCTACTAGACTAGCTCATTTATCAAAGATGGTTAAGGTTTCCTAACCATGGACATGAGTTGTCATTTGATAACGGGATCACATCATTAGGAGAATGATGTGATGGACAAGACCCAACCGTAAGCATAAAATTTGATCGTATTAGTTTATTGCTACTGCTTTCTTCATGTCAAGTATCTGTTCCTATGACCATGACATCATGCAACTCCGTGACACCAGAGGAATGCCTTGTGTGTATCAAACATCACTTCATAACTGGGAAATCATAAAGGTGCTCTACAGGTATCTACGAGGGTGTCTATTGGGTTGGCATGGATCGGGACTGCGATTTGTCACTCCGTATGACGGAGAGGTATCTTTGTGCCCTGTCGTGTAACGCCCAAGATGCGGTCCTATCCTTATTTTGGCTCGAGGGCGTCGATAGGGATAGAAGCGCATCTCGTCGTTTCGCAAGAATGGATATCATTACAAGTACATGTAAAGAAGAGTTGAGTATATGGAATTGGCTTACACTCGCCACAAGCTAAATCAAGATCACATCAATACTACAACATATACAATCATCATACAAAAGAGCAGGGTCTGACTACGGACGAAATCAAACGATAAAATGACATCCATCCTTGCTATCCCAGGCTGCCGGCCTGGAACCCATCCTAGATCGATGATGAAGAAGAAAAACTCCAAGTCAAACAAGCATCGCTCTCACGTCAAAGCATCGCATTACCTGTACCTGCAACTGTTGTTGTAGTAATCTGTGAGCCATAGGGACTCAGCAATCTCATTTTCAAGGGTATCAAGACTAGCAAAGCTTAATAGGTAAGGTATGGTTAAGTGGTGAGGCTACAGCAAGCACTAAGCATTTGTTTGAGTGGCTAACTTACGAGTACACGAATAAGGGGGGGATGATCGTCGCATAAACGGACGTGAACTAGTAATGATCACTAAGTGATCCTGAACACCTACTTACGGTCAAACATAACCCCACCGTGTTCTCTTTCAAAGCAGGCCTCATGAGAAGAGATGGTCACGGTTACGCACACGGTTGGTGTATTTTATTTGAGTTTACTTTTAAGTTCTCTATGACCGGACGTTAAACAAATTTCCAGGTTGCCACATAACCGCGGGCACGGCTTCTCGAAAAGATTTAACCCTGCAGGGGTGCTCCAACTCATCCATCACAAACTAACCACAAGCTGCATTGGAATTCCTCAACCGCGGGATAAACACGTAGTATTTGCGGAATCCCGATCGAAAATCTCAACCTCGAGATATCCCGCGCACAAGACATCCGAGAAAGGTAAAACAATTCCAGCAAGGCCGCCCGACGTGTCGACGAACACGATAGGAGCCGCGTATCTCGTTCTCAGGACACGACCTGATGAGCAGTACGTACGGTGGCCGGATAGAGATCCCCCGAGTTGCCCCGGGTGGCCCTGCAAGTGGCTCTGTTTTGGACCAACACTCATGAGGAGCACTCGCCCGGGTTGTTGATTAATTATCCGCGGGTGCCGGCGGGTCCCTATGCATTTTATTAGTTATTAGGCAAATGTAGTACCAATGTTGGGCCTTGCCAGAAGAGTTTTATCCCAAAACGAAAGTCAAGGGGGTCCCCATAACAGCCCCGAGCATGTTCGGAGCGCTCAATATGGAACATAACACCAGTACACAAGTAACTAAGGCGGCAAAAGTGGAAAAAAACACCGAGCAAAAGGCCAAGCCTTCCACCTCTTACCAAGTATATATGTGCATTAAATTAAATAGCAATAATATTGTTATATAACAAAAGGATATCCATGTTGGCACATGGAAGCAACTTGCACCTGCAACTAGCAACGCTATAAGAAGGGCCAAGCACGCGGTAACATAGCCAAACAATGGTTTGCTGGGATGTTGAGGGTTAGAGGATTGTCATGGCATTTTGGGAAGCTTGACAAACAAGTGTTAGGTAGCGAGACATATCGATAGAAACAAGACAACTAGCATGACAATGATAGTAATGGTATCCAAGGAAATGTTCATCTTGCCTGAGATCCCGCTTGGAAGAAGATCGAGTCCATGAAGAAGACGAACCAACGTAGTCGAACGAATCCTCACACTCCGAACGCTTTCGTAACTCTATCGAGAAGAAGCAATCCGGAAACAATAGTCAACACATGATAACACCACAACAACATATGCATGACATGATGCGCAAACAAACATGATGCATGTCCGGTTTAATTATGCATGGCATGGCAATCACAACAATCAAATACTACACATTAAGTGAAGCTCAATATGCAACGAGTTGCATATTGACGTAACTCCACATTCAAATTCCTTAGTTCACTCTCGTTAGGTACACGACAATATTAAATGTTATTAAACATGGCAAGAGGTGAAGCATAATGAAACTACACTATCTAGGCATCTTAAATGAGGTCGGAAACAACATATAGCATTTCCGAAACGACCTCATATGCATATTTTAAATTTGGTTCAGATATGTCCTAAGCACATTTTATATTTATTAAACAGGAAAATAATGTGTGCCATGAGATTCTACATGTTTTTCTAGTCAAGTTACATATATGGAATATTTTAATCGGAGCTACGGTTATTTAGTTATGATCTAAACCGTTTTAGCATGACATTAGGTAAATTTCTAAGCAACATCATTTTAAATGTTTAACATGCATGAGGATGACATGATCAAATCGATGCAATTTTTATGATCACGTCGACATAAAACATGACATGAAGCATTCGTCACCATGGCGGAAGGGAAGGGGTGCCACGACAACGAAAACGGTGCCACAACAACACTTCGGTGATCCGACAACTCATTGGGATGACGGTGCAAAAGAACAAGTGTGTATGTGAGCGTGTCATGCCAAGGTGGTGGGGTGATCTCGGTTACCAAGTTCCCACGTATGGGTGTTACGAATAACGCGGTACGTGCAACTAACAAAATGCTACAAGGTGCAACAAGCGGTACAGGAGCGGAGCAGGCCCAAGCAGTCATAAGTGTGCATGTTTGAAAAAAAACTAAATAAGCAAAAACAGAGAGGCCAAGAAATTAGGTCTCTAAGGGATTTGATCACAGGATCTTCAAACTTAGATGAATTAGCCATGGCAGATTGCAGATATGTGCGTGGGCAAAATAAAAGAAAAACAGAGCATAAGTGGGGCGCGCCTGGGACTTGAATCCCAGACCCCTTGGATGTGAAGGTGCGTGGTTAACCAGCAGGCTAGCTGAGGCACTTGTTAAAGAAAACACTCGCACGGCTAAACAATATATGATTCAAAACAGATCTAGCAAACAAAGAAGCCTTTCGGCCATGGCGTTCTGTTCCTCACCGGGCGCACAGGGGATGATGGCAACGATGTGGTTGGCGGGCAGGGGAGGCCGGAGAACAACGGGAATGGTCGGCCCCCGACGGATCTCGTCGGAGAAGGTCCCTCGGAGGTGGTCGGCATGGGAGATCGGGGCGGTCATGGCGCCATGGCTATTTCCGTGAAGAAAAGAAGAAGAGGGACAGGGAGGGATTAGAGAGAGCAGAGGAGAACGGGGGGAGGAGAAGAGACGGACGGGGCATGGTGCTGGACCTGCAGCTCCGGTGGACAGCGACGAGAGGTTGGACCTGGCGCGAAGAGGAGGCGTCCGGAGCAGAGCTTCGCTAGATGCAGGCTTCCTTGTTCGTTTGCTGCCACACACGAGAGAGATAGAGAGAGAGAGAGTTGAGAGAATGAGGAAGAAAATGCAGGAGAAGAAGGAATGAAAGGGGTGCGTGGTCCTCATCTGGTTGATTGCTGGTTTGGTCGCCGGTGGTGGAGGTCGAGGCAGGCTCGGGGTCGGGAAGCTCCTTGGCTGCTGCTAATTGGGGACGGCAGGGATACGCTGACGGGGTCCCGTGGCTGGCCGGCGGGAGCATGGGGGGAGGAGGACGGGTAGAGGAGAGAGGCAGCTCAACTGCGGGAGGCTCTTGACACAACAGACGAGCTCGATTTGACGGCACGCATGGCCAGGTGGAGACGATGATTGGTCTCGGTTGGATCGGGAGGGAAGGCTGGTTGGTGGGTTGAGGAAAACGATGAGGAGACTTGTCCGGCAGCGGGGATGGGACATTGTCCCTGTTTCCTAGGGTTTTCCTAGAATCGGAATGGAGAGCCTTTCTTTTATAGGTAGGGACAAAATGAAGGGGGACTTAAGTTGATTTTTGATCGTCCGATCTCGATTGAAAGACTCTGATAAGAGGGACCGGCTTGGTGGGTTTAGTGGGCTATGAAGAGGGGTTGGGCTGAGATGAGAGGGGAGTTTTGCGGCCCGTGACACGAGGTTTTAAAAGACGAAAACGCCACGGTGTCACTACGGTCGACCGTTCGGGTATCAAACGACCTCCGATTGCAACGAAATTTGGCAGACGGTCTCACTACAATAAAACAAGACCGAGAATATTTTTCGCGCACTTTTAAAAACAAATTTTTAATGATGCCGCGGGCGCGTGCGTGTGTGGTTGGTCTCGAAACGGGCGTCGACAAGAACGGAGAGAACCGGAGACTACGAATGGATGCAGTTTTTGAAAACTCATGTCGACAGGATGCCGATGCTATGCAGATGATGCGAATGATGCAATGATGATTGCGACAACCAAACGAATCACATGATGACAGCGGAATGAAAGGGTAATCTTCTGGAGCGTCGGTCTCGGGCTGTTACATGTCGGTAATACAACATCACGAGACGCTTGCAAGCAATGTGACTAAGGAGTTTGTCGCGGGATCTTGTATTAAGGAACGAGTAAAGAGACTTGCCATTAACGAGATTGAACTAGGTATGGAGATACCGACGATCGTATCTCGGGCAAGAAACATACCGATGGACAAAGGGAACTGCATATGGGATTGACAGAATCCTTGACATCGTGGTTCGACCGATAAAGATCTTTGAATAATTTGTAGGAACTAATATGGGCATCCAGGTCCCGCTATTAGTTATTTATCGGAGAGGTGTCTCGGTCATGTCTACATGATTCTCGAACCCGTAGGGTCCGCACGCATAATGTTCGGTGACGATATAGTATTACTAAGTTATGTATGTTGGTGACCAAAAGTTGTTTGAAGTCCCGGATGAGATCCTAGACATGACGAGGAGATCCGGAATGGTCCGGAGGTAAAAATTCATATATGGGAAGTTCTGCTTTGGTCACAGGAAAAGTTCGGGCATCACTGGTAGTGTATCGGGAGTGCTGGAAGGGTTCCGGGAGTCCACCGAAAGGGGTCCACCCGCCCCGGGGGGCACATGAGCTGAGAGGGGTGCGCACCAGCCCCTGGTAGGCTGGTCACCCCTCCCCACCTAGGCCCATGCGGCTAGGGCTGGTGGAGGGCTATCCCTAGGGGGGCACCACCCAAGCTTGGGGGCCTAGCCACCCCCTAGGCCGCCGCCCCACCCCTAGGGGAAAACCCTAGCGTGCCGGCCCCTCCTCCCTTCACCCTATATATATGAGAGGAGAGGGAGGGCATCCACACACCAAGGCCTTGTGCAACCCTCCCTCTCTCCCTAGATCGTTTTCTCCTCCGATCGCGTCTGCGGCAGCGCTTGGCAAAGCCTTGCTGAGATCGCATCTACAGCAGCGCTTGGCGAAGTTCTGCTGAGATCACTTCACCACCATAGCCATCACATCATCGTGCTGCCAGAGAACTCATCTACTACTCCGCCCTCGCTCGCTGGATCGAGGAGGCGGAGACGTCATCGAGTTGTACGCGTGTTGAACGCAGGGGTGCCGTCCGTTCGGCACTAGATCGGGACGGATCGCGATTGGATCGTGAAGACGTACGACTACATCAACCGCGTTATATATGCTTCCGCTTAGCGATCTACAGGGGTATGTAGATGCACTCCCCCTCTCGTAGCTGTACATCTCCATGGATAGATCTTGGGTGTTCGTAGGAATTTTTTTGTTTCCCATGCAACGTTCCCCATCATATTTTATCAGCGTTATTTGGATCGACAAAACCTTCAGGCTATATCATGTATACATCCTCTTTTAAATTTCCTTGAAGGAAAGCCGTTTTGATATCCATCTGCCATATCTCATAATCAAAATATTCAACTATAGCTAGTATGATCCTCACCGGCTTTAGCCTCGCTACCGACGAGTAGGTCTCGTTGTAGTCAATTCCTTGAACTTGTCTGTAACCTTTAGCGACAAGCCGAGCTTTGTGGATCTGAAAATTTCCATCCACATCGGTTTTCTTCTTAAAGACCCATTTGCAACCAATGGCAATTACGCCAGGTGGCGGATCAACCGAGTCCCAGACTTGATTATCATCCATGGACTTTAACTTGGATATCATGGCCTCCAGCCATGACTCGGAATCTGGGCTCAGCATCGCTTCTGCATACGTGGCCGGCTCATCGCTTTCTAGCAACAACAGATCGTGCACTCTACTCAATCTTTCCAACCTCCGTGGCTCCGGTGCCGATTCCATTACCGGTTCCCTGACTGACTTCCGTATGATCTCATCACCAGCCGAGTTGTCCCCGAGTGGCTCTCGAATTTCTTTGAGTCGCATCATTCTCCCACTGGGTTCCTGACTGAGAAACTCTTTCTCTAGGAAAGCCCCGTTCCGAGCAACAAACACTTTGTTCTCTTACCGGTTGTAGAAGCTGTATCCCAAGGTTTCCCTCGGATATCCCACGAATATGCATTTATCTGACTTGGGTGTAAGCTTGTTCGACAGGAGTCACTTGACAAATGCTTCACAAGCCCAAATCTTTAGAAAAGACAAACTAGGACTCTTCCTAGTCCAAATCTCATGTGGTGTCTTGTCTATGGATTTTGACGGTACCATGTTAAGTGTGAAAGCTGCTGTTTCTAGAGCGTATCCCCAGAATGACAAGGGTAAATCCAATTTGCTAATCATTGATCATACCATGTCCAACAAGGTTTGGTTTCTCCGTCCTGACACGTCGTTTCACTGCAGTGTACCCGGAGGCGTGAGCTGACGTACTATACCTCGGCTTTTCAGATGATCATCAAACTCCTGGCTCATGTACTCACCTCCATGATCTAATCAAAGAAGCTTTATTGTCTTGCCGAACTGAGTTTCAAGCTCGTTCTGAAACTCTTTGAACTTTTCAAAAGTTTCCGACTTGTGCCTCATCAAATGGATATATCGATATCTAGTCAAGTCGTTGGTAAAAGTCACGAAGTACTGACTGCCACCTCTGGCCGTTGTGCTCATTGGACCACACACATAACTGTGTATAAGCTCCAATAGTTTGGACTTTCGCAACTCTTTGCAAAAGGATACTTAGTCATCTTGCCGAGCAAGCATGATTCGCATGTCTCGAACGACCCGAAGTCGGACGAAGTTAGGAGTCCATCATCATGGAGCTTCTTCATGTGTTTCAGACTAATGTGTCCAAGCTGGCAATGCCAGAAGTATGTCCAATTTATCTCATTAGGCTTATGCCTGTTGACATCATGTTATAGACTGGTTAGGTTTCCAGATTCAAAATAAATAGCCCATCTACAATGGGTGCATAGCCATGGAACATTCCATTCAAATAAAATGAATAACCATTGTCCTTTAAATTGAATTCATAACCTTGACTCATCAAGCATGAGGCAGAAATAATGTTCCTGCTAAGTTCGGGAATGTAATAACAATTATTCAATTCCAAAATGAATCAAGAAGGAAGTTGGAGCTGCATCGTGCCGACCTCCAATGCAGCAACTCTTGCTTTGTTGTCGACCCTGATGTCAATCTCCCCTTGTGCCACATGCCTAGTTCTTACCAGCACCATCATCGAGTTGCAAATATGAACAACCGATCCGGTCTCAAATACCCAAGAGCTGCTAGGTATGTCAGCAAGGTAAATGTCTATAACATATGTAACAAGTGTACCTATGCTCGAAGTCATACTTCCAGCCTTCTTGCCATGCTCGGCAAGCCACTTGCTACAATTTCTCTTCCAGTGACCAGGTTCCTTGCAATGAAAGCATACGGTCTTTGAGTCCGGCCCCGACTTTGGCTCCGCGGCGGAGAGAACCTTCTCTGCGCCCTTTGCCTTAGCCTTTTTCTTGGACCAACTCTTCTTGAACTTAGCTGATTTCTGCACCATCAACACTTGATGTGTGCCTATCTTAATATCCTTTTCTCTTCCACCTCGAGCATCCCATGCAATTCAGTGAGCTTCTTATCCATACCGTGCATATGATACTTCGAAATGAAAAACCCATAGCTAGGTGGAAGAGAACCCAGAATTGCATCCGTGGACAGCTCATCCCCAAGTGGGAAGCCTAACTGATCCAAAGCTTGCACGTACCCGATCATTTTCATCACATGAGGGCTCAGTGGATCACCTTCTTTCAGCTTACAATCCGTCAAGGATAGCCAGATGATCAACCTTTCGGTCCTAGCCTCTGTCTGAAACATGCTCTTAAGACTCTCGATCATATCGTAAGCCTCAACGTTTTCGAAATGCTGTTTTAATCGGGCTCCATACAAGCCAACATCAAACAACTAATCTCTGTTGATTCATCAATGAGTTTATGGTAGGCATTCTTGGTTGTGGCATCAACATTATCGACAGGTTCCCCTCAAATTGGATCCTCTAGAACATGTTCCTTTTTATCGTGCTTGAGAACAATTCCCAAATTTCTATACCAGGTGGTAAAGTTTGTTCCATTCTATTTATCCTTTTACATAATTGATTTCAACACAAAGTTGTTTTGAGAAGGTGGTGCCATTGATCGACAACCAAAAATATGCAATCACTAAGCATTGTGTTTATGTAGAGTAATTCAAGCCTTAAACAGAACTACTACCACTGAATCGGCATCCCACCACAAACTCTCAGTGAGTCAGGATCCGACTATCCCAAGCGAGTAGTGAGCTTTAGCATCACCGCTAGCCAACTTTCCTATTCCGTAAGCAACTCCTTGCTAATCGTATCTCTATACAACTCCGGTCAGTCGGGTAGGTATCATATACCCTGGCTCACAACATTCTTTGCCACAAGGCCCAAAACTGTTTTCATAGCCTTGTCAAGTAAACCAGATGCAGTGCATGTTCGTGTCTGACACGAACCCTCCAGTTCAAGTACACCTAGTAGCACCTCAATTTTATGAGCCCACTACTAGACGTACTTGATGTGCGAAGGTGCAACATCGGAATGTCAATGGGCTTGATATTAACGAGGGATATGTCTACCATTTTAACGTGCATAGAAACAAGAAGCATAACAATCACAAATAAACATATATTGTGAAATAGTATGGCTCCTTCATGGATGTCCTTCCAGGCTGGCTCCAACTCCGATGACCAGTTCGAAACTCCATCTTGGTCGTCACACCGGGACGCCAAGCCACGAACTTGATCTCTGTCCTCCAAGTACTGCAACTAGTAATGAATTTTACAAAGAATCACAAGTCGACACGCAGGTCGCTATACAATATAATGACAGCACTTTGGCTCCTGCCGGTTGACAAATCATGACATGTATGTCATGTTAAATTACACACGTGCATCACATACATATGAGCCAAACTATTCACATCAAACCTGCAAAACAAAGTTATGCATAGCATCGCATTCTACCAGTTTGAGTGATGCTATACGAAATATATGTCGCTACGCACATGGTGGCCCCGCTAGCGGGGGGGGTTCGAAGTGGCAGCGACCGTCGCGGGTGCGGGCAGCGCCCGACGTTTTCGGAAATCACAAATCGAATCTGTACTCTAATCACGCCAAATTTTCTGGTCTGACCGATCTCATCGATCATTGCGAATCCAGTTCGGATTTATGTTTCACTATTAACCCTGATGGAGGAAACCAATCGGTAGGGGTAGGTTGTGTCACGACCTCATTGATTCAGATTCATAGAAAACCTAGCCTCAACGATCCCCATGTGTAGTTGATATCGTCAACCATGCACATAGCCGATCTCACAAATGAGGACAGATCTCATCAGCCGCCTCCACATATGAAATATGCATCCGATCTGACACCAAATCTTATAGCAGAGGCCCTGATAGCACTGTTGGGAACTACGGTAGGGTGCATCGACTGCAATATAAAACTTTTCCTACCCACAGAACATCCAGGAACATGCTAAGGGATATGGATTACGGATCGTTAGCACTAGACACGCAGTGCCGTGCAGTGGAAGTAGAGTCGGGGCAGCGTGTCTCTGGGGTCGTCTCCTCCTCCTCGATCTCCCACGTAGCCAATCGGAT
The DNA here is from genome assembly GCA_039707655.1 of Elymus sibiricus. Taxonomy (NCBI): domain Eukaryota; kingdom Viridiplantae; phylum Streptophyta; class Magnoliopsida; order Poales; family Poaceae; genus Elymus; species Elymus sibiricus. The sequence continues at coordinate 194,552,425 of CM077667.1, read as the reverse complement.
CCCACGAACAGTTTCGCCTGAGCGGCGCAAGTGCACCACCTCTAATGGTATATGCACGTGTAGGAGGAACGTCGTGCGATAGACTACTAGGTCCGATCACACAACCGGCGGTGAGTGGAGGTGGCAAGTTGCAACACATGCAAAGCCCTAGTGACGGCGCCGAAGCGATCAACTGAATAAGTGTGATGTGCCTCCACTATATATAGGCATCGGTCACGAGCTCAATTCTTGGGCCTCACATGGATCCTAAATCCCAAAGTCTACTCGGTCACGATCCAAGTGCATCTTGGATCACATCCGATCAGTGTCCTCGGATCCGACCTCGTAGGTTCCTTCCCTTAAGCGCGCGACCCCTTAGGTTCAAGTCAACTTGGTCTTAGGTCGGATCGCCTCCGACCTGCTCGGTTGGTAGCGTCCTCTAGCAAGGCATGCCGACCACCAAGTAGACAATGAAGCTGGTTAGCGAACCTGTACATCACACTTCGGTTCCCTTTGCCACATGATATATGTTGTCGGGCTCAAGGTGAGTCTGTCATCTTTGTGCCAGCTTGACCTCTTCCTCGTTATAGTTATGCTGGCCACAAAATGGATTATCTCATAATCCTCGTCGCATGGCCATGCTTATCTTGGTAGGATCACACGAGGGGCCCAGAGTATATCTCTCCTGATCGGAGGGTCAAATCCCATCTTGCTAGACTATGCCTCATAGCATGGGTCTGGAAAATCCTGAAACCTACCTTTATAACTACCCAGTTATGGAGTAGCGTTTGGTCGGCCCAAAGCAGGTCTGTAACCATCCCAAGTACATGCACCATCTTAGGTCTTAGGGCATAGAACATATGTTGTACTACAGACTCACATATGACATATCGCTATGTCTCATAGTTGGGTCTGTCCGACTCAAGCCTTATCTCGAATCGGATCCGACTATGTCGAATCCGACCAGATCCTTCCGAGTACATATTATCCGGTTAGCATTCAATGCTCCATGGCCAGAGAGACCAAGCCATCCACCGTGTCATATGCTAGTCTAGTCAGCTATGCTTCCACACAACCCTTTCGACTAGGGACCTTTTAGGACAGTCGTCATACAATGCATAGTCCCACAAACAAGTCATGTACTTGTTGATACACATCATTGATAATGTCCAAGGACTATCTTTATTCGTAAATACATAGGAAATATCATCATATATGATTGCCTCTAAGGCATATCTCCAACATAGAGAACTTGACACTAAATCTAATTAAAATACACCAATCGTGTGCGTAACGGTGACCGTCTTTTCTTGTGAGGTTTGAACCAAGAGGAGAATATGGTGGGATTATGATTGACTCGTAAGTAGGTGTTTAGGATCACTTCTTGATCATTAATAGTTTGCGTACGTTTATGCGTAGATCACTCTTCTTAGTCTTGTACTCGTAAGTTAGCCTGATACCAAATTCTTAGTGCTGCTGCAACCTCACCACTTAACCAGTCCTCAACCATTAAGCTTTTCTCGTATTGATACCCTTGGTAATGAGATTGCTGATTCCCCATGGCTCATAGATTACTACAACAACAGGGGCAGGTACAGGTAATGTGATGCATTGACGTGACATCGATGCTTGATTCTATGTGGATTTCTTCTTCATCGATCATAGGATGGGTTCCACGTTGGCAGCCTGGGATTAGCATGTTGGACATCGTATTCTTTTTGTTTGATGTCATCCGCAGCCGTATCTTGCTCTTCTGTATCATGATTTCTATGTATTGATGTATTGATATATTCATGTTGTAGGTTGTGGCGAGTGTAAGCCAAATCTTGTATGCTCTTCTCTTCAGTATATGTATTTGTGACGATATCCACCTTGTTAAAGCGTCCCTGACATGCGCTTCTATCCTTGTTGAGACTTCCTAGTTTCCGCGAGGATAGGACCACATACTGGGCGTTACAATACACCTCTGGAGGACACCTGTGATGCTTCTTTTATATAACTCACCTTCATGGACCCGATTGGCCTTGGATCGGTGAATTATCCTTCATGCTTCGGTTTGGTCGTCAAGTAGCTTATTACAGAGCAATTACCCGAGGATGGGCTCTGTCCATGGCACGATTACTGCCATGATTTCATGATCCAAAGTTGTTTCCACAATAGATGAGCCTCCCATTATTCCCTTGTCTTCTTCGGATGTTGGACAGTTGACCATTCTAGAGTCCCGGGTAGCCGTGCCACTTTTCCCATCTTGCCAGACCAAGAACGGCTGGAAAATCCATTCCAAAAACGTGTTCTCTAGGACCGGATCGCGCTTTGCGCCCATCCGTTCAAGGGTATCGGCGGCCTCATTGCTATCTTGTGGGATATGATGGAATTCCACTTCAAAGCTGGCTGATGTAGTCAAGACAACATTCCGGTATACTGTTATCATTGGGCCCTTTGTGTCATATTTGCCATTTACTTGTGATATGGCGATGTTGGAGTCACCCCGGACTTCCAGACGGTGGACCCCATGGGCGCGGCTATCCCTAGTCCGTGTAGCAGAGCCTCATATTCGGCTGCATTATTTGAGTCGGTATACATGATTTGTAACACATATTGTATATCGTCACCAGTGGGTGAGGTGAGAACACCCCGGCTCCGAGCCCAGCCAACATTTTAGAGTCGTCGAAGTACATTGTCCAATGTGAATATGTGTTGTACTCTCTAGGGAGTTCTGTCGCAATCGGGGCTCTGGGGACCCGGAAAGGTTCGAACACTGGGGTGCACTCGCTCTCCTTCCCTACTCTGTTTCACAACCTCACAGCACTCCCAGGTGGCTCGAGCTAAGGAAGACGAACACACGACACACAGTTTACCCAGGTTCGGGCCACCTCGCGGTGTAAGACCCTACTCCTGCTTGTCTGGATTGCTCGAGGATGAGGATGAGTACAATGTGTGTTCTTTCCTGCCTACGGTTCTCTCTTTCTATGATGGCTGGTTCCTACTCTTATATTGGCCTTGGCCCTCTTCCCCCGAAAACACAAGGCGGGAAGGGTTGCCACAACAGCCAGTTTCAAGGGGGACAGGACTATAGCCTATCCTGACAAAAGCGGTCTCCGCCTGTCAAAGCTCCTCGACGTGACATGATTGTGGGCTCGGGAGTGACCTCCGTCCTACCGAGCCCTCGGTCCTGGTCCTCTAGCGTAAAGAAGGAAACCTTTGCGGATTGCTTTGGCAGCCCGCGAGATGGCGCTGCTCGTCTATCACCGAAGAAGAAAGCCTTTCTGTCCACGCACGCTAGCACCGCTTGGCGCGGCATGCGTCACCCACGTCCGGGCGCAGGGTTGCGGGGCCCTGCCGGGCCTGCCCAAGATGGACCCGCCTCCTGAGGGCGTCGGGGATGGCCTCGCGGAGAGGCCTCGTGAAGTCCTTGATGGTAGTGTTAGCTTGCACCTCGCGAGGCGTCCTCACGAAAACCAGCCCCGTGAAGCTCATAGGTGGGCCACCCAGTGTTTTAAGGCAATCGTCGCATCCTGGGCCGCAGGCAGACGGGCCTGGGTACCCCCAGTCCCGCAGGCCCGACAGTAGCCCCCGGGCCAGCGGCGTGGATGACTCCGCCTGTTGGAGGGGTCGAAATGACGCTGTCCCCCACCGCCTGCAGGCCAGGTGCATCGCGTGGCGTTCGGTGAGGCGTGCGTCGCCTCCACTCCCCCAACGACGCTCCGAGAACAGCGCCTCCGCCTGGGCAAACCGTCAGGCGCACCAGGCATAAAAACCCTTGTCGCCCAGCTTCTTCAGTATGCCTTCCCCTCTTGCCTCTTCTCCTCCCTTACTCTCTCGCTCGGTCAACGCCTTCCTCCCTTCTTCTTTGTCATGGCGGCGAACAGGGGCACTGCCGACGTCGGGACGCAGGCTGGGTCTTCAGCGCCGCCTTCATCCCGCGGGGGCGGCGGAGGCCAGCGCTCGAAGCCCATGACAACATGATGGCGCTCGACCGCCAACGATGAGTAAGCACGCCATCATCCTAGCCTTTTCTTGCATATCTAGCCCGGCCGGTGAGCCTGATCACCGAATCTCTCAGGGTGCCCGCGCTCAAGAGGCGAAGGGATGCCTCGCCCGGGGCGTCCTCCTATGCGCTGCAGGTTGGGGAGGCCTTCACCCCTGCGGCCGGCTTGGCGGGGCCTCTGGGGTGCGCGCCCCATGCTGCCGTGCACACTGCGCTAGGCGCTGAGCGCGAGGTGGAGCGGGCCCATAGGGAGGCGGCAATCATTGAGCGGGAGGCCGATGTGGCCCTCCGCGAGCGGGAGGCCGCTCGGACCGCCTTCGACCAGGAGGCGGAATGCAAGCGCCTCGAGACCCTGGAGGGCCAGGTCCTTGCCTACGAGGCAGCCCTCGCGGCGGTGCGTGAGGAGGCCCGCGCCGCCCCCAGGCGAGGGTGGCTCGGGAGCGGGAAGTTGCCCTGGAGGAGTACCACGTCGAGCTGGCTCGGTAGGAGCTGGGCGCGCTCCGAGCCCAGCCGCAGGGTGTCGAGGCCAACCTCCAGGCTGCCCTCGCGAGCAAGGGGGACATCGAGGCAGAGTTGGCATTGTTGCAGGCCCAGGTCGGTGAAGCTGCTGATGCCGTGCAGGTGGCCAGGGACGACGTGGCGCGGGCTCGCATGATGGAGGCGCAGCACGCCAGGCAGTTCTTGGACCTCGCGCGTCAGGCGGGCGGCGCGCCCCGCCGCTTCGTCAGGGACGTCCCGGAGCTGCCGCATGCGCATGGTGACGGGGGCTACCTCGACTTCTTCCTCAAGGTGGTGGAGGTGTTGGATTATGGCGTCTCCAAGGTGGATGAAGACATCGAGTCAAGCGCGCGCGATCTTCTGGACTGCGCGCTGATGCGCGTCTTCTCCAACCTCCGTCGTCGCGATCCTGCCTTCGACCTCTCCAGCGTGATGGATCCGGTGCCTGCGGAGCTCCGGAGCCCCCTCAAGGACGAAGTGCGCGGACATGTGGAGTCGCTGGTTGGGCGGTTCGCCCAGGACGCGCCTCTCGAGGAAAGCGGGAGCCTTGGCGCCCCAACCCTCGATAGTCATGATGAAGGCAGCGCCTCCTCCGCTTAATCTTTAGGTTCCCCTTTTGTCGCCCCTTGAATCCTTTGGCCCCAGCGTGGGCGTAAGACATTTACATTGTAGTTTTGTTTATATGGTAGTTGCTTGTCGCGCGTCGAGACACCCTTGCTCCCCTCGTGGGGCCCTTTGCTTTCCTTCGTATAACCCTCATGCTCCGGCTGGCTGGGGCTCGCGAGGCTGGGGATTGCCCGTGACGTACAGCGCCCGAGGCCCTCACTCTTGATGCACGGCGCGGCCTCGGGGTGGCAGCCCCCGAGAGTATTTAGCACCCAGCCCTTACCTCGCTAGGTTCCCCTCGTGGGTCCTTCCTTAAGGAGCCGTTCCGCTAGGCGCTCCACCCAGAATTCCATGCGAGGTTGCTCGTCACCCGGGGCCTTGGCAAGGTGACCGGAGGCTTCCACAAGATGACGTGAGCAGGGGTGAACCACGCATGAGCTAGCAGGGCCAGCTGAGCACGAGCGCCACGCCTCCATTGATTAGTCCACCCTGCCAAGATCTCTAAGACGCCTTCAGAATGCGGCCCCACGGGAGGTGCTGCGAATTCCCCGCTGATAGCTGTTGGTGCGAGCTTCGTGAGGAGGGGCCCTCGCGAGGGCCCTGCTTGAGGAGCTTGTTGGTGGGCCAAGCCTAGCCGCGGCACATGCTGCGCTTTGGGCCGCGGCGTCGGCTGGCGGAGCTTGTTGGCAGGCCAAGCCTAGCCCGCAGCACACGTTGCGCTTTGGGCCGCAGGCGCCTGGGCCCGGATGGCCCCCGGTCCTGTGGGTCTGGCAATGCAATCCGTGGGAAGGTCAGAGCGGCGCATGCTCCATCCGCCTGGGAGTTAAGCGCAGCACATGGAGCATGACGGGCATGGGGCCCCTCCACTCCCCACGACGCCTCGGTAACCGCCCGGGGCTGACATATAGCCAAGGCTGTATATAAAGGGGGAGGGGAGGAGTCCTGTTAGCCCATTCTCCTTGTTCTCCACCTCCATCCCCACTCGCCGCCATAGTAATAATTGCACCTGCGAGGAGGTTCTCCGCCGCTGAGAAGAAGAAATTGGCGATGGAGGAGGCGGGCACGTCGAGGCTTTCAAAGGGAGGTGGCCGCCCTCGCACGCCCGTCGCCGCGCTCGAGGCGCCTCTCCGGCGGCCCGGGCAGCCTCCGCCGGCGACCCATGTCGGCTCGAGCAGCCATGGGGGGAGCTCTGCCCGCGGGCGCGGGCGCGGTGGGCTAGGCGGCCGCAGACGGGGCCAGAGGTATGGTGCAGCGGCTCGGCCGCCCCGGCCACGAGGCCATTCCGCCGACGCGGCCCATGAGTTCCTCGTGAGGATGGAGAGCAAACCCCGTACTTGGCTCCGGCTCCCGGACTCCTTTGCGAGAGAGATGGGGGAGCGCGCACCTCTGGGCCTCTCGTTGCAGCCAGACGGCTGCTGCAATGGGTCTTCTTGGGTGGTGACGGAGTTCAACCCTCTCGGCTTCATGTTCTTGAGGCGCGGGTGGAAGTCGTTCACCCTCGCCCGCGGCTTGCGGGAAGGGAATGTCCTCCACTTTAAGTTTGATGGGGCTGCCACACTCTTTGTGAAGATCTTCGGGGAGGCCGAAGATCGCCTGGACTGCTGCATGGAGGGCGACGACAGCAGCACTAGCGGCAGCCACAGCTCCTCCTCCGGGGGGAGCGGGAGCGACGACGACTTTGATGGCTCCCCAAGCGCCCGCGTCAAGGAAGAGGACTCTGACTAGGTGCGGTGGCGTCAGGGTCGGGGTCCTCGGAGGCGGCGCTGTGGGAGCCCAACCCTTCTTCTTTTGCGTTGTCTTTCCTTTCCTGTAATGAACCATGCTGACCCCGTGGGGGTGTGTAAAAACGGGTTATGTCCTTCGTGCCTTAAGTCGAACACTATTTTGGGTTGAAAACAAGTTTCTTCTCTGCGCTCTTTGCTAGGCCTGTATCCCTTTCCAGGGTCACCCTGACGCTCCACGTTGCAGGGACGCAGCCCCAGGCGCGTTCCAACCGTCGTTGGTATAAAGGGTCCTGACGTGCGATGCTCAGGGACTCGTCTGGGCCCACGTCGCGGGGCCCCTTGGAAGCACCGCCTTGGGGAGGATTCCTGCGTGAAAACACTTGGTTTAGAACGGCACGCGCTTACCGATATTCGCTTGGGCACCACGCGAGGAAGACAAACACCAGAAGCCTTGGTGAGGTGACGTGTGCATGGGCATGTCGGCGAGCCAAAACCCAGTCCTTTCGGTTCCGGTGTCGCTGGGACTAGCCCAAGCACAGGCACCGTGCCCAGCCCCCGCGTGCTTGGGCCCAAGAGGGAGCCGGTGGGCGCATGCCGCGGGGCGGACCTACGGTTGCCGAAGCGAGGGCCGTCGGCGAGGGGGTTCTTCGTTGGTTTCTCGCCCAGCATCGAATATGGGGCTTCCACTAGGCGTGGGCATAGTCAGTGTTCGACAGTCATTCCGCCAGCGTGGAGCATGGGGCTTCCACTTGGGCATGGGAGGAGTCCCCCCCCGTGGCCGTAGCCTGGCCGGTCGGGAGGCAACGGGGCGTGTACAACCCCTAACTCATTATTACGTGAGAGTGTCATGGGCGGCGATTTAAAGAGGTGCCGGCCACCCCAGGCACATGGCACAGGAGCTCCTTCCTCAGTTTTCCGGGCAGCTTTGCGCCCGGTCTCCGGCGCGGCTGCGTGCTCCCGCGACCCATAACATGGGAGCGGGGCACGCCGCGCAATCATCATGGCCCTGCGTCAGGGGCGGCTTTGCCCTCCCCGACCCAAACTGAGTCATGCCCCTATTACCCACCCGTGACGGTTCTCTGGGAGGGCGGGACACCAAAGACCATGGTGAGATGACTTGCACGGGGGGCCAGCCCCTGAGCCAGAGCTTGGTCATTTGGATTTCTTGGTGCTGCGAGGACAAGTCCTGGCGCAGACGCCATATCCAGCCCTCCCCCATGGAACTGTCGAGGGGGCGGGCGCAGGAGCGCCAAGATCCAGGTGAGGACGAGGCGCTATACTTGAAGCTTAAACAAAAGACATAATCTCAATTGGGGTTAATCTGGTTCATTACATAATGAGGGAGTCCCAGCTTTGGGGTAATGCAAAGTACAAAAAGAAGAACGGGGGGTCGCCTGACTTGAACAAACTACAAAAATAACCTGGCGGCCATGCAGCTGCGGGACCGTCAGCCCCTTGATGAGGCGTGCCGCGGAGGTTCGCCCCTCAAGGGCCGGGTAGCTCCTGAGGCCTTGGAGGCTCATGAGGCCCTGGCGGCACGCGAGGCGTTGTTGTGAGCTACGCCTGCCTCTGGAAGGTGACGTTGGCGCGTACCAAGCCCAAAGGCACGCGGGTGTAGTTGGTGGTGAGGCGCGAGGGCCGGAAAAGGCCCTGGGGCCCTGCCCTGCTAGGGCCCACGAGGTAATCGCGCGGGCGCTCCTTGCCGCTCCTCCCGAGGGCGATGGTCTGCACTGGCTGGCGTCCGGGGCGACGCCCCTCCCGCTGCTTGTCGATCCCTTGGTCGATGAGCTCCCGTGACGCCGGCGCCGGGCGCCGCACTCCTTGCTCGTAGGGGCGCGCGTCGAGGCCCGCCTCCAAGAGGTGCCCAACCTCCTCCCTCGTCATGTTAGTCAAGTCAGATGCTTCCCGATCGGAAGCCCCCGAGCCTGGCCTGAGGGGGACACCGGGCGCGCCTCCCTATGCCGAGGTGAGGTTGGCGCCGACAATGGGCACGGGGCTCGCGTCGTTGGTGTCAAGCACCACATTCTTTATCTTGCCGAGCCTGGCCTGGAACGAGCAGCTGCTCCTTCTTCCCTGGGGGGTGCGGCCACACAAGGCCCAGCACCTCCCACGTTGTCGGGATGCTCGGCCGCGGCAGCTTTGTAGGCCCACTCGAGGGAGCGGACCGCGTCTATCTCGTCGCAGGCGATGATGATGACGCCGTGGCGGCCCGGAATCCTGAGGACATTGTAACCATAGTGGGTCGCTGCCACGAACTTGGCCGGGGCCAGAAACCCCAGGATCGCGTTGTAACTGAGACCGATGCGTGCTACATCGAAGTCGATGAGCTTGGTGCGGTGATTGTCGCACATGCCGAAGGTGACAGGGAGGCGGACCTACCCCAAGGGGACGATGGAACCGCCGACGGCGTCGAAGAACGGCCTGGTGGGCGCCAGCTTGTTGTAGAGCACCCGGAGAATCTTGAAGGTCTCCGCAGAGAGCACATTGAGGCCGGCGCCCCCGTCGATGAGGGTCTTGGTGACGAAGACGTTGCAGATGATGGGGGTACACAGCAGGGGGAGCATGCCCGTGGTGGCCGTGGATTTGAGGCCGTCCCTGGAGTTGAAGGAGATGGCATAGTGGGACCACCTGAGGGGCCGCGCGGCTTCTGGCCTTGGGAGGGCGGCGTTCACCTCGCGAGAGAATTGCTTGTACCGGCAGTTCGACAAGGGGGTGTGGGCTCTGCCAAGATGCAAGCCACCGCGCGAGGCGCTTGGTAGCCCCCAGCCTCTTCATTGCGTTTGTTGTCGTCGTCCCTCCTCGGTGGCGAAGATAGCGGCGGGAGCGCAGAGTTGTCTCGAGGACGCACCTCACGAGGCTGATCGCGCCGGCCGTTGTCCCGAGGCTACTCATGTCAGCCTTGGCGAGGGTTGCCGCCGCCACGGCCGCCGCCGCCTCCACGGCCAGCGCCATGATTGCTGCGTTACAGGTGCTGGCCAACGCGCTCGTCCCGGAGGATCCTGAGTTCTTGGGAGTCTTCCGTGTTGTGGGTATGCAAGTCTTGGTAGATGCATAACGGGCGGTGGTCCTTCTCGGGCGCTGTGGTCACGAGCGCGCTTCTGCTCAGGCTCCGCTACGAGCACGCTGGGGCCCTTTTGCTTGACCTCCTTACCCTTGGCCTTGCCATCATCCTGCGTGGCATCTGGGTCGTCGTGGGCGAACATGCGGCCCTCCTCAGCCTTGGCGCATTTGTCGGCGACGTTGAACATCTCCAAGGCCGAGCTGAGGTTGTCGTTGATGGCGAGCTTTTGCACATCTTGAGGTCCTTGACACCGTTGGTGAACGCCATGATGACGGCGTCATCTGTGGCGCGCGGGATCTTGTTGCACACCTGGCTGAACCGCTGGATGTATTTGCGCAGGGTTTCTCCAGGACGCTGCTTCACGTGTCACAGGTCATTGATGGAGAGGGGACGATCGTGCGTGCCCTTGAAGTTGGCGATGAACAGCTCGCAGAGTTTGCTCCACGAAGAGACCGAACCCTCGGTCAGGTACAGGAGCCAGGATCGTGCGCCATCCTTGAGGGCCATCGGGAGCCAGTTTGCCATTACCTTGTCATCGCCGCCTGCTGCCTCAACGCTCAGCGCGTAGAGTTGGAGGAAGTCTGTGGGGTCGAGGGTGCCGTCATAGCGCGGGGGCAGCTTGGGCTTGAACTTGGCAGGCCAAACCACCCTGCGAAGCTCGCGGGTGAAGGCCCGGCAGCCCACAATGCTCGAAGGACCGCCGTGCGCGAGGGCAGCCCGGTTCTGCCACTCGGCCGCAGCCACATCCTGCACGACCCGGTCCTGACGTTGGCGCTGCTACTCGAGGACCGCGTGTGTGTCGAGCGGCGCACGGTGGATGATCTGGCAGCTAGCCTCGTCCTGGTCCCCCGGGGTGCTTCATGGTGCTGGTCGCAGGGGCGCGCGTCACGTCGGGGTTTGACCCGATCACCATGCAGGGGAGGGGGCGGTGGTGCTCCGTGAGCCACGTCACCTGCGCAAGACGGCGGGGTGCGAAGCGAATGAGAGGGCGTTGGGGCCTCCCCAGCGGCGGTGACGAGTTCGGTGATACGGCCCAGCCACGCATCATAGCCAGTGTCCGCGGGGCGGTAGCAGAGCAGCTCGCGTGCCATGAGCAGCGCCGCCTGCGCGTTCACTCGCTCGAGGCGAGCGTGGGAGGAAGAGGCTGTGGCGGTGCGGCCCTCTCTCTGCACAGAGGCGTGTGCGGAGGAGTCCTGCTGCTCGCGGGCAGCAGGGTCAGTGGCCGCAGCGCCCTCGGCGTCGGCAGAGTGGCGACGACCACCTCGCCCGACTGAGGTGGTCTGAAGGACCCGGGCCGCCCTGCGCTCGGCGCACACACGGCGAGCGTCGGCCCTGGGGTTGGTGAAGCCGGAGCCGAAACGGAGCTGAAGAACGCCGGCGCACCCCCTACCTGGCGCGCCAAATGTCGGAATCGGGGCTCCGGGGACCCAGAAAGGTTCGAACACTGGGGTGCACTCGCTCATCTGTCCTACTCTGTTTCACAACCTCACGGCGACTCCCCGGTGGCTCGAGCTAAGGAAGACGAACACAGGACACACAGTTTACCCAGGTTCGGGCCACCTCGCCTGACAAAACCGATCTCCACCACAACGGCCAGTTTGAAGGGGGACATGACTGCAGCTTATCCTGACAAAACCGGTCTCCGCCTGTCAAAGCTCCTCGTCGTGACATGCTTGTGGGTTCGGGAGTGACCTCGGTCCTGCCGAGCCCTCGGTCTTGGTCCTCTTGCGCAAAGAAGGTGTCACACCCTGTGTTTTGCCTCTCTTGCCTAAGTCAACATGGCTCAAAAAATTAGGACCAATTAAAACTTTTTGTGTGCTTGTGATGTTTGACTTGATTGATGATTGTTTGATTGCTTGCTTGTGCTCTATATTCATAAACTTCCTCCTACCCTCAAGAACTCTTTTCCTTGATCCAAAATCTTGTCCAAAGATCATACCATGTGTATAGGACCTAAAACTATTTTTATCAAATATTATTTTGGCCAAAAAGCATTTGTTCAAATTAGGTTTTCCAAAACCCCTGAATTGAGGTTTGTACTACAAGTCCTCAAATTGGGTGGATTGTTTTAACACAAAGACTTTATTTGGAACCTACTATATATATAACTCCCCAAAACCACAAAATATTAATTTTAAAGATTATTTTCCTATTTTATTTAAGGGCTTTTTCTTAAAGCTAGAAATGGTCTTTTACAAGGAATTTTTTTTTATGCTTTCAAAATATTTGAGAAAATTTAGGAAAACTCTGTGGACATATATTGTCCATATATAAGAGTTTCAACACATGGTCATCTTCAAAATATTGGACAAAACCCTTCAAAATCATTTCTGCCTATTTCAATCATTTGAAATATTTCTATAAGAAATATTTTCAAATAAATCCAAGAAAATTCTAGCATGTCACATATGACATATGTGATCATGTTGACAAGTTTCATATCAATCCCAATTTATTTGGTTCACCAAAATATTCCAAAACCCTCTCTGTCCAGAGTCAAATTTGAGCAACTCTACATTGTGAAGTTTCTCCTATTGACCCCAAACTTTGTGGACATGTTCTAATCCCCAAATAATGCTACTACACCAAGTGGTGCATTTAGGAGATTAGTTTAGCATGCCTACACCTATAGAAACCAGATTCTGTTAATTTCTAGGGTTTACCAAGTTTGTGTTATCAACTTTCTTCATTTGGGATCAAAACTTGTGATCAGCACCAAATAGACTTGTCATTTGACCCTGGTAAATATCAAGGCCATATGATTCCTCTACCTAGCCCAATCACAGCACAAACACCTTCACCCATAAGCTTGTGGACAAGCAAAGTGGGCCCAAAAAGATTCTCCTTGTCTCCAACTTTTTATCACAGTATATTCTAACCCCAATTTACCTCCAGTAACTTTGCCATGGCCTCTGATCAATTATTGTGGGGTAACTCTCTCATTTCCCCCCTCTTTTTACCATGGCAATACCTCTCCTTTCCCTCTACCATTATTCTATGCATGCAAAGGCCCCCAAACTCCTTCACAACCTCAATTGCATACATATGCATTAGTTCAAACCCAAAGATGGCATGCTCATGTGGAAAATAGGAGCAAATCAACTGGACTTAGTCTATGGCAGCAAAAACAGCTTTGAACTGCAAGTACCCTGTAGACTTGTCTCCTTGATCTCAAACTTGGTGTACTTGTAGTTCTTCCATACCTAAGACACCTAGACATCAATTAACCTCTTGACCCCTTCATCAAAATCCTCTCAACCAGCCCCCAAGTTTGTTGTTGCAAACTTAACCTGTGTAGTAACTTAAACCAACCAGCTTCATTCACCATGAAACCTTGCCAAGTGTCCTCCTGCATGCGTGCCTTACATGTTAGACAACCTTAGCCGACCAAAAGCATGCTCTGGACAAGAGTTGGCGTGGTGACCAAGCTGTTGGCATGCAGAAATGGCGCTCTGCAGTCAAACCTTGTCCTGTAGCTCGCGTTTGGCCTTAGCAGCGTGTCCCCGCGTGCCAGGCCTATTCCCTCGGTCTCCCCACGCCTCTCCCCGATGCCAGAATGCAGACAAGGGACCTCTGGCACGCTTGCTGCCCCACGCCGAGGGCATCCGAGGGGCGCCCGAGACCTCCAGTCGCCCCCTTGCTTTACCTCTCCCCCCCCGAGCACCCTGGACACCCTAGTGCGCTCCTTTTCCCTCCCCGAGGCCCCTAGCAAAGCCACGGGAGCTCCCAAGCTCGACCCCTTCCACCATGGCCGCCATGGCTCTGCCTCGGCCTCGGACAAAATTGGCGGTGCCCTGTCTCTCTTCTCCCCTCTGAACTCCACCTCCATGCCCCAGCTTCGCCGTAGCACCTCCCCCGCACTTCATTCCCTCTCCTCCGTAGCTATGGCGCCGTGCCCATCGCCGCCGTCGGCTGCCTCCGCCTCAACCGATGCCGTGGTCGACCCCGACCTCCCTAGGGCCCGGGAGCGCGCCGGTAGTCGGAGCGCCGCCGGAGACGGCCGGTGCCGCCTGGGGCAAGCGCTGGAGCCGCTCGGGTCCGCCTCCCCTGCTCCTCCTCTGCCCGAGCGGGAGGAGGAAGGAGGCCCTGCCATACGGGGCCCACCTGTCGGTGTGCCTAAGGCAGGGCCCCCCAGTTTAGGTAAACTCCTTTTTCCCTTTTTCTTTTTCTGGCAGATTCAAAAATTCATAGAATATTCTTGTGACATCCAAATTAATTGATTCAAATTTCTATATTCTCCTAAAAGTGCCACCTATTATTTGGTGCCACTTCCATATTTTTGCACCACAAGTTCTTGTACTGTTCAAGTTTAAATTCAAATTTGAACTATTAAAGACCACCTTGAAAAATCTCTAGGTCATTCATTATAGCTCCAAATGGAGTGATTCAAGTTCCTAGGAGCATCTAAAATCATGTATTAGTATGTGAAATTTTTTCCTTACACTTACAATTCTATGTCAAATATTGGACCATTTCTTCCTATATGATCCACTTTGCAAATCCCTAGAATATTCATACCAACTCCAAATCCAGTGAAACCACTTTCTAGGTTTTTCTAAAATCATGCATTATCTGTTGGGACCATCCACTCCTTTTTACAAAAATATTTTTCTGAGGACATCTTATAGGATCATCCTTTCCTTCATTTCCACCATTCGAGACCCCCCTTGACCCACATCCAATAAAACCTCCTTGGTTATTTTTCTCACCACCAGAGGTGTCCGAGAAAAATAAATCTCCTATTTGTAGGGCACTTTTATTTTCTCCTTGTTGCGTTGCTTATTGCGGTTGTTTCCGGCGATAGTTGACGAAGTAGATGAAGTGCTCAGAGTGGACGAGAAGCGTGTGAAGACCTTGAAGACGTTGCTAAGCCAGGCAAGCAGCCCTTTGACCATGACTATGAAACACTTTTATTGCATGGCATATAGCACTTTATTTCTTGATGTTTATCATGTTGATGTGGTGACCACTACGGTGGGATGCCTCCAATACTTTACCGTTTATACTTGCATCGTGCATGGCCCTACCATCCTTATGAGGGTTGTGCGGGTGGGAGTAGATAGGATGCTTAGTTGATGCTACGCAAATGGGACGGGAATATGCATGGTGATGGAAACAAAATGATTTCAAAGACTTTTCGAAAACCCCGTCGGGCGCCACTAATGCCCGAGGGAGATGATGTTATGCTAGGTAACCATGGAGAAAGAAGTGGTGAACCGGAGCAGGTTGTGTGTGTGTTTTCGAAAACGGAGAGTTTTAAGATTTGCTGACTGTCCCAACCTTACATGTACAACCACTCTACCCCTATATGGGAAGGGGCTTTGTTGATTACTTTGGTCGGTGCTGAGAGAGAGCCCGCATTACTAGTGGCGGGAGTGACGTGGTCACTCTCAATACAGGGTCGTGCCTGGTAGGGCGAACATGCGCTGTCTTTACAGGCACCGGGCACACTGTTGTGTTCCTTCATGGATGGTACTATGTAGAGCAAGGCTCGTGTTTGTACATCATGAAGACGCGAACCAACGAGTGGACTCTTTGTTTAGTATCGTCAGGGGAAAGGCATTGTTCGGGTGCTTACCTCGGGTATGTAATATACCGCGAGTCGTGGATGACACGGAAGTTCCCCGAGTCTTGTAGGTAAAGTATGCAACCTCTGCAGAGTGTAAAACTATTCGAATAGCCGTGTCCATGGTCATGGATAGTTGGAGGACCTGCTTAAACTACGTCCGATGTTTTCACAAACCTGGTGTGTGTGTGTTGGTGACAAAGATGGTACTTGAGCTAAGTCTGATGACTTGGCATGATGATGAACATGAGATGTTCAACCCCTGCTTATGATGATAACTGCGTCTTGTTCATATGAATACCTGTCAACTGTTGATGCATGCTTACTTACGTTACTTGATCATGTCATTGCACTTAAAACTAGCTTTCTACAAAACTTACCTACTTAGTGCTATATCATGCATTGTTATACCTTGTTCCAAACATGGGTTGCTTGTGAGTACATTCAAAGTACTCATTGGCTTGCCACTGGTTATTTTATTGTCCAGGCATGAAAGACAGGATACAAAGAAGAATCCCTTGGTGACGAGCATGCGAGCTAGGACGCTTCCCAGTCAGAATGCCTGTAGGGTTAAGGTAGATGGCATGGGTTCACGTTATCGTTGAAGATTTCCGCTGCAATCATATGAAGACTAGGCCATAAAGGCCATATTTAAGTAAAATGGTACGTAATGGATGTAAGACTCTTATTATTCAGTTTCTGTGTGTTCAGTGAGCATTGATCTCTGGGATCACTCTGCACGTACATTCGGTGATCACGACTTATGAGTCGGGGTCCCCACAGAGCTGGTATCAGAGCCATCCTGACTGTAGGAAGCCCTTAGTTAGCATGGACGTTAGTTAGGACAAAACTATTTCTCCAGACCCTTCAAAATCACTTGCAAAGCCTCTATATTTCTCACCTCTCCTAAATTTTCAAAAGAAGCGAAGGTTTTTGCCCCAGCACTTCCACCCTCATTCTCTCGACTCCCCTCGTCTACTTTTTCAAAACTTTGCAAACGGTCGATAGTACCCTTATGCCCCTAACCACTGGATTCCTTGAAATCCTCGTGGGTAATCTGGAGGGAAGCCACCTTGCCAGACATTCACACAAGTTTGACGACACCACGACAAGACGATACCAACAGAAGATACCCTCTCGAAGGATGAGAATATCAAGACTCAGAAGATGGTGACACCCTTGACACTGCCCCAGGATGATGCCACCTTGGCGTTCGATGGCCACGGCACAATACATGCAATGTCATGATATGCATCGCTAATAGAGCAGCCCTCTCCTTTTCGTTGTTGTGTCGGCAACCACCGGTGGATGAGAACCTCGCCATTTGGTCCGCCTCACCATAGTGAGCAGGAAAACGGTTCTCCTCATCCCCCGCTCTTGGTGTCGATATTGTCATCAACGTAACTGACAGGATGAGACTCTAACATGCCTTGTTAATGTCATTGCATAAAAGATTGCCTACCTGGATCCCTCGACGTGTCAGAAGGCAAGGAGGCATTGTCACGATTACGAAGACACCAGAAGACCTTGTCAACAACAGCTGTGAAGAATCACCTTCGTCGTCAACTCACCAGACCCAAAGTCGTCAAAGACTATTAAGGCACAACCAGGATCGTTTCGATGAAGAACAACCAGAGGCATAGCAACACCTGAAGAAGACCCAGAAGACCGAGCGGACTCCTCTCTAAGACATGAAGCAAGCACGACTAATGAGTTCGAGAACCCCTAGGGTAGGATAGGTCGTGTAACCCCCATGCGAGCTCGAGTCCGTGTGATGGTTCGAATGGAACCGTGATGTGTGTTGCTTGCTTGTTTATGCTTTGGTTTAAGTCACACTTTTGCCCTAGGCAACAAGTACGCAACTAAGCACCCACCTTATCTTAATAAGTGTGTTTTGCCTTTTTCGGCACTTGTTTGATTGCACTTGCACTATACCACCCCCTTAGGCACTCTCCTCTATGCTACTTTCCCTCTTCCCCTGTCGCCGCTCTGGCAACGGGGGTACCCAGACCTGCCTGCAGCCCAGGGCATGGCCCACTTCATCAACCAAACACAGCCAGGCGCGACCCCACTCAAGACAAGGCCCTCGCGAGAGCCCGAGGCTCGCGAGGAGGAGCGGCGTCAAGACCGGCAAGGGACGGGCCTCCCCAGGCCCCCCTCCGGAGTGGCGGAAATCTCAATGCACGGCCCGGCCTCAGGAGTCAAAGATGACGCAAGGAAGGACAGGCGGGTGCCAGCGCGCCAGGCGGCGCAGTTTCCCCTTTGGTGCAAAGGGAGCAAGGACGTACGCGGGTTCCCAAAGCACCCCCCAAAGGTTTCCATTCCAGTGCAACAAGACCGCAACCACCAGCCCCGCAGGACGGATGTCATCGCTGAGCCCACCTCTGCGCCGTCGACAGCTACTTTGCAGGCGAAGACCGCCTTTGGGCAGGGCGGGCACGTACTCCCGTCCCCCTTCAAAATTGGCTGTTGTGGGATCCCTTCCCGCCATTGCGATAAGGGAAGAGGACCCGAGCCACCGCTATATATAGAGGGTAGGCTGCACCGTAGAGAGGGATCCGATCCATTCCACCACTCATCCATCACCTAGCCGTCAGAGGGCCACAAACACCTCAGGAGCGCCCTACAGAGGCCCTGAAACACTGTACTAGTTCATCCACCCCACCTCCTCGAGAGGTAATCCACCAAAGCACGAGTAGGGTATTACGCTTCGCAGCGGCCCGAACCTGGGTAAACTATTGTGTTCATCTTCTTCCTCGTCATCGTGCGAGTTCATTGTTGTGTTCAGCGAGTAGCGACCTAGGTTGGGCGAAGCTGCAGGGGATCTTCGCACACGCCCCTGTGTTCGAATCTTAAGGGTTTTGCAGAGCCCGAAATCCGACATTTGGCGCGCCAGGTAGGGGGCGTGTTGGAGTCTTCCTCAAGCCAAGATCTTCTCCCACCTCGCCGTTCCGATGTCTGACGCTCGCCAAGCCCGCGTTGAGCGACGAGCCACCCGTGTCGCCCAGACGGCGCCTGTGGGCCGCGCCGGCGCACGCAGGTCACCCTCGCCTGTGGCAAACGCCGCCACGGGCCCAGACGCCCGCAAGCAACAAGACTCCTCCCAGCCGGTCACCGCGCGGCGCGATGGCCAAACCGCCACTCCATCGATTGTCCCAGCTTCCGGGTCGTCCTCCCACGTTCGGCCCGGGCCGGTGCGCGGCCAGGGCGCACTCGCCATGGCCAACGAGCTGCTCCGCTAACGCCCCACCCCCGACCGCTACGACGACTGGCTTCGGCGCATCGCGGAGCTCGTCAGTGCTGCCAGCGACGCTTCAACACTCTCCTACTTGCTTCGACACCAACCATCCCTAGCAGACGACATGGCCCAGGATGCGCAGCCGCCTCCTCCGCAATGCGACGTCGACCCCAAGCCCAGGCGAGAAGCGCGCCCCCGCGACCGGCCTCGCGAACCACGGGCGAAGGCGGGAGATGAAGTAAGCTGCCAGGTGGTTCCCCGACCGCGCGGCGACGCGTGTGCGATCCCCGCGCTGCCTACCCAACGCCACGACCGGGCACCGCTCGAGATGGCCCCGCAGGAGCGTCAAGACCGGGTCCCTCCGACGCACGCAGCACCCGTCGAACCGGTGGGGTGCCTCGCCATCGCCCCGGAGCTCTACCCAACCACGTGGCCCTACAAGTTCAAGCCTGACCTGCCCCCGCGCTACGACGGCACCCCAGATCCAGCCGAGTTCCTACAGCTCTACTCCTTGAGCATCCGGGTGGCTAGAGGAGATGACAAGGTCATGGCGTGCTGGTTCCCCATGGCGCTGAAGGGCGGCACGCTCTCCTGGCTCTTCAACCTCCCGGAGGCGTGCATCACCTCCTGGGATGGCCTGCGCAAACGCTTCATCGCCAACTTCCAAGGCACCCACAACTGCGCGCCCACCGTGAATGACCTGCAGCGTATGAAGCAGCAGGATTGGGAGACCCTGCACAAATTCATACAACGCTTCACGACTACGCGCCTCAAGATCCCGAGGGCATCAGACGAGGCTATCATCTCCGCATTCAGCGATGGCGTCACAGACCTCAAGATGAAGGAGGAGCTCGCCATGAATGACGAACTGTGCTCTGCCCTGGAGATGTTCAATCTGGCGAACAGGTGCGCCAAGGCTGAGGAGGGCCGCCTGTCGCTCCGCGGGTCTCCGACGGCGGAGCCAGAAGAAAAGAAGACCAAGGCCAAGGAGGCGAAGCGCAAGGCCCCATCGGTGCTTGCGGCCAAACCTGAGGCGAAGCGCAGCCGGGGTGAGGAACATCCCCCGGGGGGAAAACCGACCTGCATCTTCCATGGCACCAACAACCACGACACCGCTGACTGTCAGGAACTCAGGCTGATCCGCGCCGAGCTTTTCGGCAGGCGCCCTGGACTCGCTAACCGAGGCTTCGGACGCAGCGGAGGCCGCGGTGGAGGCCGCTGGGACAACTGGGAACCGCGTCAAGGGTGGCGCGATCAGCCCCAGGAGGACCGCTGGCGCGATCAGGCTCGGGACGACCGCTGGCGCGATCAGCCTCGTGAGGATCGCTGGCGCGACGACCCTCCGGAGGGGTCACGCCGCGGCCAGCCTCGTGAGGCATGGCCTCGTGAGGCCGGTCTACCCCCACTACCTCCGCCACCCAGAAGGAAGGAAGAGGACATGCAGGACGATGGGGCTGGGGGCTTCCAGGAAGTCAGGGCGGTAGCCTGTATCCTGGGCGGCGCCCAGGCCCCTGCATCGAACCGTGCCTTCAAGCAGTTCGCGCGGGAGGTGAACGCGGCTCTTCGAAAGCCCGATGCGATGCGTCCCCTCAAGTGGTCCCAGACTGCCATCACCTTCGACTCGAGGGACCAGCTCAGGTGCTCGGCCATGGCCAGCGAGCTCCCCATGCTGTGCACTCCAACCATCAGCAACGTCCTTGTCACCAAGACCGTCATCGACAGTGGAGCGGGGCTCAATGTCCTCTCCATTGAGACCTTCGAGACGATCCAGGTACCGTACGAACAGCTCATGCCGACCAAGCCCTTCTCGGGAGTCACCGACGGATCCACCGTCCCCATCGGGCAAGTGCATCTGCCTGTCACCTTCGGCGGGCGGGAGAACTACCACACCGAGATCATCGTCTTCGACGTCGCGCACATCCACCTCCCGTACAACGCGATCCTCGGGTACCCGGCCCTCGCCAAGTTCATGGCGGCGACTCACCATGGCTACAACGTCCTCAAGATGCCAGGGAGTGGCGGCGTCATCACCGTTGCTTGCGATGAGAAGGATGCTGTCTGCACCCTTGAGCGTGCTTACCGCGCCGCGGCAGCCGAGCGCTCGGACGATGAGGAAGACGCACTGCCTCGTGAGGATCCGCGCAAGAAGAAGAAGCAACTCCTTCCCGCGGGGCGACCTGGAACCTCGGGCTCTGCGCTCAGGGATGGGGCCCCACCTCCTATCGCATAGGAAAGCGCGCTCGGCGCCCCTCTTGGGTCGGGCCAGGGGACTCCCATCCAGGGAGTTTCCGGCTTGGCTGGTGAGACAAGGGAGGCGCTCTAGCACAACCTGAAGGCGCGTTCTGATGCGCATCAGCTCGAGCCAACAGCACGGCGCATGGCGCCGGGCACGCAAGAGTCCGTCATCAGAGCGATCGAGGAGCTTCAAGAAGCGCAGGACATGCACGGCGGGGACTGCCCAGCACCACCAATCGTAGCCGCCGTCGTCGGCACGATCGACCAGCCGCGCATCTGTGTCAACGCGCTCGTGATCAACAGGGCCGCGTCCCAGGGCCCCTTCTGGCCAGCGCGTGCCGATCATGGATGGGTCTACCCGAACGCCTACATCCGCATGCCCCTCGGACTGGCGAACGTAGGCGTCACCTTCCAGCGCCTTTACCGAGCCATGCTCGTGCCTTGCCTGACGAGGCGCGGCGAGGAGTTGGAGGAGATGCTCGGACCAAGCGAAGGTCCTGAATTGGGGTTTGTACTACAAGTCCTCAAATTGGGTGGATTGTTTTGCCACAAAGACTTTATTTGGAAACTACTATATATATAACTCCACAAAACCACAAAATATTAATTTTAAAGATTATTTTTCCTATTTTATTTAAGGGCTTTTTCTTAAAGCCAGAATGGTCTTTTATAAGGAAAAATTATTTTTTATGCTTTCAAAATATTTGAGAAAATTTAGGAAAACTCAGTGGACATATATTGTCCAAAAATAAGAGTTTCAACACATGGTCATGTTCAAAGTATTGGACAAAACCCTTCAAAACCATTTCTGCCTATTTCAAGCATTTGAAATATTTCTATAAGAAATATTTTCAAATAAATCCAAGAAAATTCTAGCATGTCACATATGACATATGTGATCATCTTGACAAGTTTCATATCAATCCCAATTTATTTGGGTCACCAAAATATTCCAAAACCCTCTCTGTCCAGAGTCAAATTTGAGCAACTCTACACTGTGAAGTTTCTCCGATTGACCCCAAACTTTGTGGACATGTTCTAATCCCCAAATAATGCTAATACACCAAGTGGTGCATTTAGAAGATTAGTTTAGCATGCCTAGACCTACAGAAACCAGATTCTGTTAATTTCTAGGGTTTACCAAGTTTGTGTTATCAACTTTCTTCATTTGGTCTCAAAACTTGTGATCAGCACCAAATAGACTTGTCATTTGACCCTGGTAAATATCAAGGCCATAGGATTCCTCTACCTAGCCCAATCGCAGCATAAACACCTTCAGCCATAAGCTTGTGGACAAGCAAAGTGGGCCCAAAAAGATTCTCCTTGTATCCAACTTTTTATCACAGTATATATTCCAACCCCAATTTACCTCCAGTAACTGTGCCATGGCCTCTGATCAATTATTGTGGGGTAACTCTCTCATTTTCCCCCTCTGGCAAGACCTCTCCTTTCCCTCTACCATTATTCTATGCATGCAAA
The DNA here is from genome assembly GCA_039707655.1 of Elymus sibiricus. NCBI lineage: Eukaryota > Viridiplantae > Streptophyta > Magnoliopsida > Poales > Poaceae > Elymus > Elymus sibiricus. The sequence goes on along the minus strand of CM077667.1, from coordinate 194,530,051 downwards.
GGCCCCCAAACTCCTTCACAACCTCAATTGCATACTTATGCATTAGTTCAAACCAAAAGATGGCATGCTCATGTGGAAAATAGGAGCAAATCAACTGGACTTAGTTTATGGCAGCAAAAACAGCTTTGAACTGCAAGTACCCTGTAGACTTGTCTCCCTGGTCTCAAACTTGGTGTACTTGTAGTTCTTCCATACCTAAGACACCTAGACATCAATTAACCTCTTGATCCCTTCATCAAAATCCTCTCAACCAGCCCCCAAGTTTGTTGTTGCAAACTTAACCTGTGTAGTAACCTAAACCAACCAGCTTCATTCACCACAAAACCTTGCCAAGTGTCCTCCTGCATGCGTGCCTTACATGTTAGACAACCTTAGCCGACCAAAAGCATGCTCTGGACAAGAGTTGGTGTGGTGACCAAGCTGTTGGCATGCAGAAATGGCGCTCTGTAGTCAAACCTTGTCCAGTAGCTCGTGTCTGGCCTTAGCAGCGTGTCCCCGCGTGCCAGGCCTAGTCCCTCGGTCTCCCCACGCCTCTCCCCAACGCCAGAATGCAGCCAATGGACCTCTGGCACGCGTGCTCCCCCACGCCGAGGGCATCCTAGGCGCGCCCGAGACCTCTAGTCGCCCCCTTGCTTTACCTCTCCCCCCGAGCACCCTGGACACCCTAGTCCGCTCCTTTTCCCTCCCCCAGGCCCCTAGCAAAGCCACAGGAGCTCCCGAGCTCGACCCCTTCCACCATGGCCGCCATGGCTCTGCCTCGGCCTCGGAAAAAATTGGCGGTGCCCCGCCTCTCTTCTCCCCTCCGAACTCCACCTCCATGCCCCAGCTTTGCCGCAGCACCTCCCCCGCACTTCATTCCCTCCCCTCTGCAGCTATGGCGCCGTGCCCATCGCCGCAGTCGGCTACCTCCACCTCGACCGACGCCCCGGTCGACCCCGACCTCCCCAGGGCCCGGAGATGGCCCAGACAGAAGTGGCTCGCCGCCCCGAGCGCACCGGTAGTCGGAGCGCCGCCGGAGACGGCCGGTGCCGCTGGGGGAAAGCGCTGGAGCCGCTCGGGTCCGCCTCCCCTGCTCCTCCTCTGCCCGAGCGGGAGGAGGAAGGAGGCCCTGCCATATGGGGCCCTCCTGTCGGCAAGCCTAAAGCCGGGGCCCCCAGTTTAAGTGGAGGCGCCCTTCGTGGGTGCCGCCTCCCTGCAAAGGAGGCGTACTCCTAGGAGTACGCCTTCGACGTCGCCCTCCCCCTATGCAGTTGAGCTGCTGGGCTGGCCCAGTAGCTATCCCTCGCCCGGTGCCGCCTCCCCTGCTCCTCCTCTGCCCGAGCGGGAGGAGGAAGGAGGCCCTGCCATAAGGGGCCCACCTGTCGGTGTGCCTAAGGCAGGGCCCCCCAGTTTAGGTAAACTCCTTTTTCCCTTTTTATTTTTCTGGCAGATTCAAAAATTCATAGAATATTCTTGTGACATCCAAATTAATTGATTCAAATTTCTATATTCTTCTAAAAGTGCCACCTATTATTTGGTGCCACTTCCATATTTTTCCACCACAAGTTCTCATACTGTTCAAATTTAAATTCAAAATTGAATTATTGAAGACCACCTTGAAAAATCTCTAGGTAATTCATTATAGCTCCAAATGGAGTGATTCAAATTCCTAGGAGCATCTAAAATCATGTCTTAGTATGTGAACATTTTTCCTTACACTTACAATTCTATGTCAAATATTGGACCATTTCTTTGTATATGATCCACTTTACAAATCCCTAGAATATTCATACCAACTCCAAATCCAGTGAAACCACTTTCTGGGTTTTTCGAAAACCATGACCTATCTATTGGGACCATCCACTCCTTTTTACAAAAATATTTTTCTCAGGACATCTTATAGGATCATCCTTTCCTTCATTTCCACCATTCGAGACTCCCACTTGACCCACATCCAATAAAACCTCCTTGGTTATTTTTCTCATGACCAGAGGTGTCCAAGAAAAATAAGTATCCAATTAATAGGGCACTTTTCTTTTCTACTTGTTGCGTTGCTTATTGCGGTTGTTTCCGGCGATAGTTGACGAAGTAGATGAAGTGCTCAGAGTGGACGAGAAGCGTGTGAAGACCTCGAAGTCGTTGCTAAGCCACGCAAGCAGCCCTTTGACCATGACTATGAAACCCTTTTATTGCATGGCATATAGCACTTTATTTCTTGATGTTGATCATGTTGATGTGGTGACCACTACGGTGGGATGCCTCCGATACTTTACCGTTGATACTTGCATCGTGCATGACCCTACCATCCTTATAAGGGTTGTGCGGGTGGGAGTAGATAGGATGCTTAGTTGATGCTACACAAATGGGACGGGAATATGCATGGTGATGGAAACAAAATGATTTCAAAGACTTTTCGAAAACCCCGTCGGGCGCCACTAAAGCCCGAGGGAGATGATGTTATGCTAGGTAACCACTTGAGAATGAAGTGGTGTACTGGAGCAGGTTGTGTGTGTGTTTTCGAAAACGGAGAGTTTTAAGATTTGCTGTCCGTCCCAACCTTACATGTACAACCACTCTACCCCTATGTGGGAAGGGGCTTTGTTGATTACTTTGGTCGGTGCTGAGAGAGAGCCCGCATTACTAGTGGCGGGAGTGACGTGGTCACTCTCGATACGGGGTCGTGCCTGGTAAGGAGACCATGTGTTGTCTTTACAGGAACCGGGCACACCGTTGTGTTCCTTCATGGATGGTACTATGTAGAGCAAGGCTCGTGTTTGTACATCATGAAGACGCGGACCAACGAGTGGACTCTTTGTTTAGTATCGTCAGGGGAAAGGCATTGTTCGGATGCTTACCTCGAGTATGTAATATACCGCGAGTCGTGGATGACACGGAAGTTCCCCGAGTCTTGTGGGTAAAGTGTGCAACCTCTCCAGAGTGTAAAACTATTCGAATAGCCGTGTCCACGGTCATGGATAGTTGGAGGTCCTTCTTAAACTACGTCCGATGTTTTCACAAACCTGGTGTGTGTGTGTTGGTGACAAAGATGGTACTTGAGCTAAGTCCGATGACTTGGCATGATGATGAACATGAGATGTTCAACCCCTGCTTATGATGATAACTGTGTCTTGTTCATATGAATACGTGTCAACTGTTGATGCATGCTTACTTATGTTACTTGATCATGTCATTGCACTTAAAACTAGCTTTCTGCAAAACTTACCTAAGTAGTGCTATATCATGCATTGTTATACCTTGTTCCAAACATGGGTTGCTTGCGAGTATATTCAAAGTACTCATTGGCTTGCCACTGGTTATTTTATTGGCCAGGCATGAAAGACAGGATACGAAGAAGAATCCCTTGGTGACGAGCATGTGAGCTAGGACGCTTCCCAGTCAGAATGCCCGTAGGGTTTTTCTGTTTCTGTGTTATTCAGTTTCTGTGTGTTCAGTGAGCATTGATCTCTAGGACCACTGTGCACGTACATTCGGTGATCATGACTTATGAGTCGGGGTCCCCACAGAAGGAAACCTTTGGGGCTTGCTTTGGGAGCCCGCGAGCTGGCGCTGGTCCTCTATCACCGAATAGGGAAGCCTTTCTGTCCGCGCCCGCTGGCACCACTCCTGGCACTGCTTGGCGCGGTGCGCGTTGCCCACGCGCGGGCGCAGGGTTGCGGGGCCCTACCGGGCCTGCCCCAAACGGACCCGCCTCCTGAGGGCATTAGGGATGGCCTCGCGGAGAGGCCTCCTGAAGTCCTTGATGGTAGTGTTGCCTTGCACCTCATGAGGCGTAAGCCCTCGCGAAAACCAGCCCTGTGAAGCTCGTAGGTGGGCCACCCAGTGTTTTAAGGCAATCATCGCGTCCTGGGCCGCAGGCAGACGGGCCTGCGTACCCCCAGTCCCAGAGGCCCGACAAGTTCGGCCTCTGTCCATTCGGCCACGAAATCGGACAACAACTGAGATTTAATAGCTTGGCGTGGGTGAAAGATTATTTCTAAAGGGAGGAGTTCTATTCCCCACTTAGCGATGGGCCCAGTTGCCTCTCTGTTGTTGATGATGTCGCTTAAAGGGACTTGGGATGCCACAGTGGTAGAACACTCCTGAAAGTAGTGTCGCAGCTTCTGAGATGCATTAAGACTGCGTAGGCAATCTTTTCGTAGTGAGGATATCTCATTTTACAAGGGGTCAGTTCCTCTGGAACATAATATACTAGCTTTTGCACCTGGAATTTTTGACCTCGACTGTCGCGTTCGACCACCAGGATCGCACTGACGACCTTATTAGTGGCCGAGATGTATAGCAATATTGGCTCGCCAACTCTAGGCGCTACGAGTATTGGATTGGTAGCGAGGAGCTTTTTAATTTCTTCTACAGCATCTCTTGCCTCACTAGTCCATTCTAAATCCATTGTTTCCTTCGGGAGTTTATACAACAGAAAGGCTTTTTCTCCTAGTCGAGATATAAATTGACTAAGGGCTGCCATGCATCCTGCCAGCTTTGGGATGTGCTTGAGTTCGGTTGGTATTGCCAACCCAGGGTTCTGATTTGGTTTGGGTTGAACTTGATTCCTCTATTGGAAATGATGAATCCGAACACTTATCCTGCTGGTACCCCGAAGACGCACTTCTTTGGATTGAGCTTAATGTGATATACCCAGAGACTGGTGAATATTTCACCAAGATCCTTGACTTGCTGCCGGACATCCTTGGTTTTGACAACCACGTCGTCTACGTAGGCCCCGGCTGTTTTGCCGATATGCTTTTCTAGGCATGTCTGAATCATACGCTGGTACGTGGCGCTGGCGTTTTTTAATCCGAACGGCATAGTATTGAAACAAAATGGCCCATAGGGCGTTATGAAGTTTGTTGTTTCTTGATCGGATTCTTTCATTTTGATTTGATGATACCCCGAGTATGCGTCTAGGAAGCACAATGAATCGTGTCCTGTCGTGGCATCAAAGATCTGGTCTATGCCTGGTAGAGGAAAAGGATCCTTGGGGCAGGCTTTACTAACGGCTTTAAAATCAACACAAAGCCACCAAGATTTGTCCTTCTTTGGTAACATCACCAGGTTAGTCAGCCATTCGGGAAGTTTCATATCTCGGATGAACCCAACCTCTATTAATACGGCCAGTTCTTAGGCCATGGCTTGACGTTTAGGTTCAAAGAATCGCCGGAGTACTTGTTTGACTAGTTTAAATCCTTTGATGATATTCAAGTTGTGCTCGGCAGAATTTCTTGGGATTCCTGCCATATTCGATGGGTACCACACAAATTTATCCCAATTTTCCCAAAGGAAGTTCCACATGGCTTCGTCAATCTCTAGGTCAAGCTTGGCACCGTTGGATGCCGTTTTATTTGGGTCCGTTGGGTGTACTTGGAATTCGACTATCTTATATGCTGCTTTAAATGAGGTTCTGTTAGATCTTTTGTCCAGAATGACATAGCCCGTGTCGCCCGAAGCCCGAAGTGCCGTTAACTCTTTAGTTGTGAAGGCCTCGGCCAGAGACTCCAAAGTGAGTGAGGCCGTTTTATTCTCAGCTCTGAGTGCCCTATCCGGGTTGCTAGCAACAATGATCACTCCATTAGGACCTGGCATTTTGAGTTTCATGTATCCGTAATGGGGTCTGGCATGAAACTTTGCGAATGCATCCCATCCAAGAAGGGCATGGTGCCACTTCGGAAGGGTACGACGTGGAAGGTCAATTCATGTGGGGACCCAGACTCATAAGTCGAAGCCTCCGATTGTGTGTGCACAGTGATCCCAATATTAATGCTCGCTGAACATAACAAACTGAATATCAATAGCCTTACATCCATTACATGAAGTCTTACACAAATAGCACTATTATGGTCGAGTCTTACATAGATAGAGCCATGAAGGCTAAACATCAAATAAAACACTCGCAACGGAAATCCTCAATGATAACGTAGACCAATGCCATCTGACTTAACCCTACAAGCGTTCTAACTGGGAGAGCAAACTAGTTCGCATGTTCGTCGTCACAGAACTCTTCCTCATATTCTTGTCCTTCCATGCCTGGCCAATTAAATAGATAGGGACAACCCAATGAGTACTTTTCAATGTACTAACAAGCAACCCATGATTGAAAGCAGAATAACATGTAAGGCTTAACACTAAGTTGGTATTTTTATGGAAGCTAGTTTTTGTGTGCAATGACATGTTCTACCATTTTGAAAATCATGCAACAACAAGTTATAGAGAGCAATATCAACAGGTTTCAGATATCAATTTAAACAGAGTTATCTCAACTCTAGTTTCATCATTTCTACATCTCGCCTGTTATAGTCCAAGGATTCCTTCTCATACCTAAGGTTTGTCAAACACTGGACATAGTTCAAGAGGGACCGCCCAACTGTCCTTGACCATGGAAACGACTATTTGAATAGATTGAAACTCTACAGAGGTTGCACACATTACCCACAATACTCGGGGAACTTCCATGTCATCCACGACTCGCGATACATTAAGTACCCAAGGTATGAACCCGATCAATACCTTTCCCTACTCAATACTGAACAAAGAGCCCACTCTTTTTGGTAGACAACCCTCATGATAAAATATCACATTATACAAGTTTAAGCCCAAGAGGGGACTCAATGGTTTGCCCGGTGTTTGTAAAAACAACCATAGTCGTCCATCTAGGAACGACCCCGTATCGAGAGTGACTGAGTCACTCCTGCCACTAGTAATGCGGCCTCTCTGACAGTATTGATCAAGGTAATCAATAAAGCACCTTCCCATATAGGGGTAATGTGGTTGTACATGTTTGGTTGGGATGATCAGCATATCTTAAATCTCTTTGTTTTGAAAAACAACACACTCAACTTGCCTTGGTGCATCACTTTGTTATCAAGTAGTGACCTAGCTCAACATCTCCCAAGGGCATTAGTGGCACACGTTGGGGTTTTGCAAAGTCTTCGTAAAATCACACTTGTTTCATTCCAATGCAATGACCCTGCCCCAATCGCGTAGCTAAGCTTCTACAAGCACCTAACTACTTCGCACCAACACAACTCTAACAAGGATAGAGTTATGGTCAATGCACGTTTCAACGGAATTATACAATCAGAGACATGCCTCGAAGGTTTGCCATCACAAATGGATCATGCTTTTGATGCAAAAGTAAATACTATAATGGCATAAAAAGGGTTTCATCAACATGGTCAAAGGGTTGTTTGCCTAGCTAAGGGCAGTCTTCAACTCTTCTGGTCCTTCTCCAAACACTTCGTCTACTTCATCAAATAACGTCGAAAGCAATCACAATAAGCAACACAACAAGGCAGAAAATAAAAGTGCTAACTCCTTTGGTTATATGAAGAATATCCAAAGTGGTTCTATTGGATTTGAAGCACTATGGATTTCATTATGATGAAATCAAAAGGGAACAGGGACTTGCAAGGAACCCACAAAATGCCTTTTGTGAAAATGAGTGAAAGCACTCATTAAATCAGACTTGAATTTTAGAAACAAAAATGAAGATGGTTTCACTAGATTTGGAGTTGAGATGAATATCCTAGGAGTTTCCTAAGATGAAAATAAATGGAGGAGTGAACTATTTGATAGATCCAACAGAAACAAGGCCTAGGAAAAATGTTCACTATCTTTAGATAAATAGGGCAGGATATAAAGAGCAGAAAGTGTTGGAAATATGCCCTAGAGGCAATAATAAATTAGTTATTATCATATTTCCTTGTTCATGATAATCGTTTATTATCCATGCTAGAATTGTATTGATTGCAAACTCAGATACATGTGTGGATACATAGACAACACTATGTCCCTAGTGAGCCTCTACTAGACTAGCTAGTTGATCAAAGATGGTCAAGGTTTCCTGGCCATAGACATGAGTTGTCATTTGATAATGGGATCACATCATTAGGAGAATGATGTGATGGACAAGACCCAAACTATGAACGTAGCATATGATTGTGTCAAGTTTATTGCTATTGTTCTCTGCGTGTCAAGTATCTGTTCTTATGACCATGAGATCATGCAACTCACTGACACCAGAGGAGTACCGTGTGTGTATCAAGTGTCGCAACATAAATGGGTGACTATAAAGGTCATCTACAGGTATCTCTGAGGGTGTCTGTTGGGTTGGCGTGGATCAAGACTGGGATTTGTCACTCCGTATGACGGAGAGGTATCTCTGGCCCCTCTCAGTAATACAACATCACAAGAAGCTTGCAAGCAATGTGACTAAGGAGTTAGTCGCGGGATCTTGTATTACCGAACGAGTAAAGAGACTTGCCGATAACGAGATTGAACTAGGTATGGAGATACCGACGATCGAATCTCGGGCAAGTAACATACCGATAAACAAAGGGAACAGCGTACGGGATTAACTGAATCCTTGACATAGAGGTTCAACCAATAAAGATCTTCGTAGAATATGTAGGAGCCAATATGGAATCCAGGTCCCGCTATTGGTTGTTGACCGTAGAGGTGTCTCGGTCATGTCTACATAGTTCTCGAACCCGCAGGGTCTGCACACTTAACGTTCGGTGACGTTTTGGTATTGTTGAGTTATGTATGTTGGTGACCGAAAGTTGTTCGGATTCCCGGATGAGATCCCGGACGTCACTAGGAGCTCCGGAATAGTCCCGAGGTAAAGATTTATATATGGGAAGTCATATTTTGGCTACCGGAAAAGTTTTGGGTTTTTCCGGTATTGTACCGGGAAGCTTCCGGAAGGTTCTAGAAGGTTCCAGAGGGTTCCGGAGGATTCCGGAAGGGTCCCTCCAGCCTCTAGGACGTGCATGGGCTGTAAGGGGGGCGTCCGAGCCTTGTTGGGCTAGCCCCCAAGGGCCCATGAGGCTAGGGGGTAGGAAACCCTAAAGGGGAAGGCACCTAGGAGGTGCCTTGGGGAGGGAGGACTCCTCCCTCCTGGCCGCCGCCCCCTTCCTTGGAGGAAGGGCTAGGGCTGCGCCCCATCTACCCCCTCCTCCTATATATAGAGAGGGAGAGGGAGGGCAGCCGCACCCCAACGCATAGGTGCAGCCCTCCCTCTCTCCCTGGATCTGTTTCTCCACCGAAAACGCATATGCGGTAGCGCTTGGCGAAGCCCTGCTGAGATTGCTCCACCACCACCGCCACCACGCCGTTGTGCTTTCGGATAAATCATCTACCTCTCCGCCCTCGCTTGCTGGATCAAGGAGGCGGAGATGTCATCGAGCTGTACGTGTGCTGAATGCGGAGGTTTCGTCCGTTCGGCGGTAGATCGGCCTCTCGTAGATGGTCATCTCCTAGATTGATCTTGGTGAAGCGTAGGAATTTTTTTGTTTCCCATGCAACGTTCCCCAACAGTGGCATCATGAGCTAGGTCTATGTGTAGATGAGATCACGAGTAGAACACAAAGGAGTTTGTGGGCGTTGATATTTAGATTGCTTCCTTCCTTAGTCTTTTCTTGATTCAGCGGTGATGAAGCGGCCCTGACCAAGCTTGCATGTCCTCGTACATGAGACCGGTTCCATCAACAGACATGTAACTTTGTTGCATAAGATGGCTGGCGGGTGTCTGTCTCTCCTACCTTAGTTGGATCGGATTCGACAAAGGCGGTCCTTGTATAAGGTAAAATACCAACTTGTATATCACCGTTGTGGTTTTGCGTAGGTAAGAATCATTCTTGCTAGATACCCATAGCAGCCACGTAAAACATGCAACAACAAATTAGAGGATGTCTAACTTGTTTTTGTAGGGTATGTTGTGATATGATATGGCCAAAGACATGATGATATATATTTGATGTATGAGATGATCATGTTTTGTAATAGTTTATATCAACTTGCATGTTGATACGGCAACCGGCAGGAGCCATAGGGTTGTCTTCAATTATTATGTGGCCTGAGTGTCACTCATTAAGCGCTATGTAATGCTTTACTTTATCATTAAGCGGTGGCGATAGTAGTAGAAGCATGGTTGGCGTGACAACGCCGATAGTGACTCGTTGATGGAGATCATGGTGGTATGCCGGTGACGATGGAGATCATGCCGGTGCTTTGGATATGGAGATCAAAAGCACAATTTCATGGCCATATCATGTCACTTATGATTTGCATTTGATGTTAATCCTTTTATGCATCTTATTTTGCTTAGGATGACGGTAGCATTATAAGATGATCCCTCACTAAAATTTCAAGATAAAATTGTGTGCTCCCCGAGTGTGCACCATTGCGAAAGTTCGTCGTTTCGAGGCACCACGTGATGATCGGGTGCGATAGACTCTACATTCGCATACAACGGGTGCAAGACAATTTTGCACATGCGGAACACTCTGGTAAAACTTGACGAGCCTAGCATGTACAGACATGGCCTCGGAACACGAGAGACCGAAAGTTCGAACATGAGTCATATAGTAGATATGATCAACATGGAGATGTTCACCATTGAAACCACCTCACCTCACATGATGATCGGACTTGGGTTGGTGGATTTGGATCATGTTACACTCGGATGACCGGAGGGATGTCAATTTGAGTGGGAGTTTTAAGTAATATGATTAACTAAACTCATTATCATGAACAGTCAAAATGTCTTTGCAAATTATGTTGTAGATTACTAGCTCGCGCTGTAGCTCCCTTGAATTTTTATATGTTCCTAGAGAAATAGATTTGAAAGATGATGGTAGCAATAATGCGGACTGGGTCCGTGATCTGAGGATTGTCCTCAATGCTGCACAGAAGGCTTATGTCCTTAATGCACCGCTCGGTGCGCCACCCCCTCAAGCGTCGTCTGTGGGTGTTGAGAACATCGGACATGCACGTTTTTATGACTAGTTGATAGTTCAGTGTGCCATGCTTTACGGCTTAGAAATGAGGCTCCAAAGACGCTTTGAACGTCACGGAGCATATGAGATGTTCCAAGAGCTGAAATTGAGATTTCAGGCTCGTGCCCGTGTTGAGAGGTATGAGACCTCCAACAAGATTCTTTGCCTGCAAGATGAAGGAGAATAGCTCAATCGGTGAGCATGTGCTCAGATTGTCTGGGTGCTACAATCGCTTGAATTAAGTGGTAGTTGATCTTCCAGATAAGATAGTGATTGACATAGTTCTCCAAGTCATTGCCACCAAGCTACTGGAGCTTCGTGATGAACTATAACATGGCAGGGATGGAGAAGATGATCCCTGAGCTATTCGCGATGTTTGACACCGCGAAGGTAGAAATCAAGAAGGAGCATCAAGTGTTGATGGTTAGTAAAACCACTAGTTTCACGAAGGGCAAGGGCAAGAAGGGAAACTTCATGAATGGCAAGCCAGTTGCCGCTCCAGTGAAGAAACCCGAGGTTGAACCAACACCCGAGACTAAGTGCCTCTATAATAAGAGGAATGGTCACTGGTTGCGGAACTGCCCCAGATACTTGGCAGATAAGAAGGCTGGCAACGTGAACAGAAGTATATTTGATATACGTGTTATTGATGTGTACCTTACTAGTACTCCTAGTAGCACTTGAGTTTTAGATACCGGTTCAGTTGCTAGTGTTAGTAACTCGAAATAAAAGCTACGAAATGAACGGAGACTAGCTGAAGGGCGAGGTGACGATGTGTGTTGGAAGTGTTTCCAAGGTTGATGTGATCACCATCGCACGCTCCCTCTACCTTCGGGATTAGTGTTGAACCTAAATAAATGTTGTTTGGTGTTTGTGTTGAGCATGAACATGATTGGATCGTGTTTATTGCAATACGATTATTCATTTAAGTCAAAGAATAATGGTTATTCTGTTTACATGAGTAATACCTTCAATGGTCATACACCCAATGCGAATGGTTTATTGAATCTCGATCGTAGTGGTGCACATGTTCATAATATTGATGCCAAAAGATGCAAAGTTAATAATGATAGTACCACATACTTGTGGCACTGCCGCTAAGGTCATATTGGTGTAAAGCGAATGAAAAACTCCATGCTGATGGATCTTTGAACTCACTCGATTTCGAATCGGTTGAGGCATGCGGACCATGCCTCACGGGCAAGATGACTAAGACCCCATTTTCCGATATGATGGAGCGGGGAAGTGACTTATTGGAAATGATACATGTTGATGTATGCGGTCCAATGAGTGTTGAAGCATGCGGTGGATATCGTTATTTTCTTAGTTTCACTAATGATTTGAGTAGATATGGGTATATTTACTTAATGAAACACAAATCGGAAACGTTTGAAAAGTTCAAGAAACTTCAGAGTGAAGTTTGAGATCATCGTGACAAGAAGATAAAATGTCTATGATATGATCGTGGAGGTAAATATCTGAGTTACGAGTTTGGTATGCAACTTAAGACAATATGGAAATTGTTTCACAACTCACGCCACCTGGAACACCATAGTGTAATAGGTGTGTCCGTACGTCCTAGTCGTGCTCTATTGGATATAGTACGTACTATGATGACTCTTACTGATTTGCCACTATCATTTGGGTGTTATGCATTAGAGACAACTACATTCACTTTAAAATAGGGCACCATCTAAAGCCCGTTGAGATGACATCGTATGAATTATGGTTTGGCAGAAACCTAAGATGTCATTTCTTAGAGTTTGGGAATGCGATGCTTATGTGAAAAGACTTCAACCTGATAAGCTCGAACCCAAAGCAGACAAATGCATCTTCATAGGATACCCTAAGGAAACAGGTGGGTATACCTTCTATCTCAGATCCGCGGGCAAAGTGTTTGTTGCTAAGAACGGGTCCTTTCTCGAGAAAAAGTTTCTCTCGAAAGAATTGAGTGGGAGGAAGGTAGAACTTGATGAGGTTATTGAACCGTCACTTTAGTTGGATGGTAGCACGACGCAGAAAGATGTTTCTGCGGCGACTACACCAAATGAAGAGGAAGCTAATGATGATGATCATGAAAGTTCAGATCAAGTTACTACTGAGCCTCGTAGGTCGACAAGGAATCGTACCGCCCCTGAGTGGTACGGCAATCCTGTCTTAGACGTCATGTTGTTGGACAACAGTGAACCTACAAACTATGAAGAAGCGATGGTGGGCCCGGATTCCAACAAATGTCTAGGAGCCATGAAATCCGAGATTGGATCCATGTATGAAAACCAAGTATGGACTTTGGTAGACTTGCTCGATGAATGGAAGGCCGTTAAGTACAAATGGATCTTTAAGAAGAAGACAGACGCTAATGGTAAATGTCACCATTTATAAAGCTCGACTCGTCGCAAGGAAGTTTTCGACAGGTTCAAGGAGTTGACTACGATGAGACTTTTTCACGCGTAGCGATGCTAAAGTCTATTGGAATTATGTTAGCAGTTGCTGCATTTTTCGATTATGAAATCTGGCAGATGGATGTCAAAACAGAGTTTCCTTAACGGTTTTCGTGAGGAAAGGTTGTATGTGATACAACCAGAAGCTTTTGTCGGTCCTAAGGATGCTAAAAGGTATGCAAGCTCCAGTGATCCTTCTATGGACTGGAGCAAGCATCTCGGAGTTGGAATATTTGCTTTGATTAGGTGATCAATGCTTTTGGGTTTATGCAAAGTTTATAAGAAACTTGTATTTACAAGAAAGTGAGTGGGAGCACTATAGAATTTTTGATAAGTATATGTGGATGACATATTGTTGATTCGGAATGATGTAGAAATTTCTGTAAAGCATAAAAGATTGTTTGAAAGGTGTTTTTCAAAGGAAGACCTGGATGAAAGGCTATTTAAATATTGGGCATCAAGATCTATGGAGATAGATCAAGACGCCTGATAAGACTTTCAATGAGTGCATACCTTGACTAGATTTTGAAGGAGTTAAAAATGGATCAGTCAAAGAAAGAGTTCCTGCCTGATTTGTAAGGTGTGAAGTTGAGTGAGACTCAAAGCTCGACCACGGCAGAAGAGAGAAAAAGGGCGAAGGTCGTCCCCTATGCCTTAGACATAGGCTCTATATAGTATGCCATGCTGTGTACCGCACCCTGGTATGTGCCTTGCCATGAATCTGTCAAGGGATACAAGAGTGATCCAGGATTGGATCACTGGATAGCGGTCAAAATTATCTTTAGTAACTTGAGGACTGAGGAAATATTTCTTGATTATGGAGTTGATAAAGAGTTCGTCGTAAAGAGTTACGTCGATGCAAGCTTTGACACCAATCCGAATGACTCTGAGTAGCGATCCGGATACGTATAGTGGAGCACCATTCGGAATAGCTCCAAGTGGAGCGTGGTAGCAGCATCTACGGTATGACATAAGATTTGCAAAGTGCACATGGATCTGAATGTTGCACACCCGTTGACTAAAAACCTCTCTCGCAAGCAAAACATGATAAAACCCCAGGACTCATTGGGTGTTAATCACATGGTGATGTGAACTAGATTATTGACACTAGTGCAAGTGGGATACTGTTGGAAATATGCCCTAGATTCAATAATAAATTAGTTATTATCATATTTCCTTGTTCATGATAATCGTTTATTATCCATGCTAGAATTGTATTGATCGAAAACTCATATACATGTGTGGATACATAAACAACACTATGTCCCTAGTGAGCCTCTATTAGACTAGCTCATTGATCAAAGATGGTAAAGGTTTCCTGGCCATAGACATGAGTTGTCATTTGATAACGGGATCACATCATTAGGAGAATGATGTGATGGACAGGATACAAACTATGAACGTAGCATATAATCGTGTCAAGTTTATTGCTATTGTTCTCTGCGTGTCAAATATCTGTTCTTATGACCGTGAGATCATGCAACTCACTGACACCGGAGGAGTACCTTGTCTGTATGAAATGTCGCAATGTAACTAGGTGACTATAAAGGTGATCTACAGGTATCTCCGGGGGTGTCTGTTGGGTTGGCGTGGATCGAGACTGGGATTTGTCACTCCGTATGACGGAGAGGTATCTCTGGGCCCTCTCGGTAATACAACATCACAAGAAGCTTGCAAGCAATGTGACTAAGGAGTTAGTCGCGGGATCTTGTATTATGGAACGAGCAAAGAGACTTGCCGGTAATGAGGTTGAACTAGGTATGGACATACCGACGATCGAATCTCGGGCAAGTAACATACCGATAAACAAAGGGAACAGCGTACGGGATTAACTGAATCCCTGACATAGAGGTTCAACCGATAAAGATCTTCGTAGAATATGTAGGAGCCAATATGGGCATCCAGGTCCCGCTTGTCGGCGTTCTTGATACCAGGGTACCCAGACTTGCCTGCTTGCGGCCCAAGGCGTGGCCCACCTGGCGGTCCGTACGGACCTATGCAGCCTCGCTCAAGCTAAGGCCCTCGCGAGGAACCCATCCTCGTGAGGAGGACAGCGTCAAGGCAGAAGGGGAAGGCCTCCCCAGGCCTCCTCCCGAGCGGCGGAGATCCCTATGCAACGTCGGGCCTCAGGAGGTTAGGGGTAACGACAGCCAGGCCAGGCGGGCGCCAGCGTGCCAGAAGGAGCAGTTTCCTCTTTTGTGCAAAGGCGATAAGGATGAACGCGGGTTCCCAAGGAGCCCCGCCAAAGGTTTCCATTCCGGTGCAACAAGACCGGGTCAGCGAGCGCGGTAGGACGGATGTCACCGGCGAGCACACCACCGCGTCACCACCAGCAACTTTGTAGGCGAAGACCGCCTTTCGTCAGGATAAGATATACCGCCTGTCCCCTTTCAAATTTGGCCGTTGTGGGATCCCTTCCCGCCATTGCGATAAGGGAAGAGGACCCGGGCTGCTATAAATAGATACGAGGTAGCCCGGTAGAGAGGAAGCAACCACCCCGCAAACACATCGCTGTACTAGTTCATCCACAAACCTCCTCGCGAGGCAGTCCACCAAAAGGCAGGAGTAGGGTTTTACGCTTCATAGCGGCCAAAACCTAGGTAAACTCTCGTGTGCCATCGTCTTCCTTGCCATCGAGCGGATTATTGTGTTGTGAGCTTGGAGGGGGCGAAGCTGTTGGGGAATCTTCGCGCATGCCCCTAGGTTCGAATTCCTTAGGGTTTTGCGGAGCCCGAAATCCGACATTTGGCGTGCCAGGTAGGGGGCGTTTCGGAGTCTTCCTCAAGCCTCGCTCTTCCTCCGCCTCACCGCTCCGATGGCCGATGCCCGCCGAGCCCGCGCTGAGCGCCGCGCTGCCCGTGTTGCCCAGACGGCGCCCGTGGGCCGCACCGCTGCGCGCCGCTCTCCCTCCCCCGTGGGCCGCACCGCTGCGCGCCGCTCTCCCTCCCCCGTGGCCAACGCCGCCACGGGCCCGGAGGCCCACGAGCAGCAGGATTCATCACAGCCAGTCACCGCGCGGTGCGACGGCCGCACCGCCACTCCGTCAATCATTCCAGCTACTGGGTCATCCTCCCACGCCCGCCCAGGGCCCACGCGTGGATCGGGCGCAATGAACATGGCGCGCGAGCTGCTGCGCTACCGCCCCGCCCCCAACAGCCTCGATGACTGGCTCGGGCGCGTCGCGGAGCTCATCAGCGCAGCCGGCGACGCTTCGACGTTCACCTACTCATTCCGGCCCCAATCCTCCCTGGCAGGCGACGAAGCTCATGATGTGCCGCCTCCTCCTCCCCAGCGTGACGTCGACCCCGAGCCCAGGCGTGAAGCATGACCACGCGACCAGTCGCATGGGCCACCGGCGAGGGTGAGAGAAGAAGTAAGCTGCCAGGTGGTGCCGCGGCCGCGCGTTGACGCGCGTGCGCTCCCAGCGCCGGCGGGCCAACGGCGCGACCGGGCACCCCCTGGAGGCAGCCATGCAAGAGCATCAAGACCAGGTTCCTCCCGAGCGCGCACCACCCGTGGGCCCGGTGGGCTGCCGCGCCATCGCCCCGGAACTCCATCCGGCCGTGTGGCCCTCCAAGTTCAAGCCTGACCTGCCTCCTCGCTACGACGCCACCGCGGACCCCGCCGAGTTCTTACAGCTTTAATTGCTGAGCATCCAGGCGGCCGGCGTAAACGACAAGGTCATGGCAACCTGGTTCCCCATGGCACTCAAAGGAGGCGCGCTTTCCTGGCTCCTCAACCTCTCGGAAGGGTCAATCACCTCCTGGGAAGGCCTGCGTGAGCGCTTCGTTGCCAAATTCCAAGGCACCCACGACCGCACGCTTGGAGTGGGAGACCTCCGTCGCCTGAAGCAAGAGCCTGAATAGACCCTACACAAGTTCATACAGTGCTTCACGACTACCCGCCTCAAGATCCCGAGGGCCTCAGATGAGGCCATCATCTCGGCGTTCACCGATGGCGTTAGGGAGCAGAGGATGATGGAGGAGTTGGCTATCCATGATGACATGAGCTCGGCCTTGGAGATGTTCAACTTGGCGAACAAGTGTGCGAAGGCCGAAGAGGGCCGCCTCTCCCTCCGCGACCTTCCGGAGGCGGAAACCGAAGAGAAGAAGACCAAGGCCAAGGAGCCAAAGCGCAAGGCACCCGCGGTGCTGGCGGCTGAGCCCGAGGCAAAGCGCGTCCGAGAAGAAGAACCCCTCGCGGGCGGGTGACCATTCTGCATCTTCCATGGCACCAACAGCCACAACACCATCGACTGTCAGGAGCTCAGGGTGGTCCGTGACGAGCACTTCGGCCGACGCCTTGGGTGCACTGACCGAGGCTTTGGACGTGGCGGAGGCCGTGGCAGAGGCCGCTGGGACAATCGCGATCCGCGTCAGGAGTGGCGAGACCAGCCTCGGGAGGACCGCTGGCGCGATCAAGCTCGTGAGGACCACTGGCACGACGATCCTCCGGAGGGGTCACGCCGAGGCCAGCCTCGTGAGGTCAGCCCTCGCGAGGCCGGTCTTCCCCTGCTGCAGCCTCCGCCCAGAAGGAAGGAAGAGGACAGGCAGAACGGCGGGACTGGGGGTTCCAGGAGGTCAGGGCAATAGCTTGCATCCTAGGCGGTGCCCAAGCCCCGGCCTCGAACCGTGTCTTCAAGCAGTTTTCATGAGAGGTGAACGCGGCTCTTCCAAAGCTTGAGGCCGCGCGCCCCCTCAAGTGGTCCCAGTGCGCCATCACCTTCGACTCCAAGGATCAACTCAGATGCTTAGCCATGGTGATCGCACTCCCCATGCTGTGCACGCCTACCATCAGCAACGTCCTCGTCACCAAGACCCTCATCGACGGTGGCTCCGGACTCAATGTCATCTCACTTGAGACGTTCGAGACGCTCCAAGTGACTTACGACCATCTCATGCCAACCAAGCCCTTCTCAGGGGTCACTGACGGCTCCACAGTCCCCATCAGGCAGGTGCGCCTGCCCGTCACATTTGGCGGGCGCAGCAATTACCACATCGAGATCATCACCTTTGACGTCGCCCACATCCACCTCCCGTACAACGCGATCCTTGGGTACCCAGCCCTTGCCAAGTGCATGGCGGTGACCCACCACGGCTACAACGTGCTCAAGATGCCGAGAAGTGGCGGCGTCATCACTATCGCCTGCGATGAGAAGGACGCCATCTGCTCCCTCGAGCGCGCCTACCGTGCCGGGGCGGCCGAGCACTCGGACGACGAAGGAGGTATCCTACCCCGCGAGGACGTCCCAAGAAGAAGAAGCAGCTCCTGTCCAAGGGACGCCAGGGGTCTGAAAACCCTAAGGATGGCGCCCCAGGATCCGCGCCAGGGGCTCAGGCCCCTTCCTTCCTCGCATAGGAAGGCGCGCCCAGCGCCTCCCTTGGGCCGGGCTTGGGGGCTTCCACCTGGAGGACTACCGACCTGACCAGTGAGACAAGGGAGGTGCTCGGGCACAACTTGGGGGCGTGCGCCGGCACGCACCCATCCGAGCAAGGAGCATGGCACGAGGCGCCAAGTTCGCGGGAGTTCATCACCAGAGCAATCGAGGAGCTTCAGGAAGTACAGGCTGTGCGAGGTGGGCGCGGCCCCGCACCACCCAACGCTGTCGCCGTCATCGACCCGGGCGGCGCGCCGCGCATCTGCGTCAACGTACCCAGCATCAACAGGGCTGCATCATCGGACATCTTCTGGCCGACGCGCACCAGTCACGGCAGGGCCTACCCGCGCAACTACGTCAGCATGCCCTTCGGGCTAGCGAACGCGGCTGATACGTTCCAGCGTCTTGCCCGGGCCATGTTCGCGCCATACCGGGCCAGGCACCACGAGGAGTTCGAGGAGGCACCGGGCCCGAGCGGGAGCCCCGAGCCTCCTGAGGCGACGGGCTCGTGAAGGCCGAGCATGTGGAGGCACAGCGCCAAGCTCCTACGACTACCTCCATGCTCCGGCGGCATCGCCGCCAGGCGATCCTTTGGCCCGTACCAGGTAAATTTTTGGTTTGCTCAGCTTGAGGGCGCCCATCGGGCCGCATTATCCTCAGATGGCTGGAACTCTGATTTGGACCTTTACATGCTTTCAATCTATTTCCCTAAGTATTCCAACCTGCATGCTCGGTGCTTCGCCGCCATGAATGTCGCTGCGCCCTAATGAACCTGCCCTCGACCGCCTCATGATTAAGGGCTGGCACGGCGTCTGTGCTCGGGTCCATCCCTGCAGCGTCGAAAAATCCAAGTGGTCGAGCTCTGTCTCGCGGGCTGGCCCCGTGTACGTCACCTCGCATGGCCCTCGGTGCTTCGCCCTCGCGTGAGCTAATCGGGAGTGGGTGAGTCAGGGCGTGCGGCACTGTTCCGGTCGGCCTTTCGCCGCCCTAGGGGCCGCGCGCCGGGTGTTTTCTCCTCGGAGTTGTCGCATGAGAAGACTGGGCACAGCGTCTGTGCTCGGGTCCGTCCCTGCAGCGTCGATAAATCCAATGGCTGAGCTCTGTCTAGCGGGCTGGCCCCGTTCACGTCACCTCCTGGGGTCATTGGTGTTTGGCCTTCTCAAGCAATGTCACGCCCAAGATGCGACCCTATCCTTATTTTGGCACGAGGGCCTCGACAGGGATAGAAGCGCATCTCGTCGTTTTGCAAGAATGGATATCATTACAAGTACATGTAAAGAAGAGATGAGTATATGGAATTGACTTACACTCGCCACAAGCTACATCAATATCACATCAATACAACAACATATCCAAACATCATACAGAAGAGCAGGGTCTGACTACGGACGAAAACAAACGATAAAATGACATCCATCCTTGGTATCACAGGCTGCCGCCTGGAACCCATCCTAGATCGATGAAGAAGAAGAAGAAGAACTCCAAATCAAAACAAGCATCGCGCTCACGTCAAATCATCACATTACCTGTACCTGCAACTGTTGTTGTAGTAATCTGTGAGCCACGGGGACTCAACAATCTCATTTCCAAGGGTATCAAGACTATTAAAGCTTAATGGGTGAGGTATGGTTAAGTGGTGAGGCTGCAGCAAGCACTAAGCATTTATTTGAGTGGCTAACTTACGAGTACAAGAATAAAGGGGGATGATCGTCGCATAAACAGACGTGAACTAGTAATGATCTCTAAGAGATCCTGAACACCTACTTACGATCAAACATAACCCCACCATGTTCTCTCTCGGATAAGGACTCACGAGAAGAGACGGTCACGGTTACGCACACGGTTGGTGTATTTTATTTGAGTTTACTTCAAGTTTGCTATGACCGGGTGTTAAACAAAGTTTCCAAGTTGCCACGTAACCGCGGGCATGGCTTTCCGAAAGATTTAACCCTGCAGGGGTGCTCCAACTCATCCATCACAGACTAACCACACGCAGCGGGAATAACCTCGACCACGAATCTCGTGATCTTCCTAGGCAATTCCATTGGAAAACCGCAACCTCAAGATAGCCCGAAGTATTCTTGGAGTTCCTCGCACAAGACATTCGAGAAAGGTAAAACAAGTCCAGCAAGACCTCCCGGTGAGCCAGATCCGCATCTAGAGCCGCGCGCTCTCTATCTACGGGCATCATCCGTCTATGCGAAGTGGACGGTAGCCTGAAAATGCCTCGAGTTGCCCCGAGGTGGCACCGCCGACTGCTAGGTAGGTGGACCAACACTCATGAGGAGCACTGGCCCGGGTTGTTGATTAAAGATCCGCGGGTGCCGGCGGGTCCCTATGCAATTTTAGTTCTTATTAAGCAAATGTAGTACCAATGTTGGGCCTTGCTAGACAAGTTTTATCCTAAAACAAAAATCAAGGGGGTGCCCATAACAACCTCGAGCATGTTAGGAGTGCTCAATTATGAAACATAACACCGGTACACAAGTAACTAGGGGCGGCAAGAGTGGAACAAAACACCGAGCAAAAGGCCAAGTCTTCCACCCTTTACCAAGTATATATATGTGCATTAAATTAAATAGCAATAATATTGTGATATAACAAAAGGATATCCATGTTGGCACATGGAACAATTGCACCTGCAACTAGCAACGCTATAAGAAAGGCTGAGCAAGCAGTAACATAGCCAAACAATGTTTGCTGGGATGTGGAGGGGTTAGCGGCTTTTCATGGCAATTTGGGAGGCTTGACATACAAGTGGTAGGTAGCGAGACAGCGATAGAAACGAGACATCTAGCATGGCAATGATAGTAATGGTATCCAGGGAAATGATCATCTTACCTGAGATCCCGCTTGGAAGAATATCGAGTCCATGAAGAAGACGAACCAACGTAGTCGAGCGAATCCTCACACTCCGAACGCTTTCGGAACTCTATCGAGAAGAAGCAATCCGAAAACAACAATCAACACATGATCAACACCACAACATATGCATGACATGATGCGCAAACAAACATGATGCATGTCCGGTTTAATTATGCAAGGCATGACAATCACAACAAACAAATACTACACATTAAGTGAAGCTCAATATGCAACGAGTTGCATATTGACGAAACTCCACATTCGAATATTTAGTTCACTCTCGTTTAGGTACACGACAATATTAAATGTTGTTAAACATGCCAAGAGGTGAAACATAAGTAAACTAGACTATCTAGGCATATTAAATGAGGTTGGAAACAACTTATAGCACTTCCAAAACAACCTCATATGCAATTTTTTAATTCAGTCCAGATCTGTCCTAAGCATATTTTATGTTTATTAAACAGCAAAATAAATGCCACCGTGTTATTCTACACATAATTCTAGTCAAGTTATATATATAAAACATTAGAATCGGAGTTACGGATAATTAGTTATGAGGCAAACCGTTTTAACATGGCGTAAACGCAAATTAAAGAAAACAGCAAGTTTAAACATTTTTATCATTTGTGAAAATGGCATATTGTGAATCTACACGAAATTCTACACATTTTACATGTATAAAACATTTTAATCCGGTGAACGGTTAATTAGTTATTAACATTTTAAATCAATGGCATTATCTCTAAATATGCATGTTATGGTTATTTGACAAATTCGCAAAATCCAAAATAAACCTATGCGGGCCAAATCTGCAGCATCGTGACCCAAGACTAAAACAGGTCCAAGTGCCCATGTGTGCACGTTTGGGAAAAATAATAAAAAAGAAATGCAGAGACTCAAAAAAAAAATGAGCCGCGTGGGATTTGATCCCAGGAGTTGCTGGTGTTGGTTCGCTGCGCAAACCAGCTCGCCTAGAGGTGTACTTGTGGAACAGCAGGTCGTTCGCGCAACTTGAACAGAGAGTAAAAAAAACGAGCTTCAGCCATGGAAGACCGGCGCTCCTTGCCGGCAAGGATGGCTAGCAAAACGACGACGGTCGCAGCAACAAGACCATGGCGGGCGTGAGGGAATGGGCATGGGACGCTCCTCACCTTGCTATTGCGTGAAGAAAGAAAGGGACAGGGAGAGTTCAGAGAAGAAACAGGGGAAGGAAGAAGAAAGAGAGAGAGGGATTCGTGAGGGAGAGGAGAGAAAGGTAGGAGGAAGAAGGGTGGCCGTGGACCTGGTCCGACGTGCTCGCCGGCGTCGGCGCTGGTTGCTGTTGCTCCCGATCCTTTGCAGCGACGACCGAAGGTAGGCGGGGCAGCTTGGGAAGCATCTGGCCACTGGACTAGTCTAGGGAGGCCGATGGTTGGCTCGGGAGCTGGATGCAGCGGGTTCGTGGACATGTCCATGGGCGATTTGTGGTTGGCTGCGGTCGGATGAACTGGATAGGGAGGATCCCAAGGAAGGAGGCGACCGGGTGTGGGTGGCGGCGGTGATTGGACATGGGGGAGGATTTTTAGGGATTAGGTCTAGGTGGTCTATATATATAGTGAAGTAGACTAGGGTTAGGACCCTCCGATTTAGATCGGACGATCGGAAAAAAATTAGGTTAGGGAGTCCAAATGAAAAACCGATAATGGTTTGGGGTATTACGGGGTTGATCCGGATCCAACGGTCATGACTGAACGTTTCGGGTTCGGGGAAGCTAATCGGGCGCGCGCGAGGGGTCTGTGCACTGTGCAGAGGGGCTAGGCATTAGAAGAGAGGGAAGGTTTGTGGCCCGTGACAAGTTTTAAAACATCGAAAACGTCCGACAAATAAACCGATGACGGTAACGCTACGGTTGACCGTTCGGGTATCATACGACCTCTGATTGCGACGAAACTTGGCAGTCGGTCTACCTACAATAAAAGATGACGGCACGCCAACTTTCGACCCAATCCGAGAATATTTTTCGCGCACCTTTTAAAACAAATTTTTTTATCGATGCCGCGGGCGCGTGCGAGTGTGGTTGGTCTCGAAACGTTCAACGACAGAGCGGAGAAAACCGGCAACTACAAACGGATGCAAGTTTTTCCAAAAACGAGTGACGATGCTATGCAGATGATGCGAATGATGCGATGATGAATGCAACAACCAAACGAATCACACGATGACAACGACATAAAAGGGGAATCTTCTGGAGCGTCGGTCCCAGGCTGTTACAAGCGATGAACCTTGGAAATTCATTCGGAGCAGGTTTCTCCAAAATGTACAGGACTTGAAGCGGCGATTCACACCGGAAGATTCAGGCGCAACCCGCCTTTGAGGTAGTGCCACATGAGACCTGAGCTGTCTCACGTCGCCCATTATACACCTCCCAGTTCTACCGTGCAGGCCACGCGTACGAACTTAATGGGCTGTACATGCCCGGAGCCCCCCGAGGACGCGGAGGGGCTCCATTCCCACTCCCAAGTGGAAGCCCCATGCTCCGCGCTGGCGGATGACACGGCCCACCAATGGCTATGCCCACGCAACGTGGAAGCCCTATGCTCCACGCTGGGGATAAACAACTGAGGGCGCCTTAGCGGGTGCATTCAACCTCAGGATGGCCCCTCGCGGCTCCATCTCGCGACATTCCCCCGGGATGCACGCGTGAGGGGGCTGCAAGGGGGCTACGCCACCTCACCAGGTCCCTGGCACCTGGTCTTCACGCGCCCCCCCGGACAAAAACAAAGGTATGGGAGCCGCTCGTACGTCAAGGGGGACTCCTGAGCATCGCGACTCAGGAGCCTCACTGGCCTCGTAGCCCCTCGCCTCTTGGGACCATCCTGGTGATCCGGACGCCCCAACGACAGTCGAGGTATGCGCGAGACCGGGCCCTGCCGACGCAGAGCTCAATGCGCTCCAAATCCGCAAGTCAACCCCATCTCCGCCACGTTCCCTTCATGAGGGCTGCTCGTACGTCAAGGGGGACCCCTGAGCATCGCAACTCAGGGGCCTCACTGGTCTCGTAGCCCCTCACCCCTTGGCATCGTCCTGGCGATCCGGACGGCCCAACGGCGGTCGAGGTATGCGCGGGACCGGGCCCTTGGCAAGCAGGAAGGAAACGAAGCGAGGAAACGAATCACGCAGCTTAACAGTCATTACAAGTATTAAAATGTCTTTGAAAATGAAAACAAGTCTAACGCCTCCACGAGGCACGATAAACATTACAGGGGAAGACCTAGGAAAAGAAGCTAAGAGGAGCTGGCACCACCGCTCGCCCCGGTCGTGGGGAGCTCGTCGTCGACGTCGCTACTGCTGTCATCGTCGTCGACAACCCTCGCAGTCGCAGGAGGAGCCGAGGGAACGGCGACGCAGGCGAACTTCTTCATCAGTGCGCCCACGGCGCCCTCCACGGCCATCGTCGTAGCGGCACGAACCCCAGGATCGACCGGGCAAATCACGGAGCCGAAGTCGAAGCTCGGCTCACGAAGGTAGAGGTGGCTGAAGTCGCGCGTCGCGGTCTCGGAGAAGAGGTCGCGACACTCACTCTCCAAGACGTTCTCCACCCTGGCGACGACACCCTCAAGCGCTTCGGCGAGCTTTGAAGAAAGTCTGACGAAGCCAGCCTTAGGAGCCGCCAGGGGCTTTGTGAATCCCCCTCGGCACACGGACTGCAGCGCCCGGCGGAGCCTGAGCTTGATGGAGGGGAAGGCCTCGAGCTCCGCAGCCTTCTTCTCCTCAGCCGCGGCAAGGGACTCCTCCCTGGAGGCAAGCCGGGCCTTCTCCGCAGCCACTTCCTCCTTCAACTTGTCCTGCTGCTGACGCTCGGTGACTAGGTCGGCCGCCGCCTTGGACAGCGCAGAGTCACGATCGGCGAGCTTGACCTCGCAGGCCTTGAGGTCCTCCTCTCGCTGGCGGAGCCTCTAAGCAAGCGCGGACCTGTCCTCTTGAAGGGCCTTCAGGCGGGCCTCCGCCTCATCACGACGCTTCATGGCAGACGTTGTGTCAGCCCGTGCAGCGTCTCGGGCTGCCCTGGCCGACGCGGCCTCCTCCCTGCTCATAGCTGCGGCGGATTCAGCTTGGCCCCAAAACGCCACCGCCGAGGCGTCAGATTGGAGCCACCCAGAAAGAAGACCCAGGCGCCCCATTGCGAGGCGATCGTCGACGCCAACAAGAGCGCCTCGGACATGATCCAAGACGGCGTAGGCCCCGTCCAGGGCGCCTGACTCAACCAGAGGGCCACGGGTCGGTGGCACCGGGGCATGGCCCGGGGGCGGCATCTGTGTGGCATCAGGGGCCGCCTCCATTGGGGCGGAAGCATGAAGGACAGAAGACGCCGATGGCTGCACCACCACCACACACAAGGAAGAGGCGGGCGACCCTACACCCAGCTGGCCCCCAGGGGCTGGCCCCTCGGGCTGCAGCACGGGCATGCCCCCTAGGGCAGGGACGTCTTCTTCGGTAGGCATCGGGGGCTCCGCGGCCGCGACAAGGAGAGTCGCCCCGCGGGCCTCCTCGCCCGCGACGTCCGGCACCTTGCCAGGCGGCGGCAAGGCACCAGGAGCGGGCGTCTCGTCGGAGGGCGCCCTTGGCTTGACGCCGGCATTCTTCTTCCTCGACTTCGGCACGGCGGCGCCCCTGATTGTCAGACAAAGAGAGGCCCATCAGTACTTAAACCACTGAAACCAAGTGGGACTACTTACTCCTCGATGCCAACCCACTTCCTCTTCCTCTCCACATCGACAAAGGCGGGGAGGCCTCCGTCCTTCTCCGAGGAGCTGCTGCTGCGTGGAGGAGCAGTGGAACCGCTCGAAGCGGCCACGGCCGGCAAGGTCATGTCAGCCCCGGACGCGGCCGCCTCGCCCGCGAGCTGCGGCTCGGGCAGGGGTGAGGCAGGCGCTCCGGCCACCTTGCCGATGCGAGCTGGGGGCTCCGGAGGAGGCCCAGCCTCGCGCTTCATCGGGGCCACCCGGCAGGCGGATCGAGAGGCCCGAGGTGTGGGGCCTGGTCCCCTGAGGACCCTAGCAAATCGCGGACGACTTGAGGCAGGGGGCTCGCCGGCGTCGTTGTCATCGAAGCCACAGAGAAGGGCACTCCGTGACGGAGGCGACACCTCCTCTAGGTCATCATCCGCCGTCTCCTCCGAGTCCTCTCCATCAACGGTGTCGTCAGAGGACACCGCCACAGGGGCGCCAGAGCTCTCGGCCGGTTAGAGCCCCAGCTCGCCGAAGCTGGGCATCATGGCAACCAGGTTAGCCTTGTCGTCGCAGTAGTACAGCAGGGCGTAGGTCTCAGGAAGGTCCCCGGGATCGCCGTTGAGCAGGGTTGTCACAACCCTGTTCAACTCCGCGGGGGTCAGGGGCGCAGAGCGGAGCCTCATGTCGTCGCCGCCACCCTGGTAGTCCCACATGGACCTCGAGTGAGACTGGAGGGGCGCCAGGCGTTGCACCAGGAACTCCTTCACTATCATTCCCCCAGTCAACTTCCGGGCGCTGATGTCTCGTAGGACCCGCTCCAAGATGGGCTTGGCCCGAGGGTTGGAGAGCTTCACGGAACTCCACACCGGGATCTTCTCCGGCAACCCCTTGGGGAGCTCCAGGCGAGGGTCGTTGCCCTGGAGATTCAAGAAGACCCAACGGTTCCTGAAGTTCTCCACCTTCTTCCCGGCCTTGAAGAGCATGTTCCCGCTCTGGACCGCGACGAAGGAGACGCATGCCGACCGCTGAGCTCCGTCATGAAGCCGCAAGCTAAAGAAATGGTGGAACAACGCCACTGACGGCTTCACGCCCACGAAAGCCTCGCAGTAGAAGGCAAACACGGACAGAAGCAGGATGGAGTTGGGTTGAAGATGGAGGGCCTGGATCCCGTAGTGCTCAAGGATGGCGGTGAAGAACGCAGAGAAGGGCGGGACGAGCCCGGAGAAGACGCTGTGGAGGAAGAAGGGGTAGGCCGACTTGGCCAGGCGACGTCCCTCCGCGGAGCCGCACCATATCAAGGTCCGCCCCCACTCATTGGAGTCATCTGCCGTCGACGGAAGCACCTGGGCGAGGTCCCCATCCTTGGCTATGGTGGACTCTGAGAGCGCCGGCGAGATAGGAGCAGAAGCCGAGCCCTGGGCCTCAGGTTTCGACTTGCCGACGGGAGCCATTGAGAAGCTTCCAGGGCCAAGCGAGCAAGAAGAGGATGGAGCGGGATACCAGGGGGCTACTGTCGGCGTTCTGGATACCAGGGTACCCAGACTTGCTTGCTTGCGGCCCAAGGCGTGGCCCACCTGGCGGTCCGTACGGCCCTGTGCAGCCTCGCTCAAGGCAAGGCCCTCGCGAGGAACCCATCCTCGTGAGGAGGACAGCGTCAAGGCAGAAGGGGAAGGCCTCCCCAGGCCTCCTCCCGAGCGGCGGAGATCCCTTTGCAACACCGGGCCTCAGGAAGCAACCACCCCGCAAACACATCGCTGTACTAGTTCATCCAGAAACCTCCTCGCGAGGCAATCCACCAAAAGGCAGGAGTAGGGTTTTACGCTTCGCAGCGGCCCGAACCTAGGTAAACTCTCGTGTGCCATCGTCTTCCTCGCCATCGAGCGGGTTATTGTGTTGTGAGCTTGGAGGGGGCGAAGCTGTTGGGGAATCTTCGCACATGCCCCTGGGTTCGAATTCCTTAGGGTTTTGCGGAACCCGAAAGCCGACACCGCTATTGGTTGTTAACCGTAGAGGTGTCTCGGTCATGTCTACATAGTTCTCGAACCCTCAGGGTCTGCACACTTAACGTTCGGTGACGTTTTGTTATTGTTGACTTATGTATGTTGGTGACCAAAAGTTGTTCGGAGTCCCGGCTGACATCCCGAACGTCACGAGGAGCTCCGGAATAGTCTGGAGCTAAAGATTTATATAGGGGAAGTCATATTTTGGCTACCGAAAAAGTTTCAGATTTTTCCGGTATTGTACCGGGAAGCTTCCGGAAGCTTCCGGAGGGTTCCAGAAGGTTCCAGAGGGTTCCGGAGGAGTCCGGAAGGGTCCCTCCAGCCTCTAGGACGGACATGGGCTGTAAGGGGGGGGCGTCCAAGCCTTGTTGGGCCAGCCCCCAAGGGCCCATGCGGCTACGGGGTAGGAAACCCTAAAGGGGAAGGCACCTAGGAGGTGCCTTGGGGAGGGAGGACTCCTCCATCCTGGCCGCCGCCCCCTTCCTTGGAGGAAGGGCTAGGGCTGCACCCCATCTACCCCCTCCTCCTATATATAGAGAGGGAGAGGGAGGGCAGCCGCACCCCAAGGCATAGCTGCAGCCCCCCCTCTCTCCCTAGATCTGTTTCTCCACCGAAAACGCATTGGCGGCAGCGCTTGGTGATGCCCTGCTGAGATTGCTCCACCATCACTGCCACAATGCCATTGTGTTGTCGGAGAACTCATCTACCTCTCCACCCTCGCTTGCTGGATCAAGGAGGTGGAGATGTCATTAAGTTGTACGTGTGCTGAACGCGGAGGTGCAGTCCGTTCGGCGCTAGATCGGGACGGATCAAGATTGGATCGCGGGACGGATCATGATTGGATCGCGAAGATATTCGACTACACCAACCGCGTTTCTTAACGCTTCCCGATTAGCAATTTAGAAGGGTATGTAGATGCATTCTCTCCTCTCGTAGATGGTTATCTCCCTAGATTGATCTTGGTGACGCGTAGGAATTTTTTTGTTTCCCATGCAACGTTCCCCAAGAGAAAGAAATTGGAATCAGTCCATTTGGAGCTAGAATGAATGGGATTTTCAAAGTGGGCTTTAAATGTTCCAATTTGAATTTAAATTTGAACAACACAGAAAAGTGTGAGAGACGTATATGAAAGTTACACCATAAAATAGGTGGGATTTTTAGAAGAATAATGGAGTTTGAATTATTGTATTTGGACAAGTATTTAATCTTGTAAAAAATTTGCAAATCTGCTGAAAAAAGAAAAAGAAAAAGCTAACTTTTCATTTGGGCTGAAACCGAGCGCAACGGCTCGGCCTAGAGGCATTTCAGCCTCAACGGGACGTCGGCATAGAAGGCGTCTTTTGAAAATACGCCTCCCATAACGCACCGAAATGATCTGCGCGAGGCGCCTGTTTTGTACCTGGCAGGTGGACCCTGCGGGTTGTCTTCCACCTCGGGACAGAGAGGAGAGGGGCCTCACCGGCGGCGTTCCCGGTGGTGGTTTTAGGCGGCGAGGGCTTGGTCGTGATCAGGAGGCTCGCACGCTTCCAGGGGAGGTGGACTTTGTCGCCGGCGATGACGTAATCATTGACGACGTCAAACCCGTACGACGACACATAGAGAGGTGGATTGTTTTCTCGGCTCCGGGGCGAGGACCTAGAATTTCCATAGGTGAAATGCTCAGGGGCTTTATGCGGTTCCGGAGAAGGGAGAATGAGGATGGGAGATGCCTGTACTTTGCAAATGGTGGCGAGCCGATGCGGCGGAGCCCTGGTCCGATCCAAGCACAGTGGGCTCCAGGGAGATATTGGGTGGAGCAAGGGGGCGATTGGGGGGTGTGGGAGGGCGAGCAGCGACAAGTGAGAGCCTGGGGTGGCTTAAGTAGTCAGGTCATGGGTTCACCGAGGACGCCATTCACGGCACCCGTGAGCTCGGCTCTGGCGGACATGGGGAGGGGCTAGCGTAGCACTACGGCCTTTGTAGAAGTACTACAGGATGCTGGCGAGCGAGAGGAGGAGCAAGGCGAGCTCAAGGTAGGCCCCATGCATGGGCAGGGACTGGCAGAGCTCGACGGTGTTCGAGCACACGTGGGCAGGGGCGATAGTGAGAGAGGGAGGAGGGGCCGATCGTCGGGCATGTTGCGGATGCCGAGGGAAGGTCGCTGGTGAGCGGAGGAAGCATGAGGTGGTCGGGATATGAGGATGGGCGCCGCTACAATGCTCGAACATACTATAGCGCGCTCCCAAGCACGGTTATTGCATGCCATGGCATTGTTTATATGTCATGGGAGTGCTCACTCTTGTCAACTAGTGCTTGGGGGTGCTGGTAGTGCGCTGCTATGCTTTGGAGCTAAGGGAGAGGTAGGAGAAACAGAAATGGGGGAGGAAGGAGTGCTGCCATTGCTGTGCAGAGAGGGAATCTTGAGGTTTTACCCCCAAAATAATTGATCCAGGGCAAGAATAACATACTGGCGGTAGAAGAGGGCTAGTAAGAGCTATGGTAAAAATTTGGGGTCAAGGAGAACAAGGGAATGGGTCAAAACAATCATTTTAGAAATTCACAGAAGGTGTTTTTTACTGTTTTGAGCTGGGTAAAAGAATCCAATGGCCTTGAAATTTACCAGGATGGTAACATGTGGTCAAATGGACTTGTAGTACAGATTTAAGCTCAATAGGAGAAACTTGCTAATGCAAACATTTGAAACCCTAGAAATCAACATAAATGGTTTTGAACAAATTTGTTCAAGGTGTAGTGTTCTCCTTCGTGAAGCACTTGGTATACATGGAAGAAGAATCATTTTAACCAGGTCCACCAATTTTGGGCATTGTTGGTGATACTTGATAATGTAAAGTTGCTCAATCTTGGAAATGAGCAGAAAGGGTTTTGGGAGACTTGATGAACCAAATCAAGTTGGATTGAGATGAAACTTGCCAAGATCATCATTTGAGGCATATGTGACTCGCTATGATTTACATGGATTTAGTTGACAATATTTTGTATAGAAATATTTCAAATACTTGAAATATCCAATGGGGGTTTTGGAGGGCTTTGTCCAATATTTTGAACATGACCATGTGTTGAAACTCATATATATGGAAACTATATGTCAACTGAGTTTCCCTAAATATTTTCAAATATTTATAAAACATTAAAATAATTTTCCTTCTAAAAGACCATTTCTGTGTCGGAATCGGGGCTCCGCAAAACCCAACAAGGTTCGAACACTAGGGCATGTGCGAAGATCTCAACCGGCTCGAAGTCCCAACTTGTCACCCTACGGCCTAGCTGCGTCGAGTAAGTTTTAGCGAGGAAGAAGATGGACACAGAGATTTACCCAGGTTCGGGCCACCTTGCGGTGTAAAACCCTACTCCTGCTTTTTGGTGGATTGGCCTCACGAGGAGGTTGTGTATGAACTAGTATAGTGGTTGGGTGGCCTCACGTGGGCTCTTGGTGGTGATGAACTCGACCCGATTCGACCTCCCTCTATGATGGGAGCTTGTCCCTATTTATAGGGGCCTCGGTCCTCTTCCCTCATCGCACATGCGGGAAGGGATCCCACAAAGGCCAAATTTGAAAGGGGACAAGTAGTACAACCTATCTTGACTAAAGGTGGTCTTCGCCTGCAAAGGTTCTGGGCGTGACGCAGCGGTGGGCTCGGCGATGACATCCATCCTGCCGAGCTCGTGGTCTCGGTCCTCTTGCACCGGGAAGGAAACCTTTGGGGGGTTCCTTGGGAACCCGCATACGTCCCTGTTTCCTTAGCACGAAAGAGGAAACTGTCCTCCCTCTACGCCCGCTGGCACCCGACTGGCCTGGCCATCAGAACCCACATCACCCCGGCCTCACGAGGTCGGGTACATGCATAGGAATCTCCGCTCCTCGAGAGGCGTCCTGAACGGGTGCCACTCCTCCGGAGGTCTTGGCGTTGTCCTCCTCGCCAGGCGGGGGCTCTCGCGAGGGCCTTGACTCGGGGGGCTTGTTGCAGGGCCGTACCGGGCCTTCGTGGTGGGCCACGCACTGGGCCTCACACAGGCAGGTCTGTGTACCCCCGTTCCCAGAACGCCGATAGTAGCCCCCGAGCCCAAGGCGTGCCAACCTTGGCTTCGAGACGAAGGTAAGGAGCGATGGGTGAAGCGGCGCAGGCGCCAAATCATCTGTGGGCCAGGCTCGACGCGTGGCGCGCGACGGGGAAAGGACACCTCCGCCCCCAATCGCCTCGGCAACGGTCCTGGCTGACAAAAGTCTGGCGCCCTCTATGGAGCCATCATTGCTCTTCTTCCCCGCGCCTTTCTCCCTTGCTCAGATCCCCTTTCCTCTGTGAGAAACTCCTCCAGGTCTTGGCGCAGCATCGCTCTTCCTCTTGCTCTTCTGCCTCTAGGATTCTTCGGATGGTGCCTGCCGGGAAGACGAAGCCCGAGGCTGCAGCCTCGGCCCCCTCTTCTCCCTCTCCGGCACTCACGACATCCTCCATCGCCAAGGAGGGGGATCCTCCGCGCTTTCGTTGACTGCGGGGGACTCCAATATATGGGGAAGGACCTTGATCTGGTGCGGCTCAGCTGAGCGGCGCACCCTGGCAAAGACGGTCTACCCCTTCTTCCACCACAGTCTTCTGTGGGCTCGTCCCGCCCTTCTCGGGGTTCTTCTCTGCCATCCTCGCGCACTACGGGATCCAAGCTCTCCACCTTTAGCCCAACTCCATCTTGCTCCTGTCAATCTTCACCTTCAACTGTGAGGCCTTCGTAGGCGTGATGCCTTCTGTGGCTCTCTTCCGCCACTACTTCAGCATGTGGCTCCATGATAGCGTTCACCGATCGGGGTGTGCTTCCTTCATCGCGGTCAAGAGCGGCAATGTGCTCTTGAAGGCCAGGAAGAAGGTGGAAGGCTACTGGCACCGCTGGGTCTTCTTGGATGTTCTCGGGGTTGATTCGCATCTGGAGCTCCCGACGAGGCTGCCCAAGAAGACCCTCGGGTGGGCCTCCGCGAAGCTCACTGACCCCCGGGCGATGCCCGTCTTGAAGCGGATCTCCTCGGACATGGTCGCCGGGAAACTAACCGGGGCAATGATGGTGAAGGAGTTCGTGACGCAGCGCCTGGCGCCACTCCAGCTGCACTCGAAGCCCATGTGGGAGTACGAGGGCATCGGAGATGCCATCAGGCGCGGATCCACCAGCCTGACAGGCGAGGAGCGGGACAAGGCCCTGAACACCTTGCTCTTCAACGATCCCGGGGATCTTCCCGAGGCCTACACCCCGTTGTACCGCCGTGACGACGGCAGGGCGCTGGCCGCCGCCATGCCCGATTTTGACGACCTGGGGCTCACGCCATCTAGGCTCCCCAATCCCACGGTGCTGGTGTCCTCCGGCGACACCAGCGGCAGAGAGGATTCAGAGGAGACCGTGGATGACAGGGAGGAGGCGTCCCCTCCATTGCAGAGCGTGCTCCTCCGCAGCCTTGATGATGATGATGACGATACCGACCAGCCCCCGGCCACTGGCTCCCGGTGCTTCGCCCAGGTGCACATGGTGTTGGGGCCTTCCCCTCTAACCGCACGGTCGTCCGGTCGGACGACCCCGAAGAAATGCGCGGCCGCGGTTCCTCAAGGCGTCCTCCACACCCCTCCGGGCGACAGCACCACGCCGAGGGTCGGCGAGGAGCACCCGGCTCGCCCCCTGGACGCGGCCAAGTCCGTGCCGAAAGGAAGCGGGGGCGTCCCAACGAGCTTCGAGGTGGAGACGCAGAGGAAGTGGGTTGCGCGCGAGGAGTAAGTAACCTTCTTCTTCCCTGTTTGATCTTGAACTGCGCATGTGCTCACGGCCCTCCTCCTCTCATTGGCCAGGGTCGAGGTCATGCCGAAGAGGAAGAAGGAGAGCGTTGAGCCGAAGGAGCCCCCTGCCCTGGGGGCGCCATCGACTTTGTGCCGCGATGGAAGCGAGCCGCTCCATCCTAGCGCGCCGCTTGGAGGACCGGCCGCCGGGGGAGCGGGGGCGCGGGGTCTCCCGCCGCAGCCATGGTTGCCCCGATGCTGATGGAGGGGGCGGATCCTCGCCCCCTCCTGGTGGAGTCCGCTCCCGTGGTCGCAGAGATGCAGCCTCGGGAGGAGTCAGCCCCCACGGGCCATCTGGCCGTGGGGTCGCCCGCACTTGCCGTGATGGAGGAGCAACTGGAGCCCCCGGCTCCCCAAGTTAGTCATGCTGTCGGGCCCTTGATCACGCCAGCCGCCGATGCACCGGTGCCGCCTCCTGGTCCGGTTCTCGCGCTCGCGCGCTATGATCCTCTGATCAGGTCCAGTGCATTGGATGAGGCTTACACCTTGCTTGGCAGGCTCCGGGTTGACCTCCAAGATGCTGAATGGTGCCTCGCGAGGGAGCGCCTGGGGCTCGTTTCTGGGTGGTCCCAAACCGAGGCGGCCACCCGAGCGGCCTGGAGCCGAGCCGAGGCAGCCATCGCGAAGAGCGAGGAGGAGGCCGCCGAGGCCAAGGCAGCCCAAGACGCAGCACTGGACGAGGCAGAGTCTGCCAGGGCGCGCTGCGGTTAGGCGGAGGCCCACCTGAAGGTCTTTCAGGATGAGCAAGCCGCACTCGCACAACAACTCCGTGATCAGGGTGAGGTCCTAAAGGCCCGCGACGCGGAGCTCGCAGATCGCAACTCTGCGCTCTCCCGTGTGGCTGACGGCCAGGCCAAGGAAAGCGAGCGCCTGGCCAAGCTGAAGGAGGAGGTTGTAGAGGCTCAGGCGTCCCATGCCCGGCGTGTCTCCGAGACGACGACCCAGGTGGAGGCCAGGGAGAAGACCCTCGCTGTTGCCGAGGAGAAGGCGGCCGCGGAGTGCAACGCCTTCCCTTCGCTCGAACTCGAACTCTGCAAGTCACTGCGCTCCATCTGCAGGGGAGGATTCTGGGAGCCTTTGGTGACCCCCGAAGCCGGCTATGCAAAGCTCTCCTTCAAACTTGCTGAGGTGCTCGAATGCGCTTCTACCAGGGTGGACACCATTTTGGAGAACAAGTGCCACGATCTTCTTGCCACGGCCGCGACACGGGTCTTCAGCCAGCTCTACCTCTGCGAGCCCGGCTTCAATTTCGATGCGGTGGTCGTCCCAGTTGCTCCTGCGTCCCGTGACGCTGCGGAAGCGGCCCTGAAGGGCCCGGTGGACGCATTTGTGGAGAAGTTCACCTACATCGCCACCTCCAAGCCCCCGGCGGCGGAAGCAAGCGTTGGTGACGACGGTGGCAGTGACGTTGACGATGAGGTTGCCGTGGTCAGGACTGTTGGCGACGTCGGCCATGGCGGTGGCAGCCCTTCCTCCTAGATCTTACACTGCAACATTCGCGGTGCCTCGTGGAGCCATGAGACTCTGAAATCGCAAGACATTCAGTGCCTGTAATAATTGCTTGAATTTCTTTGAACTTCGTGATTTCATTCGGTGCCTTGTTTCCTTCCCGCTTGCCTTTGTGCTCTATGTCGGCGGGGCCAATCCCGTGCATACCTCAACCGCTGTTGGGACGTCCGGATCGCCAGGACGAGACCAAGGGGCGAGGGGCTACGTTTCCAGTGAGGCCCCTGAGTCGCGATGCTCAGGGATCCCGCTTGACGTGCAAGCAGCACTCACGAAGGAAACACGGTGACGCCAGGGTAGATTTGGGGCACCTTAGTGCTCTGCGTCGGCAGGGCCCAATCCTGCGCATACCTCAACCGCTGTTGGGGCGTATGGATCGCCAGGAGGAGACCAAGGGGCGAGGGACTACGTGATCAGTGAGGCCCGTGAGTCGCGATGCTCAGGGGTCCCCCTTGACGTGCGAGCAGCGCCCGTGAGGTGAATTCGTACATTTTCTCGCCAGCTTTTACCTGGGAGGGACGCGAGAAGACCTGGTGAGGTGGCTCACGCCAGGCCTATCCTGAGCGTAGCCCCCGGCCAGCCCCCTCGCATGTGCATCCCAGGGGAACGCTGCGTGACGGGGCTGTGCGAAGAGCCATGAGGCCATCCTGAGGTTGGTGCAACTGCTAGGGCGCCCTTAGTTGTTTATCCCCCAGCGCGGAGCATGGGGCTTCCACTGGGCGTGGGCATAGCCGCTGAGAGACAGTGTCATCCGCCAGCGCGGAGCATGGGGTTTCCACTAGGGCGTGGGGATGGAGCTTTGTGTTAATGACTCTGGGCGTGTACAACCCATTAAGTTCGCACTCGTGGCTTGCACGGCTGAACTGGGAGGTGTATCTGGGCACCCGTGAGCCAGCGCGGGACTCACGAGGCCCTACCTCAAAGGTGGGTTGCACCTCAATTCTTATAGCGCGAGGTGCGCTTGCAGGACCTGTGGGGTGTGGGTAACCTGCGCTGAATGAATCTCCGGAGGCCATCGCATGAGAAGGCCAAACACCAATGGCCCCAGGAGGTGACGTGTGCGGGGCGAGGCCGCCAGACAGTGCTCGGCCATTCGGTTTATCGAGGCTGCAGGGACGGACCCGAGCACAGACGCTGTGCCCAGTCTTCTCATGCGACAAACCCAAGGAAAGACACCCGGTGTGCGGCTCCCATGACGGCGAAGCGCCGAACAACGGTTATTGAAACCGGGCCGCGTGCCCTGACTCACCCACACTCGATTAGCTCATGCGAGGACAAGCACCAAGGGCCTCCTCGAGGTGACGTACACGGGGCTGTCCCGCAAGACAAAGCTCAGCCGCTTGGATTTATCAACGCTGCAGGGACGGACCCGAGCACAGACGTCGTGCGAGCCCTTAATCAAGAGGCGGTCGAAGGCGGGGTTGTAAGGGTGCGGCGACATTCATGGTGACGAAGCACCGGGCATGCAGTTATAATACTTAGGAAATTCATTAAATGCAGAATCAGTCCGGTGCATGTGCAAAACGATACAGCTGCGGGGACGGGGCCTAGCAGCTCGAGGATGGTCCAGCTCGAGGGGCGCCCTCAATTGAACAAACCAAAAGTCACCTGGCATCGGCGCCGCTAAAGCGTCGGGTAGTCGTTGAAGCTGGATCATCACGAGCTTGAGTGCTCCGGAGGCTCGGGGGGCCCGCGAGGGTCTGGGATCTCCGGGAGATCCTCGTGACGTCGGGACTCATGAGACGCGAGGGCGGTCTGCATGAGGCGCTGGTAAGTAGCACCCGCGTTCATGAGGCCGAAGGGCATGCGGACGTAGCTGCAGGGGAAGCCCCCGCTTCGTACGACAAGCGATGGCCAGAAGAGCTCCTACGACGAAGCCCTGTTGAGGTCCGGGAAGTTGACGCAGATGCGCAGCCTGCCGTCGGGGACGGCTGCCGCGCCGGGTGGCGCTGCGCGGTGCTCGCTGCGCAGGGCATGTGCCTCCTGAAGCTCCCTGATCGCGTTGGTGATGAACTCTCTTGCGCCTGGCACCTCGTGCCTTGCTTCTTGCTTGTGGGGGCGTACGTCGAAGCATGCCTCCGAGTGGTGCCCGAGCACCTCCCCCGTCGTGCCGGCCAGGTCGGTAGCTTTCCAGGGACGGAGGAGGAGGAGGCGCGCCGTGGTCCATGTCGCCCGCTTGGAAGGGCTGGGGACGAAGTGAGTGGGAGGGCGCCGGGGCTTTGCCGGCGGCGTCGACGAGCTCGACGATGCGGCCCAGCCAATCTTCGTAGCGGTCGTTGATGGGGCGGTAGCGCAGCAGCTCGCGCGCCATGAGCAACACAGTCGGTGCGTTCGCCGGCCCACAGCAGGAATGGGAGGACGACACCGTGACCGGAATGGGGGACGGAGTGGCGGTGTAGCCGTCGCGCTGCACGGTGGGTGGCAGCGACGAGTCCTGCTGCTCTTGAGCAGCCAGGCCGGTGGCAGTGTTGGCTGCCAGAGAGATGGGACGGCGCGGGGCGCCGCGACCCTCGGGCGCCGTCTGGGCGACGCGAGCGGCCCGGCGCTCAGCACGAACTCGGCGGACATCAACCATGGGAGCGACGGAGTTGAAACGGGGTGAAACCAGAGCAAGATTTCGACACAACCCTACCTGGCACGGCAAATGTCGGAATCGGGGCTCCGCAAAACCCAACAAGGTTCGAACACTGGGGCGTGTGCGAAGATCTCAAACGGCTCAAAGTCCCAACTTGTCACCCTACGGCCTCGCTGCGTCGAGTAAGTTTTAGCGAGGAAGAAGATGGACACAGAGATTTACCCAGGTTCGGGCCACCTTGCAGTGTAAAACCCTACTCCTGCTTTTTGATGGATTGGCCTCACGAGGAGGTTGTGTATGAACTAGTACAGTGGTTGGGTGGCCTCACGTGGGCTCTTGGTGGTGATGAACTTGACCCGATTTGACCTCCCTCTACGATGGGAGCTTGTCCCAATTTATAGGGGCCTCGGTCCTCTTCCCTCATCGCACAGGCGGGAAGGGATCCCACAATGGCCAAATTTGAAAGGGGACAAGTAGTACACCCTATCCTGACTAAAGGTGGTCTTCGCCTGCAATGCTTTTGGGGTGACGCAACGGTGGGCTCGGCGATGACATCCGTCCTGCCGAGCTCGCGGTCTCGGTCCTCTTGCACCGGGAAGGAAACCTTTGGGGGGTTCCTTGGGAACCTGCGTACATCCCTATTTCCTTAGCACGAAAGAGGAAACTGTCCTCCCTCTGCGCCCGCTGGTGCCTGCCTAGCCTAGCCGTCAGAACCCACGTCACCCCGGCGTCACGAGGCCAGGTACTTGCATAGGAATCTCCGCTCCTTGGGAGGCGGCCTGAAGGGCTGCCACTCCTCCGGAGGTCTTGGCGTTGTCCTCCTCACGAGGCGGGGGCTCTCGCAAGGGCCTTGACTCGGGGGGCTTGTTGCAGGGCCGTACCGGGCCTTCGTGGTGGGCCAAGCACTGGGCCACAGGCAGGCAGGTCTGGGTACCCCCGATCCCAGAACGCCGACATTCTGGCATCAGGAAAATCATTTAGATAAAATACAAAAAGAACTTTGAAAATATTATTTTTGTGGTTTTGGGATGTCTTATAGACAATGTGTTCCAAATAAAATCTTTTATTTAAGGACATGTAGTTCAAGCCTTAACTCAAGGGTTTTTGAAAACCTAAATTTAATAAATGCTTTTTGACCAAAATATTTTTGTATAAAAATATTTTTATGACCTAAACACATGGCATGATCATTGGGCAACATTTTAGCTAAGGAGAGGTGTTATGAGAGTTGGAGAGTTTTTGTGAATTATGAGCACACTCAAACAAGTAAGCAAATAGCAATCAATCAAGCATCTCACGCTCACAAAAAAAGTTTTTGTTGTTCCAAAATTTTGAGCGTTACTAATCATAGTGATGTGATACAAAACACAGGGTATGACAGACCTACCCCCTGTACAAGAATCGCGTCCCCAAGATTCATAAACTAGGCACTAAAGAGATATGGAATTTCAGATCTGAGGTAGTCTTCACATCCCCAAGTTCCTTCAGGTTTGGTGTGGTTGCTCCATTGGACCTTGAAGTACTTTATGGTGTGGCTTCGAGTACAACGCTCGGCTTCATCTAAGATTCGAACTGGCTCTCGCGATAGGTTAGGTCAGGCTGAAGGTCAATGGCTTGATGATCGTTGTCATTGTAGAGGTCGCATTTGTTGGTAATTTGGAGATACTTTAGGAGTTGTGACATGTGGAAAACACTGTGCACATCGGATAACTCGGGAGGCTAATCTAGTTGGTAGATGGTAATATTCTCCGATGGTTCATGGAGCACCTGATGGTGTGTCTTCTTGTACGACGCCCTTCAGCATCCAGAGTGTGATAAGTGGTCTTTGTTGTCGGATTTCGGTCTCCACAAAACCCAAAGAGGTTCAAACACAGGGGCGTGTGCGAAGATCTCCGCGAGCTTCGCCCTCAAGCTCATAGCATGACAGCCTAGCCCGATGAACTCGCACAATCATGGGGAAAAGGACTAGCACACGAGGATTTACCCAGGTTCAGGCCACTGCGAAGCGTAAAACCCTACTCCTGCTTTTTGGTGGATTGCCTCACGAGGAGGTTTGTGGATGAACTTGTACAGTCGTGAGTTGCCTCGCGAGGGCACTCGGGTGGTGTTGGATCTCCCTCTCTACGGAGCGGTCTAGCCTCTATTTGTAGCGACCCGGGTCCTCTTCCCTTATCGCAATGGCGGGAAGGGATCCCACAACGGCCAAATTTGAAGGGGGATAGGGAGTACACCGTTATCCTGAAGAAAGGTTGTCTTCGCCTACAAAGTAGTCGGTGGTGATGCAGAGGTGGGCTCGGTGATGATGTCCGTCCTGCGGAGCTCGTGGTCCTGGTCTCGTTGCACCGGAATGGAAACCTTTAGGGGGTGCTTCGGGAACGTGCGTACGTCTTTGCCTCCTTTGCACCAAAGAGGAAACTGTCTCCTCTGCGCGCGCTGGTGCCCGCCTGGCCTGGCTTGCGTCACCTCCGGCCTCCCGAGGCTGAGCGTTGCATAGGGATCTCCGCCACTCAGGAGGGTGCCTGGGGGGGCCTCTTCCATCCGAGGGTCTTGGCGCTGTCCTCCTCGCGAGCGCGGGGCTCTCGCGAAGGCCTTGTCTTGGATGAGGCCGCTCTGGGCCGTGCTTGGTTGTCGAGGTGGGCCATGCCCCGGGCTGCAGGCCGGACGGTCTGGGTACCCCCGTCCCCAGAACGCCGACAGCAGCCCCCGGGCCCAAGGCGCACTTGGGTTGGCTTCGGGGCAAAGCCATCTCGCGGGAGTGCAGCAGGTGCAGCGGGCCCTTTTGCTTCCCATCCTTCCAAAGATATCTTTCTTATCCTCCTCTCTCCCCTTATCCTCCATGGCATCTCGCGGGAGTGCAGCAGGTGCGGGGAAGCGCACGGGGTCCTCGACTCCACCGCCGGCCTCTGGAGGCAGCGGCGGGGGGTCTTCGAGGCCGGCCCAAGCTCGCCGGCGGTGGGCCATCATTGATGAGTAAGTGTTCCGGCATCCACCCCCTTCTCTTACAATCACGCCCGACATGCCGGACCTGATTGTTTCCTCCACCCATGGTGCCTGCGCCCAAGAGGCGCAGGCTCGACGAGCTCCAGGAGGAGGCGGACGCGTTGAGGGCCCTGCTGGTGGACGCCGAGGCCGCCCTCCAGGCCGCGCTCAGGGGAAAGGCAGAGGCCCTGGTGGAGCTGGCGTCCCTCCAGGCCCAAATCAAGGGGGCAGCTGACGCCGTGCAGGCCGCCCAGGACGAGGCGGCGCACGCAAAGATGCTGGAGGCGCAGCGCGCCAAGCAGTACCTGGACATCGCCCACTGCGCGGTTGGTGTGGTTGTCGGATTTCGGGCTCCGCAAAACCCTCAAGGTTTGGACAAAGGGCGTGTGCAAAGGTCCTCTGCAGCCTCGCCCTACCTAGCTCACTACACAATGGTTAGGATGATGAACTCGCACGATGACGAGGAAGAAGATGCACACGGTGATTTACCAATGTCCGGGCCGCTGCGAAGTGTAATACCCTACTCCTGCTTTGGTGGATTGCCTCACGAGGAGGTGTGGTGGACGAAATAGTACAGTGGTGAGGAGCCTCGTGAGTGTGCCTGAGTGGTGTTCGTGGCTCTCTGCCTTGTCGGTTGTCCTTCCCCTCTCCCTCCACTCTACGGTGCAGCCTATCCTCTACTTATAGTAGCGTCCTGGGTCCTCTTTCCTTATCGTAATGGCGGGAAGGGATCCCACAACAGCCAAATTCGAAGGGGGACAGGAGTACATCCTTGCCCTGTCCAAAGGTGGTCTTCGCCTGCAAAGTAGCTGTCGATGATGCACAGGTGGGCTCGGCGATGACATCCGTCCTGCTGGGCTCGTGGTCGTGGTCTTGTTGCACCGGAATGGAAACCTTTGGTGGGCGCTTTGGGAACCCGCGTACTTCCTTGCCCCCTTTGCACCAAAGGGGAAACTGCACCATATGGCGCGCTGGCACCCGCCTGTCCTTCCTTGCGTCATCCTTGACTCTTGAGTCTGGGTTCTGCATAGAGATCTCCGCCGCTCCGGAGAGGGCCTGAGGAGGCCCATCCTTCGCCGGTCTTGGTGCTATCGTTCCTCGCGAGGCCTTGTCTCTGGTGCGGTCGTGCCAGGCCGTGCCTGGCTGACAAAGTGGGCCATGCCCTGGGCCGCAGGCAGGCAGGTATGGGTACCCCCATTCCTAGAATGCCGACAGTAGCCCCCGGGCCCAAGGCGCGCTCGAGCCGGCTTCTGAGTGAAGCTGCTGAGGGTGGCCCGAAGCGCTGCGGCCCCAAACGCCTGTGGGCCAGGACTGGCGCGCGTCGTGTGGTTGATGTCGGGCGTCCAACGCCCCCTCGGCCACCGCTCGAATCGACAAAAACCTAACATCCAGTGCCGAGCCATTACTGCTTTCCTCTTCTGCGCACCTGCTCTTACTCCCAGATCCCCGGCATTAGCTGAGATCTCTCCAGATCCCGTCGCCGCTCCGTCCTCCTCCTCGCCGCGTCGGCCCCGCGGACTTCCCGATGGCTCCCGCCGGCAAGTCGAAGCCAGAGGCCCAGAGCTCAGCCTCCGCTCTCATCTCGCCGGCGCTCTCGGAGTCCACCATTGCTAAGGACGGAGACCTTGTCCCGGTGCTCCCGTCGACGGCGGACGAGACCAACGAGTGGGGGCGGTCCTTGATATGGGGCGGCTCCTCGGAGAAGCGGCCCTTGTCCAGGTCGGCCTATCCTTTCTTTCTCCATAGCGTCTTCGTTGGGCTTGTCCCGCCTTTCTCCAGGTTCTTCACTGCCATACTCGACCATTACGGGGTTCAAGCTCTTCATCTCCAGCCCAACTCCATTGTGCTCTTGTCCGTCTTTGCCTTTTACTGCGAGGCTTTCATTGGCGTGGAGCCTTCGGTGGCCCTCTTCCACCATTTCTTCAGCTTGTGCGTGCACGACGGTGCTCAGCGGTTGGCGTGCGTCTCCTTTGTCGCGGTCCAGAGTGGTAACATGCTCTTAAAGGCCGGGAAGAAGGTGGAGAACTTAAGGCACCACTGGGTCTTCATGGATCTCAAGAGCACCAACCCCCGCTTGGATCTGCCGAAGGGGCTGCCGGAGAAGACCCCCGCGTGGAGCTCCGCGAAGCTTTCCGACCCCCGGGCCAGGCCCGTCCTGGAGCGGATTTCTCGCGATATCAGTGCCAAGAAGCTGACTGGGGGGATGATAGTGAAGGAGTTCTTGAAGTAGCGCCTGGCACCCCTCCAGTCGCATTCGAGGCCCTTGTGGGAATACCGGGTCAGCGGCGACGACCTCAGGCTTCGGTCTGCACCCATGCCCTCCGGGGAGCTGAGCAGAGTTGTAACAACCCTACTCAACGGCGACCCCGGAGGTTTCCCCGACGACTGCGCCCCGTTGTACTGCCACGACGACGGAGCCGATCTGGTCGCCGCGATGCCTGTCTTCAACGAGCTGGGGCTCTCCCCAGCTGAGGGCCTTGGCTCCCTAGTGATGGTGTCCTCCGGCGACACCTCGGGCGGGGAGGATTCGGAGAAGACAGCGGACGACTACCTGGCGGAGGCGTCTCCCCCGTCGCAGAGCATGCTCTTGCGTGACCTTGAGGACAACGACGATGTTGGTGAAGCTTCTGCTGCAGGTTCTCCGCGCCCCGCCAAGGCCCTCAGGGGGCGGGACCGGCCCCTCGCGCCACTTGGTCTGCCTGCCTGGCGACCCCCAGGAAGCACGGGGCGGAGTCTCCTCTGGTGGGTCCTTCTTCTGCTGGCAAGGCGGATGAAATGCCGGCCTCGCCCCCGCCCGAATCGCAGCTCGCGGGCAAGGCGGACGTGGCCGGGGCAATGGTGACCCCTCCAGCTGCTGCCCTTGCGGACAGTGCTCCCGCTCCCCCGCGTGGCAGCGCCCTCC
Source organism: Elymus sibiricus (assembly GCA_039707655.1). Taxonomy (NCBI): domain Eukaryota; kingdom Viridiplantae; phylum Streptophyta; class Magnoliopsida; order Poales; family Poaceae; genus Elymus; species Elymus sibiricus. Next base: position 194,486,121 of record CM077667.1, on the reverse strand, counting down.
CGGAGAAAGGCGGGGGCACCCCCATCGCCGTCGAGGCAGAGAAGAAGAGGAAGTGGGTCGACGTTGAAGAGTGAGTACTCTGGCCCAACCTCGGTCGCGTACCGGTAGCTCATGTGCTGATGATTTTTCCTCTGCTTGGTGACTAGGAACGCCGCCGCACTGAGGATGAGGAAGAAGAAGGCAGGCTTCAAGCTAAAGGCGCCTTTCGAGGCACCGCCTGCTCCTGTCGTCCTGCCGTCGCCTGTCGAGGCGTCTGCTGCCGCGAGGGTGGGGGCTCGCGAGGCAACCCTCCTGGTCACCGCCGCGGAGCCCCCTGAGCCCCCGATGCACGTTGGTGCTGCCGCTCCTGCTTTTGGGGGCACGTCGGCGTTGCTGCTCCGGGATCCAGCCCCCAAGGGCCAGCCGCCCTTGGACTCGTCTGCATCCACCTTACCTGCGGTCGTGGCGAAGCCTCCGGTGCCTCCTGCTCCTCGTGCTTCTGCCGCCCGGGGGCGTCTTCTGTGATGGCGCAGGTGACTTCTCCTGACGAGGCCTTGGTGTACGCATTGCGTGGCCCCGGCGTCCTGGACCGGGCCTACACCGTTCTGGGTTAGGTTCGGGACGCCCTCGTGGGCGCTGACGATCGCCTCGCGAGTGGGCGCCTGGGGCTGCTCTCCGGGTGGCTCTAGGCCGACGCCTCTGTCGTGGCGGTTTGGGGCCAGGCCAAGGCCACCACGGCGGAGTGGGAGAAGGAGGCCACGTCAGCCAAGGCAGCCCGCGAGGCGGCACTGACCTACGCGGCGTCTGCTGCAAGGCGTTGTGACGAAGCGGAGGCCCGCTTGAAGGTTCTTCAGGAAGAGAAGTCCGCGCTTGCGGAACTGCTACATCAGCAAGGGGAGGCCCTCAAGACCTGCGAGGCCCAGCTTGCCGATCGGGACTCCGAGCTGTCCCATGCGGCGGCCAACCGAGCCGCGGAGCGAGAGCGCCTGGACGCGCGGGAGGGGGAAGTCGCTTCGGAGAAGGCCCGGCTCGACACCAGGGAGAAGGCTCTTGCTGCAGCTCAGGAGAAAAAGGCCACGGAGCTCAGCGCCTTTCCCTCCGTCGAGCTCAGGCTTCGCCAAGCGCTGCACTCCCTCTACCGGGATGGGTTTATGGAGCCCCTGGTGGCTTCAGAGAGCGGCTTCGCGGAGCTCGCTTCGAAGCTCGTCGAGGCGCTGGAGGGCGTCGTTGCCAAGGTGGAAGGGGTCTTGGAGAGCGAGTGCCGCGACCTCTTTTCTGAGGCCACGACGTGCATCTTCAGCCATCTTCACCTTCACGAGCTGGGGTTTGACTTCAACTCCGTGATCCGCCCGGTCGCCCCCGAGGTCTACACCAGCGCTGCGGCGGTAGTGAAGTGCGCCGTGGGGGCACTGGTGAAGAAGTTCACCTGCGTCACTATTTCTCCACCTCCTGAAGCTAGCGGCGAAGAAGACGACGCCAGCGATGTCGACGACGAGTTCCCTGCGGCCGGGACGAGTGGTGGCGGCGGCTCCTCCTAATTCCTCTTCCTTGTTCCTTTCCTGCAACGTTCACCGTGCCTCGCAGAGGCGTTAGACTTGTCTGAATTTGCGAAAACTTTTAATGCTTGTAATGACTGTTGAACTATGTGATTGCTTTCTTTGCCTTGTTTCCTTCTTGCTTGCTGTGATGCTCTGCGTCGGCAGGGCCCGGCCCTGCGCATACCTCAGCCGCCGATGGGCCGTCCGGATCACCAGGACGGTGCCAAGGGGTGAGGGGCTACAGGGCTAGTGAGGCTCCTGAGTCGCGATGCTCAGGAGTCCCCCTTGACGTACGAGCAGCCCTCATGAAGGGAATATGGTGAAGATTGTGTTAACTTGGAAATTTTGAACACCTTGCGCTCTGCGTCAGCAGGCCCCGGCCCCGCGCATACCTCAGCCGCCGTTGGGCCTTCCGGATCACCAGGACGGTTCCAAGGGGTGAGGGGCTACGTGGCCAGTGAGGCTCCTGAGTCGGGATGCTCAGGAGTCCCCCTTGACGTACGAGCTCCAGCGTCCTCCTTAGGGGTTTTGAGCGCTTTGAGCTCTGCGTCTGCAGGGCCCGGCTCCGCATATACCTCAGCCGCCGTTGGGCCATCCGGATCACCAGGACGGTTCCAAGGGGTGAGGGGCTACGTGGCCAATGAGGCTCCTGAGTCGCGATGCTCAGGAGTCCCCCTTGACGTACGAGCGGCTCCCATACCTTTTCTCGCTAGCTTTTCCTGAGAGGGGCGCATGAAGACCAGGTTTGGCAGACCTGGGGAGGTGGCGTGTACCAGGCTTGGCCCGGTAGTAGCCCTCATGCATCCCCCTCACACGTACAACCCAGGGGAACGCGGCGAGGCGGGGCCGCGAGGGGCCTTCCTGAGGTTGGATGCAGCCGCTGGGGCGCCCTCAGTTGTTTATCCCTAGCACGGAGCATAGGGCTTCCACATTGCGTGGGCATAGTCATTAGTGGACCGTGTTGTTCACCTAGAACGGGGCATGGGGCTTCCACCTTGCGTGGGCATAGTCATTGGTGGACCGTGTTGTCCGCCAGCACGGGGCATGGGGCTTCCACCTTGCGTGGGCATAGTCATTGGTGGACCGTGTTGTCCGCCAGCGCGGAGCATGGGGCTTCCACATTGCATGGGAAGGAACCCCTCCGCGTCCTAGGGGGGCTCCGGGCGTGTACAGCCTATTGAGTTCGTACGCGTGGCTGGCACGGTAGAACTCGGATGTGTATCTGGGAGCTCGCGAGTGCGCTTTGGCCTCGCGAGGTCCCTACCTCAAAGGTGGTTTGCGCCTGGATCTTCTTGTAGGTAGCGCCGTCCGAGGTCCTGCAAATTTTGGAGAAGCCTGCGCCGAATGTGCTCCCGAGGGCTATCGCATGAGAAGTTAGGATCATTCGAGTACGGCGACATTCACGTCGGCAAAGAGCCATGCAGGCAAGATGAAACGTTAGGAAATAGATCACATACATGAAAAGTTACTGAAACATGCGTAAATGAGGCGGCTGCAGGGGTTTGCCCTGGTCGCCTGAGGATAATGCGGCCAGGTGGGCGCCCTCAAACGGAGTAAACCAAAAAGTTACCTGGCACAAACCAAAAAATCACCTGGCGGCCACGCCGCTGAAGAGTCGAAGCTGCCGTCGTAGCCTTATCTTGCACCTCCGTGAGCGTGACCCTCACGAGCCCGTCGTCTCCCAGGGCTTGGGATCCCCGCTCGGTCCGGGCATCTCCTCCAATTCCTTGCCGCACCTCGCCAGGCAAGGTATGAGCATGGCCCGGGCAAGGCGCTGGAATGTGGCGCCTGCGCTCGCCAGGCCGAAGGGCATGCGGACATAGTTGTGCGGGTAGTCCCTTCCGCGATTGGCACATGTCGGCCAAAAGAGGCCCTGGGACGCGGCCCTGTTGATCGCGAGCGTGTTGACGCAGACGTGCGGCTTGTCGACCGGGCCGATGATGGCGGCTGCGCTTGGTGGTGCAGGGCAGCTCCCGCCTCGCATGCCCTGTGCCTCCTGATGGTCCTCGATCGCACTGATGACGGACTCTTGCGAGCTCGGCGCCTCGCGCCGTGCTCCTGGCTCAGGCAGATGCGCGTCAGGACGCGCCTTCAAGTTGTGCCCGAGCGCCTCCCTTGTCTCACCGGCCAGGCCAGAGGCTCCCCGGATGGAAGCCCCCGAGCCAGACTCAAGGGGGTCGCCGAGCGCGCTTTCCTATGCGACGGAGGGTGGGGACCCGTCCCCGGGCACAGAGCCTGAGGCGCCGTCCTTGGAGGTCCCAGCCCCCTGGCGCCCTGCGGGGAGGAGCTGCTTCTTCTTCTCGCGTGCATCCTCACGAGGCAGGGCATCCTCCTCGTCATCCAAGCGCTCGGCCGCCGCGGCGCGGTAAGCACGCTCGAGGGAGCAGACAACATCCTTCTCATCGCAGGCGACGATGATGACGCCGCCACTCCCTGGCATCTTGAGGACATTGTAGCCATGGTGAGTCACCGCCATGAACTTGGCGAGGGCCTGGTACCCAAGGATTGCATTGTACGGGAGGTGGATGTGTGCGACATCGAAGACGATGATCTCGGTGTGGTAGTTCTTGCGTCCGCCGAAGGTGACGGGCAGGCGCACTTGCCCAATGGGGACGGTGGACCCGTCAGTGACTCCTGAGAAGGGTTTGGTCGGCATGAGCTGGTCATACGGTACTTGGAGCGTCTCGAAGGCCTCAATGGAGAGGACATTGAGCCCTACTCCACTGTCGATGAGGGTCTTGGTGACGAGGACGTTGCTGATGGTCGGGGTGCACAACATGGGGAGCGTGCCGGCCATGGCCGAGCACCTGAGTTGATCCCTTGAGTCGAAGGTGATTGCGGTCTGGGACCACTTGAGGGGGCGCATGGCTTCGGGCTTCGGGAGAGCTGCGTTCACCTCCCGCATAAACTGCTTGAAGATGCGGTTCGACGCCGGGGCTTGGGCGCCGCCCAGGATACAGGCTATCGCCCTAACCTCCTGGAAGCCAGCGGTCCTCCCGAGCTTGATCGCGCCAGCGGTCTAGCCGAGGCCGGTCTCGCCACTCCTGACGCGGCTCCCGGTTGTCCCAACGGCCTCCGCCGCGGCCTCCGCCATGTCCGAAGCCACGGTCCACGCGTCCAGGACGCCGGCCGAAGTGCTTGTCGCGGACCAGCTTGAGCTCCTAGCAATCGATGGTGTCGTGGTTGTTGGTGCCGTGGAAGATGCAGGACGGCCGCCCTCCTGCGTGGGGTTCTTCGCCTCGGCTACGCTTCGCCTCAGGCTCAGCCGCAAGCACCACAGGGGCCTTGTGCTGCGCCTCCTTGGCCTTGGTCTTCTTGTCCTCTGGCTCTGCCACCGGAGGCTCGCGGAGCGATAGGCGGCCCTCTTCGGCCTTGGCGCACTTGTTCGCCAGGTTGAACATCTCCAGGGCTGAGCACAGTTCGTCGTTCATGGCGAGCTCCTCCTTCATCTTGAGGTCCGATGATGCCATCGGTGGTCGTGAAGCGCTGTATGAATTTGTGCAGGGTCTCTCCCTCCTACTGCTTCACACGCCGCAGGTCATTCATGGTGAGCGCGTGGTTGCGGGTACCTTGGAAGTTTGCGACGAAGCGCTTGCGCAGGTCGTCCCAGGAGGTGATGGACCCCTCCGGGAGGTTGAGGAGCCAGGAGAGCGCGCCGCCCTTGAGTGCCATGGAGAACCAGCACGCCATGACCTTGTCGTCTCCACCGGCCGCCCGGATGCTCATGGAGTAGAGCTGTAGGAACTCGGCGGGATCCGGGGTGCCGTCGTAGCGAGGGGTAGGTCAGGCTTGAACTTGCAGGGCCACGTGGTTGGATGGAGCTCCAGGGCGATGGCATGGCACCCCACCGGCTCGACGGGTGCTGCGCATGCGGGAAGGACCCGGTCTTGACGCTCCTGAGGGGCCGCCTCGAACGGTGCCCGGTCGCGACGTTGGTTCGGTACCGCGGGGAGCACATGCATGGCGACGCGCGGCCGGGGCATCACCTGGCAGCTTACTTCATCTCTCGCCCTTGCCGGCGGATCGCGGGGCTGGTCGCGCGGGCGCGCTTCATGCCTGGGCTCGGGGTCGAAGTCGCGTTGCGGAGTAGGTGGCGGAGCGTCATGGGCCACGTTGTCTGCCAGAGAGGGTTGGGGTCAAAGCGAGTAGGAGAGCGCTGAAGCGTCGCCGGCAGCACTGACGAGCTCTGCGATGCGCCGAAGCCAGTCGTCATAGCGGTCGGGGGCAGGGCGGTAGCGGAGCAGCTCGTGCGCCATGGCTCGTGCGCCTGAGCCACGCGGCGGCCGGGGCCGAGCGTGGGAGGACGACCCGGTAGCCGGAACGATCGACGGAGTTGTGGTGCGGCCGTCGCACCGCGCTGTGACCAACTGGGAGGAGTCTTGTTGCTCGCGGGCCTCCGGGCCCGTGGCAGCGTTGGCCACAGGTGAGGGGGACCGGCGCGGGCTCGGCGAGCGTCAGACATCAGAGCGGCGAGACGGAGGAAGAGCTTGGCTTGAGGAAGACTTCGACACGCCCCCTACCTGGCGTGCCAAATGTCGGATTTCGAACTCCGCAAAACCCTTAAGGTTCGAACACAGGGGCGTGTGCGAAGGTCCCCTGCAGCCTCGCCCTACCTAGCTCACTACACGATGGTTAGGATGATGAACTCGCACGTTGACGAGAAAGAAGATGCACACGGTGATTGACCCAGGTTCGGGCCGCTGCGAAGCGTAGTACCCTACTCCTGCTTTGGTGGATTGCCTCACTAGGAGGTGTGGTGGACGAACTAGTACAGTGGTGAGGAGCCTTGTGAGGGCGCTCGAGTGGTGTTCTTGGCTCTATGCCTTGTCGGTTGTCCTTCCCCTCTCCCTCCTCTCTACGGTGTAGCCTATCCTCTACTTATAGCAGCGGCCTGGGTCCTCTTCCCTTATCGCAATGGCGGGAAGGGATCCCACAATGGCCAAATTCGAAGGGGGACAGGAGTACATCCTCGCCTTGTCCAAAGGTGGTCTTCGCCTGCAAAGTAGCTATCGATGATGCAGAGGTGGGCTCGGCGATGACATCCGTCCTTCTGGGCTCATGGTCATGGTCTTGTTGCACCGGAATGGAAACCTTTGGTGGGCGCTTTGGGAACCCGCGTACGTCCTTGCCCCCTTTGCACCAAAGGGGAAACTACACCGCCTGGCGCGCTGGCGCCCGCCTGTCCTTCCTTGCGTCATCCTTGACTCCTGAGGCCGGGTTCTGCATAGAGATCTCTGCCGCTCCGGAGAGGGCCTGAGGAGGCCCATCGTTCCCTGGTCTTGGTGTTGTCCTTCCTCGCGAGCTTAGGGCCCTCGCGAGGGCCTTGTCTCTGGTGCGGTCGCGCCAGGCCGTGCCTGGCTGACAAAGTGGGCCATGCCCTGGGCCGCAGGCAGGCAGGTCTAGGTACCCCCTTTCCCAGAACGCCGACAGCGGTGAGCCGGTTCGTCGCAGAAGCCCCCGCGCTGGCGTGCGCGCACGGCGACATAGGCTACCTCAACTTCTTCGACAAGGTCGTGGAGGCGCTGGAGACCGGCGTCTCCTGGGTGGACGAGGACAACGTTTCCAGTGCGCGTGACCTCCTGGACATCGCGCTGATGCGTGTTTTCTCCAACCTGCGCAGCCACGTCCCGGAGCTTGATCTCCCCCGCGTCATGGAGCCGGTGCCTGAGGAGCTCCAGAGGCCCCTCAGGGACAAGGTGCGCCCGCACGTGGAGTCCCTGGTGAAATGGTTCGTCCAAGCGCCTTCCTCCGATGAGGGCAACGACTCCGGTGCCGAGGCGGGCGATGGCCTGGATGGTGGCATAGGCACCTCCGCCTAGGCTTCCCCTGTTTCCTCCCCTGGCCCCTGTTACATCAAGAAGCACTTGGCCCCCGAGGGCGTTAAACTTTTGCATTTTACCTTCGTCTTCTTCCCTCTTCTTTTAAACTGTTGATTGCTTGTCTTGTGTGACGCGGCCTCGTCTCCTGCCTGGAGTTTTGGGTCATTGTTGGTGCGGCGCCGCGCACTCCCTCACACCTTCGCTCACCCCAATGTGCCACTGCTCCGCGCTCGGCACCCTTTGGGAGGTCCGCGGGGGTGTCGCACTATGCCCGGCGATGATGGTCTGTCGGGGTCTCATGAGGCGGACCCTCCCGAGGAGGGGCGTGCCGCCCCAAGGCCAGGGTTTTAGCAACGTCGCCTAGAGAGGCCGGATTCCTTCCCTTGCGCTGCTCTTCCCTGTACCTGGAGTCACAAGAAGTCTGATGGGGGCACACAGTAAACCGTCGTGCCTGCATTCTCACGTTAGCGTTCCTGTCTCATACCCAACACTCAAGCTATCATCGGACCAAAAAGTTTCTGCTCTTTATGGTTGGGGTACTTAGCTTGGCGGGCCGTGGCGAGGTCGTGTGTTGTGAGGTGCAGCTGGGGCGTCGAAGGAGCTCGAGGATCCCGCCAGGGAAGGCTTCTTCCTAGCGAGCGGAATGGTTTAGGAGCCCTTTCGGCACTCTACGTCGGCGGGGCCCAATCCTGCGCATACCTCGACCGCTGTTGGGGCGTCCGGATCACCAGGACAAGACCAAGGGGCGAGGAGCTACGCGATGAGTGAGGCTCCTGAGGCGCGTTGCTCAAGAGTCCCCCTTGACACTCAAGCGGCGCTCTACGTCGGCGGAGCCCAATCCCGCCCATACCTCGACTGCCGTTGGAGCGTCCGGATCACCAGGACGAGACCAAGGGGCGAGGGGCTACGTGACCAGTGAGGCTCCTGAGGCGCGTTGCTCAGGAGTCCCCCTTGACGCTTGAGCGGCTCCCATACCTTTTTTGCCGGTTCCTACCCCGAGAGGTGCCTGAGCTGTCGGATTTCGGGCTCCGCAAAACCCTAAGGAATTCGAACCCAGGGCGTGTGCGAAGATTCCCCAACAGCTTCGCCCCCTCCAAGCACACAACACAATGCCCCGCTCGTTGGCGAGGAAGACGATGGCACATGAGAGTTTACCCAGGTTCGGGCCGCTGCGAAGCGTAAAACCCTACTCCTGCCTTTCGGTGGATTGCCTCGCGAGGAGGTTTGTGGATGAACTAGTACAGTGGTGTGTCGCGGAGTGATTGCCCTCCTTCTCTACCGAGTTACCTAGCCTCTACTTATAGCGGCTCGGGTCCTCTTCCCTTATCGCAATGGCGGGAAGGGATCCCACAACGGCCGATTTTGAAAGGGGACAGGAAGTACACCCTATCCTGATGAAAGGTGGTCTTCGTCTGCAAAGCAGTCGACGGTGATGCAGTGGTGGGCTCGGTGAGGACGTCCGTCCTGCGGGGCTTGGGGTCTTGGTCTTGTTGCACCGAAGTGGAAACCTTTGGAGGGCGCTTTGGGAACCCGCGTGGGTCCCTGCCTCCTATGCACCAAAGCGGAAACTGTCCCCTCAGGCGTGCTGGCGCCCGCCAGGCCTGGCTGGCATCACCCTAGGCCTCCTGAGGTTATGTGTTGCATAGGAGTCTCCGCCGCTCAGGAGGGGGCCTGGGGAGGCCTACATCTCCGCGGGTCTTGGTACTGCTTCCCTCGCGAGAACGCGGCCTCGCGAGAGCCTTGAGTCGGGGTAGCCGCGCCGGGCCGTAGTTGGTCGTTGAAATGGGCCACGCCTGGGACCGCAGGCAGGCAAGTCTGGGTACCCTGGTATCCAGAACGCCGATAGTAGCCCCCGGGCCCGAGGCGCGCTCGACTTAGCTTCGGGGTGAAGCCACGGTGGATGGGCCGGAGCGCCGTGGGCCCCAATCGCCTGCGGGTCCGACTCGATGCGTGGCGCACCACGAGACGTGGGCGTCTCGGCTCCCCGAGGACGTCGGGAACCGCCTTGGGTCGGGCTGACGCCTGGCCTGCACGCCTCCTTGGCCATCATTATCCTCCCTTGAATGATGTTTGACCCCTTGCGTCCTCTCCCGTATCAGGCTATGCGGATGTGACCCGACGGGGGCAGGGGAAACGACGTGAGGCAGGAGAGCACGCCAGTCGAGTCCGGCATGCGCTGCTCGAGGTGCCTGGTGACTCCACTTCCCAGGTCGCCCCGCGTGCAGCGGTTGCGCCTATAAACCCGCCCCGCTCGGAGGGCCATGCCATCTTGTCGCGCCCTCTTGCTTCTTTTCCTTCCGAGTTATCTTCCTCGTCTTCCTCCCTTCGTTTGCTCACTCATGGCGTCTAGCGGAAGCGCGGCAGGCGCTGGGAAGCGTTCGGAGCCCCCGGCTTCACCGGCGGCCCCCGGAGGCAGCGGTGGGGGCCCTCAAGGCCAGCCCAAGTCCATCGGCGCTGGGCCATCCTTGATGAGTAAGTTCCTCGTCTCTCGCTTTCTTCTCATATAGTCACGACGCCCGCGCCGGTCTTGATCGTTTCCTCCGCTCAGCGCGCCCTCGCCCAAGAGGCGCAGGCTCGAGGATCTCCAGGAGGAGGCCGATGCGCTGAGGGTTCAGCTTGCGGACGCCGAGGCCGCCCTCCAAGCCGTGCTCAGGGGCGAGGCGGAGGCTCGGGCGGAGCTGGCGTCGCTCCAGACCCAGGTCCAGGGGGCTGTCGACGCCGTGCAGGCCGCCCAGGACGAGGCGGCCCACGCGAAGATGCTGGAGGCGCAGCGCGCCGTGCAGTATCAGGACGTCACCATCCGTGCGGTCGGCGCGGTGAGCCGGTTCGTCGGGGAGGCCCCTGCACTGCGGTGCGCACACGGCGACGGGGGCTACCTCAATTTCTTCGACGAGGTGGTGGAGGCGCTGGAGACCGGCGTCTCCCGGGCTGACGAGGACAACGTGTCCAGTGCACGGGACCTCCTGGACCTCACACTGGCACGCGTCTTCTCCAACCTTCGCCGCTTCGTCCCTGAGCTCGGCCTCCTCCGCGTCATGGAGCCGGTGCCCGAGGAGCTCCAGAGGCCCCTCAGGGACGAGACGCGCCCGCATGTGGAGTCCTTGGTGGACCGGTTCGTCCAGGAGCCCCTCCCCAACGAGGACGACGACTCCGGCGCTGCGGCGGGCGACGGCTCGGGCGGCGATAGCGGCTCCTCCGCCTAGTCGTCCTCTGTTTTCTCTTCCCAGCTCCTGTCATGTCAAACAGCACCTGGCCCCTGGGGGCATTAACTTTTGCGTTTTTACCTTTGTGTTCCTCCTCCTTTTTGAGCTGTTGACTATTTGTTCCGCGTGGCACATCCCTGCTTCTCCTGCGGGGCCTTGCGTCATTGCTGAGGCGCCGCGGCGCCCCCCGAGAAGCCCGCGAGGGTATTGCGCTAAGACCGGCGACGGCGTCCGGTCGGGGCCTCGTGGAGCGGGCCCACCTGAGGGGAGTGTGCCGCCCCCAAGGACAGGCCCTCTGCCCCGCCGCCTAGGGTGGCAGGGCTCCTTCCTTCGCGCTGCTCTCCCTTGCTCCTAAAACCACCAGAGTCCAGATGGGGTCACGTAACGGACGTAGCGCCTGCATTTTCACTTTAGCGCTCACGCCTCCTGCCCGGCATTGGGTCCATTAATTGACTAGGAGGTTTTGCCCTTGTTAGGCGTGTGTACTTAGCTCTTTGGGTCGTGACGAGCCCGAGTGTATCGAAGCATAGGCGGAGCGTCCAGGGAGGTCAAGGATTCCGCCTGGGAGAGCTTCTTCCTTTCTTTTGGGGTGGTTCGGGAGCCCTTTCTGCACTCTGCGTCGACGGGGCCCGATCCTGAGCAGACCTCGACCACCGTTGGGATGTCCGGATCACCAGGACGAGACCAAGGGGTCGAGGCCTCGGCCGCAATTGGAACGTCCGGATCACCAGGACGAGACCAAGGGGCGCGGAGCTGCACGATCGGTGAGGTTCCCGAGAACCCGCCTCCCGAGGGCCGCTCGGGCGCCTCCCGAGGGCCGCTCAGGCGCCTCCGTTGCCGCGGGTGGCCCGCGTCGCTTGTACCCTTCTGATTCCCCAGGCGGCCGCTCCTCAGGCCCTGGGCTCGACTGTGCGCTCCTTGCTCATGGGGGCGGTGGCTGCGCCATGCCCCCGCGCTTCCCGGGACGCTCCCCCCTCTTCCTCGCTCGCGTAAACCTGGCCTGGTGCCCCCTCCGTGGAAGCCCCATGCTCGGCTTGGGGGAGAGCGCCCGGGGCACCTCCTTATCCTGGGAGGGTGCCGGCGTCCGTAGAGGGCACCTGATCCTCCGCGCCTTCCTCAGGTATGACGTAGCTCGGAATGTAGGGCTCCGTATAGAAGCTTTGGCCCCCTCCTCAGTCGTCCCCGCGCGCTCCCAGGGCAGTCTCCCCGGGTAGCGGGACGACCTCCTCCTGGGCGCGCGGCCCGCAGACCCTCCTGCGACGGGCCTCTGCCCGAAGTTGCCTGGCTCTGCCGCTGCCGTTGGGTGGGCCACGCGTTTCTTGCCGTGAGTTGCCTCCCTGATCTTCCATTGCGCCTCCATTACGGTTTCCTACCAGACCGGAAGCCTGAGCCGTCTGCTCCCTGCGCTGGTTGGCGCGCTCCCGCCGGGTCAGGCCAGGCTGTTGATGATCCAGTCGGGCATGGGCGCGTGCGTTGGGGTGCGCATGGAGCGTCCCGTCGCCTTCCTCGAGGGTTCCGCCGACGTGGCCAGACGATGCTCTGAAGCCTGTCACCGGGATCCGGAGGAGAAAGAGCACGGCGCAATGGCGGGAAGGGATCCCACAACGGCCGATTTTGAAAGGGGACAGGAAGTACACCCTATCCTGACGAAAGGTGGTCTTCGCCTGCAAAGCAGTCGACGATGATGCAGTGGTGGGCTCGGTGATGACGTCCGTCTTGCGGGGCTTGGGGTCTTGGTCTTGTTGCACCGAAGTGGAAACCTTTGGAGGGCGCTTTGGGAACCCGCGTGCGTCCCTGCCTCCTTTGCACCAAAGGGGAAACTGTCGTGGTTTTGTCACGGCAGATGTCCGAAGACTTAGGTTCGAGGCCATCGCTAAGGTGGTGGACTCAAAGGGGTTGGTCGAGATGAGGGGCACGAGTTTACCCAGGTTCGGCCCCTCAAGAAGAGGTAAAAGCCTATGTCCTGCTTGTGTTGTATTGATTGGAGTATCGATTACAAGGGAGCGGATTCGCTTGACCTAGTTCTCGATTGATTGGTTTCTGTCTAAGCCGCCCCAGGGTCTCGCCTTTATATAGGAGGTCGAGGCCCTGGGTTACACGAGTCCCAAACCGACTCATACAACGTAGTCAACCCTGCCTCTAAGCCGCCTTGCCACCTTGGGCAAGCCGTCTCCGGGCGGCTTAACCGCCCGGGTCTCACACCATCTTCTGTCTCTGGGCCTTCATCTTGGCCCGTCTGGTAAGCCGCCATACGGCTCAGCCTTCATCTTCTGGCTCACCTTATGGGTCTTGGCTATGACCCGCCAGGTATGACCCGGCCCCTCCTGGGCGGGTCTTACCACGGGGTTATATCCCCAACATTAGGCCCCAGATTGATTTGAGCCTGCTCATGTCAATCTTCAAACTCACTTGGCGGGGAGTCTCACATTTTATCACCTAAAAAAGAAAACTCATAACCCACCATGACGTCACATGGAATATGCTAAAAAGATTCTGTGACGTTCGCAACGGATCCTCTTATTAAACGGTCGGCCCAAAAATCGAGGCGCCCCCTCCGGTCAATCATCACTGCATCTCCTCGATCTTTTCGCGCACTGTTGCCATCCCATCTCATAAATCGGGATACGAGGGGCCCCCTTTCCTTTCTCTGCCGCCACTGTCCTCTTCTTCCTCCTTCGGACTCGTGCCTCTAGAGCTCCACCGCGCAGACCGGTCCTCACCGTCGTCCCCAACGTTGGCCGCTGCATCAACCTGGTTTGGACCAGAAATCTCATCAACCCAACCGCATCCGTAAGGTACCATCCTCATCCCTTGTTGAATATGCAGTCATCTCGTTTAGGATTTTTCTGAGTTCATCGGATTTCTTTAATGTTCTTCGCTGTTCTTCACTGTTTTTCGTAATGTAGACTATCAAGTACCCCCTTGAATGTCATAGCGCTTGTCTATCTGTTGCGGTCGTCCTTTTAATGTCAATATCCGCTTGCTATAGATCTGCATATCAATATTCTCCGCGTGCTGTCCGCCTGTTCTTCCACTCCCCCTTTTTAGGTTTTGAATATACTTCATTTATGTTCGCCTTTAGATCTTACCGCCATGGTTATAATATGTGAAACCTGTTTTCCATGCCTAACCCGCCATTGCATTGCCGGCTCTCTGATAAAATATATCGGCGGCTTAACGCCTCATCATCATGCCGACCATAGCTGCCTTAATTATATGACGTTTTTCTAACCTGCCACATTCTGCACCTTCTCACAGTTTAACCCGCCACCATGTCAAGAGCTCCCGCGTCTTGCGATTGGGTTGGCTCCGGAGTCACCGAGCAGCTTCTGCTTGACTTCGTAGAATCGGGTATTTTGCCGGCTCAGGACGTTATACATTGGCGGGTTCCAGGGCCAGAGATAAGACCCACCCCTCAGGAAGGAGAGGTTGTTGTATTCATGGATCACCTCCTCCGTGGTTTTAGCCCGCCCGAGTCAAAAAAATTCCGAGACGTCCTTCATTCCTTCAAGCTTCGCCCTCAAGATATAGGTCCAAACTCCGTCACCAACATGTGCCAGTTTCAAGTCTTATGTGAAGTTTACCTGCAAGAAGAGCCGTCTGTTGACCTCTTCCGTGACTACTTTTATGTCAACCGATAAACTGAAGTGGCGGCTGGACCAAGTTTAGAGCTTGGCGGCGTTTCTATCCAGAGGCGGAGAGATTTTCCCTATCCAGCAGCCGTCTTACCAAGTCACCCCAAAGATTGGAACAAGACCTGGTTTTACTGCAAGGACACTTCTCCCAAGGAAGAAAATCCGCTGCCGGGTTACCGTCCTACCCGGCTTTGCACCTCCGGAGAACTCCCAGACCGGATGTCTGCCGCAGAGCGATCGAAGTACGCTCCGGCCTTCGCGAAAATCAGAGCCCTAATGGCGAACGGCTTGACTGGCGTCGACTTAACCCGCTGCTGGGTTTCCTGCAAAATCTTGCCGCTGAGCCGGCGTGACCGACTCATGTACCAATTTACGGGTGAACCAAATGACCCTCTCTGTTTCAACGCCACCCCCCTGATAGAGCAAGACATCAACTCTTCCGTCAAATCACTTCTTGGCGAAAAACAAGAGATTTGCAAAAAAATTGGTCTGAAGCCTTTTTTCGTCAAGAACCCAGCTCCAGCTGTAAGAAACCTTTTTCCACAAAACTGCTCATTCCTGTCTTGATCTTTTGCCTTGCTCCCTTTAACCTTTTTGGCGGCTTACGCACAGGTCGGCTCTTCTTTCTGGAAGAAGAAATATAACCCTCCTATGAGGAAGCCTAAGGCGGGTAAAACCCGTGTCCATAAGAAGAAGAAAACTTCTGCTCAGGAACTGCCTGATCCTGACGACTCGGAGGTAGAACTTGACTCCCTTGGCCGTCTCTTTATGCAACTTATTGACAACAATTATTCACAGGAGGAAACGGAGACCAGCCATGCGGACGCCCCTGAGGTAACTTACATCTCCTCTGATTCAGAAAACTTTCCCCAAGAGAGAACACGGCGGGTCATTCGGAAAGTTCCATTTTCTCACCCTCTTGCTTATTTAGACCCCAACTTTCTTTTTAAAAAGCAACAGCACAACTCCAGACGTCAGACCCGGGGCACCGGCTCTGAAGAGCTTTTGACCGGCTTACCAAACTCTCCGGCTCCTCGGAAACGGCCTGCTGAGGTACTCTTTTAACCAAGTCCGATTTTTAACAGTATTGCATTGCCACCTTATTCTGTTTTTTACCGTCTTAAGTTTTTCAGGAGACGCCCCCTTCGTCTAGTGATTCCACTGCATCCAAGCTGCCTCCTCGGAAGATCAACCCGGAGTGTGTACCCTTGTATTTGCACCATACCTTTTTACCGTCCTTGTCCTCTATGTTACAATCTTTTTGTTTTCCAGGGCTCAAGCAAAACGAAGGAAGACCGACAGGTCTACCGCTGCTCCTACTACCCAAGAGCCGGAGACTGCTAAGCCGGACTCCCCTGCACCTTATGTTGAGCCTACTGAGGCTAGAAAAGATGCACCTGCAGACGCTCCTGAGCCGGCCGATGATGACATGGCCACTCCCGAGAGTCCTCCAAAGGCTGATCCTAAACCGCCCAGCCCTTCAACAGCCGTCGAAGATACAACTCATCCAGAAGTTGTTGTCACTGGGACGGGTTATCATTCTCCTGAACCCCATGTGTTAACGAAGCACACCAGCAAGGCTGAAACATGCTCACCAGAAAAACTTGATCTTGAATTCCCCGTGTTAGAAAAACTGACTGCAGATGAACTACATGCTGGTTATCTGAATCGCCTCTCCACAAGCCGTAATATGGAGTTGAAACTTGTTGGACTGATGAAGAAAAAATATGAGGTACTCCTCCTACATGCTGGTTCAGTATTGCAAATAGTAGACCGGGTCTTCCAATCTTTGTCATTCTCCAGATGGCTTAGCTTGTAGCCCCCAAGTATCGGATTAATATAGATAATAAGCCGGTACTTACTTGAAAACTAGATCCAAGTGTAGCCCCCAAGTCCGGGTCATTATAATATTGATGAGCCAGAACTTTACTGCTAAAATGAGCCGGAGAAAACTTCATTGTTTGAAAAGCGCCGTGTGTAGCCCCCAAGTACCGGCTTAACTTTACGAAGATAAGCCGGAACTTTATTGTAGACTTGGAGAGAAAACACAAACATTAGCCCCCAAGTGTCAAGTATATTGCTTGCAATCTGCTTGAAACTTGTATCATAACAGCTTCATCAATCGTCTACTAATATCGCATCCTGGCGACTTAGACCTCCTGAACTGTTTTGTTTTTGTACGATACAGGAAGTTTTAGACGCGGACGAGTCTGATCTGACTGGCTTAAAGGAAAACCTTGCTTCGCAACAAACCGTCCGGTCCGAGGCGGAAGAAAAATGGCGGGTTACCGTTGAAGAGCTTAAGAAGGTTGAAGCTGACTTTGCTGCCTTCAAAAAGACTGCTGAGTCTACACAAGCCGCCCTGACCAAGCGCGCAGACGATGCTGACCAGCAGCTCAAGCTTGTGTCAGAGGAGCTACAAACCCTCAAGCGTCATATATCCAGAATGACTTCTGCTATCTTTGGTAAGTACTGAATACTTAGAAAATTTCCTTGCCTTGTCGAAAGACTGCGCGAGCGGCTTATAATGCCTCACTTCCTTGCAGGTCAAAGAAGCCGCCAATTATCTTCTGATAGCTTGTTGAAGCTGAAAGCAGTATACACCCTGACAGAACAGCTATACTTCGGGACCCTTTGCACCATTAAAGCGATGTTGACTGAAAAAAGCATCCCCAAATTCATGAAGGGAGTGATAGAACTCTTGTCGACTCTGCCCAAGAAAATTGATGAGCTCAAACGATCAGCCGCCAGAAAGGGAGCAATGGCCGCGCTAAGCCGGTCCCTGGCCTTTGCCCCTCAACTGACCGCAGAAGAGATGATGGATGGCTTTCCATCCAAGAAAGATGACGGCTCAGACTTTACCGAAGCTGATTATGCCAAGTGTATGAAGGCCTCCCGAGTACTCGCATCAACACTTGTCAATGAAATTGATCTGACCTCATACCAGGCGGCTTATGGTGAGGATAGCAAACGAGTGCGCTGCCCAACTTTTGAAGCCAGAGACTTAACTCCTGCACGCCGTAAGCTACTCTTTGCTCCTGAAATTGACCCATCTCCCCTCTTTGATGAGGCCCAGTTTGAAGCTTTAACAAACTGCAACTGGGATGTGGACAATCTTCAGATCGAAGAGGTCCAAGACCCGACGCAGGATGACCCGCCGTCGAGCTGAACACTTGCTCCTGAAATTGATAACCCGGCTTTCTGAGGCGCCGAGACTGGAAGTATGTAAAAACTTTAAGTCCATTGCATTTTGGGTTCCCTGGAGAGCTTTGTAATAGGCGTAGAAAAACTTGATTGCCTCAACCGCATCACTTGATGCACTTTTATCTGTCTTGTGTTCTGCTCGCAACATCTTGTCATCATATTTCACGGCGGCTCATCGTAGGAGATAAGACCTGAAAAAACAAACAAGACAGAATATGTTCTGTATTGCCATGAGGGCAGCATGAAAAAGCACAACCCGAAGATGTTAAATATTTTATGACCTTGCTTGTGAAACCTTTCGAAAACTCATATGCCGGCTCTTTATGGCATGAATTTGTTGTTTGAACTCTTAGCAGTACAGGGTCTCTAGTGAGAGTGACCGTCAACTCCTTTGAACGGCTCATGGTCTCTAGGCGAGATTAACTGGTAAGAGAAACAACAAACCATAAAGAGGCGCAGCAGGGCATGAGTACCCCTAGGGCCCATAAGCTACTTCTCACGTGACATAAATCCGTCGTTTGAACCTTAAACAGTGCAGGGTCTTTTAAAAGAGTAACTGTTTAAGAGTACGAACGGGCCACATAGCGGAGAGTACGCAGCAGATGGGTGAGTTTATCCTCGCTTTCCGTAAGCCGGCCCTCTCGTGACAAGAGCCGCCGGTTTAACCATAACCAGTACAGGGTCTCTAGTGAGAGTGACTGTCAAATATTTTGAACAGCTCAGGGTCTCTAGTCGAGATTAACTGGTAAGAGTTCGGCGGGTCACCTAGCGGAGCAGCAACAGCATACATGCAGGTTTAACTCGAACTTGCGGTGGCTGAAGAGCCGATTAAGAGGGTGTATAAGCTAAACCCGGCGGGTTGGAAGCCCCCAAATGACCTTGTTGACGGAGTCAGCTGTTTGGGTATATAACCCGGCCTTAAGATGGCTGAAGAGCCGATCAAGAGGGTGTGTAAGCTAAACCCTGGCGGGTTGGAAGCCCCCAAATGACCTTGTGGTTGTGTCCACTTTTGCACAGTCTGAAATGCATAAAAGGAAGAGGCCCCGGCTTGCAGGGATGCCAACTTTATTATGTATATATATAAAAGGTATATACAATGATGATGTACAATGATGAGAGTCGATGACTCAAGTATAGTAAGGCCGCAGATGAGCGATATTCCACGGCCGGTGGGTCTCCTGCCCAGAAGTGCGTGACTTGTCTCGTACGTCAATGAGATAATATGACCCATTGTTGAGATTTCTGCTGACCACAGAAGGTCCTTCCCATGGAGGAGATAGCTTGTGCGCATCCGTCTGATCTTGAATCAGACGCAACACCAAGTCGCCTTCTTGAAACGTCCAGGTCTTAACTCTGCGGCTATGGTAGCGACGCAGGTCTTGTTGATAAATCGCCGATCGAGCCGCCGCCAGATCACGCTCTTCATCCAAAGCATCTAACGCGTCTTGACACGCTGTCTCATTATCTGTCTCAACGTAAGCCGCCACCCGCGGCGAGTCATGACGTATATCACTTGGTAACACGGCTTCCGCACCATAAACCATAAAGAAAGCCGTATAGCCTGTTGACCTGTTGGGGGCAGTTCTGGTGCTCCATAGAACTGATGGTAACTCTTCTACCCAACAACCCGGCGTTCGCTGTAGAGGAACCATAAGCCGGGGCTTGATGCCTCTCAAGATCTCCTGGTTAGCACGCTCTGCCTGACCATTGGATTGTGGATGGGCAACAATAGACATGTCAAGCCGGATGTGCTCACTTTCACAGAATGCCTGCAAAGCCCCCTTGGATAGGTTTGTGCCATTGTCCGTGATGATACTGTGAGGGTAACCAAAATGGTAGATCAATTTTTTGACAAACTGAACCGCCGTAGCCGCGTCACACTTGCTGACCGGCTTAGCCTCAACCCACTTGGTAAACTTATCCACCGCCACCAAAAGGTGGGTCTTCTTGTCTTTAGATCTCTTGAAGGGCCCGACCATATCAAGCCCCCAGACCGCAAACGGCCAGGTAATTGGAATCATCCGCAACTCCTGAGCCGGCACGTGAGCACGTCGCCTGAACTTCTGACATCCATCGCACTTGGTGACCAGGTCTTCTGCATCCTTATGAGCCGTCAGCCAGAAGAAACCATGCCGGAAAGCCTTGGCCACCAGAGCTTTTGAGCCGGCGTGATGACCGCAATCGCCGGCATGAATTTCATTTAAGATCTCCTTACCCTCTTCAGGAGAATCGCAACGCTAGAAAACGCCAGTGACGCTGCGCTTATGTAACTCGCCATTGATGATGGTCATGGATTTAGATCGCCGTACGATTTGTCTCGCCAAGTTCTCGTCTTCGGGCAACTCGCCACGAGTCAGGTACACTAAGTGAGGCAACGTCCAATTAGGGGTAGCATGCAGAGCCGCCACCAACCCCTCCGGGTCAGGTATAGCCAGATCCCCCTCTGAAGGTAGCTTAACAGACGGGTGATATAACACATCCAAGAAGACGTTAGGCGGCACCGGCTTATGCTGAGAGCCTAGCCTTGACAATGCATCAGCCGCCTCGTTCTTGCGACGGTCAATATGATCCACCTGATAACCCTTGAAGTGGCCAGCAATGATGTCCACCGCCTGACGATAAGCCGCCATCCGTGGGTCTTTGGAATCCCACGTCCCTGAAACTTGCTGAGCCACGAGGTCTGAATCGCCCAGGCATCTAACCCGACTCAGGTTCATCTCCTTAGCCACGAGGTCTGAATCGCCGAGGCATCTAACCCGGCTCAGGTTCATCTCCTTAGGCACACGGAGGCCATGAAGTAAAGCCTCATACTCAGCTGCATTGTTAGTACAAGGAAACATCAGCCTTAGTACATAACAGAACTTGTCACCTCTATGGGAAGTTAAGACAACTCCAGCCCCTGACCCTTCCAATTGTCTGGATCCATCAAAATGAATTGTCCAATAAGTATTATCCGGCTTCTCCTCAGGTGACTGACACTCTGTCCAGTCGTTTATAAAGTCTACCAGGGCCTAAGACTTGACAGCCGTGCGAGGCACATATTTCAGATTAAGAGGCCCAAGCTCCAATGCCCATTTAGCAATCCTGCCAGTGGCTTATCTGTTTTGAATTATGTCTCCCAACGGGGCAGAACTGACCATGGTGATCTGGTGTCCCAGGAAGTAATGCTTCAACTTACGATTTGCCATGAACACCCCATATATCAGCTTCTGCCAATGCGGGTATCTTTGCTTGGATTCAATCAGGACTTCACTGACGTAGTAAACCGGCCTCTGAACCGGGTATTCTTTCCCTGTCTCCTTACGCTCCACAACAATCGCGGCGCTGACTGCCCTGTTGTTAGCCGCCACGTAGAGGAGCAAAGGTTCCTTCTCAGCCAGAGCGGCCAAGACCGGCGGCTCAACCAGCTGCTTCTTGAGCGCCTCAAGCGCCTCACCCGCCGCCTTACTCCCCGCCGCCTTACTCCAGACAAAGTTGTCTGTTTTCTTCATCATCTGATACAGAGGAATAGCCTTCGCACCCAGGCGGCTTATGAACCGGCTTAACGCAGCGATTCGACCCGCCAGGCGCTGAACGTCATTGATGCATGCCGGCTCAGACAGGGAAGTAATAGCCTTTATCTTGTCCGGATTAGCTTCAATGCCATGCTCAGAGACTAGAAATCCCAAGAGCTTGCCTGCAGGAACTCCAAAGACACACTTGGTCGGGTTAAGCATCATCTTGTAGACCCGTAAATTATCGAACATTTCCTTCAAGTCGTCAAGTAGAGTCTCCTTCTTCCTTGATTTGACCACAATATCATCCACATAAGCATGAACATTGCGCCCAATTTGACCATGAAGACAGTTCTGCACACAACGCTGGTAAGTCGCCTGGGCACTCTTGAGCCCAAAAGGCATAGACACATAGTAGAAAGCATCAAAAGGCGTGATGAAAGCCGTCTTCTCTTGGTCTTTAACTGCCATCTTGATCTCAAGATAACCTGAATAAGCGTCCAGGAAGCATAAACTCTCGCAGCCCGCCATTGCATCAATAATCTGGTCGATACGGGGGAGAGCAAACGGGTCAACTGGACAGGCCTTGTTAAGATCCGTGTAATCCACACACATACGCCACGTGCCGTTCTTCTTGAGTACCAACACCGGGTTAGCAAGCCACTCCGGGTGAAACACTTCAATGATGAACCCTGCTGCTAAGAGCCGGGCCACCTCTTCCCCAATAGCCTTGCGCCTCTCCTCATTAAATCGGCGGAGGAACTGTTTGATCGGCTGAAATTTAGGATCCACATTAAGGTGGTGCTCGGTGAATTCTCTCGGTACACCCGGCATGTCAGAAGGCTTCCATGCAAAGATGTCCCGATTCTCACGGATGAATTCGATGAGCGCGCTTTCCTATTTGGGATCCATATTGGCCCCAATAGTGAACTGCTGTGATGAGTCGCCCGGCGTAAAGTCCACCAACTTGGTATCTTCTGCCACAAACTTGAGGGGCGGCTCAGATTCCGTGTTGGGTTTCTTCAGTGGAGTCATATCTGCCGGGTCAACATTTTCCTTATAAAAATTGAGCTCCGCTTCAGCACAATTTGACTCTGCGTAAGCTGCATCACCTTCCTCACATTCAAGAGCCGTCTTCCGATCACCATGCATAGTAATCGTCCCTTTTAACCCGGGCATCTTGAGCTGCAAGTAAACATAGCAAGGTCTAGCCATGAACTTTGCGTAAGCCGGCCGTCCAAATAGAGCGTGGTATGGGCTCTTGATTTTGACCACCTCAAACCACAGAGACTCCACCCTGTAGTTAAATTCATCACCAAAATCTACGTCCAAAGAAATCTTTCCCACTGGATAAGCCGACTTCCTGGGCACCACACCATGAAAAACTATTGAAGAGGGCTTACGATCCTTGTCAAGCAAGTTCATCCGGCGGAAAGTGTCATAGTACAGGATGTTGATGCTGCTACCACCATCCATAAGTACTTTGGTGAACACATATCCTCCCACTTGAGGGGCGACGACCAAAGCCAATTGCCCCGGGTTATCAACACGCGGCGGGTGATCCTCCCTGCTCCAAGTTATGTCATACTCAGACCACTTCAGATATTGCGGGAGAGCCGGCATAACCGCATTAACCGCCCGCTTGCGCACCTTCCGATCTCGCTTGTCGAGGCTGGTTGTAAAAACATGGTATTGCCCTCCACTAAGCTGCTTGGGGTTACTTTGGTACCTGGACTGGTTATTTTGCTACTGGCCTCCACCGCCAGGCTGCTGATTATGACCTCCATGGTTGCCTTGACCCTGGTAGCCGGATCCTGAGCCGCCGGCGCAAAAGCCGGCTCCTGAACCGCCCGGCCCTGAGCCGCCTGACGGACCATTACCGTTATTATGATGCTGTTGCAGGCTGTAATCCCTAAACTGCCGCATAATACTGCAATCCCTCCACATATGGCCTGCCAGCTTATCAGGCCGGCTGTGCTCTGGACAAGGTTTATTGAGCATCTCTTCCAGGTTGAAAGGAGTTTTACCCTTATTAAAGGGCTGCCTGAAATTCCCGTTACCCTTAGCACGATTGTTCCCAGCGCTGGTGTTCGCCACCAATTCCGACCCGCCGTCCGGGTTCTTCCGCTTGCCAAGGTTGCTGTTTCCAGCCGCGTTTTGCTGTTGACCCTTGCCATTGTTATTTTTCTTACCCTGACCCGATTTCTCATCATCAGAGCCTGGGTCTTTCGTGTTATCGGAGTCTACATATTTGGTGAGAGCCGCCATGAGCTCCCCCATATCTTGGCACGAGCGCTTGAGCCGGCCAAGCTTCTGCTTCAAGGGCGTAAAGTGGCAATTCTTCTCTAGAATCAAGTCCGCTTGAGCCGCCGTAATGTGTTCGGAAGAGTGGATAATTGTTGAGACCCGCCGGACCCAGTGATGAGCCGACTCATCCTCACGTTGCACACAATGGTCCAAATCCACAATCGTCATGGGCTGCTTGCACGTCCCTTGGAAATTTTTGATGAACTTCGCCTTTAACTCGGCCCAGGAATTAATGGTGTTGGGTGGCAGACTGTTCAACCATGTGCGAGCCGGCCCTTCCAGCATCATGATGAAGTATTTGGCACATACCGCATCGCTGACACCTAACATCTCCATGGCTAGCTCATAGCTTTCAATCCAAGCTTCTGGAGGTAGGTCAGCCGTATAATTGGGCACCTTACGAGGACCCTTGAAATCCTTCGGCAGACGCTCATTCCGCAAGGCCGGCGCCAAGCACGGCACTCCCACGGCCCTGGAGGTTACTCCTGCTCCTACTAAAACGGAAGGTGCAATTGTGGGTTCCTGATAAGCCGCCGCAGCTGCCAGAGCCGCCGCCTCTCGCTGTGCTCTTGCCCGATCCACCAGCGCCTGAGCATCCAGAGCCACCCGATCAACTCGCGGCGGGTTCCGATGTCGGTCACTGCTAGACACCGCCGGCGACTCATAACGCCGGCTGTAGCTGCGGCTGGGGATGGGGGTTGAGTGCATGCGACTCCGACTATAAGTGTACTTCTCCTGCTGGGCCACCGCCGTCTGCAGGTATCCTATGGCATTCCGCACCTCCTCTGCAAAGGGCGCCTCATCAGGGATGGGGATCGTACCAACCCTGGTTGCCGCTGCCACCATGTTCTCTGCCGGGTTAGAATAATGACCTGGCGGTGTTGGAAAAGACTGTGGTGGGGTTTGGTTTCGTCGGGGCGGGTCAAGCTGCTGATGCTGAACCGCCGCCCGGCTTCCAGGTACTTCCGCCGTCCGGGTTACGATCAAAGGCACATTCCGTCCCGTCCCTGGCGTGCTAAAAAGATTTCTGGCTTCATACTGATCCGGCAAACGGGATTGATGCCTCATCCGATGAACCGCCGCTGCAGACTGCTGCTCTAGCTCAAGGCGGAAAGCATCCGCCCAAAGGCGCTCCGCCTCAACATCCATCTGAGCCTTCAGCGCGTTGATTTCCTGTTGGACTCCGGCCATCTGATTCTTCAACCTCGTGATCTCCGTATTACGGGCCGCTTGGTTTTCAGCAGTGACCTCAGTTTCCATCAGGGTTGTAAGCTCGTTCATTAGATCTAGAAGAACCTAAGCTGGCGGCCTGCCAGCTCCAGACCCGGTTGCACCGATGGCTGTGCTTGTGGGGGCCGGCGCTGAACCCGCCATGAAAACAGCAGCGCGGTTCGGCGGCTCATAGTCCTCCAGCCCATGGTATTCCGGCTCATGGTATTCTGACTCGGGGTAATGCTCGACGTAGACCCCAAGCCCACCATTGTGAAGCTGATAGATTGATTCCGTCTCTCCGCTCGAGGATCCATCCTCTGAGCAGATGAGAGTTTCTTCCCGCGACACAGAACCTTCAAGCTCCATGCCCTGGGTGAAGCCGACGAAGACATGCTTCCTGCCCTGGTTAACACGGGCGAGTTGCACGCGCCGGGCGGGTTGCACGCGCCGGGCGGACTGCACGTGCCGGGCCGGCTCGACGATGTCGGGCAGATGTCCGGCCCGGGTTCAGATCCGCCGATCTTGCCGATGAAGACGTGGATTCCACCGAAGGGGACCCGGAACCCGTACTCGATTGAGTCGGCCTTGGGGCCCCAGCCGACGTCGTCGATGTAGAGCTTGCCGCGGCGACTCTTGGTCATCCTGCCAACAGCGTACCCCTCGATCCCTGGGAGAGAGCCCTTTGAGAACTCAACACCACCGAGTGCTAGCCCCACGGTGGGCGCCAACTGTCGTGGTTTTTTCACGGCAGATGTCCGAAGACTTAGGTTCAAGGCTATCGCTAAGGTGGTGGACTCAAAGGGGTTGGTCGAGATGAGGGACACGAGTTTACCTAGGTTCGGCCCCTCAAGAAGAGGTAAAAGCCTATGTCCTGCTTGTGTTGTATTGATTGGAGTATCGATTACAAGGGAGCGGATTCGCTTGACCTAGTTCTCGATTGATTGGTTTCTGTCTAAGCCGCCCCAGGGTCTCGCCTTTATATAGGAGGTCGAGGCCCTGGGTTACACGAGTCCCAAGCCGACTCATACAACGTAGTCAACCCTGCCTCTAAGCCGCCTTGCCACCTTGGGCAAGCCGTCTCCGGGCGGCTTAACCGCCCAGGTCTCACACCATCTTCTGTCTCTGGGCCTTCGTCTTGGCCCGTCTGGAAAGCCGCCATACGGCCCAGCCTTCATCTTCTGGCCCACCTTATGGGTCTTGGCTATGAGCCGCCAGGTATGACCCGGCCCCTCCTGGGCGGGTCTTACCATGGGGTTATATCCCCAACAAAAACTGTCCCCTCTGGCGTGCTGGCGCCCGCCTGGCCTGGCTGGCGTCACCTTAGGCATCCTGAGGTTATGTGTTGCATAGGAGTCTCTGCCGCTCAGGAGGGGGCCTGGGGAGGCCTACATCTCCGCGGGTCTTGGTGCTGCTTCCGTCGCGAGATCGGGGCCTTGCGAGAGACTTGAGTCGGGGTAGGCCGCGCCGGGCCGTAGTTGGTCGTTGAAATGGGCCACGCCTGGGACCGCAGGCAGGCAAGTCTGGGTACCCTGGTATCAGGAACGCCGACATGAGCCTCCCGAGGTTCCATGATGACGCGCCGGGCTGTGGCCGAAGCCCCCGAGCGAGGGTCGGCCGCTAAAAGATGGATGCTTCCGAGGCAGCAGGCCCTTGCCGGCTTGCCCAGAGGCGCCACGCGAGGGCCAAGGTGCCAAGGCCTTGGCAAGGTGTGCACACCGTGCCCGTGCCGCCCCCGCTTGCGGGGCGCGTGAGGGGTAGACCGACAGGTGTCGCTTCAGAAAACTAGATCTCAAGACCAGAAGAAGAATCGCAAAAAGAGAAAATTCCGACCCCTTTTTTCAAATAGAGTTACGAAACTTTCGAGTTTCATTTCAAAAAGTGGCAATTCGAAAAAAGGAACAAGCAACAGCCGCGTCCGGCACCTAGGCTAGTCTTCGTCTTCGTCTTCCCCCAGCACGGAGCATAGGGCATCCACGTTGCGTGGGCATAGTCATTGGTGGACAGTGTTGTCCGCCAGCGCGGAGCATGGGGCTTCCACTTGGGCGTGGGATGGAACCCCTCCACATCCTCGGGGGGCTCCGGGCTTATACAGCACACTTATTATTATGTGAGAGTGTCACGGCCAAAGATAGCTGGGCAAGCCCCCAGGCGCATGGCCCAGGTGCTCCCAACTCAGTGAAGAGCCATCCCGCGCATTTCTGCGTGGTTGCGCGCCCCTACAGCCCAAACCTGAGTACATCGTTCCCCGCGTAGCCGCGGGATTGCGCTCCCGCGGCCCAAACATGAGCACAATGCACCCAACGCAGCCATAGGGGTGTTGTGTTGGTGAAGCCGCCTTGTGAGGCGTCGGGGCACCGGCCAGACCACGACCTGAGGACCTCGCAAGGCCCTACCTCCAGAGGGCCGCGTCGGCGCCCCCGTTGCCGCGCGTGGCCCGCGCTGCTCGTACCCTGCCGGTCTCCCTAGGCGGCTGCCCCTGCGGCCGAGAGGGATCGACTGCGTGCTGCTTGCTCGCGAGGGCGGCGGCTGTGCCACGCCCCAGCGCTTCCCGGGACACCCCCTCGCTTGCAGAAACCTGGCCTGGCGCCTCCTCAGTCGAAGCCCCCAGGCCCGGCTTGGAGAGGACGTCCGGGACATCTCCCTACTCTGGGAGGATGCTGGCTCCCACGGGGGGCGCGTGATCCACCACGCCATCCGCAGGTATGACATAGCTCGGAACATAGGCCTCTATGTAAAGGCCTTGGCTCCCTCCTGAACCGTTTCCGCGCACCCCATGGGCAGCCTCCCTGGGCGGCAAGGCGACGCCGCCCTGGGCGCGTGGCCCACAGACCCTCCTGCGGCGAGCCTCCGCCCGAAGTTGCTTACCTCTGCCGTCGCCGTGGGGTTGGTCGCGCATGTCTTGACGTGGGTTGCCTCCCTGGTAACCCACCGCGCCTCCGTTATGGTTACCTGCCTGCCTGGAAGCCTGAGCCGCCTGGTCCCTGCGTCGGTTGGCGTGCTCTCGCCGGGACAACCCAGGCTGTTGATGATCCACCGGGGCATGAGTGCACGCGTTGAGGCACGCGTGGAGCGCCCCGCCTCCTCCTTCGAAGGCACCACTAGCGGGGACGGACTACGCCCCGAAGCCTATCAAAGGGATCCGGAGGAGAAGGAGCACGGCATGCGGCGGGCCCTGCCTGGTCTCGCCCAGGCATGGGGTGGGCACGCCGTCTGCAGATGAGGTGAGAGGCACGGCGAGCGAGCCCCCGGCACCTAGCACCGGTGGTCGAGAAGAGGGGTGCGGAACCCAGGCGTCGAAGCCCCCATGCGTCGAAGCCCCCATGCGTCGGGCGATGGCGAAGCAGCTCACTCACCATCAGTAGCGCGTCATGCGCGTTGAGGTCTCCCACGTGGGTATAGGGTGATGTGGGTCCCGTGGGCGCTGCTCGCCCGCCGCGCGCCTGGCCGGCACGAGCAGCGACGGCGGTGGAGACGACGTTGGTGGCCTAGTGACGACCGCCCAGCATAGAGCTGCGAGGGCGTGCTTCTTGGGCGGTAGCGACGAGGTTGGTGAAGGCGGATTCGCCGGGGCCGAAGGAAGCTTGTCGGGCGTTGGCCATCCACACGATGGAGCGAAGAAGGAGAAGCAAAGCTTGCAGAAGACTGCGACACGCCCCCTACCTGGCGTGCCAAATGTTGGATTTCGGGCTCCGCAAAACCCAAAGAGGTTCGAACACAGGGGCGTGTGCGAAGATCTCCACCAGCTTCGCCCTCAAGCTCACAGCATGACAACCTAGCCCTATGAACTCGCATAATCGTGGGGAAAAGGACTAGCACACGAGGATTTACCCAGGTTCGGGCCACTGCGAAGCGTAAAACCCTACTCCTGCTTTTTGGTAGATTGGCTCACGAGGAGGTTTGTGGATGAACTTGTATAGTCGTGAGTTGCCTCACGAGGGCGCTCGGGTGGTGTTGGATCTCCCTCTCTACGGAGCGGTCTAGCCTCTATTTATAGCGACCCAGGTCCTCTTCCCTTATCGCAATGGCGGGAAGGGATCCCACCACGGCCAAATTCGAAGGGGGACAGGAAGTACACCCTTATCCTGACGAAAGGTGGTCTTCGCCTACAAAGTAGTCGGTGGTGATGCAGAGGTGGGCTCGGCGATGACGTCCGTCCTGCGGAGCTCGTGGTCTTGGTCTCGTTGCACTGGAATGGAAACCTTTGTGGGGTGCTTCGGGAACCTGCGTACGTCTTTGCCTCCTTTGCACCAAAGAGGAAACTGTCTCCACTGCGCGCGCTGGTGCCCGCCTGACCTGGCTTGCATCACCTCCGGCCTCCCGAGGCTGAGCGTTGCATAGGGATCTCCGCCACTCAGGAGGGTGCTTGGGGGGGCCTCTTCCCTCCGAGGGTCTTGGCGCCGTCCTCCTCGTGAGCGCGGAGCTCTCGATAAGGCCTTGTCTTGGATGAGGCAGCTCTGGGCAGTGCTTGGTTGTCGAGAGGGACACGCCCCGGGCCACAGGCCGGCAGGTGTGGGTACCTCCATCCACAGAACGCCGACATTTGTGATAAGTCAGGTCTATCTGGGGTCAAAGGCTCGACGGACGAGGTATGGGCACAGGCTGGCTCGTCTGTGTATTAGTGTTACCCCAAAAGTCGGAATACGTCGAAAGGCATCGTGCATGTGTGTTGGACCTAGGGTTACTTACATTGATTGGTGACCTCACGTCGTATCGCGCTAGTCTAAGGGTCAATGTCTTGGTGTAACTTTCCGGTGACATGGAATCATTGACTTTCCTAGGGCAGGTGATCTTCATATGCATGTGGTCTTCAACTATGAGGGTGTTGAGGATTGTCAGTGTAGGCCCTTTATTGAGATCTTTCGCTTTTACTTAGCTGTCCAAGGAACGCTCTCCAGTCAACTGCACTTGCTCCTTAGCCATTTGTCTTTGAGTGTTTTGTTTACTTGCCACTCCGCATCCAACTACGGCAAAAAGCTTGTGTTGAGCCTTACCCTAAGACCACTTTAGGCCTTTTTCAGAGATCTGTATTGAAATGGGTTCCGCTATCTAAAATGGTTTCGGTGGGGCTCCAGTTAAGCTGACCATCAAGAAGTATAGATGGGCCAACCAGTCCCCATGGTTGAGGTTCTGACAAATGGGGAGGACTACCTTTGGCAGGGAGACTAGTAATGAAGTCAAGAAAATTTTGTTCCACGCTGTTCCATTGTCGAGGTACGACAATCTATGGGACCAGTGAGGCCCCTTGCGGTTCAACTCCGAGGATCAGCGTGCACAAACAGCAACACCAACACGAAATACGCAGAGGGTTTATACAGGTTCGGGTCACCCAGAGCTGTAATACCCTACGCCGTGTGTGCTTGTGGATTATGAGAGTGCTCAAGTTACAGGGAGTGCAACAGCCCGACAAGGTGCTCGAGAGTGCTACTACACATGCAAATGAGCAGGGTTTTGACCCTTGTGCACGTCGCCATGGACTCCTTATCTAGATCAAGGGGTCACTACAATGGCTAAAAGGGTAATTACGTGGGGTATGTAGTGGAGTAAACAGTGGTCAAATTACTGACATGGCTACAATGGCAAATACCTAACCCTGATGGATTAGGACAGGCGCATTAAATGCACCGTGAGGTGTCGCGCTGACGCCGTCTCCCAGCAAGCTCGACCTCACGTTCTGGGTTGTCAGCCCAGCTACCTGTTATTCTTCCGCCATGCCATTAGGACGGGTGTCATTAAAGTTGGGTTAATCCTCCGGAGCTTCCATGTGCTCCGATAGGCCCTACCTAACAGCCTGCCCACTCGACACCTCACAGATGGGCAGTGGCTTGGAAGTGGGATCCTGCTTGGCATGAAGCTGTTGGGTCTTCTCTTGCCAGCAAGGTGGCTTGCCGTTGCGTTGATCTTTTCTTGATGCTTTCTTGAGTGTAGCATATTTCTGACGAGGCTTGCCGGTCGGGAGGCTGTTGTCGTCTGTGCACAAGTCAGGGTAATAAGGGACCCTTTCCTTAGTACACTAACAGGAGCCCCCGGGCATGGGCCACACACGAGTCCATGACGTCATTGGGCTAGGCACAAAATAGTGCACAAACAAACGTGGCCAAGTTTTACTATGGCTATAATCATGCATTTTACCACCCACCCATGACGCGCATTAAATGCGGGGCGTGGGAGAGGCGGAGCGAAACGGCGCCTGGGGCTTGCGCCTAAAAAGGCGTGGCCATGTTAGACGGGGAGAGCCAACCACTGCACCTTCTACCTTATAAAAAGGGATTTGTAGTGGCACTGCTCATCCAAACCGTCATTCCCCACTCTCTCGCCGCTGTCTTCTTCCTTGCGCAACGTAGATCTCTCTAATTGCTCCGCCGTCTTCACGCATCTCTGCCACCGATCTTCTCCGACCTTGACATGGAACCCAAGAGGAAGTTGCCCGCTGCCGCTCTGACTCGGGAGAAGAAGGCCAAGAAAGTCGTCGACCCTGATGCGTAGGCGAGGAAGGAGGCCCTTGCGGCGGCGCGGAGATCCTGCGTCATCTTCTACCCATCAGTGCTGACGGCCAGCAACCTCCTCACGAGGTACGCCTACATGTGTGGGAAGGAGACCACGTCGCATCCCGTGCCAGAGGTGCTTCCAGGCAGCACCCAACCAAGTGCGGAGAAATACCTGTTCTTCACGTCGGATTTTTATTGCGGGTTGGTTCCCCCCTTTTTTGCTTTTTTTCAATGACCTGCTACTGACATACGGCTTCAGTCACTCCCAATGCCATTACCGCTTTGTCGGTCTTTCCGCATATGTGCGAGAATTTCATAGGGATAGTTCCAAATGTAGCTCTGTTTTGCCACTTCTTTTATCCATGCGTAGAAGGTGATGCTCGTTTCGGTAGCATCACGTGGATCCCTAGGACCACCCAGAAGGAAGTGTACCCCCCGGCAACCTGCACCAAAAGTGGGAGGAATGACGGGGAGAATGGTGTTATATAGAGGACAAGGACGCCTCACCATTTTGCAGGATCCGGAAGGCGACGCCCGTCTGCAACAAGAACTGGAGCGCCCTCGAAACCAACGACGGGAAGCTGGAGATCGGCATCACCCGCATGCTCCTCTTGAAGGTTGTACGTGCTCACCATAGATATGGTGGGCGCACATTTCCTCCGTCGGCGCATTGCTCCCCTGCAGGACCAAAAGTGCTTTGCTTGGGAATACAACAACGCTGCCAATGTGATGCGGCTGCATATGGGGCTTGGCGCCAACCTGACAACAATGCAGCTCTCCAGCCCGTGCCACCAACTTTTCCGCACCGACGAGAAGTTCAAGCCTGCGGCAGGCATCATTCCCTCTGCAACAGCACCGCCAAGGATACGACCTTGGCGATGATGCTGACCTGCAATGCACATGGCCTCGACCCCACATGGCAGCCGCCAGCGAAGGAGGTGGTACAAGAATGGTTCGACAACCTGACGGAGGTGGCCATCAGGGATGAAGGCGACCTGATCCGCGAGACCACCAAGGAAGAAATTGAGTGGATTGGCAAGTGGGCTGTGGAGGCCGGCTAGACAGTGGGCGACAATAGCTTTGGTGCTGCCGCATCTGATGACAAAGAAGTGGAGGCTGACAGGAAGAGAAGGTGGCCAGCGGCGAAGAGGAGGATAAAGCCGCGACAACCGATTTTCTAGAGGGCCCTGCCAGAGGCAAGGAGCCTGAAGCTACCGGGGAGGAGGAATTCGAAGAATTCCGAGCCCCCGCCATTCCGAAGAAGAAAACCTGCGTGCTCCGGAAGACCGCCACCGGAGAGCCGTTTCACCATTCTCCGCCAATCGAGGAGGAAGAAGAGGAGGACCCATCCGCCAACGTCACTCATTCACGAAGGAAAAGGCACACTGTCACGAAGCGCTCGGCAGGGACCTCCGCCAAGGGGGCAGGGTCTTCGAGCGCTGTTCCATCTTCAATGCGCTCCAGGACTCCTACTCCACCACCCACTCCTACCGGACGCCCGAAAGATATCTTGGATTTTTTAACTCTCAGCTCGTAGGAGGAATAAGAGTAAGTATCCCTATGCATACATTACTTGTATTGAATTCTTGAATGGCATTTGTCTAATTTTACTGTTCTTACTCCACTGGGACGAGAAAACCTTGGCGCAGCGCATGGCCAAGAGGCCGAGTCTGGAGCCTGTCGCGAAGGGGATGACAAGTTCCGTGCCAGAGATGGAAACTGTCGTCATCATTCCCCAGCGCAGCCCGGCACGCAGCGCCCATCAAGAGGTCCCCTTCCAGTACCCAACAGCGAGCATTGTCATGGACACCACAACCACCTCCATTCCCTTGCAGACGGAGGCGGAGCGCCAAGAGGAGGAACACCCAGAGGTGGACCTCCTCGAGGCAACTCAAATGCACTCCACCCCTAAGAGGAGTTCGCTGACAAAGGTTCCCGCTGACGAGCTTGTCTGCATTGAGGACGTGCCGGCAGGCGAGGTTGCCGGCAGCCACGCGATGGCAACTGATGTTGCCAAAGAAGGAAATGTTCCTTCTCAACAAGTGCCCACGAGTGAGCTCCTTGCTGTTAATGTTTTGCTTTCTTTTTTTTGTCTTCTTGAACTTCTTCTAAGTTCAACCTCTCTGTTTCTTCTCTTGATCCTGCAGATCTGTCCCCAGTCAACGACATGGATGTAGACACCATCATCAGGGAGATTGCCAAGGAGGCGGCCAGAGAGGGCAGCCGAACAACATAGGAGGAACGAGCCGCCAGAGATACCACGAAGGAGACCGCCAAGGAGACCGCAGAGGAGACGGTAGCGGAGGCGACCAAGGAAACAGAAGACATTGCTATCTCAGGAGCGCCCGATAGGGCATGCTCCTCCTGGTAGGGCCAATACTGGAGCTGCCGCCGAGCCATCTACATCTGATGTGCCGCCCCCTAGCAGATACCTGAAGGTCAGCGATCTGCAATTTGTCAGCCTTCCCGGCGATGTGATCCTTTGAGCTTTCTTTGAAGACAAGGCGCTAGTTGGCGCCATCGCTATAACTGGAGGAGCAGTTACTGTCAATCCTTTAGGCAGTAGTGACAAAGCTAAGGAGCAGAACATCCTCTCCACCATCAGCAAGGGCTTCAAGAAACTCTAGTCCCACTATGCCAGTCACACGGAGAAGCTGCACCGTCGGGAAGCTATACTAGCCGAGGCGGAGAACAGATTCTGGTAGCGTCTCGATGAAATGCGTACTTGGTTCACACAGAGCCGTCAAGACCTCACCAACTGGCAAGTAGACCTCTCCAAGGCCGTGGGTAGTTCAGTTTCGAAAGGGCCCAAGTGGAGGCAGCATGGGAAGAGGCCGAGCAAAGATTTGTTGCCGCTGATGCTGATCTCATCAAACGCAAGGCTGCTCTTGATTCTCATGAGGAGGAACCAGCTATACTTGCTGCCCGGGAAGCTGCCATCGCCACCAAGCTCGAGAGCAAGCTAGAGAAGCAGATCCAAGAGCTGGAACAAAAGCACAAGGACGCCTTGGAGAAGCAAGCAACATAATACGCTGGCAAGCTCCAAGAGGCCATCAACGCTGCAGAGGTCGCCCAAGTTGCCAAGACTGAACTGGAAGGCAAAGTGCAGCAGTCGGAGTCATATGTTGTCGCATCCGGCAAGGAGGTATTAAGGCTGTTGGAGGACGCCCAGAAGACGGCCCACATCCTGGCGGAGCTGCAAGTGACAATTTCTAACAAGACGAAAGAGCTCTCTGCTGCGTCTGACGTCGTTGTCGATCTAAGGGTAAAGGTGAGCACCTATGAGGAGAACCTCGAGGCCGCCAAGACCAGGGAGCGGGCTCTGCATGCAGATCTCTAGAAGGAGATGGACTTGCTTGGCTTTGCCGCCCACAATATCAACGAGCTGAAGCAGAACTTGGACTTGTGGACAGAGCACCTCGTGAATATCGCCAGCAAACTCTCTGCTCAACTTGCTGCCATGGGCTTGACGGAATGTGCATTCCCCAAGACGGTAGGGAGGTAGCAAGTGATAGGCTATCTATCTTCTTCGAGAAGCTTGTCGAGGTGCTGGAGAAGTACGAGGAGGGCTGATCTGACAACTTCATCAAGGGATCCCACGAACTCTGTCGCGGCGTGCTTCACAAGATACTAGTGGAAGTTGCCTTCCACAACCCTGGGATCGATCTCAACCAGGCCTTCTCCAAGCCGCCGAAGGACGCCGATACCAGCGCCATCGGATCCCTTGTCGCTCCTATATCTGAGAGGGTTGGCTCAGTAAGCTTGAAGAAATGAAACCCTCTCCCTCCATCCTTGTCGCCAGTGACGTGCATGTATCAAAGATATTCATCTTAAATTAGCATTGCACTTATGTTTCTGGATGTAATATACTTTGTTTGCTTGAATGAATGTCTAGCTTTCCTTATACTTGATTTGTACTTGTATGCTTTTGAACCCTACGCTTGCCAGAAATGTTTGCCGGTGCGCACATTCTTGCCGCGAGCACTTTAGGAATGGGTCCTTAGCAGCCAGCCAGAAATACCGCTGTCGGTAAAACCACCTTGCCATTCTCAATGCGGCTTGCTTGGTTGCTGTGCAACAAACCAGGAGCGCAATTGATTCTATCAAGGGTCCTTCACATGCAGATTTTCTCATATAAATACTGAAATCATTCAAGGAAAAATAGCTACAACAAAGAACTTGAAGTTTTTATAACTTAGCTTTTCTTTGTTGTATTTCTTATTGTGGAATGATCATCCTGGAACATCATTCGAGTATCCGTACCATCACTCCCCCCCCAGGAAACTTGTACGTGAGGGCCCCTTCTTATCTCTTGAGAAAAAGAAAGAAGAGAAAAGAGGAGGCTAGGAAACTTGCTGGTCCAGCAATCATCTCATTTATATTATTGTAATCACCACATGTCACACAATATACATAACATAAATATGTGCCTTGACAAAAAAGTTGCAAAATACATATCTTTATTGATTATGCACCGGCTCTTTGCCTGGATTTGTGCAAAGGTTTACATGTCTACTGGCAGACTCGTACAAAAGTGGTTGCTGGAGGAGATCCCAGCAACTGTGCCTTATGGGTAGAACTTGCGAAGATGCTCGATATTCCACGAGTATTGCATCGGAGTGCCATCTTCAGTCTCCAGGCAGACTGCATCGGGCCTGGTGACTCGTACGACCCGGTAAGGGCCTTCCTAATTCAGCGTCAACTTGTTTGACCCCTTCATGGACTGGGTTCGACGAAGGACAAGGTCACCTTCCCCAACGTTTATGGCATGCACCTTGCGGCTTTGATAGTGGCGCAAGGTTTGCTGGTGCCGAGAGGCACGCATGGCAGCCTGAAGACGTCCTTCCTCGAGGTGCGTGGCATCATCTTTCTGCAACTTCCCTTGCTCATCTTCATCGAAGGCTTGCACTCGAGGTGACCCGTATGTGACTTCCCTGGGGAGCACCGCCTCTGCACCATAGACTAGGGAGAAGGGTGTCTTGCAGGTAGCTCGATTTGGTGTCGTTCTAATGGACCGCAGAACTACCGGCAGCTCATCAATCCAGCCCATTCTGCACCTGTGCAGCTTGTCGAAAGTTCTCTTCTTGAGGCGACGCAACACTTCAGCATTCACCCTCTCTACTTGGCCATTTCTTCTGGGTTGAGCAACGGATGCAAAGAAAACTTTGGCACCAATATACTAGCAATACTGCATGAAGGTGCGGCTTGTGAACTGTGTGTCGTTGTTGGTGATAATCCTGTTGGGCACACCAAAACGGCAAACTATCCCTCTCGAAAAACTTGACGGCTACTTGTGTTGTTACTTTTCTCAATGGTTCTACCTTAGTCCATGTTGTGAACTTGTCGATTGCAACAAACAAGAACTCAAAGCCCCCGGTAGCATGGGGGAGAGGGCTGACGATGTCGAGCCCCCAGACCGAGAAAGGCCAGGAGAGCAGTATGGCTTGAAGGGCTAGAGCTGGTTGATGGATTTGCTTGGCGTGGAACTGGCATGCTTCACATCTGGTCACCACCGCCAAAGCATCTTGAAGGGTTGTCAGCCAGTAAAAACCTTGTCGGAATGCCTTACCAACAAGCGTGCGGGTCCCGATATGGGAACCGCACATCCCTTCATGTATCTCCACCAACAACTTCTGTCTATCTTCCCAGCAGATACACTTAAATTTCACCTTGTTTGGCCTTCTCTTGTACAGAGTGTTTTCCATGAATTGGTACATGCTTGACTATCGGGCTACTCTTCCAGCCTCTTCTTACTCTTCGGGAAGTTCTCTTGTGTCGGTGTACCAAGAAAAGGGGTCCTTAGCACCCGGACTTGTGCACCAGACGGCGTAGCCTCCACACCGGCAAGACCTTGCCGGGAACGAGCATTCCTCCAACAACAACAAACGAAGGCTGAGTAACCCCGGCAAGACACCTTGCCGGGGGGACTCAGGGACGCGCGCACCCACCAAGGGCTCCCCCGCCAAGGCTTAGCTCCGCGTCACCAGGCTGGTTGTCTACATCGACCAGGTGGCGAGCGGGCAGGTGGATAGGTGGAACTGGATGGGATGCGTGGCAGCCTTGAGGGACTTACAGTAGCTTTAATGACACCCGTCCCATGGCGTGGCGAAAGAATAGAAGGTAGCTGGGCGGACGGCACAGAAGGAGATGCAATCCTTGCCGGGAGACGTCGCCAGCTTGGCATCTCACGGTGCATTCAATGCACCTGTCCTAGTCCATTAGAGTTAGGTATTTCCCACTACCACCTCTACTGACACTCTAGCAAGAGGCAGTATCCACTGTTCGCCAGGTGGAAAGACTATTTTGCCACTTTGGTAACTGCTTGTCTATAAAGGAGGCCCATGGCTACCTTTAGAAAGGTCGAAACCCTGTTCACTCTACACGCGTAGATGCACTCCCGAGGCACCTCTTGCCGGGGCTGTTGCGCCTTGTACTGAGAACACCCATAATCCACAAGAACACAGGACGTAGGGTTTTACGCTCCGGCGGCCCGAACCTGTCTAAACCCTCCTCGCGTACGCAGAGATCTGTGATGCTCTTTGCATCGGAAATCGACCCACGTGATTACAAAGGGTCCTTGCCGGATCCATAGATCGTCGCTTCCCCGACATCTTTGGCGCGCCAGGTAGGGGAAGTGGTGGAGCAGGGCGGTTGCCGCGAGGGGGCGTGCCTGGGTGCCGCACCATGCTGGATGAGGAATGACGCTTCCCTCACACCACATGTTCTCACATAATTTATACCACTAAATATAAGCTATGGAAACACTAAAACAAGCAAACTATGCATGCAAAACAGAATCTGTCAAAAACAGAACAGTCTGCGAAGAGTTGTAGTATAACAATACTTACATGTATCTAAAAATTCTGAAACATTAGGAAAACCTGAATAATTTGTATATAAACACTATGTAAAAATTTCAGATCATTATCACTCTCCAGTAAAAAATGAAAATTTCCGTACTTGAGTCAAAAGTTTCTGTTTTGGTTCAGCATCAATTCTACTCATCTTGTGAGTCATCCCAAAGGCTTTACTTGGCACTTTATTTGAATAAACAGCACAAAACATGGTTACTACAGTAGATTAATCATGTGAACACTCAAAAACAGGAAGGAAAAGTGTTGGGTTGTCTCCCAACAAGCGCTTTTCTTTAATGCCTTTTAGCTTGGCATGATGATTTCAATGATGCTCACATAGGAATACTAGTTGAAACATGCAAGAGATCATCATGAATCTCATGACAAGCACATTTAAGTCTAACCCACTTCTTAGTCATAGGGATTTCGTGAGCAAACATTTTATGGGAGCAAGAATCAACAAGCATAGGAAAGCAAAAGAAGCATAACTTCAAAACTTTGAACATATAGAGAGGAGACTTGATATAATTGCAATTCCTACAAGCATAAGTTCCTCCCTCATAATAATTTTCATTAGCTTCATGAAGGAATTCAACAATATAACTATCACATAAAGCATTGTCTTCATGATCCACAAGCATAGAAAATTTATTACTCTCCACGTAAGCAAATTCCTTTTCATTCATGGTAGTGGGAGCAAACTCAACAAAATAACCATCATGAGACACTTGATTGACATAACCACAATCAATATTAAAATCATGATGAAAAATTTCATGGTTACTATAACAATTTATCGGAAACATGTCATCATCATAATCATCATAGATAGGAGGCATGCAATCATCATAATAAATTTTCTCATCAAAACTTGGGGGACTAAAAATATCATCTTCATCAAACATAGCATCCCCAAGCTTGTGGCTTTGCATATCATTAGCATCATGGGTATTCAGAGAATTCATACTAGCAACATTGAAATCATGCTCACCATTTAAGGAGTTCTCATTAAGTATTTTCATAAATTCTTGCTCTACCAATTGAGCACAATTTTCCGAACCATCATTTTCACAAAAGACATTAAAAAGACGAAGCGATTGAGGCAACCTAAACTCCATTTTTTTTTGTAGTTTTCTCTTATGAAACCAAAATAGTGAAAAACAAGAAACTAAAAGATTTAATTGCAAGATCTAAAGATATACCTTCAAGCACTCACCTCCCCGGCAACGGCACTAGAAAAGAGCTTGATGTCTACTACACAACTTGTTCTTGTAGACTCGTGTTGGGCCTCCAAGCGCAGAGTTTTGTAGGACAGTAGAAAATTTCCCTCAAGTGGATGACCTAAGGTTTCTCAATCCATGGGAGGCGTAGGATGAAGATGGTCTCTCTCAAACAACCCTACAACCAAATAATAAAAAGTCTCTTGCATCTCCAACACACCAAATACAATGGTAAATTGTATAGGTGCACTAGTTCGACGAAGAGATGGTGATACAAGTGTAGTAATGATAGTGGGTATTGATTTTTGTAATAGTAACTATAAAAAACAGCAAGGTAGCAAGTAACAAAAGTGAGCACAAACGGTATTGCAATGCTTGAAAACAAGGCCTAGGGTCCGTACTTTCGCTAGTGCAATCTCTCAACAATGCTAATATAATTGGATCACATAATCATCCGTCAACGTGCAACGAAGAATCACTCCAAAGTTCTTATCTAGCGGAGAACATAAGAAGAAATTGTTTGTAGGGTACGAAACCACCTTAAAGTTATCCTTTCCGATCGATCTATCCAAGAGTTCTTACTAAAATAACGCCAAGTTATCCTTTCCGATCGATCTATCTAAGAGTTCATACTAAAATAACACCATATGATACGCATCAACCAACTCTAATGTCACCTAGATACTCCAATGTCACCACAAGTATCCATGAGTTAATTATACGATACGCATCAAACAATTTCAGGTTCATAATACTCAATCCAACACAAAGAACCTCAAAGAGCGCCCCAAGATTTCTACCAGAGAAAGTTGGATGAAAACGTGCATCAACCCCTATGCATAGATAACCCCATTGTCACCTCAGGAATCCGCGAGTTTAGTGCCAAGACATAGATCAAGTGCTCTCAAATCCATAAAAGTATTCAATCCGGTAATAACGAAATCTCAAAGGGAAAACTCAATTCATCACAACAATATAGAGAGGGGAAAACACCGTATAATCCAACTATATTAACAAAGCCAGCGAAACATCAAGATCGTGCCAAATCAAGAACACGAGAGAGAGAAATTAAACACATAGATACTGGTACAAACCCTCGGCCCCAAGGGTGGACTACTGCCTCCTCATCGTGGAGACCATGGGATGATGAAGATGGCCTTCGGTGATGATTTCCCCCTCCGGTAGGGTGCCGGAACGGGGTCTAGATTGGTTTTTCGTGGGTACAGAGGCTTGCGGCGGCGAAACTTCTGATATAGGGTTATTTCTGGGTGTTTCTGAATATATAGGATTTTTGGGCGTCAGTTTCACGCGAAGATGGGCCACGAGGGGCCCACAAGACTCTGGCGCGCCCTGGTGGGTTGTGGCCACCTCATGGCTCTTCTGGCCCTCCAACAAAGCTTCTAGTGCCTCTTTTGTTCCAAAAAACCGTCAAAAAGTTTCGTTTCATTTGGAGAACTTTTATTTCTGCACAAAAACAACACCACGGTAGTTCTGCTGAAAACAACGTCAACCCGGGTTAGTTCCATGCAAATCATACCAAAACCATATAAAATTGTTGTAAATATGGCATGAATACTTCATAAATTATAGATACATTGGAGACGTATCACACGCCTACAACACACTCAAGATGCCAGGACCGACGAGCGTCATCACCATCCACGCTGACGACAAGGACGTAATCGTCTGCGTCGACAAGCTCTTCCGGAAGGCAGTGACAACATCTGCCGACAAGGCACTTGCTCCGGCTGACAAAGCTCCGGGGGGAAGGATAAGAACAAGAGTTCCGGCAAATCTCGTAAGGTCTCCAGGAAGCGCACCGCGGAGTGCAGCACACCCGTCGATGACTTACCAGATACCTCTGCCGCCAGGAGCAAGAAAAAAAAGTGACCATCCCCAAGATGAAGCAAGTGGCTGCGTGTGAGGACGGCGAGGGCGACACTTTCACCATAAGTGCCACCCTCGACAATAAATAGGAAAGCACGCTCGTCTCCTTCCCGCGGGCGAATGTTGATGTCTTTGTCTCGCAACCATCCAACATCCCCGGTGTTCCTTGGGAGGTGATTGAGCACCACCTTGCCGTTTGTCCTCATGCACGCCCCATCAAGCAGAAGGTATGGAAACAAGCCTTGGAATGCCAAGAGTTTATTGCCGAAGAGATCAAGAAACTGGAAGCAGCATGCCTGATCAGAGGTGTGATCCACCTAACCTAGTTGGCGAACCCCGTGGTGGTGCGCTGTCATGCCCAAGATGTGGTCCTATCCCTATTAAGGCACGAGGCCTCGACGGGGATAGAAGCTCATCTCGTCATTTCGCAAGTACAGTAAAACATTGCATACATGCAGGAAGAGATGAGTATATGAGTTGGCTTACACTGGCCACAAGCTATCTTACAAGTCCACACAAATTATTCATACATCATTCAGAAGACAGGGTCCGGCTACAGACGAAAACAAACGATAAAAGAAGCAATGATAAACTGTCTTTCTATCCCAGGATCACCACCACGAAGCTCCCTACTCGTCTGGATACGTAACGTACATACGCCTACTTTCTTCATCGTACTCCCACTGGAGCTGAGTCACATCATCTGGCACGTTCTCGTCAACACCTGCACCCGTATTGTTGTAATCTGTGAGCCACAGGGACTCAGCAATCTCATAACCCGGGTACCGAAACTATGTAAGCCATTGCGTGAGGAATTGGTTAAGTGGTGAGGCTGCAGCAAGCACTAAGCATGTATTTGGTGGCTAGCTTACGAGAACATGAATGTAAATATGGTCGCCTACGTAAGACGGTCGTGAACTAGCATGATCACAAAGTGATCCTGAACACCTACTTACGTCAAACATAACCCCACCGTGTTCTCTCTCGGTTCATGTTCACGAGCAGAGACAGTCACGGTTACGCACACGGTTGGTGTATTTTATTGAGTTTACTTCAAGTTTACTATTACCGGGTGTTAAACAACTTTCCAAGTTGCCACGAAACCGCGGGCATGGCTTTCCGAAAGATTTAACCCTTCAGGGGTGCTACAACTCATCCATCACAATCTAACCACACGCCGCGGGAACAACCTCGACCGCGAATCTCGTGATGTTCCTAAGCAATTCCACTGGAAAACCACAACCTCGAGATAGCCCGAAGAAAAATCGGAATTCCTCGCGCAAGACATTCGAGAAAGGTAAAACAAGTCCAGCAAGACCGCCCGACGTGTCGACGAACCTGATAGGAGCCGCGTATCTCCTTCTCAGGACACGACCGGATGAGCGCAGTGTATGGTGGCCTGATAGACATCTCCCGAGTTGCCCCGGGTTGGCCCCGCACACGACTCTAGTTTGGACCAATACTCATGAGGAGCACTGGCCCCGGTTGTTGATTAATTATCCATGGGGTAGCTATGCCCTATGCAATTTTATTAATTTGTTTAGCAAATGTAGAACCAAAGTTGGGTCTTGCCAGACAAGTTTTAATCTAAAACGAATAGTCAAGGGGGTCCCCATAACAACCCCGAGCATGTTAGGAGCGCAAAATATGGAATATAACACCGGTACTCGGAACTAGTGCGGCAAAAGCGGAACAAAACACTGAGCAAAAGGCCAAGCCTTCCACCGTTGCCAGATATTCATGTGCATTAATTTAAATAACAGTAAATAGAGTGATATAACCAAAATATCCATGTTGACACATGGAAAGCTTGCACCTGCAACTAGCAACGCTATAAGATAAGGGCTGAGCAGCGGTAACATAGCCAATCAATGTTTGCTAGGTAGTGGAGGGGTTAGAGGCTTTCATGGCAATTTAGGAGGCTGACGGTTTAAGTGGTAGGTAACGAATCATAATGGTAAAAGCGAGACTTCTAGCAAGGCAAAAATAGTGTAGGGATCCGGGTATGATCATCTTGCCTGTTGGTTCTTCAGAGGGACAAGGAGCTGGGTCCTCGTAGTTGTACTCTCCGGGATCCTCGTACTCAGGCTTAACACTCGCATCTACCCAAAGAGAAACAACACCAAATAAACATACAAACAAGGTGCAATGCACAAACAAGATGATGCAAGACCAATTTGAAGTATTTAGTATGCAACCCTATGCTAGTCGTGTTTCTCATGCAATTATTAAGTTATTAAGTATTCTGGACAGAACCTCATGTTTAGTTGTTTAAACATGCATGGACATGGCAAATATGGATGCATCATGCAAAATTGATGCAAATGCATATGTAGAACGTTGCAAACGGAGTAACGTAGCTCACGGTACACTCACGGCAAGGTACGAATGTTAACGGAGACAAACCACAAGATGAAGGAGGCTATGGGATATTCCTTGGTATTCCAATGATGACACTGGATTGCAAATGAAAATATAGCAAGAATAGACCTAAAGATCATGCAAAACAATGGAGTATAGCTCCCACAAGTCACAAAACAATTCTACACACAATCTGTCCACAAACAGCAACATGTCAACTTGCCACACACATATCCAGAGCTACAGAAAGTTTTAATTCACAACCAAGGCATGGGCATGTAGTACACAGCAAGCCTAACAAATCATCTATCTACAGCAACATGAAAGGAAGCATGGATCAATGGCAATGAAGCTCACAAGATGGCATGTTGAATCAGTTTTTAGGGACTTAGTGAAAATTCCAGTTTTATAGAATCTGAATTAACATGACAGCAACTTGACAGCAACTTTTTTATATGCTACAGGTACATTCATGGCATGAAAACTAACCGGGTGTTAGAGGGCAAAAGCTACTACAATACACTAGCACTGAGCATGAGCTAAAACATCACAGATCACTTGGTAGCATTCCCTAAACATGGCATGAAAATAACTACAGATTCTCAGACTTGGTCAAATTTCACTAAGAGAATAGCAGCAGTTTATAACACCATAGCATCTTTGACAGCAAATAACTCTAAGATGCAAAAACTCTTTGGCATGGTGAAGGCACCAAATGACAGAGGTTGACAAGCACAACAATTCATGGAATTGAACCAACCCCAAAGAAACACTATATCCATGGGAATCATCAACACAACATGGGAAGAAAATAACAGTTCTAACACTTAGCAATATTTGAGCAATGAAAACAGTAATATTTTCTTAGCATGTTTACAGCAAGAAACCCACTAAACCACAAGATTATCATGGCAAGGAAAAATACTAGGGCCTAGTGCCCACAAAACACTACCACTTCCTTGTAGACAAGTTCATCATAGCATGCAAGAATTAATTCATACAAAAATACCAAAATGCCACCTCATCACAAAATAACATATCTACCAAGTTGCTCAAATGACAGAAACATTGCCACCATTGGATTCCTGGGACTTTTCTACCCCAAATCCATATGTCACATCATGCCTATATTTCTGTTCATAAAACTCACAACATTGCATTTGGTAAATGACAATGCCACTTATAGTCACTTATATGCCAAAACTGGCATGTCCTAGGATATGGCCAGATCAGGAAAAAGACAACACATGAATATTTACTTAAAAGGAAATACTCACAGTAACACAGAAAACAATTAAAACAAAAATGCAAAAAAGGGGCCTACCTAGCAGTGAGCCAGGGACCCTGTGTACATGGCATGTGGGACCGGACCC
The DNA here is from genome assembly GCA_039707655.1 of Elymus sibiricus. NCBI lineage: Eukaryota > Viridiplantae > Streptophyta > Magnoliopsida > Poales > Poaceae > Elymus > Elymus sibiricus. Next base: position 194,441,550 of record CM077667.1, on the reverse strand, counting down.
ACTCATGAGGCTCGGGGGAAATAATAGGAAAAAAGGGGGCCGGTGGGTTTCGAACCCATGACCCGCTAGTTGGGGCGTGGCGCCGTGACCACTGGGCTAGGAGGGGGGTTTCAGTTAGATGGGGGCGCGGTACTACTTAGTCTATCCCCAGCGGGAGGCTGGGTCTTCTTCTACCTCGCTCGGGCATAAGGCTACGCGGCAGCGGCGGCCACCACCGGCGACCAAAGGAGGTGGCGATCACCGGCGGGCGTGCGGGATCCCTAGGGGGTCCCATTCCCGGGGGTAGAGGGGATCTACGCGCTGGGAGGGATGAGGTTCTCGAGCTCGAGCTCGAGGTCCAGTTCGGGCATGGTGCTTCGGCGCGCAACAGAGGCGAGGCAAGGCAGGGAGCAGCGGGAGCGCATGAGCTGCAGAGGCAAACTACGTAGCCAAGAGGCGCAAGGACACCCGCGGAACAACACCACAACAAAACTCACATATGAAAAAAACTGCACCTTGACCAGGGCATCGGGAGCGCGGTCTTGGCATGAACAGATCTACGCGCACACAAGGATAACGGCGAGCGGGTGAGGGGGAATGGAAGGAGGGGATATACCTCCCTACCTAGGGCAAGGAGAGGAAGCGCGGGGCACGACGAGGCAACGGAGAGGAGCAGACGAACTCCGACGCGAATGTGAACCGAAATGAAGAGGAAAGAGACCGGGCGACGACGGCGACTGGCTGGCCTTGGCGCTCCCTCGAGCTATTGAGGAAGAAGAGGCTCCCCGGGGCGACGTTCCCACGGCACCGGAGTGCGACTAGGGGCTGCAGAAGGATCACCCCGCGCGTGAGCAGAGGATCGGCCGGAGCATCGGGAGCATGGCGAAGGCAAGGAGCGTGGCTACATTACTTGGCGGCGGCGAGGCGAGGACAAGGGAGGAATGGAGAGAGGGGAACTAGGGCTACGCGGGGGACACGCTAAATAGAGCTCTAGGGCGCCGGACGGCCGTCAAATCCGTCGAGCGCCGACGTGGCTCCTCTGGATGGAGTGCCGTACAGAGGAGGATGACAACGTTAGCGCAAGGGGCTTGGTTGGGCTGCTGCGGGAGGTTAAGGGCCAGGTGGGCTCTGCTCCTCTCTTTCTCTCTCTCTCTCTCAAAAAACCTTTCTTTTTCTTTTAAACCAAGAGAAAAAAAATCACAGAGAAAGAGAGCGATGTTTAGATAAAGAAATAAAAATACTTTTGAACTCACCAAAATATACCCTATTTAATAAAAATAGATTTGCTATTTTTTGGACAATTAAATAATTCACTTATAATATGTAATTGGAGCCTATTTTGCAAAGATTTGAAAATGACAAAGCATAAAACATGGTTGAGAGTAGACTAACAAATCTTAACAGAATATTTGTAAAGAGAGCAGCATCTTATTTGAGACAAAAACAAACATACGAAAACACCACATGTTAGAATTTGAACAAGGAGAGATGGAGGCATAGTTCTTTAGGAAATAGTAGAGAGGGTTTTGCAGAAGGAGCACCACTTGGTTGGCAAGCACACATACCCATGACACCCACTCACACAACAACATCACATAAGCAAGGCATGATGCAAATGATGAATGGTGGTATGATGCCATGATGCAATAAATGACATAAGTAAAATATTAATATTCAAACCACATATGGCAAAAACATGGATGGTTCACATGAGATATATATTACAAGATGGCAAGGATGCACTTGGGCTGTTGAAACCCTCCCCCACTACATGAGAATCTCGTCCCGAGATCTAGGAACGGAAGAATTTGGGAAATTCGGAACGGAGATGGTCCTCTCATTCCCAAGTGGCTTCTTTGTCGGAGTGATGTGACCACTTCACCTTAAGAAACTTGATTGATTTGTTGCGAGTCTTACGCTCAGTTTCTTCAAGGATTGCAACTGGATGCTCATGATAGGATAGGTCTGCTTGGAGATCAATATCTTGGAGATCAACGGTGCGCTCGGGAGTCTTGAAACACTTCCGGAGCTGAGAGACGTGAAACACATCATGCACATTTGAGAAATTGGGAGGAAGCTCGAGTTGGTAGGCAAGGTCACCCCTCTTGCCCACAACCTTGAAAGGACCCACAAAGCGTGGAGCAAGCTTTCCTTTGATGCCAAAGCGTTGAGTGCCCTTCATGGGAGACACTCTGAGATAGACAAAATCATCGATCTGAAAGGTCATGTCACGATGCTTGCTATCATAATAACTCTTCTAACCGGATTGAGCTGCTTTGAGATTTTCACAAATGAAACGGCAAATTTCTTCTGCTTCAGTGATCATGTCATTACCAAGGATTTAACCCTCACCGGTTTCAGACCAATTGAGCGGGGTACGACACTTTCTGCCATAGAGAATCTCGAAAGGAGCTTTGCCGGAGCTTGCTTGGAAGCTATTGTTGTATGAGAACTTAGCAAACGGGAGACAATCTTCCCACTTCATGCCAAAAGAAATCACACAAGCTCTGAGCATATCTTCAAGGATTTGATTGACTCTCTCAACTTGATCACTAGACTGAGGATGGAAAGCTGTACTGAAACGGAGATTGGTCCCCATTGCAGTCTGGAAGGAATCCCAAAACTTGGAAGTGAAGATGCTTCCACGATCTGAGGATATGAGCTGAGGAACACCATGCAAAGAAACTATCCTTGACGTGTACAGCTCTGCTAGCTGAGCTGCCGAGATAGATTCTTTGACTGGAAGGAAGTGGGCAACTTTGGTGAGCTTGTCGATGACCACGAAGATGGCATCATTTCCTCTCTTGGACTTAGGAAACCCAGTGACAAAATCCATTTCAACATGATCGAATTTCCACTCTGGGATGGGCAAAGGCTGAAGGAGGACTGCTGGACGTTGATGTTCCGCTTTCACCCTGCGACAAACATCACACTCGTTCACAAACTGAGCAATCTCACGTTTCATACGAGTCCACCAGAAGGTTTGCTTGAGGTCTTGATACATTTTGGAACTTCCTGGATGAATTGAGAGGAGGGAATTATGTGCTTCATCCATGATAACCTTCTTGAGATCACCTTTCGGAACCACCAGATGGTCCTCGAAGAACAAGGTATCTTTGTCATCAACACGGAAGCACTTATACTTTGGAATGCTCTTGGCCACACCTTTCGTCATTTTCTTCACCATAGCATCAAGAAGCTGAGCTTGGTGAATCTGATCTTCGAGAGTCGGAGAGACTTGGAGATTGGCAAGAAATCATTGAGGAACCACTTGGAGATTGAGCTTGTGGAAGGCTTCGCAAAGCTCGGGTTGAAGGGGCTTGAGGATAAGACTATTGTAGTACGCCTTCCTGCTCAGCGCGTCTGCAATGACATTTGCTTTCCGAGGAGTATACTCAATGCTTGGATTGTACTCCTCGATCATTTCCACCCAACGTGTCTGCCGAAGATTGAGATTGGGTTGAGTGAAAATGTACTTCAAGCTCTTGTGGTCAGTGAACACCTCAACTAGTCTTCCCAACAATAGATGTCTCCATGTCATCAGAGCATGAACAACTGCCGCCAACTCAAGATCATGAGTGGGGTAGTTCTTCTCGCTAGGCTTCAGCTGCCTCGAGGTCTAAGCCACAACCTTCTTATCTTGCATGAGAACACCACCAAGACCTTGAAGGGAAGCATCACAAAACACATGGAAAGGCTTGGATTGCTCGGGAGGAACAAGAACTGGAGCTGAAGTCAGCTTCTCCTTGAGTGTATTGAACGCCACATCACACTCAGGAGTCCACACATACTTGACATTCTTCTGAAGGAGGTTAGACAGAGGCTTAGCAATTTGAGAGAAGTTCTCAACGAATCTTCTGCAGTAACTTGCAAGCCCGAGGAAGCTACAAAGCTGCTTGACATTCTGAGGAGGCTCCCACTTCACAATTGCCTCAACTTTCTCAGGGTGCACTTTAATGCCCTCGGCAGAGATGACATGCCCAAGGTACACCACTTCATTGAGCCAAAACTCACACTTCGAGAACTTTGCATAGAACCGATGCTCTCTTAACTTGTCCAGCACAAGTCGGAGATGCTCTGCATGCTCTTCTTCGGTCTCCGATAAAACAAGAATGTCATCCAAATACACCAATACGAACTCATTCTTGAAAGGAGAGAATATGAAGTTCATCATTCTGGAGAAGGTCGGAGGCGCATTTGCTAGACCGAAGGACATGACGGTGTACTCATAAGAGCCAAAACTGGTCCTGAAAGAAGTCTTTGGAATATCTTCTTCACGAATACGGATCTGATGATAGCCCATACGGAGATCTAACTTTGAGAAAACCTTGGCACCTTTCAATTGCTCAAACAACTCATTGATGTTGGGAAGCGGATACTTGTTCCTAATTGTCTTCTTATTCAATGGACGGTAATCGACGAATAGTCGGTCTGTGCCATCCTTCTTCTTGACAAACACAAAACCACAATCCCAAAGGGAAGAACTTGGTCTGATCAGACCCAGACGCTCTTGTTCATCTAGCTGTTTTTTCAATTCTTTCAGCTCTTTGGGTCCAAGCTTATAAGGACGCTTGCACACCGGTTCAGTTCCAGGCTTGAGTTCAATCACAAACTCCACTGGCCTATGAGGAGGCATTCCTGGCAACTCTTCTAGAAAGACATCTTCATACCCAGAAACGACAGGGATTTGAGAAAAGGAAGTAATTTCACCCTTCTCATTGAGAGAAAATAGACGAATCGTGTCATCGCGAGCAGCGAAAATGATCACATCTTCAGAAGGATGAGTCAATTGAACTTCTTTGGCTTTACAATCAACATAAGCCTTGTTCATCGCCAGAAAATCCATGCCAAGAATAAGATCAATATCGGAATTGCCGAGAACAATTGGAGAGGCCAGAAAAGAATAATTGCCCATCTTGATAGAGACATCCGGAACAATGCGGTTGGAGTTCAACATTTTACCAGGAGAAACAACAGACAAGGACCTAGGCAAATCTTTATAATCAAACTCATGCTTGACAAAAAATGGCTTTGACATGAAACAATGCGATGCACCAGTGTCAAACAAAACTTTTGTAGGAATATAATTAACCAAGAGGTTACCCATAATCACTTGAGAAGAATCCTCTGCTTCAGCTGCATTCACCATGTTCACTCTTGCTGACTTGGGATTGTGCTTCACCATAGCACTGCCTGGGGGCCTGATAGGAGGAGGAGGCGGAAGACGCCGCTGGTTGTTGCACTTGTTGGAGTAATGGCCCTTCTGACCACACTTGTGACAAGTAACCTCTGAGAGCGGACGGAAGTTGCCTGGAGGAGGAGCATTTGCTGACCTGGGTGCCTGAGGCCTCTGCTGAAAACCTAGGTTGGGTGGGTGGGAAGGTCCACGACCACTGTGCTGCTTCTGCTGCTTAGGAGGACGAAACGGAGGAGGAGGAGGAACCCAATACTTCTGTTGCTTAGGAACAATCTGAGAGCTGGACGAAGAAGAGTTGGAGTCTCTGAACCGCTTCCTGGAATTCTCAAGCCTGAGCTGAACTGCCTCGAACTTTAGGGCCATGTTGTAGAACTGATCAAACTCACGAGGCTCGTGCAGGACTAGACCCGGCTGAAGTTCATCCTTGAGACCACCTCTGAACTGGTAAATCTTTGACTGCTCATCGGGAACATCTTGCTTAGCATAGCGGGCCAGATTCTGGAACTCGATGTTATACTGATAGACAGACTTGCTCCCCTACTTCAAATTCCTGAACTTCTCACGTATCTCCTCGACAAAGCTCGTCGGGATATGATGAGCTCTGAAGTCACGACAGAAATCATCCCAGCTAATTGCACGATCACCTCTGGAATCCTTGTACTGCTGCCACCAATCTGCTGCCTGACCCTTAAGCTGGAAAGTTGCAAACTTGACATAGTCATCTGGCCTGACATTGCTGCACTCAAAATGCTTGTTCATGTCACGGAGCCAATCGTCTGCATCGAGAGGCTCCTCACAACAGGTGAAGGACTTGGGTTGATTTGCGATGAACTGGTTCAGAGTGGCAAACTGCGGCTGATTATGAAAATTCCCTTGATGACCTTGCTGTCCCTGCTTTCTTTCCTGCAGCAACCTGAGCAACATCTGGGTGTTCACATTGGTTGCGGCCATCACTACTTGCCAAGCCTCCGGAGGTGGAGGTGGTGGTGGGGGTGGTGGAGGATCAGACTGCTCCCCCTCATGACCTGGGTTCCCACGAGTTGCCGGAGCCATCCTGAAGATGGACAGAATTATCAGCATACCATTGATAAGATGATTGAAATAAGCTGAATCAATGGCTTGAAAGAAATTGCAACGGAATATCATCAATTGCGTACAAACTGCAACTAGTAAGAACGCTTTCTCCATGATCTTGATATCATCATTTGAACATGAAGCCACTCGAAATAACACAACAAGTATTGAGCTAAGGTTGCTCGGAACAAATATATACACCATACATCTGTCAGAAGATGATCCTAAGAACTACTAGAATTCCCACCTAAGAATTTCCGAAGTCTTTCTTGTTTATGCGATTCAGGTTGCGGACCAAGGAACGTACCCAAGGTAATCAGCTACAACTGCACCCGCAACCTTCCACACCATAAACCAAGAAACTCTGCAAACTCGTCTACCTCAGACACTCGAAAACACAACGATACTAAGTATGGCAGTACATCCGAACTCTCTCCACCAGTACTGGGGATGCCGGACTCCTCTCGCCACTACTAGTATTGAAGCAATTTCGAACATCCTCCGTCCTGAGATACTAAGGAAACTGAATGATAACGATGTCCAAAAATCCATCGGAGCTCTAGTCCTCGATAACAGGAGGCACCAAAACATAATTCCTTCACATCGGCATCATATAGTGTCCAAAATACCCGCGTGATCCTAAAAAAAATTGAGCAAGAAGAGGAGTAGTATTAAAATTCCTAAGTCAAATTCCTCACCAGAGTATAGAAGAGGAGTAAAAGAATCCTACTCTCCGATATAACTAGACTCAAAATAATTTTTAACTAGACTCGACTTGGCCAAGTTCGATCAAGCAAGGGTCTCCTATGGTCGGTATGGCTCTGATTACCAACTTGTCACGCCCAAGATGCAGTCCTATCCCTATTAAGGCACGAGGCCTCGACGGGGATAGGAGCGCATCTCGTCGTTTCGCAAGTACAGTAAAACATTGCATACATGTAGGAAGACATGAGTATATGAGTTGGATTACACTCGCCACAAGCTATCTTACAAGGCCACACAAATTATTCATACATCATTCAGAAGACAGGGTCCGACTACGGAAGAAAACAAACGATAAAAGAAGCAATGATAAACTGTCTTGCTATCCCAGGATCACCACCACGAAGCTCCCTACTCGTCTGGATATGTAACGTACATACGCCTACTTTCTTCATCGGACTCCCACTGGAGTTGAGTCACATCATCTGGCACGTTCTCGTCAACACCTGCACCTGTATTTTTGTAATCTATGAGCCACAGGGACTCTGCAATCTCATAACCCGGGTACCGAAACTATGTAAGCCATTGGGTGAGGAATTAGTTAAGTGGTGAGGCTGCAGCAAGCACTAAGCATGTATTTGGTGGCTAGCTTACGAGAACATGAATGTAAATATGGTGGCCTACGTAAGACGGTCGTGAACTAGCATGATCGCTAAGTGATCCTGAACACCTACTTACGTCAAACATAACCCCACCGTGTTCTCTCTCGGTTCATGTTCATGAGCAGAGACAGTCACGGTTACGCATACGGTTGGTGTATTTTATTGAGTTTACTTCAAGTTTACTATTACCGGGTGTTAAACAAATTTCCAAGATGCCACGTAACCGCGGGCACGGCTTTCCGAAAGATTTAACCTTGCAGGGGTGCTCCAACTCATCCATCACAAACTAACCACACGCCGCGGGAACAACCTCGACCATGAATCTCATGATGTTCCTAGGCAATTCCACTTGAAAACCGAAACCTCGAGATAACCCAAAGAAAAATCGGAATTCCTCGCGCAAGACATTCAAGAAATGTAAAACAAGTCCAGCAAGACCGCCCGACGTGTCGACGAACCTGATAGGAGCCGCGTATCTCGTTCTCAGGACACGACCGAATCAGCGCAGCGTACGGTGGCCTGATAGACATCTCCCAAGTTGCCCCGGGTTGGCCCCGCTCACGACTCTAGTTTGGACCAACACTCATGAGGAGCACTGGCCCGGGTTGTTGATTAATTATCCATGGGGTAGCTATGTGCTATGCAATTTTATTAAGTTGTTTAGCAAATGTAGTACCAAAGTTGGGTCTTGCCAGACAAGTTTTAATCTAAAACGAATGGTCAAGGGGGTCCCCATAACAACCCCGAGCATGTTAGGAGCGCAAAATATGGAATATAACACCGGTACTCGGAACTAGTGCGGCAAAAGCGGAACAAAACACTGAGCAAAAGGCCAAGCCTTCCACCGTTTCCAGATATATATGTGCATTAATTTAAATAACAGTAAATAGAGTGATATAACCAAAATATCCATGTTGACACATGGAAAGCTTGCACCTGCAACTAGCAACGCTATAAGATAAGGGCTGAGCAGCGGTAACATAGCCAATCAATGTTTGCTAGGTAGTGGAGGGGTTAGAGGCTTTCATGGCAATTTAGGAGGCTGGCAGTTTAAGTGGTTGGTAACGAATCATAACGGTAAAAGCAAGACATCTAGCAAGGCAAAAATAGTGTCGGGATCCGGGTATGATCATCTTGCCTGTTGGTTCTTCAGAGGGACAAAGAGCTGGGTCCTCGTAGTTGTACTCTCCGGGATCCTCGTACTCAGGCTCAACACTCGTGTCTACCCAAAGAGAAACAGCACCAAATAAACATACAAACAAGGTGCAATGCACAAACAAGATGATGCATGACCAATTTGAAGTATTTAGTATGCAACACTATGCTGGTCATGTTTCTCATGCAATTATTAAGTTATTTAGTATTCTGGACAGAACCTCATGTTTAGTTGTTTTAACATGCATGGACATGGCAAATATGGATGCATCAGGCAAAATCGATGCAAATGCATATGTAGAACGTTGCAAACGGAGTAACGTAGCTCACGGTACAATCACGGCAAGGTACGAATGTTAACGGAGACAAACACAAGATGAGTGAGGCTATGGGCTATTCCTTGGTATTCCAAGAATGCCACTGGATTGGAAATGAAAATCTAGCAAGAATAGACCTAAATATCATGCAAAACAATGGAGTATAGCTCCCACAAGTCACAAAACAATTCTACACACAATCTGTCCACAAACAGAAACATGTCAACTTGCCACACACATATCCAGAGATACAGAAAGTTTTAATTGACAACCAAGGCATGGGCATGAAGTACACATCAAGCTTAACAAAGCATCTATCTACGGCAACATGAAAGGAAGCATGGATCAATGGCAATGAAGCTCACAAGATGGCATGTTGAATCAGTTTTTAGGGACTTAGTGAAAATTCCAGTTTTATAGAATCTGAGTTAACATGACAGCAATTTGACAGCAACTTTTTTATATGCTACAAGTACTTTCATGGCATGAAAACTAACAGGGTGTTAGAGGGCAACAGCTACTACAAAACACTAGCACTGAGCATGAGCTAAAACATCACAGATCACTTGGTAGCATTCCCTAAACATGGCATGAAAATAACTACAGATTCTCAGACTTAGTCAAATTTCACTAAGAGAATAGCAGCAGTTTATAACACCATAGCATCTTTGACAGCAAATAACTCTAAGATGCAAAAACTCTTTGGCAAGGTGAAGGCACCAAATGACAGAGGTTGGCAAGCACAACAATTCATGGAATTGAACCAACCCGAAATTAACACCATATCCATGGGAATCATCAACACAACATGGGAAGAAAATAACAGTTCTAACACTTAGCAATATTTGAGCAATGAAAACAGTAATATTTTCTTAGCATGTTTACAGCAAGAAACCCACTAAACCACAAGATTATCATGGCAAGGAAAAATACCAGGGCCTAGTGCCCACAAAACAATACCACTTCCTTGTAGGCAAGTTCATCATAGCATGCATGAATTAATTCATACAAAAATACCAAAATGCCACCTCATCACAAAATAACATATCTACCAAGTTGCTCAAATGACAGAAACAATGCCACCATTGGATTCCTGGGATTTTTCTACCCCAAATCCATATGTCACATGCCTATATTTCTGTTCATAAAACTCACAACATTGCATTTGGAAAATGACAATGCCACTTATAGTCACTTATATGCCAAAATTGGCATGTCCTAGGATATGGCCAGATCAGGAAAAAGACAAAACAGGGATATTTCCTTAAAAGGAAATACTCACAGTAACACAGAAAACAATTAAAACAAAAATGCAAAAAAAGGAGCCTACCTAGAAGTGAGCCAGGGACCCTGTGTGCATGGCATGTGGGACCGGACCCACTCATGAGGCTCGGGGGAAATAATAGGAAAAAAGGGGGCAGGTGGGTTTCGAACCCACGACCTGCTGGTTGGGGCATGGCGCGGCGTCCACTGGGCTAGGAGGGGGGTTTCGGTTAGATGGGGGCGTGGTACAACTTAGTCTATCCCCAGCGGGAGGCTGGGTCTTCTTCTACCTCGCGCGGGCAGAAGGCTACGCGGCAGTGGCGGCCACCACCGGCGACCAAAGGAGGTGGCGATTACCGGAGGGCGTGCGGGATCCCTAGGGGTCCCATTCCAGGGGGTAGAGGGGATCTACGCGCTGGGGGGGATGAGGTGCTTGAGCTCGAACTCGAGGTCCTGCTCGGGCATGGCGCTACGACGCGCAATAGAGGCGAGGCAAGGCAGGGAGCAGTGGGAGCGCGTGAGCTGCAGAGGCAAACTACGCAGCCGAGAGGCGCAAGGACACCCGCGGAACAACACCACAACAGCACTCACATATGAAAAAAAAATTGCACCTTGACCAGAGCATCGGGAGTGCGGTCTTGGCACGAACTGATCTACGCGAACACTAGGCTAACGACGAGCGGGCGAGGGGGAATGGAAGGAGGGGATATACCTCCCTACCTAGGGCAAGGAGAGGAGGCGCGGGGCACGGCGAGGCGACGGAGAGGAGCAGACGAACTCCGGCTCGAATCTGAACCGAAACGAAGAGGAAGGAGACCGGACGACGATGGTGACTGGCTGGCCTTGGCGCTCCCTCGAGCTGTCGAGGAAGAAGAGGCTCCCCGGGGGGACGTTCCCACGGCACCGGAGCGCGACTAGGGGCTGCAGAAGGATCACCCTATGCGTGAGCAGAGGCTCGGCCGGAGCATCGGGAGCATGGCGACGGCGAGGAGCGTGGCTACCTTACTTGGCGGCGGCGAGGCGAGGAGGAAGGAGGAATGGAGAGAGGGGAACTAGGGCTACTAGGGGGACACGCTAAATAGAGCTCTAGGGCGTCGGACGGCCGTCAAATCCATCGAGCGCCGATGTGGCTCCTCTGGATGGAGTGCCGTACAGAGGAGGACGACAACGTTCGTGCGAGGGGCTTGGTTGGGCTGCTGGTGGGCTGCGGGAGGTTAAAGCCCAGGTGGGCTCTACTCCTCTCTCTCTCTCAGAAAACCTTTCTTTTCTTTTAAACCGAGAGAAAAAAAATCACAGAGAAAGAGAGCGATGTTTAGATAAAGAAATAAAAATACTTTTGAACTCACCAAAATATACCCTATTTAATGAAAATAGATTGGCTATTTTTTGGACAGTTAAATAATTCACTTATAATATGTAATTGGAGCCTGTTTTGCAAAGATTTGAAAATGACAAAGCATAAAACATGGTTGCGAGTAGACTAACAAATCTTAACAGAATATTTATAAAGAGAGCAGCATTTTATTTGAGACAAAAACAAACATATGAAAACACCACAAGTTAGAATTTGAACAAGGAGAGATGGAGGCATAGTTCTTTAGGAAATAGTAGAGAGGGTTTTGCACAAGGAGCACCACTTGGTTGGCAAGCACACATACCCACAACACCCACTCACACAACAACATCACATAAGCAAGGCATGATGCAAATGATGAATGGTGGTATGATGCCATGATGCAATAAATGACACGAGAAAAATATTAATATTCAAACCACATATGGCAAAAACATGGATGGTTCACATGAGATATATATTACAAGATGGCAAGGATGCACTTGGGTTGTTACATGCGTAAGGAGAACAGGAAGTTGAGACTTTGCATCGACTTCACTGATGTTAATAAGGCTTGCCTGAAGGACCCTTTCCCCTTGCCGCACATCAATCAGATAGTGGACTCAACTACCGGCTGCGACCTGTTGTTTTTCCTTGAAGCCTACTCTAGTTACCACTATATCTTCATGGCCAAGGAAGACAAAAAGAAAACAACATTCATTACCCCTTGCAGCACGTACTGCTTTAAGCGCATGCCATTCGGGCTGAAGAGTGCTGGTTCAGCATTTGCAAGGCCCGTCCAGATTGGTTTTGGGCCACAGCTACACAAAAATGTGGAGGCATACATGGACGATAATGTAATCAAGACCAAGGACAAGTTCATGTTGATTCAAGACTTGGAAGAAATCTTTGCAAACTTGCGCAAGATCAACTTGAAGCTCTACCCCGAGAAGTGCATGTTTGGAGTCCCATCCGCCAAGGTCCTCGGGTTCTTTGTGTCACAGTGCGGGATAGAAGCCAACCCCGCCAACATTGAGTCAATTGAGCAGTTGGAGGCACCGAAGCACGTCAAGGACGTACGCCGCTTGGCGGGCTACATTGCCACCCTCAGCAGGTTCATTTCCAAATCCACAAAGCATGCCCTGCTGTTTTTCAAAATCCTGAAGAAGGTAGGCCCAATGACATGGACTCCAGAAGCGGAGGGAGCGCTGCAAGATTTGAAGAAGTACCTGTTCTCAACGCTGATCCTAGTCGCGCCTAAACTAGAAGAACCGTTGTTGATGTATTTGGTGGAAACGAACCAAGTGGTTAGTGATGTGCTGGTGGCAGAGAGGGAAGCTAATGAGGATGGGGCGGCAAGCCCTGAGCCGGTAACCGGCAAACCAGAGTCAGCCCCGGCAAGCCAAGGAGCCGACAACACAAGCACGACGCAAGAGGCAGAGCAACAGACTGTGAAAAAGAAGAAGATGCTGCAGTGACCAGTGTACTTTGTCAGCTACAGGGGGCTAGGTCAAGTTACTCTAGGGTGCATAAATTGCTTTTCGGCCTTATCATGGCCTCCTGGAAGCTGCGCCACTACTTCCAACCACGTCACATCATCATCGTCACCTTCTTTCCATTGCAACGCATCCTGAGGAATCCAGAGGCAACCGACAGGATTGTCGAGTGGGCGTTGGAGCTGGCCAGCTTTGACATGTGCTTTGAAAGCATAGCAACAATACAGATCAGAGCCCTGGTAGAGTTCATTGCGGAATGGACGCCAATGCAAGACGAAGAAATCCCAGAAACAGTCCTCCACGACAAGGAAACACCTCAAGAATGGGTCATGTACTTTGACGGAGCTTTTCGCTGCAAGGCACTAGTGCCGGAGTACTGCACTTACCGGAGAGCACATCAAGTATGTGATCCAGATGCATTATTCCCGGGAGGCATCAACTAGCAACACACCTAAGTATGAAGGGTTGCCTGCCGGACTACGGATAGCAACTGACCTTGGTATTAGGAAATTGATAGTCCGAGGAGACTCACAGCTTGTTGTACACGAAGTGAACAAGGAATATCAAAGTCCCCTGATGGCAGCATACGTAGATGAAGTGAGGAAGTTGGAGGAGCATTTTGATGGTCTGTAGATGGAGCACGTCTCCGGTGCAGAGAATAACATTGTCGATGACCTGTCAAAACAAGCTGCTCAAAAGTGGCATGTGGAACCAGGCACTTTTGTACTTCGACAGACTCAACCATCCATCATGCCATCAGATCGGCAAGCCAAGAAGGGAATGTCAACTCCAGCGCCTATTTCCCAGCAGAGCCATCAGTGGCTGCCAAGAAGTCACCGGGGGCGACAAGACGCATTCCAGTGAGCAACAAGCTCTAACAGACCCAGTGGTCCTTGTCGTGGAAGCTAGCGCTCCCATAGCAGAGGAGACGCCTTTAGTCCTTGTCGTCGTGCCACAAACTCCAGCATGGGCGCAAGAGATCGTCCAATACCTCCACACAGGTGATCTCCCTGAGGAACACTCTAACAAGAGGATACCAAATGGTGTGAAATTGAAGTGCATTCCTTGGGAGGAAGGACGATAGCTGTTGGCAGAAATACATGAAGGAATCTGTGGCTGCCACATTAGATCACTAGCCCTTCTCAGAAAGGCGTTCCGGCAAGGCTTCTATTGGCTGACAGCCCTTCAAGATGCCTTGGCGGTGGTGACAACGAGTGAAGCATGCCAGTACCACGCCAAGCAGATACAGCGGCCGGCATATGCTTTTCAGACCATACCGCTCTCGTGGCCGTTCTCGGTCTGGGGGCTCGACATTGTCGAGCACTTCCCCCGTGCTACCGGGGACTTCGAGTTCTTGTTCGTTGCAATCGACAAGTTCACGAAGTGGACTGAGGTGGAGCCAGTGAGAAAGGTAACGGCACAAGCAGTAGTCAAGTTTCTCAGAGGGATAGTCTGTCTCTTCGGTGTCCCCAACAAGATCATCACCGACAACGGCACGCAATTCACCAGCAACAGCTTCATGCAGTACTGCCAAGACATTGGTGCCAAGATTTGCTTTGCGTCAGTCGCTCACCCCAGGAGCAATGGCCAAGTAGATAGGGCAAACGCTGAAGTGTTGCGGGGCCTCAAGACGAGAACTTTTGACAACCTGCACAAGCACAACAGGCACTGGATTGATGAACTTTTGGCGGTTCTTTGGTCGATCAGGATGACACCAAATCGAGCCACCGGTGAGACGCCCTTCTCCCTAGTATATGGTGCAGAAGCGGTGCTCCTCAATAACTCACCTACGGATCACCAAGAGTGCAGGCCTTTAATGAGGACCGACAAGAGCAACTTTGGAAAGATGATGCCATGCTCCTCGAGGAAGATCGTCTCCAGGCCGCACTGCGTGCCGCCCCGGTACCAGCAAGCCTTGCACCACTATCACAGCCGCAAGGTGTGCGCCAGGAGCGTTGAGGAAGGCGACCTTGTTCTTCGACGGATTCATTCCACGAAGGGATCAAACAAGTCGACGGCGAAGTGGGAAGACCCTTACCGGGTACTACAAGTCACCAGGCCTGGCGCAGTCCGCATGGAGACCGAAGACGGCAGCAAGGTGCAAAACTCATGGAATATCGAGCATCTTCGCAAGTTCTACCTGTGAGGCGCGGTTGCCGGGCCGCCCGACAACCTCTTTTGTACAAGTCTGCCGGCAAGGCATGTAATCCTTTGTACAAAGCCAGGCGATGACCCTCTACGTAGTCAATAAAGCTAAGTTTTCTACAACCTCTTGTCAAAGTACATATTTATATTATGTCTCTTACATGAAATGTTGTGAACACTTTCTAATTGCGTAAGGTGACCATTGAACCGCTAAGGTTCCTAGCCTCCTCTATTTTCTCTTCTTTCTTTTTCTCAAAGGGAAGAAGGAGCCCCCGCATGCAGATCTTCCTGGGGGCAGTGACAGTATGGACACCTATAGACATGTTCAAGGGAAATCACCTTGCGTCAAGGAATATGGAAAAGTAAATCTAAGTTGCAACAACTTCTTAAAAATTCAAACTTTTTCCCCTCAAATAAAGTTGACGCTTGTGCGAGAAAACCTGCACGCGAAGGACCCTTGTCAGAGTTGTTTGCGCTCTTGGTTGTTTCGAGCCCGCTCAACATCCTAAGTAGCCGCTGCAAGAAAGACAAGGTGGTCATGCCGGTAGGGCATCACCAGCACGGTGCTCAGGATGCGTTCCTAAAAGCGCTCGCGGTAAGGATGTGCGCACCGACAGGCATTTCCGGCAAGCGTAGGGATCAAAAACATGCAAGTGCGAAACTGTGTTTAAGGGGAAATACCCGTTCATTAGAGCATAATAAGTGCTTTGAATATTTAGAGGAAAATACCCAACAAATTTTCTTTGCATTCTCGCAAGGTTACATTGGGTACAATCTAAATACAAAAGGAGATCTACCACTAAGATGTGGTGATATATCCGGAAACGAGGTCTCGTGAATGGAGCCTCGCGTCCGCATCAATCGACCAATCTCCAAAACCTAGCTAAAGTGCCATGCGCGCCTAGTCGGAGTCCTCCTGCTTGATGACAAGGGGGATGTCGTCGTCATCGCTGTCGCGGGAGGAGTCAAAGTAACTGCCGCTCGAGCTCTCTGCGCAGCACTCCAGGCGGACGCCGAAAGCCCCGAAGAACTTCGCGGAGACAATGGCGGCCCCGTCAAACTTGAACTGGAGGAGATGCCCCGGCCCCAGGCCACGAG
Organism: Elymus sibiricus; assembly: GCA_039707655.1. NCBI lineage: Eukaryota > Viridiplantae > Streptophyta > Magnoliopsida > Poales > Poaceae > Elymus > Elymus sibiricus. The sequence continues at coordinate 194,425,129 of CM077667.1, read as the reverse complement.
AGAGGACGAACGACTTCCACCCAAGGCGCTTCCGAGGGAGAGGTCGACCGCCACCAAGGCGGGCCTGTTGCAGCAGCCATCCGCCCGGAGCCACAAGCCAGAAGGTCTGCTGCCTTCCATGGCCCTCGCGAATGGGCCAGGAAGACGCAACCAACTTCGGGGTCAATGGGGCAGCACCACGATGAACTCGTGTGCCGCTTCCCCCGTATGAGTCCCTACACGGGGCGGGGGGAGGGGAGCACCGCCACGACCGTCGTAGTTCGAGGGACCCGTCCTCCCGCGGCCCCTGGACGCCGCCCTTCCATGGGAGCTGGAGCCGACCCCCGCCACCGTCACCACGATATGCATCCTGATCCGCGGAGCGACCGAAGCAGTGTCGGTGGACCCTCGAGCACGGCCACGAGCCCTCACCATCCTGGCAATGGTGCGCTGGAGGAGGTGACAGAAGATAGAAGAAAGTGGTGCTAGCTGGCAAGCTGGAGCGGGGAGATGTGAGCAAGCAATGGCCTTCCCAACCCCCCTATTGATAGGGATGAGGCGACGGGGGCTGACTCCTCGCAACCGAGGGCGAACACACACTGGCAAACGCACTATGCCCGCGACCGCCCTTTTCGGCCAATGCCGAGCCTCGCATGTGACATGCATCATGCGGGATACAGTAAAGGAGGAAGATGAAGGGGGGCGACGGTGCCTAATGACATGGAATGACAAGAGGCGGATGAGCAACGCCCGCCGAATTTTCTCTCCTTATAGGGAAGGCGCGGGGGCTGGCTGTTTGCTGTCTGTGGCGACCATTTGCTGTCAAGCGTGGTGCTTAGGCGACCGCCCCTATCCACCAATGTCACGCCTCGCGTGAGAACACGCTGCGCAAGAGGCGCCTCTACCAGTCCAACACTGTGCGGCTTTTTAGGCGCGTCCCCTAGGACGCCGTGTCGCTCCACCACTCCCATGACCCGCCTTCAATGCGCATCGTGGACAAGGCAGTAAAGTCATCACAATAACTGCAGGAAAATGCGGCCACACCTATCTGTGCACTGCTTTGGGCCTAGCCCAATAGCGTCACAGACTCAAGTGTGACCCGGGCCCGGGGACATCTGTCGGTGTACTAAAGAATGGGGCCCTTAGTACCGGACTTGTGCACAGACGTCCGCGGCCTCCAGGCCGGCAAGACCTTGCCAGGCGACTCCAGTCTCCAAGGCAACGCCAATAAAGGACCAAAGCAACCGGCAAGCTTCCTTGCCAATGGAGAAGACCTCACTACGAGTGCTCCCGCCAAGGTCACCACTCGCCAAGCCATCGCTCCACATCACCAGGCTGACTGTCTAGATCGGCTAGGTGTCGAGCGGGCATGCGATTAGGTAGAGCTAGTCGGGGCGCGTGTCAGCTCGAAGGATTTACAGTAGCTTTAATGACACCCGTCCTATGGTGTGGCCAAGGAATAGGAGGTAGTTGGGCGAACGAGACAGAAGGAGAGGTGATTCTTGCCGGGAGCTGTCGCCGACGTGACACCTCATGACCCATTTAATGCGCATGTTCTAGTCCGTCAAAATTAGGTATTTCCCATTATAGCTCTTGCCAGTAGTTTTGGCAGCTATAGAATACACTATTTTCTCCATGTAATGACCATTGTAGACACTGTGGTAGCCCCTTATCCTATAAAAGGAGGCCCATGGCTACCTTTAGAAAGGTCGACACTTCGTTCACTTGCACGCGTAGCCGCACTCCTCGAGCATTCCTTGCCGGGCCAAACACAGGACATATGGTTTTATGCTCCTGAGCGGCCCGAACCTGTCCAAACCCCTGAGTACGCATGGATCAGTGATGCTCTTTGTGCCCGAGAATCCCCGCAGTTGAACCGCAAAGGGACCCCATTGGTCCCATAGATCGTCGTACGCACGACAAAAGGTGTGCATTTGTTAATAATGTAGCCTTTTCCCTACTTCATTGCATTAATACAATGTAATATTTTAGAACGTGTGTGGCGTCCGAATGGAGGAAACATGCCTTGCTGATAGAGCTACCACACATACCATTTTACGAGAACCTAAGTACTTTGAGTATATTAAAAAATCTCCAAGAATTATTATGACAATTGTGGGCTACGTCTCTGTCACACCCTATGTTTGTATCACTTTCCTAGGCTATGATTTTATAAAATTTTGACCCATTTAAAACTTTTGAGTGCTTGTGCATGAATTGATTGTTTGATGATTACTTGTTTGGTGGATTGTATTTTAGCACTCAAAGATTCTTCTCCTGTCAATACTCATATACTTGATCCAAACTCCCGGCCCAATGATCATGCCATGTGTATAGGACCAAAAACTATTTTTATAAAATATTATTTTGGCCAAAAAGCATTTATTCAATTTAGATTTTCAAAAACTCCTAAATTGAGGTTTGTACTACAAGTTGTCAAATTAGGGTGAATGTTTTTCCCCAAAGACTTTATTTGGAACCTACCATATATAATACTTCCCAAAACCACACCAAATTATATTTGTAAAGATGATTTTCCTATTTTATTTAAAGGCTTTTTCTTAAGGCCAGAAATGGTCTTTCATAGTGAAAAACTATTTTTATGCTTTCAAAATATTTTAGAAAATTTAGGGAAACTCAGTGGACATATATTTTCCATATATATGAGTTGGAACACATGGTCATGTTCAAAATATTGGACAAAACCCTCCAATACCATTTCTGTTCATTTCAAGCATTTGAAATATTTCTATAAGAAATATTCTAAATTAAATCCAGGAAAAATCTGGCAAGTCACACATGCCATTTGTGATGATCTTGCCAAGTTTCATCCCAATCCTAATTGTTTTAATTCACTAAAATATTCCAAAACCCTCTCTGTCTAGACTCAAATTTGAGCAACTTTACATTGCCAAGTATTTCCAATTGATCTCAAACATTATGGGCATGCTCCAATCCCCAAATAATTCCATCACACCAAGTGGTGCATTAAGGAGAATAGATTTGCATGTCTAGATCTACAGAAACCTGATTCTGTTAATTTCTAGGGTTTACAATATTTGCATTGTCAACTTTCTTCAAATCAGCTCAAACCTTGTGTTCACTCTAATTTTTACCCACCATTCAGTCCCTTAAATCTCATAGTAAGTGGGTAAAGCTATCTTGCCCAAACACTGATCAAACACTTTCCGGTAACTTCCCAAAGTTACATTTTGACCCACCTACCTTACTCTCCTTTGCCTCATCTTTCTACCACGGTCCCCCATAGTTGCCTTCTACCTCTAGTAAAAGGCCCATGGCCTCAAGTCACTGATTGGGGGGGTGAAAACCCCCTTTTCTACCCCTGGACAACAAGTTTTCCCCCCTCCTTGAAGTTTCCTTCTCTCCGAAGGACCCCCTAGAGCATCCAAAGCCTTCCCTGGATAGTTTACTCCCTCCTAGACCCCCTAGACGCTTATGGCCGTGCCCAAAGTGCCAAACCCATGACCTCACAAGCAGAGCTCGTGCTCTGGAGCACGCTATAGTGCGCACCCGCACTGTAGCCGTTGCCCAATCGCCAGCCCCAAGAGCCTCAGGCCTCCCCAGTGTGTCCCCTGAGGCCAACTCGGCGTCCGGGACACGCCAAGCTGTCGGCCCCCTCCTCTCTCCTCCTCATTCTCTCCCCTCTCGCACGTACCGAGCACCGCCGGATCGGCCAACCCTCGAACTCAGACGCACGCGCTCCCCCGCTCCTTCTCTCCCTCCCTCTGGTCGTGGACGACCCCCACGAATGCCGCAGACACGCCCTCGCCCCCTCCCGCGGCCTCCAGCGCCTCTGCGAGCAAATTCGACGGTCCACGTCCACGGTGGACCATGGGCAGGCTATATAAGCCGCCCCCGTGACACTCTCTCCCTTCTGGAACCTCCCTCAAATCCCCAATTTCACCTCTGCATCTCCCATTCCATCCCCGAAGCACCCAACATGCAGATCGACCCGAGTCTCCATCAGGACATCTCATCATCGATCTTCGGGTAGAGAGTTGCTCTAGCCCCGTTCTCTTTCTCCTGGGTCCCCTCTCACCTCCCTGACGCCGCCCCGCCCCTTTCCCGTGCAGATTGCGGCCGGAGACGACCGGAGCAAGCTCGCCCGAAGCTCTACCCGCCGGGTCCGCTCGCCGCCGGCGACTCAGGCCACATTGACAATCCCTTCGACCTCGACCAGGACTACGACACCTCCCTGTATTCATTCCGTTAACCAGCTCGCCTCGCCGTGCCCTCCTTCGCCACCGGTGAGCGCCGCCGTTCCCTAGAGAGAGGTTGACGACGACCCTAACAAGGGGGCCCGCTCGTCAGCCTCTGCTTTGCCCCGCCTCTCTCTTCCCCTCGCTGACCTTTGGGCCTCGCCCGTCAGGTTTAAACCTGGCGCGCGTGGGGGAACCGGTCCGCCTGAGGCCGCTTTGCTCTGGGCCGGCCCAGCTTCGACCAGTTCTGGCCCAGGGCACAGTGCCCTTTTCTTTTTCTATTTTCTGTGTTTTTCCAAAAATTCCACAGACTTTAATTCTTATCCAAATCCAGTGATTCCAACTCCTAAAATCTTGTATTAATCCAACCTATTTAATGGTGTTGTTTTCATGTATGACCTAAAATGTTTCATGTACTGTTTTTATTAAAAACCCTGTTTTGAATATTCAAAACCTTTGCTAAAATACATTTCATCACTTTTTACTTTTCAAAAGCCAGAACTAGTAATTTTAGTATTTTTAGTTTTCACCCTAGTATTTTCCAAAAGTGGTTTGACATTTTTAGGAACAGTTGATTTTCCCTGTTTTGCCGTAGCCTTATATTTTGCCATTATTTTTGTGACGATAGATTGCATTCTTGACGAGGGAGTTGGGCCAGAAGCTTTTGAAGATCCCGAAGACTTTGTTGAGCCAGGCAAGTAGCCCTTTGACCATGTCTATGAAACCCTTTTTGCATGGCATATAACACTTACTTTGTGGCATTGAATCATGATGAATATGGTGACCACCTTTATGGGTTGCCTCCGCTATTTTTCCTCGTTGATACTTGCATGACATGACTCTACTTTCTGCTTAGAGTTGTGTGGGTGGGAAGTAGATAGGTTGCTAAGTAGTTGCTATGCAAAGCGGGACGGGAATGTGCATGGCAATGGAGACAAAAGTGTTTTCAAAGACTTTTCGAAAACCCCGTCGGGTGCCACTAATTCCCGAGGGAGATGTTGAGCTAGGTAACCACTTGATAACGAAGTGGTGTACCGAGGAAGTGAGTGTGTTGTTTTCAAAACGGATTGGTTTAAATTGCGACTGTTACTCCAACCTTGCATGTACAACCACGATACCCCTTATGGGACGGGGTTTTGTTGATTACTTTGGTTGATGCTAGCAAAGAGCCCGCATTACTAGTGGCGGGAGATTAGGAGTTACACTCTCGATACGGGGTCGTGCCAGGTAGGGCGACCATGTACTGTTTTGACAGACACCGGGCACACCATTGTTTCCCTTCATGGATGGTACAATGATTGAGCGAGTCTCATGTGATGTACATCACGAAGACGTGGGCCAACGAGTGGAATCTTTGTTTAGTGTCGTCAAGGGAAAGGCATTGTTCGGGTTCTTACCTCGCGTATGTAATATACCGCGAGTCGTGGATGACACGAAAGTTCCTCGAGTCTTGTGGGAAAAGTGTGCAACCTCTACAGAGTGTAAAACTATTCGAATAGCCGTGTCCATGGTCAAGGACAGTTGGATGACCACTCTTGGGCTACGTCCATTGTTTACAAGACTTGGTGTACGGGTGTGGAAAAAGGGACAAACAAGAGTTGAGTTGATGACTCGACGTGATGATTGAACATGGTATGTTCAAACCTTGATTCATATTGAGATCTGTAACCTGTTCATATGGTTACTCGAAACCTCATGATGCATGCTTTTACATGTTGATAGGACATACTATTACACTCAAATTAGCTTTCCGCAAAATCACCTATTTAGTGCTATATCATGCTTTGTTATACCTTGTTCCAAACATGGGTTGCTTGCGAGTACATTCAAATTACTCATTGGCTAGCCACTAGTTATTTTATTGGCCAGGCATGGAAGAGCGGGAATATGGTGAAGATTACGTTGATGATGAACATGCGAATTAGGACGCTTCTCAGTCAGAATGCCTGTAGGGTTAAGGCAGATGGCATGGGACTACGCTATCTATCAAGATTTCCGCTGCGAGTTTACGTTTGTTGTTTGGCCTTCATGGCCCTATCTATGTAAGACTTGACCATGATGGTCATTATTTGTGTAATACGGTATGTATGGATGTAAGACTCTTGTTATTCGGCTTCTGTGTGTTCAGTGAGCATTGATCGTTGGGATCACGGTACACGTACATTCGGTGATCTCAACTTATGAGTCGGGGTCCCCACAGAGCTGGTATCAGAGCCATCCTGACTGTACGAAGCCTTAGTTAGCATGGACGTTAGTTAGGATAAAACCCTTTTCAAAAACTATACCTAGTTGCTAAGTGCAATAGTGTCTATACTTCTCTTCTCTTCTAGTCTATTTAAAACCCTTACTGACTCTCCTCCCTCCAAACCTTTGTAGATGACCGTCGTACCCGATGTAACGCCCAAGATGCGGTCCTATCCTTATTTTGGCTCAAGGGCCTCAATAGGGATAGAAGCGCATCTCATTGTTTCGCAAGAATGGATATCGTTACAAGTACATGTAAAGAGGAGATGAGTATATGGAATTGGCTTACACTCGCCACAAGCTAAATCAAGATCACATCTATACAACAACATATTCAATCATCATACATAAGAGCAGGGTCCGACTACGGACGAAATCAAATGATAAAAGCGACATCCATCCTTGCTATCATAGGCTGCCGGTCTGGAACCCATCCTATGATCGATGAAGAAGAAGAAGAACTCCAAATCAAACAAGCATCGCTCTCACGTCAAAGCATCGCATTACCTGTACCTGCAACTGTTGTTGTAGTAAACTGTGAGCCACTGGGACTCGCAATCTCATTTCCAAGGGTATCAAGACTAGCAAAGCTTAATGGGTGAGGTATGGTTAAGTGGTTAGGCTGCAGCAAGCACTAAGCATTTATTTGAGTGGCTAACTTACGAGTACAAGAATAAGAAGAGTGACCTACGCATAACGGACGTGAACTAGTAATGATCAACAAGTGATCCTGAACACCTACTTACGAGTCAAACATAACCCCACCGTGTCCTCTTCTTGGTTCAACCTCACAAGAAGAGACGGTCATGGTTACGCACACGGTTGGTGCATTTTAATTGAGTTTACTTCATGTTTTCTATTATCGGATATTATAAAGTTTCCAAGTTGCCACATAACTGCGGGCACGGCTTTCAGAAAGATTTAACCCTGCAGGGGTGCTCCAACTCATGCATCACAAACTAACCACAAGCTGCGCCGAAAAACCTCAACCTCGAGATAGCCCAAGGTATCCTTGGAGCTGGTGCACAAGACATTCGAGAAAGGTAAAACTATTCTAGCAAGGCCGCCCGACGTGTCGACAATCCCGATAGGAGCCGTGTATCTAACGTCCCGAGTTGCCCCAGGTAGCTCACACGGTGCTCTAGTTTGGAGCAGCACCAACAGCATTGGCCCCCCTGTATAATGTTGAATAACGAACCTTGGGTAGTGCTAACTCCCTATGTGTCAAATTAATTATTAGTATTATTATGTTGGGCAAATGTAGTACCAATGTTGGGACTTGTCAGAAGATTTTTATCTCAAAACGAATTATCAAGGGGGTCCCATAACAACCCCAAGCATGTTAGGAGCGCTCAATATGGAACATAACACCGGTACTCGGAACTAGGGTGGCAAGAGTGGAACAAAACACCAGGAAAAAGGCCGAGCCTTCCACCCTTTACCAAGTGTATAGATGCATTAAATTAAATAGCAAGAATATTGTGATATCCCAAGATATCCATGTGGTCACATGGAAACAACCCGCACCTGCAACTAGCACACTATAAGAAGGGTTGAGCAAGCGGTAACATAGCCAAACAATGGTTTGCTGGGATGTGGAGGGTTAGAGGCTTATCATGGACATTTTGGGAGGCTTGACAAACAAGTGGTAGGTAGCAAGACATAGCGATGGAAACGAGACAACTAGCATGGCAATGATAGTAGTGGTATCCAGGGAAATGTTCATCATGCCTGAGATCCCGAAAACAAACAAATGACACGGTAAACATCACAACATATGCATGAAATGATGCGCAAACAAGTATGATGCATGTTCATATAATTATGCAAGGCATGGCAAGCACAACATTCAACTACTACACATTATGGGAAGTTATATATGCAACGAGTTGCATATTGACGACCTTCACGTTCAAATCATTTAGTTCACTCTCGTTTTGGTACTCACCAATATTAAATGTTGTTTAACACGGGTGGTCATGGCATAAGGTGAATATGGAATTAAAGCAATTTTGAATGGAGAAGGAGAACATACATATAACAAAATAATAACTCTCCATATTACGAGAAATGCGTTTAATGTTGTTTACCTAAACAATCATTTTAAATGTTTTTCATCATGACAAGAGGTGAAGCATACACAACTACATCATCTAGGCATTTTAAATGAGGCCGAAAGCAACATATAGCACTTCCGAAGCGACCTCATATGCAAATTATGAATTTGGTACAGATCTGTCCTAAGCATATTTTATATTTGTTAAACAGCAAAGTAAAGCGTGCCATGTGATTCTACATGTTTTTCTAGTCAAGTTACATATGTGGATCATTTTAATCGGAGCAACGGTTATTTAGTTATGAAATAAATCATTTTAACATGGCATTTTGCAAATAAAATGAAAACAGCAAGTTAAACATTTTTAACATGTATGAAAGTGGGATATTGTGAATCTACACGAAATTCTACACATTTTACATATATAAAATATTTTAAGCCGATGCACGGTTATTTAGTTGTTAACATTTCTCAAACCAGGGCATTATGTTCAAATTTGCAGTTTATCTGAACAAAGAAAAGTACCAACAATAGACACAGGTTGGGCTAGCCATTGCTAATGACAGTGGGGCCACAAGGGTGGTTATCAGGTCAACGTGGACTGGTCAATAAGGCTGTGGGGCCAAGGCGTCATAGGAACAGCCAACACACCACACAAAATAAAAAAATGAGGCCTCCTGGGATTTGAACCCAGGACCTCTCGGTGGACTTGGGCGAGCACTCAGGCCAGTTCGGCTGTCCACTGGTTTGTGAAAGAACAAGAGCTCGAGGTAACTGAAACAATGACAAGAGCTCATCCTCGAGAGGCAAAATTGCAGAAAACAAAATGCATCCCTGGGGACTCGAACTCTGGATCTCCTAATTGCAAACCAACGGGCTGACCAGCTAGGGTACGTAGGAATTGTGATAAATATGGAGTTTTCGCCAGATGAATCAATATTGCCGTGGAACTGAAATTAAAACGCAACAGAGTTACCTAATTGTACCTGGCAAAAACCAAGGGAACCAAGGGCCAGCCTTGCTATGATCGCGGCGGCGTTCAACGAAGGCGAGCCTAGGCATTGGGGGCAGCGCTAGGAGGTCGAGGACTAGGAACAACGTCCGGATCTGACTGGGGACGATATTCTTCGGCGAGGAGACAAACTTGAGGTCTCATCCATGCCGATATGGGAGTTCCTGAAGAGGCCATTCATGGTGGGCCGAAGCGTTGCCTGATAGAGAGAGAAGAGATGAGAGAGGTCAGAGAAGGAGAGGAAGGAAAAGAAGAGGAGGGCAGGGCATGTCGCTAGACCTACAGTGCTTCGGCGTCGGGCTCGCCGTTGCTGTGGTGTGGCAACAGATCAGGGGGAGGCGAAGCTTCGCTTAGGCCATGAAGGTCACCATGGCGAAGCTCCAGCTCGTGCAGCTTCCTTGCTCCCGGAGAGCTCGATTGGCAGCGCGGGGCTGGCCTCTGGAGGAGCTCGAACGGCAGCGGAGCTTGGGGCGGCGCTGGCTTGGGGCTCCATGGGCAGCAAGCGAAGGTTCATGGGGGTTCCTCACAGCAAAACAAAGAGAGATGTTTCAGGGTGAGAGAGGATCATAGAGAAGAAAAGGGAGTTGGTCGGCCACGATAGGAGGCTCATCGGTGGGAATACGGGGCGCGGGGTGAAGGGGACCTGGACGACACGCTAGCCAACGGTCACCGGTTGCCGGAGGCGAGAGGCAGTGGGATCCAGGAGGAGCTCGAGGCCTCCTCTACTCGGGCGCGAAGAGCATGGTGGTACGGGGGCGCTGTGAGAGGACGGGTTGATCGGGAGGAGGTGGTGGCGACCCCGAAGATGATTTGGAGTGGCGGCTGCGGGAATTCAAGGAGAGGGTGAAGGCTTTGGGTTGGTGTATAGCGGATCCCGAGGTGGAAGAAGATTGCAGCGGCCCGAGGGAGGATGGGACAAGGTGCCTAAATTTAGGGTTGGTCTAGTTGATGGTTCTATATATAGCGAAAATGGACAAGGTTTGGACCCTCCTATGAGATCGGACGGTTGAGAATAAATAGGTTAGGGTGTTCAATTAAAAAACGGATGATGGTTTGGGGTATTTCGTGGTTGATCCGAATCCAACGGTCACGACTCAACGATTCGGGTTCGGGGAAGTATCAGACACACGTGAGGGGTCTGTGCACTCTACAGAAAAGCTAGGCAGGATAAGGGAGGGAAGACGGGTAGCCCAGCAAGAGGTTCGCATATACGAAAAACGTCTATGATTTAAACCAGCTATAGTGCCGCTATATGTTTAACGGTTAGGGTATCAAACAGACCACGAATGCGACGAAATTTGGCAGGCGGTCTACCTACCATAAATTAAGACCGCACGCCACGTTTCAGCCCATTCCAAGAATAGTTGATACGCACTTTTAAAAACCATATTTTAATGATGCCGCGGGCGCGTGCGTGTGTGTGTTGGTCTCAAAACGGTCGTCAACGAGAACGGGGAGAACCGGCAACTATGAACGGATGCAGGTTTTGAAAAACGATGGCGGCGGAGTGCCGATGCAATGCGAATGATGCGGATGATGCGATGATGAATGCGACAAACAAATAAAACACACGACGAAACTCAAAATAACTCGAATGCATCTGGAGCGTCGGTGTCGGGCTGTTACAACTCTCCTCCACTAACAAGAGATCTCGACCTGAGATCTTAGAATGATAAGAGGAAGAGAAAAGGCAGAGGTAAAACTTAGTTGCTTCTTTGACAAACGAGTGACACCAATGAAACCTGAAGGTTGCAAAGATATGAAGAATGACATGAGGAACAAGCAAGAATTCGAAACCACTCCAATTTAAATGAGATACGAAAGGAACGAGAGAGAAAGAATTTGGGCAGCACTTCGGTAGAAAACATAGGCAAAACATGATAAAATGGAAAGAACTTGAAAAGAGGACACAACACTCCGGTTAAATGGATAAGCATGGAAAGACCATGATCTTGATGAAACAAAAAGATGGTTCGAATAGAGCAACAACACAATGCCTCCGGACAAAAGAATAGAAGTTAGATCAAAAAGAAAATGATAACTTCTACCACAATTGAATTTGAGAAGCATCCTTTTAAAGAAAGGATTGAACGGAGTTACTGGAAAATCAACAACAAAAGAAAAGCTTGTTGTGGGCTTACGGATAACATCTCCAAATTATTAGGTGACAATCGGCCACTAACGGAAACAATTGATTGCTTGGAAGCAACAAGAGATGCAAAACTTCTTTCACCAAGAGGATACTTTGAGCACTTGGACCATTGATAAGCACCATGATAGCAACAATCCTAAGGAAACGCTTTAGGTGAAAGCTAATCCAAGATAACTCCAAGGAAGAAATGATGGGTTTAATTATCTCACTCTTGATAAATTCTCTTCAAGACTCATCATGAATCAAGAATGCTATAACACCATCACAAAGGACAATGGAGAAAGAATTGCACTTCAAAATGCAGGACGGAGAACACTTGAGCTCCTCCAACAAGATTCTTGAAGACCACTTCAAGAATGGACAAAATCCTTGATGAACCACTATTAAGAACCTCTTGGGGAACACCGGAATGAAAGGATGATAGAAAAGAATTGAAGGTTGCAAAAGAACAAGATTGAGGTCTTGCAAAGACTTAGATGAAGCTTCGCGAGAGATACTTGAGAAAACTTGGGACTCCGGAAAAGAAAAGATGATAAACTTAGAATCGGGAATTTGATATCATGAACAACCTCCAAAAGAAGGATTGAAAACACCTTGATGAACAAGAACAGGAATTATGTTATGCTTATCCTTCATCAAGTTAAATTGATGACAAGCAACGGATTTGGCATACTACTTATTCTTCTTGAAAAGATTGAAGAGAGATTTTGCACGAACTTGAAGAATTCTTGAACGAACCACGAGTAAGAATTTAAAATGAATGAGGATAATATGAATGAACAGAGATAAGTGATAGAGAAGAGATCATGATCCGTCTAGCAGAAAACTTAAACAAGGTACCCGAATAACTGGGATACAAACGAAGAATCAACAATTGAGAAGAATTCGAGAATGAAAGCTGAAAGCTGAGAATGAAGAAATCTTCTGAAATGATGGCCTTCGGAGGACCGATAATGAAAACAACACTAAAATGCTCCCAATATATATGGAAGGAATTTTCTCCTGATTGAAAACAATTGGGGAGGAAGACAACAAGCTGAAACCATGAATCACCAAGAGAACAGACCAGGATTTAAGAGAAACTCTCCTTCGGTCTTTAATGCTGAGAATGATGAAGAGAAACAACACCATGAATTACTGAGACACCCCAGAATTATAAAGAAAGAAAAGGTTGAGGCAACGAAGAAAATATTTCTAAAACAATCTTGGATAAGGAATTTGACTGATTAAAATCATTCTTACATCATATTTGAAAAGAACTTGAGATCTCCTGAAGTGATTAGAAGAGCTAGGTAAGATCCTAGGAAAAACCTGTTGGTTATGGGCCCACTCAAAAGAAATACAGTTGAAAAGATTGCTTAGGAAGAGAGACTGCACCGGTATGAATGAAATCTTGATGAGGTGAGAACCTCGAAATAATTTAATAGGATATGAACGGAAACACAAATCTTCTGAGATATATTTGCCACTCCGGATAGAATAGAGAGATGCTTGGCTAAGGATTTGCAACATGGGAAAGCATTTAGCGAATGAAAAAGAAATGATGAACATGGAGAAGTTGAATCGAATCCATCGGGGAAGAAAACAAGAACAAAGAATGCCAAACTTAGCACTTGAGCATCTTCACAATGAGTCACCAGATACAATAAAGAATAAAAGATAGCGGAAGCAACACAATAAAAGAAAAGCACTTGGACGATAATTTAATCGTTGAAGAAAAAAGGGCAGGTGGGTGGGAAAAACAAAGACCACTTGGGATGGATGAAACGAACCCCGGAAAGAAATATGAGGATTTATCTTCCAAATATTGGAGAGGGTTGAATTATGTTTAAGAGAAGCACTCCAGATGGACAAGAATTAATAAGACAATTTGATTGAGGAAAAGGATTAGCACTCCTATAGAAATATGAGAACACCGCTTAGGAAACATATGAAATCACCACTTGACATCGAACAAACTCGAATTGCCATACTCCAACAAAACAAAAGATGATGCTTGCAAATTAAGCCGGAAAAAAAACTCATGACGGAGATTCCGTCCGATATTTTCGTGGTAAGATTCGCACGGGCTCGATCGTACACCGGATTGTCATATTGAAATGATGCTCGAATATGCTCCATAGGCGTAGCGAACTACAAGGCTTGACGAAACATACCGAGATTGTCCTCTGTAAAAAAGACAGTGAACAAACAAATCACTAGATGTCGTACCCCAACCTCACATCATGCATCAGTTGGAAGATAATCCTAGGTAACTACTTGAATTCCCACCTAAGAACTTCCGAAATCTTTGGTTATGCAATCGGGTCCATGGATAGACGGAGTAAAATCCATCACTCAACACATAACCAGAGGCCTTGGAAATTCATGTACCTCAGAACCTTGTAATTACAACGATACTAAACAGGGCAGTACATCTAGACACTCTCCCTAGTACTGGGTGACGCCAAACTCCTCTCGCCACAAATAGTATTGAAGCAATTTCGAACATACGCATCCTGAGATACTAAGGAAACTGAACGGTAACCATGTGTCAAGAACCCCCTGTAGCTCTACTCCCTAGAAACAGGAGGCACCAAGTACAGAATTCCATCACATCGACATCATAGAGGTTCCAAAATACCCGAGTAATCCTAAATTTCTTTTGAGTGAGAAGAGGGTAGAATTAAAATTCCTACGTCAGGATTCCTCACCAGAGCATAGAAGAGAAGTAAAAAGAATCCTACTCTCCAATATATAACTAGACTCAAAATAGTTTTTAACTAGACTCGATCAATCAAGGGGGCTCCTAGGTTGGTACTACTCTCATACCAACTTGTGACGCCCAAGATGCGGTCCTATCCTTATTTTCGCTCAAGGGCCTCAACAGGGATAGAAGCGCATCTCGTCGTTTCGCCAGAATGGATATCGTTACAAGTACATGTAAAGAGGAGATGAGTATATGGAATTAGCTTACACTCGCCACAAGCTAAATCAAGATCACATCAATACAACAACATATTCAATCATCATACATAAGAGCAGAGTCCGACTATGGATGAAATCAAATGATAAAAGTGACATCCATCCTTGCTATCCTAGGCTGCCGCCCTAGAACCCATCCTATGATCGGTGAAGAAGAAGAACTCCAAATCAAACAAGCATCGCTCTCACGTCAAAGCATCACATTACCTATACCTGCAACTATTGTTGTAGTAAACTATGAGCCACAGGGACTCATCAATTTCATTTCCAAGGGTATCAAGACTAGCAAAGCTTAATGGGTGATGTATGGTTTAATGGTGAGGCTGCAGCAAGCACTAAGAATTTATTTGAGTGGCTAACTTATGAGTACAAGAATAAGAAGAGTGACCTGCGCATAACGGACGTGAACTAGTAATGATCAAGAAGTGATCCTATACACCTACTTATGAGTCAAACATAACCCCACCGTGTCCACTTCTTGGTTCAACCTCACAAGAAAAGACGGTCACGGTTACGCACACGATTGGTGTGTTTTAATTGAGTTTACTTCAAGTTTTCTATTACAGGATATTATAAGGTTTCCAAGTTGCCACATAACCGCGGGCACGACTTTCAGAATGATTTAACCCAGCAGGGGTGCTCCAACTCATCCATCACAAACTAACCACAAACTGCGTCGGAAAACCTCAACCTCGAGATAGCCCAAGGTATCCTTGGAGCCGGTGCATAAGACATTCGAGAAATGTAAAACAATCCCAGCAAGGCCGCCCGAAGTGTTGATAATCCTGATAGGAGCTGTGTATCTCGTTCTCAGGACACAACGGATGAGCTAAGCGTACAGTAACTGACGTCCCGAGATGCCCAGGTAGCCTGCACGGTGCTCTAGTTTGGACCAGCACCAACATCATTGCCCCCTGTATTTTGTTGAATAACGAACCTCGGGTAGCGCTAACTCCCTATGCGTCAAATTAATTATCAGTATTATTATGGTGGGCAAATGTAGTACCAATGATGGGCCTTGTAAGAAGAGTTTTATCTCAAAAAGAATTATCAAGGGGGTCCCCATAACAACCCCAAGAATGTTAGGAGCGCTCAATATGGAACATAACACCGGTACTCGGAACTAGGGCGGCAAGAGTGGAACAAAACACCCGGCAAAACGCCGAGCCTTCCACCCTTTACCAAGTGTATAGATGCATTAAATTAAATAGCAAGAATATTGTGATATCCCAAGATATCCATGTGGTCACATGGAAACAACCCGCACCTACAACTAGCATGCTATAAGAAGGGCTGAGCAAGCGGTAACATAGCCAAACAATGGTTTGCTGGGATGTGGAGGGTTAGAGGATTATCATGGCATTTTGGGAGGCTTGACAAACAAGTGGTAGGTAGCGAGACATAGCGATAGAAACGAGACAACTAGCATGGCAATAATAGTAGTGGTATCCAGGGAAATGTTCATCTTGCCTAAGATCCTGCTTAGAAGAAGAACCAATCCGTGAAGTAGATGAATGGGACGTAGTCGAACGAATCCTCACACTCCGAACGATTTTGGAACTCTATCGAGAAGAAGCAATCCGGAAACAAAAAATGACACGGTAAACATCACAACATATGCATGACATGATCCACAAACAAGTATCATGCACGTTCATATAATTATGCAAGGCATGGCAAGCACAACAATCAACTACTACACATTAAGGGAAGTTCAATATGCAATGAGTTGCATATTGACGAAGCTTCACATTCAAATCATTTAGTTCACTCTCGTTTAGGTACTCATCAATATTAAATGTTGTTTAACATGGGTGGTCATGGCATAAGGTGAAGATGGAATTAAAGCAATTTTAAATGGAGAAGGAGCACATACATATAAGAAAATAATAACTCTCCATATTACGAGAAATGCGGTTAATCTTGTTTAACTAAACAATCATTCTAAATGTTGTTCATAATGACAAGAGGTGAAGCATACACAACTACATCATCTAGGCAGTTTAAATGAGGCCGAAAGCAACATATAGCACTTCCGAAGCGACCTCATATGCAAATTATGAATTTGGTACAGATCTGTCCTAAGCATATTTTATATTTGTTAAACAGAAAAATAAACTGTGCCACGTGATTCTACACATTTTTATAGTCAATTTACATATGTGGATCATTTTAATCGGAACTACGGTTATTTAGTTATGAAATAAATCATTTTAACATGGCATTTTGCAAATAAAATTAAAACAGCAGCTTAAACATTTTTAACATGTATTAAAGTGGGATATTGTGAATCTACACGAAATTCTACACATTTTACATCTATAAAGTATTATAAGCCGATACACGGTTATTTAGTTGTTAACATTTCTAAAACCAGGGCATTATGTGTAAATATGCAGTTTATATGATAAAAGAAAAGTACCAACAATAGACATAGGTTGGGCTAGTGTCACACCCTGTGTTTGTATGACCTTGCTATAATATGTATTTATAAAATTTGGAACCAATTAAAACTTTTTGAGTGCATGTGCTTGTTTGATATGTTTCATGCTTGCTTGCTTGGTTCAATGTGTTGGCACTCTTAGGTTCTACTCCTATCCATATTCATCTTCCTTGATCCAAACTTCTTGACCAATGATCATACCATGTGTATAGTACCTAAAACTATTTTTATCAAAATTTATTTTGGCCAAAAAGGATTTATTCAAACTAGGTTTTCAAAAGCCCCTGAATTGAGGTTTGCACTTCAAGTCCTCAAATTAGGTGGATCCTTTCTTTTCAAAGGATTTATTTGAAACCTACTATATATATGACTTACCAAAAACACCAAATATTATTTTTAAAGATTATTTTACTATTTCATTTAAAGGCTTTTTCTTAAGGCCAGAAATGGTCTTTTATAGGGAAAAATTATTTAAATGCTTTAAAAATATTTGATAAAATTTAGGGAAACTCAGTGGACATATATTTTCCATATATATGAGTTTCAACACATGGTCATGTTCAGCATAATGGGAAAAACCCTCCAAAACACTTTCTGCTTAAATCAAGCTTTTGAAATATTTCTATAAGAAATATTCTCAATAAATTCCAGGAAAATTCCAGCAAGGCACACATGCCATATGTGATGATCTTGCAAAGTTTCATCTCTATCCCAATTGATTTCCTTCACCAAAATATTCCAAAACCATTCCTGTCCAGAACCAAATTTGAGCAACTTTACAATGTGAAGTTTCTTCCCTTGACCCCAAACTTTGTGGGCATGTGCTAAACCCAAAATAATGATACCACACCAAGTGGTGGATTTGGGGGAAGTGAAATGCATGCTTGGATCTATAGAAATCTGATTCTGCCAAATTCTAGGGTTTCTTAGTTTCCACTGTCAACTTTCTTCAATAAAGCTCAAACTTTGTGATCAACCCTAATTCTAACCACCATTTGACCCTGTCAAATCTTATGGCAAGCAAAGCCCATTTGGTTTCCCTAATCCACATCAAACATCTTCTGCATATTTAGTAAAAACCCTGTTTGACCCCCTTTCTCTGTTCTCCTTGGGTCCAACTTTTTACCACACCATCTTGCCATGATCATTCACCTCCAGTAAAAACCCCAATCCCGCCGGTGCCCTGGCGTCCCTCTCCTCCACCATCAGACGGGCGACGACCCCCTGAGCTCGCCGGTGCCCTCAGAATGCCCGGCCATACCCCGTATCGCCGGCGGTGAGAAGCCCCGCCCCCCTGACCAGAGGTGAGGGATGACAAGTGGAGCCCACTTGTCATACCCTCACCCCCCTCTCTCGCTGCCAGGCAGGGCCCGCAGGCAGGTTTAAATAAAACCTGTCGCGCGCGTACCCATTCGCCCTGGGCCGAATCCCCTGGGACGGCTCGGGTCTCTCCATGATTCGGCCCGCATGAATAGTGCAAGTTCCCTTTTTCTTTTTCTGTAGATTCCTCCATAAATTCAACAGATTAAAATAAAACTCCAATTCCAAATATTTCTCCACCATAAATCTTAGAATATTATGTAGAATTTAATAGTGCCATTTGTGAAAATATTTGGAAAAGTTTTATGTACTGTTTCATATTAAAACCCCTTTTTTGCATTTTTAGCCTCTGTTAGAAATAGTTTTGAAAACCTTTTTCACCACAAAACCTTATACACATATTTTTAGAATAGCTTGTAGTATTTATCAGAGTAGGGTAACATTTTAGAAGTAAAGTTTGTGCTCTGTTTTGTTGTGATGCTTATTATTACCGTTATTTATCGTGACGATAGATTGCGCTGTTGACGAGGGAATTGGACCCGAAGACTTTGAAGACCCCGAGGACTTTGTTGAGCCAGGCAAGCAGCCCTTTGACCATGTTAAGAAACTTTTCATGCATGTCATATAGCACTTTATGTTCCGATGATGATCATGATGATGTGGTATCCCCTTCGGTGGGATGCCTCCGATACTTTCCTGTTGATACTTGCATCGTGCATGACCCAACCTCCTTATGAGGGTTGTGCGGGTGGGAGTAGATAGGATGCTTAGTAGATGCTACGCAAAGTGGGACGGGTATATGCATGGTGATGGAAACAAAAATGATTTCAAGGACTTTTCAAAAACCCCGTCGGGTGCCACTAATGCCCGAGGGAGATGATGATGAGCTAGGTAGCCACTTGATAAAGAAATGGTGTACCGTAGCAAGTGAGTGTGTGTGGTTTTCGAAAACGGATTGGTGTAAGTTGTGACCGTTATTCCATCCTTACATGTACAACCACGATACCCCTTATGGGACGGGGCTTTGTTGAATGCCTTGGTGGGTACTAGCATAGAGACCGCATTACTAGTGGCGGGAGTGACGTGGTCACTCTCGATACGGGGTCGTGCCTGTTAGGGCGACCATGCGCTGTCTTTACAGGAACCGGCCACACCGTTGCGTGCCCTCGTGGACGATACGTATGGAGTATATCATGAGGGATGGCACCAACGAGTGGACTCCTTGTTTAGTATCGCTAGGGGAAAGGCAATGTTCGGGTACTTACCTCGGGTATGGACAATACCGCGAGTCGTGGCTTGACACGGAAGTTTCCCGAGTCTTGTGGGTAAAGTGTGCAACCTCTGCAGAGTGTAAAACTATTCGAATAGCTGTGTCCACGGTCAAGGACAGTTGGATGACCGCTCTTGTGCTACGTCCAATGTTTACTAAACTTGGTGTGTGCGTGTGTGTGTTGGTGACAAGGATGAAACTTGAGCTGAGTCCAACGACTTGGCATGTTGATGAACATGATGTTCAACCCCTGTTTATGATGATAACTATGACTCATTGACATGAATGTCTGTCAACGGTTGATGCATGCTTACTTAAGTTACTTGACCATGCATTGCACTTAAAACTAGCTTTCTGCAAAACTTACCTACTTAGTGCTATATCATGCATTCTTATACCTTGTTCCAAAAACTTGGGTTGCTTGAGAGTACATTCAAAGTACTCATTGGCTTTCCACTGGTTATTTAATTGGCCAGGCATGGAAGAGCAGGAATATGATGAAGAGTTCGTTGGAGACGAACATGCGAACAAGGACGCTTCCCAGTTAGAATGCCTGTAGGTTTAAGGCAGATGGCATGGGTTCACGCTTCCGATCAAGATTTCCGCTGCTTGTTATGCTTAAGTGTTTGGCCCTTGCGGCCCTATCTATGTAAGACTCGACCTTCATGGATTTATTTGTGTAAGACGCTAAATGTGGATGTAAGACTCTTGTTATTCAGCTTCTGTGTGTTCAGTGAGCATTGATCTCTAGGATCATTGTACACGTGCATTCGGTGATCACGACTTATGAGTCGGGGTCCCGACAGAGCTGGTATCAGAGCCTCCTGACCGTAGGAAGCCCTTAGTTAGCTTGGACGTTAGTTAGGATAAAACTGTTTTCAAAACTACACCTAGCACCTATACTTAGGAGTTTCTGCACTTATTACTTCTTCTAGTCTTCTCACAGCACTATACTGACTCTCCTCCCTTCAAACCTTTGTAGATGGCCGTCGTACCCGAAGCCTTCCTGACATCCGGCTTTCCCCTACTCCTTGAGGATAGCCTGGAGAAGTGCCAGTTTTGCCAACCACCCGTTTTCCTCTACCACGAGCACTGGGTCGATGCCGTCATGAAGGAGTACCACATTGATGTGGTCGTGAAGGCAAATGACTCCCCGACTAGTTGGTTCTTTGAAGGACCCCAGATGGAGACTATGGCACTTGCAGTCGAGACAGCTGCACGCAAGGCACTCCTACACCTTCGAGATATTGTTCCAGAGATGGCTGACAAGCCAGCTACTCGCTACCTACCCTTCAGGAAGGATGATCTTGGCGAGAGTTAGACGTTGATTCCATCCAAGGAGGATGGCACACCACTCAGGTTCCAGACCTACTTCAGCCTCTCCGCCGATAGTCTGGTTCACAACCTGATTAAGGAGTCCATGAAGCTCCACGAGGAACTTCACCACACCCGAGTGCTACTTCGTCAAGCCAAGACGGAGCCAGACAGGATCAAGGAGGATGGAGCCCCTGAGGGACGACCAGCTGTCGCTTACCGAGGAGGAGTACCCCCAGCTAGAGATGCACCCGCACGTCGTCGTCGCATGAGTGCGAAGGAGTACCGTGAGCTCTTCACTGACCCACCGACGAAGCGTCATCAAGATGGACCTCCTCGTTCTCCGACCCCTTCGACCGGAGACGATGCACGTATGGAGGACGATCAGGAGGAAGACCCAGAGGAGCGTGACTACGAGACCGAGCACTCCACCACCTGAGTCCGAGAACCCCTAGGGTAGGATCAGTCATGTACCCCTCATGCGAAGTTGAGTCCGCGTAATGGTTTATATGAAACCATGTGTGATTGTTGTTTGTGTCCCGATACAAGTCGCGCTTTTGACTTAGGCAACATGTAAGCGACTCCATCGTTTATCTTATCTTACTATATGTGTTGGTCTTTCGACCTTTGTTTTACCACACTAGCACTATACCAACCCCTTTAGGCGCGCTTTCTCCAGTATTGCTTTTCCTCTCGTTTATCCCAGTTATTTGACTTGGCTGCTCCAAACAGGATGGTGACTGCAACCCGCAACAGCTTCTTCACCAACCCTGAAGCCATCAACTCCAACCAGCAACAGGGAGGTGGTGGGGCTGCTCACGCTGGAGATCACCCGGAGCAGCCACAAGGTGACATTCCCCCGCCACCACCTCCACCGGAGAACATGACCATGGCTCAGTTTCTCCAAGTTCTCCGGGAGGAACGCCAAGCCAACACTGCTGCTATCCAGCAGATGGCCCAAGTCCTTGTGAACAACCAGCAGCAAGGCAGGAACGGCAATGGCCGCTCCACTCCGTCTGACTTCATGAGGAATTCGCCCCCAACCTTCACTGAGACTGCTGAACCACTGGATGCTGATGATTGGATCCGCACCATCGAGGACCTCCTTGCACTGGTCAATTGCAATGAGGATCGTGAGAAGGTGCTGTATGCCTCTCACTGCCTCGGAGGTACCGCCAGAGCTTGGTGGGATGGATTCAAGGTCATGCAAGGCGATCGTGTGATCACCTGGGATAACTTCAAGGAAGGATTCCGCACCGCCCACATTCCTTCTGGGATCATGGCTATCAAGAAGAGATAATTCTTAGCGCTAAAGCAAGGAAGTGGCTCTGTCAAGGAGTACATGCAGAAGTTCAACCTGCTATCAAGGTATGCACCTGAAGATGTCAACACAGAGGCTGCTAAGATGGAACGCTTGATGGAAGGACTTCAGCAGACCCTGCAGTATCAGCTCATAGTCTGCGACTGT
This sequence comes from Elymus sibiricus, assembly GCA_039707655.1. Classification (NCBI taxonomy): domain Eukaryota; kingdom Viridiplantae; phylum Streptophyta; class Magnoliopsida; order Poales; family Poaceae; genus Elymus; species Elymus sibiricus. Next base: position 194,402,687 of record CM077667.1, on the reverse strand, counting down.
CGGACCTTCTTCGACCTGGCGAACAAGTCCCTCATGCTTGAAGAGAAGCGTCATGCCATAGACGACACTCGCAAGCGCAAGATGATCAACAAGGATAGTACCAGCAACCAGAAGCCTCGCCCCTGGCAGCCAGCCCCAGCCAAGCCAACCTATCAGCTGCAGCAGGCTAGACCTCCTGCACCTCGTCCGAGCTACCAGCCTCAGCAATACGCCAATCCCAGGCCAGCCTACAACAACCCCAATAACAACAACAGCGGTAGGAACAACAACAACAACAACTATGGTCAAGTCACTTGCTTTGGGTGTGCTCAGCCTGGACACATCTCTAAGCAGTGCCCCAACAAGAAGCCAGATGCACCGCGCCCCAATGCGCCCAACCAAGGTCAAGGCCATGGAGCACCACCAAGGAACCCAGCTCCTCGCAACCAGCCCAACAATGGCAAGGGTCGTGTGAATCACGTCACGCCCGAGGAAGCCCAGGAAGACCCGGACGTCATACTGGGTACGTTCCTCGTCAACTCAACCCCAGCAACCGTACTGTTTGATTGTGGAGCTTCGCATTCTTTTGTCACTCAAAAGTTTGCACTAGAGAGTGGTATGAAGCCTACACCCTTGGGTAGTCATATGTTGATACAAACCCCGGGATCAGTTATGAAGTCTAAGATAGGATGTAAAGGTGTTGAGATTATCATCAACGGGGTAGACTTCCTAACAGACCTCATAGTTCTGGATTCACCAGGCTTGGACGTCATCCTTGGCATGAATTGGTTGACCAAGAACCAAGGCTACTTGGACTGTGCCAAGAGGATCGTTAGCATAACCAATAGCCAAGGAGTAGAAGTCAAGTATGTTCCCAACCCTGCCTCCACTCGAACCCCTCAGGTTAATTGTCTGTCGGGAATTGAGTTGGATCAAGTGCCAGTGGTATGCGAATACCCCGACGTTTTTCCTGATGAGCTGCCCGGAATGCCTCCTGACCGCGACATTGAGTTCATCATTGAGCTAATGCCCGGAGCAGGACCCATCTATAAGAAGCCCTATAGAATGGGATCCGAAGAGTTGGCTGAATTGAAGAAGCAACTAGCAGAACAGCTCAGAAAAGGATTCATTGGCCCTAGTGCCTCTCCTTGGGGATCACCTGTTCTACTTGTGTCAAAGAGGGATGGAACTATTAGACTCTGTGTCGATTACCGATCTCTCAATGAAGTCACAATAAAGAACAAGTACCAAATTCCTAAGATTGAAGACCTGTTCGATCAACTGAATGGAGCAAAGGTGTTTTCCAAGATCGAGCTCAGGTCAGGGTACTACCAGTTGAAGATCAGGCCCCAAGACATTCTGAAGACGGCGTTTGTAACCCGGTATGGCCTGTATGAATACACGGTCATGTCATTTGGATTGACCAATGCCCCAGCCTACTTCATGTACCTCATGAACAAAGTCTTCATGGAGTACTTGGACAAGTTTGTTGTCGTCTTCATTGATGACATACTCGTCTTCTCCAAGTCTGAAGAAGAGCATGAGCAACACTTGAGATTGGTCCTAGACAAGCTTCGAGAGCACCAGCTTTATGCCAAATTCAGCAAGTGTGAATTCTGGCTGCATGAAGTTGGATTCTTGGGTCATGTGTTGACTGCAGAAGGATTGTCAGTGGATCCTGTCAACATTGAAGCCATGACTGAATGGCAATCCCCAACCAATGTGAAGGAAGTCAGGAGCTTCCTCGGACTCGCGGGATATTACCGCAAGTTCGTTGAAGGATTTTTGAGAATTGCCCGACCCATGACTCAACTTTTGAAGAAGGATAAGAAGTTCGAATGGACGCCGAAGTGCGAAGAAAGCTTCCAAGAGCTCAAGAAGAGATTGACAACAGCCCCAGTTTTGGCCACCCCCAATATTCACAAGGAGTTTGTGATATATTGTGATGCATCGAGAACCGGGCTTGGAGGTGTTCTGATGCAAGAAGGCAGAGTCATAGCATATCTATCCAGACAGCTACGTCCTCATGAAGAGAACTACGCTACTCATGATCTTCAGTTGGCAGCCGTAGTTCATGCCTTGAAGACATGGCGACATTACCTTCTGGGGAAGCGATCTGAGATATACACAGACCACAAGAGTTTGAAGCATATTTTCACTCAAAAGGAATTGAACATGAGGCAGCGAAGATGGTTGGAGTTGATCAAGGACTATAACCTCAGTGTTCAATACCACCCTGGAAAGGCTAACGTGGTAGCTGATTCCTTAAGCAGAAAGGCTTGTTCCTTGAATGCTATGATTAAGGAGAGGCTACCCGCCCTGTATGAAGAGCTTGAAAGCTTCGGCTTGGAACTAGTTGCACCTGGATTCCTAGCCAGCCTCGAAGCAAAGCCTACCTTGATGGATGATATTAAGGAAGCCCAGAAGGGACACTAGAGCATTGAAGGCATCAAGAGGAAGATCAAGGCAGGCAAGGCCCCATGATTCTCAGTGGATGAACAAGGAGTTGTATGGTTCAGGAAGCGCATCTGCCTACCCAACAAATGAGAGCTCAAGAACTTGATCTTGCAAGAAGCTCATGACACTCCGTACTCCATCCGCCCTGGAGGAACCAAGATGTACCAAGACCTCAAAACAAGATTCTGGTGGCATGGCATGAAATGGGAAATAGGCACCTTTGTTGCTAAGTGTGACATATGCCAGAGAGTCAAAGCTGAGCATCAGCGACCCGCTGGACTATTGCAACCTCTCAAAGTGCCTGAATGGAAGTGGTACAAGGTCGGGATGGACTTTGTCACCGGATTACCTAGGTCAAGCAAAGGACATGATTCCATCTGGGTCATTGTCGATCACCTGACCAAGGTAGCCCACTTCATTCCCGTCAAGACGACCTATAATGGGAACCGACTGGCCAACCTCTACATCAACCGGATCGTGAGCCTCCACGGAATTCCTAAGGAGATCATGTCAGACCGAGGTACCCAGTTTACCTCGAGATTCTGGAATAGATTCCAAGAAGCCCTGGGAACCAAGCTTTCCTTCAGCACTGCTTTTCACCCCCAGACCGGTGGACAGACGGAACGAGTAAACCAGATACTCGAGGATATGCTCCGTGCTTGTGTATTGGGGTATGAAGACAAGTGGGAAGATTGCTTACCATTCGCCGAGTTCTCCTACAACAACAGCTACCAGTCGAGTCTTCAGATGGCACCATTTGAGGTGTTGTACGGACGCAAGTGCCGCATTCCCCTCAATTGGTCGGAAACCGGAGAAGGACTAGTCTTTGGCCCAGATATCCTCCGCGAAGCAGAAGAGCAAGTTCAACTCGTCCGAGAGCGTCTCAAGACCGCCAAGACCAGACAAAAGAGCTATGCTGATTCCCACCGTCGAGACATGAGTTTCCGTGTTGGAGACCATGTTTATCTCCGAGTCACGCCTCTCAAAGGAACCAAGCATTTTCACGTCAAGGGGAAGCTTGCACCAAGATACATCGGCCCCTTCAAGATCACTGACAGACGAGGAGAAGTTGCATACCAGCTAGAACTACCTTCCGAGCTATCAGACGTGCACAACGTGTTCCACGTGTCATAGCTCCGGAAGTGTCTTGAAGTTCCCAACCGCCCCGACCTCTACAAGGACATCGACCATCAAGCCATCGACCTTCAGCCAGACCTCACTTATCGTGAGAGGCCAATTCGCATTTTTGATGAAGCGGAGCATTGCACCCGAAGCCGCACCATCAAGTACTTCAAGGTCCAATGGAGCAACCACACTGAAGCTGAAGCAACCTGGGAGCGTGAAGACTATCTTAGATCCGAGTTCCCTTATCTTTTTAGCGCTTAGCCTAGGAATCTCGGGGACGAGATTCTTGTAAGGGGAGTAGATCTGTCACACCCTGTGTTTGTATGACCTTGCTATAATATGGATTTATAAAGTTTGGAACCAATTAAAACTTTTTGAGTGCATGTGTTTGTTTGATATGTTTGATGCTTGCTTGCTTGGTTGAATGTGTTGGCACTCTTAGGTTCTACTCTTCTCCATATTCATCTTCCTTGATCCAAACTTCTTGACCAATGATCATACCATGTGTATAGTACCTAAAACTATTTTTATCAAAATTTATTTTGGCCAAAAAGGATTTATTCAAACTAGGTTTTCAAAAGCCCCTGAATTGAGGTTTGCATTGCAAATCCTCAAATTGCGTGGATCCTTTCTTTTCAAAGGCTTTATTTGAAACCTACTATATATATGATTTCCCAAAAACACCAAATATTATTTTTAAAGATAATTTTACTATTTCATTTAAAGGCTTTTTCTAAAGGCCAGAAATGGTCTTTTATAGGGAAAAATTATTTAAATGCTTTAAAAATATTTGATAAAATTTAGGGAAACTCAGTGGACATATATTTCCCATATATATGAGTTTCAACACATGGTCATGTTCAGCATAATGGGAAAAACCCTCCAAAACCCTTTCTGCTTAAATCAAGCTTTTGAAATATTTCTATAAGAAATATTCTCAATAAATTCCAGGAAAATTCCAGCAAGGCACACATGCCATATGTGATGATCTTGCATAGTTTCATCTCAATCCCAATTGATTTGCCTCACCAAAATATTCCAAAACCATTCCTGTCCAGAGCCAAAGTTGAGCAACTTTACATTGTGAAGTTTCTTCCCTTGACCCCAAACTTTGTGGGCATGTGCTAACCCCCAAATAATGATACCACACCAAGTGGTGGATTTGGGGGAAGTGAAATGCATGCTTGGATCTACAGAAATCTGATTCTGCCGAATTCTAGGGTTTTCTAAGTTTCCACTGTCAACTTTCTTCAATAAAGCTCAAACTATGTGATCAACCCTAATTCTAACCACCATTTGACCCTGTCAAATCTTATGGCAAGCAAAGCCCATTTGCTTTCCCTAATCCACATCAAACACCTTCTCCATATTTAGTAAAAACCCTGTTTGACCCCCTTTCTCTGTTCTCCTTGGGTCCAACTTTTTACCACACCATCTTGCAATGATCTTCACCTCCAGTAAAAACCCCAAGCCCTCAAGCCACTGATTGGTGGGGTAAATGAAAGCACATTTGCTCCCTTGGTGGTTTTGGTAATTAATACAACATATATGTCATTGAACTAATGTTTCCACTAAGCATATTTCAGGAAAAGTTCAATGGTAGGGATGGCAAAAGGCTTGTGGAGATACCCCAAGATGCAAGAAAATGGATTGGCAAAGCTTCAAGCAAGAGGACTCTACATTTTACTTTGTGAGAAATCACTTTGAGTCCATAGGAAAGCCAATACTATTAAAAGGTGGTAAGGTACTGTTGGTGAACAAGATGCTCCACGTGCACAAGAGATAGTCACCAAAAACACCCACAAGCTCTTCCACAAAAGTCTGTCCAAAGCCAAATATCCAAAATCGGTGCAACCAACAATTCCCACTCGGTCCCACCGATTTCGAAACTCGGGAAGACCCATGCCAAACCCTAGCCAGTCGGTGCAACTGATTCTGCATCGGTGCCACCGAGTTTAGGTTGCCAACTCTCTGTTTAGCTATTTTCAGTCTTCGGTACCACCGAGTTTTGCCTGTCCGTCCCACCGAGTTTCTGGACCAACTCTCTGGATAGCCATTCACAAGAATCGGTACCACCGAGAATTGTGAATCGGCGACACCGAGTTTCTGGACCAACTCTCTGGTAAGCCATGGTCAAGAATCGATACCACCGAGATGTGAGAATCGGCGTCACCGAGTTGTGCAAATCTGACCGTTGGTCACCTGCTCGGTACCACCGAGATTTATATATCGGTCTCACCGAGATTCAAAAGTTGTCACCTTTTGGTCACTTCGATACCACCGAGATTCACACATCGGTGTCACCGAGTTGGTCACTTTAGGTGTAACGGTTGGATTTTTGGGGATGCCTATATATACCCCTTCACCACCACCCACTCGAATGAGAAGCACTCAGAACTATTACATACTTGCCCCATCATATTTTCTGAGAGAGAGCCACCTACCCTTGTGTTGAGATCAAGCTATTCCACTTCATCCATATGAATCTTGATCTCTAGCCTAGCCAAGTTGCTTTCCACCAAATCAATCTCTTCCACCATAGCCAAATCTATGAGAGAGTGATTGTGTGTTGAGGAGTCTATCATCTTGAAGCACAAGAGCAAGGAGTTCATCGACATTGCCGAGCCTATTACCTTTTGGAGGGTGGTGCCTCCTAGATTGGTTAGGTGTCGCTTGTGAGCCTCCTACTTCGTGTTGTGGAGTTGAACCAAGAAGTTTGTACGGGCAAGGAGATCGCCTACTTCGTGAAGATCTACCCATAGTGAGGCTAGTCCTTCGTGGACGGAAGCCGTTATGGAATAGTCAAGGTTGCTACTTCGTGGACCCTTATGGGTGGAGCCCTCCGTGGACTCTCGCGACCGTTACCCTCCGTGGGTTGAAGACTCCATAAACGTGGACGTACGATAGCACCACCTATTGGAACCACGGGAAAATCTTCGTGTCTACAAATTGCGTTTGATCTTCCTTCCTACCCTCTACTATACATGCTTGTTGTTTTTTTCCGCTGCTATACTCTTAGACATGCATGTGTAGGGTGTGCTTGACTTTCTATCATTGCTAAAATCTGCCAACACTTAAAATTGGAAAAAGGTAGAATTTTTATTTAGTCAAGTAGTCTAATCACCCCCCCTCTAGACATACTTTCGGTCCTACAAGTGGTATCATTGCTTTGGTCTCCATTGCATTGGTCTCACAACCTAGGAGAGTATGGCGTCTAGTGAGGGAAATTATCACCGTAGAGGTCCGTACTTTGATGGCACTAATTTTGCTAGTTGGAAGCACAAAATGAAAATGCATATTCTTTGTCATAACCCCGCCGTATGGACTGTTGTTCGTGTTGGCTTGCAAGGTGAATTCTTTGGTGATGGAAAGGAACCGGATCGTGAAGCAACCGCGGATGAGTTGAAGATGTTACAATACAATGCTCAAGCATGTGGCATTCTCTTCAACTGCCTATGCCCCGAAGAATTCAACAAAATCAGCTGTCTTGAGAATGCAAAAGAGATTTGGGATACTTTGGTTGATATGCATGAAGGTACCGAGTCCGTGAGAGAATCCAAGTTGGACGTTCTTCAAAGTTAACTTGACAAGTTCAAGATGAAGGATGGTGAAGGAGTCGCGGAGATGTACTCTAGGCTAGCTCTCATCACCAATGAGATTGCCGGCTTAGGAAGCGAAGAAATGACTGACAAATTCATCATCAAGAAGATACTTCGAGCCTTGGATGAGAGATACGACACCATGTGCACATTGATCCAAATGATGCCCAACTACAATGATCTCAAGCCTACAGAAGTCATTGGAAGGATTGTCGCTCATGAGATGACACTCAAAGACAAAGAAGAGCTTCACAACAAGTCTAGTGGTGCTTACAAAGCCACAAGTGATTCTCCCGCAACTTCAAGCGACAACCTTGCCACCAATGAAGACATAAGCCTCATGGTCAAGAAATTCAACAAGTTCTACAAGAATAGAGGCAAAGAACGAAGCTCCAACTCAAGATATGAAGAGAAGCGTTCATCAAGTCATGACCACAATTGCTACAATTGTGGGAAGCCCGGACACTACTCCAATGAGTGCACGGCTCCCTACAAACGAAGAGAAGAGTCACCGAGAAGATGAAGCTCAAGGAATGAATCACCTCAAAGAGAGAGAAGGAGTCGAGATGATCGTTATGAACGAAGACCCTCAAGGAGATGTAGGGATTCGGAGAAGACGGACAAGTACACCAAGAGCTACACAAGAAGACATCAAGCTCATGTTGGTGAATGGGTTTCCGGCTCCGACTCCGAGAACAACTCCGAGAGAAGCTATCACTCCAACTCCGACTATAGTCAAGATGAAGGTGTTGCCGGACTTGCACTAGTGACTACCAACTCCTATGATCTATTTGATTCACCAAATGAAGGGAGTGGAAGTTTCTTCATGGCTAAAGGCCCCAAGGTATCACACCCCGAGTATCTTGATTTCGATAGTGACGAAGATGACTTACTTTGTGATGATGACTTGCACTTTGATAATACTAGTAATGTTAGTCAAAATGAACTTGATAATTCTCATGCTAGGCAAGATAAGTCATTTGATGATGATAAGATGAAAATAGAACAACTAACTAAAGAATTAAACACTCTTAAGTTAGCCCATGAATCTACTCTCGAAGATCATAGAGAGCTTGTAAGGACTCATGAGAAGCTACGCTTCGAGAAGCTCAACTTGGAGCAAGAGCATGAGTTTCTTAAAGCTATCAATGACGATCTCCGAAAGAAGACTTCATCCGATCTGGCCAAACGATTACTCTTGTCTACATTCATGCCACAAGTTAAATCTAGACAAACTAGTAACAAAGGCAAGAAAGGTTCTTCATCTAGTAACAACAATAAAAATGCTAAATCTAATGATGTTGCTTCTAGTAGTTCTATTGATTCCACTAATGATGATTCTCTTAGCCAAGTTACACTTGAGCAAGAAAACGCTTTATTGAAAGGAATTATAGAGAAAGGTATCTACAAGAGTCTTGCCGGGTGTAAGCAATTTGAGGAAATTGTACGCAAGCACGGAGGATACCGGAAGAACCATGGCATTGGCTACTTCAACGCTAATGGAGTTGAATGGGAAGAAGGTCAATACCCCAAGCCCAAGTTTGTTCCTCAAAAGGAGAAGTATGAAAATACTCCTCCCAAGGGAACAAACACACAAGATGACCTTCCACCACAAGACCACCAGCTTAAGGGCAAGAACAAGCTTCAAGAGGACATTGACTCATATGAAGATGAATCCCAAGCTTTGGTGGAGTGGGTTGCCAAGGCTACTTCAAGCTCAACTTCTACAAGAGCTACATCAACACCAAGGATCCCCATCAAGTTGATGTGGGACCCCAAGAAGAAGAACTAGAGAGTTCTTGAGGGGTGACTCCGCCAATACAATTCACTCACATTCATAGTTGGCAAGAACTATTTGCAATCAACATCAACTCTATGCAATAGTTCAAGGAGTCACACATTCCCTCAAAGGTAAGCAACGGACAAGGTAATCAACAAATCAATGGACATCATCACACATGCTTTGCACTCCATGTCCATAGATATCCTTGTATTTGTCTCTTGTGTGTTGGGACTAACCCATGTAGGTGATAAGAGTAAGGAAACAACAAGGATGCTCTCAACTCATGGTGATCTTCATCAACCTTGAGCATCCACCACTACCTCGCCAACATGAAGTCTTCATCGACAAAACCCAAGGTTAGTTTATCCCTCCTATGGGGGGATGTCACATCAAGGGGGAGCTTTACTCTAAGACTTGAGTTAAAGCATCTCTTAGTATGTGACAACATTAAATGCTTTATGCAAAAGTGGTAACCCCACTTGTGCTTAAACGATGAGTATGACCTATGATCAAGTATTCTTACTTGGCTCCTAAGTCAATATACTCATATATAGATGACTCCGTCATCACTAAAATGCTTGATAGATGCTAGTATGTATGTGCATGTTTGCCATGATTTCATTTGATATCTTATTGTGTGAGCATGTTGGTCTGCATTTATTTATCCATTCGAGGACATCCAATTGTTGCTATTTGGTTTTTGATTTCTCTTTTGCCAATTGGATGGATAAGAATGCCTAGGACCACTCTCTAGCTATCTATGCTTTCCTACCTCATATTCCATTCTTGCTGCATCACAAAATTTGAACAAGTACTTTTCGATCCCTCTGTGTGAGGAGCACTCGGACTTCCGTATCGATAAAGGACTGACCATTAAAACCTCCCAAGTGCATCTCGGTGGAACCAACCCAAAATCTCGGTCTCACCGAATGCCTAGGGTTGATCTGGATTTTCAATCTCGGTAACACTGATTCCTTATTCTCGGTTACACCGAGTTTCCCTGTCAGCTGACAGTTGAGAAACTCGGTGACACCGAAAATTTTGAACCGGTGTCACCGACAGCGAAGGGTATATATCTTGGTGGACACAACTTTTGAAATTCAATCTCAAGAGCCCGTTTCCTCCAACCCTAAGCTGCCGCTCTGGACCCCCTGGTCGTCGCCCTTGCCTCCCCGTGCGTCTTCGCCATTGGGAATCTCCACCGCCGACGGAATCTTCACCGCCTTCGTCGCCTTAGCGGATCCTTCACCAAGCTAGGGTATGGATCTGGCCCTCCTGGCGCTCCCCGTCCGATTCTTACGCATTGGAGTTTATTTTATCGATAATCCACCGATTCCAAATCTCCCTATCCTCTAGAAAACTCAGTAGAATAGCGAACGAACGATTTTTAGGTTTTGCCGTCCGTCACATGAATCTCGGTAGAACCGATGCAAAAGAATCGGTAGCACCGATTCGGTTTTTCTGGCAAATTGAGAACACCTTGGTGGAACCGAGTACCAATTTTCGGTGTGACCGAAAATGGTGCCAAGTTTCTGGAAAGTAGGTTGTCTGTCTCGGTGGGTCCGAAAATCTTGTCTCGGTTGTACCGACATACATTTGGCAGAATGCAAAATTTGAGAAATCTTAGTTCAATCTTTTGAAAATGTCTGCATTTTGTAATGACTCGTCCTCTCCACTCCTCTATACTCTATTCATATGGTCAGCTATGTCTGCTTCAGATGACAATGAGAACAACTTCAGAGAGGAGAATGTTGTCATGAGTTCAGGCACTAGTCCTGAAGCGAGTTTTGATGATGTGCCTAGTTCTCCAGATTTACCCAAGGCTGCTACAAGGACTAGGAGGAAACTCAATTCTAATGAGGAGGATGAGGACTTCATCCCTGAGGATCTGCCTAAGAAAGATGATGCTGCCACTTCATCCAAGAAGAAGAAAGCTATCAGGAAGGAGTATGCTAGCTCTGAGACAGTGAGAGCACCTGAGAGCTCCAGAGAAACTATGACTATTGAGCCTCCCAAGAAATCTATGCCTAAGAAGGCAGGGGAGAAGAAGAAGAGAGAGAGGACAAAGTTTGTCAAGGCTAAAGTTCTTCCATCTACTCCAGAGTATCTAGATGAGGAAGAAGAGGAGGAGGTAGAGCCAGCTGCAAAGGCCCCTCCCAAGAAGAATAAGAAGCTTATTGCAGATGCTATGCCAAAAACTAACACTTCCAAGAGCACCAAGTCTTCTCCCAAGAAGACTGCTGCTGCTGCTGAAAAGCCTAAGAGGTTCTCCAGAGAGATACCAGCTTCCAGCAAGAACAAGACCTCCACCTTCAGGGAATTTGAGGATGATGATGACATGACTGCTTTGATGAAGCTTAGACCACACCTTCCAGAACACAATGCCAGCCACCTGCTTGCGGAAGATATGAAGAAGAGGAAGAATTCTATTTGAGGGCATGGAGAGCAATTGATCCATATGCTTTGAGGAGGAAAACAGCTGTGGACTACAGGTTCTACTCAAAGGAGCAACAAGATTTTTATGAGACTATCTTGCTTGATAAGAGTCCAGTTGTGAGTGACATGAGATACGTTGATTGGAAGTACATCAAGGCAAATGAAGATTACTTCCCAAATTTTCACGACAACTTTCATTGCATTGACTTAGATGAATTTGTTGGCTAGGAATTCACTTCATGGAACGATGAGATGATCATGCAATTCTACTCCACTGCTCACTTCTATGGAGATGGTAGAATTGTGTGGATGACTGAAGCAGCAAGGTATGAGTCTACTGCTGAGGAATGGGCTGCCATCTTAGGAGTCCCAAAGGTGGAACATGGTGACTTGGATGTCTATTCTGAATCCAAGGAGAGCCATGATTCTATGAAGAACATGTACAATGTGATCCCTGCTGCAAACTTGAAATCTCACAAGTTAGGATCCATTTACTCCCTCCAGGCTGGCCCCCGCACCATGAACACCATCTTGAGGCACACATTGATGTCTAAGTCTAGAGATGACAAGATGATTCGATTCTATTCCATCAACATGCTGATCCATCTTGATAGTAGAGACTGTGAAGAGGGTTGCTGCTGATCAGAAGCGCTCTTGCTGCTATGCACCCTACATTCAGATGCTCATCAACTCCAAGCTGGAGAAGCACATTTTTTCTCTTGACAGGCCACACTTGCCCCTACAGCCAGATCTTGAGGACAATGTCGTGGAGATGAACCCAGATCATCCCACCTCAGCTACAGCACAAGCAGAGGCAGAGGCAGCTAGAGCCACTAGTGCTCAAGTCCCTAGATCCAGGAACGAGCAAATGGACCTCTTGATCACTACCATTCAGGGCATGCAGAAGGACATCAAGGACATATTGGCGAAATAGCATAGTCTTGTGAGGATCATGGAAAATAGGATCAAGACTCTAAATGACAAGGTGGATGGGCTGACCAAGACTGTGAACGAGCTCAAGAAGGAAGTTGATAGCGTGCCCAGTCCCGACACTTCAGATGATGAGGATGACTCTCCTCTCAAGCCAGGCACTCACTTCACTACTCAGGCCAGATCAGCCACAGTGCCAGCTCAAGAGTTGAGGCCTTCTTCATCAGCACCTGCTACAGCCTCTTCAGCTCCATCAACTCCTCCAGTACCTCCCGTTGCTACACCAACTTCGTCCATGACATCTGCCGACATCTTCGCCGACGCAGTTCTCTCAACTCCTTCATCAACAACCGGAGGAGATCAGCCCCAGAAGAACGATTAGCTATATCTCTTTGAACTTTTTGGTAACTTGTTGCCAAAGGGGGAGAAGTTGTATATAGATCTTTAGGCTTCGAGTGAGAGAGCGTTGGTTTTTATTGCTTTTTAAAAAACATTTGGTCTTTTGCTTTGGATGTGTTAAACTTTGTGGTGTTTGATCATACATTGTGTGTTGCTACTATTTCCTATCATTATTGATGCTTATGAGATGGTCAATCACCTTTACTTGTTTGTGTTATGCTATGATGATCATTCTTATTACTCTCGCACACCACCAAATTGTATGTGACATGAAAGAGTGCCCTATGTACCTAATCGATTATGCATTTGCATTCAAACACAAATTTAAAATAATGCACAAATTTAGGGGGAGCTCTTGCTTATCACATACTTCTCAAAGCGACGATTATATTCATTGATTATATCATACTCCCTCCGTTCCTTTATATAAGGTGTATTTGTTTTTTGATAAAATTCCTGAATGTAAGGTGCATTTCTTCTAATTCCTCATAATTCCCTTGTTATCCCTCCTGAAAAAGGAACGTATCTCTTTTCTGATTGTCTGTATCTCTCCTTATAGCCAAAGAAAGAAACTATCTCTTTGTCGAGTGCATGTATCTCATACTTTCCTGGACTAACTGATTCACTTGCCACTAACCAACAAATTTGTGAAGGGTAATTTAGTCTTCACATGTATATAATTACGTGTCTTGATCACCGTGCTAAAAATAATACACCTTACATAAAGGAACGGAGGCAGTATGTCGAAGCTTTGATCTATATGTTGTCATCAATTACCAAAAAGGGGAAGATTGAAAGCACATTTGCTCCCTTGGTGGTTTTGGTAATTAATAACAACATATATGTCCTTGAATTAATGTTTCCACTAAGCATATTTCAGGAAAAGTTCAATGATAGGGATGGCAAAAGGATTGTGGAGATACCCTAAGATGCAAGGAAATGGATTGGCAAAGCTTCAAGCAAGAGGACTCTACATTTTACTTTGTGAGAAATCACTTTGAGTCCATAGGAAAGCCAATACTATTAAAAGGGGGTAAGGTACTGTTGGTGAACAAGATGCTCCACGTGCACAAGACATAGTCACCAAAAACACCCACAAGCTCTTCCACAAAAGTCTGTCCAAAGCCAAATATCCAAAATCGGTGCAACCAACAATTCCCACTCGGTCCCACCGATTTCCAAACTCAGACAGACCCATGCTAAACCCTAGCCAGTCGGTGCAACCGATTCTACATCGGTGCCACCGAGTTTTGGTTGCCAACTCTCTGTTTAGCTATTTTCAGTCTTCGGTACCACCGAGTTTTGCCAGTCGGTCTCACCGAGTTTCTGGACCAACTCTCTGGATAGGCATTCACAAGAATCAGTACCACCGAGAATTGTGAATCGACGCCACCGAGTTTCTGGACCAACTCTCTGGTAAGCCATGGTCAAGAATCGGTACCACCGAGATGTGAGAATCGGCGTCACCAAGTTGGGCAAATCTGACCGTTGGTCACCTGATCGGTATCACCGAGATTTATATATCGGTCTCACCGAGATTCAAAAGTTGTCACCTTTTGGTCACTTCGGTACCACCGAGATTCACACATCGGTGTCACCGAGTTGGTCACTTTAGGTGTAACGGTTGGATTTTTGGGGATGCCTATATATACCCCTTCACCACAACCCACTCGAATGAGAAGCACTCAGAACTATTCCATACTTGCCCCATTATATTTTCTGAGAGAGAGCCACCTACCCTTGTGTTGAGATCAAGCTATTCCACTTCATCCATATGAATCTTGATCTCTAGCCTCCCCAAGTTGCTTTCCACCAAATTAATCTCTTCCACCATAGCCAAATCTGTGAGAGAGTGATTGTGTGTTGAGGTGTCTATCATCTTGAAGCACAAGAGCAAGGAGTTCATCGACATTGCCGAGCCTATTACCTTTTGGATGGTGGTGCCTCCTAGATTGGTTAGGTGTCGCTTGGGAGCCTCCTACTTCGTGTTGTGGAGTTGAACCAAGAAGTTTGTACGGGCAAGGAGAGCGCCTACTTCGTGAAGATCTACCCATAGTGAGGCTAGTCCTTCGTGGACAGAAGCCGTTATGGAATAGTTAAGGTTGCTACTTCGTGGACCCTTATGGGTGGAGCCCTCCGTGGACTCTCGCGACCGTTGCCCTCCGTGGGTCGAAGACTCCATAAACGTGGACGTACGATAGCACCACCTATCGGAACCACGGGAAAAATCTTCGTGTCTACAAATTGTGTTGATCTTCCTTCCTACCCTCTGCTATACATGCTTGTTGTTACTTTCCGCTGCTATACTCTTAGACATGCATGTGTAGGGTGTGCATGACTTCCTATCATTGCTAAAATTTGACAACACTTAAAATTGGGAAAAGGTAGAATTTTTATTTGGTCAAGTACTCTAATCACCCCCCCCTCTAGACATACTTTCGGTCCTACAGTAAAACCCCATTTTTACATTTTGGATAGCATGACCAGCACCTCTTTTCACCTCTACTCTCCCTAGCTCCCACTAGCCCCCTAAAGCATCTCCAGATCCTCCATTAGGTAGTAGGCAAGCTTTGGCATGCCCAGAGCGCGTGGACACGCCACTGGCATGCCAAACGCATGCTCCAGAGCGCGCTACAGTGCACCCGAGCACTGTAGCTGGCGCCCATTCCCACCTCCGACAGCCTCGGGATGAGGGAACTTGTACCCCTGGTCGGTCTCGACGTCCGCAGCACGGCAGGCAGTCGCCCCCTCTCCATTCTCTCTTCTTCTCCCTCCTCCTGCGTGTGCCCGACGCCGCCCACTCTAGCCACTCCCTGTCCAAGCTACAGGGCCCTCTTCAAGCTCGCCCCACTCCCCCTCCGGCGCCTCCTCGACTTGGACTAGCCACACGAGCACCGCAGAGAGCTCCAGGCCGCCTCGCTTGGCCACCTGAGCCATGCTCGCGGGTGGCCGTGAACCTTGTCCACGGGGACCCCTGGAAACGCTATAAATAGCGACCCCCGAGCCCATTTCTCTCCATCTACAGCCTCCCCACACGCCCAATTGCACCTCCTCACCTTGCCCCCTTTGTTCTGGAGCTCGAAAGCTCGGAATCGAGCCGGAGCTCGCTGCCTCGGCCCTCCTCCGCCGTTGTTCTCTTCTGATCTGAGGCCTCCGCAGCTCCCTGACCTCATTCCCCCTCCTTTCCGCTTCAATTACAGCTCGGTGCGACGGGTTCGAGCTCAAACCGAAGCGCCGCCGCCTCGCCACCTCGTCGCCGACGAACCTCAGCTCCCTGGCATCCCTGTCCTCCACCATCACACGGGCGACGATCCCCTGTGCTCGCCGGTGCCCTCAGAATCCCCGGCCGTGCCCCGTATCGCCGGCGGTGAGAACCCCCGCCCCCCTGACCAGAGGTGAGGGATGACAAGTGGAGCCCAGTTGTCATACCCTCACCCTCCCCTCTCTCGCTGCCAGGCAGGGCCCGCGGGCAGGTTTAAATAAAACCCGCCGTGCGCGTACCCCTTTGCCCTGGGCTGATTCCCCTGGGCCGGCTCGGGTCTCTCCCTGATTCGGCCCGCATGAATAGTGCAAGTTACCTTTCTCTTTTTCAGTAGATTCCTCCATAAATTCCACAGATTAAAATAAAACTCCAATTCCAGATATTTCTCCACAATAAATCTTATAATATTATGTAGAATTTAATAGTGCCATTTGTAAAAATATTTGGAAAAGTTTTATGTACTCTTTCATTTTAAAACCCCTTTTTGGCATTTTTAGCCTCTGTTAGAAATAGTTTTGAAAACCTTTTTCACCACAAAAGCTTATACACATATTTTTAGAATAGCTTGTAGTATTTATCAGAGTAGGGTAACATTTTAGAAGTAAAGTTTGTGCTCTGTTTTTGTTGTGATGCTTATTATTACCGTTATTTATCGCGACGATAGATTGCGCTGTTAAAGAGGGAGTTGGACCCGAAGACTTTGAAGACCCCGAGGACTTTGTTGAGCCAGGCAAGCAGCCCTTTGACCATGTTAAGAAACTTTTCATGCATTTCATATAGCACTTTATGTTCCGATGATGATCATGATGATGTGGTATCCCCTTCGGTGGGATGCCTCCGATACTTTCTTGTTGATACTTGCATCGTGCATGACCCTACCTCCTTATGAGGGTTGTGCGGGTGGGAGTAGATAGGATGCTTAGTAGATGCTACGCAAAGTGGGACGGGTATATGCATGGTGATGGAAACAAAAATGATTTCAAAGACTTTTCGAAAACCCCGTCGGGTGCCAGTAATGCCCGAGGGAGATGATGATGAGCTAGGTAGCCACTTGATAAAGAAGTGGTGTACCGGAGCAAGTGAGTGTGTGTGGTTTTCGAAAACGGATTGGTGTAAGTTGCGACCGTTATTCCAACCTTACATGTACAACCACGATACCCCTTATGGGATGGGGCTTTGTTGAATACCTTGGTGGGTACTAGCATAGAGCCCGCATTACTAGTGGTGGGAGTGACCTGGTCACTCTCGATACGGGGTCGTGCCTGTTTGGGCGACCATGCGCTATCTTTACAGGCACCGGACACACCGTTACGTGCCCTCGTGGATGATACGTATGGAGTATATCATGAGGGATGGCACCAACGAGTGGACTCCTTGTTTAGTATCGCTAGGGGAAAGGCAATGTTCGGGTACTTACCTCGGGTATGGACAATACCGCGAGTCGTGGCTTGACACGGAAGTTTCCTGAGTCTTGTGGGTAAAGTGTGCAACCTCTGCAGAGTGTAAAACTATTCGAATAGCCGTGTCCACGGTCAAGGACAGTTGGAAGACCGCTCTTGTGCTATGTCCAATGTTTACTAAACTTGGTGTGTGCGTGTGTGTGTTGGTGACAAGGATGAAACTTGAGCTGAGTCCGATGACTTGGCATGTTGATGAACATGAGATGTTCAACCCCTGATTATGATGATAACTGTGACTCATTGACATGAATGTCTGTCAACGGTTGATGCATGCTTACTTAAGTTACTTGACCATGGATTGCACTTAAAACTAGCTTTCTGCAAAACTTACCTACTTAGTACTATATCATGCATTGTTATACCTTGTTGAAAAAACTTGGGTTGCTTGCGAGTACATTCAAAGTACTCATTGGCTTGCCACTGGTGTCAGATTTCGGGCTCCGCAAAACCCTCAAGGTTTGGATACAGGGGCATGTGCGAAGATCCCCTGCAGCCTCGCCCTACCTAGCTCACTACATGATGGTTAGGATGATGAACTCGCACGATGACGAGGAAGAAGATGCATACGGTGATTTACCCAGGTTCGGGCCACTGCGAAGCATAATACCCTACTCCTGCTTTGGTGGATTGCCTCATGAGGAGATGTGGTGGATGAACTAGTAGAGTGGTGAGG
The DNA here is from genome assembly GCA_039707655.1 of Elymus sibiricus. Lineage (NCBI taxonomy): Eukaryota > Viridiplantae > Streptophyta > Magnoliopsida > Poales > Poaceae > Elymus > Elymus sibiricus. The sequence continues at coordinate 194,384,584 of CM077667.1, read as the reverse complement.
AGCCTCGTGAGGGCACTCGAGTGGTGTTCTTGGCTCTCTACCTTGTCTGTTGTCTTTGCTTCCCCCCCCTTCTCTATGGTGCAGCTTATCCTCTACTTATAGCAGCAGCCCGGGTCCTCTTCCCTTATCACAATGGCGGGAAGGGATCCCACAACGGCCAAATTCGAAGGGGGACAAAAGTACATCCCCGCCCTGTCCAAAGGTGGTCTTCGCCTGCAAAGTAGCTGTCGATGATGCAGAGGTGGGCTCGGCGATGACATCCGTCCTGCTGGGCTCATGGTCGTGGTCTTGTTGCATCGGAATAGAAACCTTTGGGGGCGCTTTGGGAACCCGCGTACGTCCTCGCTTCCTTTGCACCAAAGGGGAAACTGCACCGCCTGGCACGCTGGCGCCCGCGTGTCCCTCCTTGCGTCATCCTTGACTCCCGAGGCCGGGTTCTGCATAGAGATCTCCGTCGCTCCGGAGGGGGCCTGAGGAGGCCCACTCCTTGCTGGTCTTGGTGCCACCTCCCTCGTGAGCTCGGGTCCTCGCGAGGGCCTTGTCTCGAGTGGGGCTGCGCTGAGCCATGCTTGGCTCGTGAGGTGGGCCATGCCCTGGACCGCAGGCAGGCATGTCTGGGTACCCCCATTCCCAGAACACCGACAGTAGCCCCCGGGCCCAAGGCGCGCTCGAAATGGCTTACGGGCGAAACCCTTGAGGATGGCCCGAAGCGCCGCGGGCCCCAAACGCCTGCGGGCTAGGCTTTACACGTGTCGAGCGCCTGGGCGGCGACGCCCCCGCTCCCCAAGGGCGTCAGGAACCACCCCAAGTCAAACCGATGCGACACCCATGTGCAGCGCCGGCCATCATTGCCCTTCCTTGAATGTTGCTGCTCCCTCGGGCCTCCACTCCTCGGGCCACGCGGATGTGACCCGACAATCGGCAGGCGAGGCGACGTGGACAGCAATGCGCTGATCGAACCGCCCTGCGGCGCCCGAGAGGCGCACGACGCCTGCTCTCCCACGACGCTTCGCGACTACAGTCACGCCTATAAATCTGCCCCGCCCCTGGCGGGGGGGGGCATTGCAGTCTCGAGGTGTCTTCTCGCTCCCATTGTTCCACAGAAAAAACCCTCTCTTCTTCCCATCTTCTCCTCTCCCATGGCTTCTGGAGGAAGTGCTGCAGGCGCGGGGAAGCGTGCGGGATCGTTGGCTCCCCCGCCTTCTTCCGGAGGCAGCGGCGGGGGGCCCCCGGGGTCGGCACAAGTCCGCCGGCGCTGGGCCATGGTCGATGAGTGAGTACTCCGCCGCCTCCTTCTTTCTTAGTTGTCTTGTCCAGTGCTCCGGACCTGATCCCCTCCTTCTTCCAGGGCGCCTGTGGCCAAGAAACGCAGGCTCGGCGAACTTTAGGAGGAGGTGGATGCACTGCGGGCCCAGCTGACGACCGCCGAGGCCGCCTTCCAAGCTGCCCTCAGGGGCGAAGCGGAGGCCAGGACGGAGCTGGCGTCCCTTCAGGCCCAGGTTAAGGAGGCAGCCGATGCCGTGCAGGCCGCCCAGGACGAGGCGGCGCATGCCAAGATGATGGAGTCCCAGCGCGCCAAGCAGTACCTTGGCATTGCCCTCCGCGCGGCCGCCGCGGTGAGCCGGTTTGTCGGGGAAGCCCCCGTGCTGCCGTGCGCGCACGGCGACGGGGGCTATCTTGACTTCTTCCGGAGGGTGGTGGAGGCGCTGGAGACCGGAGTCTCCCGTGTGAACGCGGACAACGAGTCCGACGCGCGCGACCTCCTGGACCTCGCCTTGACGTGCGTCTTCTCCAACCTGCGCCGCCATGCCCCGGAGCTTGACCTCCGACGCATCAGGGAGCGGGTGCCCGACGAGCTCCAGAGGCCCCTCCGGGATGAGGTGCGCCCACTCGTGGAGTCCCTGGTGGAGCGGTTCATCCAGGTGCCCGCCTCCAGCGGGGAGGACGATTCCGACGTTGAGGCAGCCGGCGGCGCGGGCGGCGACATCGACTCCTCCCTCTAGGCATCCCTTGTTTCCCTTTCATGGTTCTTGTAATATTTAAGAAGAACTCGGCCCCGGAGGGCGTTAGCATTTTGCATATTACCTTTGTCTCCGTCCTTCCTTTCCTTAAATCGCCGGTTGCCTGCTTGCCGTGACGTAACTCAGTTTCTTCGCGAGGGGCTTGGCGTCGCTGCCGATGCGGCTTGGTGGTGATGGCCAGCGGGGCCCTCGCGAGGCTCTCTCTCGTGAGGGGCAGCTCGCGGCCGCCACTCCCCGGGTTCATGGCCTTGCTGCTCGTCATGGTGGGGTCCCTCCCCTCGCGCCGTTTTTCCTGGCGCCTCAGGCCTCAGGGGTCTCGGTAGCCGCGCGTGGTGGCCCGCAGTACCTGCATCCTCACATTAGTGCGCACAACCCTTATCCCGTCCTCGGGTCGTCATTAGATCAGGTGGCTCTTGCTTGGTTCGGTAGTGTACTTAGCTTGTAGGGCGGTGACGATCTCGTGCGTCGCGAGGCGCGGCCGGGTTGTCCAGATAGCTCACGATTCCACCTGGGACACTTCCTCCTTGTTTGTCGGATAGTTTGGGGGCCCTTTCGGCACTCTGTGTCTGCAGGCCCCAGTCCCGCACATTTATTGACCACCGTAAGGGGCATGCGGATCACCAAGACGCAACTACGGGGTGAGACCTCGACACCCTTGAGACCGACCGGATCACCAGGACGATGTCAAGGGGCGAGGGGCTATATGACCAGTAAGGCTCCTGAGGCGCGCTGCTCAGGAGCCCCCTTTGACGCTCAAGCAGCTCTACGTCGGCAGGTCCCAGTCCCGCACATTCCTCGACCACCGTAGGGGCGTCCGGATCACCAGGACGCGACCACGAGGTGAGGCCTCGACACCCTTGATGCCGACCGGATCGCCAGGACAACATCAAGGGGCAAGTGGCTATATGACCGGTAAGGCTCCTGAGGCGCGCTGCTCAGGAGCCCCCTTTGACGCTCGAGCGACCCTCATTCCGTCCCGCCGGTTGCCGCCTTAGGAGGCACTGGGACCTTCTAAGGCCCCATGCTGCAGTGCCGCACTGTGGTCGGAGCCCCCGAGTGGGGATCGACCGCCAAAAGATGCAAGTCCCTGAGGCGACAGGGCCTTGCTATCCAGCTCCGAGGCGCCTCGGGGAGGGCCGGAGTGCACGGACCCTTGCGAAACACCAATTCAGAGAAAGAGATTCCAAGACCGGAAGAAAGGAGAGAACGATGAGAGAAAAGTCCCCGCCCCTTTTTCATTTTTAAAAATAGAGTTCCGAAATTCTCAAACTTCATTCCAAAAAGTGGCAATTCGAACACCAAAAAGAAGCAAGCAACTGCCGCGTCCGGCACCTAGGCTAGTCTTCGCCTTCGTCTTCCCCAGTGCGGAGCGTAGGGCATCCACGTTGCGTGGGCATAGCCATTGGTGGGCAGTGTTGTCCGCCAGCGCGGAGCATGGGGCTTCCACTTGGGCGTGGGATGGAACCCCTCCGCGTCCTCAGGGGGCTCCGGGCGTATACAACCCACTCATTATTATGTGAGAGTGTCACGGCCGTAGATAGCTGGGCAAGCCCCCAGGTGCACGGCCCGGTTGCTCCCAACTCCGTCAAGAGCCATCCCGTGCATTTCTGCTCGGTTGCGCTCCTCTATGACCGAAACCCGAATGCATTGTTCCCCGCGTTGCCGCAGGATTGCGCTCCCGCGGCCCAAACATGAGCACCATGCATCTGGCGCAGCCATAAAGGTGTTTTGTCGATGAAGCCGCCTCGTGAAGCGTCGGGGCGCCGGCCGGACAGTGTCTTGAGGGCCTCATGAGGCCCAGCCTCCTAAGGCTGCGCCGGCGCTCCGGTTGCCGTGGGTGGCCCACGCTAATTGTGTCTTGCTGCTCCCCCCAGGCCGTTTCTCCTGAGGCCTCGGAGCTTGGCTCGGTGTTGCTTGCTCGCGAGGGCGACGGCTTGCGCTGTTCTCCGCGTGCCCGGGGGCGTCCTCCCTCCTCCTCCCACTCGCGTTGTCCAGGCCCGGTGCTCCGTCGGTGGAAGCCCCCAGGCCCAGCTCGGGGAGGACGCCTAGGGTACCCCCTATTCTTGGGGGGTGTTGGCGCCTGCGGCAGGCGCCTGATCCATCCCACCGTCCGGAGGTACTACGTAGCTTGGTACATAGGGCTCTACATAAGGGCCCAGTTTTCCTCCTGAGCCGTCCGGCGGGGCGCCGGGGACGGCCCCTCCGGGCGGTGGCTGGGCACCGCCCTGTGTGCGTAGCCCACAGACCCTTCTGCGACGAGCCTCAGCTCGAAGTTGCTTACCTCTGCCACCGCCGCTGGGTGGGCCGCGTGCTTCCTGACGGGGATTGTTACCTTAGCGATCCGATGCGCCTTCGCCGTGGTTGCTTGCTTGTCCAGACGCCTGCGCCGCCTGCTCCCTGGGCAGGATGGCGCGCTCCCGCCTGGTTAACCCAGGCTGTTGACGGTCCATAGGGTCACAGAGGCACGTGTCGGTGCGCTCGTGGGGCGCCTCATTGTTTCCTCCATGTGCTCCTTCGTCGGGCCCGGCTGCACCCCGAAACCGGTCACCGCAATTCGGAGGAGAAGGAGCACGGCGTGCGGTGGGCCCCGCTTGGACTCGCCCAGGGCCTGAGGGGGCACGCCGCCGGTGGGCTGGGCGACAGGGACGGCGAACGATCCCCCGGTGCCTGACGCCTGCGGCCTTGAAGAAGAGTGAGGAGCCATGGCCCTCCTCGCGACGGCGACCAGCTCAGCGATGTGGTCGGCCCATGCGTCGAAGCGCCCGTGCGTTGGGCGGTGGCCAAGCATCTCGCTTGCCATCAGCAACGCATCGTGCGTGTCGAGGTCTCCCACGTAGGTGCAGCGCGATGTCGGTCCCGGGGGCACCGCCCGTCCGTCGTGCGCTTGGGTGACGTGAGGGGCACGACGGTAGAGACGACACTGGCGGCTTGATACTGACCGCCCAGCGTCGTGCCGCTGGGGCGGGGGTCTCGGTCTGCAGCGGTGGGGTCGGTGAAGACGGATCCGCCATGGCCAGAGGAAGCTTGTCGGGCGCTGGCCATCGGAGCGGTGCGGCGAGGGAAGAGCGAGGCTTCGAGGAAGATTTCGACATGCCCCCTACCTGGCGCGCCAAATGTCGGATTCCGGGCTCCGCAAAACCCTCAAGGTTCGAACACAGGGGCGTGTGCGAAGATCGCCTGCAACCTCGCCCTACCTAGCTCACTACACGATGGTTAGGATGATGAACTTGCACGATGATGAGGAAGAAGATGCACACGGTGATTTACCCAGGTTCGGGCCACTGCGAAGCGTAATACCCTACTCCTGCTTTGGTGGATTGCCTCACGAGGAGGTGTGGTGGATGAACTAGTACAGTGGTGAGGAGCCTCGTGAGGGCGCTCGAGTGGTGTTCTTGGCTCTCTGCCTTGTCTGGTGTCTTTGCTTCGCCCCCCTTCTCTACGGTGCAGCCTGTACTCTACTTATAGCAGCGACCCGGGTCCTATTCCCTTATCACAATGGCGGGAAGGGATCCCACAACGGCCTAATTCGAAGGGGGACATGAGTACATCCCCGCCCTGTCCAAAGGTGGTCTTCGCCTGCAAAGTAGCTGTTGATGATGCAGAGGTGGGCTCGGCGATGACATTCGTCCTGCTGGGCTCGTGGTCGTGGTCTTGTTGCACCGGAATGGAAACCTTTGGGCGGGGCGCTTTGGGAACCCGCGTACGTCCTTGCTTCCTTTGCACCCAAGGGGAAACTGCACCGTCTGGCATGCTGGCGCGCGCCTGTCCCTCCTTGCGTCATCCTTGACTCCCGAGGCCGGGTTCTGCATAGAGATCTCCGCCGCTCCGGAGGGGGCCTGAGGAGGCCCACTCCTTGTTGGTCTTGGTGCCACCTCCCTCGCGAACTCGGGTCCTCGCGAGGGCCTTGTCTCGAGTGGGGCTGCGCTGGGCCATGCTTGGCTCGTGAGGTGGGCCATGCCCTGGGCCGCAGGCAGGCAGGTCTGGGTACCCCCATTCCTAGAACGCCGACAACTGGTTATTTAATGGGCCAGGCATGGAAGAGCAGGAATATGATGAAGAGTTCGTTGGAGACGAACATGCGAACTAGGACGCTTCCCAGTAAGAATGCCTGTAGGTTTAAGGCAGATGGCATGGGTTCATGCTTCCGATCAAGATTTCCGCTGCTTGTTATGCTTAAGTGTTTGGCCCTTGCGGCCCTATCTATGTAATACTTGACCTTCATGGTCTTTATTTGTGTAAGACGCTAAATGTGGATGTAAGACTCTTGTTATTCAGCTTCTATGTGTTCAGTGAGCATTGATCTCTGGGATCACTGTACACGTGCATTCGGTGATCATGACTTATGAGTCGGGGTCCCCACAGCTAGCCACTGCCAATTATAGTGGGGCCGCAAGGGTGGTCATCAGGTCAACGCGGACCGGTCAGCTGGGCTGTGGGGCCAAGGCATCATAGGAACAGCCAACACATCACACAAAATAAAAAAATGAGTCCTCCTAGGATTTGAACCCAGGACCTCTCGGTGGAATTGGGCGAGCACTCAGGCCAGTTGGGCTGGCCACTGGTTTGTCAAAGAACAAGAGCTCGAGGTAACTGAAACAATGATAGGAGCTCATCCTCGAGAGGCAAAATTACAAAAAACAAAATGCATCTGTGGGGACTCGAACTCTGGATCTCCTAATGGCAAACCAATGGTCTGACTAGCTGGACTACGAAGGAATTGTTATAAATATTGGAGTTTTTTCAAGATGAATCAATATTGCCGCGGAACTAAAACGAAAAACACAACAAAGTTACCTAACTGTACTTGACAAAAACCAGGGGAAACAAGGGCGGGCCTTGCTGTGCTCGTGGCGGCGTTCAACGTAGGTGAGCCTGTGCGTTGGGGGCAGCGCTAGGAGGTCGAGGACGAGGAACGACGTCCGGATCCGGCTGGGGACGATGTTCTCCAGCGAGGAGACGAACTTGAGGTCTCATCCATGTGGCTATGGGAGTTCCTGAAGAGGTCATTCATGGTGGGCTGAAACATTGCCTGACAGACAGAGAAGAGATGAGAGAGGTCAGAGAAGGAGAGGAAGGAAAAGAAGAGGAGGGCAGGGCATGTCGCTAGACCTGCAGTGCTCCAGCATCGCGCTCACCGATGCTGCGTTGAGGCAGCAGATGGGGGAGGCGAAGCTCCGCTCGGGCCATGAATGCCACCATGGCAAAGCTCCAGCTCGGGCAGCTTCCTTGCTCCTGGAGAGCTCGGTTGGCGGCGCGGGGCTGTCCTCTGGAGGAGCTCAAACAGCAGCGGAGCTTGGGGCAGCACTGGCTTGGGGCTCCATGGGCAGCGAGCGAAGGTTCATGGTGGTTCCTCGTAGCAAAACAGAGAGAGATGTTCAGGGTGAGAGAGGAGCATAGAGAAGAAAAGGGAGCTGGGCGGCCACGACAGGAGGCTCACCAGAGGGAAAACGAGGAGCGGGGCGAAGGGGACCTGGACGGCGCCCTCGCCGACGGTCACCGGTTGCCGGAGGCGCGGGAGAGGCAGCGGGATCTAGGAGAAGCTTGAGGCCTCTTCTGCTCGGGCGTGAAGAGCTTGGTGATACGGGGGCGCTGCGAGAGGACGGGTGGATCGGGAGGAGTTGGTGGTGACCCCGAAGATGATTTGGAGTGGCAGCTGCGGGAATTCGAGGAGAAGGTGGAGGATTTGGGTTGGTGATAACCCACAAGTATAGGGGATGCCAACAGTTTTCGAGGGTAGAGTATTTGCATGTGCATCTAGTGCCCCTTAGTGATTTTTGGTGTATTGAAGACTTATAGGTTAAGGGACTAATATGTGTGTGAGTGTACACATGCTCTATAAGTTGCTGAGGAGTTTGATATATACGAAGAATGTCGACCCCTAAAATGAATGTCTTCAGATGAAGACTTTGATATTCCCTGAAGACTTTGAAGAATGAAGATATTGGTATGACCTTGAAGATATTGTTGCGAGGACTATGAAGCGTGAAGACTTTTGTTTTCATAGTTTCATTTCCTTTCTTTGAGTCATAGGAAACACCGTACTCTTAAAGGGGGTCGAGGTAATACTAAGGAAGAATTTCCAAGTGGTGCTCATCTCAAAGCCTACACATAGCCAAAACCTTCAAGTGAAGCCTTTGGAAATCTCTTGCAGTTCAGTCAATTTCTTAAGTGACAGAAACGAAGTTCTTCTGTTCTCTGAGGAATTTGTTCTGACTAAGGAGTTAGGATTTTGCCAGTGCCAATTCCCTACCGTGAGGAATATGATAGCCCTGAGGAATTTGAGAGTTCAAATCTCCGACCGTTGTTGTGCCTTGCGCCAGCTGTCCAAATATCTTATCCACATAACAGTCATATCATTAGGGGCATTTATGTCATATCATGTCGGGTTGCACCCTAGCAATAAATAGCCGCCCCCACGACCAATAGTTGGTTGGCTGCTCTGAGAGAGATTGACACTTGTCATTTGAGAGAAACCATCCTCTGAGGACTTTGAGAGAAAATCATCAGTGAGGAAAAACCCAAAACCCAAACCGCCAAAACCCAAAGTGATTGAGCATCACTGAAGAGATTGTTCCTGTGTGGAGCCGACGCTTTTTACCTTTGAAGATTGTGCATCTTCTAGACGGTTAGGCGTCATGGTCTAGAGCATCTAGCAGTCAATTGTGGATCATCGGGTGACCGAGTTTGTGAGGGTTTGGAAGTCTATGTGACCTTAGCTCAAGGAGCATACGGTAAGGACTATGTGTCCTTTGGTTTAAATACCAAGCCGCTCCGAACCATACGTATGACGGTCACATCAGTTGGAACTGGGTCATCAAATCATTGTCTTCATCAAGCTCCTGGTTCTATTTCCTCAATCCCTTCATTTCCTCGAAGTACTTGTTGATGAATCTGATCATTACTATTTTAAGAATTTGACTGAAGATTTTCTCAACTTCCTCATCTCAAATTCTTCATTCACTTTATCTTCTGCCTGCTTATCCTGTTCACGCTATTCATGCTCTGTGTATGTTTCAATTCATCATGATGACTATGCTACTGCTATGATTCGCATGCACTTGAGTACTTATTCCGCTACTAGTAGTTCGTCACTTAGCAAATTCCTCAACTAGTAATTCCTTAGTGACAAATTTATAAAAATCGCCTATTCACCCCCCCTCTAGTCGATATAACGCACTTTCAATTGGTATCAAAGCTTGGTACTCCCTTGTTCTGTGTGATTTTGGTTTAACCACCTGGAGTTTTAGTTATGTCGACTGCAGGCATGATCTGTCCTACCTTCGATGGGACGGACTACCCTTACTGGAAGAACAAGTTGCGCATGGATTTTGAGGCAATTGACAACGATATCTTGTATGTTGTGGAAAATGGTGTTCCCTTCATCACTCCCACTATCAATGCTGCTGATGTGAAGAGATTCAAGCAACTCGATTCTCAAGTGAAGAATATCATGTGTGGCCATCTGAGCAAAGGTCAATATGGCAGAGTGAGTGCTTTGGAGACTGCTAAGCTTATCTGGGATAGGCTGTCCAAAGTCAATGAAGGTGTTTCAACTCAATGTGACTCTCAAGTTGATGTTCTTCGCAATCTCTTCAACCGCTTGAAAAGACTCGACAACGAAAATGTTCAGCAAACTTTTGATCGTCTCACTGATATCTCCGATGAGCTCCAAGCTCTTGGTGCCACTGACATCACCGACCATGAGGTGGTAAAAAACTGCTGAGATCTCTTAATTCCTCATTCGATACACTTGCTTTGATGATTCAAGAACGTGGAGACTACAAGTCACTAGATCATGCTCATATTCTTGAGAGACATAATACTCATGAATTCCAACAAGCTGAGAAGAGAGACCTCTACGGGCCAAGCTATGGAAGATCTCGTGCTTTGAAGGCTAAGGCAATTTCCTCATCCGAAGGCGAAGAATCTGACAGTAGCCTTGGTGATCCTGAAGAACTGAGTCAGGAGCTGGCAATGCTCGTGAGGAAATTCCAGAAGTTCTCAAGGATAGGTCGGTTTGGAAAATCATCAAGAAGTGGCATGAAGAACTCAGAATCTTCATCAAGCGATTACAAGAAGAGAACTTGTCACAAATGCAAGAAATCTGGCCACTATATTGCTGACTGTCCTCTCTGGCAAAAAGAATCAAAGAAGAAGAAATACAAGGATGATAGTTCTGATGACTCGAAGAAAAAGAAGAAATCTTCAAAGTCCTCATCGCACAGGAAGAACAACTTAAGGAAGGCTCGGGCACTTATTGGCAAGGAAATGGATTTTGAAGAAGAATCTGAAGTATATGAGGAAGAGAAGGAATCTGAAGAGGAGTCTGACTCCGGTGTGGCTAGCATAGCCATCGCTACTGCCTTCATCGGCAAGTCAATCTTCAACACTGAGGAAAGTGATGATGACTCCAACCTTGGCAACGATGACTATGCTCCCACTTATTGCTTCATGGCAAAAAGTGTCCAGGCTACCACAGCGTGCCCCATCTATGATGACTTTGACTATCCCAAATAGAAAGTCCTCATGCGGAAGCACCTCATATCGAAGAACAGCGAGTTGTGGACTATTACTGAGCTAGGACTGATGGATCTCTGCAAGATGGCAAATGCTGATGACATTCATAAGTACACGTAGCTGGACGCTCATGCGATGAATATCATCTGCTCTAGCTTATCAAAGGTCATGTTCAAAAGCATCTACCACCTTCATAATGCAAAGCTCATCTCGGACAGGCTTTCTGATGTTCATGAAGGTTATCGCACTCGTCAAGATCCCATGTTCATTGAATACAAGAATTTCCTCAAAACCCAGGAGATAGATCCAACTTCATCTTCCTCATCTATGTGTCTCATGGCAAAAGGTTCAAAGGTACTCAAAAATCATTCCTCATCTGAATCTAGTGAACGTGAATCTGATGAAAACCTCAAACCTAGCTATTCCAAACTTGCTAATATTGCCACCAAACAACAAACTGCTTTGGAAAGGGTTCAGAAACTGCTAGACAAAAGCGACGACCTGTTGAATGAGGAAATGGATCGCACTCAAACTCTAACTAAGGGACTTCAAAGTCTTCAGTCTAAGTTTGATAACCTTCAAAGTCGTCATGATGCTCTCTTAGTCAATCATGAGAAGCTTTCTTATGAATTTCATCAAAGAAAGCAAGATCTTGAGAAACTAAGGGTGTCTCATGAAGATCTTAAAAGGGATAACGATTCTTTGCTTGCTCAACAGATCAGTACCGCTCAGGAAGATTTCGTTCCACCTAGCTTGAAATGCATCGAACGTGAAACTGCTCATTCTTCACCTGAAAGTTCAAATGCTTCTATTGCTGCAAATTCTTCAACTATTTCCGTGGTCATAAATTCCTCATCTAAGGATACCACAAGTGTCACTAATGAAAATGCAGGGTTGAAGGAATTGGATGTGACAGGCATATACAAAAGCCTCAAAGGGCATCAAACCCATTGTGATGTGCTTTAAAAGCAGATTCTGAACAGGAACCCTAGGAAAGAGGTTATTGCCTTTGAAAGGAAACTCAATGTTGATGGATCCTACTGGAAACCTGAGCAGTACCCCAAAACCTCCTGTAGAAACATCCACTTTATCTGGTTTTACTTGTGAATCTTCATATTCCTCTGATGAGTCATTTAACGCCAACTATAAACTGCTCAAAAATCAGAATGGTGAAGTATTTGCTAGATATGTTGGTACTAACTGCAGGAACGGTCCTCCAATGAAGAAAATCTGGTCTCCAAAAGGTACCTTGAAAATCTTCAAGTGAATGTGATCATGACACCACCAGTGAAGAATAGGAACCCCAGATCAAATTCTTCATTTGGACCAAAGTCTTCACAAGGACCAAAGTCCTCACATGGACCAAATTCCTCATATGGTCAAAAATCATATCTTTTTTGTGCTAATACTTCTGTTTCGCAGGTGTCGGGTCATGATGCACATGATCACCTATGGGGCCATCGGCCCCTTTGTGGTTCGGCGGGGGTGAGGTCACGTTGCACAAAGATCAGAGGTAGTGAGACAACACAACGACGAGATGCTGGTGTTTTACCTAGGTTCGGGCCGCTGGGAAGCGTAAAACCCTACTCCTGCTTTGGTGGATTGATCGGGGGAACACGAAGCACACGCCGTGCTCAAACCCGGCAAGGTTGCCCTCTAGGGAGCTACTACGCGAGTACAAGTGTCCAAAGGTACGAATCCTTAGCTAGGTTGCCTTGGGCCTCCTTTTATAGATCAAGTGGTGACCACAGTGGCAAAACAGACATTATCTAGTGATTAGATAGCTAACAGTGATATCATACCTAACTCTGGCATTTAGGACAAAATGCCATAAACGCTAGCCTAGGTGGCGTCCGGGGATGCATCCCCGGCAGGCTTCTACCACCGCTTTGGCTAACTATTGCTTAGTATTTTGACACGCCTCTGGACGGGTGTCAATCAAGCATAATCTGTCTCCCAGCACGTCGCCACATACTTAGCGAGACCCACTTAGGCACCCGAGGGCTTGACACCGCATCGACAAATGACTGGCATTACGATGCCGTGGAGCGGTGGCTGATCGGCTCGCGCCTGCTGGGGATGGCTTGCCGGGTCTTCCTGAAGATGTGTGCGCCCTGATCTCCGGCAGGTACCGGAGACGTGACTGGCGCGGCTCGGTTCCGTTCTGGGCCGTTGCATCGACCTTGCCGGCGTTGCTTAGCCAACGTAGGTTGCTTCTGCCGGGGTATTGGTCTTGAATGATTGGTTTCGTCTTCTTGATGCGCTCCTTGATCTCACGTAGAGCGGCTTATCTGGTTTGGACTAGTCTTGACTGTATTTATGTTGATGGATTTTGCTACTACTGCCTGTGCATAAGTCAGGGGCACTGCGTACCCCAGTCCTAGTGCACCGACAGGAGCCCTCGGGTCTGTCCCAAACGCGCTTGCCCAGCGTCATTGGGTCAGGCTCAAAATTTATGCACAAGCGCGCGATATGAGGGAGTAACTGCCGACTTTCGAGGCAGCACTTACTTACTACCTCATGTTGTTTCTGCTAGGCGCGCCGCATGCATTGTGGGGAGTTTGCAGTGGATGCGCATGGCTCGGAGGCGTGGGAGTGGCAGAAAATGCAGCGCCAGTGATTGGAGCAGTGGGGCGGTTACCTGTTCGCCCGTGATCAAGGGTAGTGGGATTCGTGGAGATGGGCGGCCACCTTGGAGTGGAGGAGAGCCAGCCCCCGTGACCTTACCTACAAATTGGGGGGTCGCAACGGGCGATGCTCATCCATTCCCTTCTCCTCCTTGATCTCAGGTTCACATATCTTGCCCATCTTCTCCAGTCGTCGGATCGTCCCTTCCCTCCTGATGGTCAGGGGGAAGGGTCGGGCGAGCGCGCCTGCCACCACAGGGTCTTCTTTTTGTGTCCGTGCCCAGCCCCCGGCATGGGTCGATGGTTTTGGACTGAGAGCTGGCGGGACGGGCCTTGGACGGGGAAGCGGGCGGCGTGGCGATCGCGCCAGGGGCAGCTGTGGTGGCGCACCTGCCGCTGCGTCACCCGCTGCTTCAGTCTTGGCGGAACGCCGCGCGGACGACACCGCACTGGAGTCCATAGCGGAGACGCACTGCTATGGTCGACTGCTGTCTCTGCGCTCCTTCTGCAAGGCGACAGAGAAAGATCGTCGGTACGGCCATCGGTTGCGCACGAGTGGTCGCAGCAGCGGTCCATCATGGGTCGTGGCAGAGTTCCCCACCCATGGCACCATTTATTCTGCACATGGGTGGGAGCCTTTTGCCTGCGTGCACTCTTTAAGGGCAGCGGGTCTTCCCTGCCTCGGGTCGACGGGGATGACCATGCTCTCTGTGAGGCTCTTCGGGAGGTTTGGCGTTTGTCTCGGATGCCGCGTCAACAGCTCGGACGACGGCGGAGGTGTCCCCTCGAGTGGTGGCGATGAGGAAGATGGTGGCGGCAACCCACGGCGCTTCAAGAGCGGGGACGATAGCTCTGATGCGTCGTGATTGCCGGTAGCACCATCATCACCAGCTGTGCTTCGGCAGCGCCACCATCTGCACCTGCCCTCCGTCTTCTTCTTCCCTGCCGGCTTCGTCCGCCCTGCCTGGGGGCAGGATCCCCATGATCCTCCGGGGGACGCGTCCCGCTATCTCTGGCGGGGAGGCGCCAAATCCCAGCCAGGCGCTCCTTTTGCCCTCTTTTTCTTCTCCACCTGATCCCTAGGAGGAGAGGGACAAGAAAGGCATTACGGGGAACTTATCTTTTTATAAATCAAAAGATGTAGGCGTTTGCCAAGTTTTAGCTAATCATAATGTAATTTTATCCATTTTGTACCAAAAATGAATGAAAGAATGCTATTTCTCTTCCTTAAGAACTATCCCTTTCTCCCTTTGTTTATACTGTGTCAGCATGTTTGTCCTTGCCGCACGGAACTATTTGCCGGGTTAGCACTAACCGCGAGCGCCAAGGGGGAGCGTGCCCCCGGAAGCAGGCTGGTATTATTTCCCGGCAAGGCTCCTTGTCGGTACGGCGCCCCCCCCAGAGCTGATAATAGACAGGAGCTGGGGGATGGCTCGTCCCGACAAGGGTTTCCATGGCGTGAAGGACTCCGTCGTACACAGTAAAAAGGATAGCAAGGGTTTCCTTAAACGAGTAAATGGCTCCGAGCTTGGAACATGTGATTAGACTTATCTTTTCAGGCAGTATCCTTTTCTGGAGTACGACGGGCCGCCGTCCCTGTCTCTTTGCCCTTCTTCCTTGTTTTCCTGACGGTCAAACCTGTAGGGAAAGAGGCCTCTGTCTCCTGGCGAGAGAGAATGCGGCAACAAGGATAATAAGCTCATCAAGTACTCTAGCAAATTTCTATAACTTAAAAGTGATAACATTGCAACATAAAAATGCATAGTAAACATGCAGTTCGATGGTATGATGCAATGCCTAGCTTTATTATTGCATGCACAGGGTCTGCGCCTGGCTTTGTACAAACGGTTACATGCACTGCGGCAAGGCTCGTACAAAAGGTGGTTGCCGGGGACTGAGCTCGGCAACCGCGCCTTACGGGTAGAACTTATGAAGATGCTCAATATTCCATGAGTTAAGCATTTTGATGCCATCTTCGGTCTCCAGACGGACTGCGCCAGGTCTGGTGACTCGTGCTACCCGGTAAGGGCCTTCCCACTTCAGCGTCAACTTGTTGGTACCCTTGGCGGACTGAATGTGCCTAAGGACAAGGTCGCCTTCCTCAAGGCTTCGGGCGTGGACCTTGCGGTTATGATAGCGGCGCAGGGCTCGCTGATAGCGTGCAGCACGCACAGCGGCCGGAGACGATCTTCCTCGTGGAGCATGGCATCGTCATGCCGTAGCTGCTCTTGCTCTAGTTCATCATAAGCAAGTACACGAGGTGACACGTATATGAGTTCCGTGGGGAGAACTGCTTCCGCCCCATATACTAGGGAGAAGAGTGTCTAGCCGGTAGCTCGATTTGGTGTCGTTCTGAGGGACTAAAGAACCACCGGCAGCTCATCTATCCAGCGCTTGCCGCTTCTTCGCAGTCCATCGAAAGTTCTTGTCTTGAGCCCACGCAACACTTTAGCATTCATCCTCTCGACTTGCCAGTTGCTTCTCGGAGGGGCAACAGAGGCGAAGGAGACCTTGCTTCCAAGGCTTTGGATGTATTGCATAAAGTTGCGGCTCGTGAACTGGGTGCCATTATCGGTGATCAACCTGTTGGGTACTCCAAAGCGACACACTAGTCCTTTCAGGAACTTGACAGCTGACTGCGCGGTCACCTTTCTCACTGGTTCCACCTTAGGCCACTTTCTAAACTTGTCGATTGCTTCGAACAAGAATTCAAAGCCCCCGAATGCACGGGGAAAGGGTCCCAAAATATCGAGCCCCCAGACCGAGAATGGCCAGGATAAAGGGATCGTCTGGAGAGCTTGCGGTGGTTGATGGATGTTCTTGGAATGGAACTGGGAGGCTTCACACTTGGTGACTAGCTCAGTTGCATCCTAGAGGGCAGTGGGCCAATAGAAACGCTGCCGGAAGACTTTTCCGGCAAGGGCCCTTGATCCAATGTGAGACCCACACATGCCTCCGTGAATCTCTGCCAACAACTTCAGTCCATCTTCCCGGAAAGTGCACGTTAATTTCACACCGTTTGGTCTTTTTCTGTACAGAGTGTCATTGACAAACTGGTACATACTTGACTAACGGGCTACTCTTTTGGCTTCTTCTTGCTCTTCGGGAAGTTCTCCTGTTTGAAGGAAGTGGACTATATGTCGCGCCCATGATGGAGCCTGTGGCTCGACAACAAAGACTAAAGGCATCTCCTTGTTCGTGGGAGCGCTTACCTCGACTGCAAGAACCCGGGGTTCTAGAGGAGGGAGCTGCTCACCAACCGAGACGAGACTGTCCCCGGCATCCTCTCTACCAGCGGCTTCAGGAAGCTCTGCCAGGAAATGCTTGCCGGAGTTCAGTTTTCTCCTTTTCCTGGTCATCGTTGACGGGGATACTGATGGTTGAGTGAGGTGGAGGACAAATATTCCTGGTTCCACAGGAAGCTTCTGCGCGGCGCACTTTGATAGATGATCAACGATGCTATTTTCTGCACGTCGTACATGCTCTGCTTGCAATCCATCAAAGTGCTCCTCCAGCTTCCTCACCTCTTCCACGTATGTGTAACAGCCCAAGACCGACGTGCCAGAAGATTCCCCTTTTATTCCGTTGTCATCGTGTGATTCGTTTGGTTGTCGCATCATCCGCATTGCATCGGCACTCCATTGTCGTCAGTTTTCAAAACTTGCATCCGTTCGTAGTCGCCGGTTCTCTCCGTTTGTGTCATCGACCATTTCGAGTCCAACCACACACGCACGCGTCCGCGGCATCGTTAAATTTTTTTTAATAACGCACGAAAAATATTCTCGGATTGGGTCGAAACTTGGAATGCGGTCTTGTTATGTTGTAGGTAGACCGCCTGCCAAGTTTCGTCGCAATCAAAGGTCGTTTGATATCCGAATGATCAACCGTAGCGGCTTCGTCATCGGTTTATTATCGGACGTTTTCGGTGTTTAAAAACCCTATCACGGGCCGCAACCTCCCTCTCTTCTTAGCCCACCACCACTCTACACAGCCCATTAGGCCTAACCTAGCCCCCCTCCGCTTCCGGACCGTCGGATCGAGATCCTACTGTCCGAAAATGGACAAAACTGGTAACCCTAGCCCCTGTCTATAAATAGACAAACACCCCTTCCAAATCTGTCAAAAACCGTAGCCTAACCCTACCCTAACTTCCAGCCGCCGCCAGTTGGCCACTTCCTTGAAAACCGCGTCCGACCACCTCCATCGCGCCACTTGGCGGCGCCCAGCTAGCCCGGCCGCCGTAGCATCCCCCGCTACCAACCGGAGAGCGCCACGTCGCCCTCTCTCTCCTCCCCCCGCAACCGAAGCCCGCCGGGCCCAGGCGCGGCCCGCCCGGGCCCGGGCCGCCCGCCACGGCAGCCCGCAGCTGCCCGAGCCCCGCGCGCGCAGCCGCCTCGCTCCCGCACCGCCCCGCTGCTCCCGCCGACGATCCGCCGCCGCCAGTCGACTTGCTCCCGCGCGCCCCGAGCACCCCATCGGCCGCCATTGGTGACTCCGCCGCCCGCCGCGCGCCTCGCATCCGCGAGCAACCGCCGCCGCCGGTGCCCCCATGCTGGCTGACCCCGCCGCCCGCGCCGGCCAGCCGGAGCTCGCCCGCCGCCAGCCGACCCCTCCGGCCCCCGTCCGACCGTGCAGTCGGCCAGATCCGGGGATGCCGCGCCGGATCCGTCCATCCCCGGCTACGCCGTCGCCCGCCGGCATCCCCAGCGCCGGAGCCGCCGCCCGGCCATGGCCCGGCCTCCTCCTCCTCCAGCCGCCGGGACGCCGCCGTCCAGATCCAGCCCGTCCTCCCCGACCCTCGATCCAAACGGGATCTCTGGATCCCCGGTATCGTCTCATCCCGTTTCTCGCATGTGCAATTTTTCACCAAGTCCCTGGTCACTGCATGTTTTATATCATGTTAGCATATTGTGTGGCTTATATCTCGTAAACCGTGCACCATATGGAGATGAATTATATATGAAAATTGTTCTACTCTTCGTGCTCTACATGATGGCATCATTGGTATGTGCATTAGGCTTCATTTGCATGCCCATATCTCTTTCGCAAAAGTGCATACCGTCGTAGTCCGCAAATCTGTTAATTTATTCGTTTTCGCGCGGATGAGTGCATCTAAACCGTAGCTCCTTTGCATGTGGTGTCTTCATGAGATATGCCCTAGGATATGTCTACTATCATGACATGCCTCTGGTTGCTAGGTAGGACATCATTATCATGGTTGTTTGTTGCTCTAAAGTAGCTATTGCGTTAAAAACTGAAATCTGTTAGCGTAGAGTCCCATTTTGCGATGCTCGTATTAAGCAATCCATGCCTCCTTTTAGTTGTGTCTTTGGAGTGTGATGTATTATGCCATGTCTACTTGTTGTTAATAGGTTTGACATGCTATGAGTCTAATGCTTAGCTTTAGTTTTCATCATGAGAACATGCTTAATCAATGTTGCTGATTTCAGATGCAGAAATATTTCTAAGTCTGGAATTTGTAACATTTTGTTGTTATCTTGCCTTGTGTTTTGCTAGTGATCTACAACCCCTTTGGGGTTGGTGCAATGGAGTTATTTGTATTTTATAATGTTCTCTAGCATGCTGTTAAGTTTCATGCCAATAAATGCCCTCTAGTATATAGTTTTACTGCTGCCAATATGCCTTCGTGATAAAAACTGCTTTGTTTAAAAAACTGGGTTTTTCACTAAGTCTGAAAACTGCTTAGTTCAATATGTCTTCCTGTGAGCTCATTTCCTAATGATCCATGCTTCTAGCCAACTTGTTTTTAATAGATGAATTGTTAAGCATCATGTAGGCTTCACCACCATGTCCTTGTTATGAATTTTAGGTGGCTGTAGCTCGTAGATTTGTGGGTTGCAATATTGGCTGTTGCTGTTTTGGACAGATTTGAACTAAAATTTGTGTTGGTTGTTGTGGTTGAACCGTTGCACCGTTTTGAACATGTCATACAATAAACTTGACTAGAATTTCATGTAGTTTCATAATATTTTGTTGCATCCATGATTTGACATGTTTGTGGTGGTTGTTTGCATGCATTTTGCATTCATGACATGTTCATCTTGTGTGTGGCATATCTTCTAGACCGTAGCTCCGTTTTGTATGATTTATATATGTAAAACGACTAGAATGACATGTAGAATTGTGTGAAACACTTTATTTTGCTGTTTAATAAATGTAAAACATGGTTAGTTCAGATCTGGACCAAATTCATAATTTGCATATGAGGTCGCTTCAGAAATACTATATGTTGTTTCCGACCTCATTTAAAATGCATAGATAGTGTAGTTTATTTATGCTTAACCTCTTTCCATGTTAAACAACATTTAAACTTGCCATGTAAATAAACAAGAGTGAACTAAATTATTCAAACGTGGAGTTTCGTCAATATGCAACTCGTTGCATATTGAGCTTCTATTAATGTGTAGAAGTTGATGTTGTGCTTTGCGATGTCATGCATAACATGCATCATATTTGATGTGCATCATGCCATGCATATGTTGTGGTGTTTATCATGTGTTGATTGTTGTTTCCGGATTGCTTCTTCTCGATAGAGTTCCGAAAGCGTTCGGAGTGTGAGGATTCATTCGACTACGTCCTGTTCGTCTACTTCACGGATTCATTCTTCTTCCAAGCGGGATCTCAGGCAAGATGATCATTTCCCTGGATACCATTACTATCATTGACATGCTAGATGTCTCGTTTCTATCGCTGTCTCGCTACCTACCACTTGTATGTCAAGCCTCCCAAAATGCTATGATAAGCCTCTACCCCCTCCACATCCCTGCAAACCATTGTTGGCTATGTTACCGCTTGCTTAGCCCTTCTTATAGCGTTGCTAGTTGCAGGTGCAAATCGTTTCCATGTGACAACATGGATATTTTTGATATATCACAATATTATCGCTATTTTAACTTAATGCACATATATACTTGGTAAAGGGTGGAAGGCTTGGCCTTTTCTCGGTGTTTTGTTCCACTCTTGCCGCCCTAGTTACTTGTGAACCGGTGTTATGTTCCATATTTTGCGCTCCTAACATGCTCGAGGTTGTTATGGGGACCCCTTGATTTTCGTTTTGGGATAAAACTCGTCTGGCAAGGCCCAACATTGGTTTTACTATTTGCTTAATAAAACTAAAAGTTGCATAGGGCATTGATCACCCCGTGGATAATTAATCAACCCCCGGGCCAGTGCTCCTCATGAGTGTTGGTCCACCTACCTAGCAGTCGGCGGTGCCACCTCGGGGCAACTCGAGGCATTTTCAGGCTACCGTCTACTTCGCATAGACGGATGATGCCCGTAGATAGAGAGCGCGCGGCTCTAGATGCGGATCTGGCTCACCGGGAGGCCTTGCTGGATTTGTTTTACCTTTCTCGAACGTCTTGTGCGTGGGATTTCAACGACACTTCGGGCTATCTCGAAGTTGAGATTTTCCATCGGGATTCCACAAATACTACGGGTGATTCCGCGGTTGAGGAATTCCAACACGACGTGTGGTTAGTTAGTGATGGATGAGTTGGAGCACCCCTACAGGGTTAAATCTTTCGGAAAGCTGTGCCCGCGATTACGTGGCAACTTGGAAATTTTGTTTAACACCCGGTCACAGCAAACTTGAAGTAAACTCAAATAAAATACACCAACCGTGTGCGTAACCGTGACTGTCGCTTCTCGCGAGGCCTGTTCCGGAAGAGAACAGGATGGGGTTATGTTTGTTCGTAAGTAGGTGTTCGGGATCTCTTAGAGATCATTACTAGTTCACGCCCGTTTATTCGACAATCATCCCCCTTTATTCTTGTACTCGTAAGCTATTAGCCATTCAAATAAATGCTTAGTGCTTGCTGCAGCCTCACCATTTAACCATACCTCACCCACTAAGCTTTAATAGTCTTGATACCCTTGGAAATGAGATTGCTGAGTCCCTATGGCTCACAGATTACTACAACAACAGTTGCAGGTACAGGTAATGTGATGATTTGACGTGAGCGCGATGCTTGTTTGATTTGGAGTTCTTCTTCTTCATCGATCATAGGTTGGGTTCCAGGACGGCAGCCTGGGATAGCAAGGATGGATGTCATTTTATCGTTTGATTTCGTCCGTAGTCAGACCCTGCTCTTCTGTATGATGATTGTTATGTTGTTGTATTGATGTGATACTGATGTAGGTTGTGGCGAGTGTAAGCCAATTCCATATACTCATCTCTTCTTTACATGTACATGTAATGATATCCATTCTTGCGAAACGACGAGATGCGCTTCTATCCCTGTTGAGGCCCTCATGTCAAAATAAGGATAGGATCGCATCTTGGGCGTGACAAGTTGGTACCAGAGCCTGTACCGACTTAGGAGCCCCCTTGATTGATCGAACTTGGCCGAGTCGAATCTAGTGAAAAACTATTTTTAGTCTAGTTATATATTGGAGAGTAGGATTCTTTTTACTCCTCTTCTATGCTCTGGTGAGGAATCCTGACGTAGGAATTTTAATTGTACCCTCTTCTCACTCAAAAACTTTTTAGGATCACGCGGGTATTTTGGAACCTCTATGATGTCGATATGATGGGAATTCTGTTCTTGGTGCCTCCCGTACGTATGGATTGGACCCGGGGAGTAGACCTCCAGGGGATTCTTGACGCATCGATATCGTTCAGTTTCCTTAGTATCTCAGGACGCGGATGTTCGAAATTGCTTCAATACTATTCGTGGTGCGAAGAGTGTGGCGGCACCCAGTACTGGGGAGCGGGATCACATGTACTGCCATGTTTAGTATCGTTGTGATTACGAGGGTCTAAGGTAGATGAGTTTCCGAGTTTTCTCAGGTTGTGTGTTGATGGATGTGATGCACGGTGGGTAGTATTGTTGCTAGGAGTTGAGTGTTTATTCAGTAATTTATCCGTGTATCCGTTGGACCAGATTGCATAACTAGAAAGATTTCGGAAGTTCTTAGGTGGGAATTCAAGTAGTTACCTAGGATTATCCTTCCAATAAATGCATAATGGGTTATGTATTTGTTTCCGGCTTAATTTGCAAGCTACACCCTTGGTTTTGTTTTGGAGTATGGTAATTCGAGTTGCTTCAATGTCAAATGGGGATTTCATATCTTTCCTAAGAGGTGTTCTCATATTTCTATGGGAGTGCTAATCCTTTTGATCAACCGGAGTCGTCATGATATTCTTTTCAACCGGAGTGCTTCTCGTCAAGTTAATTCATCCCTCTCCAATATTTGCAAGATCAATCCTCATATTTTTTCCGGAGTTCGTCTCATCTGTCTCAAGATGTCTTTGTTTTTCCCACCCTCCCGCCCTTTTTCTTCAATGATTAAATCGTCATCCAAGTGCTTTTCTTTGCATTCATGCTTCCGCTATCTTTTCTGCCGTTTTATATCCGGTGATCCATTGTGAAGATGCTCAAGTGCTCAAGTTCATCATTCTTGTTCTTGTTCTCTTCTCCGATGGATTCAATTCAAGCTTTCAGTGTTCGTCATATTCTTTTCATTCGTAAATGCTATCCATGTTGGAAGTTCTTATCCAAGCCTCTCTTGGTTATTCATCTCTCTATTCTATCCGGAGTGGCAAGATATCCCAAGAGACTCGTTTTTTTCATTCAAATCCTTTCAAATTATTTCGAGGTTCTCACCTCATCAAGTTTTCAATTGCACCGGTGCAATCTCTCTTTCTAAGCAATCGTTTCAACGGTGATCTCTTTGAGTGGGCTCATAACCCACAGGTTTTCCCCAGGATCTTACCTGGCTCTTCTAATCTTTTCCAGAGATCTCAAGTTCTTTTCAGTTATGTCGTAACAATGAATCTCATCAGCCTTATTCCTTCTCCAAGATCGCTTAGAATTATTTTCATCGTTGGCTCAACCTTTTTCTTTATTCTTATTCTGGAGTGGCTCAGTAATTCTTTGTGGATTTTCTTGCCATCATTCTCTGCGTGGAAGACCGAAGGAGAGTTTTTCTTAAATCTGTGCTCATTCTCTTGAAGGTTCATGGTTCAGCTTGTTGCTATCCTCTCAAATTCTTTTCGACCATGAGAAAATTCCTTCCATATCTATCCGGAGCATTCCGAGTTGTTTTCATTCTCGATCCTCCAAAGCCCATCATTTCAAAAGATTTCTTCGTTCCCAGCTTTCAGCTTTCGTTCTCCAATTCTTCTCAATTGTTGTCTCTTTGTTCGTATCTCCATTATCCCGGTGCCTTGGATCGTGATCTCTTCATTCTCTTGTATCTCCATTCGTTCATGGTATCCTCATTCGTTTGTGAATTCCTACTGGTGTTTCGTTCAGAACTTCTTCAAGTTTGTGTCATCTCCCTTCAATCTTTTTCAAGAAGAATAAGTGGTATGCAAAATCCGTGCTTTTCATCAATTTAACTTGATGAAGGATAAGCATAACATAATTCTTATTCTTGTTTCGTCAATTGATTTCAATCCTTCTTCCGGAGTTGTTCATGATATCTAATTCTCGATTCCAATTTGTTTATCTTTTCTTTCTGGAGTCTCAAGTTTTCTCAAGTATCTCTTCGCGAAGTTCCATCTAAATCATGCCAGCCTTAATCTTATTCCTTCCATCCTTCATTATTTTGATCATTCTTTTGCATACGGAGGTTCTTCATGGTGTCTCTTCAAGGATTTAATTCCTTCTCAAAGTGTTCTTCAAGATTCTTGTTGGAGAGGCTCAAGCATCATTCGTCTTGTATTCCGAAGTGCAATTCATTCTCTCTATCTTTTGAGATGGTATTACAGCATTCTTGTTTCATGAGGAGTCTAAAAGAGAAGTTGTCAAGAATGAGATATGTAAACCCATCATTTCTTTCTTGGAGTTATCTCGGATTGGAGTACACCTAAGACATTTCCTTAGGATTGTTGCTATCATGGTGTTTATCAACGATCCAAGTTTTCTCCTTCTCCTCTTGGTGAAAGAAGTTTTCATCTCTTGTTGCTCTCAAGCAATCAATTGTTTCTGTTGTGGCCGGTTGTCACCTCATAATTGAGATGTTTTCCATAAGCCACAACAAGTTATTCTTTTCCTTCTTGATGTTCCAACAACTCCATTCAATCTCTTCTTGCAAGATGCTTTTCAAATTAAATTGTAGTAGAAGTTGTCATTTTCTTCCCCATTTTCTCTCTCTCTCTCTCCAAAAATCTAGCTTCTATTCTTTTGTTCTGGAGGAATTGTGATGTTGCTCTCTTCGAACCGTCATATCGTTTCGTCAAGATCATGTTCTTCCTTGCTTGTTCATTTAATCGGAGTGTTGTGCCCTCTTGTCAAGATCTTTCGATCTATCAAGTTTTCAATCTCTTTTCTACCAAAGTGCTGCCCAAATTTCGTTAGAATTCTTGCATGTCTCTCGTATCATTCTTCAGCTCCTTGCAACCTTCAAGATTTGTTGGTTTCGCTCATTTATCATAGAAGCCACTAAGTTTTCCCTCGTCATTTCCTCTTCTATTTCTCTTCCCCTTCTCGTTCTAAGATCTCAGGTCGAGATCTCTTGTAAGTGGAGGAGAGTTGTAACAGCCCGAGACCGACGCGCCAGAAGATTCCACTTTTATTCCGTTGTCATCATGTGATTCGTTTGGTTGTCGCATCATTCGCATCATCCGCATTGCATCGGCACTCCATTGTCGTCAGTTTAGAAAACTTGCATCCGTTCATAGTCGCCGGTTCTCTCCGTTCGTCTCAT
Source organism: Elymus sibiricus (assembly GCA_039707655.1). Classification (NCBI taxonomy): domain Eukaryota; kingdom Viridiplantae; phylum Streptophyta; class Magnoliopsida; order Poales; family Poaceae; genus Elymus; species Elymus sibiricus. The sequence goes on along the minus strand of CM077667.1, from coordinate 194,359,743 downwards.
CGACCGCTTCGAGTCCAACCACACACGCACGCGCCTGTGGAATCGTTAAAAAAATATTTTTAATAGCGTGCGAAAAATATTCTCGGATTGGGTCGAAACTTGGCATGCGGTCTTGTTATGTTGTAGGTAGACCGCCTGCAAAGTTTCGTCGCAATAAGAGGTCGTTTGATATCCGAACGATCAACCGTAGCGGCTTCGTCATCGCTTTATTATCGGATGTTTTCCGTGTTTAAAAACCCTGTCACGGGCCGCAACCTCCCTCTCTTCTTAGCCCACCACCACTCTACACAGCGCACTAGGCCTAACCTAGCCACCCCTCCGCTTCCGGACCGTCGGATCGAGATCCTACGGTCCGAAAACGGGCAAAACTGGTAACCCTAGCCCCTGTCTATAAATAGACAACCACCCCTTCCAAATCTGTCAAAAACCCTAGCCTAACCCTCCCCTAACCTCCAGCCGCCACCACATGGCCACTCCCTCGAAAACCGCGCCCAACCACCTCCGTCGCGCCACTTGGTGGCGCCCAGCTAGCCAAGCCACTGTAGCAACCCCCGCGACCAACCGGAGAGCGCCACGTCGCCCTCTCTCTCCTTCCCCCGCAACCGAAGCCCGCCGGGCCCAGGCGCGGCCCGCCCAGGCCCGAGCCGCCCGCCGCCGCAGCCCGCTGCTCCCGCCGGCGATCCGCCGTCGCCGGTCGACTTGCTCCCGCGCGCCCCGAGCACCCCATCGGCCGCCGTCGGAGACTCCGCCGCCCGCCGTGCGACTCGCCTCCGCGAGCAACCGCCGCCGCCGGTGCCCCCACGCTGGCCGACGCCGCCGCCCGCGCCGGCCAGTCGGAGCTCGCCCGCCGCCAGCCGGCCCCTCCGGCCCCCGTCCGACCGCGCCGTCGGCCAGATCCGGGGATGCCGCGCCGGATCCGGCCATCCCCAGCTGCGCCGTCACCCACCGGCGTCCCCAGCGCCGGAGCCGCCGCCCGGCCATGGCCCGGCCTCCTCCTCCTCTAGCTCCGGGATGCCGCCGTCCAGATCCAGCCCGTCCTCCCCGACCCTCGATCCAAATGGGATCTCTGGATCCCCGGTACCGTCTCATCCCGTTTCTCGCATGTGCGATTTTTCACTAAGTCCCTGGTCACTGCATGTTTTATATCATGTTAGCATATTGTGTGGCTTATATCTCGTAAACCGTGCATCATATGGAGATGAAGTATATATGAAAATTGTTCTACTCTTCATGCTCTACATGATGGCATCATTGGCATGTGCATTAGGCTTTATTTGCATGCCCATATCTCTGTCGCAAAAGTTCATTCCGTCGTAGTCGGCAAATCTGTTAATTTACTCGTTTTCGCGCGGATGAGTGCATCTAAATCGTACCTCCTTTGCACGTGGTGTCTTCATGAGATATGCCCTAGGATATGTCTACTATCATGACATGCCTCTGGTTGCTAGGTAGAACATCATTATCATGGTTGTTTGTTGCTCTAAAGTAGCTATCGCGTTAAAAACTGAAATCTGTTAACGTAGAGTCCCATTTTGCGATGCTCGTATTAAGCAATCCATGCCTCCTTTTAGTTGTGTCTTTGGAGTGTGGTGTAGTATGCCATGTCTACTTGTTGTTGATAGGTTTTCCATGCCATGAGTCTTATGCATATCTGTAGTTTTCATCATGAGAACATGCTTAATCAATGTTATTGATTTGAGATGCGGAAATATTTCCAAGTCTGCAATCTGTAACATTTTGTTGCTGTCTTGCCATGTGTTTTGCTAGTGATCTACAGCCCCTTTGGGGTTGGTTCAATGGAGTTATTTGTAGTTTATAATGTACTCTAGCATGTTGTTAAGTTTCATGCCAATACATGCCCTGTAGCATATAGTTTTACTGCTACCAATATGCCTTCGTGATAAAAACTGCTCTGTTTAAAAAACTGAGTTTTTCACTAAGTCTGAAAACTGCTTTGTTCGATATGTTTTCTTGTGAGCTCATTTCCTAATGATCCATGCTTCTAGCCAACTTGCTGTTAATAGATGAATTGTTCAGCATCATGTAGGCTTCACCACCATGTCCTTGTTATGAATTTTAGGTGGCTGTAGCTCGTTGAGTTGTGGGTTGCAATATGCCATGTTGCTGTTTTTGGACAGATTTGAACTAAAACTTGTGTTGGTTGTTGTGGTTGAACCGTTGCTCCGTTTTGAACATGCCATACATGAAACTTGACTAGAATTTCATGTAGTTTCATAATATCTTGTTGCATCCATGATTTGACATGATTGTGCTGGTTGTTTGCATGCATTTTTGAGGGATCACTAGAAGGGTGTCTAGAGGGGGGGTAAATAGGCTACTAGCAGAAATTTAAAACCTAACCTTTTCCCAAGTTAATTGGTTGGCTGATTTTAACAATTATAGCAAGTCTAGCACACCCTACACGTTCATGTCAACAAGTATGGCAGCGGAAAGTAAAGATATTGCACATGATAGTAAAGAGTTGAGATAGGGAGATCAAACGCATGAGGGACACGAAGATTTTTCCCGTGGTTCCGATAGGTGGTGCTATCGTACGTCCACGTTTATGGAGTCTTCAACCCACGGAGGGTAACTGTCGCGAGAGTCCACGGAGGGCTCCACCCATAAGGGTCCACGAAGTAGCAACCTTGACTATTCCATAACGGCTTCCGTCCACGAAGGACTAGCATCACTATGGGTAGATCTTCACGAAGTAGGCGATCTCCTTGCCCGTACAAACTTCTTGGTTCAACTCCACAACATGAAGTAGGAGGCTCCCAAGCGACACCTAACCAATCTAGGAGGCACCACCCTCTAAAAGGTAATAGGCTCGGCAATGTCGATGAACTCCTTGCTCTTGTGCTTCAAGATAATAGACTCACCAACACACAATCACTCTCTCACAGATTTGGCTATGGTGGAAGAGATTGATTTGGTGGAAAGCAACTTGGGGAGGCTAGAGATCAAGATTCATATGGATGGAGTGGAATGGCTTGATCTCAACACAAGGGTAGGTGGCTCTCTCTTAGAAAATTGGATGGGCCAAGTATGGAATAGTTATGATTGATTCTCTTTCGAGTGGGTGGTGGTGAAGGGGTATATATAGGCATCTCCAAAAATCCAACTGTTACACCTAAAGTAACCAACTCGGTGACACCGATGTGTGAATCTCGGTGGTACCGAGTTGCTCCAAAGGTAGAAACTTTTGAATCTCGGTGAGATCAATATATAAATCTCCGTGGTACCGATTAGGTGACCAATGGTCAGATTGCGCAAACTCGGTGACGCCGATTCTCATATCTCGGTGGTACCGATTCTCGACCATGGCTTACAAGAGAGTTGGTCCCGAAACTCGGTGAGACCGACTGGCAAATCTCGGTGGTACCAAAGACTAAAAATAGCTAAACAGAGAGTTGGCAACCTAAACTCGGTGGCACCGATGCAGAATCGGTTGCATCGACAGGCTAGGGTTTGGCATGAGTCTGTCTGAGTTTGGGAATCGGTTGGACCGAGTGGAAAGTGTTGGTTGCACCGATTTTGGATATTTGACTTTGGACAGACTTTTGCGAAAGAGCTTGTGGGTGTTTTTGGTGACTATCACTTGTGCACGTATGAGCATTTTGTTCACCAATAGTACCTTACGCCCTTTTAATAGTATTGGCTTTCCTATGGACTCAAAGTGATTTCTCACAAAGTAAAATGTAGAGTCCTCTTGCTAGAAGCTTTGCCAATCCATTTCCTTGCAACTTCTTTGCCGGGGTGAATTGTCTCTGGAACCTCTTCGTCTGGCGTGGGCGTCCATTCCACAATGAATTCCGCCAACACCCTGCTTTGAATTGTGGAAGTCCTCTTATGCTTCAAACCAAAACTTGACAGTTCTAGCGCCCACTCAACTATCCTGCCAGTGGCTTCGGGGTTCCTCAATATATGCTGCAGCGGAAAGCGGGTGACAACTGTTGTCGTGGTTTTGTCACGGCATGATGTCCTCGTGAGAGAACTTAGGTTTGAGGCCATCGCAACTAGGTGGCAGCTTGAGAGGGGTTGGTCGGAATCGAGAGATGCGAGTTTACCCAGGTTTGGCCCCTCCGATGGAGGTAAAAGCCTACGTCCTGTTGTGCGTGTATTGATGATGAGGATGATCTCGATTACAAGGGTTCCGTATTGCTACCTCTAATCTCGAGAGCCTCTAATCTGTCTATCTCTAATGACTTGAACTTGACCCTCTAGGGGTGCCTTACCTCTCCTTATATAAGTGGAAGGGGTAGGTTTACATGTAGAGTCCTACTGGGAGTTGGATTAGGACTAGTCTCTCTTTAATCCTAATCCGGGTCTTGTTTCCTTTGTGAGGGAATCTTTCCTTTCCTTGGGCCTTCTCTGTGAACCGGCCCACCATAACATGAGCCGGCCCTCCCATGAGCCTCCCTCTTGGCCGTTGGGTCTTGTCGTTCGTCTGACCCGCCTGCTGGGTCACCAATGAACCGCCATGCTCGGCCGGGTAACCAGTGAGTCGCCAAGTCCCGCCCGGGTCATACTTCAGGCCGGGTTATACCGCGGGGTAATATCACCGTATTAGCCCCTAGGTTAGCTTGAATTTATTCATGGTAAGCTCCTGAAATAAGAATAGCAAATATGTTAAGGGACCAGCTTGCTCCACTGGCCGGCTTAATTTAATGAAGTGGCTCCTTGAAAATCCGGGTTTCTTCTTCATATTAACGAGCCGTCTTCCCAATCATTTTGCAGGTACGTGTCCTTTGCAATAAAATATTGGGAATAAAACATCCATATGCTGTTGAGTCAGCCTCCAATACTTTGGCTTTGATGAAAATCTTGGGAATAAGAAATCCACATGATGTTGAGCCGGTCTTTCAATGCTTCAGCTCCATGAAGAAATGAGACTCGTCTCGCTCACAATTGACATCTTGAAAGTGTTCTTCTATTTTTTATATCCATATTACCTGTAGCCCCCAAGTGCCGGGTTGTCTTGCCTACAACAACCTAGGACTTGTAAATGTCTTATGCTCATAAAACTTCAGCTAGTGTAGCCCCCAAGCGCCGGGTCATTATGCAATAATGAGCAGGAACTTTTTGTAGATCTGATCATATAGACTTGAGGAGCAATGTGTAGCCCCCAAGGGCCGGCTCGGCAAGAAAATACTGGGCTGGGACTTAGAAAAAGATAGAAAGGCCGGCTCATCTCCTTGAGATAACAGGACCTGTTGACAATGTAATGATTTTAAAAACAACTTTCATTAGCCCCCAAGTGTCGTGGTGCATGCTCGCAGCGACATGGGACTTTGAACTTGGACTTGAATGTGGAGAAATCTGGGTTGTCATCTGAGTCGCCAGATACAGACTGAGTGTCTTGTATTAAACATGTATAGCCCCCAAGGGCTGGCTCATTAGTATGTGATCGGCCGGGTCTTGAATTTGGACCTTTACAATCTGTTTCAGCAGCTGAATGCTGCAGCCCCAAGTGCCGGGTCGCATGCCTGCAGCGACTTGGAACTGTGTGAGAATAATATAACTCAACATAATTTGTTGAATGATTCCTTGACCGTGGTTGTAACCTGGTATTTTGTCGAATATCCTGGAATAATGCCTTTGTCCTTAAAATGAAAATCCCTGCTCGTGGTTGCGGTGCAACCCGACAAATATATGTTTTGAGAAATCCATAAGTGTTGTAGTTTACAACAGAGCACAAGTTGAAATAATCCAAGAGTCGGCCAATTAGATGACATGGCATTATATGTGATAGGGCGGCTCTTCGAGAATAGTAATTTCTTCCGAGTTGGCTTGAAAAATCCCCAATCATTTAATACTGGTTATAATAAACCATGATGAAGATCCAACCGTTTTGGCTATCAAAGATTTACTTGCTCCTGCAGAAGTTTATGCTTTGACCCGGTTTGAAGACCGGCATGATATGTATGTATGATGCATGATGCATGGCATGATGATGCAATGCAGGATGATGTATGTATATGATAAAAACAACTGACAGAGAATATATACATGTATATCTCGAATTTTTGTAAGTCGGCTTTGAAGGCACAACCAGAAGAGATCAACTCTTGTTCTTATTTTGAAAACGTCAAGATTTTTGCTTCCAAGAAGCTTTGGCATGAAATACTTTTAATCCCGTAGGCTGGCTCTCACGTGACATAAATCCGTCGTTTTAACCTTAACAAGTTCAGGGTCTTAAAAAAGATTGATTGTTAAGAGTATGAACGGGCCACATAGCGGAGAGACTACAGCGGACATGTAAGTTTATCCTAGCTCTCTGTAAGCCGGCTCTCTCGTGACATAAACCGCCGTTTTAACCTTAACAAGTTCAGGGTCTTATTGAAAGATTGACTATCAAGAGTTTTAACCTTGACAAGTTCAGGGTCTTATTGAAAGATTGACTGTCAAGAGTTCGGCGGGTCACCTGGTGGAGTAGCAAGTTGCAAACAGGCAGGTTTAACTGATATATGGCGTGAAAGCCAGTCAAGAGGGTATGAAAGCTAAACTCATTGAGTTGGAAGCCCCCAAGTGACTTTATGATGATCCAATAAAGCAGGGCACCCATGTTTGAACAGTCGCATCATGGCGGCTCCTCCTCTTGGGCGACTTTAAATCTTCCGCTAATAAGGTAGTGCACCCATGTTTGAACGGTCGCATCATGGCGGCTCGTCCTCTTGGGCGACTTTAAATCTTTCGCCAATAAGGCAGCAGCACCCGGGACCGGGTTAATTTCCCTGCAATGACCCGGGGTTCCGGAATATTTGAGCCCGATTGAATCTGTCGAGTCATGACTGTGTAGCCCCCGAGTCTTAAGTCGACTCGAAGAGGCGGCTTGAGATTCTTCACACTTCGTCGTGGCATAATGGAAGCACATTTGCTCCCTTGGTGGTTTTGGTAATTAATAACAACATATAAGTCATTGAACTAATGTTTCCACTTAGTATATTTCAGGAAAAGTTCAATGATAGGGATGGCAAAAGGATTGTGGAGATTGTGGAAATACCCCAAGATGCCAGGAAATGGATTGGCAAAGCTTCAAGCAACTGGACTCTACATTTTACTTTGTGAGAAATCACTTTGAGTCCATAGGAAAGCCAATACTATTAAAAGGGTGTAAGGTTCTGTTGGTGAACAAAATGCTCATACGTGCACAAGTGATAGTCACCAAAAACACCCACAAGGTCTTCCACAAAAGTCTGTCAAACCAATATATTCAAAATTGGTGCAACCAACACTTTCCACTCGGTGCCACCGATTCCCATACTCAGACAGACATTAGCCAAACCCTAGCCTTTCGGTGCAACTGATTCTGCTTCGGTGCCACCCAGTTTAGGTTGCCAACTTTCTGTTACGCAAATTCACAATATCGGTCCCACCGAGATTGTTGGATCGGCGTCACCAAGAATGGGTAATCTGACCGTTGGTCACCTTATCGGTGCAACCGAGTTTCCTATATCGGAATCACCGAGATTCAAAAGTTGCCACCTTTTGGTCACTTCGGTACCACCGAGATTAACACATCGGTGTCACCGAGTTGGTCATTTTGTGTGTAACGGTTGGTTTTTTGGGGATGCCTATATATACCCCTTCACCACCACCTACTCGAAAGAGAAGCACTCAGAACTATTCCATACTTGCCCCATCCAGTTTTCTGAGAGAGAGCCACCTACCCTTGTGTTGAGGTCAAGATCATCCACTCCAACCATATGGATCTTGATTTCTAGCCTCCCCAAGTTACTTTCCACCAATTCCATCTCTTCCACCAAGCCAAATCTGTGAGAGAGTGATTGTGTGTTGAGGAGTCTATCATCTTGAAGCACAAGAGCAAGGAGTTCATCATCATTGCCGAGCCTATTACCTTTTGGAGGGTGGTGCCTCCTAGATTGGTTAGGTGTCGCTTGGGAGCCTCCTACTTCGTGTTGTGGAGTTGAACCAAGAAGTTTGTAAGGGCAAGGAGATCGCCTAGTTCGTGAAGATCTACCCATAGTGCGGCTAGTCCTTCGTGGACGGAAGCCGTTATGGAATAGTCAAGGTTGCTACTTCGTGGACCCTTATGGGTGGAGCCCTCCGTGGACTCTCGCGACCGTTACCCTCCGTGGGTTGAAGACTCCATAAACGTGGATGTACGATAGCACCACCTATCGGAACCACGGGAAAAATCATCGTGTCTACAATTGCGTTTGATCCTCCTACCCTATCCTTTCTACTCATGCTTGTTGTTACTTTCTCCTGCTATACTCTTAGACTTGCATGTGTAGGGTGTACTTGACTTGCCATGAATGTTAAAATCTGCCAACTCTAAAATTTGGGAAAGGTAGAATTTTTATTTGGTCAAGTAGTCTAATCACCCCCCCTCTAGACATACTTTCGGTCCTACACATAAGCCGGCATATGGTTGACGGCTGATAACTAAAATTTATTGAAGCCAAAAGCGTGTGGCGAGTTGATGATCTTCGCGACACTCATTGTATGTCCTTGGCATTAATAACGCAACATGAACCCGCGGAAGGTTGAGATGGCGGGTTATAAATGATTCCATATGAGTTTTGTCAGGAACTCGGCCGATGGTTCGACCCGGTTGGTTGTTGAAGTTATCCAAACCGCAGTGGCGGCGACTTGTGCGCCTGTCCATTTGAGCCATCTGATGCGAGCACAAGCTGATAATTTATTGTTATTTGCTCCAGTGTTGTTATAGTAGACTGTTCGCAGGGGCGACGACTTGCGCGCGCCCGCTGAGCAGGTTGTGCGGATGGACGCGGCTCCGGTATGTTGATGTAGATGTGGGGGTCGACCGCGGCGTTTGAAGCCGGCACGGACGAGAGAGTAGACCACAACATTGCAAGATGGCACGGGCGGGAGAGTCGACCGCAGCGTTGCAAGCTGGCACGGAAGGGAGAGTCGGACGCGGCATGGACGAGAGAGTCGGCCGCGTGTTGATGTAGATTGGACCACGGGGATGGCGGCTCACGCACATGTGTTGGGAGGCTTGAGCGAGCATGCGCAACCCGGGTGTGTCGATGTAGACCGGTCCGTAGGGGCGGTGGCTCACGCGTGTCCGTTGGGCGACTCGTACTGGCGGCCACGGCACCGGCGTGTTGAGTTGAATGCGAGAGCTGTCGAGCGACTTGGTACGAACACGAGAGTCGGTCGCAGCGTTGTAAGCCGTCTTGGTCACGCGGACGTGAGAGTTGGCCGCGGCATTGTAAGCCGTCTGCAGTGCAATACGGACGAACATCGGTCCAGACTGACGTTGGTGCGCCTCCATATCCGCGGTATCGTGCCACTTTGGTAATGAATAATTGCCCTGCATAAAAATATCGCTGGACAGAGTAATTGTTTTCGGAAAAATAAAAAATATATCAATAAGAATATACCGGACGCACTTCACCTGGTATGTGTTGTCGGAATTTATCCGTCGCGGGGTTGATGATAACATACACCTTTTTTCGTCGTGCTAACAATCCAGACCCTAGTATAGGTCATCCAATGCTTTGTACAGAAACTTAGCAGCGTTTGGTTGCTTCAGATTCCCCATAAGTATATCACTGGTTGTCAGATATAGGTCGCCGTAGAACCGCAGATCGCCTTAGATCCTGGTGGAAACAATGTTCCCTTCTAGAGAAACCCCGATAACGGGCCTTTGCTGCAACTATATGTATAGCAAACTCCAGAGCCTTTATCCTATGCCAACCTGTGCTCCCCATCCTAATCCAGCTTAGGCTATAGCAGAGGGTGGAGAGCATGACCCATCTGATCTACGAGCCACTACTAAGCCAGTTCCAAGTTTGTATGTAAGGCCCTGTTTGGATCCATGGGTTAGAGTTAGTTTGAGTTAGATTGGGGCTCAACTAACTCTAACCCAGCCAAACAGGAGGAGTTAAATTGGGTTAGTTTGCTCTAACCCAACTAGCCCATAGGAGAGGTGCTTATTTGAGTTAGATTGGGTTAGATTCTAACTCTAACCTCTAACTAGTTAGAGTATCCAAACAGGGCCTAAGAAGTAGACCAGCTTTTACAACTGTCAAGATAGCAAGTCCACTTGCTCTACGAAGGACTGCATGCGGAATAGATTTTGGAACCCCGGGTTTATCCTTGAAACCTGACTGTAGCTCCACGACCACTGCTGGCATCACGAGACAGCTCAACTTCTCCGACCATTCTTGCCATCTAAATCCTTAATTGCATCCTGAGCATCCCTCCTGTCATCAAAATCAACAAATGCAAAACCAGGTGGCTTCCGTGCAACCCATACACTGCTCCGGAGAACCCCGAACGCGCGGAACTCGTCCTCGAGCTCCCGAGCCGTCACAGCAGGGTCCAGGCTCCTGATGTACATGCACGCCATCGCAGCGGACCACCCTGCCTACTCTGGTCCGTCTGCAGGGACGCAACGCTGGCAGACGGCGGCCGATACGGCAAGTGGGCGAGGCGAAGGAAACGGACGGCGAGGTGGCGAGTGGACGGTTGTGGTCCAGGCCACCGTCGGTGAGGTGCAGCAGGTCGTCCCCCCAGAGCCTAGCGACGACGGTGGCCTGGCAGTTGGTCTTGGCTGTCGGTCTATCCTGGCAATAGGTACCATCCTTGTCGTTCTCCCACCTGTTGCAGATGAGCAGGAGTCAGCGGCAGAGGCCGGCTCGAGGCGAGGCCACGACGGCGGAGGTGCGCGGCCAGACGGCAGAAGCAATGCGTGGTGGTGGGAGTAGATGCACGGCGCGGTGCGACGCGCACGCGGGTGACGAGAGCGAGCGTGCGGAGCTCGGGTCCGCTCAGCGACAGGGCGACGGCGCAGATGCAGCGAACCGGGGCGATGTGAGCGCGTGGTCGTGTGGGCGCGAAAAGGAGCCATTGCTCATAGGAACCGGCAGGCGCGAGCAGGACCGGCTGACGGCGTGGCGCGGAGGAAACGGCACGGGCGCATGCGTGTGTGAGGGCAGCCGGGGCGAGGCGGACTCGGAGCAAGGCGAAGCGGGCGCAGGAGGGGACGCGCGAACGCGGGTGAGCAGAGGTGAGGCAGGCGCCGGTCGGCTCGGTTGAGTGGAGGCGGAGCCACTCGGCGCAACGGCGCACGGTGGCACGGCGCGCGGAGCCGGGGCAAAAGGAGGCGAGGTTCGGCGAGCCGGCGTGTAGGCGCGGTTGTGGGTGGAGTTTCCCGCGGCGGGCGGAGCCGACTCCAGAGTGAGCAGTGGTCGAGGCGAGGTGGAGGCGAGGCCATGGCGGAGACGACCGAGTTCGTGCCGGCCTCTATCTCTTTTTTTAGTAATGATTGCCTGGGCGTGTCACAATGGTCCGAGTCCATCTCCTTTTGTCTTCTTCCTTTTGTTTCTCTAGCAATTGGCTTCTTCTTCTGAAAATTCACCCGAACACGTCACAATTGCAGATCCGATATGCGGCGGTGGAAATCTCCGCCAAACTTGAAACTTCCATCAATAGGCAACAACAACTTGGTGGATCCGTGGCGTGATGATGTGGAGAGCAGCAGCTACAACACAAACGGACAGCTTGGAGGGCTGAACTTGCTATCCAACCTTGGGATTTGATGCCCTATGGTCGCTCGTGGATAGGAAAACCTAGTAATAATCGGTCAGGGCTGATGCATATATCATAATTTCAGCGGGAATTCTGGATTATCATTGACTCGGCGACTTGCGGCACTTTTGATGAGTTGGTTCCACCGCTCTCCCCTATATTCCTGGCCACCATGGTTTGAGGCCTCTTGAGCGCACTTTTGATGAATTTTGCCGGCTTTGCCCAAGGTTGTCCCACGCCAGGTTATCCTTCGCGATTGTTCCGTGTCGTCTCTCTTTTTTTACTCGACGAATCGCGAGCTTCTCGATCCCTAGAAGATCTCCCTTCAAGAACAGAACACCACCGTGTGTGGCCCCGCAGTGGGCACCAACTGTTGTGGTTTTGTCACGGCATGATGTCCTCGTGAGAGAACTTAGGTGTGAGGCCATCGCATCTAGGTGGCAGCTTGAGTGGGGTTGGTCGGAATCGAGAGACGCGAGTTTACCCAGGTTCGGCCCCTTCGATGGAAGTAAAAGGCTACGTCCTGCTTTGCGTGTATTGATGATGAGGAGGATCTCGATTACAAGGGTGCCATATTGCTACCTCTAATCTCGAGAGTCTCTAATCTGTCTATCTCTAATGACTTGAACTTGACCCTCTAGGGGTGCCTTACTTCTCCTTATATAAGTGGAAGGGGTAGGTTTACATGTAGAGTCCTACTGGGAGTTGGATTAGGACTAGTCTCTCTTGAATCCTAATCCGGGTCTTGTTTCCTTTGTGAGGGAATCTTTCCTTTCCTTGGGCCTTCTCTGTGAGCCGGCCCACAATAACATGAGCCCGCCCTCCCATGAGCCGCCCTCTGGGCCGTTGGGTCTTGTCGTTCGTCTGGCCCGCCTACCGAGTCACCAATGAACCGCGAAGCTCGGCCGGGTCACCGGTGAGTCGCCAAGTCCCGGTCGGGTCATACTTCAGGCCTGGTTATACCGCGGGGTAATATCCCCGACAACTGTGATCACATGGCCTTGGAAGTAGTGGTGCAGCTTCCTCGAGGCAATGATAAGACCGAAGATCAGCTTTTGCACTCCAGAGTTGTCGGCGTTCTGGGAACGGGGGTACCTAGACTTGCCTGCCTGCGGCCCAGGGCATGGCCCACTTGACGGTCCGTACGGCCCTGCGCGGCTTCACTCAAGACAAGACCCTCGCGAGAGTCCCACCCTCACGAGGGGGACAACGCCAAGGCTCCCGGAAAAGGAAGGCCTCCCCAGACCCCCTCCTGAGTGGCGGAGATCTCTATGCAATGCTCGGCCTCGGGAGATCAAGGGTGACGCCAGCCAGGCCAGGGGGGCGCCAGCGTGCCAGAGGGGACAGTTTCCTCTTTGGTGCAAAGGAGACAGGGACGAGCGCAGGTTCCCGAGGCGCCCTGCCAAAGGTTTCCATCCCGGTGCAACGAGACCAGGCCAGCGGGCGCGGCAGGACGGATGTCACCAGCGAGCCAACCACTGCGTCACCACCACCTACTTTGCAGGCGAAGACCACCTTTGGTCAGGATAAGATGTACCTCCTGTACCCTTTCAAATTTGGCCGTTGTGGGATCCCTTCCTGCCATTGCGATAGGGGGAGAGGACCCGGGCCACTATAAATAGAGGCTAGGCTGCTCTGTAGGAGAGAGATCCGACGCCACCCAAACGCACTCGCGAGGCAACTCACCATTGTACTAGTTCATCCACAAACCTCCTCGTGAGGCAATCCACCAAAAGCAGGAGTAGGGTTTTACGCTTCGCAGCGGCCCGAACCTGGGTAAACTCTCGTGTGCTATCTTCTTCCTCGCCATCGAGCGGGGTTATCGAGTTGTGAGCTTGGAGGGGCTGAAGCTGTTGGGGATCTTTGCACACGCCCCTGAGTTCGAACTCCTTAGGGTTTTTGCGGAGCCCAAAATCCGGCAAGAGTACCTTGACCTAGCCCCTTGTAACAAGGAGCTGACAAAGTATACTTGTCGCTACACCACTTTCTTCCTTGTCACTTCCTTGAAACTGCCTTCGTCTGCTTGCTTAGGTTCACCTTGGTTTGTATTAGGTCTTGTCGCAAATGCTTCGGTTCCATTCATGGCGAAATTAGTTGCATCGGCTGCATCTTCATCCACTTCTCGTTGCGCCACCAGCGCTGCACTAACCACTTGATTCGTTGCCGCTAAGTATAGTAGCAACGGTTCTTGCGGTTTAGGCGTGACCAAGGTGGGAGCGGAGGAAAGGTAATCTTTTAGATCTTGCAGCGCTGCTTCTGCTTCCGTGGTCCACTTCATCGGGACGGCCTTTTCCAGAATCTTGAAAAACGGCAGGGCGCGTTCAGCGGATTTGGAGATGAACCTACTCAACGCGGCAATGCATCCGGTGAAGCGTCTTACGTCCTTGACGGACTTGGGCGCTTGTATCTGCTCGATCGCTTTGATCTTGTCAGGATTGGCTTCTATTCCCCGCTGAGATACAAAGAACCCAAGCAACTTGCCAGATGGGACACCAAACACACACTTCTAAGGGTTGAGCGTCAAATTGATCTTGCGCAAGTTCATAAAAGTTTCTTCCAAGTCTTGTACGAGGGTTGCTTCATCTCTGGTTTTGACTACTATGTCATCCATGTAAGCTTCCACGTTCTTGTGCAACTGAGGTTCAAATCCAATCTGCACAGCCCTTGCAAAGGTAGAACCAGCGCTCTTAAACCCGAAGGGCATACCTACAAAGCACTACGTGCCACACGGAGTTATGAACGCGGTCTTTTCCTCATCTTCCTTGGCCATGAATATCTTGTGGTATCCGGAGTATGCGTCCAAGAAGGAAAACAAGTCATGCCCGGAAGTGGAGTCAACAATCTGATCGATGCGCGGCAAGGGAAAAGGGTCCTTCGGGCATGCTTTATTCAAGTCAGTGAAATCAATGCAAAGCCTCCATTTCCCATTCGCCTTGCGCACCACTACCGGGTTGGCTAACCAAGTTGGATGCAACACTCCTCTGACCAGACCAGATGCTTCGAGTTTTTTGATCTCCTCGGCGATGAATTGCTGCCGCTCCAAGGCTTGCTTTCTAACTTTTTGCTTGACAGGCCTGGCATGGGGGCAGACAGCAAGGTGGTGCTCAATTATGTCCCTGGGAACACCGGGGATGTCAGATGGTTGCCAAGCAAACACATCGACATTCGCTCGCAGGAAGGCAACGAGCACGCTTTCCTATTTGTCATTAAGGGTGGCAGTGATGATAAACGTACCATCAACGCCATCCTGCCCTGCCGGGACCTTCTTTGTCGCAGGATAGGTGACCTTGGATCTCTTGCTAGTGGAACTCTCCGGCAGGTCATCGATGGGTGCAGCACACTCCAAAGAGGCGCGCTTTCCGGAGTCCTTGCCGGCGTCCTTGCTAGACTTCTTCACCTTCTTCAACTCCTTGGCGGGAGCTAGGGTTTTCACGACCTCAGCTGCTACCACGTCTTGATACATTTTGTCCACACATGTAACTGCATCCTTCTTGTCAGATGGGATGGAGATGATTCCCATGGGCCCTGCCATCTTCAAAGTGTTGTAAGAATAGTGGGACGCTGCCATGAATTTTGCCAGAGCAAGGCGACCAAGAATTCCATTGTAAGGCAGAGGGAGTTTGACCACGTCAAACACCACCTTCTCAGTCCGGTATTTCAACTCCCCGCCAAACGTCACAGGCAAAGTGATCTTTCCCTTAGGTCAGCTCCTGCCGGGGTTGATTTCTTGGAACGTACCCGTAGCTTTGAGCTCCCCGTCAGGGATCTGCAACCTTTCAACCACCTTAGGGGAAATTAAATTCAACCCCGCCCCGCCGTCAACTAACATCTTGGTTACTTTGAGGTTGTGGATTGTTGGGGAGACCAATAACGGCAAGCATCCGATCACAGTGGTGCAGTCAGGATGATCCTCTTCATCAAAGATGATAGGCATGCGGGCCCATTTGAGTGGCCTTCTGGATTCTGCAGCTGGCTCCACGACATTGATCTCACGCACCCACTGCTTGAGCCGGCGATGAGAAGAATGCAAGGATGCACCCCCATCAACACACATGGCTTCAGTTGCCTTCTGGAATTCTTGTTCACTGGACTCTTCTCCATCATCCTCATCATCACTCATATCTTCTCCTTCTTTCTTCTCACGGCCTCTAGCAGGTTTTTCCTTCTGCTGCGGGGCCTTGCCGCGGCGGCCACCTCTACCACCACGGCCCTTCCCAGCAGCACCATCTTGGCCTCTCTCCTTGTCATGCTTCTCGTATTCAGCCTTCTGCTTCTCAGCAAGCTGTTCAACTTGGAGGCATTCTTGGAGATCATGCCCTTTGGAGCAGTGGATTTTGTAGTATTGCCCATCGGACCTTCCGGTTTTCTCTGCCGCCGCGGCCTCCCGACAATCAGCGCATGCGCTAGCTCCCTTGCCGGGGGCCTCGGCTTTTGCTTTCTTGTCGGCACCGAGATCACCAGAGCTCTCAACGGCCAACACTGCCTTTCCCTTACGCTTCTTGTTGCACCTTCGGCTTTTCCCCATTGGGCCAGGGGCGTCATCGTCGTCATCTGAGTCGACTTCGACGCCAGCTTCCTCTCCGGGGAGGTGCCTTCCTTCCTCGGCACGAGGACACTTGTCCGCCAATGTGTATAACTCATTGATGGTCTTGGGGAGCCTAACATTCATCTTGGCCCGCATCCTCCTGTTGCGCACATTCGAATGGAACGCGGCAATCACTGCTGCGGGGTGTATCTCTGGAATATTGCGGTGTACTGGACTGAATCTCTGGATGTACTTCTGCAAGGTTTCCCCCTCCTTCTGCGGAAGGACTTGCAGGTCGCTGGGCTGTCCTGGCTCCTGGTGGCCACCTATGAAGGCGCCGACAAACTTATTGCACAAGTCAGCCCATGATCAAATAGAGTTCTCTGGTAGGAGCATCAGCCACGATCTCACATTTGGCTTGAGTGCCAAAGGGAAATAGTTGGCAAGAACCTTCTCATCTCTTCCCCCGGCGGCTTGAACGGCTATCATGTAGATGCCCAGGAATTCCGCCGGGTTGAGCTTTCCGTCGTATTTCTCTATCAGTTCAGGCTTGAAAGCTCGGGCCAATGGCCAGCGGACCTGTCACAGCTCGCGAGTGAAGCCAGGGCACCCAACCTCATAAGGCAGGTACACGCCAGCACTGGGCGCGGGGTCGCTAGCATCTGGGCCGTTGCGCCTGTCGGATTGGCGGTGTGCTTCCCGGCGTCGCTCTATGGTGATGTGCGCGTCTTCCCTCCGCCGGTCTTCCAGGACACGCCGCTGGTCCCGACGATCATGCTGGCCGAACAAGACCATAGACGCTTCGTCAGGCTCGTCGGCATGTGGAACTCGTTGTGGCTGCCTCTGGGTCTGTTGTCGCGGAGGGGATTGCACCGTTGGTGCGGCCCCCTCGACATGACCGTCAGCCTGGGCCGCCGTTGCCGTCCGCGGGCGTTATGACGGCTCTGCATGCTGCGGCTTGTTGGCTTCGACGAAGCCGATAAAACTCTGGATGGTGGCTCTCAACTCATCCATCTTGTCAGCCGCTGGCGGGAAATTTAGCAGCAGCTGGGCCCACGCAATTTCTTCCACTATCCTGGCCGACATGGCTAGAGAAGCGGATCGCGACATCGCTCGACTCCTGGTGGAAGCAAGAGGGGCATCGCCGCATCCTTGTCACCGTGCACCGATCGCCGGGGTGGTCTGACCTAGAGGAGGTCGAACTGGTGTGTCTACGGTCCCGCTCGGCGCTCCGTCTTGCTCCGGGTGAGGCGCGTGCCCAGCAGCCGCGCTTGTGGTAGGCGCAGCCGGAAGATCACGGCTTGCCCCAGATTGGGCGCCGCTGTTGCGGCCGCAGCCACAAGTGCGACGGGGAGGTGGAGACTGAACGTTTCCTCCTCCCGCGGCACTAGGGCCGAACCCACCAAAGTGTTGCTACTGCTGCTCCTCTTCGGCGTTCCCCGCTCCCACTTCGGCCGTGGGGGACATGACGGTGGTGCCACCTGGGCCAGTCGCGTCGCCCACGACACCCACCTCACTCGTCGCCGCCGCGGTGCCAACGGCGTCCACAGCTGCGTGCGAGGGGGCCTTCAAAGTGGAGGGATGCGCGGTCGCGCCGGGCTTCTTCTTGGGAGCCATAGAGGAAGAAGACGACGATGAAGATCGATGAGCTGCTCACGAACTCACGTTCGCACAAATGACGCTTCCCCCTACCTGGCGCGCCCAAGATGTCGGGTCATGATGCACATGATCACCTATGGGGCCATCGACCCCTTTGTGGTTTGGCGGGGGTGAGGTCACGTTGCACAAAGAGTAGAGGTAGTGAGACAACACGACGACGATACACTGGTGTTTTACCCAGGTTCGGGCCGTTGGGAAGCGTAAAACCCTACTCCTGCTTTGGTGGATTGATCGGGGGAACACGAAGCACACGTAGTGCTCAAACCCAGCAAGGTTGCCCTCGGGGGAGCAACTACGCGAGTACAAGTTTCCAAAGGTCCGAATACTTAGCTAGGTTGCCTTGGGCCTCCTTTTATAGCTCAAGGGGCGACCACAGTGGCAAAACAGACATTATCTAGTGATTAGATAGCTAACAGTGCTATCATAACTAACTCTAGCATTTAGGACAAAATGCCATAAATGCTAGCCTAGTGTCGGTGCACTAGGACAGGGGTATCCAATGCCCCTGACTTATGCACAGGCAGTAGTAGCAAAACCCATCGGGAAAAGCCACCACACCACCAAGCAAGCATTCAAGAACCAGCCCCCGGCAGCAACAACCTGCAGAGGGACAAGCAAACACCGGCAACACCAGCGCAACGGCCCAGGAGGGGCCCAAAGCGCGCCAGCCGCGTCCCTGAAGCCTGTCGGGAATCGAGGCATGCACATCTCAGGAAGACCCGGCAAGCCATCCCCCGGCAGGCACGAGCTAACCAGCCACCGCTCCACCTCATCACAACGTGAGTCACATATCGATGCGGTGTCAAAGCCTCAAGCGGCTAGGTAGCTCTCGATAAGCACGTGGCGAAGCCCCAGGAGGCAGATTATACCCAGTTGACACCCGTCCAGTAGCGTGTCAAGACTTAAGCAACGGCCAGATAGTCGGTGGCAAGAGCTTGCCGGGGATGCACCCCCGAGCGCCACCTAGTCTAGCAATCATGGTATTTGGTCCTAAATGCCATATTTAGGTATGATAGCTCTGCTAAGCTATCTAATCGATAGATAATGACTGTTTTGCCACTGTGGTTGCCCCTTGCACTATAAAAGGTGGCCAGAGTTAACCTAGCTCAAGATTGGGACTTTTGGACACATGCACTCGCATAGTAGCCCGCCCCAACAGCAACCCTTGCCGGGGTTGAGAGTTGTGTGTTCTTCGTCTTCCTCCGATTAATCCACCAAAAGCAGGAGTTGGGTTTTACGCTTCACAGCGGCCCGAACCTGGGTAAAAATGCCAGCGTCCTAATAGTCGCGCTGTCTCATGGTCTCCACTCTTTGTGCAACGTGACCCCCCTTGCCGAACCACAAGGGGCCTCTAGTCCCATAGGTGATCGCGAGCATCTGTGCCCCGACATCTTTGGCACGCCAGGTAGGGGGCGTGCATCATTTTGCGCGAACCCGAGTTCGTGAATAGCGAGTCGATCTTCATCATCATCTTCTTCATCCATGGCTCCCAAGAAGAAGCTCCCCATGGCCACGCATCCCTCCACTTCAAAAGCTCCCTCACATGCAGTCGCAGGCGCAACGGGCGTCACGGCGGCTGCGAGTGAGGAAGGCATCGTGGGCGATGCAGCTGGCGCAGGCGGCGCCACCGTCGTGTCCCCCGCGACCGAGGTTGGAGCCAGGAACGTCGGAGAGGAGCAACAGCAACAATGCCCTGGCGAACGCGCCCCTGGTGCCGCGGGTGGTGGGGACGACCAATCACCGCCTCCCCGCTGCGTGGATGGTCGTGGTCGTCATGGCGGCGCCAAATCCGGAGCAAGCCGTGACCCCCCGTATGCGCCCGTCACCAGCGCGGCTACTGGATGCACGCCCCGTCCAGAACAAGGCGGAGCGCTGAGCGAAGCCGCGAACCAGCGGACTCGGCCTCCCCCACGCCAGACCACCCCGGCGAGCGGCGCATGGCATCAAGAATGCGGCGACGCCCCTCTTGATTCCACCAGGAGCCGGGCGACGTCGCGGTCCGCCTCTTTTGCCATGCCGGACACGGCTTCGGAGGCAATGGCACGAGCCCAGCTCCTGCTTAATATCCCGCCGGCGGTTGACAAGATGGATGAGTGGAGAGCTACCATCCAGAGTTTTATATCTTTCATCGAAGCCAATAAATCTCAGCAAGCAGATCCATCGCAGCACGCGCGTACGACTACGGCGGCCCGGGCCGGCGATCGTGTCGAGTGGGCCACACCAAAAGTGCAGTCCCCTCCACGACAGCAAACCCAGGAGCAGCTGCGGCGGGCTTCACATGCTGACGAATTCGAGGAGGCATCCATGGCTTCGTCTGCCCCGCGGGATCGCCAGGACCAGCGGCGTGTCCTGGAGGATCGGCGGAAGGAAGACGCACGCGTCACCATTGAGCGGCGTCGAGAAGCACACCGTCAGTCTGACAGGCGCAATGGCCTAGGTGTTGTTGACCCCGCGCCCAGTGCTGGTGGGTACCTGCCTTACGAGGTTGGGTGCCCTGCCTTCCCTCGCGAACTGCGGCTATTCCGCTAGCCATCGACTCGAGCCTTCAAACCAGAGTTGACGGAGAAGTATCATGGGAAGCTAAACCCGGCAGAATTTCTAGGCATCTACATGATAGTCGTTCAAGTTGCCGGGGGAAGAGACGAGAAGGTGCTCGCCAACTATTTCCCTTTGGCACTGAAGCCAAATGTGAGATCGTGGCTAATGCACCTGCCGGAAAACTCCATCTCATCCTGGGCTGATCTGTGCAACGAGTTTGTCGGTGCCTTCACGGGCGGCCATCAGGAGCCAGGACAGCCCAGCGATCTGCAAGTCCTGCCACAAAAAGAAGGAGAAACTTTGCGGAAGTACATTTAGAGATTCAATCGTGTGCACCACAACATCCCAGAAATACTCCCCGCAGCCGTGATTGCCGCGTTCCATTCGAACGTGAGCAACAGGAGGATGCGTGCCAAGATGAATGTGAAACTCCCCAAGATTGTCGAGGAGCTGGACGCAATGGCGGACAAATGTGCCCTTGCTGAGGAAGGAAGGCGACTCCCTGGAGAGGAGGCTGGCGTCGAAGTCGACTCAGACGACGACGACGACGACGCCCCCGGCTCGAAAGGGAGGAGCCGAAAGCACAACGATAAGCGCAAGGGAAAGGCAGTATTGGCTGTGGAGACCTCTGGTAATCTCGCTGCCAGCAAGAAGGCCAAGGCCGAGACCCACCGCACCAAGGGCCATGATCTTCAAGAGTGCCGCCAAGTTGAGCAGCTTGTCGAGAAGTAGAAGGCGGAGTACGAGAAGCTTGACAAAGAGAAGGGCCAAAATGCTGCTGCCGGGAAGGGCCATGGCAGCAGGGGAGACACCCGCGGCAAGGCCCCGTGGCAGAAGGAAAGGCCAGCCAGAGGCCATGAGAAGAAAGAAACAGAGGATATAAGTGAGGATCAGGATGACACGGAAGATTCCAGTGATCAAGAATTCCAGAGAGCAACCAAGGCCATGTGTGTTGACGGGGGTGCATCTTTGCAGTCCACTCACCGGCAGCTCAAGCAATGGGCACGTGAGGTCAATGCTATAGAACCTGCTGCAGAGTCCAAAAGGCCACTCAGATGGTCCCGCACGCCTATCATCTTTGATGAAGAGGACCATCCTAATCGCACCACCATGGTCGGATGTTTGCCATTGTTGGTTTCTCCAACAATCCGCAACCTCAAGGTCACCAAGATGTTAGTTGACGGTGGGGCGGGATTGAACTTAATCTCCCCAAAGGTGGTCGAGAGGCTGCAAATCCCTGACAGAGACCTCAAGGCTATGGGTACTTTCCAAGGAGTCAACCCCGGCAGGAGCCGACCTAAGGGAAAGATCACTTTGCCTGTGACGTTTGGCGGGGAATTAAACTACCGAACCGAAAAGGTGGTGCTCGATGTGGTTGAGCTTCCCCTGCCTTACAACGGAATTCTTGGTCGCCCAGCCCTGGCAAAATTCATGGCAACATCCCACTATGCCTACAACACTTTGAAGATGCCAGGACCCATTGGAATCATCTCTATTCCATACGACAAAAAGGATGTAGTCATACGCATGGATAAGATATACCGAGGCGCGATAGCAGCTGAGGTCGCGAAGCGCCAGCTCCTGCCAAGGAGCCAAGGAAAGAGAGGAAGTCTAGCCAAGACACCGGCAAGGACTCCGGGAAGTGCGCCTCTTCGGAGTGCGCTACATCCGTCAAGGATCTGCCGGAGAGTTCTACTGGCAAGAAAGCCAAGGTCACCTATCCTGAGACGAAGAAGATCCCGGCAGGGTGGGATGGTGCTGGTGGCACGTTCACCATCAGCGCCACCCTTACTAACAAATAGAAAAGCGCGCTCCTTGCCTTCCTGCAGGCGAATGTCGATGTGTTTTCCTGGCAACCATCTGACATCCCTGGGATTCCCAGGGAGGTAATCAAACACCACCTTGCTGTCTGCCCCCACGCCAGGCCTGTCAAACAAAAGGTTAGGAAGCAAGCCTTGGAGTGGCATTGCCGAGGAAATCAAAAAACTCGAAGCAGCTGGTTTGGTCAAAGGAGTGGTGCGCAAAGCAAATGGGAAATGGAGGCTCTGCATAGATTTCACTAATCTAAACAAAGCATGCCCAAAGGATCCTTCCCCTTGCCGCGCATCAACCAGATTGTTGATTCCACCTCCGGGTGTGACCAACTTTCCTTCTTGGATGCTTACTCCGGATACCACCAGATCTTCATGGCTAAGGAAGATGAGGAAACGACCGCGTTCATAACTCCGTGCAACACGTATTTGTAACAGCCCGGGACCGACGCTCCAGAAGATTCCCCTTTTATTCCATTGTCATCGTGTGTTTCATTTGGTTGTCGCATTCATCATCACATCATCCGCATTGCATCGGCACTCCGTTGCCACCAATTTTCAAAACTCGCATCCGTTCGTAGTTGCCGGTTCTCTCCGTTCGTGTCGTTGACCGTTTCGAGACCAACCACACACGCACGCGCCCGCGGCACCGATAAAATATTGTTTTTTTACAAGTGTGTATAAAACTTTCTCGGAATGGGTCAAAACTTGGCGAGCGGTTGTTGTATATTTTAGGTAGACCGCCTGCCAAATTTCGTCGCATTCAGAGGTCGTTTGATACCCGAACCGTTAAATCTATAGCGGCACTAGCCGGTCAAATTGTCGGACGTTTTCGGTATTTTAAAACCTGTTGCCGGGCTGCCCATCTTCCCACTCTTCTCATGCCTAGCCATCTACACAGTGCACACACCCCTCGCGCACGCCCGAAAACCTTCCCCGAACCCGAAACGTACGGTCATGACCGTTGGATCCGGATCAACCCCGTAATACCCCAAACCATCATCGGTTTTTCATAGGGACTTCCTAACCTAATTATGTCAACCGTCCAATCTATATCGGAGGGTCCAAATGGCTCCTAGCCTAATCCCACAGCGGTATATATTCAGACCAACCCTAGTCTATCGTGTCCCATCCCTCGTTTTCCTCAGCGCCGCCGCCACCCACAAGAATCCCCCTCGGGATCCATCCCCATCCAACCAGATCGCTCATACCACTTTCCTTGTTTTCCGCCGCCGTCCAACCCAGCCTCCTCCCTCCTGCCCGAGTGGACGCATCCACCTCCCTTGGATCCATGTGCCGGTGCACCTCGTCCCCCCAGCAGTCAGCAGCCATGGCGTCCCTCCCGCGGATCCCGCGCCCGACCTCAGAGCCTGCATCTCATCGCCCGCGCCGGTCAACAACAGCAGGTCATCGTGCGCGTCGCCCTGCTCCATTCCTTCTCCTCCCTCCTCTGCTCTAAACTCTCTCTCCTTCAGCTGCTCCCGCAGGGACCAAAGAAGCTCTGCCCCGATGCCATGGACAGAAGCTACCCGCCATGACCTTGGAGCTTGCCGACATCGTCCGAGCTGCTGCTCCGCAGCCGCGCTGGCCGCCTTGCCCCGGCAGCCTGGCCGCCGTTGTTCCCTAGGTGAGCAGCAGCTGCACCGCGATGTTTCTCCGCCTCCTGTCTCCCCTGTCTCTCTCTGAACCCACTTGTTCCTCTGAACAGCAGCACCACGCCATGGCCTCAAGCTCAAGCTCGCCGCTGCACCTTGGAGAAGCCGCGGGAGCGTCGTCCTCATCCGACCCCATGCGGATCCGAAGCCCCAATGCCGGACCCCGCCAGCTCCGTCGCTCCCTGGCCTCCCGCCCTGCAAGTCTCGCTGCTGCGTTGGTCTTCCTCTGATGGTGAGTCCCCGTGAGTTCCTGGAAAACCAAGCCTCGGCCTTTGGTCTGTTCATAATGAGCAGTGCCTATAATTAGTCACAAACTCATTAGTGGTGCATTGGCTAGCTCTCCTCGTTTCTATCCTGGAGGTCGTGGGTTCGAGTCCAGACCTCCCCAATTTTTGGGCATTTTTGGGTTGATGCCTTTTATTTTGTTTTCACGCACATGCACACTAGCGCACACTCGAGCCAAATCCTCCTGGGCCGCTGCACTTTGCTGCAATTCGGCCCTTGCACATTTTTTTCATGTTGCGATTTTGTCAATAATCAAGACATGCATCAATTACAGATTTTGTCACTGTTTTAAAATGCCTATAATTAGATATTGGTGCATCTAAATAAAACATGTCATATACGTAGTATGTTTAGAATTTGTGTATATTAACAATATGCAACTTTCAACCATAATAAAATGTTTAAACTTGTTGTTTGCAATTATTTGCCTAATGACGTGCTTAAATGGTTTTTGTCATAACTAATTAACCGTAGCTCCGATGTAAATGTTCCATATATGTAACTTGACTAGAAAAATGTGTAGAATAACATGGCACGCTTTATTTTGCTGATTAATAAACATAAAATATTCTTAGGACAGATCTGGACCAAATTAATAATTTGCATGTGGGGTCATTTGGAAATGCTATATGTTGGTTCCGGCCTCATCTAAAATGCCTAGTTGATGTAGTTGTTCATGCTTCACCTCTTGCCATGATAAACAACATTTAAAAAGATTGTTTAGTTAAACAACATTAACTGCATTTCTCGTAACATGGAGAGTTATTATTTTGTTATATGTATGTTCTCCCTCTCCATTTAAAATTGCTTAATTCCTTCTTCAACCTATGCCATGACCACCCATGTTAAACAACATTTAGTATTGATGAGTACCTAAACGAGAGTGAACTAAATGATTCGAATGTGGAGTTTCGTCAATATGCAACTCGTTGCATATTGAGCTTCACTTAATCTGTAGTATTGTTTGTTGTGATGGCCATGCCTTGCATAATTAAACCGGACATGCATCATGTTTGTTTACGCATCATGTCATGCATATGTTGTGGTGTTGATCATGTGTTGATTGTTGTTTTCGGATTGCTTCTTCTCGATAGAGTTCTGAAAGCGTTCGGAGTGTGAGGATTCGTTCTTCTACTTCACGGATCGTCTTCTTCACGGATTCGTTCTTCCTCTAAGCGGGATCTCAGGCAAGATGATCATTTCCCTGGATACCATTACTATCATTGCCATGCTAGATGTCTCGTTTCTATCGCTGTCTCGCTACCTACCACTTGTATGTCAAGCCTCCCAAATGCCATGATAAGCCTCTAACCCCTCCACATCCCAGCAAACATTGTTTGGCTATGTTACCACTTGCTCAGCCTTTCTTATAGCGTTGCTAGTTGCAGGTGCAATTGTTTCCATGTGCCAACATGGATTTCCTTTTGTTATATCACGATATTATTGCTATTTAATTTAATGCACATATATACTTGGTAAAGGGTGGAAGGCTTGGCCTTTTTCTCGGTGTTTTGTTCCACTCTTGCCGCCCTAGTTACTTGTGTACCGGTGTTATGTTCGATAATTGAGCGCCCCTAACATGCTCGGGGTTGTTATGGGGACCCCCTTGATTTTCATTTTAGGATAAAACATGTCTGGCAAGGCCCAACATTGGTACTACATTTGCCGAACATAATAATACTGATAATTAATTTGACGTGTAGGGAGTTAGCGCTACCCGAGGTTCGTTATTCAACCTAATACAGGGGGGGCAGTGCTGCTGGTGCTGGTCCAAACTAGAGCACCGTGCGGGGCCAACCCGGGGCAACTCGGGAGATGTCTATCAGGCCACCGTACGCTTCGCTTATCCGTCGTGTCCTGAGAACGAGATATGCGGCTCCTATCGGGATCGTCGACACGTCGGGAGGCCTTGCTGGACTTGTTTTACCTTTTTTGAATGTCTTGTGCGAGGAATTCTGAAACTTTGGGCTATCTCGAGGTTGAGGTTTTCCTATGGAATTGCCTAGGAAGATCATGAGATTCGTGGTCGAGGTTATTCCCGCTGCGTGTGGTTAGTTTGTGATGGATGAGTTGGAGCACCCCTGCAGGGTTAAATCTTTCGGAAAGCCATGCCCGCGGTTATGTGGCAACTTGGAAACTTTGTCTAACACCCGGTCATAGCAAACTTGAAGTAAACTCAAATAAAATACACCAACCGTGTGCGTAACCGTGACTATCTCTTCTCGTGAGTCCTTATCCGAGAGAGAACACGGTGGGGTTATGTTTGACGTAAGTAGGTGTTCAGGATCTCTTAGAGATCATTACTAGATCACATCTGTTACGCGACAATCATCCCCCTTTATTCTTGTACTCGTAAGTTAGCCACTCAAATAAATGCTTAGTGCTTGCTGCAGCCTCACCACTTAACCATACCCCACCCATTAAGCTTTGATAGTATTGATACCCTTGGAAATGAGATTGCTGAGTCCCAGTGGCTCACAGTTTACTACAACAACAGTTGCAGGTACAGGTAATGCGATGATTTGACGTGAGCGCGATGCTTGTTTGATTTGGAGTTCTTCTTCTTCTTCTTCATCGATCTAGGATGGGATCTAGGCGGCAGCCTGGGATAGCAAGGATGGATGTCATTTTATCGTTTGTTTTCGTCCGTAGTCGGACCCTGCTCTTCTGTATGGTGATTGTATATGTTGTTGTATTGACGTGAATTTGATTTAGTTTGTGGCGAGTGTAAGCCAATTCCATATACTCATCTCTTCTTTACATGTACTTGTAATGATATCCATTCTTGCGAAATGACGAGATGCGCTTCTATCCCTGTCGAGTTCCTCGTGCCAAAATAAGGATAGGACCGCGTCTTGGGCGTGACAGTATTGCTTTGTACGGATGCCCTTCGGGTTAAAGAGCGTTGGTTCTACTTTTGCCAGAGCCGTGCAGACTGGATTTGGACCGCAATTACACAGGAATGTAGAAGCCTACATGGACGATATAGTTGTCAAGACCCAGGATGAAGCAACTCTCATACAAGACATGGAAGTGACTTTTGCAAACCAGCGCAAGATCAACCTGAAGCTCAACCCTGAAAAATGTGTATTTGGCGTCCCATACGGCAAGCTACTTGGGTTCTTTGTATCTCAGCGGGGGGTAGAAGCAAATCCCAACAAGATCAAGGCAATTGAGCAGATACAGGCACCCAAGACGATCAAGGACATCAGACATTTGACCGGATGCGTTGTCGCGCTAAGTAGGTTCATCTCCAAATCGGCCGAACGCGCCCTGCCGTTCTTCAAGATCCTAAAGAAGGCAGGCCCGGTAAAGTGGACCCCGGAAGCAGAAGCAGCGCTGCAAGATCTGAAAACTTACCTCTCTTCCGCTCCCACCTTGGTCGCTCCTAAACCACAAGAACCGTTGTTGATATACTTGGCGGCAACAAATCAAGTGGTTAGTGCAGCGCTGGTGGCGCAGCGAGAAGTAGATGAGGATGCAGCCGCTGCGGCCGATGCTGCCAGGGACAAAACTGAAGCTTCCACGGCAAAACCCCATGCAGACCCGGAGGAACCTTAGCAAGCTGGCAAAGGCAGTTCCGGGGAAGTGGCGAAGAAGAAAATGGTGGAGCGTCCGATGTACTTTGTCAGCTCCTTGTTGCAGGGGGCTAGGTCAAGGTACTCTGGAGTGCAAAAGCTGGTCTTCGGCCTCATCATGGCCTCGAGGAAGCTGCGCCACTACTTCCAAGCCCATGAGATCACCGTCGTCACTCGCTTCCCGCTACAGCACATATTGAGGAACCCCGAAGCCACTGGCAGAATAGTTGAGTGGGCCCTTGAGCTGTCAAGTTTTGGTTTAAAGTATGAGCGCACTTCCACAATTCAAAGCAGGGCGTTGGCAGAGTTCATTACCGAATGGACACCCACGCCAGATGAAGAGATCCCAGAGACAGTCCTCCCCGACAATGAAACACCCAAGGATTGGATCATTTACTTTGACGGTGCTTTCTCGCTCCAGGGTCCCGGAGCAGGTGTGCTCCTCGTCTCCCCCACCGGAGAACACCTCAAGTATGTGGTCCAGATGCACTTCCCCTGGGAGGAAACTACCAACAACACCGCTGAATATGAAGGGCTCCTTGCCGGACTCAGAGTCGCGGTGGAGCTGGGAATCAGGAGACTGATCATCCGAGAGGATTCACAACTCTGTTGACACCAGATTTTGGCATGGCCAAAAACATAATTAAGAAGGCCTCAAATGGAAAAGTGCTCAAAGTGAGAAAGTTTCGTATCGTCGAAAAGAGAAACTTTGATATTTGGGCCATAGCCATCCGATCTCATCTCTAAGGCCGAAGTTGTGTTCGAAGTACTGGGATTTTGTATCCAGAACACTATTCGGCTGATTACGCCCTCAGGATGATCTCATATGAGAAAACTTTCTACATGAATTGTCCTCGTCTCGTCGAATCGGTTGATTTTCATATAAAAATCGTCTCAATCCGAGTTCGTATGCAAAAGTTAGAGTTATCTGAATGCAGCCATGTCAAGAGGCGAAAATAGATGCGGGAGACCAGATACGTCTTGGCGAGTGTCTGATGCAATGCGTGAGCAATTATCCATTCAAGATGGCCTCGAATCGAAAAACGTTCAACATGAAAGTTGTTCGTAACGTCGAAACGGTCAACTTTTCTTTTAAGCACATTTTCATCCGAGGTCGTTTACTGCCACAAAAAAGACCCGCAAGGTACAGCCAGAAAGCTTGCCGGGATGGAAACCTTGCCGGGGAAATCTTGCCGGGATGGAAACCTTGCCGGGATAGAAATCTTGCCGGGGAAATCTTGCCGGGATGGAAAACATGCCGGGATAGAAATCTTGCTGGGGAAATCTTGCCGGGATGGAAACCTTGCCGGGGTGTGAATGCTTGCCGGGATGGAAATCTTGCCGGGGAAAAGCTTGCCAGGGTGGAAACTGTCAAATCCGACCAGAAGCTGAAGATGGGCTCAAATAATTATCTAGATGGCTTCGGATGAAAAAGTGTTCTACATGAAAGTTGTGCGTATCGTCGAAACGGTCAACTTTGCTTTTGGAGTCATCATCATTCGAGATAATATACGGCCTGCAAAATCTCTACAAAACTCGGACAGCCTAGTCAGCCACAGGACCAAATCCGACTGGAAGTTGAAGATGACCTCCTGGAGTATTGAAGGTGGCCTTATTTGGAAAAGTGATCAACAGAAGAATTGTTCGTCTCGTCGAAACGATTGATTTGGATATAAAAACGTCTCAATCGGAGGTCGTATGCAGATTCTATAGTCCGCGCAAGGAGCAAGACAGAAATTTGGGCCAGATTCGGGTTGAATCCGAGTTAGACTAGAGCTAGGACTCTAGAACGTGGATTGATGTAATTTTCTTGTAAGGAAAGCCTAGATGAATCCTTTGCTTGTACGGAAAGTCCAGCCGCCTCTTATATATGTTGGGGGTGACGGCCGATTGAAAAACACACAATCGAACAAACACATCTACTACTTTTTCGTACTTTTACTTTCGTTTACTGTTTTCATCTTTGTTGCTTTGCTCGTAAAGCATCCGTCCCTCCTCTCCGAAATCGAGGAACCTTCTTTGTTGCTTTGCTCGAAAATCATCCGCCCCTCGCCGCGAAAGTGCGAGGATTATCGTTGTGTTGCGCGGTGCGAATTTCCGCGCCAACACTAATTGGCGACTCCGCTGGGGAACGAAGAACGCCGAGTACTTCCAATCTACTCGGCGACGAGAAGAACAAGGGCAACATCTACTCAGGACATGATGAATACCGAGTCCAGGAATGGGAGCGACATCGACCCGGAGAACGTCATCGCCGTTACGTTCGATGACCTGTCGGAAGATGATCGGTGTGAGTTTGAACAGGAGCTCGAGAGACAGAACGCTGAACAGAAGAACATGTTTTTGGCGGGATACCAGAAGACAAGGAACGGCGTCGTCAAAAAGGTAGTTGCGCCAAGTCCTTCCGATGCTGAGGTAAAAAAGCCAACCGAAGAAATTGCTCATTTAATTGATGTGTCCGTAGCTAGCAAATTTGGATCCGACATGACAAATGCGATGAACACACTTTCTAAATCCATGGCTGATAAATTTGAAAAACTTGAAAAGCGACTTAGCAAAGGTTTAGGGGATGGTTCATCTCATCATATTCAATCATTAGGGCAACATGTTGAAAGTGCATCGGCTAACAGAGATCAAATTCATGCTGTTCTAAACAATGATCAAAGTGGCCGGAACTATACTAATAGTTCGGCCCATAACTTTATCCCTAGTGTTGCTCCTCCTATCGTTTCTACTTCGGTTGCACAAAGTTATGATAGCAATAACCGAAGTAGGGTTTTGAATTCAAATCTGCAGCAACCCTACTATCAAACAGTAGCATATACCACGCCACCGAGTTACAATCAACTCGGAGCAAACTCACCACCGAGTTACAATCAATTCGGTACGAACCCTCACCGAATTGTAAATAATTCAGAGGCTATGCCGCCAGCTGTCAGTACCGGGATTCCATATGGGCCGGTACTTGATTCGCAAACTAGTGATCCTCCGTTGCAAACTTCACATGCTCAAACCATATTGCCGGAGAATCCACCACATGCTGTTCCACAAACATATGTTAGTGTGAAAGATCAAATAACTGAGATCCTGAGTCAATACGGTTTGGCGCCGAAAGGTGTGGCACGTACCTATCGGAAACCATACCCCGAATACTTTGAATCCACTCCTTATCCTCGAGGTGTTAGGATCCCTGATTTTGTTAAATTCACTGGGGAAGGTGGTAGGTCTACTGTTGAACATGTGGCACAGTTCTTAGCACAATGCAGTGAGTTTGGTAATTCAGATATTTATAGAGTTAGACTATTTCCTTTGTCTTTAACCGGCACTGCATTTACTTGGTTTTCATCCCTTGCCCCTAACTCTATTTCTTCATGGGTACAGTTAGAGCAGCGATTTCATGAGTACTTCTATAGCGGTGAAGCTGAGCTTCGGCTTTCTGAGCTAACTATGGTTAGGCAGAAGTATAATGAGCCGGTGCATGATTACATTAGAAGGTTTAGGGATGTAAAGAACCGCTGCTACAGCTTAAATATAGCCGAAAAAGATTTGGCTGATCTAGCTTTTTCGGGTTTGCATGCTCACATTAGAGATAAACTAGAAGGGCGGGAATTTTTAGATGTAAACCAAGTGTTACAAAAGGCTTTGGCGCAGGAAAACGGAGCTAGAGAAGTTAAGCAATCTAGTCGGTTCAGAGAAAACAAAAATAAAGATAAGGTTATTCCTGCTGTTAATACTTTAGAGTGTGAAGATGATTCGGCTAGTGATGATGATCTAGACATATGTGTAGCCAAGTGAATCCAAATGCCAAAGTCTAAACCCTTTGCATGTCTAGCTTTAAAACCTACACCTGCTAAAAAACATGAGATTAAATATACTTTTGATGTTAGCAAGTGTGATAAGATCTTTGATATGTTATTGCAAGGGAAGCAAATAAGATTAAGAGGAAATCATGTGATCCCATCTCCAGAAGAATTGGGACGAAGAGCTTACTGTAAGTGGCATCATTCTTTTTCACATGCTACTAATGATTGTAATATTTTTCGTCGACAGGTGCAATCGGCCATTAACGAAGAACGATTAACATTCATAGATGATGCCAAGATGAAGCTCGATAGTGATCCTTTCCCTGTTAATGTGATCGAGTTTGAAGGCAAAAGGATGCTAATTCGGTCGGATCAGGTCGAGTCAGCCAAGGAGAAAAATACTGTTGATGAGAATGCTCCACCAAAAATGATTAAACCCAAGAACCCAGAGGTCGGAGTATGGAAAGTCAATGGAAAGAAAAAGCAAGGCCCAAGACCAAAGCCGACTGTCAACATGCTGTTGGAAAAATACACTTCGCATAGAAACAGCAATGTGTTCAATCGGCTTGGAGGAGTCAAGCGTCCGAGGTCCCCTCCTAGACTTGATGATCATGAGCATTGGGGGAGAAATTCATATGAGCAACAGCCGTGTTTTCCAATGCAACCGGCTTATTGGGGATGCCCACCTCCTATACACCCATATTTTCCTCCGTGTCCTCCGTGGGGGTTTAATCCTTGGGCACCACACCCTATGGGGCCACCGGGTTATTTTCGGCCAGAATGGAATCAGCCGAGTAATATGCACGGGGGGCCAGTGCGTCAGAAAAGGACTCGGTTTGATGAAGACACGATTCGAAGGGATCGGTCACCAGTGCGCCAAGTGGCTGACAAAAATAGTAATGGCCGTGGGCTCACTTGGGTGCGTAAGTCTGCAAAAAAACTCGGTGAAAAGAAAAGTCCAGGAAAGGAGGACATTGCCGAGTTGAAAGATAATTCTGTTCAGGAAAAAGATGCTAATGCACATACTGAATCTGCCGGCGTAACTTGGAAAATTGGAGCGGGTGGTGTGATAATTAATCCACTCATCAAAGAGAACAGCTCACGTGCATCCCCTGGACAGTCTCCAGTTATTTTTGGCTCGCTCAATCATGGGAACCCAAGTACTAATGGAAGCCAGAAATTTGCAGCAGGGGGTGTATCGCATCAGCAGAAGGGTGTTTCGGCTACTCGGAACAGGCCGAGTTACATGAGAAGCAACATGCCGAGATACTCAGGAGGCAGTCAGTACAGGCCGGGTTACTCGGGGGGCAACAGGACAGTACGTCAGAAAATGCCGAGTAGTTCAGGGGGCAGCAAATCTGTCGCTCCAGGGACCAAACCAGAACCTCAATGGTGTCCGACATGATTAAATCACACTCAGAAACGCCGAGTGCAGCGGCTGCGAGCGTTGGAAATCGAAAAAGAAATAGCTGAGAAAAAGCGGGATGAGCAATTCAATGAGGATAGACCAGTGATACCCCGACTGGTGTGGAGAGAAAAGTGCATATCAAAAGAAGAAGATGCAGTTGCCGATAACTCGGTTGATGCTCCCACTGGCTCGGTTGATGCAGTCACCAGTTATTCGGAAGATACCGCTCAGAATCCGGAAGATGGTGGCGATTGCTCGGAAGATGATGGCAAGTACTCAGATGATGACATGACAGATGACAAGGTTGACGGCATCAACTCGGAAAATGGCAACAATATAGTCACTGATATGGATATTAACATGGTTTTTGCATTGCCCGCCGAGTTCCGCGCACCTGAGTCTGAGGTTGCTGAGTTAATTCTTGGGCCGGGTAAGGCTATGTTCGAAAAACCAGAAAAACCCGACCAACACTTGAAGCCGTTATTCATCAATGGACATGTTGATGGCAAGCCTATTGGGCTTATGCTTGTTTATGGCGGCGCAGGTGTGAATATCATGCCTCTTTCTGTGTTTTCCAAGCTGAACCGAAACGAGAGCGAGCTAATGAAGACCAACATGGCACTCAGTTGGTTTTCAGGAGAGCTATCTGAAGCCAAAGGCGTTATATCTATGGAGCTTACAGTCGGAAGCAAGACATTGCCGACTGCTTTCTTTGTAGTTGATGTCAAAGGCCGATACAATATTCTGTTAGGGCGTGACTGGATCCATGCGAATTGTTGCATTCCATCTACTTTGCATCAGTGCTTAATTCAATGGGTAGATGATGATATAGAGGTGATTGGGGCAGACAACTCAACTTTCATAGCCTTGACAGAAGCGCCGGTTGATTGGCAACTCGGTGATATGTAATGCTTGACCGGTAGAGATCTACCGGACTATGATTACATTAGTATAGGTCGAGATGGTTTTGTACCCATAAATGTACAGCCGGCTGATGTAGCTCGGCTTAATGATCTATCTATGTAAATGATGAATAAAGAAGATAGCATTAAATGGTTACAAAAACGTACAGAAGAATATCGTTCCGGAAAGAACGATATGCATGAGACTATTGAAGAATTTGAAGACATGGACAAGCTTGGGCATGGATTCTCATCGGCTGATCCACTTGAAGAAATAGACATTGGTGATGGGAGCGCTCCGAGACCTACATTTATCAATGCTAATTTAAAAGCCGATCAGAAAAGCAAGGTAACCGTGTTACTTAAAGAATTTGTTGATTGCTTTGCTTGGAATTATACCGAAATGCCTGGCTTAAATAGAGATTTAGTGGAACATAGATTACCTATCAAACCTGGTTTTAGGCTGTATAAGCAACCGCGTAGAAATTTTAATCCTAACATGTATGACCGCATCAAAGAAGAAGTTGACCGGTTGATAAAAGCAAAGTTTATTCGGCCATGTAGATATGCGGATTGGGTGTCTAATATTGTTCCTGTTGAAAAGAAGAATACTAGCAAAATTAGAATATGTGTTGATTTTAGGGACTTGAATAAGGCTACTCCAAAAGATGAATATCCTATGCCTATTGCCGACATCCTTATTAATAATGCTTCGGGACATAGAATAATCAGTTTTTTAGATGGCAATGCTGGTTATAATCAAATATTTATGGCCGAAAAGGACATGTCTAAGACTGCTTTTCGGTGCCCTGGCTTTGTCGGTTTGTTTGAGTGGGTAGTCATGACTTTTGGGTTGAAGAATGCCGGTGCTACATATCAACGTGCCATGAATCTAATATTTCATGATCTTCTAGGCATTATATTAGAAATATACATTGATGATATAGTTGTTAAATCGGATGGGTTTGAGCATCATCTTGCCGATTTACGACTCGGTTTTGAAAGAATGCGCCAGTATGGGTTGAAGATGAATCCCCTTAAATGTGCTTTTGGTGTGTCGGCTGGAAAATTCTTAGGATTTATAATTCATGAAGGTGGTATAGAGATTGACCCTAAGAAAGTAGAGGCAATTAAAAATCTGGAACAGCCAACTTGCAAAAGAGATGTGCAAAAGTTATTGGGGAAAATCAATTACTTGAGACGATTTATATCTAACTTGGCAGGGAAGATTGAATCGTTTGCTCCAATACTTCGGCTAAAGAATGAAGCCGAATTCACTTGGGGGGCAGAAGAACGAGAGGCTTTTAATAACATAAAGACATATTTGTTGAATCCTCCGGTGTTGCGTGCACCCAAATCTGGTGCGCCGTTCAAATTATATATTGCTGCACAAGATAAAGTGATCGGCGCAGTATTGGCACTAGAAGATGACGGGAAGGAGTGTATCATAGCATATTTAAGTCGTCGCTTGATTGACGCCGAAACTCGGTATGTGTTTATTGAAAAGTTATGCTTATCCTTATATTATGCATGTACCAAGTTTCGACCTTATTTGCTGTCCAGTACTTGTGTGGTAGCTTGTCAGTCCGACGTAGTTAAACACATGTTGCAAAAACCGATTCTTAGTGGTAGGATTGGTAAATGGGCTTATGCACTAATAGAGTATGATTTGACATATGAGTCGTTGCGTGCTATGAAAGGTCAAATTATCGCTGATTTCATTGTTGATCATAGGGTTAAGGACGAAGAAGATATTAATTATGTTAGCATATGCCCATGGAAACTTTATTTTGATGGATCGGTTTGTAGAAAGGGACAAGGCGTCGGCAATATTTTGATTTCTCCTAATAATGTTATATATGAAACATCAGTTTGCTTAGAATATCCTTGCACGAATAACCAAGCTGAGTATGAGGCTCTTTTGTTTGGTTTACAAAATTTACTGGATATGGGTGTTAAGGATGTAGATGCTTTTGGTGATTCGCTTCTGGTAGTGCAACAAATTAAAGGCGAATTCCAATGTTTTGACGGGTTGTTAAATAGTTATTTGGACCGATGTTTGGACATGATTAAATCTCTAGATACATTCACCATCCATCATATACCTAGAGAAGAAAATTCTAGAGCTAATTCTTTGGCATAGCAAGCATCCGGTTACAATATCAGTAGAGGAAAGTTCTTCGTCTTAGAAAAACCGATGTTGATTGCTACAAAGGGTGAGACCGAGTTACAAATAAACGAACTATCACCAGTGACCGAATTAGCTACTAATTCGGAGATTGTAGATTGTAGAATTCCTTTGATTAATCATTTAAAAGATCCGAGTCAAACGAGAGATAGAAAAATTCGGCGACAAGCTTTGAAGTATACTCTGTTTAACGACGAGTTACATCGCCGAACTATAGATGGGCTATTGTTAAAATGTTTGGATTCTGACCAATCTAGATTAGCCATGGGTGAAGTGCATGGGGGCATATGTGGGACACACCAGTCGGCTCATAAGATACGGTGGTTGATAAAAAGAGCAGGTTTTTATTGGCCGACTTTGTTAGAAGATTGTTTCCGTTATTATAAAGGCTGTGAAGCTTGTCAGAAATTTGGCAACATACAATTAGCACCCGCAGATATGTTGAATCCCATAATTAAGCCATGGCCGTTTAGAGGATGGGGCTTAGATTTTATTGGTGAGATACATCCTTCGTCTTCTAAACAACATCGCTTCGTCCTGGTAGCCACTGATTATTTCACCAAGTGGACGGAAGCGATTCCTTTGAGGATAATGACTCATAGAGAAGTAATTAATTTTGTTTTGGAGCATATTATTCATAGATTCGGTATTCCTCAAACTTTGACTACTGATGAAGGTGCTTTGTTTATGTCCCATCCTTGTTCTAGGAATTCTGATGATAGGAATATTTCATCGATTTTCAGATCGTGAATTTGCCGAATCTTATGGAATTAGATTGTTGAATTCGTCGCCTTATTATGCTCAAGCTAATGGACAGGCCGAATCTAGCAATAAGACTTTGATCAAGCTTATAAAGAAGAAAGTTGAAGAACATCCGAGAAGGTGGCACGAGGTTCTTTAGGAAGCTTTATGGGCTCATAGAATATCTAAGCATGGAGCTACTCAAGTATCACCTTTTGAGCTAGTGTATGGCCAGGAGGCGGTGTTACGTGTGGAACTGAAGTTGCAAGCTCTTAGGGTAGCCAGACAAAATGATTTGTCGGCTGTTGAATATACTGATTTGATGATGGACAGTATAGATGACGTTCCAGAAGAAAGGTTAAAAGCTTTGCGAGAAATTGAGAAAGAAAAATTAAGAGTAGCCAAGGCTTATAACAAAAGGGTGAAAGAAAAGTCGTTTCAAATAGGAGATTTAGTATGGAAAACAATTTTACCCATTGGAACTAAAGATAGAAAATTCGGTAAGTGGTCGCCGAGTTGGGAAGGTCCATATAAAGTTGTAGAGATTGTCCCTGGCAATTCATATTTTGTACAATATTTGCAAGGGGAGAAGCTGGCTAAAGCGCTCAATGGAAAATATCTGAAGAAGTACCATCCAAGTGTGTGGCAAGAAGCCTAAATAGGCGATGGCCGATATATGATTATCGCCCTAAGAGCAAACGCGGCCGATATATGATTATCGCCCTAAGAATATAAATGGCCGATGGAGTGTTGACATCGTCCTTAGAAAAAGCATTGTG
Source organism: Elymus sibiricus (assembly GCA_039707655.1). Lineage (NCBI taxonomy): Eukaryota > Viridiplantae > Streptophyta > Magnoliopsida > Poales > Poaceae > Elymus > Elymus sibiricus. The sequence goes on along the minus strand of CM077667.1, from coordinate 194,322,342 downwards.
CAAGTTATTTTTCGGCACACAAGTTTTGCCGAAAAACAGGGGGGCATGTGTTGACACCAGATTTTGGCATGGCCAAAAATATAATTAAGAAGGCCTCAAATGGAAAAGTGCTCAAAGTGAGAAAGTTTCGTATCGTCGAAAAGAGAAACTTTGATATTTGGGCCATAGCCATCCGATCTCATCTCTAAGGCCGAAGTTGTGTTCGAAGTACTGGGATTTTGTATCCAGAACACTATTCGGCTGATTACGCCCTCAAGATGATCTCATATGAGAAAACTTTCTACATGAATTGTCTTCGTCTCGTCGAATCGGTTGATCTTTATATAAAAATCGTCTCAATCCGAGTTCGTATGCAAAAGTTAGAGTTATCTGAATGCAGCCATGTCAAGAGGCGAAAATAGATGCGGGAGACTAGACACGTCTTGGCGAGTGTCTGATGCAATGCGTGAGCAATTAGCCATTCAAGATGGCCTCGAATTGAAAAATGTTCAACATAAAAGTTGTTCGTAACGTCGAAACGGTCAACTTTGCTTTTGGGCACATTTTCATCCGAGGTCGTTTACTGCCACAAAAAAGACTCGCAAGGTACAGCCAGAAAGCTTGCCGGGATGGAAACCTTGCCGGGGAAATCTTGCCGGGATGGAAACCTTGCCGGGATAGAAATCTTGCCGGGGAAATCTTGCCGGGATGGAAACCTTGCCGGGATAGAAATCTTGCCAGGGAAATCTTGCCGGAATGGAAACCTTGCCGGGGTGTGAAAGCTTGCCGGGATGGAAATCTTGCCGGGGAAAAGCTTGCCGGGGTGGAAACTGTCAAATCCGACCAGAAGCTGAAGATGGGCTCAAATAATTATTTAGATGGCCTCGGATGAAAAAGTGTTCTACATAAAAGTTGTGCGTATCGTCGAAACGGTCAACTTTGCTTTTGGAGTCATCATCATTTGAGATAATATACGGCCTGCAAAATCTCTACAAAACTCGGACAGCCTAGTCAGCCACAGGACCAAATCAGACTGGAAGTTGAAGATGACCTCCTGGAGTATTGAAGATGGCCTTATTTGGAAAAGTGATCAACAGAAGAATTGTTCGTCTCGTCGAAACGATTGATTTGGATATAAAAAACGTCTCAATCAGCGGTCGTATGCAGATTCTATAGTCCGCGCAAAGAGCAAGACAGAAATTTGGGCCAGATTCGGGTTGAATCCGAGTTAGACTAGAGCTAGGACTCTAGGACGTGGATTGATGTAATTTTCTTGTAAGGAAAGCCTAGATGAATCCTTTGCTTGTACGGGAAGTCCAGCCGCCTCTTATATATGTTGGGGGTGACGGCCGATTGAAAAACACACAATCGGAAAAACACATCTACTACTTTTACTTTCGTTTACTGTTTTCATCTTTGTTGCTTTGCTTGTAAAGCATCCGTCCCTCCTCTCCGAAATCGAGGAACCTTCTTTGTTGCTTTGCTCGAAAAGCATCCGCCCCTCGCCGCGAAAGTGCGAGGATTATCGTTGTGTTGCGCGGTGCGAATTTCCGCGCCAACAAACTCGTGGTGAAACAAGTCAACAAAGACTATCAGAGCCCGTTGATGGAGGCATACGTGGAAGAGGTGAGGAAACTGGAGGAGCGCTTTGATGGATTACAAGCAGAGCATGTGCCCCATACGGAGAACACCATCACTGATCATCTGTCAAAGTGCACCGCGCAGAATCTCCCTATGGAACCAGGAACCTTTATCCTTCGCCTCACTCAACCATCAGTATCCCCATCCACGATGGCCTGGAAGAGAAGAAAGCTGAACCCCGGCAACCATTTCCCGACAGAGCTTCCCGAAGCTGCTGGTAGAGAAGCTGTCGGGGGCAGTCTCGTTTCGCCTGGTGAGCAACTTTCTCCTGCGGAACCCCATGTTCACGTGGTGGAGATAAGTGCTCTCACGAACGAGGAGATGCCTTTAGTCCTAGTTGTCGAGCCCGAGGCTCCAATTTGGGCACAACACATGGTCCGTTTCCTTCAAACAGGAGAACTCCCCGAAGAGCAAGAAGAGGCCGAAAGAGTAGGCCGTTAGTCAAGTATGTACCAGTTTGTCGATGACACTCTATACAGAAAAAGACCCAACGGCGTGAAATTGAAGTGCATTTGTGGGTGGACGGACTAAGGCTGTTGGCGGAGATTCACGGAGGTGTATGTGGCTCGCACATTGGATCTAGAGCTCTTGCCGGGAAAGCCATCTGGCAGGTTTCTACTGGCCCACTGCCCTCCAAGATGCAACTGAATTGGTCACCAAGTGCGAGGCCTGTCAGTTCCATTTCAAGAACATCCATCAACCAGCGCAAGCTCTCTAGACGATCCCTTTGTCCCGGCCCTTCTCGGTCTGGGGGCTCGATATTTTGGGCCTCTTCCCCCGCGCTGTCAGGGGCTTTGAGTTCTTGTTCGTGGCAATCGACAAGTTCACAAAGTGACCTGAGGTGGAGCCAGTAAGGAAGGTGACCGCGCAGTCAACTATCAAGTTCATGAAAGGGCTGCTGTGACGTTTTGGAGTACCCAACAGAGTGATCACCAACAACGGCACCCAGTTCACGAGCCGCACCTTCATGCAATACATCCAAAGCCTTGGAAGCAAGGTCTCCTTCTCCTTTGTTGCCCATCCAAGGAGCAACGGGCAAGTCGAGAGGATGAATGCTGAAGTGATGCGAGGTCTCAAGACAAGAACTTTCGATAGGTTGCGGAGGAGTGGCAAGCGCTGGATAGATGAGCTGTCGGTGGTTCTTTGGTCCCTCAGAACGACACCGAATCGAGCTACCGACCAGACTCCCTTCTCCCTGGTATACGGGGCGGAAGCAGTGCTCCCCACGGAACTCACATACGGGTCACCTCGAGTACTTGCCTACGACGAAGTAGAGCAAGAGCATCTACGGCATGATGATGCCATGCTCCTCGAGGAAGATCGTATCCGGGTTGCTGTGCGTGCTGCACGCTACCAGCAAGCCCTGCGCCACTATCATAGCCGCAGGGTACATGCCCGGAGCCTTGAGGAAGGCGACCTTATCCTTAGGCGCGTTCAGTCAGCCAAGGGTACCAACAAGTTGACGCCGAAGTGGGAAGGCCCTTACCGGGTAGCACGAGTCACCAGACCTGGCGCGGTCCTTCTGGAGACCGAAGATGGCACCAAGGTGCTTAACTCATGGAATATTGAGCATCTTCGTAAGTTCTACCCATAAGGCGCGGCTGCCAGGCACAGTCCCGGGCAGCCACCTTTTGTACAAGCCTTGCCGAAGTTGCATGTAACCCTTTGTACAAAGCTAGGCGCAAACCCTGAGCAACAATAATAACGCTAGGCATTGCATCATATCATTGCATTGCACGATCATTATGCATCCTTTATGATTGCAATATCATCGCCTATTTTCTAGAGTACTTGTTGAGATTTGCTAGAGTACTTGTTGAGCCTATAATCCCTGTTACTGCACTCTCTCCTCAAGGGATAGAGACCTCTTGCCCTGTGTGTTTTGTCACCAGATAAATATGGAAGGAGGACGAAGGAACGAGGATGGCGGACCAACGTACTCCGGAAAGGGATACTGCCTAAAACGAGATAAGTCTAATCGTGTATCCAAAGTTTTATGCTCCCTAAAGGAAGTCCTTATGCTCTTTTCGAACGTGTTCGATGGAGTTCCCTCACATGATCCCTAAAGGAAGTCCTCAGCTTCTGGTACTTATCATCTCTGAGGGACTGTGCCGATACCGACAAGGACCCCTGCAGAAGAACAACACCAGCCTGCTGTCGGGGGCTCGTTCCCCTTTTTGGCGCTCGCGGTTAAAAGTGACCCGCAGGCGGTCCCGTGTGCCGAGAGCAAACACATTGACATGATATGAACAAAAGAAAGGGGGGTAGTACTCAGGGAAGTAAAATAACATTCATTCATTCGTTTGTCAATACAAATTGGATAAGGATTACATTACGATTGACTAAAGCTTGGCGAATGCCTACATCTTTTGACTTATAAAAAGATAAGTGCCCCGTAATGCCTTTCTTGTCCCTCTCCTCCTAGGAGTTAGGTGAAGAAGAAGTAGAGGGCAAAAGGAGCACCTGGCTGGGATTCGGCGCCTCCCAGCCAGGACCAGAGGGACGCGTCCGAAGAGCAGCAGGGCCCCATCCCCAGGCAGGGTGGACGAAGTCGACGGAGCAGACAAGACCGACAAGGGGGAAGAAGGCGGAGGGCAGGTGCAGATGGTGGCGCTGTCGAAGCCTAGCTGGTGATGATGGTGCTGTCGGGGAGCGCGACACGTCGGAGCCGTCATCCACGCTCCTGAAGCGTCGAGGGTTCCCGACCGCCATCGTCTTCCTCATCGCCACCACTCCAGGGAACGCCTCCGCCGTCGTCCAAGCTCCCAACGCGGCAACCAAGGGGCCCCACAGAGAGCATGGTCGTCTCCGGTGGCCAAAGGCGGGGAATTTCTCCCGCCCTTAAGAAGCAAGCGCAAGCGAAGAACTCCCACCCATACGCGCCATCCAGCGCGATGTGGGTGGAGAACTTTACCATGGTAGATGGCAGAACACAACTGCGACCACGCACACGCAATCGGCGGCCATGCAAACAATCTTTCTCCATCACCCTGAGGAAGGAGTGCGCAAACCACGGTACACCGCGACGTTGCGTCTCCGTTATAGACTTCAGCGCGGTGTCGACCGCACGGCGCTCCATCAAAGCTAAAGAAGCGGGCGACGCAGCGGCAGGCGTGCCGCCGCAGCTGTCCCTGGCGCGACCGCCACGCCGCCCACTCCCCCATCCGAGAGTCCTCCGGCTAACATTCAGCTCAAAGTCGTCGATCCAGAGCGAGGACTGGGCGTGGACGCAAATGGAAGACCCTGCGATGACGAACACACTCGCCAGGCCTATCCCCCTAACCATCAGGGAGGAAGGGGTGACTCAAAGACGAACCAGAAGTGAAGAATGAGCAGTGTGGACTAGGGAATAAGGAGGAGATGGAGATGGATGAGCATCGCCATCGTGACCCCCTAATTTATAGGGGAGAGCAAGGGGGTTGGCTCTCCCTCGCTCCAGAGCGGCCGCCCATCTCCACCAATCCCACTACCCACGACTCACGGGCGAACAGGTAACCGCCCCATTGCTCCAATCCATGGCGCTGCGGTTTCTGCCACCATCAGGCCTTTAAGTCACAAGCGCCCACCGCGAACTCCTCTCTATGCATGCGGCGCGCGTGGCGGAAACGACCTGATGTGGTGGGACAGTGCCGACTAGTAAATTGGCAGTTACCCCCTCACATTGCGCGCCTGTGCATAAATTTTGGGCCTGACCCAATGGCACTGAGCAAGCGCGTGTGGGCCAGACCCGGGGGCTCCTGTCGGTGCACTAGGATAGGGGGTATCCAGTGCCCCTGACTTATGCACAGGTAGTAGTAGCAAAACCCATCGGGAAAAGCCACCACACCACCAAGCAAGCATTCAAGAACCAGCCACCGGCAGCAACAACCTTCAAAGGGCCAAGCAAACACCAGTAACACCAGCGCAACGGCCTAGGAGGGGCCCAAAGCGCGCCAGACGTGTCCCCGGAGCCTGCCGGGAACCGAGGCACGCACATCTCAGGAAGACCCGGCAAGCCACCGCTCCACCGCATCACAACGCTAGTCACTTATCGATGTGGTGTCGAAGCCTCAAGCGGCTAGGTAGCTCTCGCTAAGCACGTGGCGAAGCACCAGGAGGCAGATTATACCCAGTTGACACCCGTCCAGCAGCGTGTCAAGACCCTAAGCAACGGCCAGATAGGCGGTGGCAAGAGCTTGCCGGGGATGCACCCCCGAGCGCCACCTAGTCTAGCAATCATGGTATTTTGTCCTAAATGCCAGAGTTAGGTATGATAGCTCTGCTAAGCTATCTAATCGATAGATAATGACTGTTTTGCCACTGTGGTTGCCCCTTGCACTATAAAATGAGGCCCGAGGCAACCTAGCTCAAGATTGGGACTTTTGAACACTTGTACTCGCGTAGTAGCTCGCCCCGACAGCAACCCTTGTCGGGGTTGAGCTCTGTGTGTTCTTCGTGTTCCTCCGATTAATCCACCAAAAGCAGGAGTAGGCTTTTATGCTTCACAGCGGCCCGAACCTGGATAAAAATGCCAGCGTCCTGATCGTCGCGCCGTCTCATGGTCTCCGCTCTTTGTGCAACGTGACCCCTCTTGCCGAACCACAAGGGGCCTCTGGTCCCATAGGTGATTGCGAGCATCCGTGCCCCGACACCTAGGTGGCGTGCAGGGATGCATCCCCGGCAGGCTTCTACCATCGCTTTGGCTAACTATTGCTTAGTATCTTGACACGCCTCTGGACGGGTGTCAAACAGGCATAATCTGTCTCCCAGCGCGTCGCCACGTACTTAACGAGAGCCACTTATCCACCTGAGGGCTCGACACCGCATCGACAAATGACTGGCGTTGCGATGCGGTGGAGCGGTGGCTGATCGGCTCATGCCTGCCGGGGGATGGCTTGCTGGGTCTTCCTGAAGATGTGTCCGCCCTAGTCCCCGACAGGCACCGGGGATGTAACTGGCGCGGCTCGGGCCGTTCTCGGCCGTTGCATCGACCTTGCCGGCGTTGCTTAGCCAGCGTAGGTTGCTTCTGCCGAGGTCTTGGTCTTGAATGATTGGTTTCATCTTCTTGACGCGCTCCTTGATCTCACGTAGAGCGGCTCTCTGGTTTGGACTGGTCTTGACTATATTTATGTTGATGGGTTTTGCTACTACTGCATGTGCATAAGTCAGGGGCACTGGGTACCCCAGTCCTAGTGCACCGACAGCAGGGAAAATCTAAGGGTCATGAATATGTTCATTATTCTTCAAATCATTATGTTCATAAGTCCTCGAAAATTTTCTCTGCTTATTCATATGAGTACTCTAAACCCCCTCCTGTGAAACGAAGTGCACTTGCTTCAATGCCACCATTCTCATATGGAGCGCGCAGAATGATGAACTCTTTACCACCCCTTTGGATGTGGGTGGTGAAGAAATCTCCAGAGAAACTTAAGAGGCCCCTTTCTTCGCTTACTGTACTATGATGAAATTCTTGAAAGGACGCAAGCTAATCACGAAGAAATGAATCATTCATTTCTCACGTCCTCACATTACTTCGCTTACTGTACTATGTGATGAAATTCAATCTGATGAATTTGATGTCATATTCTTCACTCTGAAGTATATGTGTTCGTAAGTGGTACTAATTCATCTGCAGGATGAGCCACCTAAAGCTACTGAGTGGGTCCTAGATAGTGGCTGCACCAACCACATGACTGGTGACAAGATTTTATTGATGGACATTCCACTTGCTCCATCACACCTAAAGCATATCACCTACGCTGACAAAGGAAAAAGCAAGGTATTGGGTCTAGGTAAGGTTGCAATCTCCAAGTATCGGCACATGGATAAAGTGATGCCTGTTGAATCCCTTGGATTCAACCTCATGTCTGTCTCAATGCTTTGTGATCTTGATATGGTTGTCATCTGTGGCAAATATCGTTGTGTTGTCATCATGAAATCTGACAAATACAAAGTCTTCGAAGGCTTTAGGAGAGGAGACTTGTACATTGTTGATTTCTCTACAGGTCCACAGCCAGCCACATGTCTACTTGCAAAAGCTTCAGAAGGCTGGTTATGGCATCGACGACTTGGACACGCCGGCATGAGGAACTTGCACACGCTCGCGAAGAAAAAGCACGTCATTGGTATTGAGGGTGTCAAATTCCTCAAGGATCACTTGTGTGGGGCTTGTGATTCTGGAAAGATGACCATATCCAAGCATCCATCCAAGACTATCATGACTACCACTCGTCCTTTTGAATTGCTTCATATGGGTCTCTTTTGTCCCACTCACTATGCCACACTAACAAATACTCCATGCTTATATGGTTTTGTTATTGTTGATGATTTCTCTAGCTATACTTGGGTGCACATTATCCTGTACAAATCTGAAGTACAGAATGTCTTAAAATGATTTTCTTCAAGGGCCTTGACGAATTTCGGCGTCAAGATCAAGCATATCAGAAGTGATAATGGGACTGCGTTCAAGAACACTGGTCTTGATGATTATCTTGATGAACTTGGTATCACTCATGAGCTAACTGCCCCTTACACTCCTCGGCAGAATGGCGTTGTGGAGCGCAAGAATAGGACTCTGTTTAGATGGATCGCACCATGCTTGATGAATACAAGACTCCTCATCGTTTCTGGCCTGAGGCAATCAATACTTCTTGCCACATCATCAACAGGTATATCTTCACAAATTCCTCAAGAAGACTTCATATGAGCTCCTCACTGACAAGAAACCGAATGTGAGTTTTTTCAAAGTCTTCGGTGCTAAATGCTGGATTAGAGATCAGCTCTAAATTTGCATCGAAAGCATATGAAGGTTTTATGCTTGTTTACGGAACGGACTCGCACACCTACAGTGTCTTCAACGCCTATGACAACAAGGTTTTGAAACTGTAGATGTGCGGTTCGATGAAACTAACGGCTCGCAAAGAGAGCACCTACCTCCTGTGCTAGATGAAATGCCTCCTGAGGAATCCATTAGGTTCAAGGCCACTAAAGACATGATCCCTACTGAAGAACAAATACTCGCTGAAGAAGTTGTACCCAACGCTGAAGATATTCATGCGGATACACCTGAAGAAAATGGCGCTGGAGAAAATGCTCAGCCTCAACAAAGTCTTCAACCTGCTCATCCAACACTTGCAAATGAAGTGCAGGTTGAGAAAATCCTCGACGACATCAATGCACCAGGTCCTCTCCCTCGCTCAAGAGACTCTCATTTGTCTAACTTTTTTGGGCACTATGCTTTTGTCTCTATCACAGAGCCCACCAAAGTTGATGAAGCATTCTTGGATCCTGAGTGGATTCAAGCCATGCAAGAGGAATTGCATCAATTCAAGCACAACAATGTGTGGGAACTTGTCAAACGCCCAGATCCTCGCAAGCACAATGTCATAGGTACCAAGTGGATCTACCGCAACAAACAAGATGAATTTGGTCAGGTAGTGAGGAATAAGGCTTGTCTTGTGGCACAGGGCTACACACAGGGTGAGGTAATTGACTTTGATGAATCTTTTGCACCTGTTGCTAGACTTGAAGCTATTCGCATATTGCTTGCTTATGGTAACCATCACCATATCATCTTATATCAAATGGATGTGAAAGTGCATTCCTCGATGGTAAGCTTGAGGAAGAAGTATATGTTGCTCAACCCCCAGGTTTTGAAGATACTAAGCATCCTGACAAAGTCTTCAGACTCAACAAGGCTCTCTATGGCCTCAAGCAAGCCCCTCGGGCGTGGTATGACACACTTAATGAATTCCTCATGAAGAAAGGCTTCAGACCCGGTTTACTTGACCCAACTCTTTTCACAAAATCATATGATGATGAATTATTTATGTTCCAAATATATGTGGACGATATTATCTTTGGATGTACTGACAAATGTTATAGTGATGAATTTGCCTATATGATGAGTGAAGAATATCAAATGTCTATGATGGGAGAGCTCAAATTCTTCCTAGGACGTCAAATTCGTCAACAACGTAATGGCATCTTAATCTCTCAAGAGAAATACCTCAGGGATGTCCTTAAGAAATTCGGCATGCAGGATTGCAAAGGCGTCAAGATTCCTATGCCCACTACTGGTCAACTCTGCACTGACGAAAATGGTAAAGATTTCGATGAGAAGGTATATCTCTCCATGATTGGCTCTTTATTGTATCTATGTGCATCTAGGCCAGATATTATGCTTAGTGTTTGCATGTGTGCCCGTTTTCAAGCAACACCAAAGGCATCACACCATAAGGCTATGAAGCATACTCTTCGATATCTAGCTCACACACCAACACTAGGATTATGGTACCCTAAAGGCTCAGATCTTGACCTCATTGGATATTATGATTCTGATTATGTTGGTGATCGTTTGGACCGCAAGTCAACATCAGGCACATGTCATTTCCTCGGACGATCCTTAGTCTGTTGGTCCTCAAAGAAGCAGAATTGCATGTCACTATCTACTGCTGAAGCCGCGTACATTGCTGCTGGTTCCTGTTGTGCTCAATTATTATGGATGAAGCAAACCCTCAAGGACTACGGCATCAACGTGAAGAATGTCCCTCTCTACTGCGACAACGAGAGTGCCATCAAGATGGCTTACAACCCACTTCAGCACTCAAAGACCAAGCACATCCAAATTCATCATCATTTTCTTCGTGACCATGTGATGAAGGGCGATACCTTCATCAACCATGTGAAGACTGAAGAACAACTGGCTGATATCTTCACAAAGCCCTTGGATGAGAAGAGATTTTGCAAGTTGCGGTGTGAGCTAAATATCTTAGAATCTTCGAATGTTCTTTGAAAGGCAGACATCCTAACACTTATGCGAAATTGATGACTTAGATGTGCAACACACGAAGTAACGTTTTTCTTCAATCAATGAAGACTAACTCTCTAAGTGTGAAGAAATTAATGAAGAATTTGATTCTCATAACCCTACGGCAATTGTACGCGGTGTCTGAAATCATCATTCTTATACGGTGGGTCACGCCACCACCATAGTTAAATTTCTTCAGAAATTGAGTTTTTCATCATTTTGCAAGTTCTTCAAGTTTGCAAATTCCTCAAAATCTCAAATTCTTCAAACATTTCAACTGATGTTCTTCATGAGAATTTATCTTCATTGACTATATATATAAATATTGAGTTTTTCAATGTCCTCAACAACATTCACTTATAGCTAATTCTTCAAGTTGATTTTCTTCTATGTGAATGTGATCGGAGCCGTTCCCCCTCTATGCTAAACTCAACACAGTCTGCTCACAAATTCTTCTAATTGAAACCCGTTCAAAGTCTTCACTGTGTCCTTGTTAGCTGAAGAATTTGCGAACGAAACTTTAAAATTTTCAATTTCTATTATTTTGGCGGTTGCTGCTCAAACCGAATCCGATTCCCATGTCTGGATAACCCATGATGCCCCACTATCTCCACTTCTCAGTACGTGGGTGACACATGTTGCCAGGATAGCAAGGGTCAGGGGTAAAGCTATCCAAAATCTTTGGACTGGGCAGCTATTCACTTCAGTTATAAATACCCCCCCTCCCCTTACCTTCCATCTTTTACTCCGCTCGACCTTATCTTTCCATCTCGAGCTCAGACCTAGCGCCGCCGCTATACCTCATCACCGTCGCAGAGGAAGAGCTTCACTGCCTCGACCTCCTCGTCGACGTACTCGCATCGGCGGCGGAAATCTTCACCCCGTCACCGTTGTAGCCGTCTTCCACCGCCGAGTTAGGGTGTGGGAGATCTAGACTGACGAGCTGCTCCATTCTTCTTATAGTTCGTCGTGTTCATTGCATACGATAAATAGAATCTAATTTTACTTCACCTTTTTCATCCTTATGATTTTCACAAAATCCTCAAAAGGTGTTTATTCTTCAACAATCCATTCCATAAACACCGAACCAACCTCCTTCTCTTGAATATTTCTCTATGTGATGATTTTCCTCATGATTCCTCAATTGTGTGGATCTACAAATCTGCACAACTCTGGAATCAATGTCAAGAACACTTATTGAAATTCCTCAAGACATCTAATGGTCAAATTCCTCAAACTTGATGTTTCGTTTGCAAAATTTCTAAGAACGCGTGTGACCTCTTCAAATTCTTCGCACCTATACTCTATTCACAGGTACAAAATGTCAGCTGATGAATCTCTAGGTTCTCATCAACTTAACTCATTTGCAGTGTTCCTCAAAGAAAAATTGCACACTTCATCTGAATCCTCAAAAGTACAAAATCCAAAGCCGAAGAAAATGACAGAGGGCAAAAGACCTTAGAATGGAGGAAAGCGACCTGAAAAGCAGACTTCCTTTGAGATACCCAATGATTTGTATGATGAATATTGCACACGAGATGAAGCCACTGATGGCAAAGAAACTCAAAAGCAGCGTAAGATCGGTATCCAGAGAATTGAGAGGAGATGGGTACGAGAATGGAGAGAATATCAGTATGTTACTCCAAAGTACATGAAGAAATTTTCTATTAAACCTCCGTGCAAAAGACCACCTTTGGCTAAACGACAAGAAGCTGATCCCACTGGCCTCAAAACTGGTGAAGATTTTCCTCATGAATGGAAAAGCATCAAGCCAAGTTGGCAAGAAAGGCAAAAGAGGCTGTGAAGAAATTCAATGAGGAATCTGCTGCTGTTGTCGCTGTCGGGGTCTCTGTTAGTGCCACTGCCCCAAAGAAAGCTATGGTGAAGAAATCAGCAGTAAAGCCAAAGTCTTCAGCTCCAGGTTCATCACAGCAAATACCTCAGGTAACTTCATCAAGGGCTGCTGCAAAAACCTCAATAGCTGCACAATCCTCTGCCGCTGCTGCAAAGTCCTCGACTCTAGTACATCTAGCAACATGTCAAAGGACTGCAGGTTTTTCTACTGCTTCAGGGGCCTCTGCAACCTCATCAGCCCAAGCACATTTATCAAGCAGTCCCACGTTGCTGAAAATAAAAGCTACTCCTCGACGAGGCAAGAGGCCAAGTCCTCACAAAAAGAAAGTGATATTTCAAGTTCCCTCAGACACTGAGGAAGATGATGCTGATGATGAAGAACTGGCTGCTATAGATATAAACAAGCAAGAAAGAGTGGCCCAAGCAAAGGGGACTCAAATTCCTCTCATGCTCGACCCAAAGATTGTGCTGGATTTCATTGACATGTGGCACCGGGATCCAAACACTCCCATTGATGACTTGAAGCTTCCTCCTGGACCAAGTCATGTCCTCGCCGCTTTCATTGGTGAGGAAAAGTGGAAGTTTGAGCAGGCCAGAAGAGCCAAGAAAGCTCAACTGAAGAAGGACGATTTATGAAGGACGATGTCCTCAACCTGACGCCAAATCAACTTGTCTCAGTCCAAAGGGATATCAAAGGCCTCAGTGAAAAATACAATAGTCACTACTCAAATTGGCAAGGAGCCAAGGGTAGATTCATCAAGATGGCTGACAAAGTCATCAAGGATCACAACTCAAGTTTTGCAGCTATATCTCAACCATCAAATCCTCAGCCTAGCTCCTCTGCTCAACCAACTGAAGAAACTGCAAGTGCAGCTGAAGAAATTCAGGCTGCTGAAGATATTCCCAGGGCAACACAAAATTTGTGCCTGAAGAAATTGATAGGGCAGCTGAAGGAACTGATGCGGCTGAAGAAACTGACACGCAACTGTATCAGTCGTTTCTGAAGAAACTGTTGCTCCTTCACCTCATGCTCCCCCGACAAAATCCTCAAAGGTGAAGAATTTGACTCTTCCTTCTGCATTAGAAAGAAAGAAGACAAAGGCTGCGGAGAAGGAAGCTGCTGAGAAAAGGAAAGCATCAGCAACTGCAGATTCCTCAGCTGCAAAAAGATTGAAGACTCTGCCCAGTTCTTCAACAGAACCCATAGATGCTACTCCTCTATCATCTGTCCCGGTCTATGAAATTGTTCCATTTGGTGAAGATTATCAAATTCCAAGTGGCGAAGCTGATGAAAATCAATCTGCTACTTCAGTACCAATTGATGAAGAAATACAGATAGATGAAACTACTCCAACACCTGTCATATCATCTCCCCAGCCTCAGCTAACCGCTGAAGAGGCTGGAGTTGAAGAAATGGAAGAGGATGTGGCCATTGGATCCACTACTCCTGTCATAAATGATGAATATTGGGAAGCAGCACACCCAAATTCGCCAATGGTCACCCCTCTTGCACACATTCCTCAGTCCCCTGCCCAAACTGAAGAAATTCAAACTGGGTCTGAAGAACATCATACCCCTCTCCATTCCATCAATGAAGAAATTCCAACTGCATCAGCCGATGAAAATGTTGTCCCAAGTGCACATGAGGATCCTATAGTGCAAATTCCTCAGCCTGATGAAACTACAATTGTGCCAAGGGAGATTAGGAGGCGTTTCAAGCCTAATCTTCAGCCCAAGGCTGCACTGCCTTTCAAAAGGCAGCCCAAATTCATCAAAGAGAATTTCTATGATGAACACCATTTCTTCACTGGTTCAAATCCATATGACTCTCTAAGGATTCGTCAAAAGCGATTCTGGACTACAACTCAAGCAAACTTCTATAGTGTCGTGCTATTTCAAAAAGATAAGGTTTTTCATCACTATCAAATTCCTCATCCTGACATGGAAACCATTCGTTGCTTCAGCCCAGTACTTAATGTTCTTCATGATGCTGGTCTGTTGCCATTCTGCGTTGATATTTGTGATTGGAATGAAGAACTCATTCTTCAATTCTATGCTACACTTCACATCTCAGGTGATGCGCAAGATATCAACTCTTGGGTACTTGACTGGATGACTGAGAATACCCACTATACTGCTCCAGCAACTGAATTACTTCGAGCAGTTCCAGTCAGTATTCCATCAGCTGATGCCAGATGCCTCTACGAAGAACCTGAACTTCCAAATCATCTCATGCAAGTACTGATGAAGCCTTTAGCTCCAGGTCAAGCTCCCAGAACCACTTTTCTGGTGAAGGATTTGTTGTATGTGCCCCGCACCGTGTATCACATCATGACCAAAACCCTCAGCCCAATCAAAGGTCACAACAATGAAGAGGAAGATGTAGTAGGCGTGATGAAGAATCTGCTGTTCAACATTATTCACGGGATTCCTATAAATCTTCATGATTTCTTCATGAGGACATTGGCCAACATTGCACTGTCTGCGTTTGAACTAAGGCCATATGCTCCTTGGATCATGAAATTCATCAGAGCGAGATCCTCAATTCCTTATGAAGCTGATTTTCATAATCATTTCAGTTACCTGCCCCCGATTGAAGTCCTCAAGAACACATTTTCCGCAATTTATGGGAAGAGCAAATCTGTTATTGATGAAGGATCTTGTCCTCTGATGGTCAATTTTGTCCTACTACTTCTTATTCAACCAATGATGACACAGCATCACAAGACTCAGCAGCAAGAGCCACTGCTCAAAAACCTCTTGAAACAGCTCTAGAAGTGATGACTGATCGTGAGCTTCTCCTCAGTCTTCATTGAAAAGTCGATCGCAATCACAAGTGGGTCAAAAGGCAGTTTGCTGCAATTCTTCATGATATGACTGTCACGCATAACACTGTGAGGAAGAATCACTACTATCTGCATGAAGTCTTCGACCGCACCTGGGCCACTCTTCAGCATCTCTATACCCCTAAAGAACTTGCTGAGATGGAGTTTCAGCGAGACTTCGATTGGTCTTATCCGCCCAAGAAGAAATTCAAGAAGGTTCAAGTTCCTCAGCTGGTCACAAGTTCATTTTATTTATCGCGCAGGACATATTCCAATGAGGATATTGACGACACTCTTGCGGGCCCTGCATCGACAAACGACCCCGACAACGCTGGCGCTCCTCCACCACCTTCAAGATGAAATTCTTCAGGGTCGTTAGTCCTCAATTTTCGTCCCTTTTGGTCACTTGATGACAAAGGGGGAGAAATTTGAGTTGGTCTTCAAGTGGGTCTCTATACATGGGCTATTTTTGTTTAAGTTGCAACTCTCGCTCTTCTGATGTGTTTGTTGGTTGAGCTGAAACTTAAGTCCGATGGTGGTCTGACGCTTTTGAACTGCTTTCCGCATGCTTATTTCTTCAAGTACTTTAATGCACGCATGCTGAATTTCGTCAGACACCATTTTCCATCATGCATTTAAATTTCTTCATGATATATGTTAAATGCGTGTATGGATTACAAGATATAGGGGGAGATCTCCAAGATTTTATCCTGCCATGTGCATTTGCAGTCCAAACCAAATTCCTCAAATATGCACATCTTCAGGGGGAGTTCCTCTATATCTTGCAATCAAATTCCTCAAACTCAGTACTTACACTTCATATGTTTATCCCCATTGAAAACTTAACCCATTTGTCATCAATCACCAAAAAGGGGGAGAATGTAAGTGCATCTAGTGCCCCTTAGTGATTTTGGTGTATTGAAGACTTATATGTTAAGGGACTAATATGTGTGTGAGTGTACACAAGCTCTATAAGTCGCTGAGTAGTTTGATATATACGAAGAATGTCGACCCCTAAAATGAATGTCTTCAGATGAAGACTTTGATATTCCCTGAAGACTTTGAAAAATGAAGATATTGGTGTGACCTTGAAGATATTGATGCGAGGACTATGAAGCATGAAGACTATTGTTTTTGTAGTTTCATTTCCTTTCTTTGAGTCATAGGAAACACTGTACTGTTAAAGGGGGTCGAGGTAATACTAAAGAAGAATTTCCAAGTGGTGCTCATCTCAAAGCCTACACATAGACAAAACCTTCAAGTGAAGCCTTTGGAAATCTCTTGCAGTTCAGTGAATTTCTTCAATGACAGAGACGAAGTTCTTCTGTTCTCTGAGGAATTTGTTCTGACTGAGGACTTAGGATTTCGCCAGTGCAAATTGCCTATCGTGAGGAATATGATAGCCCCGAGGAATTTGAGAGTTCAAATCTCCGACCGTTGCTGTGCCTTGCGCCAGTTGTCCAAATATCTTATCCACATAACATCCATATCATTAGGGGCATTTATGTCATATCATGTCGGGTTGCACCCTGGCTATAAATATCCCCCCCCCCCCGACCAATAGTTGGTTGGCTGCTCCGAGAGAGATTGACACTTGTTATTTGAGAGCAACCCATCCTCTAATGACTTTGAGAGAAAATCATCAGTGAGGAAAAACCCAGAATCCAAACCACCAAAACCCAAAGTGATTGAGCATCATTGAAGAGATTGTTCCTGTGTGGAGCCGATGCTTTTTACCTTTGAAGACTGTGCATCTTCCATACAGTTAGGCGTCATGGTCTAGAGCATCCAGCAGTCAATTGTGGATCCCCGGGCGACCAAGTTTGTGAGGATTTAGAAGTCTACCCTGAAGACTTACCACGAGTGTTGGGCGAGGTCTATGTGACCTTAGCTCAAGGAGAATACGGTAAGGACTGTGTGACCTTTGGTTTAAATACCAAGCCGCTCCGAACCAGACGTAAG
This sequence comes from Elymus sibiricus, assembly GCA_039707655.1. Lineage (NCBI taxonomy): Eukaryota > Viridiplantae > Streptophyta > Magnoliopsida > Poales > Poaceae > Elymus > Elymus sibiricus. Next base: position 194,305,293 of record CM077667.1, on the reverse strand, counting down.
ACTGTCACAGCAGTTGGAACTGGGTCATCAAATTATTGTCTTCATCAAGCTCCTGGTTCTATTTCCTCAATCCCTTCATTTCCTCGAAGTACTTGTTGATGAATCTGATCGTTACTGTTTGAAGAATTTGACTGAAGATTTTCTCAACTTCCTCATCTCAAATTCTTCAGTCACTTTATCTTCTGCCTGCTTATCCTGTTCATGCTATTCATGCTCTGTTTATGTTTCAATTCATCATGATGACTATGCTACTGCTATGATTCACATGCACTTGAGTACTTATTCCGCTGCTAGTAGTTCGTCACTTAACAAATTCCTCAACTAGTAATTCCTCAGTGATGAATTTATAAAAATCACCTATTCAACCCCCTAGTCATATAACGCACTTTCAGTATTCAACCCAAATTTATAGATTCAACACAAGGGGAGCCAAAGAATATTTGCAAGTATTAGCAGCTGAGTTGTCAATTCAACCACACCTGGAGATTAAATATCTGCAGCAGAGTGATCAGTAGCACAGTAGTATGATAGTTTTGATAGCAGTAGACACGGTAATAGTAATGGTAACTGTCGGGGCACGGATGCTCACGATCACCTATGGGACCAGAGGTTCCTTGTGGTTCGGCAAAGGGGGGGCCACGTTGCACGAAGAGCGGAGAGCATGAGACGGCACAACGATCAAGGGTTTGGCATTTTACCCAGGTTCGGGCCGCTGCTAAGCGTAAAACCCTACTCTTGCTTTTTGGTGGATTGATTGGAGGAACACGAAGAACGCAGGGCACCTAACCCCGGCAAGGACTGCTGTCACACCCTGTGTTTGTATCACTTTGCTATGATGGATTTACAAAATTTGGAACCAATTAAAACTTTTTGAGTGCATGCTTGTTTGAATTGTTGCTTGTTTGATTGTTTGGTTGATTATGTTTGGCACTCTTAGGTTCTACTCCTCTCCATATTCATCTTCCTTGACCCAAACTTCTTGCCCAATGATCATGCCATGTGAATAGTACCCAAAACTATTTTTATCAAAATTTATTTTGACCAAAAAGAATTTATTCAAATTAGGTTTTCAAAAACCCTCTAGTTGAGGTTTGCACTACAGGTCCTCAAATTGGGTGGATCCTTTTTCACCAAAGATTTATTTGAAACCTACTATATATATGACTTACCAAAACCACCAAATAATATTTTTAAAGATTATTTTACTATTTTATTTAAAGGCTTTTTCTTAAGGCCAGAAATGGTCTTTTATAGGGAAAAATTATCTAAATGCTTTGTAAATATTTGAGAAAATTTAGGGAAACTCAGTGGACATATATTTTCCATATATATAAGTTTCAACACATGGTCATGTTCAAGATCATGGGCAAAACCCCTCAAAACCCTTTCTATCCAAATCAAGCTTTTGAAGTATTTCTATAAGAATTATTCTCAATAAATTCCAAGAAAATTCCAGCAAGTCACACATGTTATATATGATGATTTTGCAAAGTTTCATCTCAATCCCAATTGTTTTGTTTCACCAAAATATTCCAAAACCACTCCTGTCCAGAACCAAATTTGAACAACTTTACATTGTGAAGTTTCTTCCCTTGACCCCAAACTTTGTGGGCATGTGCTAAACCCCAAATAATGATACCACACCAAGTGGTGGATTTGTGGGAAGTGAAATGCATGCCTAGATCTACAGAAATCTGATTCTGTTGATTTCTAGGGTTTTACAAAGTTACATTGTGAACTTTCTTCAATCAAGCTCAAACTTGGTGATCAACCCTATTTCTAATCACCATTTGCCCCTGTTAGATTTCTTGGCAAGCAAACTCCATTTGCTTAGCCAAATCATCATCAAACACTTCTGCACATCTTGTAAAAACCTTGTTTGACCCCCTTCTGCTATTCTCCTTCACTTCAAATTTTTACCACACCTTACTAGCATTGCACCTCAGCTCCAGTAACTTTCTCTGGCCAATACTCAATGGTTAAATGGGGTAAAACCCATTTTCACCCTCTGAACAGCAGAAAAACACTCCTCTCTCCCCTCCCCTCTTATTCTATGAACTTCCCAGGGCATCCAATGCCAGTGTCCCCTAGCCTAGATTCCCATAGACCCCTAGACACTATTGGCCGCGCACAAGACGCCGTTGGCATGCCATGGCATGCCAAACGGGCGCTCCAGAGCGAGCTACAGTGCACTCCCGCACTGTAGCCTCCGCCCAATGGCTGCTCCCGACATCTTTGGGCCTCCCCCTTGTGTCCCCCAAGATGCCCTCGATGTCCGCGTCCCTCCAAGCTATCGGCCCCTCCCTCCTCGCTCTCTCTCACCCCTGACCACGCGTGCCCGACGCCGCCCGAGCCGGCCAACGCGGGGGCTCACACGCGCGCGCTTTTCTCTCTCTCTCGCTGTCCCTGGCCTAGACGCACCCCAGGAACACCCCCAGACACCCCCACTCCCCCTCCCATGGCCCCTAGCGACGACATCGACCTCGCCGGCGCATGGGCAATCGGTGGACCGCCGTACGCCTATAAAACGGGCCTCCTCGACCCCTTCTCCTTCTCTGGAACCTCCTTCTCTCTCCCAATCGAGCTCCCGCGCCCCGTCCCCTTCACTTTAGAGCTCGAGCGCTCGAGATCGAGCAAAGCTCCACCGCATCGGGTCCGCCACCGTCCGGCCACGGTGAGCCTCCTTGGCCCCCGTTCTCTCTCGATCTGGAACCGCAGCTCTCCACTGATGCGTCTCCCTATTTTCCCCGTTCGTTTTGCAGCTGGAGGCAACCGGTGCGAGGTCGTCCCGTAGCGCCGCTGCCCTGCTCCTTCGTCGCCGGTGACTCCGACCAACCCGGCGACTGAATCCACCTCCCCCGGGACGGCGACGAGCCCCTGTGTCCATTCCCGCACTCGCCGCCCCTCACCGCCGCCGGTGGCCTCACCGGTGAGCTCCTCCCCCTTGGTCCAGAGGTGGAAGAAGGACCCGAAAGGGGGGCCCACCTGTCGGCCTCCGCCTCGCCTCTCCCTGCCCCTCTGTCGCTGGCGGCCGGGCACCGCGCGTCAGGTTCAAACCTGACGGCGCGTTCGCCGCACCTCGCCTGGGCTGGCTGGCCTCTGGGCCGGCCCAGCTGCTGGCCAGTTCTGGCCCGGGCACAGTGACATTTCCTTTTTCTTTTCTGTGGGATTTTTCAGAAATTCCACAGAAATTAATAATTGTCAAAATCCAATATTTCTTCCACCTAAATTCTTGTAATTATATGTAGTATTTTAGAGTGCCTTTTTTAAAATTTATGAAAACCTTTTATGTACTGTTTTATTTTTAAAACCCCTTTTTAGCATTTTGAGCCACTCTTAAAAATAGTTTTACAACCTTTTTCACCACAAAACCTTAGGCAAATATTGTTAGTGTTATTTTTAGTATTTTACAGAGTAGGGTAGCATTTTTATTAGTAGATTTGGTGCTCTATTTTTGTGGTGAATCTTATTAATACCGTTATTTACCGCGATGATAGATTGCGCTGTTGACGAGGGAGTTGGACCCGAAGACTTTGAAGACCCCGAAGACTTTGTTAAGCCAGGCAAGCAGCCCTTTGACCATGACAAGAAACTTTTCATGCATGACATATAGCACTTGTTGTTTCGATGATTTGATCATGATGTGGTGTTCCCCCTTCGGTGGGATGCCTCCGATACTCTACCATTGATACTTGCATCGTGCATGACCCTACCATTCTTATGAGGGTTGTGCGGGTGGGAGTAGTTAGGTTGCTAGTAGTTCTACGCAATTGGGATGGGAATATGCATGGTGTTGGAAACAAAATGGTTTCAAAGACTTTTCGAAAACCCCGTCGGGTGCCACTAATGCCCGAGGGAGATGATGTTGAGTTGGGTAACCACTTGAGAAAGAAGTGGTGTACCGGAGCAAGTGAGTGTGTGTGTTTTCGAAAACGGATTAGATTTAAGATTTGTCGACCGTCCCAACCTTACATGCACAACCATGATACCCCTTATGGGACGGGGCTTTGTTGATTACTTTGATGGGTACTAGCATAGAGCCCGCATCACTAGTGGCGGGAGTGACGTGGTCACTCTCGATACGGGGTCGTGCCGGTAAGGAAAATCATGCGATGTCTTCACAGGCACCGGGCACACCGTTGGTCCCTACATGGATGCTACTTGTGATGTACATCATGTGGGCTGGGTACCAATCGAGTGGACTCTTTGTTTAGTATCGTCAGGGAAAGGCATTGTTCGGGTGCTTACCTCGGGTATGTACTATACCGTGAGTCGTGGATGACACGGAAGTTCCCCGAGTCTTGTGGGTAAAGTGTGCAACCTCTGCAGAGTGTAAAACTATTTGAATAGCCGTGTCCACGGTCAAGGACAGTTGGGTGGTGCTGCTTAAACTACGTCCAGATATTTTCACAAACTGGTGTGTGTGTGTGTTGCCGACAAAGGTGATACTTGAGCTAAGTCCGATGAGTTGGCATGATGATGAACATGAGATGTTCAACCCCTGCTTATGATGATAACTGAGACTTGTTCATATGAATACCTGTCAACAGTTGATGCATGCTTACTCAAGGTTACTTGATCATATCATTGCACTTAAAATAAGCTTTCTGCAAAACTTACCTACTTAGTGCTATATCATGCATTGTTATACCTTGTTCCACAACTTGGGTTGCTTGCGAGTACATTCAAAGTACTCATTGGCTTGCCACTGGTTATTTAATTCGCTAGGCATGGAATGTCGGATTTCGGGCTCCACAAAACCCTTAAGATTCAAACACAGGGGCGTGTGCGAAGATCCCCTGCAGCTTTGTCCAACCTAGCTCGCTACTCGATGAACACAACGGTGAACTCGCACGATGACGAGGAAGAAGATAAACATGACAGTTTACCTAGGTCCGGGCCGCTGCGAAGCGTAATACCCTACTCCTGCTTTGGTGGATTGCTTCTTGAGGAGGTGTGGTGGATGAACTAGTACAGTGTTTCGGAGCCTCCTGAGGGCGCTCCTGAGGTGTTCTTGGCCCTCTGTTAGCTAGGTGATGGATGAGTGGATCGACTGGATTCTCCCCTTTCTATGGTGCTGCCTACCCTCTATATATGGCGGTGGCTCGGGTCCTCTTCCCTTATCGCAATGGCGGGAAGGGATCCCACAACGGCCAATTCTGAAGGGGACAGGAGTACGTGCCCGCCCGGCCCAAAGGCGGTCTTCGCCTGCAAAGCAGCTGTCGATGATGCAGAGGTGGGCTCGGCGATGACATCCGCCCTGCGGGGCTGGTGGTTGTGGTCTTGTTGCGTCGGAATGTAAACCTTCGGGGGATGCTTTGGGAACCCGCGTACGTCCTTGCTCCCTTTGCACCGAAGGGGAAATCTTTGAGGGCGGCCCGAAGCACCGCGGGCCCCAAAATGCCTGCGGGCCTGGGCTGGCGCGCGTTGTGCTACTGATGTCGGGCGTCCTTCGTCCCTTCGGCCACCGCCCGAATCGACAAGAGCCTGACCTCTAGCGCTGGGTCATTATTGCTTTCCCCTTTCTCGCACTTGCTCTTGCTTTCCAGGTCTCCAGCTCTAGCATACGCCTCTCCAGATCCGGCGCCGCTCCATCCTCCTCCTTGCTGCTACGGCCCCGTGAGCTTCCCGATGGCTCCCGCCGGCAAGCAGAAGCCATAGGCCCAAAGCTCTATATCCGCTCCTATCTCGCCGATGCTCTCTGGGTCCACCATCGCCAAGGACGAGGACCTCGTCCCGGTGCTCCCGTCGACGGCGGACGAGACCAATGAGTGTGGGCGGACCTTGATATGGGGCGGCTCCTCGGAGAAGCGGCCCTCGTCCAAGGTGGTCTACCCCTTCTTTCTCCATAGCATCTTCGCCGGGCTCATCCCGCCCTTCTCCACGTTCTTCACCGCCATTCTCGACCACTACGGGATCCAGGCCCTTCATATCTAGCCCAACTCCATCCGGCTCTTGTCCATCTTTGCCTTCTACTGCGAGGCCTTCGTGGGCATGAGGCCTTCGGTGGCCCTCTTCCGCCATTTCTTCATCTTGCGCCTGCATGACGGTGCTCAACGGTCAGCATGTGTCTCCTTCGTTGCGGTCCAGAGCGGCAACATGCTCTTGAAGGCAGGGAAGAAGGTGGAGAACTTCAGGCACCGCTGGGTCCTCATGGATCTCAAGGACCCCAACCCTCGGTTGGATCTGTCGAAGGGGCTGCCAGAGAAGACCTCCGCGTGGAGCTCCGCAAAGCTTTCCGACCCCCGGGCCGGACCCGTCCTGGAGCGCTTCTCCCACGACATCAGTGCCAGGAAGCTGACTGGGGGGATGATAGTGAAGGAGTTCCTGGCGCAGCGACTGGCGCCCCTCCAAGCCCATTCTAGGCCCTTGTGGGACTATCAGAGCAGCGGCGACAACCTCAGGCTTTGGTCCGCACGCATAACCCCCGAGGAACTGAGCAGGGCTATGACGACCCTGGTGATCTCCGTGAGGCCCACGCCCCGCTATACTGCCGCGAAGACGGGGCCGATCTGGTTGCCCCGATGCCTGTCTTCAACGAACTGGGGCTTTTCCCAGCTGAGGGCCTTGGTTCCCCGGTGATGGTGTCCTCCGGTGACACCACATGCGGGGAGGACTCGGAGAAGACCGCCGCCGACGGCCCGGCAGGGGCGTCTCCCCCGTCGCAGGGCACTCTTCTGCGCGAGCTCGAGGACGACGATGATGTTGGTGAAGTTTCTGCCGCGGGCTCCTCATGCACCGCCAAGGCCCCTAGGGGGCTAGGGTCGGCCCCTCGCGCCATGCGGTCCGCCTGCGTGTCGACTCCCAGGAAGCGCGGGGCGGAGTCTCCTTTGGTGCGCCCTACCTCTGCCAGCAAGGCGGTTGAAGCGCCGGCCTCGCCTCCGCCCGAATTGCAACTCACAGGCAAGGTGGGCGAGGCCGGGGCCATGGTGGTCCCTTCGGCGTCCGCCCCTGCGGATAGCACCTCTGCTACCCCGCGTGGTGGTACCCTCACCGAGGAAAGCTTGGGCACCCCCGTCATTGCCGGAGCAGAGAGGAAGAGGAAGTGGGTCAACGTTGAGGAGTAAGCGACCCGACTCGGCTCGCTCGCCCGACGATGGCTTGTGTATTGATAACCTTCCTTCCTTGGTGACCAGGGACGCCGCCGTGCCGAAGATGAGGAAGAAGAAGGCGGGAGTCAAGCCGAAAGCGACTTCCGACGCGCCGCCCGCTCCTGCCGTCACGCCGTCGCCTGTTGCTGAAGGCGAGGGGGCTCATGAGGCAGCCTCCCTGGTCATCGCCGCGGAGCCCCCTGAGCCCCCAATACCTGTTGGCATGGTTGCTCCTGCCCTCGAGGGTGCGGTGACGCCGCTGTCTGGAGGGCCAACCCCTGAGGGCCAGCTGCCCGTCGATCAGTCCGTGTCCGAGGTCGCCGTGTGGCCTCTAGGGCCTCCTGCTCCTCGTGCTGCTGCCTCCCGGGGGACGTCTCCCGCGACCGCACAGGGGACTCCTCCGGAGGGGACCTTGATGCCTTCGCTGTCGGCGTTCTGGGAACGGGGGTACCCAGACCTGCCTGCCTGTGGCCCAGGGCATGGCCCACTTCATCAACCAAACACAGCTAGGCGCGGCCCCACTCAAGACAAGGCCCTCACGAGGGCCCGAGGCTCGTGAGGGGGAGCAGCGTCAAGACCGGCAAGGGATGGGCCTCCTCAGGCCTGCCTCGGAGCAGCGGAGATCTCAATGCAAGGCCTGGCCTCGGGAGTCAAAGATGACGCAAGGAAGGACAGGCGGGCGCCAGCGCGCCAGGCGGTGCAGTTTCCCCTTTGGTGCAAAGGGAGCAATGACGTACGCGGGTTCCCAAAGCACCCCCCAAAGGTTTCCATTCCGGTGCAACAAGACCGCAACCACCAGTCCCGCAGGACGGATGTCATCGCCGAGCCCACCTCTGCGCCGTCGAGAGCTACTTTGCAGGCGAAGACCACCTTTGGGCAGGGCGGGCACGTACTCCTGTCCGCCTTCAAAATTGGCCGTTATGGGATCCCTTCCCGCCATTGCGATAAGGGAAGAGGACCCGAGCCACCGCTATATATAGAGGGTAGGCTGCACCGTAGAGAAGGATCCGAATCCATTCCATCACTCATCCATCACCCAGCCAACAGAGGGCCACGAACACCTCAGGAGCGCCCTCATGAGGCCCTGAAGCACTGTACTAGTTCGTCCACCCCAACTCCTCGAGAGGCAATCAACCAATGTAGGATTAGGGTATTACGCTTCATAGTGGCCTGAACCTGGGTAAACTGTCGTGTTCATCTTCTTCCTCGTCATCGTGCGAGTTCATTGCTGTGTTCATCGAGTAGCGAGCTAGGTTGGGCGAAGCTGTAGGGGATCTTCGCACACGCCCCTGTGTTCGAATCTTAAGGGTTTTGCGGAGCCCGAAATCCGACATTTGGCGCGCCAGGTAGGGGGCGTGTCGAGGTCTTCTACAAGCTTCGTTCTTCCCAAGCTTCGCTGCTCTGATGGCCGGCGCTCAACAAGCTTCCCCCGGCCGCAGCGGATCAGCTTCCGTCAATCCCGCCGCTGCAGTCGGAGGCCCTCGCCCCGACAGCATGATACTGGGCGGTCAGTATCAGGTCGCTAGCATCGCCTCCACCGTCACCGCCTCTCGCACCGCTCAAGCACACGGCGGGCGGGCGGCACCCCCAGCACCGACGACGCGCCGCACCTACGTGGGGGACCTCAATGCGCACGATGCGCTACTGCTGTCAAGCGAGATGCTCCGCCACCGCCCAACGCACGGGGGCTTCGATGCATGGGCTGATCACATCGCAGAGCTGGTCACCATCGCGCAAAGGGCCGTGGCCCCTCACTCTTCCTCAAGGCCGCAGGCGCCGGGCGCCGGGGGCTCGCATGGCGCGCCCGCTCCCCAGCCCGCCGGCGGGCCGGCCCTCCCACCACCGGATGGGTCCGAGTGGGGCACGCCGCACGCTGTGCTTCTCCTCCTCCGAATCCCGGTGACCGGTTTCGGGGCGCAGCCCGGCCACGACGGCCAGGCACATGGAGGAAATGATGGGGCGCCCCGCGCGCACACCAACACGCATCTCCATGACCCGGCGGGCCTTCAACAGCCTGGGTTGACCACGCGGGAGCGCGCCATCCGGCGCAGTGAGCAAGCGGCGCAGGCGTCCGGACAAACAAGCAACAACGGGGAAGGCACATCAGGTCGCCAAGGAAGCAATCCACACCAGGAGACGCGCGGCCCACCCAACGGCCGTGGGAGAGGTAAGCAACTCCGCTCTAAGGCCCGTCGCAGGAGGGTCTGCGAGCGACGCGCGCGGGACGGCTTCCCGCTGCCGCCAGGAGGGGCCGTTCCCGGCGCTCCGCAGGACGGCTCACGAGGAGGACCGAGCCCTTATGTGGAGCCCTATGTACCATGCTACATCAAACCGCCTGGCGGTGGGATGGGTCAGGCGCCCACCGCAGGCGCCAGCACATCCCAAGAGTAAGGAGCCCCCTGGGCGTCCTCCTCGAGCCGGGCCTGGGGGCTTCCGTCGGCGGAGCACCGGGGCCTGGACGGCGCGAGCAGGAGGACGCCCCCGGGCCCGCGGGGCGCGGCGCAAGCCGGCGCCCCCCCGCGTAAGCGACGCTGAACCAAGCCCCGAGGCCTCAGGAGTAATGGCCTGGGGGGAGCAGCAAGACGCAAGCAGCGCGGGCCACCCGCGGCGACTACAGCGCCGGCACGGCCTCGGGAGGCTGGGCCTCACGAGGCCCTCAGGACGTGGTCCGGCCGGCGCACGAACGCTTCATGAGGCAGGCTTCATAGACAAAACACCCTTATGGCTGCGCCGATGCATCGTGCTCATGTTTGGGCCTCGGGAGCGCAATCCTGCGGTCGCGCGGGGAACGATGCATTCGGGTTAGGGTCATAAGGGCGCGCAACCGGGCAGAAAGGCACAGGATGGTTCTTGAAGGAGTTGGGAGCCACCAGGCCGTGCGCCTGGGGGCTTGCCCAGCTATCTACGGCCGTGACACTCTCACATAATAATGAGCGGGCGGTATACGCCCGGAGCCCCCCGAGGACGCGGAGGGGTTCCTCCCACGCAATGTGGCAGCCACAGCACAGCACTGGCGGAGAAGTCAACACTGCCCACCAATGGCTATGCCCATGCAACGTGGATGCCCTACGCTCAGCGCTGGGGGAAGACGAAGACTAGCCTAGGGGCCGGACGCGGCATTTGCTTGCTTCTTTTTGGTGTTCGAGCTGCCGTTTTTTGGAATGAAGTTTGAGAATTTCGAAACTCTATATTTAAAAAGCAAAAGGGGCGGGGACTTTTCTCTTTGTGTTCTCTCTTTTTACCAGACTTGAATTCTCTCTTTCTGAATGGTGTTTCGTAAGGAGCCAAGTGCTCCGCACCGCCCCGAGGCACCTCAGAGCTGGATAGCGAGGTCTTGCCGCCTTAGGGGCACGCATCTTTTAGCTGTCGACCCCCGCTCGGGTTCTCCGACCGCAGCATGGCACCACAATGCGGAACCTCGGGAGGCCCCAGGGCCTTCCGGGGCAGCGCCTGAAGGGACGGAATGGGGGATCGCTCCAGCGTCAAAAGGGGCTACTGAGCAGCACGCCTCAGGAGCCTTACCGGTCATATAGCCACTCGCCTCCCTTGGAGTCATCCTTGGTGATCCGGTCGGCATCAAGGGTGTCGGGGCTTGACCTCGTGGTTGCGTTCTGGTGATCCGGTCGTACACTACGGAGGTCGGGAAATGTGAGGGACTGGGACTTGCCGACGTAGAGCGGTTTGAGCGTTGAAGGGGGGCTCCTGAGCAGCACGCCTCAGGAGCCTTACCGGTCATATAGCCACTCGCCCCCCTTGGTGTCGTCCTTGGTGATCCGGTCGGCATCAAGGTTGTCGGGGCTTGACCCCGTGGCCAAGTCCCCCCGGGCGTACGCCACGGTGGTCGGGAAATGTGCGGGACTGGGACCTGTAGACGCAGAGTGCCGAAAGGGCCCCCAAACCGTCCAGCAGACAAGGAGGAAGTATCCCAGACAGAGCCGCGGGTTGTCTGGATAGCACAGTCATGCCTCGCGACGCATGAGATCATCAGCGTCATACAAGCTAAGTACACTGCCGAACCAAGCAAGAGCCTTTTGGCCTGATAACGACCCGAGGACGGCATAAGGATTACGCACACTAATATAAGGATGCAGGTACTACGGTCACCGCGCGCGGCTGCCGAGGCCCCTGAGGACCGAAGCAGCAGGGAAAGTGACACATAGGGAGGGACTCGGCCACGATGAGCCGCAAGACCCAGAGCCTGATGGGGGCGACGGCTGTGAGTCGTCCCTCAAGAGAGAGAGAGCCTCGCGAGGGCCCTACCGGTGGCTGTTGCGGGGCCGCATCGGTGGCAGCGCCGGGCCCCGTGCGGAAAAGCTAAGTCACGTCATGGCAAGCGAGCAACCAGCGATTCAAGGAAGAAAGACAAGAAGGCGAAGGTAACATGCAAAATATTAACGCCCATCAGGGCAGAGTTCTTCTTCAAACATTACAGGAACCGGGAAGGGGAAACAGAGGACGCCTAGGAGAAGACCCCGCCGTCGCCACCCACGCTGCCGGCCGGCTCGGCGTCGGAGTCGTCCTCCTCGCTGGACGCGGGCACCTGGATGAACCGCTCCACCATGGCCTCCACGTGCGGGCGCACCTCGTCCCGAAGGGGGCGCTGGAGCCCGTCAGGCACCGGCTCCCCGACGCGCCGGAGGTCGAGCTGCGGGGCGAGGCGGCGCAGGTTGGAGAAGACGAGCGTCAAGGCGAGGTCCAGAAGGTCGCGCGCGTCGGACGCGCAGTCCGCGTCCACGCGGGAGATGCCGGTCTCCAGCACCTCCACCACCTTCTGGATGAATTCAAGGTAGCCCCCGTCGCCGCGCACGTTCGGCGGCACGGGGGCGTCCCCAACGAACCGGCTCACCGCGCCGGCCGCGCGGCTAGCGATGCCCAGGAACTGCTTGGCGCGCGCCGCCTCGTCCTGGGCGGCCTGCACGGCGTCGGCCGCCTCCTGGATCTGGGTCTGAAGGGAGGCCAGCTCCGCCTTGGCCTCCGCTTCGCCTCGGAGGGCGGCTTGGAAAGCGGCCTCGGCGGTTGTCAGCCGGGCCCGTAGCGTCTCCACTTCCTCCTGAAGCTCGCCAAGCTTGCGCTTCTTGGCCGCGGGCGCCCTGGGAAAAGGAGAAGATCATGCTCGGAACGCTGGGCAGAACAACTAAAGAGGAGGGAAGCAGCGGAATACTCACTCGTCGACCATGGCCCAGCGCCGGCGAGCCTGCACCGGCCCTGAGGGGCCCCCACCACAGCCTCCGGAGGAGGACGAGGGAGCCGACGGTGCCGCGCGCTTCCCTGCGCCCGCGCCACTCCCTCCGGACGCCATGAAGGACGAGAAGATGGGAAGGAGAGAGGGTTTTCTCGACGGAGCGAAGGAAACAAGGAGATGCCTCAAGACCGCAATGCCCCTCCCTTGCCATGGGCGGGGCGGATTTATAGGCGTAATCGCAGCCGCGAGGCGTCGTGGGAGAGCAGGCGTCGTGCGCCTGTCGGGCGTCGCGAGGCGGTTCGATCAATGCAGTACCATCCACGTCGCCTCTCCTGCCAACTGAAGGGTCACATCCGTGTGGCCCGAGGAGTAGATGCCCGAAGCAGCAGCAACATTCAAGGGGAGGCAATGATGGCCGGCGCTGCACACGGGCATCGTGTCAATTTGACTTGGAGCGGTTCCTAATGTCCTCGGGGAGCGGGGGCGTCGCCGCCCAGGCATCCGGCGCGTGTAAAGCCTGGCCCGCAGGCGTTTAGGGCCCGCGGCGCTTTGGGCCGCCCTCAAGGCTTCACCTAGAAGCCAGCTCGAGCGCGCCTTAGGCCCGGGGGCTACTGTCGGCGTTCTGGGAATGGGGGTACCCAGACCTGCCTGCCTGCGGCCCAAGGCATGGCCTACTTCATCAACCAAACACAGCCAGGCGCGGCCCCACTCAAGACAAGGCCCTCGCGAGGCCCCGAGGCTCGCTAGGGGGAGCAGCGTCAAGACCGGCAAGGGATGGGCCTCCTCAGGCCTCCTCCGGAGCAGCGGAGATCTCAATGCAAGGCCCGGCCTCGGGAGTCAAAGATGATGCAAGGAAGGATAGGCGGGCGCCAGTGCGCCAGGCGGTGCAGTTTCCCCTTTGGTGCAAAGGGAGCAAGGACGTACGCGGGTTCCGAAAGCACCCCCCAAAGGTTTCCATTCCGGTGCAACAAGACCGCAACCACCAGTCCCGCAGGACGGATGTCATCGCCGAGCCCACCTCTACGCCGTCGACAGCTAGTTTGCAGGCGAAGACCGCCTTTGGGCAGGGCGGGCACATACTCCTGTCCCCCTTCAAAATTGGCCGTTGTGGGATCCCTTACCGCCATTGCGATAAGGGAAGAGGACCCGAGCCACCGCTATAAATAGAGGGTAGGCTGCATCGTAGAGAAGGATCCGAATCCATTCCTTCACTCATCCATTACCCAGCCAACAGAGGGCCACGAACACCTCAGGAGCGCCCTCATGAGGCCCTGAAGCACTGTACTAGTTCGTCCACCCCACCTCCTCGAGAGGCAATCCACCAAAGCAGGAGTAGGGTATTACGCTTCGCAGCGGCCCGAACCTGGGTAAACTGTCGTGTTCATCTTCTTCCTCGTCATCGTGCGAGTTCATTGTTGTGTTCATCGAGTAGCGAGCTAGGTTGGGCGAAGCTGCAGGGGATCTTCGCACACGCCCCTGTGTTCGAATCTTAAGGGTTTTGCGGAGCCCGAAATCCGACATTCGCCGCGCGGCCTCGACGTCCTAGACGGGGCCTTCGCTGTGCTGGGTCAGGTTCGTGGCGCCCTCGGGAGTATCGACCATCGCCTCGCGAGTGGGCGCCTAGAGCTCCTCTCAGGGTGGCTCCAGGCCGACGCCTCCGCCGTGGCGATTTGGGGTAAGGCCGAGGCTGCCGCGGCGAAGAGCGAGTAGGAAGCCGCGTCTGCCAGGGCAGCCCGCAAGGAGGCGCTGAGTGAAGCGGCGTCTGCTGCAGGCGTTGCGAAGAGGTGGAAGCCTGTCTGAAGGCCCTCCATGAGGAGAAGGCCGAGCTTGCGGAGCAGCTGCGTCAGCGGGAGGAAGACCTCGAGGCCCGCGATGCCAAGCTTGCCGCTCGGGACACCGAGCTGTCCCAGGTGGCAACCCGCCAGGACGCGGAGTGGGTGCGCTTGGACGCGTAGGAGATGGAAGTCGCTTCGAAGAAGGCCCTGCTCAACACCAGGGAGGAAACTCTTGCCGCGGCCGAGGAGAAAAAGGCCACAAAGCTGAACGCCTTTCCCACCGTCGAGCTCAAGCTTCGCCGGGCGCTCCATGCCCTTTGCTGGCATGGGTTCGCGGAGCCCCTGGCGGCTCCAGAGAGCGGCTTTGTGGTGCTCGCTTCGAAGCTCGTCGAGGCGCTGGAGGGCGCTATTGTCAAGGTGGAGGGGGTCTTGGAGAGCGAGTGCCGCGACCTCTTTTTCGAGGCCACGACGCGCGTCTTCAGCCATCTTCATCTTCGTGAGCCGGCGTTCGACTTCGACTCCGTGATCCGCCCGGTCACCCCCGAGGTCCGCGCCAGCGCTGCGGCGGTGGTGAAGGGCGCCGTGGAGATGCTGGTGAAGAGGTTCACCCGCATCACGGTTTCTCCGCCTCCTGATGCTGCTGGGGCTGGCGGCGAAGGAGACGACGCCAGTGATGTCGACCACGAGTTCCCTGAGGGCAGGACTAGTGGTGGCGGCGGTTCCTCCTGATTCCTCTCCCCTGGTCCTTTCCTGCAATGTCCATCGTACCTCATGGAGGCGTTAAACTTGTTTGTGTTCGCGAAAACTTTTAATGCTTGTAATAACTGTTGAACTATGTGATTGTTCTCTTCGCCTTATTTCCTTCTTGCTTGCTATGATGCTCTGCGTCGGCAGGGCCTGGCCCGCGCATACCTCAACCGCCGTTGGGCCGACCGGATCACTAATGATGGTCCAAGGGGTGAGGGGCTACGGGTCTAGTGAGGCTCCTGAGTCGCGATGCTCAGGTGTCCCCCTTGACGTACGAGCGGCCCTCATGAAGGGAACATGGTGAAGATTGTGCTAACTTGAGAATTTCGAACACCTTTAGCCCTCTGCGTCGGCAGGGCCCGGCCCGCGCATACCTCAACCGCCGTTGGGCCGACCGGATCACCAAGGACGGTCCAAGGGGTGAGGGGCTACGGGTCCAGTGAGGCTCCTGAGTCGCGATGCTCAG
This sequence comes from Elymus sibiricus, assembly GCA_039707655.1. Lineage (NCBI taxonomy): Eukaryota > Viridiplantae > Streptophyta > Magnoliopsida > Poales > Poaceae > Elymus > Elymus sibiricus. The sequence continues at coordinate 194,290,032 of CM077667.1, read as the reverse complement.
GAGTCCCCCTTGACGTACGAGCTCCAGCGTCCTCCTTAAGGGTTTTTGAGCGGTTTTTGAGCGCTTCGAGCTCTGCGTTGGCAGGGCCCGGCCCGCGCATACCTCAACCGCCCTTGGGCCGACGGGATCACCAAGGACGGTCCAAGGGGTGAGGGGCTACGGGTCCAGTGAGGCTCCTAAGTCGCGATGCTCAGGAGTCCCCCTTGACGTACGAGCAGCTCCCATACCTTTCCTTGCCAGCTTTCCGGAGATGGGCGTGTGAAGACCAGGTTTGGCAGACCTGGGAAGGTGGCGTGTACCAGGCTTGGCCGGGTAGTAGCCCCCGTGCAGCCCCCTCACGCGTACATCCGTGGGGAACGCAGCGAGAAGGGGGCCACTAGGGACCTTCCTGAGGTTGGATGCAGCCGCTGTGGCGCCCTCAGTTGTTTATCCCCCCGCACGGGGCGTGGGGCTTCCACATTGCGTGGGCATAGTCATTGGTGGACCGTGTTGACCGCCAGCACGGAGCTGTGGCTTCCACATTGCGTGGGCATAGTCATTGGTGGACCGTGTTGACCGCCAGCATGGAGCTGTGGCTTCCACATTGCGTGGGCATAGTCATTGGTGGACCGTGTTGACTTCTCCGCCAGTGCTGGGCTGTGGCTGCCACATTTCTTGGGAAGGAACCCCTCCGCGTCCTCGGGGGGCTCCGGGCGTGTACAGCCCATAGAGTTCGTGCACGTGGCTGGCACGGCAGAACTGGGAGGTGTATCTGGGAGCTCGCGAGGGCGCTTTGGCCTCGCGAGGTCCCTACCTCAAAGGTGGTTTGCGCCTGACTCTTCTCGTAGATGGGGCCATCTGTGGCCCTGCAGACTTCTTCTTCTTCACGAGTAAGGCAGGTTGGGAGTCCTTTTGGCACTCTACGTCTACAGGTCCCGGTCCCGCACATTTCCCGACCACCGTAGTGTACGACCGGATCACCAAGGATGCAACTACGAGGTCAGGCCCCGGCACCCTTGACGCCGACCGGATCACCAAGGACGACATCAAGGGGCGAGTGGCTTTATGACCGGTAAGGCTCCTGAGGCACATTGCTCAGGAGTCCCCCTTTGACGCTCAAGCGGCTCTACGTCGGCAGGTCCCGGTCCCGCACATTTCCCTACCGCCGTAGTGTACGACCGGATCACCAAGGACGCAACTACGGGGTGAGGCCCCAGCACCCTCGATGTCGACCGGATCACCAAGGACGACACCAAGGAGCGGGTGGCTATATGACCAGTAAGGCTCCTGAGGCGCGATGCTCAGGGGCCCCCTTTGACGCTCGAGCGACCCCCATTCCACCCTGTCGGCTGCTGCCTCAGGAGGCCATGGGGCCTCCCGAGACTCCATGCTGAGGCGCCGCGCTGCGGCCAGAGCCCCCGAGCGGGGGTCGACCGCCCAAAGATGCAAGTCCCTGAGGTGACAGGGCCTTGCGTCCCAGTTCCGAGGTGCCCCGGGAAGGGCCGTAGCCTACGGCCCCTTGCAAAACAACAACTCAGAAAGGGTGGTGCGGCGGCATTCACGCCAGCAAGGAGCCATGCAGGCAAGGTAGAACATTAGGAAACAGACCAGATGCATGAGAAACTATTGAAATAAGCATAAACGGGGGGACTGCAGGGGCGTGCCCTGATCGCCTGAGGATAATGCGGCCCGGTGGGCGCCCTCAAATTGAGTGAACCAAAAAATTACTTGGCCACAGCCAACAAAAAGTCACCTGGCGGCCATGCCGCTGAAGAGCCAAAGCTGCCGTCATAGCCTGATCTCACACCTCCATGAGCGCGACCCTCTTGGGTCCATCATCTCCCGAGGCTCGGGACCTTCCCTTGGTCCGAGCATCTCCTCCAGCTCCTCGCCGCGCCTCGCCAGTCAAGGCATGAGCATGGCTCGGTAAAGGCGCTGGAAGGTGATGCGTGCGTTCGCTAGTCCGAAGGGCATGCAGACGTAGGCGTTCGGGTAGACCCATCCATGATCGGCACGCGCTGGCCAGAAGGGGCCCTGGGATGCGGCCCTGTTGATCGCGAGCGCGTTGACGCAGATGCGCGGCTGGTCGTCCATGCCGATGACGGCGACTGTGATTGGTGGTGCTGGGCTGTCCCCGCCTTGCATGGCCTGCACTTCTCGAAGCTCCTCGATCGCTCTGATGACGGACTCTTGTGAACTGGGCGCCACGCGCCGTGCCCCCAGCTCGAGCTGACGCATGTCAGAACGCGCCTTTAGGTTGTGCTCGAGCGCCTCTCTTGTCTCACTGGCCAAGCCGGAAACTCCCCAGATGGGAGCCCCCGGGCCCGGCCCAAGAGGGGCGCCGAGCGCGCCTTCCTGTGCGATAGGAGGTGGGGCCCCGCCCCTGGGCGTAGAGCCCGAGGTTCCAGGACGCCCCGCGGGAAGGAGCTGCTTCTTCTTCTTCCGCGGGTGCTCACGAGGCAGGGCGTCCTCCTCGTTGTCCGAGCGTTCGGCCGCCGCGGCACGGTAAGCACGCTCGAGGGAGCAGACAGCATCCTTCTCATCGCAAGCAACGGTGATGACGCCGCCACTCCCTGGCATCTTGAGGACGTTGTAGCCGTGGTGAGTCACCTCCATGAACTTGGCGAGGGCTGGGTACCCAAGGATCGCGTTGTACGGGTGGTGGATGTGCGCGACGTCGAAGACGATGATCTCGGTGTGGTAGTTCTCGCGCCCGCCGAAGGTGACAGGCAGGCGCACATGCCCGATGGGGACGGTGGACCCGTCGGTGACTCCCGAGAAGGGCTTGGTCGGCATGAGCTGTTCGTACGGTACCTGGAGCATCTCGAAGGTCTCAATGGAGAGGACATTGAGCCCCGCTCCACTGTCGATCAGGGTCTTGGTGACGAGGACGTAGCTGATGGTTGGAGTGCACAGCATGGGGAGCCTGCAGGCCATGGCCGAGCACCTGAGCTAGTCCCTCTAGTCGAAGGTGATGGCAGTCTGGGACCACTTGAGGGGACGCATTGCTTCGGGCTTTGGGAGAGCCGCGTTCACCTCCCGCGTGAACTGCTTGAAGGCACGGTTCGATGCTGGGGCCTGGGCGCTGCCCGGGATACAGGCTACTGCCCTGACTTCCTGGAAGCCCCCAGCCCCATCGTCCTACCTGTCCTCTTCCTTCCTTCTGGGTGGCAGGGGTAGTGGAGGTAGACTGGCCCCATGAGGCCGTGCCTCACGAGGCTGGCCGTGGCATGACCCCTCCGGAGGGTCGTCGCGCCAGCGATCCTCACGAGGCTGATCGCGCCAGCGGTCGTCCCGAGCCTGATCGCGCCAGCGGTCCTCCTGGGGCTGATGGCGCCACCCTTGACGCGGTTCCCGGTTGTCCCAGCGGCCTCCACCGCGGCCTCCGCCGCATCCGAAGCCTCGGTCAGCGCATCCAGGGCGCCTGCCGAAGTGCTCGGCGCGGACCAGCCTGAGTTCCTGGTAGTCGGCGGTGTCGTGGTTGTTGGTGCCATGGAAGATGGAGGTCGGTTTTCCCCCTGGGGGGTGTTCCTCACCCCGGCTGCGCTTCGCCTCAAGCTCGGCCGCAAGCACCGCTGGGGCCTTGCGCTTCGCCTCCTTGGCCATGGTCTTCTTTTCTTCTGGCTCTACCATCGGAGGCCCGCGGAGCGACAGGCGGCCCTCCTCAGCCTTGGCGCACCTGTTCGGCAGATTGAACATCTCCAAGGTAGAGCACAGTTCGTCATTCATGGCGAGCTCCTCCTTCATCTTGAGGTCCGTGACGCCGTCGGTGAACGCTGAGATGATGGCCTCGTCTGACGCCCTCAGGATCTTGAGGTGTGTAGTCGTGAAGCGTTGTATGAACTTGTGCAGGGTCTCCCCATCCTGCTGCTTGATACGCCGCAGGTCGTTCACGAGGGGCGCGCGGTCGCAGGTGCCTTGGAAGTTGGCGATGAAGCATTTGCGCAGGCCATCCCAGGAGGTGATGCATGCCTCTGGGAGGTTGAGGAGCCAGGAGAGCACGCCGCCCTTGAGCGCCATGGGGAACCAGCACGCCATGACCTTGTCGTCTCCTCCAGCCACCCGGATGCTCAGGGACTAGAGCTGTAGGAACTCGGCTGGATCTGGGGTGTCGTCGTAGCACGGGGGCAGGTCAGGCTTGAATTTGCAGGGCCACGTGGTTGGGTAGAGCTCCGGGGCGATGGCGAGGCACCCCACCAGTTCGACGGGTGCTGCGTGCACGGGGGGACCCGGTCTTGACGCTCCTGCGGGGCCACCTCGAGTGGTGCCCGGACGCGGCGTTGGGTCGGCAGTGCGGGGAGCGCACGCGCGTCGACGCGCGGCCGGGGAACCACCTGGCAGCTTACTTCATCTCCCGCCTTTGCCCGTGGTTCGCGAGGCCGGTCGCGGGGGCGCGCTTCTCGCCTGGGCTCGGGGTCGGCGTCGCGTTGCGGAGGAGGTGGCGGCGCATCCTGGGCCACATTGTTTGCCAGGGATGGTTGGGGTCGAAGCGAGCAGGAGAGTGCTGAAACGTCGCCGGCAGCACTGACGAGCTCTGCGATGCGCCGAAGCCAGTCGTCATAGCGGTCGAGGGCGGGGCGGTAGCGGAGAAGCTCATTAGCCATGGCGTGTGCGCCCTGGCCACGCACCGGCCCGGGCCGAACGTGGGAGGACGACCCGGAAGCTGGGACGATCGATGGAGTGGCGGTGTGGCCATCGCGCCGGGCGGTGACCGACTGGGAGGAGTCTTGTTGCTCATGGGCGTCGGGGCCCGTGGCGGCGTTTGCCACAGGCGAGGGCGACCAGCGTGCACCGGCGCGACCCACAGGTGCCGTCTGGGCGACGCGGGTGGCTCGGCGCTCAGCGCGGGCTCGGCGAGCGTCAGACATCGGAACGGCGAGGTGGGAGAAGATCTTGGCTTGAGGAAGACTCCGACATGCGCCCCTACCTGGCGTGCCAAATGTCGGATTTCGGGCTCCACAAAACCCTTAAGATTCGAACACAGGGGCGTGTGCGAAGATCCCCTGCAGCTTCGTCGAACCTAGCTCGCTACTCGATGAACACAACGGTGAACTCGCACAATGACGAGGAAGAAGTGAACACGACAGTTTACCCAGGTTCGGGCCGCTGCGAAGCGTAATACCCTACTCCTGCTTTGGTGGATTGCCTCTCGAGGAGGTGTGGTGGATGAACTAGTACAGTGTTTCGGAGCCTTGTGAGGGCGCTCCTGAGGTGTTCTTGGCCCTCTGTTAGCTAGGTGATGGATGAGTGGATCGACTGGATTCTCCCCTTTCTACGGTGCTGCCTACCCTCTATATATAGCGGTGGCTCGGGTCCTCTTCCCTTATCGCAATGGCGGGAAGGGATCCCACAATGGCCAATTTTGAAGGGGGACAGGAGTACGTGCCCGCCCTGCCCAAAGGCGGTCTTTGCCTGCAAAGCAGCTGTCGATGATGCAGAGGTGGGCTCGGCGATGACATCCGCCCTGCGGGGCTGGTGGTTGTGGTCTTGTTGCACCGGAATGGAAACCTTTGGGGGATGCTTTGGGAACCCGCGTACGTCCTTGCTCCCTTTGCACCGAAGGGGAAAGTGCACCGTCTGGCGCACTGGCGCCCACCTGTCCTTCCTTGCGTCACCATTGACTCCTGAGGTCGGGCCTTGCATAGAGATCTCCGCCGCTCCGGAGGGGGCCTGGGGAGGCCCCTCCCTTGCCGGTCTTGACGCCGCTCCTCCTCGCGAGCCGGGAGCCCTCACGAGGGCCTTGTCTTGTGTGGGGCCGCGCCTGGCTGTGTCTGGCTGATGAAGTGGGCCATGCCCTCGGCCGCAGGCAGGCAGGTCTCTGTACCCCCGTTCCCAGAACGCCGACAGGGAAGAACAGGAATACGGTGAAGACTTCGTTGGTGACGAACATGCGAACTAGGACGCTTCCCAGTATGAATGCCTGTAGGTTTAAGGCAGATGGCATGGGTTCACGCTTCCGATCAAGATTTCCGCTGCTTGTTATGTTTAAGTGTTTGGCCCTTGCGGCCCTATCTATGTAAGACTAGACCCTCATGGTGTTTATTTGTGTAAGACGCTAAATGTGGATGTAAGACTCTTGTTATTCAGCTTATGTGTGTTCAGTGAGCATTGATCTCTGGGATCACTGTACACATGCATTCGGTGATCACGACTTATGAGTCAGGGTCCCCACAACTGCTGCTGGGGAGAGCGGCTATGCGAGTACAAGCGTTCGGGGGTTCGAGTTGCCAACCTTGAGCTAGGTTCCCTTGGGCCTCCTTTTATAGTGCAATGGGTTACTACAATGGCAAAACAGACATTATCTATTAATTAGATAGCTAAGCAGAGCTATCATACCTAACTCTGGCATTTAGGACAAAATGCCATGATTACCTGCCTAGTTGGCGCTTGGGGGTGCATCCCCGGCAAGCCTTTGCCATCGCTTGGCCGGTTGCTGCTTAAGATCTTGACACGTTGCAGGGCGGGTGTCAACCGGGCATAACTTGCCTTCCAATGCGTCGCCACATTCTTAGCGAGAGCTGACTAATCGCCTGAGGGCTCGACATCGCATCGATAAGTGACAGGCCTAGCGATGCGGTGGAGCGGTGGCTGGATGGTTCATGCCTGCCGGGAAATGGCTTGCCAGGTCTTCTGAAAGGTGCATTCGTGTCTGTCCCCGGCAAGCGTCGGGGACGTGCTTGGCGCGTCGCAGCCCAGGCTTGGGCTGCCGTGTTGAGCTTGTTGGAGTCTTGGTTTTGATTACTGTCGGGGTTTTCTGCTTCTATCGCCTATGCATAAGTTAGGGGACTAGGTACCCCTGTACTAGTGCACCGACATGAGCCTCCGGGACTGGCCCACACGTGCTCGCCAAGTACCGTTGGGTTAGGCCCAAGTTTCATGCACATGCGCGCAATGTGAGGGAGTAACTGCCAATTTATTGGCCAGCACTGACCCACCACCTCAGGCCGTTTCCACCACGCGCGCCGCATGCATAGCGGGGAGTTAGCGACGGGCGCTCGTGACTTAAAGTCCTGATCGTGGCAGAAACCGTAGCGCCATGGATTGGAGCAATGGGGCAGTTACCTATTCGCCTGTGATTGTGGGCGATGGAATTGGTGGAGATGGGCAGCGACCCTTGGAATGGAGAAGAGCCAGCCCCCGCGCTCCCCCCTATAAATTGGGGGGTCGCGAGGGGCGATGCTCATCCATCCTTTCTTCCTCCTTGAGGGCAATCCTACAGAGCTCGCCCTTCTACTTCTTTGTCTTGAGTTGCGCTCGCCGCTTGCATGCCTAGGGGACGAGGGCGGCCTCCGGCCTCCGCCTCAACGGCGAGGGGTTCCCGTCGGGATCATCCCACCGCTACAGCCGTGGAGGCGGAGGGTCGCTCGAGTGCGCGCGGCGGAGGAGCTGGGAGGGTCGCAGTCGACGCGGATCCCGTGGTCGGGGGAGGCGGAGCACTGCTTCACTTCCTCCTCCAACGCTAGACCCTCCTCTTGAAGAGACCCATGCTGAGGGAACGGCGCTGGAGTTTGTCATCAAGTTGTCTGGTCCCCTCCGAGGCCACCTGCGCCTCCCTCGCCCTTTTGCTAGGGTGATGGAGGTTGACAAGCCGCAAGCTGTGGCTGCGGGCGCATGGATGTTGTAATGGCGCCGCGCGGTTGGATGACGAGTACCCGGAGCGTCGCGTCATGTTCTCAAGCGTGGGTGGAAAACCTTCGCCCGCACCCACAACCTCATGGATGGGCACGTCCGCCGCTTCAAGATGATGGAGGCCGACCTGCTCTCCGTCAAGATTTACGGGCGTTCGGGCGCTCATCTTGGCTGCTGTGAGGAGAGCTCGAGCGATGCTGAAAGCTCCTCCTCGAGCGATAGCGATGAGGAGGATAGTGTCGGTGAAGACGACGACGAAGAGTCCCTGGCCGTGAAGTCGGAGTACGAAGACCTAGGCTCTGGCTGATCGTCGGCCGCACCATCACCGTCATCGCGCTCCTCCTCCTCCTCCTGGCAGAGCGATTTGCCGTGGGTTCCTGGCTGGGGCGCCGCCTCTTCTTCTCAGCTAGACCCCGGCAAGCTCGTGGACTTCGGCTTCGCCTCCCCTCCTGGTGGGGCTGACGTCCGTGCAATGCTGGTCCTGACGGGGTAAGGCTGGGCTTCTGTTGGGGGTCTCCCTCTGCTCTTTTTCTTTTTGTATCCTGCCCCTAGGGGAGAAAGTCAAATAAAGAGTTATCAGAAAGAGGGGCCTCCTCGTGTAATCTTCATCCCATTTTGTATCGAAAATGAATGAGAATAGAATGCTATTTTCTTTTCGCAAGTACTGTCATTTTCCTTTCCTTATTTGTACTGCATCAGTATGTTTTGTCTCTACCGCGTGGAGCTGCTTGCCGGGTCGTCATTCAAACCACAAGTCCCAAAGTGGGGGGCGAGCCCCCGGCAACAGGTTGGCGTTGTTCCCCGGCAGCGCTCCTTGTCGGTATCGGCGCTGTCACCCCCATGAATAAGGACAGGGGGACGGCTTGTCCCGACAATGGTTTTCTCCATGTGGGTGACTCTACATCCCGCAGTAAGGAAGATACTAAGGGTTTCCTTGAGAAAACGAGAAGTACTGAACTGGAAATACGTGATACACTTATCTTTTCCAGGTAGTATCTTCTTTTCAAGCGTTGTCAGGGATATTACCCCGCGGTATAACCCGGCCGGAAGTATGACCCGGCCAGGACTTGGCGACTCACTGGTGACCCGGTCGAGACTTGGCGGTTCATTGGTGACCCGGCAGGCGGGTCAGACGAGCGACAAGGCCCAGGGCCCAGCGAGCAAGCCGGCGCAAGGCGGCTCGTGGACGGGCTTGGAAGGGCGGCTCACAAGAGAAGGCCCAGGGAGAGAAAGGATTCCCTCACAAAGGAAACAAGACCCGGATTAGGATTCAAGAGAGACTAGTCCTAATCCTACTCCTAGTAGGACTCTACATGTAAACCTACCCCTTCAACTTATATAAGGAGGGGTAAGGCACCCCAAGAGGGACAACTTCAAGTCATTAGAGATAGACAGATTAGAGGCTCTCGAGGTTAGAGGTAGCGATCCCGAACCCTTGTAATCGAGATCATCCTCATCATCAATATAGACACAAAGCAGGACATAGGCTTTTACATCCATCGGAGGGGCCGAACTTGGGTAAACTCGCGTCTCTTGATTCCGACCAACCCCTCTCAAGCCGCCACATAGTTGCGATGGCCTCACACCTAAGTTCTCTCACGAGGACAACATGCCGTGACAAAACCACGACAGTTGGCGCCCACCGTGGGGCCTCGCATGGTGGTGTTGTGTTCTTGGAGGGAATTCTTCAGGGACCGAGAAGCTCACGATTGATCGGATGAGAAAGAGTTGGTGCGAGAAAATCTACGTCAATTCCGATTTTTCATTGGGATGGCCATAAATTTTAGCCTTCAATATTGGTATACGGCGTCCGCTGTCAGATCAATCTCATCCCCGTGGCAGCCATGAAGAGGAAAAGGCTTGAATAGGAAAGCTACGGGGCATGTGCGGTTGCAAGACCAACCAGGGCATCGACTGGAGCGAAGGAATCACAGGTCAAAACATGTGGTGCTCTAGGTTGGTTCATGCCACGCTCAACAAAAAGCAAAAGAGATAGGAGAAGAGTGCAGCCTAGCACAGGGACATGAAGCTTCAGTTAATTATAAATCTACATGGCCATCAAGGAAATCCCTTCCAAGTTTGTCAATCAAGATGAAGTAAGGCGGCGGCAGAGGATAGAATCAAGATTGGTTTCGCTTTGACTTTGATAAAGAACACACACAAAAAAACGGCGGCACCCCAAGTACGCAGCAACTCATTGATTCGGTCTACAACCGCTGTTGTTTATTTGGAGGCGGATTGACCCGCTGGTCCAAGCAATGCTCGATGACAGGTAATGCCGGAGGCAACGCACGACAGGTGCTCATGCATCCATGATCGAGAGCTCCACGGACGTCTAAATACCCGAGGAAGCTTGACGTGGTTCAGATCAGTATGTACGGATTACCTGCAAAAAAAGGGGTAGAGGAAAAGGCCACGACCCCAACCCGGAAGCGGACATGGAAAACAGACTCAGACTCCATCTCCATAGCAGGCCTCCACCGCCCACGTCGCCGGCTCGCCTCCGCCAACGCGGCCTCGCCCCGTCGCGCTTGTTTCCCCCGCCGCGCGTCCAAGCCGGCACCTCCTCACCTCTCACTCGACCCGGCGCTGCTCCTCCCCACTACCTAGCTGTCGCTCCTCTCTGAACCAGTCAGCCCAATCACGATGATGGCAGCCGACACGACCAAGGCCAGGGGCAACGCGGAGTTCTCGGTGGGCCGCTTCGAGGAGGCGGCGGGTCACTTCGGCGATGCCCTCACACTTGCCCCGGACAACCACGTCTTCTTCTTCAAACAGATCGGCGGCCTCGTTTCGGCCGCTACAAGGAGGCGCTCGCCGACGCTAAGTGGACCATCAGGCTCAGGCCCGGCTAGGCCAAGGGCTACTCCCGCCTCGTTGCCGCGTGCCTCGGATTGGGGAACCTGAGGCTCCTCGCCCTGCTCGCCAAGCCGTCCCGCCGCTGCCGCGCCCTGCCGTTGTGGCCCTGCTCCACCTCGCCCCGCTCCAACCTGTGATCCGCCCACGGCCCCAACACCAGCTCCACCTCACGTCGCCTCTGTCATGGCCTCGCCTCCTCGCCTGAGCCGCCATGGCTTCACCGCACCTGCACCACGGCAAGCTCGCTGCACCTCCGCTGCTCACTCGACTCCGGCCGTGTCCCGGTTTCCGTCGCGTCGGTTTCCGCCGCCTTGAGCCGCCGCCGCGCCGGTTTCCGCCGCCTCGCCTTGAGCCACCGCGGTACTGGCCCTCGCCATCTCGCGTCTGAAGCCGTCCCGGCCTCCTGCGTCCCTGCCACCGCGCGCCGGGGTGGACACACAGCACGCCAGTCGCCTTTCTTCGACGACCACGGTGTTGTGCGAAAAAAAAAAGTGATTGTGGTCATTAGTGAAAACTGATTCGTCCAGTAGCCTTGCTAAGTACTTTTTATGGGGAGTCACCAGCAAGCTAGTATGTCCCTGCTATCCAACGGACACGAGCGGAGTCCGCTGGACCGGACGCCTCTACGACCCGGCTGGACGTGTGTTCATTATGAAGCATTATCCATCGCCAAACGTCCGCGTTCGTTCGACAAAATATCAGGTGATATTCATCCTATCTATTTTCCAGTACATATTATTTGTCCGAGGATAGTTACTCTGTTTCTTGCAATAAATTTTAGGCAGGACAATTCTTCATTACAAAGTGGCATTAAAACGCGGAGGAGGAGCGTGCACCACCGTCATTCCGCACTGGTGTTTGTCCGTGTCGCATTACTCAACGGACTCGCGCACCGGCTTCCGACGCCGCGACCGCACCGGCTTATCAATGCCGCGGCCGTCTCTCGCGACCGCACCGGCTTATCAACGCCGCGGCCGTCTCTCGCGACCGCACCGGCTTACAACGCCGCGGCCATCTCTCGCGACCGTGACGGTTTACAACGCCGCGGCCGTTTCTCGTAACCGTGCCATCTTCAAACGCGCGGCTGACTTCTACATCTACATCAGCACACCAGGGGCTGCATACACCAGTATGAGCCGCCCTATGAGCGCTCGTGAGTCGCCACTCTGCGGTCCAGTCTACATTGACACGTCAGTATCGTGCTTGCACGCTTGAGCCGCCCAACGGACGCGCGCAAGCCGCTGTGCCCGTGGTCCGGTTTACATCGACACATCGGTGCATTGCTCGCCTATACGAGCCGCCCAACAGACGCGCACAAGTCGCTGCCCCTGTCATCCGGTTTATTCCAAACGACTCTGAAGCAAGTCATTATATATTATCAGCCTCAGCCTCCACCGGATGGCTCAATGGATAGGCGTACAAAATTGCCGCCACTACGGTTTGGTTAACTTCAACAGCCAGCCGGGTCGAACCATCGGCCGAGTTACTGACAAAACTCATATGGGATCATTTATAACCCGCCATCTCAAAATTCCGTGGGTTCATGTTGCATTATCAATGCCAGGGACATACGATGAGTGTCGCGGAGGTCATCAACTCGCCACAAGCTTTTGGCTTCAATAAATTTCAGTTATCAGCTGTCAACCATATGCCGGCTTATGCCGTGGCCAAGTGTGAAGAATCTCAAGCCGCCTCTTCGAGTCGACTTAACACTCGGGGGCTACATAGACATAACTCGACAGATACAACCAGGTTCAAATATTCTGGAACCCCGGGTCATTGCAGGGAAGATAACCTGGTCCCGGGGGCTACTGCCTTATTGCTAGAAGATTCAAAGTCGCCCAAGAGGATGAACCGCCATGATGCACCATTCAAACATGGGTGCCCGGATTTATTGGGTAATCATAAAGTCACTTAGAGGCTTCTGCCATTTCTTCATACAAGATGGCGGCTTACAAGATGGTGTAAAAAGTTGACTCCGTCGACAAGGTCATTTGGGGGCTCCCAACCTGTCGGGTTTAGCTTACACACCCTCTTGATCGGCTCTTCAGCCACCGTAAGGCCGGGTTGTATACCCAAAAGTTGACTTCGTCAACAAGTTGTATATCGGCCGCGGCGACTCTTGGTCATCCTGCCAACAGCGTACCCCTCGATCCCTGGGAGAGAGCCCTTTGAGAACTAAACACCACCGAGCGTGATGGGCCACCATCTTTGTTCCCTTGTTTCCCTCCCCTGTTTTCTCGATGGTAAAACATGTATGGTGAGGACAGTAACAAAGATTATCGTTTTCATCAAGCATTCTAACAAATCTTAATAACTTAAAGGTGCTAACATTGCAATCATAAAAATGCGTAATGAGAATGTAAGGATGATGATACGATGCAATGCCTAGCTTTATTATTGTTGCATAGGGTCTTCGCCTGGCTTTGTACAAAGGGTTACATGCAACATCGGCAAGGCTTGTACAAAAGGTGGCTGTCGGGGACTGAGCCCAGCAGCCGTGCCTTACGGGTAGAACTTACGAAGATGCTCAATGTTCCATGAGTTCTGCACCTTGGTGCCATCTTCGGTCTCCAAACGGACTGCACCAAGTTTGGTGACTCGTACTACCCAGTAAGGGCCTTCCCACTTCGGCGTCAACTTGTTTGTACCCTTGGCGGACTGAACACGCCGAAGGACAAGGTCGCCTTCCTCAAGGCTCCGGGCCTGGACTCTACGGCTATGGTAGCGGTGCAGAGCTTGCTGGTAACGTGCGGCACGCACAGCATCCCGGAGACGGTCTTCCTCGAGCAGTGTGGCATCGTCATGCCGCAGCTGCTGTTGCTCTACTTCATCGTAGGCAAGCACTCGAGGTGACCCGTATATGAGTTCCGTGGGGAGCACTGCTTCCGCCCCGTACACTAGGGAGAAGGGCGTCTGGCCGGTAGCTCGATTTGGTGTCGTTCTGAGGGACCAAAGAACCACCGGCAGTTCATCGATCCAGCGCCTGCCGCTCTTCCGCGGCTTATCAAAAGTTCTTGTCTTGAGTCCTCGCATCACTTCAGCATTCATCCTCTCGACTTGCCCGTTGCTCCTCAGGTGAGCAACAGAGGTGAAGGAGACATTGCTTCCAAGGTTTTGGATATATTGCATGAAGGCGCGGCTCGTGAACTGGGTGCTGTTGTCGGTGATCACTCTGTTAGGCACTCCAAAATGGCACACCAGTCCTTCATGAACTTGATAGCTGCTTGTGCGGTCACCTTTCTCACCGGTTCCACCTCAGTCCACTTTGTGAACTTGTCGGTTGCCACGAACAAGAACTCAAAGCCCTCGATAGCACGGGGGAAGGGGCCCAGGATGTCGAGCCCCCAGACCGAGAATGGCCAGGATAGAGGGATTGCTTGCAGGGCTTGCGCTGGTTGATGGATGTTCTTGGAGTGGAACTGGCAAGACTCACACTTGGTGACTAGTTCAGTAGCATCCTGGAGGGCAGTGGGCCAATAGAAACCCTGCCAGAAAGCTTTCCCGGCAAGGGCCCTTGATCCAATGTGGGAACCACATACTCCTTCGTGAATCTCTGCGAACAGCCTCAGTCCATCCTCCCGGCAGATACACCTCAATTTCACACCGTTCGGCCGCTTTCTGTACAGGGTGTGATCGACAAACTGGTACATACTTGACCGACGGGCTACTCTTTCAGCTTCCTCCTGCTCTTCGGGGAGTTGTCCTGTTTGAAGGAAATGGACTATATGTTGCGCCCCCAAGTTGGAGCCCGTGGCTCAACAACAAGGACCAAAGGCATCTCCACATCTCCGGGAGCGCTTGTCTAAACTGCTAGACCCTGAGGTCCTGCGGGAGGGAGCTGCTCGTCAACCAGAATGGGATTTTCCCCGGCAACCTCTCTACCAGCGGCTTCGGGAAGCTCTGCCATGAAATGCTTACCGGAGTTCAGCTTCCTTCTCATTTTGGACATCACAGACGGGGACACCGATGGTTGGGTGAGGCGGAGAACAAAGGTTCTTGGTTCCACAAGAAGCTTCTGCGCAGCGCACTTCGATAGGTGGTCAGGAATGCTGTTTTCTGCTCGTGGCACATGCTCTGTTTGCAGCCCATCGAACTGCTCCTCCAACTTCCTCTCTTCTTCCACGTAGGCCTCCCTCAGCGGGCTCTGATAATCCTTGTTGACTTGCTTTATCACTAGTTGAGAGTCTCCTCGGACGATCAGCCTCTTTATTCCCAACTCTACCGCGATTCGGAGTCCGGCAAGGATCCCCTCGTATTCAGCGGTATTGTTGGTGGCTTCCCCCCGGGGAAAGTGCGTCTGGACGACGTACTTGAGGTGCTCTCCGGTCGGGGCGATGAGGAGCACGCCTGCTCCAGCGCCCCGGAGCGAGAAAGCACCGTCAAAGTACATGATCCAATCCTTTGGCGTCTCTTTGCCGGGGAGGATTGTCTCCGGAGCTTCATCATCGGGCGTGGGTGTCCATTCTGCAATAAACTCCGCCAAGGCTCTGCTTTGAATGGTGGAAGTGCTCTCATACTTTAATTCGAAGCTTGACAACTCCAGTGCCCACTCAATTATCCTGATAGTGGCTTCGGGGTTTCTCAGTATGCGTTGCAACGGGAAACGGGTGACAACTGTTATCTCATGGGCTTGGAAGTAGTGGTCCAGCTTCCTTGAGGCCATGATGAGGCCGAAGATCAGCTTTTGTACTCCGGAGTACCTTGACCTAACCCCCTATAGTAGGGAACTGACAAAGTATATGGGCCGCTGCACCATTTTCTTCTTTGCCACTTCCTTGGACTCGCTGTCAACCATTTGCTGAGATCCCCCTTGACCTGTGTCGACCTCTGCCACGGATGTTTCTTTCTCGCTCCCAACAGCATCAGCAGCGGCTGCTGAATCTTCATCCACCCCCCGCTGCGCCACCAGCGCTGCACTAACCACTTGATTCGTTGCTGCTTGATATAACAGCAACGGCTCTTGCGGTTTAGGAGCGACAAAGGTGGGAGCATAGGATAGGTATTTCTTTAGGTCTTGCAGTGCTGCATCTGCCTCCGGGGTCCACTTCATCGAGCCAGCCTTCTTCAGGATTTTGGAGAACGGCAAGGCACGCTCAATGGACTTGGAGATGAACCTGCTCAACACGGGAACACATCCGGTCAGGCGTCTGATATCTTTGATGGTTTTGGGCGCATGTATCTGCTCGATCGCCTTGATCTTGTCGGGATTGGCTTCTATTCCATGCCGAGATACGAAGAACCCAAGCAGCTTGACGTATGGGACACCGAACACACATTTTCCAGGATTGAGCTTTAGGTTGATCTTCCGCAAGTTTGCGAAAGTTTCTTCCAGATCTTGTATGAGAGTGGCTTCATCCTTGATCTTGACCATGATGTCATCCATGTATGCTTCCACATTTCTGTGCAGCTGAGGTCCAAAACCAATTTGAACAGCCCTGGCGAAGGTCGAACCAGCACTCTTTAACCCGAAGGGCATTCGTACAAAGCAGTACGTGCCGCAGGGAGTTATAAATGCGGTCTTCTCCTCATCTTCCTTGTTCATAAATATCTGGTGGTAGCCGGAGTAGGCATCCAAAAAGGAGAGCAAGTCGCATCCGGAGGTGGAGTCAACAATTTGATCTATGTGCGACAAGGGGAAAGGGTCCTTCGGGCAAGCCTTGTTCAAGTCAGTGAAGTCTATGCAAAGCCTCCATTTCCCATTTGCCTTTCGTACCACCACCGAGTTTGCCAACCAAGTTGGATGCAACACTCCTCTAACCAAACTAGCTACTTCAAGCTTGTTGATTTCCTCGGCAATGAACTGCTGCCGCTCCAAGGCCTGTTTCCTAACCTTCTGCTTGACGGGTCGGGCATGAGGGCAGACAGCAAGGTGGTGCTCAATTATCTCCCTGGGAACACCGGGGATGTCAGATGGTTGCCAAGCAAACACATCGACATTCTCCCGCAGGAAGGCAACGAGCGCGCTTTCCTACTTGTCAGTAAGGGTAGGACTGATGGTGAAGGTACCGCCAGTGCCATCCTCCCTTGCCAGGACTTTCTTCGTCTCAGGGTAGGTGACCTTGGTCTTCTTGCCAGCGGAACTTTCTGGCAGGTCATCATCAGGTGCCGTGCACTCCGAAGAGGCGCGCTCCCCAGTGTCCTTGCCGGTGTTCTTGCCAGGCTTTTTTATTTTCCTTGTATCCTTGGCGGGAGCTGGAATTTCTGTGGCTTCAGCTATTAACGCGTCGCGATACATCTGGTCCACGCAGGTAACCACATTCTTCTTGTCGGATGGAATGGAAATGACCCCAATGGGCCCTGGCATCTTCAAAGTATTGTAGGCATAGTGGGATGCCGCCATGAACTTTGCCAGAGCTGGGCGACCAAGGATTCCATTGTGGGGAGTGGGATTTCGGCGACGTCGAATACTATCCTCTCTGTTTGGAAGTTCAACTCTCCGCTGAATGTCACAGGCAGAGTGATCTTTCCCTTGGGTCGGCTCCTGCCGGGGTTGATTCCTTGGAACGTACCCGTGGCTTCGAGCTCTTCTTCAAGGATCTGCAGTTTCTCAACCACTCTAGGAGAAATCAATTTCAATCCGGCCCCACCGACAACTAAAATCTTAGACACCTTGAGGTTGCGGATTGTCGGGGAAACCAACAACGGCAAACATCCAACCGTAGTGGTACGGTCAGGATGATCCTCTTCGTCAAAGATGATAGGCGTGCGGGACCACCTGAGTGGTTTCCTTGATTCTGCAGTTGGTTCCACAGCATTGACCTTGCGTGCCCACTGCTTGAGATGGCGGCGAGAGGAGTGCAAGGACACACCCCCGTCAACGCACATGGCTTCGGTTGCTTTCTCGAACTCCCTATCACTGGAATCCTCATCATCATCGCTCATATTATCTGTTTCCTTCTTCTCTCGGCCTCTGGTGGGTTTTTCCTTTTGCTGCGGGGTTTTGCCACGGTGACCACCTCTGCCGCCATGGCCCTTCCCGGCAGCGCTGTCTTGGCCTTTTTCCTTGTCGCGTTTCTCGTACTCGGCCCTTTGTTTCTCCACAAGTTACTCGACCTGTCGGCACTTTGGAGATCATGGCCCTTGGTGTGGTGAATTTTGCAGTATGGCTCGTCGGACTTCCCGGCCTTCTCAGCGGCAGCTGCCTCCCGGCAATCAGCGCAAGCGGCACCTCCCTTGCCTGGGGTTTCGGCTTTCGCCTTCTTGCCGGTACTGAGGTCTCCGGAGCTCTCGACAGCCAGCACTTCTTTTCCCTTGTGCTTCTTGTTGCGTTTCCTGTTCCTTCCCTTCGGGTCGGGGGCATCGTCGTCATCATCAGAGTCCACTTCGACGCCCGCCTCTTCTCTGGGAAGCCGCCTCCCTTCTTCAGCTCGAGCACACTTATCCGCCGAGGTGTAAAGCTCATTGATAGTCTTGGGGAGCTTGACATTCATCTTGGCTCGCATCCTCCTATAGCGCACGTTTGAGTGGAACGCGGCAATCATTGCCGCGGGATGGATCTCAGGGATGTTGCGGTGTACTCGGCTGAATCTCTGGATATACTTTCTCAAAGTTTCTCCCTCCTTTTAAGAGCGGACTTGGAGATCGCTGGGCTGGCCTGGTTCTTGATGACCACCGGTGAAGGCGCCAACAAACTCATTGCACAGATCAGCCCAGGAGGAAATGGAATTCTCCGGCAGGTGCATCAGCCATGATCTCACATTTGGCTTGAGCGCCAAAGGGAAATAGTTGGCGAGCACCTTTTCATCTCTTCCTCCCGCAGCTTGACCAACTATCGTCTAGATGCCCAAAAATCCGCGGGCTTTAGCTTCCCATCGTATTTCTCTGGTAGCTCAGGCTTGAAGGCTCGGGTCGACGGCCAGCAGACCAGTCGCAGCTCGCTAGTGAAGGCAGGGCAACCAACCTCGTAAGGAAGGTACCCGCCGACACTGGGCGCGGGATCGACGACGTCTGGACCGTTGCACTTGTCAGATTGATGGTGTGCTTCACAACGTCGCTCGATGGTGATGCGCGCGTCTTCCTTCTGTCGGTCTTCAAGGACACGCCGCTGATCCCGGCGGTCGTGCGGACCAGACGAGACTATGGACGCCTCATCGCGGTCGTCAGCATGTGAAGCTTGCTGCGTCCGCCTCTTGGCTTGTTGTCGCGGAGTTGACTACACCGTTGGGGTGGCCCCTTCTACGCGCTCGCCGCCCTGGGCTACCGCTGCTGTTCGCGTACGTCGCGACGGCTCTGCATGCTGGGTCTTGTTGGCTTCAACGAAGGAAATCAAACGTTGAATGGTGGATCTCCATTCATCCATCTTGTCGGCGTTCTGGGAACTGGGGTACCCAGACCTGCCTACCTGCGGCCCAGGGCATGGCCCACTTCGTCAGCCAACCACGGCCGGGCGCGGCCCCACAAAAGACAAGGCCCTCGCGAGGGCCCTAGCCTCGCGAAGGGGAGCGGCATCAAGACCGGCAAGAGATGGGCTGCCCCAGGCCCCCCCTCCGGAGGCAGCGGAGATCTCTATGCAAGGCCCGGCCTCAGGAGTCAAAGATGACGCAGGGAAGGATAGGCGGGCGCCAGGCGGCGCAGTTTCCCCTTTGGTGCAAAGGGAGCAAGGACGTACGCGGGTTCCCAAAGCACCCCCAAAGGTTTCCATTCTGGTGCAACAAGGCCGCAACCACCAGTCCCGCAGGGCGGATATCATCGCCGAGCCCACCTCTGCATCATCGACAGCTGCTTTGCAGGCGAAGACCGCCTTTGGGCAGGGCGGGCACGTACTCCTGTCCCCCTTTAAAATTGGCCGATGTGGGATCCCTTCCCGCCATTGCGATAAGGGAAGAGGACCCGAGCCTCCACTACATATAGAGGGTAGGCAGCACTGTAGAGAGGGGGGAGAAAACCTTCAACTCATTCACCCATCACAAAGCCAACAGAGGGCCAAGGACACCTCAGGAGCGCCCTCACGAGGCTCCGAAACACTGTACTAGTTCATCCACCCCACCTCCTCGAGAGTCAATCCGCCAAAGCAGGAGTAGGGTATTACACTTCGCAGTGGCCCGAACCTGGGTAAACTACCGTGTTCATCTGATTCCTCGTCATCGTGCGAGTTTATCGTTTCATCCGTCGAGTAGTGAGCTAGGTTGGGCGAAGCTGCAGGGGATCTTCGCACACGCCCCTGTGTTCGAATCTTAAGGGTTTTGCGGAGCCCGAAATCCGAAATTTGGCGCGCCAGGTAGGGGGCGTGTCGAAATCTTCCTCAGGTCTCGCCTCGCCTTCGTTCATTGCACTCATGGCAAAAGGACGTCGGGCCCGTGCGGAGCGGCGGGCCGCCCACGTGGCGCGGCCGGCGCCGGCGGGCCATGGCGCCCCGCGGCGTTCTGCCACCCCGTCAGCGGGCGCCGTCACCACCCGGACTCCCAACGGGCGCTGGGGGCTGTCGCCTTCACCAAGCACACGGCATGCCCCCGTCGCCCCGGCCCTCCCCCGCGCTCGGGACGCGCCGCCACTCTCCCGAGTCTGCCAAGACCCGACACACAGACATGTCGCGCTCCTCATGGCGCACGAGCTACAGCGCCAACAGGCCGCCCGCGACCGCCGCACCGACGAGGCCAAGCGCCCCTGGGTGTGACACCGCCGCCAATGAGACCCAGATGCACCTCAGCGGGGATCATGCCCGCGAACTCGCACGACCGGCGAGCACGGCGCGTGGGCCACACGGGCGCGCTCGGGATGTCTGCGGCGGTCCGCGTTCACCGGAGACCTGGCTCGAGCCACCGGGGGCGCAGGAGCCGGCCGCAGGCGCCGGTGGAGACCGGTTGGAGGTGCCGGCCGCACGAGAGGGGCGTCGCCTCACGCCTCTCGGCACGCCCGCTGGAACCAGAGTGGAGGACCGGAGGCTCAACTACGCCGGCGCCCGGGGGCTCGTGCAACTCGACAACGACCATGTTGCCGCGCGCCCGGGCTATGAAGGGAGCGGCGCCGGCTACCACGGCGATAGGAGGCACACACGCGACTTCGTGAGCAGCCCCCGCGCGGACAGGTATGTGCAACCTCGCGGGAGCGGCTTGCGGTGCTGGCCTCGCGAGGGTGCCCGGCGCGGAGACCCTCGCGAGGCACGCCCGCTGTTAGGGAGCTTCCTTGAGCAGGCGTCTGGGTCTGGGGACCAGAGGTCACTTGCCTGGGAACGGAGGGTAGAACATGCGCCCTCGTACCGGGGCCGGGAGGCCCCCGCTTGGGGACGGAGGGTGGAACACACGCCCATGTCCATAGGCCAGACGATCCCAACCTGGAGGCGAAGGGTGGAATATGCACCCTTGTCTCCGGGGCGTGCGACGCTCGCTTCGAGACGGAGGGTGGAACATATGCCCATTTCGCCGGGTCGGGTTTCGTTCGATCACCAGCGGGCGATCACGTACTCGCCCATGTCCCCAGGCCCGGCTCGCCCGACCTAGGGGCAGGGCCCCGAGTACCAGCATGGGAACCCCGGGGACTCCAGCGAGGCGCGCTGGGGCACCGCCCGGGGAGCCCAGGTCCTTCTTCTAGGGCGGGCCTTCCAGTCGGAGAGCGCAAGGGGCTCCCCCTACGCTCGAGGGCCCGCCCAGAGCAGACCCCACTTTGCCGCGATGAGCCCGGGGGCTGGGAGTGGGCTTCGTGCCCGCGAGGCATGGAGCTCCCTATACACCCCCGGACCTACACCAACCCGTGACACTCTCACGTAATAATGAGTGGGCTGTATACACCCGGAGCCCCCCGAGGATGCGGAGGGGTTCCTCCCACGCAACGTGGCAGCCACAGCTCCGCGCTGGCTGAGAAGTCAACACTGCCCACCAATGGCTATGCCCATGCAATGTGGTTGCCCTACGCTCAGCGCTGGGGGAAGACGAACACGGGGACTACCCTAAAAAGCCGGACGCGGCCGTTTTCTCGCTCTTTTTTGTATTCCAAGTTGCAACCTTCGATGGTCCTTTTGTGCTTGAACCTGTCAGAAGTTCGAGGATTTCGTAACTCTATGTTTTAAAAAAAAGGGGCGGGGACTTTTTCTCTTTGTTCTCTCGTTTTACTGATCTTGAGTTCTCTCTCTCTTTCCGGATTGGCATTTTGTGAAGAGCTGTGCGCTCCGGCCCTCCCTGAGGCGCCTCAGAGCTGGATAGCTAGGCCCTGTCGCCTCAGGGACATGCATCTTTGGGTAGTCGACCCCCACTCGGGGGCTCCGGTCGTAGCACGGTACAACATGGAGTCTCGGGAGGCCCCTGGGCCTCTTGAGACAGTATCCCGCAGGATAAAATGGAGATCACTCGAGCGTCAAGGGGGGCTCCTGAGCATCGAGCCTCAGGAGCCTTACCGGTCATATAGCCACTCACCCCTTGAAGGCGTCCCTGGTGCTCCGGTCGGCATCAAGGGTGTCGAGGCCCCACCCCGTGATCCGGTCGTACCTAGCGGTGGTAGGGAAATATGCGGGACTGGGACCTGCCGACGTAGAGCCGCTTGAGCGTCAAAGGGGGGCTCCTGAGCATCGAGCCTCAGGAGCCTTACCGGTCACAAGGCCACTCGCCCCTTGATGTCGTCCTTGGTGATCCGGTCGGTGTCAAGGGTGTCGAGGCCTGACCTCGTAGCTGCGTCCTGGTGATCCGGTCGTAAGCTACAGTGGTCGGGAAATGTGCGGGACCGGGGCTGCAGACACAGAGTGCCGAAAGGGGCTCCCGACTCTTCTCCTTCACGTGACAGGGAAACCCCCAGGACGTCCGAACCCTCCCCAGGCGCTGCGGCTAACCCCTATGACACCGAAGGCTACCGCAAGCGCGGCAACCGGAATGGCAGCAACCCCAGACAAGATGAAGCGCGGCGCGGCATACCTCGTCGTTTAGGGACACATTCAAGGTATTTCACAAAAATACATAAGAGTTGCCGCTAGGCTGCATGCATAACCCTGTCAGGAGAACAAGAAGGCTACCCAAGGGGGCGCACCGTCATCACTACCCTCGTCA
Organism: Elymus sibiricus; assembly: GCA_039707655.1. Taxonomy (NCBI): domain Eukaryota; kingdom Viridiplantae; phylum Streptophyta; class Magnoliopsida; order Poales; family Poaceae; genus Elymus; species Elymus sibiricus. The sequence goes on along the minus strand of CM077667.1, from coordinate 194,267,593 downwards.
ACACTACCTGGCGACGGCTTCGCGCTTCCCAGCTCAGGCACCGCCCTCGGCCTCATCGGAAGCAAGCCCCGTTATCAGGTCGTCAACATGATCCTTAACCTGCTCGGCGAGGGCAGCACGAGCCGCTTCAGGTACAGGACCAAGCACCGCTCCAAAATAAAAGTGCGGGTCGAGACGAAGGAGGTGGCTAAAGACGTTCGAGGCCGCCCGCTCGAGGAGGTCGCGGCGCTTCTCCTCCACAAGCACGCGTATCTTCTCCGCGCCCTCCTCAAGGCACTCCATGACCCTGGAAAAGAAGCCCAGGTACCCGGCGTCATCTGGAACCAAGGGGCTCGAGACGCTCGTGCCACAAATGTCGCTCAAGGCCCGGGTAGCCCTCCTCTCGAGGGACCGGAACATCAGGGAGTGCTCATGCTGGAGGCCGCGGGCACGGCCCGCCTCTTCAGAAGCCTTTTCTACCAGGGAAGCTGTGCCCTTCACTTGTTTATCAAGAAAGGCCAGCTCGGCCTCGGCAGTATCCTGGGCGTCCATCGCAGCTCACCGGCGCCCCACCTCCTGATTTAACCTTTTCTTGAGGGCATCAACCTCGCCTTTCAGGTGGTCGCGACGCTCGCGGAAACGGGACTCCTGGAGCTTCAGCTTCGCGCGGTTGTCCTGGAGAAGGGAATGCCAAGCCTCCGCTACATTGTTGTCGACCTCCTCTTGGAACTTCACCTCGCGGGAGGCAAGGGACTCCTCGACAAGCGACGCCTGGCGCTCCCTCACTTCCAGCCTCTCCTGTTCCAAGCTCTGCTCCAGCGCCTCCAACGCCAACAAGTCGACAGGCGCTCGGGGGCTCGCGCTGGCGGGGAGGAACTCGGTTGATGGGCCCTCGAGTGTGGCCCTCCGCATCTGGATCTCCTTTTCAAGATCGGTGTTGCAGGCCTGTAGCTCCCTCATGGCAACCTCAAGCTGGTGCCATCCCTGCGCAAGGCACTGGCGCTCCTCCTCCAAGTGGGCATCATTGTTGGCGAGCCCCACCCCCAGGCGCCTTAGCGCGTTCGCCGCGGTGTGGAGCAAACTCCACGGCGTGGCGCTCCGGTCGTCAGCGGGCTCAAGGGGCCAACCAGGACTCCCACCTTCCCCAGGGTGAACGGGGGAGGTGCGTGAGGGGCCTCCCAGCAGAAACGTGTGCTCAGGGGCTGGGGGCTCCCGTACAGGCACTCCAAAAGAAGGACGCACCTCCTGGGGCCCCACGTCGCTGAGCAAAGGGGGCCCGAGGATGCGGCGCGGCACGACCCTGGGGAAGGCCGCAGATAGGGGAAGCGGCCCCATTCTGGGGAGCTGGAGTCCGTGGGCAAAGAAGACCGCAGGGGGCTCGCGCTCGGGGCCACTAGACAGCAGAACAGGCTCGGGTGTAGGCGCCCCGGTGGGCCGAACCCCACGGCCAATGAGAGAAGAGACCGCAAGAGGCTCGGCGGCCGCAGGAGCGGGCGACACCGACCCGTCTCTTCCATCGCCGGTGGGGAGCCTGCGAAACAGAAGCTCAGAAGGAAGGCGCCGAAGAGAAGGTCGAAAGGGGCGCAGGCACTTACTCATCTATGGCGATCCACTTCCTCTTCACCGGAGCCCTCGGCGCCGAGGGGCGGCTGCTCCTGGGCGCCTTCCTCTTTCGGCCAGCGCGGGAGCCGGGGGACGATGAACCGACGACCGGCGATTGATACTCAGCGGCGGAGACGGCAACTTTCATCATCGGCTGGGCGTCACCTCCAACCTCGGACTGACCCGGGGCGGGGGCCAGATGAATGGGCAGCGAAGGGCGACCCACCTCGGCCTCAGGAGGGGCGGCGTCCCCCGAATTCTCGGAGGGCGGGGCCCCCAAGAAAGAGGCACCCTAGGGGCGCGCCTCCTCCAGAGGGAGGAACCCCCTCTCGTCGAAACGCGGCATCTTCGCGACGAGAGCTTCCCAGTCCTTGTAGTTGTACAAGGGGAGGCCGTCCCGGGGAAGCTCGTCAGGTTCACCACCAGTCAGGTGGCAGAGTGCTCGCGCAGCACGTCGGGGGAAAGAGGCGGAACCTGGATCCTCATTGGATCACGGGGGCCCGCGAAGTTCCACATCGGACGGGAATGGCGCTGGAGAGCGGCAATTCGTCTGCGTGTGAACTCCCGCACCACCATCGCCATCGTCACGCCCGCCTGCTTCAGCCTCGCCAGCCTGGCTAGGACCGGTGCGAGCCCAGGGTCGGCAAGCTCCTCGTGCCTCCACCTGCGATTCGGCATTACGGGGGTCAGCGGGGGTTGAAACAGAGTTTCAGCCCCGGCGGCATCGACGTACACCCATTGCCGCCGGAACCCTTCTGCTTCCAAAGAGAGTCCGGCGTCGAGGGCCCCCCGGGCCGATTCGTCTGCCGTTCTCAAGGACACACACCCGGAGCACTGTTCCCCCGAAGCCAACTCAAGGGAGAAGAAGTGGCGTAACAAAGCCACGGAGGGGAAAACACCAACAAAGGCCTCGCACAGGAATGCGAAGGCCGAGAGGAGGACAAGAGAACTAGGGTCAAGGTGGAGCACGTGGATCTGCGAATGCGAAAGCACAGCGGAGAGGAAGCTTGAGAATGGCGGCAGTACGCCCAAGAGAAGGGCATGGATATGAAGGGGGACAGCGGAGGCCACCAGCTCGCCCCGAGGCCGCGAACTTGGCCAGATCTTGGTGGCCCCCGACTCATTGGAGCCGGCGGCGACCACCAGCTGAACCTTCTCCAACCCCTCCAAGTTCACCACCGACGACTGGCCCAGCGCGGGCTTAGGCGCCGATGCGGTTGTCGCCCCCCTCAAGCCTTCGCCTTCCACCCTCTTCGAAGACATGGCAAAAAAGGGGGGGAAGCGATGCGGCGTGCGCACGGGGACTCGACAGAAGGGGCGAGAGCCGCGCAGGAAGGGAGAACAGACGGCGGAATCGACGGGAGACAAAGGCGACTCGGAGGCGTGTGCCGGATGACTCGACAAACCCGGCAATGGCCGATCCGGTGCGGAGGAGAAGGGGCGACAGACCCCTGGGCTGCCGCATATGAAGCCTGGCCCGCAGGCATTTGGGGCCCGCGGCGCTTCGGGCCGACCACAAGGCTTCGCCTATAAGCCAGCTCGAGCGCGCCTTGGGCCCGGGGGCTACTGTCGGCGATCTGGGAACAGGGGTACCCAGACCTGCCTGCCTGCGGCCCAGGGCATGGCCCACTTCGTCAGCCAAGCACGCCTGGGCGCGGCCCCACACAAGACAAGGCCCTCGCGAGGGCCCTAGCCTCGTGAAGGGGAGCGGCGTCAAGACCGGCAAGAGATGGGCCGCCCCAGGCCCCCCCTCCGGAGGCAGCGGAGATCTCTATGCAAGGCCCGGCCTCAGGAGTCAAAGATGACGCAGGCAAGGACAGGCGGGCGCCAGCGCGCCAGGCGGCGCAGTTTCCCCTTTGGTGCAAAGGGAGGAAGGACATACGCGAGGTTCCCAAAGCACCCCCAAAGGTTTCCATTCTGGTGCAACATGGCCGCAACCACCAGTCCCGCAGGGTGGATGTCATCACCGAGCCCACCTCTGCATCATCGACAGCTGCTTTGCAGGCGAAGACCGCCTTTGGGCAGGGCGGGCATGTACTCCTGTCCCCCTTTAAAATTGGCCGTTGTGGGATCCCTTCCCGCCATTGCAATAAGGGAAGAGGGCCCGAGCCTCCACTATATATAGAGGGTAGGCAGCACCGTAGAGAGGGGGGAGAAAACCTTCAACTCATTCACCCATCACAAAGCCAACAGAGGGCCAAGAACACCTCAGGAGCGCCCTCACGAGGCTCCGAAACACTATACTAGTTCATCCAGCCCACCTCCTCGAGAGACAATCCACCAAAGCAGGAGTAGGGTATAACGCTTCGCAGCGGCCCGAAACTGGGTAAACTACCGTGTTCATCTGATTCCTCGTCATCGTGCGAGTTAATCTTTTAATCCGTCGAGTAGTGAGCTAGGTTGGGCGAAGCTGCAGGGGATCTTGGCACACACCCCTATGTTCGAATCTTAACGGTTTTGCGGAACCCAAAATCCGACACATCTTATCAGCTGTTGCCATGAAGTTGGGCAGCATCTGGACTCCCGCCATGGCCTCCTCTGTGGTGCCAGGCATGGCGAAAGAGGCGGACCTCGATGTGGCTCGACTCTTGGTAGGACCAAGAGAAGCGTCACCGCGTCCTTGATGCCGCACGCCACTCGCTGGAGCTTTCTAGTGGGTTGTGGGCCGATCCTGAGGAGCTGCGGCTCCGCTGGGCAGCCCGTATCGCTCAACAATCTCACTGGCGACGGGTGCGGCCAGAAGGTCACAGCTCGCACCGGACTGGGCGCCGCTGAGGCGGCCTCGGCCATCCACGCGGCGGGGAGGTGATGAAGGTGTTGGGGAACGTTGCATGGGAAACAAAAATTTTCCTACGCACACACAAGATCTATCCATGGTGATGAGCATCTACGAGAGGGAGAGTGAATCTACATACCCTTGTAGATCGCTAAGCGGAAGCGTTAATAAACGCGGTTGATGTAGTCGAACGTCTTCGCGATCCAAATCGCCGAGCGTCCCGCGATCCAATCACGATCCTTCCGATCTAGTGCCGAACGGACGGCACCTCCGCGTTCAACACACGTACGGCTTGATGACGCCTTCACCTCCTCGATCCAGCGAGCGATGGTGAAGTAGTGGTTGAGTTCCAGCAGCACGACGGCGTGGTGATGGTGGTGAGGAACAATCTCTGCAGGGCTTCGCCAAGCGCTACGGAGATTATGACGGAGGAACTAGAGGGTTAGGGTTGCCGCACACGGCTTGGGGAAATCTTGATGTGTCCCGTGTGCTAGCCCTGCCCCTCTATTTATATGTTGAGCCTTGGGGTCTAAACTTGGAGTAAAAGCCTCCTCCGGGTCGGTTTTGCCCGCACAAGGTCGGTTTGGCCCGCAGGGAAAGAGTCCAACTCGGATCCCTGCCGTACCGTGCACAGCCGCGCACAAGCGGTAGTACCGCTTCACACAAGCGGTAGTACCGCTCGGGCGGTAGTACCGCTTCACACAAGCGGTAGTACCGCTCGGGCGGTAGTACCGCTTCACACAAGCGGTAGTACCGCTTACGCGGCAGCAAAACTACTTTTGCACTTTCCAATACCTTGTGGGCTTTATCCCTTTGGCTCATATAAAGTGTTGCTGCACCCGAACACTTCGGTAAACATCCGGAACCCATTCCGGTGAACTCCGGAACCCTTCCAGAGATCAAAACACTATTATCACATATATCAATCTTTACCTCCGGACTATTCCGGAGATCCTCGTCATGTCCGGGATCTTATCCGAGACTCCGAACAACTTTCGGTCACCAACATAATAACTCAATTATACTAATCGTCACCAAACGTTAAGTGTGTAGACCCTGCGGGTTCGAGAACTATGTAGACATGACCGAGACACCTCTACGGCCAATAACCAATAGCGGGACCTGGATGCCCATATTGGCTCCTACATATTCTACGAAGATCTTTATCGGTCGAACCTCTATGTCAAGGATTCAGTTAATCCCGTATGTTGTTCCCTTTGTTCTTCGGTATGTTACTTGCCCGAGATTCGATCGTCGGTATCACTATACCTAGTTCAATCTCGTTACCGGCAAGTCTCTTTACTCGTTCCGTAATACAAGATCCTGTGGCCAACTCTTTAGTCACTTTGCTTGCAAGGCTCAATGTGATGTTGTATTACCGAGTGGGCCCTGAGATACCTCTCCGTCATACGGAGTAACAAATCCCAGTCTTGATCCATGCCAACCCAACAGACACCCTCGGAGATACCTGTAGAGCACCTTTATAGTCACCCAGTTACGTTGCGACGTTTGATACACACAAGGTATTCCTCCGGTGTCAGTGAGTTGCATGATCTCATGGTCAAAGGAACAGATACTTGACATGCAGAAAACAATAGCAATAAACTGACACGATCAAAAGCTACGTTTACAGTTTGGGTCTTGTCCATCACATCATTCTCCTAATGATGTGATCCCGTTATCAAATGACATCTCATGTCAATGGCTAGGAAACCTTAACCATCTTTGATCAATGAGCTAGTCAACTAGAGGCTTACTAGGGACACAGTGTTGTCTATGTACCCACACATGTATTTGAGTTTCCAATCAATACAATTATAGCATGGATAATAAACAATTATCATTAACAAGGAAATATAATAATAACCAATTTATTATTGCCTCTAGGGCATATTTCCAACAGTCTCCCACTTGCACTAGAGTCAATAATCTAGTTCACATCACTATGTGATTTACATTGTAATGAATCGAACACCCATGCAGTTCTGGTGTTGTTCATGTTTAGCCCTTGGAAGAGGTTTAGTCATCGGATCTGCAACATTTAGATCCGTGTGTACTTTGCAAATATTTATGTCGTCCTCCTTGATGTAATCGCGGATGGAATTGAAACGTCGCTTTATGTGTCTGGTCCTCTTGTGAAATCTTGGTTCCTTGGCTAGAGCAATGGCACCAGTATTATCACAAAACAGAGTCATTGGGTTAAGTGCACTAGGCACTACTCCAAGATCTGTCATGAACTCCTTCATCCAGACACCTTCCTTCGCCGCCTCCGAGGCAGCGATGTACTCCGCTTCGCATGTAGAATCTGCTACCACGCTTTGCTTGGAACTGCACCAGCTAACCGCACCCCCATTAAGAATAAATACGTATCCGGTTTGCGACTTAGAGTCATCCGGATCAGTGTCAAAGCTTGCATCGACGTAACCCTTTACGACGAGCTCTTGATCACCTCCATAAACGAGAAACATGTCCTTAGTCCTTTTCAGGTACTTCAGGATATTCTTGACCGCCGTCCAGTGTTCCATTCCTGGATCACTTTGAAACCTTCCGACCATACTTATGGCAAGGCTGACATCGGGTCTTGTGCACAGCATTGCATACATGATAGAGCCTATGGCCGAAGCATAGGGGATGACACTCATCTTTTCTCTATCTTCTGCAGTCACTGGGCATTGAGTCTTACTCAACTTCACACCTTGCAAAACAGGCAAGAACCCCTTCTTGGACTGATCCATTTTGAACTTCTTCAAAACTTTGTCAAGGTATGTGCTTTGTGAAAGTCCTATTAAGCGTCTCGATCTATCTCTATAGATCTTGATGCCTAATATGAAAGCAGCTTCTCCTAGGTCCTTCATTGAAAAACTCTTGTTCAAATATTCCTTTACGCTTTCCAGCATTTCTATATTGTTTCCAATCAGCAATATGTCATCCACATATAATATTAGAAACGCTATAGAGCTCCCACTCACTTTCTTGTAAATACAAGCTTCTCCGTAAACTTGTATAAACTCGAACGCTTTGATCACTTCATCAAAGCGAAGATTCCAACTCCGAGATGCTTGCACCAGTCCATAAATGGATCGCTGGAGTTTGCAAACTTTGTCAGCATTCTCTGGATCGACAAAACCTTCTGGCTGCATCATATACAACTCTTCCTTAAGGTAACCGTTAAGGAACGCTGTTTTGACATCCATCTGCCAAATTTCATAATCGAAAAAGGCAGCTATTGCTAACATGATTCTGACGGACTTAAGCATCGCTACGGGTGAGAAGGTCTCATCGTAGTCAACTCCTTGAACTTGTGAAAAACCCTTTGCCACAAGTCGAGCTTTATAGACGGTGACATTACCGTCCGCGTCCGTCTTCCTCTTAAAGATCCATTTGTTCTGAATGGCCTTACGCCCTTCAGGTAATACTTCCAAAGTCCATACTTTGTTTTCATACATGGATCCCATCTCGGATTTCATGGCCTCTAACCACTTCTCGGAATCCGGGCCCATCATCGCTTCTCCATAGCTCGTAGGTTCATCGTTGTTTAACAACATGACCTCTAAGACAGGGTTGCCGTACCACTCAGGAGTAGTACGCGTCCTTGTCGACCTACGAGGTTCGATAGCAACTTGATCCAAAGCTTCATGATCATCATCATTAACTTCCTCTTCAGCTAATGTAGGCTCCACAGAAACAACTTTCTGCGCTGCGCTACTCTCAGGTTGAAGTAAAGGTTCAATAACCTCATCAAGTTCTATCTTCCTCCCACTCAATTCTTTCGAGAGAAACTCTTTCTCAAGAAATGTTCCGTTTTTAGCGACAAACATTTTGCCTTCGGATCTGAGATAGAAGGTATACCCAACTGTCTCTTTTGGGTATCCTATGAAGACGCATTTCTCCGCTTTGGGTTCCAGCTTTTCAGGCTGAAGCTTTTTGACATAAGCATCACATCCCCAAACTTTAAGAAACGACAGCTTTGGCTTCTTGCCAAACCAAAGTTCATATGGCGTCGTCTCAACGGATTTCGATGGTGCCCTATTTAAAGTGAATGCAGCTGTCTCTAATGCATAACCCCAAAACGATAGTGGCAAATCGGCAAGAGACATCATAGATCGCACCATATCTAATAAGGTTCGATTACGACGTTCGGACACACCATTACGCTGTGGTGTTCCAGGCGGTGTCAATTGTGAAACAATTCCACACTGTCTTAAGTGACTGCCAAACTCATAACTCAGATATTCTCCTCCTCGATCAGATCGTAGGAATTTAATCTTCTTGTTACGATGATTCTCAACTTCACTCTGAAATTGTTTGAACTTTTCAAATGTTTCAGACTTGTGTTTCATTAAGTAAATATACCCATATCTACTTAAGTCATCAGTGAAGGTGAGAAAGTAACGATAACCACCGCGCGCCTCAATACTCATTGGACCGCACACATCAGTATGTATGATTTCCAATAAGTCACTTGCCCGTTCCATTATTCCAGAGAACGGCGTTTTAGTCATCTTGCCCATGAGGCATGGCTCACATGTGTCAAGTGATTCAAAATCAAGTGACTCCAAAAGTCCATCAGCATGGAGCTTCCTCATGCGTTTTACGCCAATATGACCTAAACGGCAGTGCCACAAGAAAGTGGTATTATCATTATCAATTCTACATCTTTTGGCATCAATGTTATGAACATGTGTATTATTACTATCGAGATTCAATAAGAATAAACCCCTCACATTGGGTGCATGACCATAAAAGATATTACTCATATAAATAGAACAACCATTATTCTCTGATTTAAATGAGTAACCGTCTCGCAATAAACAAGATCCAGATATAATGTTCATGCTTAACGCAGGCACCAAATAACACTTATTTAGGTTCATCACTAATCCCGACGGTAATCGAAGAGCGAGCGTGCCGACGGCGATCACATCAACCTTGGAACCATTTCCCACGCGCATCGTCACTTCGTCCTTTGCCAGCCTCCGTCTATTCCGCAGTTCCTGTTTTGAGTTGCAAATATGAGCAACCGCACCGGTATCAAATACCCAGGCACTACAACGAGAGTTGGTAAGGTACACATCAATAACATGTATATCATATATACCTTGTTTGTTGTTGGCCGCCTTCTTGTCAGCCAAATACTTGGGGCAGTTCCGCTTCCAGTGTCCAGTTCCCTTGCAATGAAAACACTCAGTTTCTGGTTTGGGTCCAGCCTTGGGTTTCTTCACGAGAGGAGCAACTGCTTTGCCACTCTTCTTAGAGTTACCCTTCTTACCCTTGCCATTTTTCTTGAAACTAGTGGTTTTATTGACCATCAACACTTGATGCTCCTTCTGAATTTCAGACTCAGCGACTTTCAGCATCGCAAACAGCTCGGCGACTGACTTGTTCATCCCGTGCATGTTATAGTTCAACACGAAGCTCTTGTAGCTAGGCGGCAATGATTGAAGAACTCTGTCAGTGATAGCCTCTGGCGGAAGGGGCATCCCTAACTCAGCCAGACGGGTGGAGTACCCAGACATTCTGAGCACATGATCACTGATAGACCCGTTCTCCTCCATCTTGCAAGCATAGAACTTATCGGAGATCTCATATCTCTCGATCCGGGCATTCTTCTGAAAGATAAACTTCAACTCCTGGAACATCTCATATGCTCCATGACGTTCAAAACGTCTTTGAAGTCCCGGTTCTAAGCCATACAACATTGCACATTGAACTATTGAGTAATCATCAGAACGAGCCTGCCAGGCGTTCACAACGTCTAGAGACTCAACTGGAGCGGGTGGATCACCAAGCGGTGCATCAAGGACATAAGCCTTCTGGGAAGCCGTAAGGATAATCCTTAGATTACGGGCCCAGTCCACAAAGTTACTTCCATCATCTTTCAACTTAGCTTTCTCTAGGAACGCATTAAAATTCAGGGGTGCTACTGCGCGAGCCATGATCTACAACATAAATATAGCAAAGACAACTTAGACTATTGTTCTTAGATAATGAGTTTAGTTAATCATATTTTAAAAAACTCCCACTCAAATTGACATCCCTCCGATCATTCGAGTGTAACATGATCCAAATCCACCAACTCAAGTCCGATCATCACGTGAGTTGAGGTGGTTTCAATGGTGAACATCTTCATGTTGATCATATCTACTATATGACTCATGTTCGACCTTTCGGTCTCTTGTGTTCCGAGGCCATGTCTGTACATGCTAGGCTCGTCAAGTTTAACCCGAGTGTTCCGCACGTGCAACATGGCTTGCACCCGTTGTATGCGAACGTAGAGTCTATCACACCCGATCATCACGGCGTGTCTCGAAACGACGAACTTTCGCAACGGTGCACACTTGGGGAGAACACAATTTATCTTGAAATTTAAGTGAGGGATCACCTTATAATGCTACCGTCGTCCTAAGCAAAATAAGATGCATAAAAAGATTAACATCACATGCAAATCATAAGTGACATGATATGGCCATGAACTTGTGCTTTTGATCTCCATCTCCAAAGCACCGGCATGATCTCCATCGTCACCGGCATGACACCATGATCTCCATCATCTTGATCTCCATCAACGTGTCGCCATAAGGTTGTCGCGCCGACTGTTGCTTCCACGACTATAGCTAACGTTTAGCGATAAAGTAAAGCATTACATAGCGCTTAATGATTGACACGCAGGTCATACAATAATTAAAGACAACTCTATGGCTCCTGCCAGTTGCCGTACTCATCGACATGCAAGTCGTGATATTCTATACAAAACATGATCATCTCATACATCACATATATCTCATCATGTAATTGGCCATATCACATCACAACATACCCTGCAAAAACAAGTTAGACGTCCTCTAATTGTTGTTGCAAATTTTACGTGGTTGCTACGGGTTTGCAAGAACCGTTCTTACCTACGCAAAACCACAACGTGGTGTAGTGATTGCTTTTTGATCTTCTAAAAGAACCCTCTTCATTGAAATCGATTCAACTAAAGTGAGAGAGACAGACACCCGCTAGCCATCTTTATGCAACGAAGTTACATGTCAGTTGAAGGAACCTGTCTCGCGTAAGTGTACGCGTAATGTCGGTCCGGGCCGCTTCATCTCACAGTACCGCCGAATCAAATATCAACTAGTAACGGCAAGCAATATGTATACACCCACGCCCACAACTCGTTTGTGTTCTACTCGAGATCTCATCTACGCATAGACCTGGCTCATGATGCCACTGTTGGGGAACGTTGCATGGGAAACAAAAATTTTCCTACGCACACACAAGATCTATCCATGGTGATGAGCATCTACGAGAGGGAGAGTGAATCTACATACCCTTGTAGATCGCTAAGCGGAAGCGTTAATAAACGCGGTTGATGTAGTCGAACGTCTTCGCGATCCAAATCGCCGAGCGTCCCGCGATCCAATCACGATCCTTCCGATCTAGTGCCGAACGGACGGCACCTCCGCGTTCAACACACGTACGGCTTGATGACGCCTTCACCTCCTCGATCCAGCGAGCGATGGTGAAGTAGTGGTTGAGTTCCAGCAGCACGACGGCGTGGTGATGGTGTTGAGGAACAATCTCTGCAGGGCTTCGCCAAGCGCTACGGAGATTATGACGGAGGAACTAGAGGGTTAGGGTTGCCGCACACGGCTTGGGGAAATCTTGATGTGTCCCGTGTGCTAGCCCTGCCCCTCTATTTATATGTTGAGCCTTGGGGTCTAAACTTGGAGTAAAAGCCTCCTCCGGGTCGGTTTTGCCCGCACAAGGTCGGTTTGGCCCGCAGGGAAAGAGTCCAACTCGGATCCCTGCCGTACCGTGCACAGCCGCGCACAAGCGGTAGTACCGCTTCACACAAGCGGTAGTACCGCTTGGGCGGTAGTACCGCTTCACACAAGCGGTAGTACCGCTCGGGCGGTAGTACCGCTTCACACAAGCGGTAGTACCGCTTACGCGGCAGCAAAACTACTTTTGCACTTTCCAATACCTTGTGGGCTTTATCCCTTTGGCTCATATAAAGTGTTGCTGCACCCGAACACTTCGGTAAACATCCGGAACCCATTCCGGTGAACTCCGGAACCCTTCCAGAGATCAAAACACTATTATCACATATATCAATCTTTACCTCCGGACTATTCCGGAGATCCTCGTCATGTCCGGGATCTTATCCGAGACTCCGAACAACTTTCGGTCACCAACATAATAACTCAATTATACTAATCGTCACCAAACGTTAAGTGTGTAGACCCTGCGGGTTCGAGAACTATGTAGACATGACCGAGACACCTCTACGGCCAATAACCAATAGCGGGACCTGGATGCCCATATTGGCTCCTACATATTCTACGAAGATCTTTATCGGTCGAACCTCTATGTCAAGGATTCAGTTAATCCCGTATGCTGTTCCCTTTGTTCTTCGGTATGTTACTTGCCCGAGATTCGATCGTCGGTATCACTATACCTAGTTCAATCTCGTTACCGGCAAGTCTCTTTACTCGTTCCGTAATACAAGATCCTGTGGCCAACTCTTTAGTCACTTTGCTTGCAAGGCTCAATGTGATGTTGTATTACCGAGTGGGCCCTGAGATACCTCTCCGTCATACGGAGTAACAAATCCCAGTCTTGATCCATGCCAACCCAACAGACACCCTCGGAGATACCTGTAGAGCACCTTTATAGTCACCCAGTTACGTTGCGACGTTTGATACACACAAGGTATTCCTCCGGTGTCAGTGAGTTGCATGATCTCATGGTCAAAGGAACAGATACTTGACATGCAGAAAACAATAGCAATAAACTGACACGATCAAAAGCTACGTTTACAGTTTGGGTCTTGTCCATCACATCATTCTCCTAATGATGTGATCCCGTTATCAAATGACATCTCATGTCAATGGCTAGGAAACCTTAACCATCTTTGATCAATGAGCTAGTCAACTAGAGGCTTACTAGGGACACAGTGTTGTCTATGTACCCACACATGTATTTGAGTTTCCAATCAATACAATTATAGCATGGATAATAAACAATTATCATTAACAAGGAAATATAATAATAACCAATTTATTATTGCCTCTAGGGCATATTTCCAACAGAAGGGACGTTCCCTCCGCCCGTGGCACCGAGGCCGGGCTCGCCATGTTGTTGCTGTAGTTGCTCCACTCCAGCGTCTCCTGCTCCCTTCCTGGCGCGAAAGGCTGGACGGGGGCGCCGCCTGCGCCGACCGCATCGTCCATGACGCCCGGCTCGCCGGCAGCTGTCGCGGTGTCTACGGTGCCGGCGGCTACGTGTGAGGGAGCCTTCGAGGAGGAGGGATGCGCAGTCGTGCTAGATTTCTTCTTTGGAGCCATTGTTGAAGAAGATGACGATGAAGAGTGATCCTCCGTTCACGAACTCGGGTTCGCGCAAATGATGCACGCCCCCTACCTGGTAAGCCGAAGATGTCAGGTCATGGATGCTCACGATCACCTATGGGACTAGAGGTCCCTTGTGGTTCGGCATGGGCGGTCACGTTGCACGAAGAGCGGAGAGCATGAGACGGCGCAATGATCAATGGTCAGGCATTTTACCCAGGTTCGGGCTGCTGCTAAGCATAAAACCCTACTCCTGCTTTCTGGTGGATTGATTGGTGGAACACGAAGAACGCAGGGCGCCTAACCCCGGCAGGGACTGCTGCCGGGGAGAGTGACTATGCGAGTACAAGCGTTCGGGGGTTCGAGTTGCAAACCTTGAGCTAGGTTGCCTTGGGCCTCCTTTTATAGTGCAAGGGGTTACCACAATGGCAAAACAGACATTATCTATTGATTAGATAACTAAGCAGACCCATCATACCTAACTATTGCATTTAGGACAAAATGCCATGATTACCTGCCTAGGTGGCGCTTGGGGGTGCATCCCCGGCAAGCCTTTGCCACCGCTTGGCCGGTTGCTCCTTAACATCTTGACACGCTGCAGGGCGGGTGTCAACCGGGCGTAACTTGCCTTCCAATGCATCGCCACGTTCTTAGCGAGAGCTGATTAATCGCCTAAGGGATCGACATCGCATCGATAAGTGACAGGCGTAGCGATGCGGTGGAGCGGTGGCTGGATGGTTCATGCCTGCCCGGAAATGGCTTCCCGGGTCTTTTGAAAGGTGCATTCATCTCGGTCCCCGGCAAGCGTCGGGGCCGTGCTTGGCGCGTCGTAGCCCAGGCTTGAGCTGCCATGTTGAGCTTGTTGGAGTCTTGGTTTTTATTGCTGTCGGGGTTTTCTGCTTCTATCGCCTGTGCATAAGTCAGGGTCACGGGGTACCCCTGTACTAGTGAACCGACAGTAACAGTTATAGCAATGATTTTGTAGCAAGTGTAACAGTAGCAAAAGCAATAGTAACTTAGCAAGAACAATATGTGGAAAACTCATAGGCACTGGATCGGTGAACTCGTTGGATGATATTCATCATATAAGAGTCATAACCTATGGCCACACAGAACTAGCTCCAGTTCATAAATGTAATGTAGGCATGTATTCCGTAAATAGTCATGCGTGCTTATGGAAAAGAACTTGCATGACCTCTTTTGTCCTACCCTCCCGTGGCAGCGGGGTCCATAGGGAAATGAAGGGATATTAAGGCCTCCTTTTAATAGAGAACCGGACCATAGCATTAACACATAGTGAATACATGAACTCCTCAAACTACGGTCATCACCGGAAAGTATCCCAAATATTGTCACTATGGGGTTTACAGATCATAACACGTAATAGGTGCATATGACTAGCATGATCGGATCAAGAACATAGATATAATGGTGATAACATAAATGGTTCAGATCTGAAATCATGGCACTCGGGCCCTAGTGACAAGCATTAAGCATGGCAAAGTCATAGCAACATCAATCTCAGAACATAGTGGATACGAGGGATCAAGCCCTAACAAAACTAACTCGATTACATGATGAATCCCATCGAACTCCTCACCGACCAGCGAGCCTACGAAGGAATTACTCACTACCGGAGGGGAGCATCATGGAATTGGCGATGGAGAAGGGTTAATGATGACAAAGACCAAAGATTCCTCTCTCTGGAGACCCAAACGGACTCCAGATCTGGCCTCCCGATGAAGAACAGGAGGTGGCGGCGGCTCCGTCTCGTGAAACACGATAAAACTTTCTCTTTTATTTTTTTCTCCGAAAATAGGAATTTATAGTGCTAGAATTAGGGCCAGTGGGGCCACGAGGTGGGCACAACCCACCATGGCGCGCCTGGAGGGGGTGGCGCGCCCTGGTGTATCGTGCCCAGCCAAGGCACCCCATCCGGTGGTTCTTGGCTCCAGTATTTTTTATTTATTGTAAAATAATTCTCCAAAAAGATTCGTCTAGTTCCGAGAACTTTTATTTCTGCACAAAAACAACACCATGGTAGTTCTGCTGAAAACAGCGTCAGTCCGGGTTAGTTTCATTCAAATCATGCAAATTAGAGTCCAAAACAAGAGCAAAAGCGTTGGAGACGTATCAACTCCCCCATGCTTAACCCATTGCTTGTCTTCAAGAAATTCAGTTGGCAAGCTGAAAGTGAAAAAGAAAAACTTTAACGAACTCTTTTGTTCTTGTTTACATACATATGCTTAAGTAGCACCCAGGTTTTCAGCAAAGATTATGACTAACCATGTCAACAATAACTCTTAAAAATTATATTAGCTCATATCAATGACATAAGCAACTAGCGAGCAATAATAAAATATCTCAAGTGCAAACAATTTGTCAAAACAATCATGATATAATATGACAACAGTGGTAACTCGCTAGCCCTTTGTGAGACCGCAAAACATAATTGCAGAGCACCTCCAAAGTTCAAGCAGCGACTAAACATTGTAATTCATGGTAGAAAACATCCGGTCATGCTGCATCCAACATTAACTATACACAACGCATGAGGATGACAATAGTGCTCTCAGATCTGGCGCTTATTTGAGAAGGTGATGACTCAATATAAAAGTAAATAGATAGTCCCTTCGCTGAGGGAAGCAGGGATTTGCAGAGGTGCCAGAGCTCAAAGCTTAAATCAGAGATAAATATAATTTTGGGAGGTACACCCTTCCTGTCAACGTTACGACCAAGAGTTATCAATATCTTCCATGCTAAACACATTAGCGGCGGTTCCCAAGTGTTAATAGTAAAGGTTTACTCCCCCTCCATCAATAAACACACTCCACGGCTATCCGAATCCATGGGTACCAACCATACCAACAACATTCCTTGGGGAGTTTTGTTTAATTATTTGCATTTTTTTATTTCTGGACTGGGAATTCCTATTACCGCCCCTCTCGTGCAAGGACGAGTGAATAAACACTCATCATGAGATAACCCGCTTAACATGGAAGATACTGACAGCCCCCTGTCGCTCCATGAGCGGTCCAGGCACACAAAACAGATGTTCATTTGAAATTTTAGAGGTGGCACATGCAAATTTACTTGGGACGGCAGGGTAATACCGCATATAGGTTGGTATAGTGGACTCATCTGGAATACCTTTGGTTTAAGGATTTTGATGCACAAGTAGTACTCCCGTTTAGTACAGGCGAAGGCTAGTAGATAGGTTGAGAAGCGTCCAGCTAGAGAGCGAAAACGGTCATGAACATGCATTATGGATAATAAACATTGAATAATAGCATGAGTAGGATATGGACACCATGAACATAAATATCGTGAAGGCTATGTTGGTTTTGATTCAACTACATGCGTGAACATGTGCCAAGTGAAGCCACTTGAATCATTCAGAGGAGGATACCATATCATCATACCCCATCACAATCATTTTAATGCATGTTGACATCCAAGATAAATCATTATCCACTCCTCACTACTGGAATCAGGGAATTTGCCGTCTGCCAGTTCTTTGCCATCTGCCAGCGGACGGCAAAGAAGGCCATCGCCATCTGCTGGCAAAAATCGGACGGCAAAGAAATGCCAGATAGCAAAGATTCTGTTTGCCATAGGCCGAATCTTTGACGTCTGCCAGCGGACGGCAAACTTTCTTTGCCGTCCGCTGGCAGACGGCAAAGGAGCTAGCTGGGCCCACTGGGCCCTGTTCAAGCTCTAGGTCAGATGGGTTATCCCTTTGCCGTCTGCCAGCGGACGGCCAAGAATGTTTGCCGTCCGCTGGCAGATGGCAAAGGGAACGGACTAGTAATGGTCGTGCTCTTATAAAAAACAAATAACGGCCGTGCCCCGCCCCCACTCCACTCTCTCTCACTCCCCCTTCCTGCGGACGCCACCTCTCGCTGCCGCCACCCCCTGCGCCCGCCACCGCCACCACGAGTGCCCGCCACGCCGCCGCCAGCCCCCTGTTCGCCCATTCGCCGCCACCGCCGCCGGCATCCCCTGCCCTCCCTCCCGGCGAGGCTCCTCCACCACCGCGCCCCCCCTCCCCGTGCCCCCCTCGCCGCCGCCACCCCCTGCTCCCGCCGCCGCCACCACCGCGCCCCCTCCCCGTGGACCTCTCGTCGTCGCCACCCCCGTCCCCGCGCCGCCCCCTCCCCTCGGTGGCTCCCCCGCTCTGCCCCCCCTCCTCGAACCGCCCCTCCCCTTGTCGGCCCCCAGCACCGGCCCCCTCCCTGTGCCGCCCCCACCACCACGCCGCCGCCCTCCTTGCGCCGCCCCCACCACCCCAACGACCCCCTCCCTGCGCCGCCCCCTCCCCTCGGCAGCTCCCCCGCGGGGCCCCCCTCCCCTCGCCGGCTCCCGAAGCTGCCCCCTCCCCGCGGCTTCCCCCTCCCCGCGGCTCCCCCCTCCCCCCACCGCCCCGGCCGCCCCCACCCAACTCCGGTGAGTGCCCGGCCGCCGCCCCCCTCACATTTTTTTTTGTTTTTTCCTGTTTTTTTAGTTAGTTAGTTAGTTAGTTAGTTAGTTAAATTAGATAGTTAGTCTATTTTCTGTTTTATTTTCTGTTAAATTAGATAGTTAGTTTATTAGGTAGGAAAAACTTAGATAGATAAGAAAAAACTTAGAAGAAAAGAAGAAAAGAAAAAAACTAGAAGAAAAAAGAAGAAGAAGAAGAAGAAGAAGAAGAAGAAGAAGAAAGAGGAGAGGAGGAGAAGGAGAATAGGAAAAAGGAAAGGAAGAAGAAAAAGAAGAGAAGAAGAAGAAGAAATATATATATATTCCGATTCTAGCTGTTATGAAAAACATCATATTTTGTGTTGATCGGGTGGATTTCAATGTGCAGTTGTTTCGTCGCTGCGAGGGTCTGCTGTTCGACGACCTCCCCGTGCGTTTGACGAGCTTCCCGACCCGTTCGTGGGTGAGCACAAATGACATCTCCTCCCCCCCTTAATTTGCTCTATTCCGGTCTTCGTGCGGATGAAACTTGATAGCTATAGGTGTCTTCAATCATCAGTATGCGTTACCAGTATGCGTCTCCCGTTCGAAAGGGCGGCATCTATAAATATGCATGTCTTTGCAAATTTATAACCGCCATCCTTTCGAATTGTCCAACGTTATCCATGGACAGCCCGAGTATGTGTAGATTGGGTTCGTTTTCCCTTATGCTCTGCTCCGGATCCGATGCGGAATTTCGTCACTGCCTCCCTGTTGTTCTCCGGGTACACATCCTCTCTGCTTATTGTCGAGACGTGTATCAGGAGAACAGCGGGGAGGTTCTGCCGAAATTCTGCGTCGGATCCGGAGCAGAGCATGGGAAAACGAACCCAATGTACACATACCCGGGTGGGATTAGGACCTATCTTTACCTATTAGCGTGTAGGTTGCATGGACGTAATAAAACCGACAAACTTGATTAACTGATGAATATAGATGATGAATTATATATATATTTCTTGTGTGTTTAGTAGGTAGGCAAGATGAGTGATCGTGCGTGGATGTACACCGGTCACCCTAGTTAGAAAGACATGACCATTGAATGGTTTACAAAAACCAAGGGGTTTCTGAGCGACGCATTTGCAAATGGCCAGGAAATAACCTGGTGCCCCTGTGTCCGGTGCGACAACCATAAAAAGTGGACGCGGGATGAAATAGGTAAACACTTGCAGAAGTGGGGTTTTATGCCTGATTATATGGTGTGGAGATTTCATGGTGAGTCTGCCCAACGTGCCAGAGCTGAGGTGGTTCGTCGTCGCACCAACGAGCATGGTACCGGGATCGAAGAGATGGTGCAAGACTTTGATGATGCTCGGGATTCGGACGATGAGATGGAGGAATATGCAAAGGCCTTCTCTGAAATGTTGGAGTCTTCAAAACATCCTCTCCACGAGCACACTGAGCTTTGTTAGCTAGATGCCATCGCGCAAGTAATGGCTCTGAAGGCTCAGTTCAACCTAGGCAGAGAATGCTTCGACGCAATGATGACGATATTTGGACGCTTTCTATCCAAAGGCCATGTATTGCCTGCAAACCTGTACCAGTCGGACAAAATCCTACGCGCGCTTAAGATGCCCTATGAGAAGATAGATGCCTGTGAGAATGGATGTGCCTTATTTAGGCTTGAGTATGCGGGCTTGAACTATTGTCCCATTTGCACGTCTTCCAGGTATGTTGTGGTAGACAACGGTATGGGTGAGAAAAGTCAGACCAAAATCCCAGTTAATGTTCTTCGGTATATGCCAATCATACCAAGACTTCAACGTCTTTTCATGGTCGAAGAGATGGCCAGACAGATGACGTGGCACAAATTGGGCAAAAGAACTGAACTAGATGCAGATGGGAATCCGATGTTGGGACACACTTCAGACGCTTTTGCGTGGAAGCACTTTGATGCATTACATAATGACAACGCGGCAGATCCAAGGCATCCTCGAGTCGCCATCAGCACGGATGGGTTCAATGTGTTTGGTATGACGGCAACCCAATACAGTTGTTGGCCTGTATTTGTCATTCCACTCAATCACCCCCCGGAGAGATTATGAAAAGAAAGAACATTTTCTTGACGTTGATAATTCCAGGGCCCAACTATCCAGGGAAGAATATGAATGTGTACATGCAGCCGCTTAAGGATGAATTGCAAGAAGCTTGGGATAATGGGATCAAGACATATGACGCCGCTACAAAACAAAACTTCAAAATGCATGTGTGGTACATGTACTCGACGCATGACTTGCCGGCGTATGCGCTATTCGTTGGCTGGTGTGTGCATGGAAGGTTCCCGTGCCCCACATGCAAGGCAGCTCTTCAGTTTCGTTGGCTGTAGGCGGGTCGCAAGTATTCTTGCTTCGAGTTGCATAGACAGTTCCTGGATCCTGGCCATAAGTTTAGAAAAGACAAGAAGAATTTCATCAAAGGTAGAGTTGTCAAAAACTCTGCACCACCTGTATTGACAGGCCAACAGACCCTGGATCAGTTAAACGCTCTCGAGCCTGATCCAAAGCGTCCAGGATATTTCAAAGGGTATAATTCGGAACACGCCTGGACTCACAAGATATGCTTGTGGGATATGCCTTACTTTAAAGACCTCATTTGCCCACACAACATCGACGTGATGCACACTGAAAAGAATATCGCCGAGGCCCATTTTTGTACATTGTTCGGCATAGAGGGGAAGTCAAAGGAGAACCCTAAGGCTAGAGTCGATCAGGAGGCTCTATGTGATAGACCGTTACAAAACATGCGACAACCGAAAGGAAAGAATAACTGGAGGAAGCCAAAGGCATGGTTCAATCTTGGAAGGCCAGCTATGAGGGAAATGATCTTGTGGGTGAAAATGCAGTTGATGTTCCCCGATGGGTATGCAGCGAATCTAAAGAGGGGAGCGAGTCTTGACAAATTGAAAATATTTGGTCTCAAGAGTCATGATTGGCACATATGGCTTGAGCGGGTAATGCCGGTGATGTTGCGTGGCTTTATCCCTGAGGATGAATGGCTAGTACTAGCAGAGCTGAGCTATTTCTTCCGTGCTCTTTGTGCGAAAGAACTATCGCCTGACGTGCTAGATGAACTGGAAGAGTTGGCGCCGGAGTTGATCTACAAGTTAGAAAAGATCTTTCCACCGGGCTTCTTTAATCCAATGCAGCATTTGATTTTGCATCTCCCTACCGAGGCAAGATTGGGGGGGGGGGCCCATGCAGAATCGTTGGTGCTTCGCAACTGAGAGGATGCAGAAGACGCTTCGAGCAAAATGTAAAAATAAACGTAGAATTGAAGCATTGATGGCTGAGGCATTCATTACTGAGGAGGCGGCAAACTTCGTGACAGCACACTACGAAGCCAAGAATCGTCATTTGCATAATTCGAAGCCTCGGTACAATGATGGCGACCGTGAAAAAGGTCGATCCAACCTCAGCCTATTCAAAGGGAAGCTCGCACCAGCCAGTGCTTCGAAAGCAATAGCGTTGGACGTCGAAGAATGGCGTTCCATTTCGTTGTATATCTTCAACAACCTAACAGAAGTGCCGCCGTACATCGAGTAAGTTCTCGGTACATTGTTTCGCAACTTCTAATTCCTTTTGAAATGCTCTTATTCCTGGATATGTGATACAGTCGATACGTCGCCAAATTCTCGGATGGAGCGGTGATCCAAAAGGATTCTATCGAAGAGTATGAGCTTCTGGCAAAGCATGGAGGCGGCTATCCCAGTTTCATCTCTTGGTTCAAACAAAAGGTAATTTCCATTAGACCATTTCATTTCTTCATCTAGTTTGCGGCTAATGCAACAATCCTTTCGTATTAAACTTGTAGGCTAATTCAGAGTCTATGGACTCCGAATTGAGACAAGTCGCTAATGGTTTTGACTATAAGGTCCGTTCATTTGAAAAATACGACATCAACGGGTATCGCTTTCGTACTTTTGGCAAAGAGCTATCTATGGCCGACCGAAAGTCTACAAATTGTTGTGTCTCTGCTATCGGCGAAGGAGGTGTCGAGTATTATGGAAGAGTTGAAGCAATTTATGAACTTATATTCTTTGGTGAAAACCCACCAAACGTCGTAGTCTTCAAATGTTATTGGTTCCAGCCAAAGGAGACTAGAAGGACTCATTTACATATAGGGCTAGTCGAAATCAAACAAAGGACCCATTTAGATGTTCCCGATGTCTATATTACGGCTCAACAGGCGACCCAAGTTTTTTATCTACCGTGGGCCTGCCAAACTGATCCAAATCTGAATGGTTGGGATGTCGTTTATGATGTGCCGCCACGTTTTAGACCACCTCCCCTCAATGAAGATGATTATGAACCTCACATTAACCCAGACACATATGAAGGAGAATTCTTCCAAGAAACACGTCTTTCCAAAAAACGTTTCAAGAACCGCTCTACTTCACCCCATAACATTGAAGTAGACAGCGACAGTAAATCCGACTTCACCCCTGAGCCGGAACAAGAAGAGACGGAAGAAGAAGAGGTTACTGCTGCGGATGACCTCTCAATGCTTGACCGATTACATAAAGGAGGCCTTCCACATGTTGTTCCCGATAGTGACGATGACGATGCATTTATTGATGATAGTGATGATGACGATGCATTTATTTATCCCGGAGCATATATAGACGATGAAGATTATTATTAGTTCATGTCAGGTATTATTCAATTTTTATTATATACATGATGATGACACACTCAAATTATATATATACATATTATTATTCATGTCGGTATTCAATTTTTTTATGTTGTATTAATTTCGTTTACTCTTTGTCATGGCAGGTGTTGAAAGATGGTGGGCGCGGGTCGAGAGCGATCCGAGGCTCCTTCGTCGGCGCGTGGTGGGAGGGGTACTTCCATTCCACCCTAAACTCTCTGGAGAGCATTGTACGACAGTATTGGGACACCTGTCCACGAGCCTCGGGTCGACGATCCTTCTGTCTCAGACGCGGCCACCCGTGAGACTCCTGTGCCAGAGGCTTCGTCCCGCGAGACTCCTGTTCCAGACGCTTCATCCTATGAGACTCCACACGCTTTGACCGGATGGGATACCTGGCTGGATCTGCATCAGCCGAAGGTGATTGGCCATGCTGATGGTGGCGGGGATCAGCTTTCTGATAGCGGGGACGAGGTGGCTGAGGGGGCCACCGTCTACCAGCGTGGGTGTACACGGCTCCCGCCCGTGCCGGCGACCTGCGAGCAGAGGTGGCCGATTAGGCCCGAGTCGCTGAAGTAAGTGCATTTACTCTTTTTAAATCTTTTGCCTTCATGTTTCTTCACATATCTAATGTGTTGGCTTTGTCATACTGCAGGGGTTGGATTCACGCCAAGGATGTCCGCAGGCCCAACTCCATCCTTGGTGTGCTTTTACGGCATAACTTCCCGGGGTTTGTCATGTTGCTCGGCGAGGGTCAGCTTCGAGAGTTAGGATTGAAATGGGAGCACTACTTGGCTGCCCCGGCCCCGCCGGAGGAGATGATCGACGATGTGTTGTGCCACACGAGGGCCGACATGGTGATCAGAAAGTTCTGGGTAATTTCTCCTTTACACAATTAAAAATCAATAATAGCTATTTATTGTACTAATCAGTGTTGTCTCGTTTGATTGCAGACCTTCTACAGGTGTGAGGAGGGATACGAGGAGGCCGCGGCAAATCTTATCGATTACGAGTGCATGCGCCTACTACAGAACTTACGGCACGAGGCTCGAGTACAGGCTGTTCGAGACTACTACGCCTCACGGCGTATTAAGAAGGACAAGTCGTCGTACTGCCGAATGTTTCTGGACAAGGAGCAGCACATGAAGGTAATTATCTATTCTTAAGGCCTTGTACTTAGTTTCCTTGCTTTGATTCGTAGGCGTAGCTCTCAAATTTCTCTTTACTAACTTAGGTGCCCCCGAGATGGTGTGCGGATAAGATGGATTGTTGGGAGGCGTTGGTGAATGAGTGGTGCTCTGACGAATGGCAAGCCGTCCACGACGATGCCAAGGAACGGCGTGCCCAAATGGAAGGTGTGCCACACCATCAAGGCAGCGCCAACTTATTTCAGTTCGGGCGGAACTGGGTACGTGGTTTGCTTCATGATTCCTGCAATTCATTTTTTGATGCTAGCTTGACCCCTTTATTAATACTTTGTTCCTCTCTTGTAGGCACATTACAATAAGACGGAGGTGCCACAGGTGTACGACCTCTATGCCATGGCCCATACTTCCTCGTACAAGAAGGCCAAGGCATTCTCTGAGTCTGACCTCGATAATCCCCAGAACTTCACCAACATCTCCTCCCACAACAAGCTCATGAGGTACAGAGATGTGGGGAAGGCGGTGAATGGGGATGACTTCAACCCGAGCCAGCATCCTATTGATCCAGACCTGGTCATGATAGCTGGCGACGGGAGGCCCCATGGCCATATAGCCATTGGAGATGGACTTATACGGTCTTCGCGCACTCTCCAGCAGATCAAGGCGCGCCAAACGAGCTCCTGCCCTGAGATGACGCCTCGTCCACGGCCAGTCCAGCTCGCCATCGAGGTTAGTCATACGGACTCAGATAGCTTTCCTCCATTACATTGTGTGTGCGAACAAAGATGATTACAATGCTAACGAGGAGTTGTGTTGCAGGTTGCTCTGCAGAAAGAGAGAGAGACAACCCAGGCGCTTCTGGCGGAACAGGCCCGGTAGGCGGCAGAGGAGAAGAGGGATTTGGAGGAGAGGACGGCTAGGTTGTTGGAGGAGGAGAGGGCACGGAACGATGCGTCTAACCGGGCCATGTATGAGCTCATCGTGGTAAGTTTCTTCTTCATATTAGCCAAATCATGCACTACATGTTCTTTGCATTTATAACCAATATGATGGACTTGTCAAAACCAAATGTGCAGACTTTGTGCAAGAAGACCGGCCAGACCCCTCCGCCGATGCCAGTCATTACCACGGCTGGAACGGTGAGTTTCATTTCAATGTTCATTAGTTACTAGTCTTAACGTTTCAGCGTCATCATTCTAACGCAAATGATCTTTGGTGCAGCATAACTCCCGAGCCGCATCGCACGATCCTTCTCCAGGGCCAAGTAGTGCTCCAGGTGAAACCGGCCCGAGGAACCCCGATGCTTCACCTCCGTGATGACGAGGACGGTAAGCCGTAATATGCCACTTACTTGGCTCATTTTCTCAAACAAAGACAAACTTAGCACTTAGACAAACTTAGCATAAAGACAAACTTAGCACTTAGACAAATGTCATATTTTACCTAAGTTAGCTTTGTTTCCTCTAAAAAGACATAGTAAGCTTACTTACCTCCAAAATGACATATTGTACCTAAGTTAGCTCTAAAATGACCTATACTTAGCATTGTTTCCTCCACAATGACATAATAAGCTTAGTTAACTCAGAAATGGCATAATAGACTTGGTAACCTCATAGAAGCCATAGACTTAGCTTATTTTCTTGCAAAATGACACAATAAGCTTAGTTAGGTCAAAAATGTGATAATTACCTAGGTTAGCTCTAAAATGACACAAATAAGCAATAAGAAGAAGAAAAACAAGAGGAGAAAGAGAGAGAAGAAAAATGCTTCTTCATCATCTTCTTCTTCTAGATCTTCTACTTCTTCTAGTATTCTTATTCTAACTTTCTTATTTCCAATTTTGCAGATTTGATTGAGTTCACGGCAGCTTGCTTTGATGTAGAGCTAGTGTTTACTTTCTGTTTTCATTTTGTATCGATGAACTTACATGACACTTTCTTCCTATGTATGAGACTATGTATGTATGGATGAAACTAATGTAATATGGTGATCTATGTGACATTTGATACTTTTAATTTGGTATAATTCTTGGTTGATCATATCCATATGACAGGGATATTGTTGCTGTGAAATATATATATATTGTTGCTGTAAAATTATTGAATATAACAAAAACAAACAAAAAAGAGGCAATACAGCCTCTTTGCCGTCTGCCCCGGACGGCACAGACCGCTTTGCCGACGGCCGCCGTCGGCAAAGAGGACATGTGGCAGCCACCTGTTAACCCTGGGAGCACCAGGCCGCGGGCCATTTGGCTTCTTTGCCGACGGCCACCGTCGGCATAGCGGGGGCGGACGGCAAAGGGTGGCTTCTTTGCCGATGGTGGCCGTCGGCATAGCGGGGGCGGACGGCAAAGGGTTTGTGTGGGGCCGTCCACGGCAGACGGCAAAGGGTTTGTGTGGGGCCGTCCACGGTAGACGGCAAAGGCTTGTGTGGGGCCGTCCACGGCAGACGGCAAAGGGTTTGTGTGTTTGCCGTCCGGGGGCTGACGGCAAAGACATTGGTGGGGGCCGTTAGCCACCTAACGGTGCTAACGTGAACACTACGCCGTCCGGGCTCGTTGCCGTCTGCAGGCCGACGGCAAAAAATCTTTGCCGTCCGCTGTGCGATGGCAGACGGCAAAGCACCTCTTTGCCGGGCTTTATTCGTCCCAAAATTTTGCCGTCCGCTGGCGGACGGCAAAGTTCTTTGCCGTCCGTGGTTGCTCCTTTGCCGTCTGCCATGGTGGACGGCAAAGAACCTGATTCCTGTAGTGCCTAGCTACTTTAGCATGGCATGAGAAACTATAATCTCTAATTGTCATTGCAAACATGTTTGATCATAATATGCTGAATCATGGATACTAGGTTAAAGATATTTACAAAAACAAAAACAAGTTGAGTTCATACCCGCTTCTCACTGCCACGGTCACTACATCAAATATCGTCATTATTGCCTTTCACTTGCACGCCCGAATGATATAGAAAATAATAATAGTCCAAGAGTACCATCGACTAAGCTGGAATCTGCAAACATTTTATTCAAGAGGAGAAGACAAAGTAATATGGGCTCTTTTTTAGATCAACAATAATGCATATGAGAGCCACTCAACATTTTCATCGTGGGCTTCTCCTTGGTACGACTCAAATAAAAGGAAAAGAATTTCAGAGAAACATACTGAAATATTTTTGGAGTTTTAGATTTTTCTCGAAGAAAGCAAATTATGGAGGTAAAAACAAAAACTATCTACAAGGGAGAGCTCCCAACAAGTAAAAGAAGAAACGAGAAATCTTTTTGGGTTTTCTTTTAATACTGCTACTGATTAAACTAGGAAGAAAAACCGAAAAGAAGCAAGAAATATTTTTGGATTTTTTCAAAGTTTATAAAACAAACAAAAAGAAAGCAAGAAAATAAATCGAGCATGGATAATACAATGAAAAAGTGTAGACACCGACAACTAGAATGAAATGTGTAAACATGAATATAATGTCGGTGGATATACGTACTCCCCCAAGCTTAGGCTTTTGGCCTAGCTTGGTAATCACCATTCATAGTAGCCATCCGGTCATAAGTTGAAGTGCGGTGGCGATGGCACCTCAGCGTCCCACTCCTGGGGCTCCTCCTCGACTGCTGCCAGGTTGTTTCGGTAGGCTGTAATGTCCTCTGCCATGATCCTGTATCCGTTCCTGGCAGTAGTATCAAACAAAGCAGGTGCTGGCAATGTGATAACATCACGGGTAACCACGGTGAATACTAAGTTGTAGCAAATGTTATGAAATGAATCAGCTGCATCAATAAATTGATGATCTTCCAATGCCTTGTGATCTAGATAAACTTGGGACAAGGGATAATCATGTGGGCGAATCTGAACATTAAAGTGTCTCGCTAAGCGAGTAGCATAACCACCATGTATCTTGCCCTTAGTCCTGTTAAGGTGTAGGCGACGTGCAATAATAGCCCCCTTGCTAAAGGTTTGATCATTGTGCAGTGCACGACGTAAAATGGCCAAGTCGTGGGCGCTGAGTGCACCAACCTTCTCCCTAGCGGTTAAACACTTCGCGATGAATAAAGCAAAGTAATGCACAGAAGGAAACTGCAAACTGGTGGTAGTGGCATTTGACACACCTCTTTCATCACCCACTGTCAAAGTAAGGAGAAAGTCCTCAAACTCCGTTGGTCTAGGCTCTCTTAATTCCCCATCTGAATGGATCAAACATATGTCACAAAAGTCTGTGAGCGGTATCTTACGGGTTTCAGCATATAACTTAAACTGCACCTCAGGAGGATTATTCCTACTCAAAAAATGAAAACTTTGCACAAAGGAATTTGTAAGGAGGTGGTGTTGGTCACACTCAGCTGCGAGGAAATTGGTCATCCCAACATTTGCAATGAATTGGGCAAACTCTTGATGGAACCCGGCCTCCTCCATGAAGGCATTATGCGTCCATTCGCACGGCCGCACCTCCGCCGTGCTCGGAGTGTGGAGGTAATTGTCCGATGATTCCCCAATGACTCCTTTAGCATTCTTCTTGGAGGAAAACTTCCTAAAGAAATCCATATTAGTCCTATAAATAAATTTCTAAAAAATTTAGTCTAGAAAAAAATTTGTCAACAAAACTTCGTAAGATTGATAGAAACTACTCCTAAGGATGCATAGAGGCCATATTAAGAATTCAAACTACTTAGAACTCTAAGAATTCAACATGCAAGCCCATCTAGAGCAGCACTACGAGTAGCTAACTATTCTAAAAATAAACCGCTAAGTCAAAAACTAATTGGAGCAATGGAGGAGTCACATACCAAGTAGCAATCCCCCAAAACAGTTTCGAAAATGGACCTTCGAGCAAAGAGATCGAAACCCGTGGGTTTGAGAGCAAGAACAGGAGAGAGAGAGAGAGAGAGAGAGCTATGGGGATTTTTTCTGGAGGTAAGATATGGCATGGGCTAAAGGGATAATTGAGGGGACCCATGTGGGGACCACAACCCACCAGGGCGTGCCTGGGGTTGCTGGCGCGCCCTAGTGTCTTGTGGACACCAGGTGCATCCCCCTCTGATGTTATTTGCACCAGAAATTCAGAAATATTTATAAAAAAATGGTGTTAAATTTTCAGGACATTCTGAGAACTTTCATTTTTGGGTCATTTTTATTGCACGGAGAAAACAGAAAACAGGATAAGCATGGCGTTTTATTTTATTAGACTAAGAAAAATAAAAAGCAGAAGGTTGTGCTTACTAGATTCATCAACTTCATACCTTTCAAAAAGGATCCATTAATAAGGTTGATCAAGTCTTATTAACAGCCACTTCCGATTAGCATGAAACCGAAGAACTTTCGTAAAACACTAAGTTACCTCAATGGGGATATGCATACCCCAACAATAAGTATATCATATTTCTTTTTGGCAGTAGGTAGAGGTAGTTGAAAACTTCCAATTGTGAGTGTCGAAGATTCTTCAATAACATTTATACAATTCACTTGGAATTGTTTCTTCGGAAAGTGCACCGTATGCTCATTACCATTGATATGAAAAGTGACTTTGATTTTATTGCAATCAATAACAGCCCCTGCGGTATTCAAAAAGGGTCTACCAAGGATAATCGACATGTTGTCATCCTCGGGCATCTCAAGAATAACAAAGTCTGTTAAGATAGTAACATTTGTAACAACAATGGGCACATCCTCACAAATACCGATAGGTATGGCTGTTGATTTGTCAGCCATTTGCAATGATATTTCAGTAGGTGTGAGTTTATTCAAATCAAGTCTTTTATATAAAAAGAAAGGCATAACACTAACACCAGCTCCCAAATCACACAAAGCAGTTTTGACATAATTTCTTATAATGGAGCAAGGTATAGTTGGTATTCCAGGATCTCCAAGTTTTTTAGGTACTCCATCCTTAAAAGAATAATTAGCAAGCATGGTGGAGATTTCAGCTTCATGTATCGTTCTTTTATTAGTGATGATGTCTTTCATGTATTTTACATAAGGGTCCATCTTTAAAATATCAGTTAAGCGGGTACGCAAAAAGACTGGCCGAATCATTTTAGCAAAGCATTCAAACTCTTCATCATCCTTTTTTTTAAATGGCCTAGGTGAAAAGGGCATGACTTTCTGAACCCATGGCTCTCTTTCTTTACCATGTTTTCTAGCCACAAAGTCTCTTCTGTCATATCGTTTATTTTTAGGTTGTGGGTTATCAAGATCAACATCAAATTCTATTTCAACATCATTATCTGGTTCTTTATCATTGTTGTAACGCCCAAGATGCGATCCTATCCTTATTTTGGCATGAGGGCCTCGACAGGGATAGAAGCGCATCTCGTCGTTTCGCAAGAATGGATATCATTACAACTACATGTAAATAAGAGATGAGTATATGGAATTGGCTTACACTCGCCACAAGCTACATCAATATCACATCAATACAACAACATATCCAAAACATCATACAGAAGAGCAGGGTCCGACTACGGACAAAAACAAACGATAAAATGACAACCATCCTTGCTATCCTAGGCTGCCGGCCTGGAACCCATCCTAGATCGATGAAGAAGAACTCGAAATCAAACAAAGCATCGCTCTCACGTCAACGCATCGCATTACCTGTACCTGCAACTGTTGTTGTAGTAATCTGTGAGCCACAGGGACTCAGCAATCTCATTTCCAAGGGTATCAAGACAATTAAAGCTTAATGGGTGAGGTAAGGTTAAGTGGTGAGGCTGCAAAAAGCACTAAGCATTTATTTCAGTGGCTAACTTACGAGTACAAGAATAAAGGGGGATGATCGTCGCATAAACGGATGTGAACTAGTAATGATCTCTAAGAGATCCTGAACACCTACTCACGAACAAACATAACCCCACCGTGTTCTCTCTCGGTTCAGAAATCACGAGAGGAGACAGTCACGGTTACGCACATGGTTGGTGTATTTTATTTGAGTTTACTTCAAGTTTGCTATGACCGGGTGTTAAACAAAGTTTCCAAGTTGCCACGTAACCGCGGGCACGGCTTTCCGAAAGATTTAACCCTGCAGGGGTGCTCCAACTCATCCATCACAAACTAACCACACGCCGCGTTGGAATTCCTCAACCGCGGAATCACCCGTAGTATTTGCGGAATCCCGATGGAAAGTCTCAACTTCTAGATAACCCGAAGTGTCGTCGAAATCCCGCGCACAAGACGTTCGAGAAAGGTAAAATAAATCCAGCAAGGCCGTCCGACGTGCCGACAATCCCGATAGAAGCCGCGTATCTCATTCTCAGGGCACAACCGGATGAGCGCAGCGTACAGTAGCCTGATAGACATCTCCCGAGTTGCCCCGGGTTGGACCCGCACACGACTCTGTTTTGGACCAGCACCAGCAGCACTGGCCCCCCTGTATTATGTTGAATTAACTCCTCGGGTTCATGACACCCTATTCTTTAGTAACGGTGTTCAGTATTATTATGTTGGGCAAATGTACTACCAAAGTTGGGCCTTGCCCGACAAGTTTTATCCTAAAACGAAAATTAAGGGGGTCCCCATAACAACCCCGAGCATGTTAGGAGCGCTCAATATGGAACATAACACCGGTTCAGAAGTAACTAGGGCGGCAAGAGTGGAACAAAACACCGAGCAAAAGGCCAAGCCTTCCACCCTTTACCAAGTATATATGTGCATTAAATAAAATAACAATAGTATTGTGATATAACAAAAGGATATCCATGTTGACACATGGAGTAGCTTGCACCTGCAACTAGCAACGCTATAAGAAGGGCTGAGCAAGCGGTAACATAGCCAAATAATGGTTTGCTGGGATGTGGAGGGGGGTAGAGGCTTATCATAGCATTTTGGGAGGCTTGACATACAAGTGGTAGGTAGCGAGACAGCGATAGAAACGAGACATCTAGCATGTCAATGATAGTAATGGTATCCAGGGAAATTATCATCTTGCTGAGATCCCGCTTGGAAGAAGAATGAATCTGTAAAGTAGACGAACGGGACGTAGTCGAACGAACCCTCACACTCCGAACGCTTTCGAAACTCTATCGAGAAGAAACAATCCGGAAACAACAATCAACACATGATAGACCACAACATATGCATGACATGATGCACAAACAAATATGATGCATGTCCGGTTTAATTATGCAAGACATGGCAAAACACAACAATCAATTACTACACATTAAGTGAAGTTCAATATGCAACGGGTTGCATATTGACGAAACTCCACGTTCAAATTATTTAGTTCACTCTCGTTTAGGTACTCATCAATATTAAATGTTGTTAACACGGGTGGTCATGGCATAAGGTGAAGATGGAATTCAGGCAATTTTAAATGGAGAAGGAGAACATACATTAAACAAAATAATAACTCTCCATATTATGAGAAATGTGGTTAATGTTGTTTAACTAAACAACCATTTTAAGTGTAGTTAAACATGGCAAGAGGTGAAGCATACACAACTACATCATCTAGGCATTTTAAATGAGGCCGGAAGCAACATTTAGCACTTCCGAAACAACCTCATATACAAATTATGAATTTGGTCCAGATCTGTCCTAAGCATATTTTATATTTGTTAAACAGAAAAATAAAGTGCACCATGTGATTCTACTCATTTTTCTAGTCAAGTTGCATATGTGGATCATTTTAAACGGAGCTACGGTTATTTAGTTATGAAATAAATCATTTTAACATGGCATTTATGCAAATTAAAGCAAACAGCAAGTTAATCATTTTTAAACATGGATGAAAGTTGGATATTGTGAATCTACACAAAATTCTATTCATTTTACATATATATAAAATTTTCATCCGACGCACGATCAATTAGATATGAGCAATTAAAATGTTGACATTTTGTAATTATGCAATGCACTGAATAAATAGTAAGCTGTAGTGGACACAAAAAAACATATACGGGCCGAATGTAGTGCACTGTGCAAGCCCAGCAACACATATGGCCCAAATCGGCTGAGAGTTTGTGTGTGTGTGTAATAAAATAAAAAAATGGCAAAAATTGGGGCAACTGGGAATCGAGCCCAGGATCCCATGATTTATTGATGAGGCGCTAGCCAGCAGAATGGATCAATGCTAGTGGTTTGAAAGGGCCTCGGCTATGAATGAAACAGCCATAGGAGCTGATACACTACAGACGCAAGAAATTGCAGGAAAAAAAATGGGCAGGGGGGATTTGATCTCTGGTCGCCTGGTTTGGAACAAGGGGTGCCAACCACTGCGCTACATCTCAATTTGTGATCCGAAAGAGACTTTTCTGAAGAAGATCCATCAACGAACGAATCTGAAGCAAAACGAAACACCAGATAGAGACGGCTTTCTCTGTCGCTGTGGCTGGGCATGCATGCTCGGTCGTTCAACAGGAGTTCAGCCGCGATTGGGGGGCAGAGCGTGGCTGTGTGAAGTGGTGTTGTGCGTGCGCATGTGCTATGGCTAAAGTTCAGTAGGGAGCCGAGGCACAAGCTTGAGTTTTTTTTCTCCCATGGACGCCATGATGAACAGGATTCAGACAACGGACGCAGATAGGCTGGGCGAGGCCCTTGCGCGTGCACTCGAGCGCGCAGGCGTAGGATGCGCTTGTGGTGCGTGCATCGTGCTAGTGTGGAGGAGCTCGTGTGTGGAGGCAGGTAAAGGCAAGGCGAGCAGAAGCATGGCGGCCATGTCTCGGACATGCTGGGAAGGGCGCTACCACAGACGAATTCAAAGGAGGGAGAGAGCTGGGAGGAAGGGGAGCTCACCAGGGGCTCGATAGGAACGAAGAGAAGGCCGGGGAGGCGACGGGGAGGCCGGGGCGAGACGCTGACTGTGTTGGTGCTCTCAGCTCCATGAAGCAGAGGAAGCAGGGGAGGCGGACGCAGGGTGGAAGCTCTTCGGGTCGTTGAAGAAGCGTGCGTGGGCGAGGAAGCCAACGAGCGTCGAGAAGATGATGCAGACACGCCGGAGAGCTCGAGGGGGGTTGGATCAGGTGGAGCTCAGGCCCGAGCTCTCCCTGTCCGTGGCGACGGCGATGGTGGGGACGGGAGAGGCTTACCTTGACGGCAAGAGAGGGTGGAGAAGGGGAAAATAGAGCGAGGAGGGAACCCTAGGAGCAACAGTGGCTCTTATCTAACTCGAGGAGGAAGGGATGGCCGTCTGATCGAGCTCCAGGAGATCAATGGTGATCCCCTGGTTCGTACAGTAGTGACGTAGGAAGAAGAAGCAGTGGTGGGCTTGATGGGCTGAATCAAACAGGTAAGTGAGGTGGGCCTTTTATCTATCTTATTTCTATCTCTTTTCTATTTAACAAAAGAGAAACTTGGATATAAATAATGAGAGGATTGGAGGAAGGATCTCACTTGGAGGCATATTTTCCTTGGCTTACAAAAATATGTAGAATTTAATAAAATTGGTTGGGGAAATTTTACAGACTATAAATTTTAGCAAGTTTGAATTAAATTCAAACTTACTTGAATTTATAGCCGAACCAAACCAAACCCCAATGGGTAGATATTTTAGAACGTGACTCTACACACATAATGTGATTTATGGGCACCACAAGATCATTTAATTGAGCAACTAAAGTGTGTCTCAATTAAATAAAATGAATAGGGAAACATAAAGGAAGTTGCACTATCAGGAACTTGGAACTTGGATGATGTCAAGTTGGAGTTGAGCATAGAAAAAAACAATGGTGCAAAGATAGATGTAACATGGCATGAAGTTTAGGAAGGTACTGACTTGGAAGAAGAAGAATAGGTAGCAACCACATGACCAAATAAAAGAACACAAGCACAATCAATAATATGAAGATGATGCATGATGCAAAATAAAATAAAACACACATTATAAGCATGCAAGTCGTGAGGCTATCATGAAAATAGTGGAGGGCTTGGTCTCGAAACGGCCAACGACGAGAACGAAGAGAACCAGCAACTACGAACGGATGCAAGTTTTGAAAAAATGATGGCGATAGAGTGTCGATGCAATTGCGTATTATTGGAATGATGCGATGATGAGTGCGACAAACAAACGAATCACACGAGGACAATGGAATAAAACGGGAATCTTCTGGAGCGTCGGTCTCGGGCTGTTACAACTCTCCTCCACTAACAAGAGATCTCGCCCCGAGATCTTAGAATGAGAAGGGAAAGAGGAAGAGGTAAAACTTAATTGCTTCTTTGACAAACGAATGAAACCAAGCTTCGAGGTTGAAAGGAGATGAAGAATGGCACGAGGAACAACAAGAATTCCAAAAGAAATTCGGGCAGCATTTTGGTAGAAATAGAAGAGAAATTTGATAAGATAAAAAGAGCTTGAGAAGAGGGAACAACACTCCGGTTAATTGAATCAACAAGGAAAGAACATGCTCTTAACAAAACAAGATGATGGTCGAGGAGAGCAACATCACAAAGCCTTCGGAACAAAAGATTAGAAGTCAGATCGTTGGGAAGAAAGAACTGAGAATAAAATGACATATTCTACCACAATTGGATTTGAAAAGCATCCTTACAAGAAAAGATTGAACGGAGTTGTT
This sequence comes from Elymus sibiricus, assembly GCA_039707655.1. NCBI lineage: Eukaryota > Viridiplantae > Streptophyta > Magnoliopsida > Poales > Poaceae > Elymus > Elymus sibiricus. Next base: position 194,232,104 of record CM077667.1, on the reverse strand, counting down.
GAAAAATCAACAACGAAAAGAATAAGCTTGTTGTGGGCTTATGGAAGCATCTCAACATTATGAGGTGACAACCGGCCACAATTGGAAAACAATGATTGCTTGGGAGCAACAAGATATGCAAAACATCTTACACCAAGAGGAGGAGGAGAAAACTTGGATCGTGATAAGCACCATGATAGCAACGATCCTTAGGAAACGCTTTAGGTGAAATCCAATCCAAGATAACTCCGCGAAAGGAATGATGGCTTTAAATATCTCAATCTTGATAAATTATCTTCGAGACTCCTCATGAATAAGGAATGCTATAACACCATCTCAAAAGATAAGAGAGAATGAATTGCACTTTGAAATGCAAGACAGAAATACTTTACGTACTACCACAAGAATCTTGAAGAACACTACGAGAATGAATTAAATCCTTGAAGAACCACCATGAAAACCTCTTGAAGAACTCCGGAATGAAAGGATGATAGAAAAGAATAGAAGGTTGCAAAAGAACAAGATTGTGGCCTTGCAATGATCTAGATGAATCTTCGCGATGAGATACTTGAGAAAACATGGAACTCCGGAAAAGAATAGATGAAGCACTTAGATCCAAGAATTTGATATCGTGAACAACCTCCGGAAGAAGGATTGAAATCACCTTGATGATACAAAATAAGAATTATGTTATGCTTATCCTTCATCAAGTTAAATTGATGACAAGCAACAGATTTGGCATACGACTTATTCCTCTTGAAAAGATTGAAGATAGATAAAGGCACAAACTTGAAGAAGTCTTCAACGAGAACATCGGTAGGAATTCACAAACGAATGTGGATACCAAGAATGAATGGAGATATAGGAGAACGAAGAGATCATGATCCGCCTAATAGAAAAGTTCAACAACGCCGCGGAATAATTGAGATACGACCGAAGGAACAACAATTGAGAAGAATTTGAGAAGGAAAGCTGAAAGCTGAGAGCGTAGAAATCTTCTGAAATGATGGCCTTCGGAGGATCGAGAAACAAAAACAACTTTGAAATGCTCCGAATAGATATGAAAAGAATTTCTCACGAATGAAAATAATTCGAGAGGATAGCATGAAGCTGAGATGACGAATCTTTAAAAGAACGGAAACAAATTTGAGAGAAACTCTCCTTCGGTCTTCAACGCTGAGAAAGATGATGAGGAACAACATCATGAATTACTGAGACACTCTGGAACAATGAATAAGGAAAGGTTGAGCCAATGATGAAATAATTTAGAAGCGATCTTCGAGAAGGAATATGACTGATGAGAATCATGCTTACGCCACATTGAAAAGAACTTGAGGATATCTCTGGAAAGATTAGAAGAGTCACGTAAGATCTTGGGGGAAAACATGTGGGTTATTGGCCCACTGAAAAGAAACCACCATTGAATCGATTGCTTAGGAAGAGAGATTGCACCGGTATAACTTAAGAACTTGATGAGGTGAGAACCTCGAAATAATTGAAAGGATTTTTAATGGAAACACAAATCTTCTGAGATATCTTCAGCACTCCGGATAGAATAGAGAGGAAAAAAAGAGAGGCTTGAATAAGAATTCCAACACGGGATAACATTTAGAGAATGAAAAGGATATGATGAGCACCGAAAACTTGAATTGAATCCACCGAAAAAGACAACAAAGACGAAGACTAAGAAATGATGAACTTGAGCATCTTCACCATGAATCACCGGATTCATCACGGAAGAGAAGATAGCGGAAGCCTCACATGAATAGAAATGCACTTGGGTGAGAATTTCATTATTGACGAAAAAGGGCGGGAGGGTGGGAAAAACAAAGACAACTTGGGATGGATGAAACGATCTCCGAAAAGAAATAAGAGGATAGATCTTGCAAATATTGGAGAGGGTTGAATTATGTTGAAGAGAAGCACTCCAGGTGGACAAAGAATTAACAAGAAAATTTGATTGAGGAAAAGGATTAGCACTCCTATAGAAATATGAGAACACCCCTTAGGAAAGATATGAAATCATCACTTGACATCGAAGCAACTCGAATTACCATAGTCCAACAAAACAAAGGATGAGGCTTACAAAAAAAGCCGGAAACAAATACATAACCCATTTGCATTTGTTGGAAGGATAATACTAGGTAACTACTTGAATTCCCACCTAAGAACTTCTGAAATCTTTCTGGTTATGCAATCTGGTCCAACGGATACGCAGATAAATTACTGAATAAACCACTCAACTCCTAGCAATAATACTACCCACCGTGTATCACATCCGTCAACACAAAACCAGAGAATCCTCGGAAACTCATCTACCTTAGACCCTCTTAATCACAACGATACTAAAGATGGCAGTACATGTGATGCCGCTCCCCAGTACTGGGTGCCGCCACACTCTTCACACCACGAATATTATTGAAGCAATTTCGAACATCCGCGTCCTGAGATACCAAGGAAACTGAACGATAGCAATGTGTCAAGAACCCCTTGGAGCTTAACTCCTCGGGTCCAATCCATACGTATGGGAGGCACCAAGAACAGAATTCCGGTCGCATCGACATCATAGATGTTCCAAAATACCCGCGTGATCCTAAAAAAAATTGAGTGAGAAGAGGGAAAGAATTAAAATTCCTAAGTCATACTTCCTCACCAGACCATAGAAGAGGAGTAAAAAGAATCCTACTCTCCGATATAACTAGACCCAAAATAGTTTTTAACTAGACTCGACTCGGCCAAAGTTCGATCAATCAAGGGGGCTCCTAGGTGTTTACAGGCTCTGATACCAACTTGTAATGCCCAAGATGCGATCCTATCCTTATTTTGGCACGAGGGCCTCGACAAGGATAGAAGCGCATCTCGTCGTTTCGCAAGAATGGATATCATTACAAGTACATGTAAAGAAGAGACAAGTATATGTAATTGGCTTACACTCGCCACAAGCTACATCAATATCACATCAATACAACAACATATCCAAAACACCATACAGAAGAGCAGGGTCCGACTCCGAACGAAAACAAATGATAAAATGGCATCCATCCTTGCTATCCCAGGTTGCCGGCCTGGAACCCATCCTAGATCGAAGAAGAACAAGAAGAAGAACTCCAAATCAAACAAAGAATCGCTCTCACATCAACGCATCGCATTACCTGCACCTGCAACTGTTGTTGTAGTAATCTGTGAGCCACAGGGACTCAACAATCTCATTTCCAAGGGTATCAAGACTATTAAACCTTAATGGGTGAGGTAAGGTTAAGTGGTGAGGCTGCAGCAAGCACTAAGCTTTTATTTGACTGGCTAGCATACGAGTACAAGAATAAAGGGGGATGATCATCGCATAAACGGACGTGAACTAGTAATGATCTCTAAGAGATCCTGAATACCTACTTACGAACAAACATAACCCCACCATGTTCTCTCTCGGTTCAGAAATCACGAGAGGAGACAGTCACGGTTACGCACACGGTTGGTGTATTTTATTTGAGTTTACTTCAAGTTTGCTATGACCGGGTGTTAAACAAAGTTTCCAAGTTGCCACGTAACCGCGGGCACGGCTTTCCGAAAGATTTAACCCTGCAGGGGTGCTCCAACTCATCCATCACAAACTAACCACATGCCGCGTTGGAATTCCTCAACCGCGGAATCACCCATAGTATTTGCGGAATCCCGATGGAAAATCTCAACTTCTAGATAGCCCGAAGTGTCGTCGAAATCCCGTGCACAAGACGTTCGAGAAAGGTAAAATAAATCTAGCAAGGGCGCCCGACGTGCCGACAATCCCGATAGGAGCCGCGTATCTCGTTCTCAGGGCACAACCAGATGAGCGCAGCGTACAGTGGCCTGATAGACATCTCCCGGGTTGCCCCGGGTTGGCCCCGCACACGACTCTATTTTGGACCAGCACCAGCAGCATTGGCCCCCCTGTATTATGTTGAATTAACTCCTCGAGTTCATGACGCCCTATGCTTTAGTAATGGTGTTCAGTATTATTATGTTGTGCAAATATAGTACCAAAGTTGGGCCTTGCCAGACAAGTTTTATCCTAAAACGAAAATCAAAGGGGTCCCCATAACAACCCCGAGCATGTTAGGAGCGCTCAATATGGAACATAACACAGGTTCACAAGTAACTAGGGCGGCAAGAGTGGAACAAAACACCGAGCAAAAGGCCAAGCCTTCCACCCTTTACCAAGTATATATGTGCATCAAATTAAAAAATAATAGTATTGTGATATAAGAAAAGGATATCCATGTTGACACATGGAGTAGCTTGCACCTGCAACTAGCAACGCTATAAGAAGGGCTGAGCAAGCGGTAACATAGCCAAACAATGGTTTGCAAGGATGTGGAGGGGGTAGAGGCTTATCATAGCATTTTGGGAGGCTTGACATACAAGTGGTAGGTAGCGAGATAGCGATAGAAACGAGACATCTAGCATGTCAATGATAGTAATGGTATCCAGGGAAATGATCATCTTGCCTGAGATCCCGCTTGGAAGAAGAATGAATCCGTGAAGTAGACGAACAGGACGTGGTCGAACGAATCCTCACACTCCGAACGCTTTCGAAACTCTATCGAGAAGAAACAATACGGAAACAACAATCAACAGATGATAGACCAGAATATATGCATGACATGATGCGCAAACAAATATGATGCATGTCCGGTTTAATTATGCAAGACATGGCACAACACAGCAATCAATTACTACACATTAAGTGAATTTCAATATGCAACGGGTTGCATATTGACGAAACTCCACGTTCAAATTATTTAGTTCACTCTCGTTTAGGTACTCATCAATATTAAATGTTCTTAACATGGGTGGTCATGGCATAAGGTGAAGATGGAATTAAGGCAATTTTAAATGGAGAAGGAGAACATACAATAAACAAAATAATAACTCTCCATATTATGAGAAATGTGGTTAATGTTGTTTAACTAAACAACCATTTTAAGTGTTGTTAAACATGGCAAGAGGTGAAGCATACACAACTACATCATCTAGGCATTTTAAATGAGGCCGGAAGCAACATTTAGCACTTCCGAAACAACCTCATATGCAAATTATGAATTTGGTCCAGATCTGTCCTAAGCATATTTTATATTTGTTAAAAAGCAAAATAAAGTTCACCATGTGATTCTACTCATTTTTCTAGTCAAGTTGCATATGTGGATCATTTTAAATGGAGCTACGGTTATTTAGTTATGAAATAAATCATTTTAACATGGCATTTATGCAAATTAAAGCAAACAGCAAGTTAATCAATTTTAAACATGGTTGAAAGTTGGATATTGTGAATCTGCACAAAATTCTATTCATTTTACATATATAAAACATTTCCATCCGACGCACGATCAATTAGATATGAGCAATTAAAATGTTGACATTTTGTAATTATGCAATGCACTGAATAAATAGTAAGCTGCAGTGGACAGAAAAAAAAAACATATACGGGCCGAATGCAGTGCACTGTGCAAGCCCAGCAACAGATATGGCCCAAATCGGCTGAGAGTTTGTGTGTGTGTGTGTGTGTGTGTGTGTGTGTGTAATAAAATAAAAACAGGGCAAAAATTGGGGCAACTGGGAGTCGAGCCCAGGATCCCATGATTTATTGATGAGGTGCTAGCCAGCAGAATGGATCAATGCTAGTGGTTTGAAAGGGCCTCGGCTATGAATGAAACAGCCACAGGAGCTGATACACTACAGACGTAAGAAATTGCAGAAACAAATAATGGGCAGGGTGGGATTTGATCTCTTGTCGCCTGGTTAGGAACAAGGGGTGCCAACCACTGCGCTACATCTCAATTTGTGATCCGAAAGATTCTTTTCTGAAGAAGATCCATCAACGAATGAATCTGAAGCAAAACGAAACACCGGATAGAGACGGCTTTCTCTGTCGCTGTGGGTGGGCATGAATGCTCGGTCGTTCAACAAGAGTTCAGCCGCGATTGGGGGGCAGAGTGTGGCTGTGTGAAGTGGTGCTGTGCGTGCGCATGCGCTATGGCTAGAGTTCAGCAGGGAGCCGAGGCACAAGCTTGAATTTTTTTTCTCCCATGGACGCCATGACGAACAGGATTCAGACAACGGACGCAGAATGGCTGGGCTAGGCCCTTGCGCGTGCACTCGCGCGCGCAGGCGTTGGATGCGCTTGTAGTGCGTGCATCGTGCTAGTGTTTAGGAGCTCGTGTGTGGAGGCAGGCAAAGGCGAGGCGATCAGAAGCACGACGGCCATGTCTCGAACATGATGGGATGGGCGCTACCACGGACGAATTCAAAGGAGGGAGAGAGCTAGGAGGAAGGGGAGCTCACCAGGGGCTCGATAGGAACGAAGAGAAGGCCGGGGAGGCGACGGGGAGGCCGGGGTGAGACGCTGACTGTGTCAGTGCTCTTAGCTCCATGAAGCAGAGGAAGCAGGGGAGGCGGACGTCGGGGTGGAAGCTCTTCGGGTCCTTGAAGAAGCGTGCGTGGGCGAGGAAGCTCGAGGGGGGGTTGGATCAGGTGGAGATCAGGCCCAAGCTCTCCCTGTCCGTGGCGACGGTGATGGTGGGGATGGTAGAGGCTTACCTTGATGGCGGGAGAGGGAGGAGAAGGGGAAAATGGAGCGAGGCGGGAACCCTAGGCGCAACAGTGGCTCTTATATGACTCGAGGAGGAAGGGATGGCTGTCTGATCGAGCTCTAGGAGATCAATGGTGATCCCCTGGTTCGTACAGTAGTGGAGTAGGAAGAAGAAGGAGTGGTGGGCTTGATGGGCTGAATCAAACAGGTAAGTGAGGTGGGCCTTTTATCTATCTTATTTCTATCTCTTTTCTATTTAACAAAACAGAAACTTGGAGATAAATAATGAGAGGACTGGAGGAAGGATCTCACTTGGAGGCATATTTTCCTTGGCTTAGAAAAATATGCAGAATTTAATAAAATTGGTTGGGGAAATTTTACAGACTATAAATTTGAGCAAGTTTGAATTAAATTCGAACTTACTTGAATTTATAGCCGAACCAAACCAAACCCCATATGGGTAGATATTTTAGAACATTACCCTACACACATAATGTTATTTATGGGCACCACAAGATCATTTAATCGAGTAACTAAAGTGTGTCTCAATTAAATAAAATGAATAGGGAAAAATAAAGGAAGTTCCACTATCAGGAACTTGGAACTTGGATGATGTCAAGTTGGAGTTGAGCATAGAAAAAACAATGGTGCAAAGATAGATGTAACATGGCATGAGGTTTAGGAAGGTACAGACTTGGAAGAAGAAGAATAGGTAGCAACCACATGACCAAATAAAAGAACACAATATGAAGATGATGCATGATGCAAAATAAAATAAAACACACATTATAAGCATGCAAGTCATGAGCCTATCATGAAAATAGTGGAGGGCTTGGTCTCGAAAGGGCCAACGACGAGAACGAAGAGAACCGGCAACTATGAACGGATGCAAGTTTTGAAAAAATGATGGCGACAGAGTGTCGATACAATTGCGGATTATTGGAATGATGCGATGATGAGTGCGACAAACAAACGAATCACACGAGGACAATGGAATAAAACGGGAATCTTCTGGAGCGTCGGTCTCGGGCTGTTACAATTGTTCAGTTGAGTATCTTCATGAACATCATCTTTATCATTTTCATTATCACTAGGTGAATGTTCATTACCAGATTGAGTTTCAGCGTCAGAAATAGACACATCATTATCTTTAGGAGGTTTTTCTATCTCAGGTTCACTAGAGGTATGCAAGGTCATATCATTTTTCCTTTCCTTTTTCTTTTTAGAAGGACTAGGTGCATCAGTATTAATTCTCTGAGAGTCTTGTTCAATTCTTTTAGGGTGACCTTCAAGATAAAGAGGTTCTTGGGTCAGTCTACCTCCTCTAGTTACTACTCTAGCAGCAAAATCATTCATATTATCATTCATTTCATCAAGCAATTCTTCTTGAGAGTTAGCCACTTGTTCTAACTTGGTTTGAACCATAAAGGCATGTTTTCCTACACCTCTAACATCATTAATAATTCTAAATAACAAGTCACGCAAGCGAGCAATCATATCAGAATTATATTTCAATTGTTTCAGAACATTTGCATTGAAGTGATCTTGTTTCCTAATGTAGTTATCAAACTCATATAAGCATTGACTAGGATGTTTATTATAAAGGATATCACTTTCATCAAACTTTAATAAAGAATTTACCTCTACCACCTGTTGAGGTGGTGGTGTGTCAAGGCCATGTATTTCTTCAATAGGTGGTAAATTCTTAACATCCTCAACTTTAATACCTTTTTCCTTCATACATTTCTTTGCCTATTGCATATCTTGACGACTGAGAAATTAGATACCCCTCTTCTTCGGAGTGGATTTAGGTGGTGGTTCAGGGAGAGTCCAATAATCATAACTCTTCAATATATTATTCAATAGTTCCTTAGCTTGTTCAACAGTTCGTTCCGTGAAAACACAACCAGCACAACTATCTAGGAAGTCCCTAGAAACATCAGTTAGTCCATTATAGAAGATATCAAGTATTTCATTTTTCTTAAGAGGGTGATCAGGCAAAGCATTAAGCAATTGGAGAAGCCTCCCCCAAGCTTGTGGGAGACTCTCTTCTTCAATTTGCACAAAGTTAAATATTTCCTGTAAGGCAGCTTGTTTCCTATGAGCAGGAAAATATTTTTAGAGAAGTAGTAAATCATATCCTGGGGACTACGCACACAACCAGGAGCAAGAGTATTGTACCATATCATAGCATCACCCTTTAGTGAGAACAGAAATAATTTGAGAATATAGTAGTAGCGAATCTTCTCATCATGAGCAAAAAGGGTGGCTATATCATTCAACTTAGTAAGATGGGCCACTACAGTTTCAGTTTCATAGCCATGAGAAGGATCAGATTCAACTAAAGTAATGAACTCTGGGTCGACAGAGAATTCATAATCCTTATCGGTAACAAAGATAGGTGAAGTAGCAAACTTAGGATCACATTTCATTCTAGTATTCAAAGTATTTTCCTTATACTTGCATAATAATTTCTTAAGATCATCTCTATCCTTAGAAGAAAGGATTTCTCTAGCTATCTCCTCATCCATAACATAACCTTCAGGTATCTTAGGCATTTCAAATCTAGGAGAGCTAGGTCTAATAGGTGTTTCATAGTTCTCAGATTCAAAGACCTCATCAGTTTCAGTAGTTTCATCAGTTTCAATAATTTCATTCTCTTTAGCTCTAGCAATTTGTTCATCAAGAAATTCACCTAGTGGCACATTATCATCAAGCATGGTACTAGCATCATCATAAGCATCATTCATAGCATAAGTAGCATCATCAATAACTTGCGACATATCAGGATTAATAGCATGTGGTGGTGTTGCAAGTTTACTCATAACCGAAGGTGAATCAAGTACAGTGCTAGATGGCAATTCCTTACCTCCCCTCGTCTTAGAGGGAAAAATCTTGGTTCTTGTATCCTTCAGATTCTTCATAGTGATCAATTGATATAAATCCCAAGTGACTCGACAAATATAGCTATGCTCCCCGGCAATGGCGCCAGAAAAAGGTCTTGATAACCCACAAGTATAGGGGATCGCAACAGTTTTCGAGGGTAGAGTATTATACCCAAATTTATAGATTCCACACAGGGGGAGCCAAAGAATATTTGCAAGTATTAGCAACTGAGTTGTCAATTCAACCACACCTGAAGATTAAATATCTGCAGCAGAGTGATCAATAGCACAGTAGTATGATAGTTTTGATAGCAGTAGCAACAATAATAGTAACGGTAACAATGATAGAAATGATTTTATAGCAAGTGTAACCATAGCAAAAGCAATAGTAACTTAGCAAGAACAATATGTGGAAAACTCGTAGGCACTAGATCGGTGAACTCGTTGGATGATATTCATCATATAAGAGTGATAACCTAGGGCGACACAGAACTAGCTCCTGTTCATAAATGTAATGTAGGCATGTATTCCGTAAATAGTCATACGTGCTTATGGAAAAGAACTTGCATGACATCTTTTGTCCTACCATCCCGTGGCAGCGGGGTCCATAGGGAAACTAAGGGATATTAAGGCCTGCTTTTAATAGAGAAACAGAACAAAGCATTAACACATACTGAATACACGAACACCTCAAACTACGGTCATCACCGAAAAGTATCCCAAATATTGTCACTATGGGGTTTACAGATCATAACACGTAATAGGTGCATATGACTAGCAAGATCGGATCAAGAACATAGATATAATGGTGATAACATAAATGGTTCAGATCTGAAATCATGGCACTCGGGCCCTAGTGACAAGCATTAAGCATGGCAAAGTCCTAGCAACATCAATCTCAGAACATATTGGATACTAGGGATCAAGCCCTAACAATACTAACTCGATTACATGATGAATCTCATCCAACTCCTCACCGACCAGCGAGCCTACAAAGGAATTACTCACTCCCGGTGTGGAGCATCCTGGAATTGGCGATGGAGAAGGGTTGTTGATGATGAAGACCAAAGATTCCCCTCTCCGGAGCCCCAAACGGGCTCGAGATCTAGCCTCCCGATGAAGAACAGGAGGTGGCGGCGGCTCCATCTCATGAAATGCGATAAAAATTTCTCTTTTATTTTTTCTATGAAAATAGGAATTTATAGTGCTGGAATTAGGGTCAGTGGGGCCACGAGGTGGGCACAACCCACCAGGGCGCACGTGGAGGGGGTGGCGCGCCCTGGTGTATCGTGCCCAGCCAGGGCACCCCTCTCTAGTGGTTCTTGGCTCCAATATTTTTTATTTATTGTAAAATAATTCTCCAAAAGGTTTCGTCAAGTTCTGAGAACTTTTATTTCTGCACAAAAACAACACCATGGTAGTTCTGCTGAAAACAGCATCAGTCCAGGTTAGTTTCACTCAGATCATGCAAATTAGAGTCCAAAACAAGAGCAAAAGTGTTAGGAAAAGTAGATACGATGGAGACGTATCAGTTGGTGCGGAGCAGATCCCGAGGTGGAAGAAGATCCCAAGGCGGCGCGAGGGAGGATGGGACAAGGTGCCTAAATTTTAGGGTTGGTCTAGTTGATGGTTCTATATATAGCGAAAACGGACTAGGTTTGGACCCTCCGGTTAGATCAGACGGTTGAGAATAAATAGGTTAGGGTGTTCAACTGAAAAACGGATGGTCGTTTGGGTATTTCGGGGTTGATCCGGAACCAACGGTCACGACTCGGCGATTCGGGTTCGGGGAAGTATCGGACACACGTGAGGGGTTTGTGCACTTCAAAAAGGCTAGGCAGGATAAGGGAGGCAAGATGGGCAACCCGGCAACAGGTTCATATATACGAAAAACGTTTGTGATTTAAACCGGCTATAGTGCCGCTATATGTTTAACGGTTAGGGTATCAAACGGACCACGAATGCGACAAAATTTGGCAGGCGGTCTACCTACCATAAATTAAGACCGCACGACACGTTTCAACCCATTCCAAGAACATTTGATACGCACTTTTAAAAACCATATTTTAATGATGTCGCAGGCACGTGCGTGTGTGTGTTGTTCTCAAAACGGTCATCGGCGAGAACAGGGAGAACCGACAACTATGAACGGATGCAGGTTTTGAAAAATGATGGCAATGGAGTGCCGATACAATGTGAATGATGTGGATGATGCGATGATGAATGCGACAAACAAATAAAACACACGACGAAACTCGAAATAACTGTAAGGCATCTAGAGCGTCGGTCTCGGGTTGTTACACCCGAGGACCTCCTAGCATCCGGCTTTCCCCTACTCCTTGGGGATAGCCTGGAGAAGTGCCAGTTTCGCCGACCACCTGTTTTGTTCTACCATGAGAACTGGGTCGATGCCATCACGAAGGAGTACCACGTTGATGTGTTCGTGAAGGCGAACGACTCCCCGACAAGTTGGTTCTTTGAAGGACCACAAATATAGACCCTGGCTATCGCAGTCGAGACGGCAGCACGCAAGGCACTTATCCACCATCGAGACATCATTCCGGAGATGACTGATGAGACAGCTACTCGCTACCTACCCTTCAGAAAGGACGACATTGGCGAGAGCCAGACGTTGGTCCAATCCAAAGAGGATGGCACACCATTCAGATTCCAGATTTACTTCAGCCTCTCTGCCGACAGTCTGGCTCACAACCTTATTAAGGAGTCTGTGAAGCTCCGCCAGGAACTTCACCACACCCAAGAGCTACTTCGCCAAACCACTAACATCTTAACTCAAGGACGAGTAGTGACCTCTGGATTCCCGTCACATGTTTCGGGTGTGGTGAACATGGGCATCATGCCAAAAGGAGCCCCAACAAGCAACAGAGTCTTCTTGCCTCTTGGACAGGAAGCAGAACACTCCACCACCTGATTTCGAGAAACCCTAGGGTAGAACAAGTCATGTATCCCCTATGTGAACTCGAGTCCGTGTAATGGTTCATATGAAACCATGTGTGCTTGTTGCTTGTTTCGTTGTTTGTGTTTCGATGCAAGTCGTGCTTTTGCCTTAGGCAACATGTAAGCGACTACATCGCCTATATTATCTTAATGGTATGAGTTTGGTCTTTCGACCTTTGATCACACTTGCACTATACCAACCCCCTTAGGCACGTTACCTCTATTTGGTCCTTTTCCCTGGCGTCTATCCCAGTTATTTGAGTTGGCTGCTCCAAACAGGATGGTGACTACAACCCGCAACAACTCCTTCCCAAAACCTGAAGCCGGCAACTCCAGTCAGCGGCAGGGAGCTGTTGGGTTTGCTCACGCTGGAGCTCACCAGGAGCAGCCACATGGCGACATTACCCCGCCACCACCTCCACCGGAGAACATGACCATAGCCCTGCTTCTCCAAGTTCTCCGAGAGGAACGCCAAGCCAACTCTACTCCTATTCAGCAGATGGCCCAGGGCCTTGCAAACAACCAAAAGCAAGGAAGGAACGGCAATGGCCGCTCCACTTTGTCGGAGTTCATGAGGAATTTGCCCCCAACCTTCACCGAGACTGTTGAACCCCTGGATGCCGATGACTGGATCCGCACCATCAAGGACCTCCTTGCACTGGTCAACTGCAATGATGATAGTGAGAAGGTGTTTTATGCCTCTCACTGCCTCGGAGATACCGCCAGAGCTTGGTGGGATGGATTCAAGGTCATGCAAGGCGACCGTGTGATCACCTGGGCTGACTTCAAGGAAGGATTCTGCACTTCTCACATTCCTTCGGGAATCATGGCTATCAAGAAGAGAGAATTCCGAGCGCTGAAGCAAGGAAGTGGCTCTGACAAGGAGTACATGCAGAAGTTCAACCTCCTGTCGAGGTATGCCCACGAAGATGTCAGCACTGAGGCCGCTAAGATGGAACGCTTCATGGAAGGACTCCAGCAAGCCCTGCAGTATCAACTCCTTGTCTGCGACTGCCGGACCTTCTTCGACCTGGTGAACAAGGCCCTCATGCTTGAAGACAAGCGTCGTGCCATGGAAGACACTCGCAAACGCAAGATGATCAACAAGGGTAGTTCCAGCAACCAGAAACCTCGCCCCTGGCAGCCAGCCCCAGCCAACAAACCCATCTGCCTCAGCAAGCTAGATCCCCTGCACCTCATCTGAGCTACCAGCCTCAGCAGTACGCCAATCCGAGGCATCCTATAACAACCCCAATAACAAAAGTGGCGGCAGAAACAACAACAACAACAACTTGGGTCATGTCACTTATTTTGGAAGTGGTCAGCCAGGACACTACTCTAAGCAATGCCCCAACAAGAAGCCAGGTGCACCGCGCCCCAATGCACCGAACCAAGATCAAGGACGTGGAGCACCATGAAGGAACCAGGCTCCCCGCAACCAGCCCAACAAGGGCAAAGGTCATGTGAATCACGTCACCGCTGAGGAAGCCCAGGAAGACCTGGACCTCATACTGGGTACGTTCCTCGTCAACTCAACCCCAACAACCGTACTGTTTGACTGTGGAGCTTCGCATTCTTTTGGTACCCAAATGTTTGCATTAGAGAGTAGTATGGAGCCTACACCCCTGGGTATTCATATCTTGGTACAGACCCCAGGATCGGTCATGAGGACCAAGATAGGATGTAAGGGAGTTGGGATTGTCATCAACGGAGTAGAATTCCTAGCAGACCTCATAGTTTTGGATTTGCAAGGCTTGGATGTGATCCTTGGGATGATTTGGTTAACAAAGCACCAAGGCTTGCTAGACTACGCCAAGCGAACTGTTACCATGACCAATAGCCAAGGATTTGAAGTCAAGTATGTCCCCAACCCTTCCTCCGCTCCAGCTCCACAAGCGAATTGCCTGTCAGGAGTTGAGTTGGATCAAGTGCCAGTGGTATGTGAATACCCTGATGTCTTTCCTGATGAGCTGCCCGGAATGCCTCCTGACCGTGACATTGAGTTCATCATTGAGCTAATGCCCGGAGCAGGACCCATCTATGAGAAGCCCTATAGAATGGGATCCAAAGAGTTGGCCGAACTGAAGAAGCAACTGGCAGAGCAACTCAGAAAAGGATTTATTCGCCCTAGTGCCTCTCCTTGGGCATCACCTGTTCTATTTGTCTCAAAGAGAGACGGAACTATCCGACTCTGTGTCGATTACCGTTCTCTCAATGAGTTCACAATCAAGAACAAGTACCCACTTCCCAAGATATAAGACCTGTTCGATCAGCTAAATGGTGCCAAGGTGTTTTCCAAGATCGATCTCAGGTTCGTGTACTACCAGCTGAAGATCAGACCCCAAGACATTCCGAAGACAGAATTTGTAACCCGGTATAGCCTGTATGAATATTCGCTCATGTCATTTTGGTTAACCAATGCCCCATCCTACTTCATGTACCTCATGAACAAAGTCTTCATGGAGTATTTGGACAAGTTTGTCATTGTCTTCATCGACGAAATACTCGTCTTCTCCAAGTATGAAGAAGAGCATGAGCAACACTTGAAATTGGTCCTGGATAATCTTCAAGAGCACCAAGTTTATGCCAAGTTCGGCAAGTGCAAATTTTGGGTGCACGAAGTTGGATTCTTGGGTCATGTGTTGACTGGAGAAGGATTGTCAGTGGATCCTGCCAAGATTGAAGTCGTGACTGAATGGCAATCCCCAAGCAATGTGAAGGAAGTCAGAAGCTTCCTTGGACTCGCGAGATATTACCGCAAGTTCGTCGAAGGATTCTCGAGCATCGCTACACCCATGACTCAGCTCCTGAAGAAGGACAAGAAGTTCGAATGGACACCGAAGTGCGAAGAAAGTTTCCAAGAACTCAAGAAGAGGTTGACGACAGCCCCAGTTTAGGCTACCCCCGATATTCACAAGGAGTTTGTGATATATTGTGATGCATCAAGAACCGGGCTTGGTGGTGTTCTAATGCAAGAAGGCAGAGTCGTGGCATATCTATCCAGACAGTTACGTCCTCATGAAGAGAACTACGCTACCCACGATCTTGAGTTGGCAGCTATAGTTCATGCCTTGAAGACATGGCGACATTACCTTCTGGGAAAGCGATGTGAGATATACACCGACCACAAAAGTTTGAAGTATATTTTCACTCAAAGGGAGTTGAACATGAGGCAACAAAGATGGTTGGAATTGATCGAGGATTACTACCTCAGTGTTCAATACCACCCTGGAAAGGCTAATGTGGTAGCAGACGCCTTAAGAAGAAAGGCTTGTTCCTTGAATGCCATGATTAAGGAAAGCCTACCCGCCTTGTATGAGGAACTTGAAAGTATTGGTTTGGAACTAGTTGCACCTGGATTCCTAGCCAACCTCGAAGCAAGGCCTACCTTGATGGTTGATATTAAGGAAGCTCAGAAGAGACACGAGAGTGTAGAAGGCATCAAGAAGAAGATCAAGGCAGGCAAGGCCCCAGGACTCTCAGTAGATGAACAAGGAGTTGTATGGTTTGGGACTCGCATCCGTGTGCCCAACAAAGTTGAGCTCAAGAATTTGGTCTTGCAAGAAGCCCATGACACTCTGGATTCCATCCATCCTGGAGGAACCAAGATGTACCAAGACCTCAAAGCAAGATTCTGTTGGCATGTCATGAAAAGAGAGATAGCCACTTTCGTCGCTAAGTGTGACATATGCCAGAGAGTCAAAGCTGAGCATCAGCGACCCGCTGGATTGTTACAACCTCTCAAAGTGCCTGAATGGAAGTGGGACAAAGTCGAGATGGACTTCATCACTGGTTTGCCCAGGTGAAGCAAGGGACATGATTCCATTTGGGTCATTGTCGATCACCTGACCAAGGTAGCCCACTTCATTCCCGTCAAGACCACCTACAGTGGGAACCAACTGGCCAACCTCTACATCAACCGGATCATGAGTCTCCACGGAGTTCCTAAGGAGATCGTGTCAGATCGAGGAACCCAGTTCACCTCGAGGTTCTGGAATAGATTCCAAGAAGCCTTGGAAACCAAGCTATCCTTCAACACTGCTTTTCACCCCCAAACCAGTGGACAAACGGAGCGAGTAAATCAGATACTTGAGGATATGCTTCGTGCTTGTGTTTTGGCATATGGAGCCAAGTGGGAAGATTGCCTACCATTCGCCGAGTTCTCCTACAACAATAGCTATCAGTTCAGTCTTCAGATGGCACCGTTTGAGGTTTTGTATGGACGCAAGTGCCGCAATCCCCTCAATTGGTCAGAAACCGGAGAAGGAGTAGTGTTCGGACATGATATCCTCCGCGAAGCAGAAGAGCAACTTCAAGTCGCCAGAGAGCGTTTAGAAACCGCCAAGTCAAGACAGAAGATCTACGCCGACTCACACCGCCGAGACATGAGTTTCCGTGTTGGGGACTATGTCTATCTCCGAGTCACACCTCTCAAGGGAAACCAGCGCTTCCACGTCAAAGGAAAGCTCGCACCAAGATATATCGGCCCCTTCAAGATCACCGACAGACAAGGAGAAGTTGCCTACTAGCTAGAGCTACCTCCCGAGCTATCCGATGTGCACAACGTTTTCCATGTGTCACAACTTTGAAAGTGTCTCCAAGTTCCCAACCACCCCGACCTCTACAAGGACATCGATCATCAAGCCATCGACCTTTAGCCAGACCTCACTTATCGTGAAAGACCAGTTCGCGTCTTGGATGAAGCCGAACGTTGCACCCGAAGCCACACCATCAAATACTTCAAGGTCCAATGGAGCAACCACACGGAAGCAGAAGCAACCTGGGAGCGTGAAGACTACCATAGATCCGAGTTCCCTTATCTTTTTAGATCTTAGCCTAGGAATCTCAGGCACGAGATTCTTGTAAGGCGGGTAGGTCTGTCACACCCTGTGTTTGTATCACTTTGCTATGCTATGATTTTATAAAATTTGGACCCATTTATAACTTTTGAGTGCTTGTGCATGAATTGATTGTTTGATGATTGCTTGTTTGGTTGATTGTGTTTTAGCACTCAAAGATTCTTCTCCTCTCAATACTCATCTACTTGATCCAAACTCCCTGCCCAATTATCATGCCATGTGTATAGGTGTCACACCCTGTGTTTTGCCTCATGACTAAGTTAACATGACTCAGAAATTAGGGCCAACAAAAAAAAATTGTGTGCTTGTGATGCTTGACTTGATTGTTGATTGCCTTTTTGCTTGCTAGTGCACTAATTCATAAAATTCCTCCTACTCTCTAGACTCACCTCCTTGATCCAATGATCATGCCATGTGTGTAGGACATAAAACTATTTTTATAAAATATTATTTTGGCCAAAAGGCATTTATATAATTTAGGTTTTCAAAACCCCTTGAGTTGAGGCTTGAACTACAAGTCCTTAAATTAGGGTATTCAAATTCTTTGAAAAACTATATTTGAAACCTATTATATATAAGACTTCCCAAAACCACTAAATATTATTTTTAAAGATTATTTTCCTATTTTATTTAAAGGCTTTTTCTTAAGGCCAGAAATGGCCTTTTATAGGGGAAAATTATTTTTATGCTTTCAAAATATTTCAGAAAATTTAGGAAAACTCAGTGCACATGTATATTTCATATATAAGAGTTTCAACACATGGTCATGTTCAAAGTATTGGATAAAACCTTCCAAAACCCTTTCTGCATATTTCAAGTATTCGAAATATTTCTATAAGAAATATTCTCAAATAAATCCAAGAAAATTCTAGCATGTGACATAGGCCATATGTGATCATCTTGCCAAGTTTCATCCAAATCCAAATAGTTTTAGTTCACTAGAATGCCCCAAAACTCTCCCTGTCCAGAACCAAACTTGAGCAACTTTGCATTGCCAAGTGCCTCCAATTGTGCTCAAACTTTGAGGACATGTTCTAATACTCTAATAATGCATCCACACCAAGTAGCGCATCAAGGAGAACAGATCCACTTGTCCAAATTACCCCAAACCCATTTCTGCTCATTTCAAGAATTCGGAATTCTTGCATTGTCTAGTTTTCCCATTTGGTCCCAAACTTTTTGGGCATGCTCTAATTCCAAAATTATGCAACCACCCCAACTGGTGCATCAAGGAGAGTGTATTTGCATATCTAGATCTAAACAAATCCATTTCTGCCCATTTCTAGGGTTTATAAAAATGACATTGGCAACTTTCATCACCTAATCCCAAATTTGGTGATCAAACTCATTTAGTCCTACTCCTCAAACCTGTTAAATATCATGTTAAGGAGATCAAGATAATTAGCTCAAACGAACATTAAACACCTTCTGGCAGAATCTAGGAATCACCATTTTGACCCCATACTCCCTTCTCCTTGAGTTGAAATTTTTACCGCATCACCTACTAGTGTCAATCTACCCCTAGTAATTTTCCTTGGCCAAGACTCAATCATTGCAGGGGGTGGAACCTCCATTTTCTTCTTTGGATAGCAAAGTCAACACTCCTTCTCCCCCACCCCCATTTCCTTCCCCTTGTCTTTCCTTGGCTCCTAAGCATCAAGAGGGAACCCAGGAAACCCCCAGGCACTTGTGGACAAGCCAGAGCATGCGAGGGGAGACCATGCCGGCCATATGGGCGCTCTGCAGCACGTTACAGGGCGCTCCGGCACTGTAGCCGCGCTCTGCCCAGGCCCCCGAGAGCCTCGGCCCTCCCCCGCATGCCTATCAATGTCCTTTGGCGTCCGCAAGACTCCAAGCTGCCGCCCCCTCCTCTCTCTCTCCGACGACCCCAGTCGCGCTTTCCCGACGCCGCCTGCATAGGCCAGTGCCTGTTCGTACAAGGGGACCCGCCTCTGACCTCTCCCTGCTCCCTCTCTCGACCCCCAGTAGCCTGCACTACTCCCACGAGCGCCATAGACCCACCCCAGCCTTCTCCCGTGGCCCCCAGAGCCCCTCTGGCGGGAACCCGTGAGATCAGTCCAGGGCTTGCCTCGGCCTCCCTATAAGAGAGACCCCCGCGTCCCATATTGTCCGTCTCCGGACTCCCCGCACTCCTAATTGCACTCCCGCACCCAGTCCCCCTCATTTCGGTGCTCGGGAGCTCGACTCCAAGCAAAAGCTCCGCCGACGTGCGTCGCTGCCCAACGGACGGTATGGAGCCCCTCCGACCACCATTTCCCCTCCCTGAGCTTCCCCTCGATCACAGGAACCCAACCCCCCTCCTAACTTCGCGTCTCGTTGACAGGATCGATCTAATCGACCTCGACCTCCTCGGTCGGCCGCGCGGACCCGTCACCGTAGACTAACCCCTTAGGTGCCTCATCCGTGCCCCACATTGCCGGCGGCGAGCTCCTCCCCCACTCTGGCTGGAGGTTGGTGATGACAGGGGGCCCCCACCTGTCATCCCCTCCGTTTCCCTTAGTCCCACTGGCGGGTGGGTCCCACCCGTCAGATTTAAGTCGAGCCACCGCGCGTACCGGTTCGGTGCGTTAAGTGGAGGCGTATTTGTGAAATATGTTTCAATGTAGGCGTCTTGTTCGGGCTGGCTTTCTTTTTGGGCTGGCTCGGCTGTGCTGGCTCTGACCCAAATGCACAGTGGCATTTTCCCTTTTTGCAATTTCCAGAGACTTGCAAAAATTCCACAGAATAAAATAATTATCCAAATGCATTGATTCAAATTCCTATATTATTCTAAAAATCCAAGCTATTTAATGGTGCAACTTCCATAATTTTCATCACATGTTCTTGCCCTGTTCGAATTTAAATTCAAATTTGAACTATTCATATCCACATTGTAAAATCTCTATTGTATTAATGCTAGCTACAAATGAGGTGATTCCAATTTTCATGTGACTTTTATATGCTGCCCTAATTAGTGGACTTTTTTCCAATACCTTGTTTCTGTTGGATCTACTAAATTGTCCCATTTCCCATTTATTTCATCTTAGAAAAATCATAGGAAATTCGTCCCAACTCCAAAACCAGTGAAACCACTTCCTGCATGTTTCTAAAATCATGCCTTATTTAATAGGTGCATTCACTCATTTTTATAAAAATGTTTTCTGTAGACTCCTTATAGGATCAATAATTCCCTCCAATTCCATCATTAAAAAATATCTAGTAATCCAAATCACTTAGGGAAACTTTAGGTATTTTTCTTATGACAAGAGATGTACAGGAAAAATAAAATTCCTATTTATAGAGCACTTTTATTTCTCTGCTTGTTGTGTTGCTTATTATGGTTGGTTCTGACAGTAGTTGACGAGGTAGACGAAGTGCTTGGAGTTGGACCAGAAGTTTGAGACGACCTCGAAGACCTTGCCGAGCCAAGCAATCAGACCTTTGACCATGTCTATGAAACCCTTTTTATGCATGTCATATAGCACCTTATGTTTCGACGTGTTGATCATGATGAATGTGGTGACCACCTTTATGGGTTGCCCCTGTTACCTTCATCGTTGATACTTACAAGACATGACTCTACCTTATGCTTAAAGTTGTGTGGGCGGGAAGTAGTTAGGATGCTAAGTAGTTGCTACGCAAGTGGGACGGGATTATGCATGGTGTTGGAAGCAAAGTGATTTCAAAGACTTTTTCGAAAACCCCGTCGGGTGTCACTAATGCCCGAGGGAGGTGATGATGAGCTAGGTAACCACTTGATAAAGAAGTGGTATACCGAGGCAAGTGAGTGTGTGTGTTTTTGAAAATGGATTAGATTTAAAATTTGTCGACCATCCCAACCTTACATGTACAACCACGATACCCCTTATGGGACGGGGCTTTGTTGATTACCTTGGTCGATGCTAGTAGAGAGACCGCATTACTAGTGGCAGGAGTGACGTGGTCACTCTCGATACAGGGTCGTGCCTGATAGGACGACCATGGGCTGTTTTCATAGACACAGGGCACACCGTTGGTCCCTTCATGGTTGATACTTGTGATGTACATCATGTGGGATGTGTGCCAACGAGTGGACTCCTTGTTAGTATCGTCAAGGGAAAGGCATTGTTTGGGTGCTTACCTCAGGTATGAAATATACGACGAATCATGGCTTGACACGGAAGTTCCCCGAGTCTTGTGGGTAAAGTGTGCAACCTCTGCAGAGTGTAAAACTATTCGAATAGCCGTGTCCACGGTCAAGGACAGTTGCGTGGTGCTGATTAAACTACGTCCAGATGTTTTCACAAAACTTCGTGTGTGTGTGTGAGTCGAAAGATGTTATTTGAGCCAAGTCAGATGACTTGGCATGATGATTGAACATGAGATGTTCAACCCTTGCTTATATTGATATATGTAACTTGTTCTTATGGAGATCTGCAACCTGATGATGCATGCTTTACAAGTTGGTTTGAACATGTCATTGCACTCAAAATTAGCTTTCTGCAACTTCCGACTTAGTGCTATATCATGCATTGTCAAACCTTGTTCCAAACATGGGTTGCTTGCGAGTACATTCAAAGTACTCATTGGCTTGCCACTGGTTATTTTATTGGCTAGACATGAATGAACAGGATATTATGAAGATTACCTTGGTGACTATCATGCGAGCTAGGACGCTTCCCAGTCAGAATGCCTGTACGGTTAAGGCAGATGGCATGGGTTCACGCTATCGTTAAAGAGTTCCGCTGCAAATATATGAAGACTTGGCCATAAAGGCCCTATTTGAGTAAAACTGTATGTAACGGATGTAAGACTCTTTTTACATAGATTCTGTGTGTTCAGTGAGCATTGATCTCTGGGATCACTATGCACATACATTCGGTGATCACAACCTATGAGTCGGGTTCCCCACAGAGCTGGTATCAGAGCCATCCTGACTGTAGGAAGCCCTTAGTTAGCAGACATTAGTTAGGACATGAACTAGCCGCCGGACCCCAAAATCACATGCAAAACCTATTGCACTTCTCTCCTCTTCTGATCTAGCCCACTATAAAACCTTTTATACTCACCTCATCCTCTCTAGTCTTATTAACCCTCCTCTGACCATCTTGTAGATGACCGTCGCTCCCATGAAAATCCTCATGACCAGATTCCCACCTCTCTTGAGAGACTGCCTACAACAATGCCAATATCCTTCAGAGCCGATGTACACCCTGCACGAACTGGACAACGGCAAGTTCGGAACAGAGTTCTACTCCAAAGTAGTTGTACCTGCCAAGACCTCACCCTAGAGTTGGTTCTTTATTGGACCAACTATGCCAACAAGGGACATGGCCACTTAGCAGGCAGCCTATGAAGCCCTCCTTCGTCTCCGAGACCTCCTCTCGTAAATGACGGAAGGACAAGCTACTCGCTACTGGCCCAGCAAGAGTGGATTAGGAGCCTCTTCTCAAGCAATGATTTCCCCAAGAGACGAAGATCCAACCATCAAGCTCCAGATCCGCTTCGCCAACGCGGTCGATTACCTTCTGCGATACCATACCGAAGAATTCCTCATGTCCCGCTAGGATTTCCCTTCACTCCTACATCTCCACTGCCTCGAGAAGAAGAAGCTGGTCGAGAAAGAGCAATAGATTGATGCCCTGCAAGTCTACATCACCAACCAAAGGCAACAAATCGAGGAACTTCAGGAAGCCTGCAATCGAGCCCCGCGCAAAATGCGTAGGAACGGATTTCCATATCCACCACGTGAAGGGCCATCGTCATCTCACCGACGTCATAACCCAAGGAGGGTTAACGACCTCTTTGCTCCCGTCACATGCCACGGATGTGGCGAATATGGGCATATTGTTAAGTGGTGTCCCAACAAACAGTCGACGGTTGCATACCCCCTGGTACCACAGGAGGGCTCAGGAGCAGAAGACCGAGCGTCCTTCCCTCCAAGACATGAAGCAAGCACGACTACTGAGTCCGAGCACCCCTAGGGTAGGATGAGTCGTGTAACCTCTGTGCGAAGTCGAGTCCGTGTGATGGTTCAAATGAAACCATGTTGTGTGTTGTTTGCTTTTATCTTTTTGTGTTTGGGTATAAGTCGCACTTTTGCCCTAGGCAACGTGTACGCGACTATACCACCTATCTTATCTTAATGAGTGTGTTAGCCCTTTCGGCACTTGTTTGATTGTTTGCACTATAGAACCCCCTTTTAGGCACCTCCTCTATGCTACTTTTCCCTCTCACCTTTCTCGTCGACTGAAGACCAGCAAGGCAAGATGCACCAAGGATCTACCTCGACAAACAACTAGTACTGAAGACTTTTGACGATAACCTATTCAACTAGGTGCAACCCCGTGGGGATGTGTTTTTACCTCGAGAATGAAAACCCTTGCCTAGACTAATCTAGACCTCTCAAGTTGCCCGACCCAACCCTTAAGCATGTTCTTAAAATACGGGTTTGCGAGAGAACACCAGATAAACTTTGATAACCTTGGTTTAGCACTGGGTTTCATCATGGGACTAGTAATCATAGTAAACAGACACATTACATCCCTAAGCCAGCACTTGATCTGATGATGCCATAGGAAAGATCGTTGAGCATACATCATTATTAGACTAATGATTTGATGTGGCTATAATAGATGTCTTGAGGAAGTAGTTGAGACCCTTTGGTGGATTACAAGACTTTCATGATGATAGGCGAACTTGGTGGATCAAGTTGATGGAGTGGCATAACTTACTTCTCCCCTGAGTAAGTTGGATTTAGTAGGACAGATATGATCACGAGCTGAAATTCTTGGTGGGATGATACCTTGGTTTTGACGAGTAGTGGTCATGGATTGATGGTGTTACAATAATGACTTTGAGTAGCAAGTAGGAGTTCTCGTTAGACATGAGATTTGGATTTAAATAGGTAATCCTAATGAAGTGTTGGTCTTAAGCAATTCTACATGGTTCGAAGTAATTTGGATTTAGTACGATGATCCCGATCTCGATACCATGTTTCTTGATGGAAGATAAACTAGGAACACTGGATTGTTGTCAGAGTTAATTCGATGACCTATAAACACCTGACATTGGAGTTCACTTGATCATGATAATGGAAACTGGTAGATATACTATGATAGTAGTCCCTTCAATGACTTGTGGACTATAGGAACTCTAGGAGATACGTGGGACAATCATTTTTATTGGATCTGTAGCAGTAATGGATCATGTGATATTAGATGGTATTCGTGGATCTATTAAATTGGATTCATAGGAAGGAAACAAGATCTTGGATTGGTATGTTACATGTTTCCTTAGCATGAAGAAGCAACACCTTAGACCTTGGAAATATTAGATGAACACTTGGATTTGTAGTGTCTTATTCAAGCTTAGCAGCCTGTATGCTTCACTCGAGGATTTTTACATAGGGATAAATATGAGTCAGCTATAGTATACATATGTGATTTTGTTTAGACCTTCCCTCACAACCATGGAGATGTGAATAGCATGAGTGATATTGGAGCTGTCCTATATGAGATGATACCCTCGATGATATAGGATGATTTTGTTTGGAATAATAGGTAGGACTATTGGCATCCAAGAACTGTGCTCAAGGATAAGATGACGTTCACTCACATCCTAAGATCCTTGAAACCCCTAAGATTTACCGAGCCATAACATGGTCAGATCATGACCATAGTCCTTGGCTCTAAGCCGAAAGACTATGGCCAGTACTCCACCTTGACCACCACCCACCCGTTCCATAAGAAATGTGGACACGAAGAACTAGATTACAATGGACCACAAACCCCTGGACAAGTGACCATCTGGTGCAAATGCCCGCTCCTCTCACATATCCCACGAACAATGTGCTTGTGTGATACTTGGGGAAATGTGTTGTTGTCCTAACGGATGACATACTTATTTACCCAATGAGAAAAAGGAACACCTTAGTCCTATTTGGATAAGCCTAGAAACACCAACTGCCTTGCCTCTCAAAGAGTAAGGTTATACCTTAAAGGAGTTGGAATCCTCGAAGCACCCCCCCCTGCAGGAGAAGACAATCTTACCCAAGTAAGATGAAGAACCAATGTGATTGAAAGCCACGATGACGAAGAAGAAGAAGCAAGAGAAGTCAACCACCTCTCCTCTGCCGGGTACATCAGCTAGACTATATCAAGAAGCACCAACGTTCAAGCATGATGAAGCCCTAGGACATCAAGAGAAATTAAAAGAACCCCTTGTTTTAAGTAGCCACCTACCAGTTCCAGACTAGGAAGGAACCGAGAAGCTGATAGCACCCCTCACTCCACGACTTTGACGGTATACGAGGAGCATGACGTCCCTACTCTCTCTAGATGCCTGGAACAGAGTGGAACGACTATCATGACTTTGTTACTAGCCCCTTTTTGGTCCAATCAAGGACGTGAATCCTGACTGGATCATGGTGAAACCCCTGTCAAAGGTGGTTCACCCCACCTGCCAAGCCTCAGACCTTGGGGATTGGATGGCTGACCTATACTTTTGGGTAGCCAGCTCATCTAGGACCCCCTCAAAAACTTTCCTAGGTGGTAGGAACCGTATTCGCGCCAAGTCTCTAAGCTTAGTCTTAGGGACGAGACTCATCCCAAACCTTGCCACAAGTGCCTACGAAGAGGCTAGGAGACCAAGCATTCGAAGACACGCCGGAAACGTGCGTCCATGACGATGAAGACAAATGGCTGAAGATGACTGAAGAACGTACCTGGACAGCTCCGCCGAGTGGAAGACCTCGGCGAGAAGCCTACGTTAACGCGCTTCAACACTTTCGAGGATGAAGAGCACCTGCGACTAAAGGTCTCCTGCTTTAAGGAAGTAAAGGACTTCCCCGTCGACGAGAAGCTACACCGAAACCTTGACCCTTCTATTCTAGCACGAGACATCTAGATGTGACTAACCAACATGAGTAACCCAGGACCAGCGCGCAGACACACTACCTTTCCATGTATTCCAACTTTGAAATACACACGCAAGCTGGACCTTTCCTCGAACCCCGTTCATCAGGCCCTTAACTCCTAGTCAGACCTAGCATAACTGCAGGAACCCAATTCACTCCTCAGACGAAGTAAAACGATGCACTCAAAGCCGTATCGTCAAGCACCTCCAGGATCAGTGGAGCAACCACACCCGGGAAGAAGCAACATGAAACGTGAAGACTACCTCACCTCTGAATTCCCGCATCTTTTCAACGCCTAGCCTAGGAATCTCGGGGATGAGATTCTTGTAAGGGGGGTAGGTCTGTCACACCCTGTGTTTTGCCTCATGACTAAGTTAACATGACTCAAAAATTAGGGCCAACAAAAACTATTTGTGTGCTTGTGATGCTTGACTTGATTGCTGATTGCCTGTTTGCTTGCTAGTGCTCTAATTCATAAAATTTCTCCTACTCTCTAGACTCACGTCCTTGATCCAAAGCTTTGTCCAATGACCCTGCCATGTGTGTAGGACATAAAACTATTTTTTATAAAACCTTATTTTGGCCAAAAAGCATTTATATTATTTAGGTTTTCAAAACCCCCTGAGTTGTGGCTTGAACTACAAGTCCTTAAATTAGGGTATTCAAATTCTTTCAAAATCTATATTTGAAACCTATTATATATAAGACTTCCCAAAACCACTAAATATTATTTTTAAAGATCATTTTCCTACTTTATTAAAAGGCTTTTTCTTAAGGCCAGTAATGGTCTTTTATAGGGGAAAATTATTTTTATGCTTTCAAAACATTTTCGAAAATTTATGAAAACTTAGTGGACATATATTTTCCAAATATAAGAGTTTCAACACATGGTCATGTTCATAGTATTGGACATATCCTTCCAAATCCCTTTCTGCATATTTCAAGTATTTGAATTATTTCTACAAGAAATATTCTCAAATAAATCAAAGAAAATTCTAGCATGTCACATAGGCCATATGTGATCATCTTGCCAAGTTTCATCAAAATCCAAATAGTTTTAGTTCACCAGAATGCCCAAAAACCCTCCCTGTCCAGAACCAAACTTGAGCAACTTTACATTGCCAAGTGCCTCCAATTTTGCTCAAACTTTGTGGGCATGTTCTAATACTCTAATAATGCATCCACACCAAATGGTGCATGAAGGAGAGCAGATCCAATTGTCCAAGTTATCCCAAACCCATTTCTGCTGATTTCAAGAATTGGGAATTCTTGCATTGTCAAGTTTCCCCATTTGGGCCCAAACTTTTTGGGCATGCTCTAATCCCCAAATTATACCACCACCCCAAGTGGTGCATCAAGGAGAGTGGATTTGCATAGCTAGATCTAAACAAATACATTTCTGCACATTTCTAGGGTTTATAAAAATTACATTGGCAACTTTCATCACCTAATCCCAAATTTGGTGATAAAACTCATTTAGTCCTATTCCTCAATCCTTATAATATCATGTCAAGGAGATCAAGATAATTATCTCAAACCAACATCAAACACCTTCTGGCAGAATCTAGGAATCACCATTTTGACCCCTTACTCCCTTCTCCTTGAGTTGAACTTTTTTGCACATCACCTACTAGTGTCAATCTACCCCCAGTAATTTACCTTGGCCAAGACTCAATCATTGCAGGGGGTGGAACCTCCATTTTCTTCTCTGGACAGCAAAGACAACACTCCTTCTTCCCCCATTTCCTTCCCCTGGTCTTTTCTTTGCTCCTAAGCATCAAGAGGGAACCGCGGAAAGCCCCAGGCACTTGTGGACAAGCCAGAGATTGCGAGGGGAGACCATGTCAGCCATATGGGCGCTCTGGAGCATGCTATAGTGCGCTCCGGCATTGTAGTCGTGCTCTTCCCAAGGCCCCCGACAGCCTCGGCCCTCCCCCGCACGGCTACCGATGTGCCTTGGCATTCGCAAGACTCCAACTGTCGCCCCCCTCCACCCTCTCTCTCCGGTGACCCCAGTCACACATGCCCGGCTCCGCCCGCACAAGCCAGTGCCCGTTCGCCCAAGGGTACCCGCCTCTGACCTCGCCCTGCTCCTTCTCTTGACCCCCAGCAGCCTGCACTACTCCCACGATCGCCATAGACCCACCCCAGCCTCCTCCCATGGACGCCAGAGCCCCTTCGGCGGGAACCTGTGAGCTCAGTCCACGACGCGTCTCGGCCTCTCTATAAGAGCGACCCCCGCGTCCCATACTCCCCGTCTCCGAACTCCCCGCACTACTAATTGAACTCCCGCACCCTGTCCCCCTCATTTCGGTGCTCGGGAGCTTGACTCCGAGTAGAAGCTCCGCCGCCGTGCGTCGCCGCCGACCGGACGGTATGGAGCCCCTCCGACCTCCATTTCCCCTCCCTGAGCTTCCCCTCGATTACAAGAACCCACACGGACCCCTCACCATTTGCGAACCCCTCACCCCTGGCGACCTTCTCCACTCCTCCGAGACACACGCCAGCCAGACAAACCTCCCGCTGCCCTCAGGTGCCACATCCGTGCCCCACATCGCCAACGGCGAGCTCCTCCCCCACTCTGGCCAGAGGTTGGTGATGACAGGGGGCCCCCACCTGTCATCCCCTCCGTTTCCCTTATTCCCACTGACGGGTGGGTCCCACCCGTCAGATTTAAATCGAGCCACCGCACGTACCGGTTCAGTGCGTTAAGTGGAGGCGTATTTGCGAAATACGCTTTCAACGTAGGCGGCCTATTCAGGCTAGCTTTCTTTATGGGCCGGCTCGGCTGTGCTGGCTCTGGGCCAAATGCATAGTGGCATTTTCCCATTTTGCAATTTCCAGAGACTTGAAAAAATTCCACAGAATAAAATAATTATCCAAATGCATTGATTCAAATTCCTATATTATTCTAAAAGTCCAAGCTATTTAATGGTTCAACTTCCATGATTTTTCAAGACATGTTCTTGCCCGGTTCAAAGTTAAATTCAAATTTGAACTATTCATAGCCACATTGTTAAATCTCCATTTTATTAATGCTATCTACAAATGAGGTGATTCCAATTTTCATGTGCCTTTTATATGATGCCCTACTTAGTGGAATTTTTTCCAATACCTTGTTTCTGTTGGATCTACTAAATGGTCCCATTTCCCATTTATTTCATCTTAGAAAAATCATAGGAAATTCCTCCCAACTCCAAATCTAGTGAAACCACTTCCTGCATGTTTCATAATCATGCCCTATTTAATAGGTGCATTCACTCGTATTTATAAAAATGTTTTCTGTTGACTCCTTATAGGGTCAATAATTCCCTCCATTTCCATCATTCAAAAATCTCCGGTAATCCAAATCCATTAGAGACCCTTTAGGTATTTTTCTTCTGACAAGAGATGTCCAGGAAAAATAAAATTTCTATTTATAGAGCACTTTTATTTCTCTGTTTGTTGTGTTGCTTATTATGGTTGTTTCCGACGGTAGTTGACAAGGTAGACGGAGTGCTCGAAGTTGGACCAGAAATGTGAGAAGACCTCGAAGAGCTTGCTGAGCCAAGCAAGCAGCCCTTTGACCATGTCTATGAAACCCTTTTTATGCTTGTCATATAGCACCTTATGTTTCGATGTGTTGATCATGATGAATGTGGTGACCACCTTTATGGGTTGCCCCTGTTACCTTCCTTGTTGATACTTGCATGACATGACTCTACCTTATGCTTAGAGTTGTGTGGGTGGGAAGTAGTTAGGATGCTAAGTAGTTGCTACGCAAGTGGGACGGGATTGTGCATGGTGTTGGAAGCAAAGTGATTTCAAAGACTTTTTCGAAAACCACGTCAGGTGTCACTAATGCCCGAGGGAGGTGATGATGAGCTAGGTAACCACTTGATAAAGAAGTGGTGTACCGAGGCAAGTCAGTGTGTGTGTTTGCAAAAATGGATTAGATTTAAGATTTATCGACCGTCCCAACCTTACATGTACAACCACGATACCCCTTATGGGACGGGGCTTTATTGATTACGTTGGTCGATGATAGCAGAGAGCCCTAATTACTAGTGGCCGGAGTGACATGGTCACTCTCGATACGGGATCGTGCCTGATAGGACGACCATGGGTTGTTCTCACAGACACCGGGCACACCGTTGGTCCCTGCATTGATGATACTTGTGATGTACATCATGCGGGCCGTGTGCCAATGAGTAGACTCCTTGTTAGTATCGTCTAGGGAAAGGCATTGTTCGGGTGCTTACCTCTGGTATGAAATATACCGCGAGTCGTGGCTTGACACAGAAGTTCCCCGAGTCTTGTGGGTAAAGTGTGCAACTTCTGCAGAGTGTAGAACTATTTGAATAGCTATGTCTATGGTCAAGGACAGTTGGGTGGTGCTGCTTAAACTACGTCCAGATGTTTTCACAAAACTTCGTGTGTGTGTGTGTGAGTCGAAAGATGTTATTTGATCCAAGTCAGATGACTTGGCATGATGATTGAACATCAGATGTTCAACCCTTGCTTATATTGATATATGTAACTTGTTCATATGGAGATCTGCAACCTGATGATGCATGCTTTACAAGTTGGTTTGAACATGTCATTGCACTCAAAATTAGCTTTCTGCAACTTCCGACTGGGTGCTATATCATGCATTGTTAAACCTTGTTCCAAACATGGGTTGCTTGCGAGTACATTCGAAGTAATCATTGGCTTGCCACTGGATATTATATTGGCCAGGCATGAAAGAACATGATATTATGAAGATTACCTTGGTGACGATTATACGAGCTAGGACGCTGCCCAGTCAGAATGCCTGTAGGGTTAAGGCAGATGGCATGGGTTCACGCTATCGTTGAAGAGTTCCGTTGCCAATATATGAAGACTTGGCATAAAGGCCATATTTGAGTAAAACGGTACGTAACGGATGGATGACTCTTGTTATTCAGATTATGTGTGTTCAGTGAGCATTGATCTGTGGTATCACTATGCACGTACATTCAGTGAACACGACCAATGAGTCGGGGTCCCCACAATAGGACCAAAAACTATTTTTATAAAATATTATTTTGTCGCATTTATTCAATTTTGATTTTCAAAAAACCCCTGAATTGAGGTTTGTGCTACAAGTCCTCAAATTAGGGTGAATGTTTTTCCCCCAAAGACTTTACTTGGAACCTACAATATATAATACTTCCCAAAACCACCAAATTTTATTTTAAAGATTATTTTTCTAATTTATTTAGAGGCTTTTTCTTAAGTTCGAAAATGGTCTTTCATAGTGAAAATTTATTTTTATGCTTTCGAAATAGTTTAGAAAATTTGTGGAAACTCAGTGGACATATATTTTCCTTATATATGAGTTTCAACACATGTCATGTTCAAAATATTGGAAAAAAAACCTCCAAAACCATTTCTGTTCATTTCAAGCATTTGAAATATTTCGATAAGAAATATTCTCAAATAAATCCAGGAAAATTCTGGCAAGTCACACATGCCATATGTGATGATCCTTGCCATGTTTCATGCCAATCCTAATTGTTTAGATTCACTAAAATATCCCCAAACCCTCTTTGTCCAGATTCAAATTTGAGAAAGTTTACATTGCCAAATATTTCCAATTGATCTCAAACTTTATGGGCATGCTCCAATTCCCAAATAATGCCATCACACCAAGTGGTGCATTAAGGAGAATAGATTTGCATGCCTAGATCTACAGAAACCTGATTTTGTTAATTTCTAGGGTTTACAATATTTGCATTGTCAACTTTCTTCAAATCAGCTCAAACCTTGTGTTCACTCTCATTTTTACCCACCATTCAGTCATGTTAAATCTCACAGTAAGTGGGTACAACTATCTTGCCCAAACACTGATCGAACACTTTTTGGTAACTTCCCAAAGTTACATGTTCACCCACCTACCTTACTCTCCTTGGCCTCATCTTTCTACCACGGTCCCCCATAGTTACCTTCTACCTCTAGTAAAAGGCCCATGACCGCAGGTCACTGATTGGGGGGTGGGGGTGAAAACCCCCATTTTTACCCCTGGGCAGCAAGTTTTTCCCCCCACCCTCAAGTTTCCTTCTCTCCTAAGGATCCCCCAGAGGATCCAAAGCCTTCCCTAGATAGTTTACTCGATCCTAGACCCCCTAGATGCTTATGGCCGCGCCCAAAGTGCCAAACGCATGCCCTGGCATCCAGAGCTCGCGCTCTGGAGCACGCTACAGTGCGCACCCGCACAGTAGACGTTGCCCAATCGCCAGCCCCGACAGCCTCGGGCTTCCGCACTGTGTCCCCCGAGGCCACCTCGGCGTCCGGGACATGCCGAGCTGTCAGCTCCCTCCTCTCTCCTCCTCATTCTCTCCCCTCTCGCACGTACCGAGCGCTGCCGGATCGGCCAACCCTCGACCTCACACGCACGTGCTCCCCCGCTCCTTCCCTCCCTCCCTCTGGTCGTGGACGACCCCCACGAACACCGCAGACACGCCCTCGCCCCCTCCCGCGGCCTCCAGCGCCTCTGCGACCAACTCTGGTGGTCCACGTCCACGGTGGACCATGGGCAGGCTATATAAGCCGCCCCCGTGACCCTCTTTCCCCTCTGGCACCTCCTCCCACTCCCTAATTTCACCTCTACATCTCCCATTCCATCCCCGGAGCACCCAACAAGCAGATCGACCCGAGGCTCCGTCGGGACAGCTCGTCGTCGATCTACGGGTAGAGAGCCCCTCATTCCCCGTTCTCTTTCTCTTCGGTCCCCTCTAACCTCCCTGACGTTGTCCCGCCCCTTTCCCGTGGAGATTGCGGCCGGAGACGACCGGAGCGAGCTCGCCCAAAGCTCTCCCCGCCGGCGACTCAGGCCACGTTGGCGATCCCTTCGACCTCCACCGGGACTGCGGCACCTCCCTGGATCCATTCCCGTAACCAGCTCGCCTCGCCGTGCCCTCCTTCGCCGCCGGTGAGCGCCGCTGTCCCCTGGACAGAGGTTGACGACGGCCCTGGCAAGGGGGCCCGCTCGTCAGCCTCTACCTCACCCCGCCTCTCTCTTCCCCTTGCTGACCTTCGGGCCCCGCCAGTCAGGTTTAAACCTGGCGCGTGCGGGGGAACCGGTCCGCCTGAGGCCGCTTTGCTCTGGGCCGGCCCAGCTGCGGCCAGTTCTGGCCCAGGGCACAATGCCCTTTTCTTTTTCTATTTTCTGTCATTTTCCAAAAATTCCACAGAGTTAAATTCTTATCCGAATCCAGTGATTCCAACTCCTAAAATCTTGTATTAATCCAACCAATTTAATGGTGTTGTTTTCATGTATGACCAAAAATGTTTACTGTACTATTTTTATTAAAAACCCTATTTTGAATATTCAAAAGGTCTTCTAAAATACTTTTCATCACTTTTTACTTTTCAAAAACAAGAACTAGTAATTTTAATATTTTTAGTTTTCACCGTAGTATTTTATAAAAGTGGTTTGACATTTTTAGGAGTAGTTTATTTTCCCTATTTTGCCATAGCCTTATATTTTCCGTTATTATTGCGAAGATAGATTGCGTTGGTTACGAGGGAGTTGGGCCAGAAGCGTTTGAACATCCCGAAGATTTTGTTGAGCCAGGCAAGCAGCCCTTTGATCATGTCTATGAAACCCTTTTTGCATGGCATATAGCACTTACTTTGTGGCATCGAATCATGATGAATATGGTGACCACCTTTATGGGTTGCCTCCGTTATTTTTCCTCGTTGATACTTGCATGACATGACTCTACTTTTTGCTTAGAGTTGTGTGGGTGGGAAGTAGATAGGTTGCTAAGTAGTTGCTATGCAAAGCGGGACAGGAATGTGCATGGAAATGGAGACAAAAGTGATTTCAAAGACTTTTCGAAAACCCCGTCGGGTGCTACTAATGCCTGAGGGAGATGTTGAGATAGGTAACCACTTGATAACAAAGTGGTGGACCAAGCAAGTGAGTGTGTTGTTTTCGAAACGGATTGGTTATGCACAACTACGATACCCCTTATGGGACATGGCTTTGTTGATTACTTTGGTCGATGCTAGCAGAGAGCCCATTACTAGTGGCGGGAGAGTATGAGTTACTCTCTCGATACGGGGTCGTGCTAGGTAGGGCGACCATGTACTGTTTTTACAAACACCGGGGACACCGTTGTGTCCCTTCATGGATGGTACAATGATTGAGCGGGTCTCATGTGATGTACATCATGAAGATGTGGGCCAACGAGTGGAATGTTTGTTTAGTGTCGTCATGGGAAAGGCATTGTTCGGGTGCTTACCTCAGGTATGTAATATACCGTGAGTCGTGGATGACACGGAAGTTCCCCGAGTCTTGTGGGAAAAGTGTGCAACCTCTACAGAGTGTAGAACTATTCGAATAGCCATGTCCACGGTCAAGGACTGTTGGATGAGCGCTCTTGGGCTACATCCAATGTTTACAAAACTTGGTGTACGGGTGTGGAAAAAGGGAGAAACAAGAGTTCAGTCGATGACTCAACGTGATGATTGAACATGGGATGTTCAAACCTTGATTCATATTGATATCTATAACATGTTCATATGGTTACTCGGAACCTCATGATTCATGCTTTTACATGTTGATAGGACATACTATTGCATTCAAATTAGCTTTCCGCAAAATCACCTATTTAGTTCTATATCATGCTTTGTTATACCTTGTTCCAAACATGGGTTGCTTGCGAGTACATTCAAAGTACTCATTGGCTTCCCACTGGTTATTTAATTGGCTAGGCATGGAAGAATAGGAATATGGTGAAGATTACGTACGTGACGAACAT
Source organism: Elymus sibiricus (assembly GCA_039707655.1). Taxonomy (NCBI): domain Eukaryota; kingdom Viridiplantae; phylum Streptophyta; class Magnoliopsida; order Poales; family Poaceae; genus Elymus; species Elymus sibiricus. Next base: position 194,197,194 of record CM077667.1, on the reverse strand, counting down.
GCGAATTAGGACGCTTCCCAGTCAGATTGCATGTAGGGTTAATGTAACGCCCAAGATGCGGTCCTATCCTTATTAAGGCACGAGGGCCTCGACGGGGATAGAAGCGCATCTCGTCGTTTCGCAAGTACAGTAAACATTGCATACATGTAAGAAGAGATGAGTATATGAGTTGGCTTACACTCGCCACAAGCTATCTTACAAGTTCACATAAATTATTCATACATCATCCAGAAGATAGGGTCCGGCTATGGACGAAATCAAACGGTAAAAGAAGCAATGATAAACTGTCTTGCAATCCCAGGAACACCACCACGAAGCTTCCTACTCATCAGGATACGTAACATACATATGTCTAAGTTCTTCATCATACTCCCACTGGAGCTGCGACAAGTCATCTGGCACGTACTCGTCAACACCTGTACCTGTATTGTTGTAATCTGTGAGCCACAGGGACTCAACAATCTCATAACCCGGGTACCGAAACTATGTAAGCCATTAGGTGAGGAATTGGTTAAGTGGTGAGGCTGTAGCAAGCGCTAAGCATGTATTTGGTGGCTAACTTACGAGAACATGAATGTAAATATGGTGGCCTACGTAAGACGGATGTGAACTAGCATGATCACTAAGTGATCCTGAACACCTACTTACGTCAAACATAACCCCACCGTGTTCTCTCTCGGTTCATGTTCACGAGTAGAGATATTCACGGTTACGCACACAGTTGGTGTATTTTATTTGAGTTTACCTCAAGTTTACTATAACCGGGTGTTAAACAAATTTCCAAGTTGCCACGTAACCGCAGGCATGGATTTCCGAAAGATTTAACCCTGCAGGGGTGCTCCAACTCATCCATAACAAACTAACCACACGCCGCGGGAATAACCTCGACCACGAATCCCGTGATTTCCTAGGCCATTCCGTTGGAAAACCTCAACCTCGAGATAGCCCAAAGTATTCTCGGAATTCCTCGTGCAAGACATTCGATAAAGGTAAAACAAGTCCAACAAGACCGCCTGACTTGTCGATGAACCCGATAGGAGCCACGTATCTCATTCTCAGGACACGACCAGATGAGCACAGCGTACAGTGGCCTGATAGACATCTCCCGAGTTGCCCCGGGTTGGCCCCGCACACGAATCTAGTTTGGACCAACACTCATGAGGAGCACTAGCCCGGGTTGTTGATTAATTATTCACGGGGTAGCTATGCCCTATGCAATTTTTATTAAGATATTTAGCAAATGTAGTACCAAAGTTGGGTCTTGGCAGACAAGTTTTATTCTAAAACGAATGGTCAAGGGGGTCCCCATAACAACTACGAGCATGTTAGGAGCGCAAAATATGGAACATAACACCGGTACTCGGAACTAGTGCGGAAAAAGTGGAACAAAACACCGAGGAAAAGGCCAAGCCTTCCACCATTGCCAGATATATATGTGCATTAATTTAAATAACAATAAATAAGGTGATATCTCCAAATATCCATGTTGACACATGGAAAGCTTGCACCTGCAACTAGCAACGCTATAAGATAAGGGCTGAGCAGCGGTAAGGTAGCCAAACAATGTTTGCTAGAACGTGGAGGGTTTAGAGGCTTTCATGGCAATTTAGGAGGCTGACAGTTTAAGTGGTAGGTAATGAAACATAACGGTACAAGCGAGACATCTAGCATAGCAAAAATAATGTCGGGATCCGGGGCCTGTTGAGTCTTCAGAGGGACAAAGAGCTGGGTCCTCGTAGTTGTACTCTCCTGGATCCTCTTACTCAGGTTCGACACTCGCGTCTACCCAAAGAGAAACAACACCAAATAAACATACAAACAAGGTGCAATGCACAAACAAGATGATGCATGACCAAGTTGAAGTATTTAACATGGCAACCCTATGCTAGTCATGTTTCTCATGCAATTATTAAGTTCTTTAGTATCCTGGGTAGAACCTAAAGTTTAGTTATTTGAACATGCATGATCATGGCAAATATGAATGCTCCACGTAAAATGGATGCAAATGCATATGTAGAACATTGCAAACGGAGTAACGTAGCTCATGGTACACTCCTGGCAAGGTACGAACGTTAACGGAGACAAAACAAAGATGTGGGAGGCCATGGGCTATTCCTTGATATTCCAAGGATGCCACTAGATAGGAAATGAAAATATTGCAACAATAGAGCCAAAGATCATGCAAAACAATGGAGTATAGCTCCCACAAGTCACAAAGCAATTCTACACACAATCTGTCCACAAACAGCAACATGTCATCTTGCAACACACTTAACCAGAGCTACAACAGGTTTGAATGCACAACCAAGGCATGGACATGAAGTATATAGCATGCACAACATTTCATCTACCTACAACAACATGAAAGGAAGCATAGATCAATGGCAATGAATCTCACTAGATGGCATGTTGAATCTGTTTTAAGGGACAGTGAAAATTCCAGCTTTACAGAATCTGAGTTAACATGATAGCATCTTGACAGCAACTTTTATATATGCTACAGGAACTTTCATGGCATGAAAATTAATAGGGTAGTAGAGGGCAACATGTATTTCAATTAATTACATTATGGCAACATCCAAATATGCATGTATCAATGGCTACCATCCTCACAAGATGACATATTGAAAATAACAGATTCTCAGACTTAGTGAAATTTAACAAGGGGCAAACATGGCACTTGTTAACAGAATGGCATGTTGACAGCAAGTTTTATATGAGATGCAATAGCCTAATCCACAAGACCTTGGCTCACATCTACAGAGGATGACAAGTACAATAATTCATGCCATTGTGCCAACTCCAAAGGAGCAACATATACATGGGAATCATCTAGACAACATGGCAACAAAATAACATGTTTCAACACTTGGAAATATTTGGGCATGTGGAAACAGAATTTTAGTGGCATGTTAACATCAAGTTTACCACTCCTAGCATGAACTATCATGGCATGCAAAAATAGCAGGGACTATCACATACACAAATGAGCATATTTCCCGTTGACAAGTTCATCATGTATTGCAAGGATTAAATCATGTGAAAAAGACAATATGGCACAATATCACAAAATAACATTTCCGCAAACATGTCCAAATGACAAAACCAACCACACCATTGGATTCTCTGGGTTTTTCTACCCCAAATCCATATATCACAAGCCTATATTTCTGTAGATAAAACTCTCACAAATGCATTCGAAAATATGACAATTCACTTATGACATGTGATATGCCAGATTTCGCATGTCCTAGGTTTTAGTCAGATTTGGAATAGAAACAAAACTGGAATATTTCCTTAAAATGATATATTCACAGAAAATCGCTGAATCAACAAAAATAAAAATGTAAAAAAAGGGGGGCCTACCTGGCAGTGAGCCAGGGACCCTTGGGCCCACTCTCAGCCGCACACCATCAAACAGTTGAGGGAAAGAAAAATGGACTAGGTTGGGATTCGAACCCGAGACCCTTGGTTTGAACTGTTAGCGCTCTACCACTAGGCTTTGGTGGTTGTTGGAATAGAAGGGGTGCGGGATCTTTTGACCTATGCCCCTGGCGGAGGCTGGTTGCTTCTTCCCTGCGACAGAGACAACGACGACGGTGCCGGTGACCACTCCGGCGACCATCGGCGAAGACGAACGCTGGCGGGACTGCGGAAACGAAGGGGAGATCCATCCCCAGGGTTTGGAGCGGCTACAAGCGCGGTAGGCTAGTGGAGGCTGAGGCGCTCGAGCTCGAGCTCTGGCTCAGCTCGGGGCCATGGCGAGGTGCGCGAGACAGGGAGGGAGCGCGGCGAGGCGCTGCGGGGGTGCTCTCTATAGGTCTACGCGCGAGGGACAACTACATGGCGCGCGGGGAGCAACAACGAAAATGCAACAAAATAGTACGTGTACACTGCATCTATGGCCGGAGCACAGAGAACACGATGGTGGCATGAAGATGGCTATGCGTATGGGACACTAGAGCACGAGGGATTTTGTAGACAGGGAGAGGGGTATACCTAGTATACCTACGACACGGAGAGGAGGCGCGGGGCTCGTCGAGGCTTCGGCAACAAGTCGTCAAACGCAGCAGGCCTTCTGGTCCGAGAATACGATGAAGAAGAAGCTTGGGGCAGCGCCGATTTGGGCCTTGGCGCTACCTCGAGCTGTCGAGGAACAAGATGGTGACGCAGGGGACCCTTCCCGCGGCACCAGGGCGACGGAGACACAGCAAGGAGGTCACCCCGTGCACAAGCAGAGGCTCGGCCGGAGCATCGGGAGCATGGCGACGGCGGAAGCTTGGAGAAGACCTACCCGCGGCGGCGAGGCGAGGATGAGGGAGGAATGGAGAGAGGAGAGGCCGGGGTAGGGTTAGGACATGATTTATAGGGGCTGGGGAGAGCTCCGGCCGTCAAATCATCGGACATGCCGACGTGGACCACCTGATGGACACCGTACAGAAGAGGACGAAGCGAACGCGCTGGGGGGGGGGGCTTGCTGGGCTGCGGGACTGCGCTGGGCTTGCTGCTGCTGCAGTTGTTGGGCGAGGAGAGGCCCAACTAGGTAGCGCTCTCTCCACTCGAAAACAAAAGTTTTTTTTCCTTTTAAATAAAACAGCAAACACAACTAAAAGCCAGGGAAGATTAAAAGAGAATCTGTGGAAATTAAAAATAGATAGGCACTCACAGAATTATGTCCTATTTAATAAAAATGGTTTTGGCATTTTTAGAGCGAACAAAATAAACACATATTATTAGCATTTGAATCTGTTTTGCAAAGTATTAAAATGCAATCATATTGAAACAAGGTAGAGATCTAGTTTACAATTACTAACAGAATATTTAAAAGAAGGGCAACATTTTATAGAAATTATTAAGCAAGTAAAAATTCCACATGTTGCATTTATTTGAAATGAGAGAGGTGGGCAAGTTTATAGAGAAATAGTGGAGGGGTTCTTCACACCAAAACCACACATGAACCCTACACATTCCAACACCACAACACCACCATTCACAACAACATCACCACATAACATAGCATGAGGCAAAACATGAATGATGACATGATGATTATGATGCCATGATGCATGAGGAAAATTATTACTATTCAAACACATGATGGCATTACATGAGGGTTCCACATGAAATATGTTACAAGATGGCAAGGATGCACTTGGGCTGTTACACCTCACCCCCACTACATGAGGATCTCGTCCCGAGATCTAGGAACGGAAGAATTCGGGAAATTCAGAACGGAGATGGTCCTCTCGTTCCAAGTGGCTTCTTTGTCGGAGTTATGTGACCACTTGACTTTTAGAAGCTTGATTGATTTGTTGCGAGTCTCATGCTCAGTATCTTCAAGGATAGCAACTGGATGCTCTTGATAGGATAGGTCTGCTTGGAGATCAATGTCTTGGAGATCAACGGTACGCTCGGGAGTCTTGAAACACTTCCGGAGCTGAGAGACGTGAAACACATCATGCACATTTGCGAAATTTGGAAGGACCCACAAAGCGTGGAGCAAGCTTTCCTTTGATTCCTTAAAGAATTGCTTAAAATTGCATCGATTTGTACATGTCATCCTCATGCATGCTAAAAACATTTAAAATGATGTTGCACTAAAGAATTGCCTAATGACTTGCTACGCGGTTTGTATCATAACTAAATAACCGTAGCTCCGTTTAAAATGATCCACATATGTAACTTGACTAGAAAAACATGTAGAATATCATAGCACACTTTATTTTGACTGTTTAACAAATATAAAATATGCTTAGGACAGATCTGTACCAAATTCATAATTTGCATATGAGGTCATTTCGGAAGTGCTAAATCTTGCTTACGGCCTCATTTAAAATGCCGAGATGATGTAGTTGTGAATGCTTCACCTCTTGCCATGTTTAACAACATTTATTGTCGTGTACCTAAACGAGAGCGAACTAAGTAATTCAAATGTGGAGTTTGGTCAATATGCAACTCGTTGCATATTGAGCTTCACTTAATGTGTAGAAGTTGATTGTTGTGCTTGCGATGTCATGCATAACATGCATCATATTTGAAGTGCATCATGTCATGCATATGTTGTGGTGTATCGTGTGTTGATTGTTTGTTCCGGATTGCTTCTTCTCGATAGAGTTCCAAAAGCGTTCGGAGTGTGAGGATTCGTTCGACTACGTCCCGTTCGTCTACTTCACGGATCGCCTGCTTCACGGATTCGTTCTTCTTCCAAGCGGGATCTCAGGCAAGATGATCATTTCCCTGGATACCACTACTATCATTGCCATGCTAGATGTCTCATTTCTATGGCTTCTCTCGCTACCTACCACTTGTATGTCAAGCCTCCCAAATTGCCACGATAAGCCTTTAACCCCTCCACAACCCAGCAAACCATTGTTTGGCTATGTTACCGCTTGCTCAGCCCTTCTTATAGCGTTGCTAGTTGCAGGTGCAAGCTCTTTCCATGTGCAACATGGATATTTTTGATATATCACAATATTATTGCTATTTAATTTAATGCACATATATACTTGGTAAAGGGTGGAAGGCTTGGCCTTTTACTCGGTGTTTTGTTCCACTCTTGCCGCCCTAGTTACTTGTGAACCGGTGCTATGTTCCATATTTTGCGCTCCTAACATGCTCGGGGTTGTTATGGGGACCCCCTTGATTTTCGTTTTAGGATAAAACTCGTCTGGCAAGGCCCAACATTGGTACTACATTTACCTAATAACTAATAAACCTGCATAGGGAGTAGTTAACCCGAGGATCTTTAATCAACAACCCGGGCCAGTGCTCCTCATGAGTGTTGGTCCAACCTATCAACCGCCGGTGGCCGCCAGGGGCAACTCTGTCATTGGCCTACCGGAAGTTTGGAAAATCCGTCGTGTCCTGAGAACGAGATACGCGGCTCCTATCGGGATCGTCGATACGCCGGGCGGCCTTGCTGGATTTGTTTTACCTTTCTCGAACGTCTTGTGCGAGGAATTCTGAAAATACTTCGGGCTATCTCGAGGTTGCGGTTTTCCAATGGAATTCCCTAGGAAATCACGGGATTCGTGATCGAGGTTATTCCCGCGGCGTGTGGTTAGTTTGTGATGGATGAGTTGGAGCACCCCTGCAGGGTTAAATCTTTTGGAAAGCCGTGCCCGCGGGTACGTGGGAACTTGGAAACTTTGTTCAACACCCGGTCATAGCAAACTTGAAGTAAATTCAAATAAATACACCAACCGTGTGAGTAACCGCGGTTGTCTCTTCTCGTGATTTCTGAACCAAGAGAGAACACGGTGGGGTTATGTTTGTTCGTAAGTAGGTGTTCAGGATTTGTTAGAGATCAGTACTAGTTCACGTCCGTTTATACGACGATCATCCCCCTTTATTCTTGTACTCGTAAGTTAGCCACTCAAATAAATGCTTAGTGTTTGTTGCAGCCTCACCACTTAACCATAGCTCACCCATTAAGCTTTAATAGTCTTGATACCCTTGGAAATGAGATTGCTGAGTCCCTGTGGCTCACAGATTACTACAACAACAGTTGCAGGTACAGGTAATGCGATGATTTGACATGAGATCGATGCTTGTTTGATTTGGAGTTCTTCTTCTTGTTCTTCTTCGGTCTAGGATGGGCTCCAGGCGGCAGCCTGGGATAGCAAGGATGGATGTCATTTTATTGTTTGTTTTCGTCCGTAGTCGGACCCTGCTCTTCTATATGATGTTTGGATATGTTGTTGTATTGATGTGATATTGATGTAGCTTGTGGCGAGTGTAAGCCAATTCCATATACTCATCTCTTCTTTACATGTACTTGTAATGATATCCATTCTTGAGAAACGACGAGATGCGCTTTTATCCCTGTCGAGGCCCTCGTGCCAAAATAAGGATAGGATCGCATCTTGGGCGTTACTGGTATCATAGAGGCTCCAAAATACTCGCGTGATCCTAAAAAAAATTGAGCGAGAAGAGGAGTAGAATTAAAATTCCTAAGTTGTAATTCCTCACCATAGTATAGAGGAGGACTAAAAGAATCCTACTCTCCGATATAACTAGACTCAAAATAGTTTTACTAGACTCGACTCGACAAAGTTCGATCAAGCAAGGGGCTCCTATGGTCGGTATGGCTCTGATTACCAACTTGTAATGCCCAAGATGCGGTCCTATCCCTATTAAGGCACGAGGGCATCGACGGGGATAGAAGCGCATCTGGTTGTTTCGCAAGTACAGTAAACATTGCATACATGTAGGAAGACATGAGTATATGAGTTGGCTTACACTCGCCACAAGCTATCTTATAAGTTCACATAAATTATTCATACATCATCCAGAAGACAGGGTCCGGCTACGGACGAAATCAAACGATAAAAGAAGCAATGATAAACTGTCTTGCTATCCCAGGAACACCACCACAAAGGTCCCTACTCATCAGGATACGCAACATACATATGTCTACGTTCTTCATCATACTCCCACTGGAGTTGCGACAAGTCATCTGGCACGTACTCGTCAACACCTATACCTGTATTGTTGTAATCTACGAGCAACAGGGACTCAGCAATCTCATAACCCGGGTAACGAAACTATGTAAGCCATTAGGTGAGGAATTGGTTAAGTGGTGAGGCTGCAGCAAGCGCTAAGCATGTATTTGGTGGCTAACTTACGAGAATATGAATGTAAATATGACTATGTAAGCCATTAGGTGAGGAATTGGTTAAGTGGTGAGGCTGCAGCAAGCACTAAGCATGTATTTGGTGGCTAACTTACGAGAATATGAATGAAATATGGTGGCCTACGTAAGATGGACGTGAACTAGCATGATCACTAAGTGATCCTGAACACCTACTTATGTCAAACATAACCCCACCGTGTTCTCTCTCGGTTCATGTTCACGAGTAGATACATTCACGGTTACGCACACAGTTGGTGTATTTTATTTTAGTTTACTTCAAGTTTACTATAACCGGGTGTTAAACAAATTTCCAAGTTGCCACGTAACCGCGGGCACGGCTTTCCGGAAGATTTAACCCTGCAGGGGTGCTCCAACTCATCCATCACAAACTAACCACACGCCGCGGCAATAACCTCGACCACAAATCCCGTGATTTCCTAGGCCATTCCGTTGGAAAACCTCAACCTCGAGATAGCCCGAAGTATTCTCGGAATTCCTTGCGCAAGACATTCGAGAAAGGTAAAACAAGTCCAGCAAGACCGCCCGACGTGTCAACGAACCCGATAGGAGTCGCGTATCTCGTTCTCAGGACACAACCGGATGAGCACAGCATACAGTGGCCTGATAGACATCTCTCGAGTTGCCCCGGGTTGGCCCCGCACACGACTCTAGTTTGGACCAACACTCATGAGGAGCACTGGCCCGGGTTGTTGATTAATTATCCACGGGGTAGCTATGTCCTATGCAATTTTTATTAAGTTGTTTAGCAAATGTAGTACCAAAGTTGGGTCTTGCCAGACAAGTTTTATTCTAAAACGAATGGTAAAGGGGGTCCCCATAACAACCCCGAGCATGTTAGGAGTGCAAAATATGGAACATAACACCGGTACTCGGAACTAGTCGGCAAAAGTGGAACAAAACACCGGTCAAAAGGCCAAGCCTTCCACCGTTGCTAGATATATATGTGCATTAATTTAAATAATAATAAATAAGGTGATATCTCCAAATATCCATGTTGACACATCGAAAGCTTGCACCTGCAACTAGCAACGCTATAAGATAAGGGCTGAGCAGCGGTAACGTAGCCAAACAATGTTTGCTAGGCCGTGGAGGGGTTAGAGGCTTTCATGGCAATTTAGGAGGCTAACAGTTTAAGGGGTAGGTAACGAAACATAACGGTAGAAGTGAGACATCTAGCATAGCAAAAATAGTGTCGGGATCCGGGTATGATCATCTTGCCTGTTGAGTCTTCAGAGGGACAAAGAGCTGGGTCCTCGTAGTTGTACTCTCCTGGATCCTCGTACTCAGGTTCGACACTCGCGTCTATCCAAAGAGAAACAGCACCAAATAAACATACAAACAAGGTGCAATGGACAAACAAGATGATGCATGACCAAGTTGAAGTATTTAACATGGCAACCCTATGCTAGTCATGTTTCTCGTGCAATTATTAAGTTCTTTAGTATTCTGGGCATAACCTCAAGTTTAGTTATTTTAACATGCATGATCAAGGCAAATATGAATGCTGCACGTAAAATCGATGCAAATGCATATGTAGAACGTTGCAAACGGAGTAACGTAGCTCACGGTACACTCCCGGCAAGGTACGAACGTTAACGGAGACAAAACAAAGATGAGGGAGGCCATGGGCTATTCATTGGTATTCCAAGGATGCCACTGGATAGGAAATGAAAATCTAGCAAGAATAGAGACAAATATCATGCAAAACAATGGAGTATAGCTCCCACAAGTCACAAAGCAATTCTACACACAATCTGTCCACAAACAGCAACATGTCATCTTGCAACACACTTAACCAGAGCTACAGCAGGTTTCAATTCACAACCAAGGCATGGACATGAACTATGCAGCATGCACAACATTTCATCTACCTACAGCAACATGAAAGGAAGCATAGATCAATGGCAATGAAGCTCACAAGATGGCATGTTGAATCTGTTTTAAGGGACTTAGTGAAAATTTCAGTTTTACAGAATCTGAGTTAACATGATAGCATTTTGACAGCAACTTTTATATATGCTACAGGAACTTTCTTGGCATGAAAATTAACAGGGTCGTAGAGGGCAACATGTACTTCAATTAATTACATTACGGCAACATCCAAATATACATATATGAATGGCTACCATCCTCACAAGATGACATATTGAAAATAACAGATTCTCTGACTTGGTGAAATTTAACAAGGGGCAAATATGGCACTTGTTAACAGAATGGCATGTTGACAACAAGTTTTATATGAGATGCAATAGCCTAATCCACGAGACCTTGGCTCACATCTACAGAGGATGACAATCACAACAATTCATGCCATGGTGCCAACTCCAAAGGAGCAACATATACATGGGAATCATCTAGACAACATGCAACAAAATAAAATGTTTCAACACTTAGAAATATTTGGGCATGTGGAAACAGAATTTTAGTGGCATGTTAGCATCAAGTTTACCACTCCTAGCATGAATTATCATGGCATTCAAAAATACCAGGGGCTATCACACACACAAATGAGCATATTTCCTGTTGACAAGTTCATCATATATTGCAAGGATTAAATCATGTGAAAAAGACAATATGGCACAATATCACAAAATAACATTTCTGCAAACACGTCCAAATGACAAAACCAACCACACCATTGGATTCTCTGGGTGTTTCTACCCCAAATCCATATATCACAAGCCTATATTTATGTAGATAAAACTCTCACAAATGCATTAAAAAATATGACAATTCACTTATGACATGTGATATGCCAGATTTGGCATGTCCTAGGTTTTAGCCAGATTTGGAATAGAAACAAAACTGGAATATTTCCTTAAAAGGAAATATTAATAGAAAATCACAGAATCAATAAAAACAAAAATGTAAAAAAAGGGGGGCCTACCTGGCAGTGAGCCAGGGACCCTTGGGCCCACTATCAGCCGCACACCATCAAACATTTGAGGGAAAGAAAAATGGACTCGGGTGGGAATCAAACCCGAGACCCCTTGGTTTGAACTGCTAGCGCTCTACCACTGGGCTACGTGGGGGTTGTTGGAATAGAAGGGGCGCGGGATCTTTTGACCTATGCCCCTGGCGGAGGCTGGTTGCTTCTTCTCTGCGACAAAGACAACGACGACGGCGCCGGTGGCCACTCCGGCGACCATCGGAGAAGACGAACGCCGGCGGGGCTGCGGAAATGAAGGGGAGATCCATCGCCGGGGTTTGGAGCGGCTGCATGCGCGGGAGGCTAGCAGAGGCCGAGGCGCTCGAGCTCGAGCTCTTGCTCGGCTCGGGGCCATGGCGAGGCGCGCGAGACAGGGAGGGAGCGTGGCGAGGTGCTGCGGGGGTGCGCTCTATAGGTCTACGTGCGAGGGACAACTACATGGCGCGCGGGGAGCAACAACAAAAATGCAACAAAATAGTACGTGTACACTGCATATATGGCCGGAGCACGGAGAACATGATCGTGGCATGAAGATGGCTACGCGTACGTGGCACTAGAGCACGAGGGATTTTGTAGACAGGGAGAGGGGTATACCTAGTATAGCTAGGACACGGAGAGGAGGCGTGGGGCTCGTCGAGGCTTCAGCAACAAGTCGTCGAACGCAGTAGGCCTTCTGATCTGAGAAGAAGGTGAAGAAGAAGCATGGGGCAGTGCCGATGTGGGCCTTGGCGCTCCCTCGAGCTGTCGAGGAAGAAGATGGCAACGCAGGGGACCCTTCCCGCGGCACCAGAGCGACGGAGACACGGCGAGGAGGTCACCCCGTGCACGAGCAGAGGCTCGCCCGGAGCATCGGGAGCATGGCCACGGCGGAAGCTTGGAGAAGACCTACCTGCGGCGGTGAGGCGAGGAGGAGGGAGGAATGGACAGAGGAGAGGCTGGGGTAGGGTTAGGACATGATTTGTAGGGGCTGGGGACGAGCTCCGGCCGTAAAATCATCGAGCATGCCGACGTGGACATCCTGGATGGACGCCGTACAGAGGAGGACGAAGCGAACGCGCTGGGGGTGCTCACTGGGCTGCAGGACTGCACTGGGCTTGCTGCTACTGCAGTTGTTGGGCGAGGAGAGGCCCAACTGGGTAGCTCTCTCTCCACTCGATAAAAAAAGTTTTTTTTCCTTTTAAATAAAATAGCAAACACAACTAAAAGCCAGGGAAGATTAAAAGAGAATCTGTGGAAAGTAAAAATAGATAGGCACTCACAGAATTATGTCCTATTTAATAAAAATGATTTTGGCATTTTTAGAGCAAACAAAATAAACACATATTATTAGCATTTTAATTTGTTTTGCAAAGTATTAAAATGCAATCATATTGAAACAAGGTAGAGATCTAGTTTACAATTACTAACGGAATATTTAAAACAAGGGCAACATTTTATAGAAATTATTAAGCAATTAAAAATTCCACATGTTGCATTTATTTCAAATGAGAGAGGTGGGCAAGTTTATAGAGAAATAGTGGAGGGGTTCTTCACACCAAAACCACGAACCCTACACATACCAACACCACAACACCACCATTCACAACAACATCTCCACATAATATAGCATGAGGCAAAACATGAATGATGACATGATGATTATGATGCCATGATGCATGAGGAAAATTATTACTATTCAAACACATGATGGCATTACATGAAGGTTCCACATGAAATATATTACAAGATGCCAAGGATGCACTTGGGCTGTTATAGTTAAGGCAGATGGCATGAGCCTACGCTATCTATCAAGATTTCCGCTTCAAGTTTATGATTGTTGCTTGTCCTTCATGGCCCTATCTATGTAAGACTTGACCATGACGGTCATTATTTGTGTAAGACGGTATGTATGGATGTAAGACTCTTGTTATTCAGCTTATGTGTGTTCAGTGAGCATTGATCTCTGGGATCACGTAGACGTGCATTCGGTGATCTCGACTTATGAGTCGGGGTCCCCATAGTCTCAAACATATTTTCTCTGGATGAGCTACTATCATACTTCCTATGGGGACAACTTTGATCATTATTCATGCATTGTTGTACCCGGAGTCGAGTCGTACTCTTTTGAGCTTTAAAGACATCCACACTAATGGTTTCCATATTTTTCGGGGTACGACGATCTATGGGGTCGGAATCGGGGCTCTGGGGACCTAAGAGAGGATCGAACTTTAGGGTGCGCCGACTCTTCAACCTTGCTCTCTCTTGCTAACCTACGGTGATGCTCTAGCGTGCTTGGGCTTGGGGGGAAGAACAATGAACATGGCGGTTTACCCAGGTTCGGGCCACCTCGCGGTGTAAAACCCTACTGGTACCTGTCTGGATTGCTTAGAGCGTGAGAATCAATACAGTCGGGTCGATCCCTCTCGACGGTGGTAGCCTGCCCCCTCTTATACTAGCCTTGGTCCTCTTCCCCCAAAAACACCAGGCGGGAAGGGTTGCCACAATGGCTAGTTTGAAGGGGGATAGGACTATAGCTTATCCTGACGAAAGTAGTCTTCGCCTCCAAAAGCCGCCTGCCGTGAGGCGTCGGTGGGCTCGGGGATGACCTCCATCCTGACGAGCCCCCAACCTTGGTCTTCTTTCACCACAGAGGAAACCTTTGAGGGGTTGCTTTTGGGACTGGTGGGCTGGCCTTGCTTCCTTAGCGCGGAAGAGGAAAACCTCCCCATCTGTGCCCGCTGGCATGGCTCCAGGTGGCGCGCGTCGCCCGCGTGAAGGTGCAGGGTAGCAGGGCCCCGTTCAGCCACCTTTGACCTATACACCCCGCGAAGCCAGCGTGGGTCAGCCCCGGGATGCGACCTTGTGAGGACGTCCTCGTGAGGCTCGCGGAGGCGCCTCTGGCCAAAGGCCTTGCGAGGCGGGGGCCCTCACGAAGGCCCCTCCCTCGAAGCCTAGCGGCGGGTCATACGAGGCCCAGACCGCCCGTCATGTCTTGGGCCCCAAGCAGACGAGACTGGGTTCCCCCAGTCCCAGGAGCCCGACAGTAGCCCCCCGGGCCCGCGTCGTACATGATCCCGCCAGTCGGAGAGGCGAGACGATGCGGGCCCTGACCGCCTGCAGGCCAGGCATGACGCGTGGCGCATAATGGAGCGTGCGACGTCTCCACTTCCCCACGACGCCTCGACAACCACCCAGGCTGACGTAAGGCCTACGCGCAGCGCACGGCCATCATAGCTCTTCCTCACTCTGTACCCATGCATCGGAGGCGAGGAGGCGGAGGCGGGCCATTCGCCGAACGCTATATGAAGGCGGGGGGATCCCCCGCCTCACCTCTCCACTCTCACTCTCTGGCTCTGCTTGCCGTTGTAGTAGCGATGGCGCCCGTGAGGAGGTTTCCCACTACTGAATAGGCAAAGGTTGCGGCAGAGGAGACAGAGGCGTTGATATCGGCGAGGGGGCGAGGTAGTCCCCGTGCTCACGCCGCCACGCCTAGGGCATTATCCAGGGGGCGTGGGCGCCGCTCACTGGCGACCAAAGACGGTTCGAGCCGCCGCGGAGGGGGTTCGGCCCACGGCCGAGGACGCAGGGGGCGAGGCGGTCGTGGTCGTGGCGGGAAGAGCGGCCCGTCTACCCGGCCGCCTCGTCCGTGGAGCCACTCTGACGACGCGGCTCGAGAGTTCATTGTGGGAATGGATGACCAACCCCACACCTGGCTCCGGCTCCCGGACTCCTTCACAAGGGAGATGGCGGAGTGTACGCCCCTGGGCTTGTGGTTGCAGCCAAACGGCTGTTGCAATGAGCCGTCTTAGGTGGCGACTGAATTCAACCTCCTTGGCTTCATATTCTTGAAGCGGGGATGGAAGTAGTTCGCCCTTGCCCGTGGCTTGAAGGAAGGGCATGTGGTCCATTTCAAGTTCGATGGGGCTGCCACACTCTTTGTGAAGATCTTCGCGAAGGCCGGCGACCGCACGGGTTGCTGCATGGAGAGCGACAGCAGCGGCGGCGGCTCCTCCAGCGACAACGGCAGCAGCAACTCCTCCCTCGGGGGGATGGGGAGCGACGACGGCTCCGGCGGCTCCCTGGGCATCCGCGTCAAGGCTGAAGATTCTGACTGAGCACGGGTGGTGCCAGGGCCGGAGTCCCAAGGGTGGCGCCGCTTGGGCCCGGCCCCTCTTATTTTGTGTTGCCTTCAGTGGTGAACCATGTTGGCCCCGCGGGGGCGTGTAAGAAAGATTGTAGCCCTCCCGCCTTGGCTTCCATGCTGGTTCTGGTTAAGGATGCATTCGCCCTTGGTAATTCTCTTTTTGCTCGTTCCCTTCCCCGTACTTGTCCTAACGTTCCTGCGTTGCCGAGACCCAGTCCCCGGGGCTGATTCAGCCCTAGCTGGCACATCGGGTCGCGACACCGGGGGCCAACCTTGGGCATGAGGCCCGGGGCCCCGTAATAGCCCCCGGGGCGTGACGCTAGGGGGGTCTCTCCTGACGCGTCAATGGCCCGCATGAGAGTAGAGTCTTTCGCGCCTCATTCTCTCCGGGTTTGCCTCCGCGCCTTAGCCCGATGGATCGACGTGAGCCCAGTAGAGGGCATATGAAGGGTCACCCCCTTCGCGGATCAGGCCGTCGCGACTTGAACTAAGCATCCATCTCAGGGGTCCTCTCGTGAAGCCCCGGGTATTCCTCTTTGCTTCCTAGCGAGCCTTGTATCGTCGGTTCCCATCCTTGAATGAGCCCTGGGCGCCATGGAGTTGGCGAGCTCCCAGAGTAGGCAGGGGCCCTTGAGGCACGGTGCTCGGGGGCCTCCGTTCTTGACGCACGAGGGGACTTCTGGAGGACAATTCCCGAGGGGCTTTAGCACTTAGGCCCTTGTTTTGTCAAAATGCTGCCATTTGCAGGACTTACCTTGAGAGGCCCTTCAGGTGGTGCTCCCAGAGGGGGGCCCTTCGCGGAGCGCTCCGCTATCGAGAGAGGTTAGTGATCACGATGCCGCGTCAGCGGCCCCTCGGGAGGCACCTTCGAGGGCTTTAGAATGGGTCCTGCCCGGGGGGTTCTGCACTCAGAACGGCACCCTCTTGTTGGCTCATTTGTGTGCATTGCGCGAGGAGACCAGACACCGGGAGTCTTGGTGAGGTGGTACGCATGAGGGCCGGCCCGCGGTTCGGAGCCCGCCACTTGGGCTTCCGATGTTGTCGGGGCCGATCCAAGCGTAGGCACCGTGTCCAGCCCTCGCTCGCGCGAAGTACAGGAAGGAGAGAACAAACGCGCAGTTTTGCCAAAGGACTTCAACAAAACATCGCAATACTCGGGAAAAACAGAAGCCTTGCTTAAGAGGGGCGACGAACTTGTTTACAAGTGGGTAGGACAACAATTTTCACGCACAGCGCGGGGCATGGGGCTTCCACTTGGGCGTGAGCATAGTCGCGGCTCGATATTAATTACGCCAGCGCGGAGCATGGGGCTTCCATTTGGGCATGGGCATAGTCGCGGGTCGACAGTAATTCCGCCAGTGCGGAGCATGGGGCTTCCACTTGGGCGTGGGCATAGTCGCGGTTCAACAGTAATTCCGCCAGCGCGGAGCATGGGGCTTCCACTTGGGCGTGGGCGGGAGTCCTCCCAAGGCCAAGGGGTGGCGCATTAGGAGGCTCCGGGGCGTATACAGCCCCACTCATTCTTATGTGAGAGTGTCACGGGTAGATTTTGCGGAGGTGCTGGATGTTCCATGCGTCTTACACGGGGGCTCCGTCCTCCATCTCCGAGAGGGCCATGCCCGGTCTGGAGACATGGGTGACCCTGAAGGGGTCTTCCCACATGGGCGAGGGCTCGCGGAGGCCCCCTCTAGAAAGGATGCGTCGCAGGACGAGGTCCCCGACCCCGAGCGTACGAGGACGAATGCCGCGGCCATGGCTGCGCTGCAAGGCCTGCTGGTGCCTCGCGGCACGAAGGGCAGCTCGGCAGCTTGCCTCCTCGAGGAGCAAAAGGTCAGCCACCGACGGGTCATCCTGACGCTCCTCGTCGAATGCAAAGCCCACGGAGAACCATGCTTGAGCTCTGAGGGAAGGACCACCTCAGCCCCGTTGACGAGGAGGGAGGGGGTTCGGCCGGTAGGCTTAGCCGTGGTGGTGCAGGCGGCAGCTTGTCCGGCCACCCCCTCCCACCGGCCTCAAGCTTCTTCTTGAAGCTCCTTGTCTTGAGGCCCTTGAGCACCTCGGCGTCGGTCCGCTTGGCCCGGCCATTGCTTCGAGGGCGAGCCACCGAAGGACAGCATATATGCATACCAAGGTTAGCGCAATACGACTTGAAGAGGCCTCTTGTGAATTGGGAGCCATTGTTGGTGATGGTTCGGTTGGGGACGTCGAACCGGCCCATGAGGCCCTTGATGAACTTAACGGACGACCCAGCTGGGATGGCGCAGACGAGCTCGACCTCCGCCCACTTGGTGAATTTGTCTATGGCAGCATAAAGGTACCGGTACCTGCCAGCCACACGAGGGAAAGGGCCCAGGATGTCGAGCCCCTTACCGCAAAGGGCCCAGCATGAGGACGCCCTCAATTCTAAACAACCAAAAAGTCACCTGGCAATTACGTTGCTACGGGAGCATCCGGCTACTTGGCGAAGCGTGCCGCGGTTGCCGTGGACTTGAGGCCGTTCCTGGCATCAAAGGAGATGGCATACTGTGACCATTTGAGGGGTCGCGTGGCCTCTGGCTTAGGGAGGGCAGCGTTCAACTCCCGAGAGAACTGCTTGAACAGATGCTTGGACGCCGGGGTGTGGGCTCCGCCAAGGATACATGGTATCACGCGAGGCTCCTGATAGCCCCCAGCTCCCTCATCTCGCTGGGCATTGTCATTCCTTCTGGGTGGTGGAGACAGCGGCGGGAGAGCAGCATTGTCCTGAGGGCGCGCCTCGCGATGTTGCTCAGGCCAGGCATCCTCACGAGGCTGACCACGCTAGTTTTCCTCGCGAGGCTGCTCGCGCTAGCCTTGGAGAGGATTGCCGCCGCGACTGTCCCACCTGCCGCCTGCACGGCCCGCGCTGCGATCGCTTCGTTCCGGACGTCGCCCAACATACTGATCGCGGAGGGACTTGAGCTCCTCGCAGTCTTCGGTGTTGTGCGTGTGCACGTCGTGGTAGATGCAGAATGGACGACGGTCCTCCTCGGGCGCATCGCGGTCGCGGCCGTGCTTCTGGTCGGGCTCCGCCTCAAGAACGGCCGGACCTTTGCGCTTAACTTCCTTGGCCTTTGCCTTGCTGTCGTCCGGCGCAGCGTCGGGGGCGTCATGGATGAAGAGGCGACCTTCCTCAGCCTTTTCGCATTTGTCAGTGATGTTGAGGAGCTCCAGAGCAGAGCTCAGCCCGTCGTTGATGACGAGCTTTTCACACATCCGGACATCATTGACGCCACTGGTGAACGCCATAATGATGGCTTCATTCGAGGCACGTGGGATCTTGTTGCGCACCTGGCTAAAACGTTGGATGTACTTGCGCAAGGTCTCTCCGGGGCGCTGCTTTACACGCCGCAGGTCATTGAAGGAGAGCGGGCGGTCATGCGTGCCCTTGAAGTTGGCGATGAACAGCTCGCAAAGCTTGCTTTAAGAAGAGATCGATTCCTCGGGCAGGTTCATGAGCCAGGAGCGCGCGCCATCCTTGAGGGCCATGGGGAACCAGTTCGTCATGACCTTGTCGTCGCCGTTCGCCGCTTCGATGCTCAGCGCGTAGAGCTGGAGGAAGTCCGTGGGGTGAGGGACTCCATCGTAGCGTGGGGGCAGCTCAGGCTAGAACTTTATGGGCCTAACCACCCAGCGCAGCTCGCAAGTGAAGCCCGGGCAGCCCACACTGCTGGTAGGGACACCGGGTGCAAGGGCATCCCGGTTCTGGCGCCCGGCGGCGGCAACGTCCTGGACGATCCGGTCTTGGCACTGGTGCTGGTGCTCGAGGATCGCCCGTGTGTCAGGCGGCGCACGGCCGATGATCTGGCAGCTGGCCTCGTCCTGGGCTGGCGGAGGCGCTTCGTGGGGCGTATCATGCGGGCGTGCATTGCGCCGAGCCTTGACCTGTTCGTCGTCCAGGGGAGGTGGTGGCGGTGCTCCGTGCGCCACATCCCCTGCGCAAGATGGAGGGGGGCTGAGTGAACGAGAGGGTGCCGGGGCTTCTTCGGCGGCAATGACGAGTTTGGTGATGCTGCCCAGCCAGGCGTCATAGCCGACGTCCGCCGGACGGTAGCGAAGCAGCTCGCATGCCATGAGCAGCGCGGCCTGTGCGTTCACGTGCTCAAGGCGGGCATGGGAGGAGTCGGTGGCGGTGCGGCCGTCCCTCTGCATGGAGGGGTGCATGGAGGAGTCCTGCTGCTCGCGTGCTGCAGGGTCGATCGCGGCGGCAGTTTCAGCACCGGCAGAGTGACGGCGGCCATCGAGGCCCGCGGGCGCAGTCTGGATGACGCGGGCCGCCAACGCTCGGCGCGCACAAGGCGGCCTTCGGCCATGGGGTCGGCAAGGATGGAGCTGGAATGGAGCTGAAGAGAGGCGGCGCACCCCTACCACGCACGCCAAATGTCAGAATCAGGGCTCCGGGGACCCAAGAGTGGTTCGAAGTCTAGGGTGCACCGAATCTTCAACCTTGCTCTGTCTTGCTAACCTACGGCGATGCTCGGGTGTGATTGTGCTTGGGGGAAGTAAAATGAACACGCCTGATTACCCAAATTCGGGCCACCTCGCGGTGTAAAACCCTACTCCTGCCTGTTAGGATTGCTTAGAGGGTGAGAATCAATACAGTCGGGTCGATCCCTCTCTACGGTTGCTGTCGGTGTACTAAAGATGGGGTCCTTTAATACCCCGTACTTGTGCACGGACAGTTGTAGCCATACCTGCGGCAAGGCCTGCCAGAGGACGGCTGGAGGCAGATGCAAGATATCAAGAAGGCATTTAAGCTGAAGATCAGAAGACCAAAGGCTGGGCGTCGGCAACATCTTGCCGGGCAGGCCCGTCGAGCCCCGGCAAGATCAACCCCCGGCAAGATCAGCACCCGGCAAGATCCCAACGCTTCAGCACAGTGCCGCCGCTCCAGCGCAGCGACCAGCCTGTCGTTTAGGGCTTGTCCTCCTGGTTGCGTGTCACGGCGCTGGCCGCAGAAGGGGTTAAGCGGTGCTGATGGGACGAGTCCTTTTTCCATCCCCAAGAAAGGCAGGGACACCTGTTCAGAGCATTGAATGCGTCTTGTCCTAAGACGTTTGTCCTAAGACGTTTGTCCTAAGGCGTCAGTAGTAATCATGAGATACTGGTAATCATGAGATACTGTAGATACTTTACACCTCTTGTACTTCGCCACTGTTGGAGACCCCTTGGACATATAAAAGGAGGCCCAAGGCGTAGCTACAGGGGGGAGGGCGAGATTCCGATCCAGACTCGACCCATTCTGTATGCGTAGCTGCTACTGTAGCTCCCAGAACTGGGCCAAGAACATCCACAGTAATACAACCAAGCAGGAGTAGGGTTTTACGCTTCAGAGCGGCCCGAACCTGGGTAAATCCCCTCGCGTGGATCGTTAGTTCCGCTCTTTGTGCTGTCCTTTCTCCCTTGCCGAACCGTAAAGGGATCCTTCGGTCCCATAGGTGTCGTTTCCCCGACATCTTTGGAGCGCGAGGTAGGGGGAAAGGTTGCGCGAACCCGATCTAGCGGTCGGCGCGCCGGTTCTTGATCATATTCATCGCCATGGCCCCCAAGAAGAAGGGCGCTACGGCGGTTGATCCATCCGCGTCCAGCCTCCCCGTACCTGCACAGACGGGTGATGGCGCGGGCGTTGGTGGAGGAGGTGGAGGTCTTGAGCCTCCGCGACGTTCTGGCAATCCAAGCCAGGCAAGCGCCAGGTCCAAGGATAAGGCCGCGCTGCCTACGGGTGGTGCAGCGATCTCCAAGGACGGGACGGCCCCTTCCAAGACACCCACGCCGGCGCATGCACCACGGCCTTCTCAAGACGCGCGCCACGTGCAGCACCGTGACGTCGGTGGTTCCAAGCATCCCCATGGGAAAACCCCTGCGCATCACTCTCAAGATGCGCGGGGCCAAGATCCACGTCAATACGCCGGTGGAAGCCGCGCGCGGTTGCAGGACCGTGACGGTGCTCCTTCTAACCCAGTTAGGAGTTTGAGCACCACACGTTCTTCGCATCTTTCGCCGACGCCTACACCAGCAGAAGCGTTGGCGCGAGCTCAGCTGCTCCTAGACTTCCCTCCCGCTGCGGAGAAGCTAGATGAGTGGAGAGCTGCCATTCAGAGCCTCATCGGTCTAGCCAACAACGACAGGTCGCGGCAAGCAGAGCCTTCGTGGCGGCAGTCTACTGGAACGGTGCGGGCCGATGGCGAGAAGACCGGAGGCGGTGCATCTACGATACGCTCCCCTCCACCACGTCAAGAGCGGTCGCTAACTCGGCGGGTCGACGCCCGTGATGACGATTCCACGGCGTCGTCCGATCCTCAGGTTCGCCGCGATCAACGTCTGATTCTTCGGGAACGGAAGAAGGAGGACGCTCGAACCACCATCGAGCGGCGACGGGAAGCGCGTCGTCAATTCGACAAGCGCGCGGGACCCACTGTCGACGAGCCTGCGCCAGGGTATCTTGGTAGCCTACCTTACGAGGTGGGTTGTCCAGCGTTTACTCGTGAGCTGCGGCGAGTCCAGTGGCCTAGCTCCCGCTCTTTCAAGCTGGAGGTGCCGGAGAAGTACGACGGCAAGACTCACCCGTCAGAGTTCCTGAGCATCTACACCATTGCGGTGCAGGCTGCCGGGGCTCGAGACGACAAGATCCTCGCCAACTACTTCCCGTTGGTGCTGAAGCCCAACGTCAGGTCGTGGTTGATGCATCTGCCGGAGAATTCCATTTCCTCCTCGGCAGATCTGTGTCATGAGTTTGTTGGCGCCTTTACTGGCGGCCACCAAGCTCCTGGCCAGGAAAGCGACTTGCATATCATTCCCCAGAAGGATGGCGAAACCTTGCGCAAGTACATCCAGAGGTTCAGCCATATCCAGCACAACATTCCAGACGTTCATCCTGCCGCTGTCATCAGCGCCTTCCATCAGAATGTGCGCAACCGCAAGATGCGGGAAGAGCTTGCGATGAACAAGGTCAGGGATGTCGCCGAGCTTTATGCTCTGGCTGACAAATGTGCTCGGGCAGAAGAAGGAAGGAGACTCCCCGGCGAGAACGCTGGCGCAGGAGTCGACTCCGAAAGCGAAGACGCTGCTGCCCCGGCAAGGAAGGGCCGACGGAAGGCCAGGAAGCGCAAGGGCAAGGCCGTGCTTGCCGTCGAGGGATCCGGCAACCCCGGCACCGCCAAGAAGGCCAAGACTGATGACCCCGGCAAGGAGGTTGCCGGGTGCGCCGCATGTCAGGCCTTGGCGGTTGCCGACAAGCCGGAAGGCTCCGCCAAGCAGTATTGCAAGATCCACCGCACCAAGGGCCACGATCTCCAAAACTGCCGGCAAGTTGAAGATCTTGTCGAGAAGCAGAGAGCCGAGTACGAAAGGCGAGACAAGGAGAGGGCCCAGGATGGCGCTGGAGGGTCCGGCAAGAAGCGCGGTCGAGGAGGTCGCCGCGGCAAGGTCAAGCAACAGAAGGACCGGCCCGCCCGAGGCCGCGACAAGAAGCAGGGGGATGATGATGATGATGCAGAGGGCGACGAGTCCAGCGAACACGAGTTCCAGAAGGCGACAGAGGCCATGTGTGTTGACGGAGGTGCCTCGTTGCATTCCTCTCACCGCCAGCTCAAGCAGTGGGCGCGTGAGATTAATGCAGCTGAGCCCTCGCTCGATGCCCGGAAGCCACTGAGGTGGTCCCACACGCCTATCGTTTTTTACGCCGAGGACCACCCTAATCGCACAACTGCGGTCGGGTGCTTGCCGTTGTTGGTTTCACCAACGATCCGCAACCTCCAGGTGACAAAAATGTTAGTTGACGGTGGGGCCGGCCTAAACCTGATCTCGCCTGATGTGATCAAGAGATTGCAAATTCCCGACGAAGATCTCGAGGAAACAGGCTCATTCCAAGGGGTCAATCCGGGAAGGAACCAGCCGAAGGGCAAGATCACCCTGCCAGTGACGTTTGGCAGCGAGTTGAACTTCAGGATGGAGAAGATCGTCTTCGACGTCGCCAAGATTCCATTACACTATAATGGGATTCTTGGTCGCCCGGCGCTGGCCAAATTCATGGCGGCATCGCACTACGCCTATAACGTGCTGAAGATGCCCGGGCCGATGAGCATCCTCACCATCCACTCCGACAAGAAGGATGCGCTTATCTGCACCGACAAGCTCTACCGGGAGGCAGTTGCAGCATCTGCCGCCAAGGCACCTGCTCCTGTCGCTGAAGCTCCCAGGAAGAAGAAGAAGCCCGGCAAGACCTCTAGCACCCACTCCGGCAAGCGCACCTCCTCGGAGTGCTGCGCTCCCGTTGAGGACGTGCCGGAGAGCTCTGCCGGCAAGAGCAAGAAATCCAAGGCTGCTCCACCAGAGACCAAGAAGGTGCCCGCCAAGGAGGATTGTACGGGAGGAACTTTCACCATAAGTTCCACCCTTGATGACAAATAGGAAAGCGCGCTCATTGCCTTCCTGCGGGCGAATATCGATGTGTTTGCATGGCAACCATCTGATATCCCCGGTGTTCCCAGGGAGGTAATTGAGCACCACCTTGCTGTCTGCCCTCAGGCACGGCCCGTCAAGCAGAAGTTCAGGAAGCAAGCCTTGGAGCGGCAAGAGTTTATCGCCGAAGAAATCAGAAAGCTTGAAGCAGCAGGTCTGGTTAGAGGAGTCCTCCATCCGACATGGTTGGCCAATCCAGTTGTAGTGCGCAAGGCGAATGGAAAATGGAGGCTATGTATCGACTATACTGATATCAATAGAGCCTGTCCAAAAGATCCTTTTCCCTTGTCGCGCATCGACCAGATTGTGGACTCCACTGCTGGCTGCGATTTGCTGTCATTCCTTGACGCATATTCAGGCTACCATCAGATTTTCATGTCCAAAGAAGACGAAAAGAAAACCGCATTTATCACCCCATGTGGCACGTATTGCTTCATACGTATGCCTTTCGGGTTGAAAAGTGTTGGTTCGACCTTCGCAAGAGCTGTCCAGATTGGTTTCGAGACCCAGCTGCATAGAAATATGGAAGCCTATATGGATGACATAGTGAACAAGACCAAGGACAAGGCAACTCTTATACAAGATCTAGAAGAGACGTTTGCAAATCTACGCAGGATCAATCTGAAGCTCAATCCCGAGAAGTGCGTGTTTGGCGTTCCATCCGGCAAGCTTCTCGGGTTCTTTGTGTCTCAACGTGGAATTGAAGCCAATCCCGACAAGATCAAGGCAATTGAGCAGATTGAAGCACCAAGACGTGTCAAAGATGTGCGCCGACTTGCTGGCTGCGTGGCTGCTCTGAGCAGGTTCATCTCCAAGTCCGCTGAGCGCGCCCTGCCCTTTTTCAAAATCTTGAAGAAGGCAGGACCAATGAAATGGACTCCGGAAGCGGAGGCAGCGCTGTAGGACTTGAAGAGGTACCTCTCCTCTCCGCCGACACTGGTCGCACCTAGGCCACAAGAGTCGTTGCTGCTGTATCTAGCGGCAACGAATCAAGTGGTTAGTGCTGCGCTAGTGGCACAGAGAGAACCAGACAAAGAGGCAGCGGCAGTGGCAAGCCCTTCAAGCGACAAGCCAGGGCCATCCCCGGCAGAGTCTGGTGCCGACAAGGCAGAGCCCGCGCAGCCAAGTGAAGCAGTGCAGAAGAAGAAGATGGTGCAGCGCCCAGTCTATTTTGTCAGCTCCCTTTTGCAGGGGGCTAGGTCAAGATATTCTGGTGTGCAAAAGCTGCTCTTCGGCCTCCTTATGGCCTCGAGGAAGCTGCGCCATTACTTCCAAGCACATGAGATTACCGTCGTCACTCGCTTTCCGCTGCAACGGATCTTGCGGAATCCAGGAGCAACCGGCAGGATTGTGGAGTGGGCGTTGGAGCTGTCATGCTTTGGCCTCAAGTTTGAAAGCACTTCAACTATTCAGAGCAGAGCCTTGGCAGAGTTCATTGTAGAGTGGACACCAACGCCAGACGAAGAAGTTCAAGAGTCGGTTGTCCCCGGCAAGGAAACAGATCGCGAATGGATTATGTACTTTGATGGGGCTTTTTCTCTGCAAGGCACCGGTGCTGGCGTGCTGCTTGTCGCACCCACCGGAGAGCACCTCAAGTATGTGATTCAGATGCACTTTCCCCGGGAGAGATCAACGAACAACACTGCAGAGTATGAAGGACTGCTTGCCGGTCTCAGGATCGCGGCAGACCTTGGGATCAAGAAGCTCATCATCAGAGGTGACTCCCAGCTTGTCGTCAGGCAAGTCAACAAGGATTACCAGAGCCCGTTGATGGAAGCTTATGTCGATGAAGTGAGAAGGCTGGAGGAGCATTTTGACGGTTTGCAAACAGAGCATGTTCCTCGAGCAGAGAACTGCATTGCTGACGACCTGTCGAAGCGTGCTGCCCTTAAGTTACCTGTGGAACCAGGAACTTTTGTGCTCCGCCTGACTCAGCGATCCGTAACACCACCGACGAGGCCGGACAAGAGAAGGAAGTTAAGTACCGGCAAGTACTTCCCGGCAGAGCTTCCAGAAGCCGCCGGCAAGGAAGTTGCCGGGAACGACACGGTTGCCGGTGAGCAGCGGCTTCGCGCAGAGCCTCAGGTTCTTGCCGGAGAAGTACGCGCCCCCGCAGCTGAGGATATGCCGGTTGCCGGTGAGCAGCGGCTTCGCGCAGAGCCTCAGGTTCTTGCCGCAGAAGTACGCGCCCCCGCAGCTGAGGATATGCCGGTTGCCGGTGAGCAGCAGCTTTGCGCAGAAACTCAGGTTCTTGCCGCTGAAGCAAGAGCTCCCACGGCCGAAGAGATGCCTTTAGTCCTTGTCGTCGAGCCACAGGCTCCGGCATGGGCACAACACATAGTTCATTTCCTTCAGACAGGAGAACTCCCTGAGGAACAGGAAGAAGCGGAGAAAGTAGCCCGTCAGTCTAGTATGTACCAGTTCGTCGACGACGTCCTGTACAGAAAGAGACCCAACGGTGTGAAATTGAAGTGCATTCCTCGGGAGGATGGACTAGAGCTGTTGGCAGAGATTCATGGAGGCATATGTGGCTCCCACATAGGCTCGAGAGCTCTTGTCGGCAAGGCATTCCGGCAAGGTTTCTTCTGGCCTACTGCTCTCCAGGATGCAACTACACTAGTAACCAAGTGTGAAGCGTGCCAGTTCCATTGAAAGCAACTTCATCAGCCAGCTCAAGCTCTTCAGACAATCCCTCTTTCCTGGCCCTTCTCGGTCTGGGGACTTGACATACTGGGTCCTTTCCCCCGCGCTGCCGGGGGCTTCGAGTACTTGTACGTGGCTATCGACAAGTTCACGAAGTGGCCGAAAGTGGAAGCAGTGAGAAAGGTGACAGCACAGTCAGCGGTCAAGTTCTTCAAGGGAATAGTGTGCCGGTTTGGGGTGCCGAACAGGATTATCACCGACAACGGTACGCAGTTCACAAGTCGCACCTTCATGCAGTACGTCCAAGACCTTGGCGGCAAGATCTGTTTTGCCTCTGTTGCTCACCCGAGAAGCAACGGCCAAGCAGAGAGGGCAAATGCTGAAGTGCTGCGCGGTCTCAGGACCAGAACTTTCGACAAGCTGGACAAGTGCGGAAGACGCTGGATTGATGAGCTGCCGGCAGTTCTTTGGTCAATCAGAACAACACCAAATCGAGCTACCGGCGAGACTCCCTTCGCCCTGGTCTACGGGGCTGAAGCAGTTCTCCCCACGGAACTCATATACGGGTCACCTCGAGTGCTCCCTTATGATGAGCTCGAGCAAGAGCAGCTGCGGCAAGATGACGCTGTGCTCCTTGAGGAAGATCGTCTTCGGGCTGCTGTGCGTGCTGCACGCTACCAGCAAGCTTTGCACCGCTATCATATCCGCAAGGTTCATGCCCGGAGTCTTGAGGAAGGTGACCTTGTTCTTCGGCGCGTTCAGTCGGCCAAGAATTCCAACAAGTTGACGCCGAAGTGGGAAGGCCCTTATCGGGTAGTACGAGTCACCAGGCCTGGCGCTGTCCGCCTGGAGACCGAAGATGGCATACCAGTGAGCAACTCCTGGAATATCGAACATCTTCGTAAGTTCTACCCGTGAGGCGCGGTTGCCGGTTAGCAGCAGTTTCGCGCAGAACCTTTGGTTCTTGCCGCAGAAACGCTCCCGGCAACCACCTTTTGTACAAGTCTTGCTGATGCAGCATGTAATCCTTTGTACAAAGCCAGGAGAAGACCCTGGGCATAGTTTAATTAAGCTAAGTGTTTTACAATTCTTGTCGATTTCATGTCATTTTATATGCATGCTTATCTGAGATGTTGTATTGCGCTTGCTTCCGGTAAGAGCTAATGAACCGCCAAGGTTCCATATTTTGTCTTCTTTCTTTTTCTCAAAAGGATAGAAGGTTCCCTCGCATGCAAGTTTGCCGAGGGGGAAGATGGTATGGATACCGACAGGCGACGTTCAAGGTTGACATCTTGCCGGAAGAAGAACAGCAACGAAAAGCTAAGTTGCAGAAACCCTTTAAAACAGATTTTTGTTGTAAGGCTATCCTCCTTGAACGATTTCGACTTTTGTATGGAAAACCTGCACGCGATGGAACCTTGTCATGATCGGTCGCGCCCTTACTCTGTTTCGAGTCCGCTCAACAGTTTATGTGGCTGCACTGAAAACGTCAAGGTTTCTTGCCGGTAGCTGCACCTCCAGCAGGCTGCTGAAGTCCCGAACCCAGCGCTCGCGGGGGTGCGCACCGGCAAGTTCCCAGTATAAGCGTAGGGCATACACCATACAGAAAGAAATCAAACGAGGGGAATAGCATACATTAATCTAGAGACAACAAGTTATATTACATGATAGTTGCCGCGTTTCTAACTAAAGATAAATTGTCTTTGGCATGGAGCGATGGCGACAAGATAAAGAGAAATGGCTAATCCCGGGGATCGCCTTCAACCCTCTTGACTTGGCTCACCCTGTCAATGATGGACGCGACAAGCTCTTCAAGTACCTTGACGTCCACATTTTTCGGCAAGCGCTTGAAGACGTTGGAGAGGTTGATGCCGGGGTTCTTGTGCACAACTTTGACTAGCACCTCGCGGAGGATGGCCTGGCAGAGCTTGCGGGATTCGTTCGCCAGCTGGGATGTTCGGTCAGAGTGAAGCTGCTCCAAGGCTTCGAGCATGCGGTCAAAGAACATGGTCAGCCTGGCGCTTGTGGACACCCTGTTGTCAGAAGAATACCTGAAGCCTTGCAGACCCATGATGGACAGTTGCGCGGCAAGCTTCTCTACAACGTCGATGAGTTTCTCAGTCCAGATCTGCACGCCTGCCACATAGTCGTTGTGTGTGGCGGCAGCACTCTTGAGCAACTCCTGTTCATTGTGGAGGTCTTTGATCAAGGTCTTCTCCCGACCCCTTGCGGTCTCAAGGGTCTCCTTCAGCGTGGTCAGCTTCTGCTCCAGATCAATGATGGATTCCTTGGCGGAGGTGAGCTGCTGAGTCTTCTCGGATGCGGCAACCTGGGCCTCCATCAAGCTGTGAAGAGCTTTGTCTCTTTCGGCTTCGAGTGTTGAGACCTTCTTGCCGTGATCCTCGAGATCAGCCTCTAGCTTCTTCACCTTCCCCTCCAGCAAGCTCTTGGCGGCCTCTGTAGCTTCGGCAGCATCGACGACTTCCTTCAGTTTGCCGGCGTGATCTTCAGTCAGAGCTCTGAGCGTCTCCATGTGTTTCCGCTCTAGCTCCTGGGTCCGCTGCGCGACAAGTTTCTCGATCTCCTCGTCCTTGCTGCGGAGCTTGGCGGCAAGCACCTCCTCGCGAGCAGTAAGGTCCTCTTCGTGAGCATCGAGCCCGATGCGGCGCTCCGTCAGGCAAGCTTCTGCTGCGGCGGCCTGCTGTGCAGCCTCCTCTTGTGCCTTCTCGACATCAGATTGCTTCATGAGAAGGTCGTTCCAGTTCTCGCTCAGCTGTTCCCGAGCAGTCTTCAGCTCTTCGAAGGCCTCAGCATACCAAGCCTGCGTCTCCTCGACGCGCTTTTGGAAGTCCACCTCTGCTGCATCAACAACCGCTGCCCTGGAATCCAGCTTATCCTTCCGGGCGCGGTAGAGTGCCCGGAGCTTCTGATAGTTGTCGAGCACGGCTTGGAGTAGTTGCTCTTCCTTGGGTTCACTGCTGCTGGCGGCGGCGATGACGTCTCCATGCAGAGATTCTCCTTCCACCGTCGCCCCAGTGCTTGCCGTCCCTGGCATGCTGACGAACAGGTTGTCGCCGGCCTTGAGGTAACTGCTTGACGGGGGCACGTCAGATGTTGACGGTTGATCTTCACTGGCAGCTGGGAGCTCCGCGACCGGTGTAGCGCCAGGTGCTCCTGCGGCAGGAATGTCGTCAGTGCGGTCGTTGGTCTCCTTGCTGGTCCCCTCAGCAGACTTCTTGGCGGTCTCTTCCTGTGTGGCCTTGGCGGCCTCGTCCGCTGCGACCCTGTCGGCCTCGGCGGTAGCATCCCTGGCGGTCTCCTCGATGACGGTTTCGACATCCATGGGTTCCACCAAGAGGAAATCTGGAAGCCCAGGAAGGGAAGCACGATGAGACCAAGTTTGAAGTTCAAGAAGACAAAAAGAAGAGAAAAACAGGAGTAGCAAGTACTCTGAGGCGAGCGGTTTACCTGCGTCGAGTTGCTGAGGAGGGTTGCCGGAGCCAGTGCTCGCCGGCTCTTCTTCATCGCGGTAAAGCTCGCTTGCCGAAGGCTCATCTCTGGGCGGTGTAGTCGATGGCGGCGGCACGTCAGGGACGGTTCCCATTGGTACTCCTTGTTGCCGCTCCGCTCCTGCACGCCCGGAGATGTCAGCAGTGAAGATACGCACCTCGGCACTTGCCAACGGAAAGTGCATAACGGACTCACGCTGGGGGCTGCGCCGGGGGCTGTGTTGAGGACTGCATTGTTGGCTCGACTCCGGGCTGATGTTGATCGTTTCTGGCGCACCTGAGGTGCTTGCCGGTGGTTCGTCGCCCGTTGAGGTCTTCGCCCTCTTCGCCATCCTTTGCGCCTAGGTTTCTGCATCTCTGTGGAGACAAGCCAAAGTGAATTAGTCAAGTGAAGCCAGAAATACAGGAATTATAAGGTGCGGCAAGGCCCTTACTCTTCTTCGGATTCCAAGGCAGAGAGATCGAAGACGACTTCCGCTTCGGCACCTGGGCGAGGAGGTGGAGAAGGAGACCTGGCGCGCTTGGCTGCAGCGGAAGCAGTAGGTTGTTGCGACCCTGCTGCTCCAGCCGCTGGTGCCGTCGTATGGGACGCTCCCGCCGCACCAGTTTCTGCCGCGGTCGAGCGTGTCGTACGTCGCACGGGCGGTTGTTGGGCCTCTTGTTGCTGCGCAGCCTTGCCGGCCGCCTTCTTGCTGGGAACCTCATCTCTTGAGGGAGGCTGACTTGCCGGGGCGTCAGAGCTGGCTTTCTGAAGAACGCGCTTTTTCTTCCCTGGAGCTGGGGGCTCCTCGTGCAGCTGCTCCTCGGTTGTGCCCTCGACGGTAGAGCCCCCGGCAACCATGCTGCTCTGCTCCCCGGCAACTTCCTCTCCTCGGAAGAGGTCTCCTCTGGCACCGTCTCTTCTTCACTGGTGTCTCCTCCCGTGAAGCCAAAGTCGCCAGCCTCCGCGGCAAGGTTTGCCTCTTCCGCCCTGCTAGCGATGTAAGCTATTTCTTCGTCAGTGGTGGGACGGATAAGTTTGGGATCTTCCCGGATGGCCCTCTCCAACAAGTTGTCGAAGAACTCCTGCACTTGCTCTGGAGGCGGCTCTACCCAAGTCCCGTCAAGGCCGTGGGCGTTGCACACTGGCATCATAGCAATGATTGAGCTCAGGGCAGAGTTGTTGCACAGAGGCACGACTCTAGGCGGCAACATGAACTTCCCGTCAGGCCTGAACAGCTTGTGGCAGAGATACATGTGCTGCAAGACCGTGAAGTTGTGATTCAAGCCAGGGCGCAACCTCATAATATCTGCTACATTCTTGAAGTCCCAGGCTGGCCTCCCCTTATTGTGCAGAGGGGCGATGCGCCGGCGAAGGAAATCTACGCCAACCATTTCAATCGTGAGCCCGGCAGCCTTCAGGCGGTGGATCCTGGTGATTGCAATTGTGAGCTTCTTGTCTTCAGGGTCAAGGTCGCTCCAACTTTCACCACGGGCCACCTTCTTCTGCCGGGGCACGCAGAATAGCTGAGGGTCTTTCTCCTGATCCAGCACCACTCGGATCGCCACTCATGCCACTTCTTGCGGTAGAGACCCCCTGGGTATATATCCTTGTTCCATGTCCTTGGAATCC
The DNA here is from genome assembly GCA_039707655.1 of Elymus sibiricus. Lineage (NCBI taxonomy): Eukaryota > Viridiplantae > Streptophyta > Magnoliopsida > Poales > Poaceae > Elymus > Elymus sibiricus. The sequence goes on along the minus strand of CM077667.1, from coordinate 194,165,244 downwards.
AAGTGATAGATCCAGAGAGGGCGTCTCCTGCCTCGATGCGGGGGATGAAGTAGTGGCGGAAGAGGGCCGTGTTGGGGACCACTCCGGCAAAGTTTTCGCAAAGATGCGCAAAGACAGACATGCACGTTACGGCATTCGGCGTGAAATCCAAAAGGCGGAACCCGTACGTGTACATGATGTCGACGAAGAAGTCGGAGAAAGGAGGACAGAGCCCGCAGTAAAAATAAGCAGCGAAGAAAGGAAGCCGAAAGCGCGCGAGTTTTGGGATGCCCATTTGTCTCCTTCCCGCATACGCACCTGTACTGAGTAATTAAGGTGTGCCTGTCAAGCGTCGGGTCGAAGACGGCGCGCTCTCTCCGCATCTGCACCAGATCCCCTTCATCTGCTCATGCGGCTAAGCCGGCGGCTTTCGCCGTTTTGCCCTTGCCTGCTTTGGGCGGCATGGCGGCAGTGGAAGCGGAATCCGAAGGTGGCGAGGGCGTGCGGGTGGCGAAAGAATGGAGGAGGCGCGTCTCAGGCTCGAGGAGGAGGACGATGGCAGCGTCCAGATTGGAAAAGATGAGAGGTAAATGAGCAGCGCCCCTGCGGATTCCTTTTTATGGGGAAGGAGCGGAGATTACGGTCGTTCCGCGCACGTCCCCCACATTCCGCATTCAACGCGCGTCGTGGGAGGGCGCAGTAAATGAGAAGATTATGACAGTAACTCCTGCCACGCGTGCCCGTGCACTGTTTTGGGACTAGCCCAACAACGCCTCGCACCCGTGTATGGCCTAGGCCCGGGGGCTCCGGTCGGTGTACTAAAGATCGGGTCCTTTAATACCCCGTACTTGTGCACGGACAGTTGTAGCCATACCTGCGGCAAGGCCTGCCGGAGGACGGCTGGAGGCTGATGCAAGATATCAAGAAGGCGTTTAAGCTGAAGATCAGAAGACCAAAGGCTGGGCGTCCGGCAAGATCTTGCCGGGCTGGCCCGTCGAGCCCCAGCAAGATCAACCCCCGGCAAGATCAGCCCCCGGCAAGATCCCACTGCTTTAGCACAGTGCCGCCGCTCTAGTGCAGCGACCAGCCTGTCGTTTAGGGCTTGTCGTCCTGGTTGCGTGTCACGGCGCTGGCCGCAGAAGGGGTTAAGCGGTGCTGATGGGACGAGTCCTTTTTCCATCCCCAAGAAAGGCAGGGACACCTGTTCAGAGCATTGAATGCGTCTTGTCCTAAGACGTTTGTCCTAAGGCGTCAGTAGTAATCATGAGATACTATAGATACTTTACACCTCTTGTACTTCGCCACTGTTGGAGACCCCTTGGACATATAAAAGGAGGCCCAAGGCGTAGCTACAGGGGGGAGGGCGAGATCCCGATCCAGACTCGACCCATTCTGTATGCGTAGCTGCTACTGTAGCTCCCAGAACTGGGCCAAGAACATCCACAGTAATACAACCAAGCAGGAGTAGGGTTTTACGCTTCAGAGCAGCCCGAACCTGGGTAAATCCCCTCGCGTGGATCGTTAGTTCCGCTCTTTGTGCTGTCGTTTCTCCCTTGCCGAACCGTAAAGGGATCCTTCAGTCCCATAGGTGTTGTTTCCCCAACAGTTGCAGCCTGCCCCCTCTTATACTGGCCTTGGTCCTCTTCTCCCGAAAACACCAGGCGGAAAGGGTTGCCACAATAGCCAGTTTCAAGGGGGACAGGACTACAACTTATCCTGACGAAAGTAGTCTTCGCCTGCAAACGCCGCCTGCCATGACGCGTCGGTGGACTCGGGGATGACCTCCGTCCTGACGAGCCCCCAGTCTTGGTCTTCTTTCACCAAAGAGGAAACCTTTGAGGGGTTGCTTTTGGGACCGGTGGGCTGCCCTGCTTCCTTAGTGCGGAAGGGGAAAACCTCCCCATCCGTGCCCACTAGCATGGCTCCAGGCGCCACTTGGCGTGGCGCGTGTCGCCCGTGTGAAGGTGCAGAGCAGCAGGGCCCCATTGAGCCACCTTTGACCTATACACCCCACGAAGCCCCCTTGGGGCAGCCTTGGGAGGCGACCTCGGGAGGGCATCCTCGTGAGGCTCGCAGAGGCGCCTGTGGCAAAAGGTCTTGCGAGGCGGGGGCCCTCACTAAGGCCCCTCCTACGAAGCCTAGCGGCGGGCCGTACGAGGTCCTGACCGTGCGTTGTTTCTTGGGCCCCAGGCAGACGGGCTTGGGTACCCCAAGTCCCAGGAGCCCGACATATGGGACTGGCAAGGCCCCTTTCTGCGGTTATACTATGGGGACCCTGGATGCACAAAGAGCATCACCGACCGATGCATGCACGATGGTTTAGATAGGTTCAGGCCGCTCAGAAGCATATAACCCTACGTCTTGTGTTTGGTGGCTTATATGCTTGTTCACAGTATAGGAGTGTCACCACCCGGCAAGAAATGCTCGAGGGGGTGTGGCTACGCATGTAGAATGAATGGGGTGTCGACCTTTCTAAATGTATCCATGGACCTCCTTTTATAACCCAAGGGGCTACCACAGTGGCTAAAATGGTCTTTACATGGGGTAAATAGTAGAAATTATAGCTGCCCAAGACACTGGCACGAGCTATAGTGGGAAATACCTAACTCGGACGGATTAGGATAGGGGCATTAAATGCGCCGGGAGGTGGCGCGCTGGCGACGTCCCCCAGCAAGGATTGCCTCTCCTTTTGTGCTGTTGGCCCATCTACCTATTATTCTTTAGCCACACCGTAGGATGGGTGTCATTAAAGCTGCTATAAATCTGCCCAGCCGACATGCGCTCCGACCAGCTCCACCTAACCATCTGCCCGTTCGACACCTAACCGATGTAGACAATCAGCCCGATGACGTGGGGCGACGGCCTGACGGGCGGAGGTCTTGGCAGGAAGGCGCTCGCAGCTAGGTCTTCTCTCCGGGCAAAAATGCTTGCCGGTCGCCTTGGTATTGGCTTGACGTTGCTTTGAGGTTAGTCCTCGCCCGGCAAGGTCTTGTCGGCCTAGAGGCCGCAGTCATCTATGCACAAGTCCAGGTACTAAGGGCCCCGTTTCTTAGTGCACCGACAATAGCCACCGGGCCTGGGCCACACTTGAGTCCGTGACGTTGTTGGGCTAGGCCCAAAAACAGTGCATAGGTACGCGTGGCCGCAATTCCCTGCGATTATGATTTTTACTTCTTCGCCCACGACACACATTGACTACGGGTCATGGGAACGGTGGAGCGAGGTGGTTTCCTCGAGGGGTCGCGCCTAAAAAGCCGTGCTACGTTGGACTGGGAGAGGCGCCTCTTACGTCTTCCTCCTCATTGATAAAGGGGGATTCTGCAAGTGCGCTGCTCATTCCAATTGCACCCCTCTACTCTGCCGCCTCTGCTCCTCCTTCCTGTAGCGTGGATCCCTCGAGTTGTTCCTTCGCTTTCACCGATGCACGTCATCGATTGTCCAGGGCACCCAAACGACCACCTTTATCCGCTGCCATGGGCTCGGTGAAGAAGCCCAAAAAGGCGGCAGACACCGACGCGAAGGATGCCTTGGCGGCGATGCGGAGGATGTGTGTCGTATTCTCTCCCTCCATGCTGACGATGAGCGACCTCGTCTCGAGGTACGCCATGATGTGGGGGAGGGCGACCAAAGCGCACCGGGCGCCGGAGATGCTTCTGGGTGACTCCCAGCCCGGCGGTGAGAAGTATCTGTTCTTCACGGCATACTTCTATTGCGTCCTGGTTCCCCCCTTCTTCATAGATCTGGTTCTGACCTATGGTTTCTGTTTACTAGATTTCACGCCGAACACGGTGACCACCATGTCTGTTTTCACACATTTGTGCGAAAACTTCATTGGGATAGTCCCCAATTTATCTCTCTTCCGCCATTTCTTCTATCCGCGCATAGAGGGCGAGGACGCTCGCTCCTGCAGCATTACATGAATCCCTCGTGCCTCTCACAAGGAGGTGTATCCCCCTGCCAACCTACACAAGAAGTGGGAAGAATGGCGGGCAGAATGGTGCTATATCGTTAACAAGGAGCCCCCGGTCTATGCGAGGTCGGAAAATCCAAACATGTCCGTGATGACACGTGGAGCGCCCTTGCCCCTGATGTCAAGAAGTTGGAGATCGCCATCGCCCGCATGCTCCGCTTGACGGCTGCCGGGCTCACCATAAAGATGGTGGACTCTGATTTCCTTGCCAGGCGCATTGCTCCTCTCCAGGATCGGAAGCGTTTTGCCTGGGAGTACGTTGGCGCTGCCGACATTATGCGGCTACGCCTCGGGCTTGACGGGGACACGACCTTCCTGCAGCTCACTGTCCTGCGCCATGAGCTCTTTCGCCCGGACGGCAAGTTCATACTTCCTCGTCCGTAATTCCGCTGTGCAACAGCTCCCGCAAGGATGCGATCGTGGCAATGATGCCGGTGTGCAATGCGCACGGGGTGGACCCCACGTGGAAGGAGTCGGCAAAGGAGTTGGTGCAGGCATGGTTTGACAACCTGGAGGAAGCGCGCGTCAGGGACGAAGGGTCGATGGTCCGCGCCAGCAGCGTGCCTGCTCGACACCTAACCAATGTAGACAATCAGCCCGATGACATGGGGCGGAGGACTTGGCGGGAAGGCGCTCGTAGCTGGGTCTTCTCTCCCAGCAATAAGGCTTGCTGGTTGCCTTGGTCTTGGCTTGATGTTGCTTTGAGGTTAGTCCTCGCCCGGCAAGGTCTTGCGGGCCTGGAGGCCGCGGTTGTTTGTGCACAAGTCCGGGTACTAAGGGCCCCGTTTCTTAGTGCACCGACAATATTGAGACATATAACGACAATGGCAAGGAGTGCCTACTGATCACAAAGCGGGATGCAAATGGTAAATATGTTATCGAAAGCCTCCCTTCATTCGACACTGGGCTATACTACACCTAAATAGTAGCATCACCCATGTACACTACCCTTAAGACTGTTCTTAGAAGCTCTAAGTAGTTCTTCCTCTCGCACGATATGTTAGGCCACCCAGGACTTAGGATGATGAGAAGTATAATTGACAACACGCATGGTCATAATGTTAACATGAAGAACTTCCCGAATCCCGGTGATTTTGCATGCTTCACATGCGCTACGTGGAACTTGGTCATTAAGCCATCGTGCCTCAAAATGAGGGATGAAATCCCCGCGTTCTTGGAATGTATCCAAGGGGACATATGCGGTCCAATTCAGCCTCTAACGGTTCGTTCCGGTACTTCATGGTGCTTATTGATTCTTCCTCTAAATGGTCCAATGTTTCCCTACTGTCCACACAGAAACATGCCTTTGCAATGTTGATCTCATATATCATACAAATGAGGAATAATTTCCCTGATTGTCATACGAAGTCTATTTGAATGGACAAAGTCGGAGAATTTACGTCAACGGTGTTCGATGATTATTCCATTGCAATGGGAATTAAAGTTGAGCATTTAGTACCACATGTTCATACACAAAATGGACTTTTTGAGGCATTGTTTAGAAGAATTAAATTCATTGACCTTCAGGATTGACAACCTTCAGGATTGTAATTTGCCAACTGGATGTTGGGCTCACTCAGTGTTACATGCAGCCAATCTCATTGACTTTAGACCATCGGCCTACAACATACTGATACGTCTCCAACGTATCTATAATTTTTGATTGTTCCATGCTGATATATTATCATTCTAGGATACTTTTTGGGTCTTTATTTACCAATTTATAATAATTTTGAGCACTAACCTATTGTCCCAGTGCCCAGTGCCAGTTGCTGTTTTCTGCGTGTTTTTGCCTTTTTAGGTTTACTGTATCACACGAAGTCCAATTGCCACGAAACTTTTTGATTATTTTTTCTAGACTATATGAAGACCTAGAAGATTCGGAAGGAAGCCAGGAGGTGCATGAGGGCCCCACCACACATCAGGGCGCGCCCTGGGGGGCGCCCTCATATGTGGTGGCCCCCTCTGGCGCTTCCTGACGCCCCTCTTCGGCCTATAAATTCTCTAATATCCTAAAAACCCTGGAGGCAGTCCCGAAACTGTTTTCCCGCCGTCGCAAGTCTCTGTTCCGCAATGAGGCCATATGGAGCTCCGTTCCGGCAGCCTGCCGGAGGGGGGATCCATCACGAAGGGCCTCTTCATCAACCTTGCTGCCCTCATGATGATGTGTGAGTAGTTCACCATAGACCTACGGGTCCATAGCTAGTACCTACTACCTCCGTCCTGGTTTATTAGTCCTCCTTGTAGTTTGGGTCAAACTTTGACCTTTGATTTAACTATTAAAAAATAAATTACATACCCTAAAAATAGTATCATTGGAAACCTCTTTCAAATATGAATCTAACAATATAAAGTTTGTCACATACAACTTATAATTTGTTAGTTAAATTTATGGTCAAAATTGGGCACAAAATACGAAGGGGACCAATAAACCCAGACGGAGGTAGTAGATGGCAATCTCTCTCTCTCTCTCTTATCATCTTCAATGCAATGATCATCGCATCTTCACTTTGATCTATCCGATGTAATCCTATTGTGTGGTGTGTTTGTTGGGATCCGATGAATTGTGGGTTTATGTTCAGATTATTCATGAAAAGTATTTGAGACGCCTCTGAATTATATTATCTCTTAAGTGCATGATCATTATAGCTTCGTAATGCTCTCCGATCTATTGATAGGCTTTGGCCAAGTAGATTGATATTTCATTGGTGGGAGTGGTGCGTTGTGGTAGGTTCAACCTGGCAAGTTTCTATATCCCAGTGACAAAGTACGAGACAAGATGCGTCTTTGTGTTGTTGCTACTAAGGATAAAATGTTGGGGCTCATTCATATTGTTTGAGTTTACTTTGTCTACATCATGTCATCATTCTCCAAGCATTACTCTGTTTTACTTAATACTCTAGATGCATGCTAGATAGCGGTTAATGAGTGGAGTAATAGTAATAGGTGCAGGCAAGAGTCGGCCTATTTGCTTATGGACGTGATGCCTATATATACATGATCATTGCCGTGAACATCGCATAACTATCCGCTTTTCTATCAATTGCCCAACAGTAATTTGTTACCCACCGTATGCTGCCTACATGAGAGATGCCGCTAGGGAAAACTATGGGCCCCGGGTCAAGTCACTTATATATTTACAAACGCTACAAATACCTTGCTGCCTTTATTTACATTTTATTTATTTTTCAATTTATATTTATCAACAATTATCTACACAACTCATTTGCTTGCAAATAACGAGATCAAGGGGATTAACAACCCTCTTGCCCGCGTTGGGTGCAAGTTGTTTGTTCATTTGTGTGCAGCTGCTGAAGACGGTTGAGGATTAATATTCCTATTGGTTTGATAAACCTTGGTTTCATAACTGAGGGAAATACTTATCTACTTTGTGTTGCAATTACCCGTTCCTCTTTACGGAAAACCCAACGCAGATCACAAGTATCAAGAAGGATTTATGGCGCCGTTGCCGGGGAATATCATCATCAACTACCAAGTAACTTCACACAAATTTTCATTCACTTGTTCTTCTTTTTATTTGCTGTTATATTTAGCTTGTCTCATAAAAATCAAAAATACAAAAATATTTATCTTTGCTTGTTACTAGTTTACTTATTCGCTTGCTAGTTTACTTGTCTTGCTTGTTACTTTGCTTGTTCGGTCACCATGTCTCAAGATAGATTCCACAATATCTCTTTTTACCAAAGAATGTCGGAAATAGAGAATTCTATGAAAACTTTCATGACTTCACAATATGAGCATAATAGATCCTTCGCCTCTGAAATTAAGGAACATTCAACGCTGCTTGACGCTATTAGTAAGCAACTTGATGAGGTTATTAAGGAAGTATCTAATCTCCAATCACAATTTGCTCAAACCGAAGAGTTGTTAGGAAAGATCTCCGATAAGTAAACCACTCTAGATAATAGGATGGCCGCTAAACCGGAATCTCAACCCAACCGGAATCATGATGAAGATCTTAAAATGATTGGTGTTTCTCCTATTGAATCTCTATTTACCTATCTGAATATAAATGATAAAGGGACGGGAGATGAGTCAACTTTAGGAGAGAAGCGCCCCGTTTGCTTGGAGGGTGATGATTTTGATTCTAAAGCTGAAAAATGTGGGTTTGTAGAGGTCAAAACTTTAACTAGTGATGCACCCACTATATTGGATTACAAGGACTTCAATTATGATATGTTCTCTTTAGTAGAATGATTTCCTTGTTGCAATCTGTTATTAGCTCACCCAATGCTTATGAACAAAACAAAGCTTTTACCGAACATATAGTAGAAGCTATGATAAAAGCTTATGATGAGAAACTTGAGCTTGAAGTTTCTATTCCTAGAAAATTGCATGATGAGTGGGAACCTACTATCAAAACAAAGATCAATAAATATGAATGCAATGCTTTGTGTGACCTTGTTGCTAGTGTTTCAACTATTCCTAAAACTCTTTGTGATGTGCTCGGTCTCATTAATATTGAAGATTGTTCCCTCGACTTGCATCTTGCGGATTCTACCATCAAGAAACATTTAGGCAGAATTATTGATGTGCTTATTATTGCAAATAAAAATTATGTGCATGTAGATTTCATTGTGCTTGATATTGATTGCAATCCTTCTTTTCCCATCATACTTGAAAGGCCTTTCTTACGAACTATAGGTGCAATCATTGACATGAAAGAGGGAAACATAAGGTTCCAATTCCCATTAAAGATAGGGATGGAACACATCCCTAGGAATATAATTAAACCACCTTATGAATCAATAATGAGAGACACTTATGGGTGGAGTGTCAAAGTTGACAATACTTGAAACTATGCATTATGCCTAGCTAGGGGAATAAAACAATAGCGCTTGTTGGGAGGCAACCCAATAGTTATCTTAAATTCTTTGCTTTAAAATTTCTGTTCATTTTTAATAGCATGATTATTGCATCTGTAATGATTATGTTTTTATGTTTAAATTAGTGTTTTTGCCAAGTAAATCCTTTGGGATGACTCACAAGATGAGTAGAATCGATGCTGAAACAAAACAGAAACTTTTGACTCCAGTACAGGAATTTTCATTTATTACTGGAGCGTGATAATGATCTGAACTTTTTACACACTGTTTTTATACAAATTTTAGAAGTTGTCCTTATTTTTCCAAATTGTTAGAGTTACATAAGTATAGGCTCTCTACAGATTGCTACAGACTGTTATGTTTTAAACAGATTCTGTTTTTGCTTGCATAGTTGCTTGTTTTGATTATGCTATGGATTGTATCGGGGGGTATAAGACATGGAGAAGTTAGAATACAGTACCTATTATGCATTTATGAAATTTGAATCAATTTAAAACAGTACTTAAAGTATGCAATATGTTTCTTATACTAACGGATCTCACGAGGTTTTGTTGAGTTTTGTGTGATTGAAGTTTTCAAGTTTTGGGTGTTATCTTGATGGACAAAGGAATAAGGAGTAGCAAGAGACTAAGCTTGGAGATGCCCAAGGAACCCCAAGGTAATATTTTAAAGGAGAATAAAATGTCTAAGCTTGGGGATGCCCCGGAAGGCATCCCCTCTTTCGTCTCAAATCCATCGGTATGTCACTTGGAGCTATACTTTTATTCGTCACATGATATGAGTTTTGCTTGGAGCGTCGTTTGCTTTTGTTTGCTTTTACTTTCAGTTTGCCACAATGATTGTTTGCTGGACACACCTATTTAAGAGAGACACGCCTTCATCATAATTTTTTAGAATACTCTATGTGCTTCACTTATATCTTTTGAGCCTAGCAGTTGCTCTAAGTACTTCACTTATATCTTTTTGAGCACGGTGGTGTGTAGATTTTATAGAAATGATTTCACGCTCGTTCTTCACTTATATTTGTTTGAGAGTTAATAAATAGTGACAAATTTGCATGGGCCACAAGACTATTCCAAGAATATTAGGTATTGAATGAATGATAATCAAAACCATCATGTAGCACATATAAAGAAATTGTGGGTCAATGATATTGATGTAGTAATATAAGATAGGTGTGAGTTCATAATTGTTAAACCATAGAATTGTCAATATTAAGAAAGGTTGACCTTTTTGTTCATCTAAAAATTAAAAGAGGCATGGTGATGATGTGTGAGCATTTCTATTCCTCGTTGAAATCCTAGTGTTGTTTCGGGTCGAAACGCGCGATGGTTAACTCCTACCAACCTCTTCCCTCGGGGCATGCGATTAGTACTTTGATTTATGATAAACTAATAAAACTTTGCAATAAGTATATGAGTTCTTTATGACTAATGTGAAACCATGGACATACGCAATCTCACCTTTTTCATAATTTGCTAGCCTCTTCGGTACCGTGCATAGCCCGTTCTCACCTCGAGGATCGGTGCAACTTTCACCGGTGCATCCAAACCCCGTGACATGATAAGCTCTATTGCACATAAGCCTTATTATATCTTACTCAAAACAGCCACCATACCTACCTATCATGGCATTTCCATAGCCATTCCGAGATATATTGCCATGCAAATTCCATCGTCACTTGACATGACTAGTTCCTTCATCGTCATATTTCTTTGCATGATCATATAGAGCTGACATAGTATTTGTGACAAAGCCACCTTTCATAATGTTTTTGATACATGTCACGGTAGATCATTGCACATCCTGGTACACTGCGAGAGGCATTCATCCAGAGTCATATCTTCATATCAGTTCTCCATGTTGAGTTGTAAGTTAATAAAAGTGTGATGATCATCATTATTAGAGCATTGTCCCATTGAGGAAAGAATGATGGAGACAATGATTCTCCCATAAGTTGAGATGAGACTCCGGACGAAAATAAAGATGGGGAGGCCAAATGAGCCCACCATCCATTCAAAAAAAAGAGAAAAGGGACTTGGCTACTATCCTTTACCACACTTGTGCCTCAAAGTGGCACCATGTTCCACTTGTAGAGAGTCTCATGATATATCACTTTCATAAGCTAGTGGTAATTACCTATTCATTATTACGAACTTGGCTTGTATATTCCTAAGACGGGCTTCCTTAAATGCCCGAGGTCTTCATGAGCAAGCAAGTTGGATGCACACCCCACTTAGCTTCATTTGAGCTTTCATACACTTATAGCTCTAGTGCATCATTTGCATGGCAATCCCTACTCCTTGCATTGACATCTATCGATGGGCATCTCCATAGTCCGTTGGTAGGCCTAGTTGATGTGAGACTATCGTCTCCACTTCCTACCCCTTTGATATCTACCACCATACTCTATTCCACTCAAATGCTATGTCCAATGGCTCACGCTCATGTACTGCGTGAAGAATAAAAAGTTGATGCATATTGAAAAAGTACGAACCAATGCCTGACTTGGACACCGTGGTGCTTAACATTTGTATTAATGTGGTGAAGATGGAGCCATGCCTTGCTAATACAATAAGATGAATGGGGGGGTAAACATTTCTTAAGGATCGTATACTTTTAAGAATTAACAATTCTATTTCTTACATTTCAATTATTGCTATGTTAATATTTGTTGATTCATCTTTTCTCAATGAGCATACATGCACAAGATTACATAGTGGATAGCATGTCACATCAAAAATTCTGTTTTTATCATTTACCTACTCGAGGACGAGCAGGAATTAAGCTTGGGGATGCTTGATACGTCTTCAACGTATCTATAATTTTTTATTGTTCCATGCTGATATATTATCATTCTAGGATACTTTTTGGGTCTTTATTTACCAATTTATAATATTTTTGAGCACTAACCTATTGATCCAGTGCCTAGTGCAAGTTGCTGTTTTCTGCGTGTTTTTGCCTTTTCAGGTTTACTGCACCAAACGAAGTCCAATTGCTAGGAAACTTTTTTAAGATTTTTTCTGGACTATATGAAGACCTAGAAGCTTCGAAAGGACGCCAGGAGGTGCACGAGGGCCCCACCACACATCAGGTCGCGCCATGGTGGGCCGCGCCCTGATATGTGGTGGCCCCGTCGGGCGCCTCCCGACGTCCCTCTTCGGCCTATAAATCCTCTAATATCCTAAAAACTCTGGAGGCAGTCCTGAAACCTTTTTTCTACCGCCGCAAGTCTCTGTTCCATCGCGAGGCCATCTGGAGCTCCATTCCGGCACCCTGTCGGTGGGGGGATCGATCATGGAGGGCCTCTCCATCAACCTTGCTGCCCTCATGATGATATGTGAGTAGTTCACCACAGACCTACAGGTCCATAGCTAGTACCTAGATGGCAATCTCTCTCTCTTATGATCTTCAATACAATGATCATCGCATCTTCACTTTGATCTATCCGATGTAATCCTATTATGCGGTGTGTTTGTTGGCATCCGATGAATTGTGGGTTTATGTTCAGATTATTCATGAAAAGTATTTGAGATGCCTCTAAATTATATTATCTCTTAAGTGCATGATCATTATAGCTTTGTAATGCTCTCCGATCTATTGATATGCTTTTGCCAAGTAGATTGATATTTCATCGGTGGGAATGGTGCGTTGTGGTAGGTCCAACCTGGCGAGTTTCTATATCCCGGTGACAAAGTAGAGGAAGAGATGCGTCTTTGTGTTGTGGCTACTAAGGATAAAACGATGGGGTTCATTCATATTGTTTGAGTTTACTTTGTCTACATCATGTCATCGTTCTCCAAGCATTACTGTGTTTTACTTAATACTCTAGATGCATGCTGGATAGCGGTCGATGAGTGGAGTAATAGTAATAGGTGCAGGCAGGAGTTGGCCTATTTGCTTATGGACGTGATACCTATATATATATATGTGATCATTGCCGTGAAAATCGCATAACTATCCGCTTTTCTATCAACTAGTAAAGTGGCCCGCTCGATGTGGAAGCTAGATTTTTATAAAGCTTTATCAATAGAACACATTATTTGATTGATCTAAAAAAATCGAATGATGGCTCCTCCCACCTCCCTCCTCCCTCCTCCCACCTCTCCTCCCACCAACCATGGAAATCTCTAGTTTAGGTCCCTATGGAAGGCCTCCTACACTGGGATTTTGCCCCGGGCCTCGCCCTTGCAAATCAGGTGAGAAGAAAATTCGGCTCTACGGTCCATTTTTCGCCGTCTCAAGGCGCCAAGGAATTCTTTCTGGTGGTCTCCTTTTCTTCGGCCTCTTTTTCTCTTTCGGTGGATTCTGTTGGTATTGCCCTCCAATGCTGTCTTGGAGGTCTTTGCACGGGTTTCAAAGTGCTTCAAATCAATGATCGTGCATTCCGGTTCTCTGTGGCCAACAACAAGGTGGGACATTTCATCTATAACCTCAAAGATCGCATTTGGCCAGATTTTGTTTGTCATTTCCACTTGTTCAATGGACGATACGCAAGGGGTTTTTCTTCTGAAGCAATATGGCATGCGGATACAGAGTTGATAGACATATCTGCTCGTCGTTCTATGGCGGTTAGGACCAAGTTGGATTTCTTACACTCTGGGCCACGATTGCATTATGATTCTTCCAAGGTTTTAAGCAAGTTTGACCTCATTCCTATGAGCAATATGGTTTTCTCCAACAATAATGCCCTAGAGGCATCATCTTCCGTAGGCGCAGCTGAACAAAACTCTCAACACCTCTCGCATTTTGATGATCCAATTCGTTTTGGTTCTTTTTCTCCTTTGCCCACGATGATCCCCAAACATGCTCCCCACCTGATTCCCCCGAATACTGCGAATCATATCTCATTAATGGACTATTTCCTTAATTTGGCTGAGTTAGAGGAGACACAACCGCCCGATTCCCTCAAATTGGGGGAGTTTAATTGTCCCATAAATGTTCCCTACCCCTCTTTGCCGCTATGCTTTCTCCGGTCGGCTTTGAAATATGCTCCACAACACACACTTTGGCCTCCTATCCTCAAGGCACGACATAAGGCTGACCTGGCACAAGCCCAATACTCTTTGGAAGAAATCAATGACTTAGCCACTAATTGGGCTGCCCTCTGCGCCAAATGTTTACAATGGGGCCATCAAAAATCTGCTTGCCACGCTCAGCTCATTTGCATTAACTGCTCGACCCCTAACCATAAGGTGATTGATTGCCCGGCTCTTGGTAAGTCTCGGACATTACATGGACTCAAATCGGTGCCTACTAATCTTGATCGCGGGGATGGATTCTCTGCTCGTACTTTCCCATGCAGACACGGGAAGACCCCAAAACCCACCGTCAGATGTGTATCGTGTGGTTTCTATGGACACCTGGAAAAATCTTGCCACAAGAAGAAACTAGCCGTGAGATGGAAATGGATTCCTAAGATAGCGCAAAATTCCAATCCTACCCCTCGCGGTTCGCCTTCCACGTCGATTGTCCAAAAGACTCTGCTCACTACAGGAATCAGGCACTTTGCCATCTGCCGTGGCAGATGGCAAAGGCATGGTCGGCGGATGGCAAAGGCTTTGCCATCTGCCAGCAGACGGCAAACAGTTTGGCTGAAACCCAGCCGGGAAAGGCTGCTTTGCCGTCTGCTGGCAGATGGCAAAGAGCCTGCAGCCTTTGCCATCAGCTGGCAGATGGCAAAGCCTCTGAACGGGGTTAGCCACGTTAGAAGGCTAACGGCGTGCTTTGCCGTCTGCCAGCAGATGGCAAAGGCTGCAGGCTCTTTGCCGACTGCCAGCAGATGGCAAAGGCTAGAATCTTTGCCATCTGCTAGCAGATGGCAAAGGCTGCAGGCTCTTTGCCATCTGCCAGCAGATGGCAAAGATTCTGCAGCCTTTGCCATCTGCTGGCAGATGGCAAAGAGACCAAATAGGCCCTTCCCAGTTTGTGCAGGTAGCTGACACGTGGCCTCTTTGCCATCTGCCAGCAGATGGCAAAGTGCCTTTATTGCCCCATTTAATTTTGTTTTTTCTTATATCAATTCATCTTCACAGAAAATCAAACACACACACACACACACACACACACACACACACACACACACACACACACATATATATATATATATATAACCAATATAGCATATTCAACACATATTACCAATAGTCATGAACACATATATATCCAACACATCCATGAACACATATCCAACACATGTTACCAATAGTAGCAAGTTTCATCCATACATATACATAGTTTCATCAATATTACATAGTTTCATCCATAGGTAGCAAGTTTCACAAAGTCAAAACAAAAACTAAAGACAAGCACTCCATCAACCCAAGCTTCCGTGATCTAGAGCAAATCTATAAAATGGAAAAGAAGAAAGTTAGAAGAAAAAGACTAGAAGAAGAAGATTATTATGATGCAACTAAAATGTGAACACTATTATGATGCAACTTATATCTGTAAAATATGTCATTTTGGAGCTAGGTATGATTATTATGTCATTTTTGAGCTAGCAAAGCATACTAAGTCATTTTGGTGTAAAAAATGCTAAGTAAGGTCATTTTGGAGCTAAGTAAGGTTATTATGTCATTTTGGAGCTAGATAAGCATATGAAGTAATTTAGGAGCTAAAATATGTCATTTCTTAAGCATATTATGTCATTTTAGAGCTAGCTAAGCATATTAAGTCATTTTGGAGGAAAAGATGCTAAGTATAGGTCATTTTAGAGCTATCATAGGTTAAATAGGTCATTTTTAAGCTAGCTAAGCATATTAAGTCATTTTGGAGGAAAAAATGCTAAGTATAGGTCATTTTAGAGATATCCTAGGTTAAATAGGTCATTTTGGAGCTAATTAAGCTTATTATGTCATTTTTGAGCTAGCTAAGCATATTGAGTCATTTTGGAGGAAAAAATGCTAAGTATAGGTCATTTTAGAGCTATCCTAGGTTAAATAGGTCATTTTGGAGCTAAGTAAGGTTATTATGTCATTTTGGAGCTAGCTAAGCATATGAAGTCATTTAGGAGCTAAAATATGTCATTTCTTAAGCATATTATGTCATTTTAGAGCTAGCTAAGCATATTAAGTCATTTTGGAGGAAAAGATGCTAAGTACATAGGTCATTTTAGAGCTATCCTAGGTTAAATAGGTCATTTTTAAGCTAGCTAAGCATATTAAGTCATTTTGGAGGAAAAAATGCTAAGTATAGGTCATTTCAGAGCTATCCTAGGTTAAATAGGTCATTTTGGAGCTAATTAAGTTTATTATGTCATTTTTGAGTTAGCTAAGCATATTGAGTCATTTTGGAGGAAAAAATGCTAAGTATAGGTCATTTTAGAGCTATCCTAGGTTAAATAGGTCATTTTGGAGCTAAGTAAGGTTATTATGTCATTTTGGAGCTAGCTAATCATATGAAGTCATTTAGGAGCTAAAATATGTCATTTCTTAAGCATATTATGTCATTTTAGAGCTAGCTAAGCATATTAAGTCATTTTGGAGGAAAAGATGCTATGTATAGGTCATTTTAGAGCTATCCTAGGTTAAATAGGTCATTTTTAAGCTAGCTAAGCATATTAAGTCATTTTGGAGGAAAAAATGCTAAGTATAGGTCATTTTAGAGCTATCCTAGGTTAAATAGGTCATTTTGGAGCTAATTAAGCTTATTATGTCATTTTTGAGCTAGCTAGCATATTGAGTCATTTTGAAGGAAAAAATGCTAAGTATAGGTCATTTTAGAGCTATCCTAGGTTAAATAGGTCATTTTGGAGCTAATTAAGGTTATTATGTCATTTTTTAGGTAGCTAAGGAAAAAAGCTAAGTATAGGTCATTTTAGAGCTATCCTAGGTTAAATAGGTCATTTTGGAGCTAAGTATGGTTATTATGTCTTTTTTGAGCTAGCTAAGCATATAAATTCATTTTTGGAGGAATAAATGCTAAGTATAGGTCATTTTAGAGCTATCCTAGGTTAAATAGGTCATTTTTGAGCTAATTAAGATTGTTATATCTTTTTTTAGCTAGCTAAGCATATAAATTCATTTTGGAGGAATAAATGCTAAGTACAGGTCATTTTGGAGCTAATTAAGGTTATTATGTCATTTTGGAGGAAATAATGCTAAGTGCAGGTCATTTTAGAGCTAAATAGGTCATTTCTGAAGCTAAGCTAAATATAGGTCATTTGAGAGCTATCCGTGGTAAAATTGGTCATTTTGGAGCTAAGTAAGGTTATAATGTCATATTCGAGGAAACTAAGCTAAGTATACGGCATTTTGGAGATAAATAGGTCATTTCTTAAGCTAAGTATGCATTTGTAGGACCCCGATCCTAAGTCACACAGATCTAGCATGTAACATATCATATCGCTTTGCGGTCTCACGCACGGTAACCCACAGCTGCCAACTTACCTTGGCTGGGACCGTTTGCGATTATTGAGTCACATATATGATTATGTCGCTAGTATCCATATGGTAGAGAACCCGGGCAGACATGACTAGTCATAGAACCAAGGTGGCACAAACGTACAGGGACAGGCATACATGACCCAGCAATGCACGTGTCGGTCATCAGCGAGTGCAACCAAGTCGTAGCAAGCTACAAGGACTTCGGTGATACACCGCGTGACATTTCCCCGTAGGGACAGATACAGGAGCAAAGAAGGACACATGCTGGTCAATCCATGTGTTCCGGAGCAGTAGCGAACTACCATGGCTCAGTGGAAGCACTAGGAGGCATTTCCCTGTATGGAAGGCTACCAAAGGCACACGACTAGGTGTCGAATCCCACACATACAACGCATACTGATGATTGAAGACACCTATAGCTAGCAAGTTTCATCGGCACGAAGACTGGAACAGAGCAAATGAAGAGGGAGAGGAGGAGATGTCATTTGTGCTCACCCACGAACGCAGGGGCGGAGTTCGTCGAACGCACGGGGAGGTCGTCGAACACCAGACCCTCGCAGCGACAAAACAACTGCACATTTAAATCCACCCGATCAACACAAATATATATGATGTTCAAATTAGATTGCTAAGAAGTTCTCATATTAATGAAAAGAAAAGATCCCTTCTTTATTTGATTTATGCTCAGTACTCGGTTAACATGGCAGCAGTACAGTCCATGAAGTAAGAAAAAAGCTATTTGTTACTTCTTTTACACTGATGCCAATAACTGTGTTCATGCGTGATGAAGATGTGGGTGGTTTAATAACTATTACTGGATATGCCAAGACTATGGTAAAGAAGATTAAGTACAAATTCTCTATCATGGTTTTGGCCAGTATGATTCCCTACAGATTCCAGCACATAGGGGTCCAAGGACAAGAATGTAGAATTTGAGAGTTCGAGATTCAGAAGGTAAGGCCAAAGTATTCTGCTTTCCAGTTTTCCCATGTCGATATATTGTTCATACTGAGTGAGACAACAAGAGTAATTGTTCCCAGCTGACAAGTATTTTGGTTTCCAGTTTTGTTATATATCGCTACTTCTTCCTTCTGTACTTTTGAATAGGAATCATACCTGAAGATCTCTTTGTGTGGTTTGGTTTTATCATTTTGTTATATATCGGAAGAAGCCACGTAAATAAACATGGAATGCAACTTGAGTGGACTCATGCCAAGGCACTGCACTCTGCTACCACTAAGGTATGTTCAAAAAAAATTAGTGAAAAGATATTCTGACAGCCACTTGGCTTCTCACCCTTACTGATCAAATTTATTCTAACTTATTTTGATCGAACAAATGGATGAATTACATCTAACTAAATTAATATTTTTCCGTTGATTTTATTATAAGCATGCCTCGGGTGCCCTTTTAGGTTAGACATAACCTGCAGAAGGAGGGAGGAGCTACTAATGCAGAGTGTCCTAAGGTTGTGAGGCTGTGAACATGAAAATGTTAATTATTGCTGCTGCATTGTTCAGAGACTGCCACAAATAATTAAAGTAATGAACGACATCCCTATTTTGTACTGCCAATTATTGCTCCTATCCGAAATTCATATTTGGGATGCACTTCCATGTTTGTGAGACGGTATGCAAGGGATACATATACATTGTGATGCCGACAAGTTATCTTAAAAAATTATAACTTGCAACATTTTACTTTGACAATACTGTTTCTTGTGTTGATAAACTAATACAAAAACTTGTGACTCCCGATGCTTTTAGTTGAACCCACATTCCAGATAGTTCTAAGGTAACACTTACATCATGCAAAATGGAGGTAGAAATCAAAGAACTATGTAAACCCAGGGAAAAGGAAAGAAACAGCATAAACAAAGTTTTCATGCACTCTAGGGAGCTGGGTGACATGACGACATGTCACCCACCATGGCAATAGTTAGATGATGGTAAGTATTAGCTAATGAAGCAGTCACAGACACATGTATCAGTGAGAAACAGACGAGATGTGGGCCTCTACATACTCATCACACTACTTCTCCAAATCCCAAAAGCCAAGTTCAAATATCTTCTCCCATTCCCGAATTTCTACTCGGCTACCATAGCGGCCACTGCACTTCTCCTTACCTCTCTCTTGCATGTCCAATATCCACTCTCCATCCCCTGTCAGACTAGCATCTTCTCAACCACCTCTTGCACACCCCAACCACCTCCCCTGCTACCACCACATTATCTCCTGCTATTTCTGCCTTGCACCTCCAGCTCCTATAATGCCCAATGGCTCACCTTGCTAGAGATGGAGAGAGGAGAGGAAGCGACAGCAGCAGAAGTCAGCTGGATAGAGGCAGCAGCATATGTCGGCGGAAGTGACATTGGGAGGGGTGACAGCGGTAGCCTTGACCACCAGGACCCTTTAACCCTCCTCCAGGCTCCAGATCTGACAAGCTCAGGCGCGCAAAGCTCCAAGGGAAGGGCAAAGGCTCCCATCATCTGCCTACAGCAGACTGGAAAACATGGCAATGCAAACGCAATGCCTTGACAACCCTGACCTTAATTTTGTATCAAACAAATGCCAGAAAGCCAAAAGCTACAAAACTGATCCGGTGATTTTGTTGGTATAACTGGACTGCATCAATGGCATATACTAGTGATCTATTCACGTTTAGTTCAGAACATGCAAATGAATCTCAACAATAAATCTTGTTGGTGCACCAAATAATTGCAATTCAAATAATGTCATCATAGCATGAACAGAAAAAAAGAAACATACCGTAGCAGAAATACCACAAAGGAACATAAACAGTATAATTTGGAGTAATCCTCCAAGAACGGCAACCGCACGTACAGCTCGAAGCTGAGACAAAGTTGAAACACCATTTATTTAGTTAACTGCATATTGACATTGGTACAAATATCTAATAAATGTATTAAAAAACAAAGATGGATACTTTTGCTGTAGAGAATTCAAGTCCCAGAGCAAAAAGGAGAAATATCACACCAAACTGAGCTACTGTCTCAACCTGGAAGAAAACGCAGAAATCATATTATTGACTATGCAAAATAAACACAATCACATGTACTCATTACGAAATGTTCTTGTAAACTTGGGTAGGGTATGAAAACAGAAGTGCAGAAACAAGTCAAAAGTACACTCATTTCTATGCTTAAGATTAATTGCATATAATATAACAGGCATGATCTAATCGTCTGATGAAGCAGTGAAATAGCTGAACAAAAGCGCATGCAATTTTTCATTTAACAATGATGTTATTTTTTTCTAACTTCAAAGGACTGTCATATATTAATAGGTCATTTAATAAGGACAGTAATCTTATTTGCTTCAAAATGGAACGGTGGTATATCTACAAATGGAAAACGTAACCGAATACAAAA
This sequence comes from Elymus sibiricus, assembly GCA_039707655.1. Classification (NCBI taxonomy): domain Eukaryota; kingdom Viridiplantae; phylum Streptophyta; class Magnoliopsida; order Poales; family Poaceae; genus Elymus; species Elymus sibiricus. The sequence goes on along the minus strand of CM077667.1, from coordinate 194,144,669 downwards.
TTGAGAAAGTGATAGGATCAACTACGGAATTGAGAAATATGATAGGATAGTCAGATGCAAGTCGAAGTAGATGTAGCTCATGAGTGTATCACAAATGACTAAATCACTAAATGAATGTCGGCTGGGACCCAGCACTCAGGGGTTTATGCAAAACTCAAACGAGTTCTATTAGTTACACCACAACAATTGTTTCACAAAGTTAGTCAGGTATCATAAGCAAATATTAGTTTTTGATTCATAATCTAACCTAGCACAGTAAAACCATTCAAGATATTGTAGTCAGTATTAGGAAAACGTCAACTACTTTAATTTCACTAAGTCAAAAGGCCAGTAGGCCGAATAATTGGTCAACAGGCGCAAAACCTACAGAATGATATATGGAATGATAACTGAATGCTTTGAAATAACAATACACTGCGGAAGCTGGTGAAGCTTCGTCATTAACAATGGTGTAACCTCTGTCCAAATGTCAACTCCACCCAAGACACCGATGATATCAAATATTTTCCACGCGTGCAATACATACTCAGTCGTATGACCTAACTGGTCAAAATAAAAATTGCCCCCTACATTCCCAGATCCCGTACGTCTCCAGGCGTCTCCAGGCGCAGCTCCTCTTCCCCGCAGGGAAGAGCCACCGGAGCCGCCAGGGCCGGCGGGCCGAGGCAGGAAGGAAGGAGGGGGCTCTCCGGGCCGAGGTAGGAAGGAGGGAGGTAGCGGAAGGAAAGGGGGGAGGTAGGAGGAGGCGGAGTAGCTACCTCTCCCGGCGGCGGCGGCGTGGTAGACCGGGGCGGCGACGAGGTAGACCGGGGCGGCGGCGAGGTAGACCGGGGCGGCGGCGTGGTAGACCGGGGTGGCGGCACGGCCAGGCTCGGTGGCGGGGGAGGGGCGGGCTGCGGTGGCGGGGGAGGGGCGGGCTGCGGTGGCGTTGGAGGGGTGGGCTGGCGGCGGTGCTGGGCGGTGGCGGGGACGGCGGGGCTGGGGTGGTGGGTGGGTGGGGTGGGGGGGAGAGAGAGAGGGGTGGGGCTGGGCTAGGAGAGAGAGAGGGGTGGGGCCGGGCTGGAAGAGAGAGAGAGAGGGGTGGGGCCGTGCTGGGAGAGAGTGGAGATAGCCCCACCTCTTTGCCATCAGCCAGCAGATGGCAAAGCCCCACCTCTTTGCCATCAGCCAGCAGATGGCAAAGTTCTTTGCCATCAGCCAGCAGATGGCAAAGTTCTTTGCCATCTGCTGGCTGATGGCAAAGAGGTGGGGCTAGTGCGCCGTTACAACGCCGTCGTCCGCTGGACCCCACCAACCTCTTTGCCGTCTGCCAGCAGACGGCAAAGATTCTTTGCCATCTGCTGGCAGATGGCAAAGAATTGGATGATGGCAACCAGGTTCTTTGCCGTCTGTCAGTTCTTTGCCGTCTGTTTTTTGTAAGCAGATGGCAAAGACGTTCTTTGCCATCCGCTAGCAGACGGCAAAGAGCTGACTGATGGCAAATTCCCTGTTTTCAGTAGTGGCTCTGCCCGGTCTTACCACCATTGCAACACCTGTCCACCCTCAACACGCTCTCCGCTACCATGGCAAACTACCCCCTCAACCCGGTGCCCTTCCTGCCATCGGGATTTGCTGTTGAACCAGGCCCGGCTGATCGCCTGGTGCGCAGCGGCATGGTGGTTGGCCCGCTGCCCCCCTGAACCATGAGTTCCTGGCCATTCCTGAAACCAGCGACTTCGTTCCTCTCCATCGCCGTGCGGCCGTCCACAACATGATTGTAGGTCTGCTCCATGAATCCCAACTCTTTACCACTGAAGTTAGTGACCATCCTTCCGGCATTGGGATCTTTGGTTTCACGGATGTTTTCATGCGGAACACTGTGGTTGCCACCCCCTTAGAACTTGAAGATGAGGATCTGCTGGTTACTTTTGTACCTAATAATGAAGCACTTAACAGGCGTACTACTTCTTTTGGCCCGGAAGTGTGTCTCATGTACTTTCATTTTCCGTATGATTATCAAACTGATTACTATATCAACAAATCTTTGGGAGGTTTTGGATCTTTGGCCTCCTGGTACAACCCGAGGCAGGACAGACGCTTTGTGTTGATTAAGGCTCGAGTAATTCGCCTAAATCTGATCCCCAAAAGTTTCGTGATCTGGCAACTTGGTGGTGCTAGAGATTGTTGGACTGTTCAGATCACTATGCTCCGTAGCAATGACTGGAACGGGCTGTTACCAGAAGTTCCCACTGCTGGTGAAGAACCTCCACCTCCTGCTGGCAATCCACACCTGCAGTTTGGACCCAATCTCACTGCCGAACAGCTCTACCAGCAACAAGTGCATAACTGGTTGGTTCAGAATGCGGCTCCCCCAGCAGGCAACAATGGTGACAATGTGGATGTCCCTGATCAGGTCCAATACAATGCTGGTTGGGGTGCATGGCCTGAACCACCAGCCCCCCCCATTCCTGAACTTCCTCCTTACCTGGTTAACTTTCAGGCTTGGTTAGCTACACAAGGCCTGACAGTCCAAGATGGTCTGCTTCCAGAGGACAATATCACTGACAGCCCAACCCAGGCATGGAATGATTCCATCACCACCTCTGAAGACAGCAATTCTGACAACTCTGCTCTGATTATGATACCTAACCCTCCTGAGCTGCTAGAACACACAATGCCCTCAGATTCCCTCTCTATCACAGTGGCAATGCATGCCAATGGCATACACTTTGGTCTCTCAGCTCAAGGAAATGAATTGCTTACCCTGCTCATTGCAGACCCCATACCCAGGCAGCAGCTTAACACCTTTCTCTTTGAGGCTCTATGCCCCAGGATAGCTACTATTGGCCCATGGAGAGATGGTTTTGGTATCAGACAATCTGCGGTCGAGATCTGTGTACAGGTAACCTCGGATTCAGAAGGTTTTCAGTTTACACAGCAGAAACTGCCCAACCTTGCTTCTCCTGAACACTCATCAGTTATCATTGAAGAACTTCAAGCTCCCACTCCTCCTACCACTGAAGAGGGATTGATTGATACTGTGAATCAGACTGCCATGGGAGATTCAGAGGCTCACATTGTCGGTGTCAAAACCGGCGGATCTCGGTTAGGGGGTCCCGAGCTGTGAGACTAGAATCGATGGTAACAGGAGAGGTGGGAGACGATGTTTACCCAGGTTTGGGCCCTCCTATGGAGGTAATACCCTACGTCCTGCTTGATTATATTGATGGTATAAGGGTTACAGAGTTGATCTACCTCGAGATCGTATGACTAAAACCCTAGATGAGTTCTGTTGGCCTACAACCTAAAACCCTTTGGCTTATATAGACGCCGAAGGTACCTAGGGTTTACACATGGTCGGTTACACGTCGAAGGGATAAACATGCTTATTCACTACTCCAAACGTGGAGAATACGCCACAGTTCTCGAAGCTTCCTTCCTGGAGACAGGGTCTTCGATCAATCCAGTGCTCGGCAAACGGCCCATACAGTCCGGCCCATAAGAAATAGGTCGGCCTCCCGAGGACCCCTTAATCCAGGACTCCCTCAGTAGCCCCCGAACTAGCCTCCAACGCCAAGGGTCCAAGCTCCAGCTGCTGCAAATGATCAGAATCTTCGGCTTGCGAGGCGAGTTCCTTTCTCCAAATAGTGATCGGTCGAGTTTAGTTCGGCCGCCGACGACGTGTAGTTTTTCCGATCATAGATCGTCCGAACACCATGAATAACTCGGCCTTGAAGGCCAAACGGCAAGGAGCCAATAGTGCTCTATGACAACCTTTCAGATGAAAGGTCACGGCCCACCACAACCACTGAACCAGTTGTAAAGACTCGATTCGCGGTTCGAGGCCATTTTTATCAGCACGATCCATCAATGCACAGATCGTGCTCCGTATCACACCGGATATGTTTAACCAGGCGCGTGTAACAGCACGCACGTCTTGGGAAGCGGAGGGATTCACGGCGCAGTGAAGGGAGGATAACCGGCGACAAGCCCAATAAAAGGGGAAGAAAACCCAAGGCTTATCTGCACTTCCCATTCGCACCCCTGCTTCCCCAATCTACTGAGCCTCCAGAGCCCAGATCTAGGTTTTCCACCCTTCCTCCTCCGAGCTCAGCCATGGCCGGCTCAGGCTCCAACGGCAAGTGGGAGGCTTCCACGGTCACAGACCAGGACATCCGGGACCTCAAGGAGGCAGGCTACCTCCCCGCCAACATCTTCCACCGCGCCGCAGAGGAGGGCCAGGTGATTCTTACCCCCAAACCAGGCGAGAGGGTGATTTTCATTCCTCACTTCATCCGAGGACTGAGCTTCCCGCTCCACCCCTTCGTGAGGGGCCTCATGTTCTTCTACGGACTCGACTTCCACGACCTCCCGCCGAACTCCTTCATGCATATATCGGCCTTCATCATCGTCTGCGAGGCCTTCTTGCGGGTCGAACCACACTTCGGACTATGGCTCAAGATATTCAACATGAAGCCGAAGTGTGTCACAGGCGCACACGCAGACTGCGGCGGGGCGGTCATCGGCAAGCTTCCACGCGCAGTATGGCCACCCGGCACCTTCATCGACACCATCAAGACTTGGCAAAAAAAGTGGTTTTACATCACCGAGCCAAGGGAGGAGGGCGGAACTGTTCCTGCCGAATTCAGATCTGCCCCCCTGACCAGATTGACCTCATGGGTTCGAAAGGGCCTCGACTGGGGGTCGGATACAGAGGTGGATGACCTGCAGAGGGGCATCACCTCCATGATCAAGGACGGAATCGAGCTGACCAACGTGGTCCAGATTATGCTTCGGCGGCGCATCCTCCCCTGCCAGCGCCGGGGCTCTCCTATGTGGACTTATCGGACTGACGATGAGCCTACGAACCGCCAGCTTTTCCGCACCACTCGGGAGAAGCTGTGGAAGGCGCTGTTCAAGGCGCAGAAGAACTGGCCGGCCAAGAAGGAGGACCGGGGTCTGCGCGCCGATAAACCCCCTTCCGAGGTATAACATAGTTTCATTAGATCGGCTCTGTTTTCCAGAAGAAAATCTAAGTACTTTTCCGATTATTTCCACAGGAATGGTTGAGCAAGGCCACGGGCATCAAATGCCCGGCTCCACAGCCCGAAGACCCTAGGTCCCAGCTGCTGTCGCAGATGCTCGTCGTGGCGCCTTACAAGGCGCCAAAGAAGAAAGAGCAGAAGAAGAAATCAGGCTGAGCAGGCCTGTGCAACTGGGACCAGCCAGGGGCTGTGTCCGAAGAAACCCATGCCTCCTCGAATCAAGAGGAGGAGCACGATGGTGAGGGGGGAGGCGATTCCCCCCTCACAGGAAAGAGGGCGGCATCATCGGACGCCTCAGAGGATGTACCTCCTCCCGCCCAGAAGAAAGCGCGTTGGAAACAGGTAGTTCTGTCCGATGACAGTTCGGACTCAGACACTGAGCCCAAGGATTTCGAGAGGGTTCTACGAAGGAACCTCAGGGTCAAGCCCCCAGCTCAAAGGTAAAGATCCGAAGACTTCCTGAGCTGTTAGTGCTAAGTTTTGAATGCTATTAACGCGTGAACGCCTATTGACTTGCAGCCCACTGCGTGTTCTCCCCACCGATCAAGTTTCGGACGGGGAGACCCCGCCCGCCGAGCTAGCGGAGAGCGGGACCATGTCGTGCCCCTCTCCTCCGGGTGCCACGAAGGATGCCGCGGAGGTGTCATCCCAACAGGCTCCTTTGGAGCCGGACACCAGAGGTGGAGGCGACGACGTCATGGTCGAGGCTAACGCCTCGGCCGCCGAAGACCGGGGGGACGAGCCCCTCCCGGACACTGAGGAGACCGGACGAGGAGATGTCCAGTCACCTCCAAGGATGTCTCCGGAGCGCACCATGCCTCCGGAGGCATTGGTTCAATCCCCGGTTGCAGATCGGGTCAACCGATCCCCACCGGCGCCACCGACCAATGGGTGGCCGGCTATGGGGGAGGCTCTGTCAAGCGCCTCCAGTGCGGTATTGCAGAGCATTCAGTCCGTTGACAGCGGGCTGAAGGAGGCCTTCAACGGTCTCCTGACGGGCTTTCAGGTGAGCCACGTAATTCTCTGTTTGTGAAATATGAATTTCTTTGAGTTATCATTATATACATGGCAGCCCCTGAGCCCTAGGTGAGTTTGGAAAAACTTACCTGGGGGTCAATCATAGATCATTATCCGAACTATGTACAAAACAATATTAGTTCGAAACGTTCTAACAGCCCTTAAGAGGACCGGACACAGGATCATATTTATGACAGTTCGGAAGTTTTGAACCCATGTATCTTGATATAGTTTTGTCTTTTACAGGCTTCGTCAACGGCGGCGGCCGCTAATGCTGCCGAGCTGGACGAGCTAAATCGGAAGTTCAATAGCTCCGAAGACGAGCTTGACGCTCTGAACAAGAGATTCGACGAGGCGCAAGGTAAGCCGGATTAGAGTATCCAAATTCTTCATCACCGTACTGTCAAAGCAGTATTTTTTGATGTGTTTTAATGCTTACGCAGCCTCGGTGAAGGAAATTGAGAAGCTCAAGGCCGAGCTTGAGAAGGCGAAGCAGGAGGCTGTGGTTGAGAGGGCGGCGGCTAAAGAAGCGGCTACCACGCTATCCGCCCTGAGAGCCACCAGCGACAAGCATGAGGCTCGGTTGGAGGAAATCCAACAGGAGCTCAAGGACGCCGGCCAAAAGTGCGAGGACCTTGAGCGGAAAGGCAAGGAGCAGGCCGCCGAACTATCCACCCTGAAAACCACTCTCCAAAAGGAGCGGGTGGATAGGCGGTCTTTTGAAGAGCAAGTCGACTAGGCCAAGGCTATCATAGATGGTAAGCCGTATTTATTGCAGTGTGTCTTCAGGGATAGCAAGTTCGAGTTGCTTACCCAAGTATGGAGTTCCTCAGGCGCCTGCTCGGACCTCCAGAAGAGCACAGTGGACGCGTACTAGTTCTATGCTTCGCGGGGAGAAGGAGATGAAGCTCGGCTGTTTTGGGCGCAGTTTGAAGCCCCCGAGCGCTCTCCTCTCCTTGTTGAGCAGCTGAAGCAGCTGATGGAGATACACCGGATGGCGGAGCCGGCCATGGAGGTTCTCTTCATCCGGCTATGGCCCAACGAGCCATTGTCGGGCAGCTACTTCGTCCTGGTGCAGAAGCTGAGCGACGCCTCGCCTCGGATCGACGCGCTAAGGTGATCTTCCTGTATCGAGGGAGCTCGGATGACCTTTGCGAAGGCCGAGGTGCACTGGCCGGGGCTGGATCCGATGAAGATAGCCACCGCCCCTCCGCCTCCTGGAAAGGAGCATAGGTGCCCCGAGCTGTACTTCCCCGGAGTAATGGAGGGTGCTCGGGCGATAGAGTCGCAGTGTTCGAGAGAGAACATGCATGAGTATAGCGTTGTAATATGTCTGAAGACCTTTTAACGCGTTTATATTTAAGATGCATGGTTTATCATGTCTTTCGTGTTTTGCATCCTTTATAATTCCTGTGTGGCCGCTAAAACTGAAAGCTGCGAGTCGTCGGCTTCAGCCCCCATGTAGATACTACGCGGGGTGTCTCTGCCAACGCACAGTGACCCTTAGCCGAGCTATCGGTACCCGAAGGCGGTAGTTTGGGGCGGACAACGCAATCGGACCATAATGCTTTATTGCTTTCACTTAGCCGTAGGGGCGCGAGAAAGGAGTGTGGGGGGCTGATGACTAGCCCCCAGGTGTTTGTGATGTTCGGATGAGCCGTGGCCAAAGCCTATATCACATGGTTTGTACTAATACCAAACCCATCGTATGACACGGAATAACCTCTGACGAGATTTAGTTAAGCTCGGATTCGCAGACCGGTTCTCGCATACCATGACAGTCAGTTTTCGGCTTTCTCCGCTGAGGTGCTTGACCAGGCTAGCCGGAAGCACAATCACAGCGGTTCTCCCTTTGCCCTTTTAGCCGAACGAGCGGAACATAAAGGGGCAAGCACAGGAGCCGGGCAACCCAACTATTGACCCAAGACATAGTTCAGAACCAATGCATATAAAGCGGAATTCCAAGACGCCGAACGCAAAAATCAGTTCTGCTTAAGGCGATTTTCTTTAGTTTGAGCCCCCGGTCTATTAGCCGGTTGCATCGTATAGTATACCAAACAGGTTCGCAAGAAGAGAGGGAAAATAGAGGGTGCGCCAAAAACAGCGAAACGATCGTGCATGATACATCTGTATTTTACTCATCAACTCTTATTATTCAAATTGTCGATACAACTGTTTACAGGTATAAAAATGAAATATAAACCTCACAGGAGGGGTTGTACCAAGGGTCTTCGATAGGTGACCTGACGTCCTCGATGTGTCCTGTCGCTCGTCCGCTCCTGCGTCTCCCAAGGAGTTGTATACCGCGATGGGTGTAATGTTCGGCGAGCTGACTTTGGAGAAAAGTCTTGAGAAGTCGCCGAAATGTGAATGAGCTTTACGCCGTAGCAGGTACTTTATGGTACCTGTAGTGTGTCCGAAGACATGTTGATGGTGATAGTTCGGTCCTGCCGAACACTTACCCTTTAATATTTTTTCCCCACCGCTGCCCATGGAATTTTGAGCGCGAAGTTCTGCCTCCTCGGCACGTACCTTGCCGGTTCTAGGGCCGTGCGATGGGCGGCGAATCCCTATTTATGGGGAGAAGAAGGTTCTGGTACTTCGGGTTGAGACCGAGCTCGCTTCCCAGCCTTGGGTGCCTTTGCGGCAGATGTCGGCGTTTGCCGATCATCAGTGTAATGGAATTCGGCCGCGAGGACCAACGCATGTTCCTCAGTTCGGAGAGAGCGCTCTGTGTTGCCGTTGACAGTAATGACCCCCTTGGGGCCGGGCATCTTGAGCTTGAGGTATGCGTAGTGAGGGACGGCGTTAAAGCGAGCGAACGATGTACGGCCGAGCAGGGCGTGATAGCCACTGCGGAAAGGTACGATGTCGAAGATCAAGTCCTCGCTTCGAAAGTTATCGGGCGAGCCGACCACTACTTCCAGGCTTACAGAGCCCATGCACCGGGCTTCGACGCCTGGGATCACTCCTTTAAAGGTAGTGTTGCTGGGCTTGATCCTTGACGGATCAATGCCCATCTTTTTCACCGTATCTGAGTAAATCAGATTGAGGCTACTTCCTCCGTCCATTAGGACTTTAGTGAGGTGATACCCGTCTATGATGGGGTCTAGGACAAGGGCGGCCGAACCCCCATGACGGATACTGGTCGGGTGGTCACGTCGATCGAAGGTGACCGGGTATGCCGACCATGGGTTATACTTCGGGGCTACAGGCTCTATGGCATAGACATCTCGAAAGGCGCGCTTCCTCTCCTTTTTGGGTATATGGGTGGCGTATATCATGTTTACTGTTTTCACTTCTGGAGGGAATTTATTTTGTCCGCCACCGATCGGACCGCGGGGCTCATCCTCGTCCTCGCTGCGTGGGCTCTTGCCTTGGTCCTCGGATGCGAGCTTGCCGGCCTGTTTGAAGACCCAACAGTTACGGTTGGTGTGGTTGGCGGGCTTCTCTTGAGTGCCGTGGATCTGGCAAGGCCTCTCCAGGATCTTGTCCAGCGGGGTGGGTCCGTCGCGATTGCCTTTAGGAGGCTTCTTCCACTGCCTAGGCCGGGAGTTGCGGAAGCCGGCGTTAACAGCCGTTTCATCGGCATCACTATTATTGTGCTGGCGCTTGTTCTTGTTGCGCTTCGGTTTCCCGTTTCCATCCCGAACTTCGGAGGTTCCGGGGTCTTCGGGGTTGTGGCTACGTCTTGCTAGCCAGTTATCCTCGCCCGCGCAAAAGTGGGTCATGAGTGATGTGAGGGCGGACATTATCCTTGGTTTGTCCTGGCCGAGCTGACGAGCCAGCCATTCATCCCGAATATTGTGCCTAAAAGAGGCTATTGCTTCGGCGTCTGGGCAGTCCACGATCTGGTTTTTCTTGGTCAAGAAACGATTCCCGACTAGCCGCGCGGACTCTCCTGGCTTCTGGACGACGTTGCTTAGATCAGAGGAGTCCGGCGGCCGAACATAAGTGCCCTGGAAGTTAGATCGGAATGCCTCTTCTAGGTCCTCCCAGCATCCGATGGAATTTTCGGGGAGGCTATTTAACCAGTGCCGAGCTGGCCCCTTAAGCTTCAGGGGTAGGTATTTGATGGCGTGGAGGTTATCTCCTCACGCCATGTGGATGTGGAGGAGGAAATCCTCGATCCATACGGTTGGGTCAGTTGTCCCATCGTATTGTTCTATGTTTACAGGTTTAAACCCTTCCGGGAACTGATGCCGCATCACCTCGTCCGTGAAGCACAGTGGGTGGGCAGCGCCTCTGACCTGAGCTATGTCGCGCCGGTGATCGGCGTCTATCCTAGCTCGGGTTTGTTCCCGACCTTCATTGTTGCGGTCGAACCAAGGCCGGTACCCTTCCCGTCTATCGGGTGAGTATCCTCTGGATCCGTAGATGGATCGCGTATGACCTGCTCTGTTGTCCAGGTCGTGTCGCAGGTCGAACCTGTCATCGGGCTCTAGTGGCTCTTTTCCCCGTCTACGAGGTATCGTCGGCCTATAGCCGGTGTCGTCGGCTGTCTTCTCTCGTCCTCGAGGAGGGCGGTCTGGCTTGTCGTATGGGGTATGTTTGGGAGACGGCGTATCAGTGAGCTCATCATCGAATTGTGGCAGCAGCCTTCTGTGTGGATAACTCTTAGGTTGGTCCGATAGACCGGTACCATATCCTTCCTCAGCTGAGAGGACTCTCGTCCATCGATCGTTGAGGTTGTCTTGTTTGGCTTTAAGCTACCGTTCTTTTGCTTTCAGGCTGCGGGCCGTGGCTATAAGTTGTTGCCTGAACAGTTCCTGATCTTCAGGATTGTCGGGGATGGCGAAGTCATCGGCGTCCGCGACGTCCTCCTCCTCGGCATGGCGGAGGTAATTGTCGTCCTCGGAATCATTTAGATCGTCGGGGTTGCGCCGGTCTTCCGGCCTCTCCTGACCCTCTAATGGGTGTTCGGGGATTTCGGGATCGCCAAGGTCTTCCGGGGTGTCTCCGTCCCCGGTGCCGTCGATAGCTTTTCTTCCCTTTTTTCCTTTTGACCGTTTATGCGGCTTTCGGCGTCTTGACGGTGCTTCATCCGATTTGTCGTCATCGTTTTTCGGAGTATCCACCATGTACACGTCGTATGTGGAGGTGGCAGTCCACCGCCCGGTGTTAACGGGGATGAGGGCATGATCCTCCTCATCCATGTATTCTGCCTCCTCAGAGGCATAGTCCAACATGTCGGTTAAATATCGACAGTGGCTACCAAGTGGGTGGTGGGTGGGACGAAAAATTCGTCCTGACCCGCCTTGAGCCCGATCTGAGCACAGTTCGGGGTTGGGTCGTCGGTAATCTTCATCGACGAGATCCGATCTAGAGCCTCGTTGAGTATCGAGAGATCGATCGGGTCGGCTTGCTCAGAGCTTCCGGAGTTAGCCTCCGATGCATCCGCGCGGGGAGAGTGTTCGGTAAGAACAGATGTCCGGACGTCTGGCACTATGACCGGGTCTGGACTGAGAGTCGGGTCCTCGCCAGGGTAGATCCCGTGGGCGGGGCCGAAAGATGGATCTGAGGTTAAAGCCTCAGAGTCTTCGGGCGCGACAGGCGAGACTTCGAGCCCGGTTAGCGACAGGTCGCCCCGAGAGTCTACGGAGAACTCTAAGTTCCCAAATCTGACCTCTTGATCAGGGGCGAAGCTTCCGACATGGCCTAGATGGCCGGTCAGGTCGGCGTGCAGCACAATGCTGCCGAAAGCGAAGATCTGTCCGGGAACGAAAGTGTCCGAATTGCGGACCTCTTCGCTGATGACGAGGCGAGCCATCGATTCCTTCTGGCGATCACAGCGGAACTCTCAATGAAAGCACCAATGTCGGTGTCAAAACCGGCGGATCTCGGGTAGGGGGTCCGGAGCTGTGAGACTAGAATCGATGGTAACAGGAGAGGTGGGAGACGATGTTTACCCAGGTTCGGGCCCTCCTATGGAGGTAATACCCTACGTCCTGCTTGATTATATTGATGGTATAAGGGTTACAGAGTTGATCTACCTCGAGATCATATGAATAAAACCCTAGATGAGTTCTGTTGGCCTACAACCTAAAACCCTTCGGCTTATATAGACGCCGAGGGTACCTAGGGTTTACACATGGTCGGTTACACGTCGAAGGGATAAACATGCCTATTCACTACTCCAAACGTGGAGAATACGCCACGGTTCTCGAAGCTTCCTTCCTGGAGACAGGGTCTTCGATCAATCCAGTGCTCGGCAAACGGCCCATATAGTCCGGCCCATAAGAAATAGGTCGGCCTCTCGAGGACCCCTTAATCCAGGACTCCCTCACACATCCACCAGACTGCTTATGGGGGCTCGGAAATACGCATCGCTGCTGAAGTTCTGCAAAGCGTTACCACACCTGCTACTGATGATCTGCTCCCGGTCACTGAGACTTTGCCAATGCCACGCCCTGGAGCTTCAGCTACCCGAGGTCGTCTCCCCAAAACCCTCGCACCCATTACCACTGCTGAAGTCAGACGCAGCTCTAGGTCCAACAAGTACAATGGCTTCAAGGTGTCCCCACCCATTGACAATCGCAAGGTGATCTCTCGGGTCAAGCATCGATGTATCCCGTCCATTGGCTCTTCCGCGAACATGGTGGACAATGACCCTGACCAGATCCCCCCTCCAACCCCACTCAATATTCTTCAAGACATTGGCTCCAACAGATGTGCGGTTCCTGCAACTGAACTGACTGAAGAAGCCCTACTCGCTGACCCCCCCTGCCAACGCCTCACCCCCTGCAACTACAATTGATGATCAGGTGGAGGGGACTTCTTCAGCCCCTGCTTAAGCTTTTCCCTTTCTCCTAATGCCACTTTTGCGCAGCTGGAATGTGCTTTCCTGGAATATCCGAGGTTTAAATTCCGATGATAAACAATTAGCTCTTCGCAACGCTATCATGTCTAGCAGTTGCTCTATTGTCTGTCTTCAAGAAACCAAAAAACCATCTTTTGATCTTCCGTTTATTAAATCTTGCTGCCCGCGGTCTTTCGATTAATTTGCCTATGTTCCATCACGGGGTGCCTCAGGGGGCATCGTTACTATTTGGAAAAGCTCGATGTTCACAGGCACTGTTATGCTATCCGAACAATTTGCGCTGGTTATCAACTTCGTTAGTACGCAATCATCTCAGACCTAGACGCTTGCTAATATTTATGGCCCGTGCGCTGGTGAGGATCGTGATACCTACACGAACTAGCTCTATGACTTAGTTATCCCCAACGAACATGACTGGCTGTTATTAGGGGACTTCAATTATATACGCGCACCTGACAATTGTAACAAACCAGGGGGTAATGTACTAGACATGTTCACATTCAATGACATCATCCGCGCGCAAAACTTGATAGAATTACCTGTTAAGGGTAGATTGTACACCTGGAGTAACATGCTGCAAGACCCCCTCCTTGAGCAACTCGACTAGTTTTTCACATCCATTCATTGGACGACCATCTACCCCAACACTATGGTAAAACCCCTCGGTAAGCCAGTCTCCGATCATATTCCCTGTGTGGTGACAATTGAAACTACAATTCCCCGTAGCAAGCTCTTCAGACTTGAATCCTATTGGATCCAACACCCGGGCTTCATGGACCTTGTGGCACAAACTTGGGACAAACCAATACACTCTACAAATGCTGCTACTGTACTCTGTCAAAAATTCAAGGCTCTCAGACACGCACTGAAATCTTGGAGCAAATACATCTCTCGCCTCTCGTCGACCATCACAAATAGCAACCAAGTTCTGTCCGAACTAGATGAACTTGAGAATAAAAGATCCCTCTCAGTGCCTGAGACCAACTTCAGAAACATCCTCAAAAGGCATCTGCTTAGATTGCTCCGATACCAGAAAATGTACTGGAAGAAACGATGCACGATCCGGTGGATCAAATTCGGGGATGAAAACACCAAATTTTTCCAAGATATAGCCATAGAACGATACCGCAAGAATAATATTGCTACACTGAGAAATGATGATGGTACAAGTGGAAGACCACCCCGGCAAGGAAGCCCTCCTCTTCTCGACATACAAGAACAGATTAGGCACTGTCTCCCACTCTGAGATGAAATTTGACATGTCGGCCATTATCAAGCGCGCCACGAACTTGGATCATCTTACTGAACGGTTTACTCCCGCTGAGATTTACATGGTGATTAAAGAGATGCCTGCTGATCGAGCACCGGGCCCTGATGGATTTAGTGGTGCATTTCTCAAAGCGTGCTGGCCCATCATCAAGCAAGATTTCTATGCGCTCTGCTCTCAATTCCATGATGGCACTCTGGACCTCACCAACATCAACGAGGGATTGATCACTCTTCTACCCAAAGTCAACTCCCCTGAAACTGTCAACGACTATCGCCCAATCACACTTTTAAACTGCTGTCTCAAGCTGCTCACCAAGTTATTAGCCAATCGCCTGCAGCTTGTCATCCTAAACCTGATCCACCGCAACCAATATGGTTTCATCCGCGGGAGGACTATCCAGGATTGTCTCGCTTGGGCATTCCAATATATCCATCAATGTCAAGCGTCAAAGAAAGGGATTGTACTGCTCAAACTTGATTTTGCTAAGGCGTTCGATATGATTGGACATGAACCCATGATCAACATTATGAAGCACATGGGGTTCAATGACAAATGGATTACGTGGGTGCAATGCATCTTCTCATCTGGTAGATCCTCGGTACTATTGAACGGTGTTCCTGGCCACCAGTTTCAATGCCGTAGTGGGGTCAGGCAAGGAGATCCTTTTTCTCCCCTATTATTCGTCTTGGCAGCAGACCTGCTTCAAGCGGCGATTAATGATGCCTTTAGGCAAGGGCTGACCGACCTCCCATTCCCATGTGCGGGACAAACAGATTATCCTGTTGTTCAATACGCTGACGACACGCTCTTGTTGCTACCTGCATGCCCACGCCAAGCTATTATCCTCAAAAAGATCTTGTCTGATTACGCATCTTCGGTTGGCCTCAAAATAAACTTTGACAAGTCGACACTCATACCAATCAATCTAGATACCATGGCCACAACAGAAATGGCCTCCATCTTTGGCTGCTCGATTGGCACGATGCCGTTCACCTACCTTGGCCTGCCGGTTGGTACCTCGAGACCCACTGTTCAGGATCTCATGCCGTTGGTCTGCAGTATAGAACGCCGCCTCACATCCACAATTGCCATGATGTCGTATGGCGGCAAGCTTTCTTGGCTAAATGCAACGGTCACCTCACTCCTAATCTTTGCTATGTGCACCTTGAGAATACCTCCCAAGACCAGAGAGATGCTTGACAAAATTAGACGTCGATGCTTATGGACAAAAAAGTCTGAACAGGGTGAGAAAAGTAACTCTTTGGCTGCCTGGGACATGGTTTGCAAACCTAAAAAGCATGGTGGGCTCGGAGTGATCAATCTCAAACTCCAGAACGAAGCGCTACTCATGAAATTCCTCCACAAGTTCTATAACAAGAAAGACATCCCCTGGGGGTAACTGATTTGGCATGCATACTACAGTGAAACGATCCCGCATGCCGTCGACCCTGTTGGCTCGTTTTGGTGGCGTGATGTCCTCAAACTTACCCCTGAGTTTCGTGGAGTAACGAGGATTCAAGTTGTGGACGGAACAACAACACTCTTTTGGAAAGATCTTTGGCTTAACGAGGTTCTCCAAGCCTCCCACCCACGAGCGTTCTCATACACATTACATGAAGATGTCTCTGTTAAGGATTTCTTGGAGAGCACATCCCTGCATGGGACCTTCCACCTACCCCTTTCACCACAGGCCCTGGATGAAGTAAGAGACATGCAATCACTTGCGATGAACTTGCAGCCCTCCTCCTCAAACCATGATGTCTGGCACTACACTTGGGGGAAATCAGAATTCAGATCAACAGACTACTACAAGTTCTGCTTCCGAGATGTACAAGCTCACCCAGCTTTCCAATGGCTGTGGAAGTCAAGATGCACAATGAAGATCAAGGTCTTCGGCTGGCTGCTGTTTCATGACAGACTCAACACACGAAATATGCTCAAACGCAGACACTACAACATTGGAGAGGACCACGATTGCCTACTATGCGGACAACACGTGGAAGAAACGATTGACCATATGATCTTTACTTGTCCGTTTAGCATGCGCTGCTGGAGGAAACTCAACATCACCTGGCCCGTGTTCGAGTCTAGGTTAGACCTGCTACACTCAACTCGGGCCACGTGGCCTAACCCGCTCTTCTCCGAGACGTTCTTGGCTGCCACCTGGAGCCTGTGGAAAGAAAGAAACAACAAACACTTCAGAGGGATTGCCCCCAGCTTGCGCTCCTGGCTCAATAGATTCAAAGAAGATCTTGCAGCCTTGCAATACAGAGTAAAAGAGGCTCATAGGGCCCCCATTATCTCCATCTGTACCAATCTAACTTGATCTTACACCCCCATACCTTGTAATCTCATCCCCCACCCCATGTGTACCCCAGAAATGGGTGTAGAGTTGTAACTATGTAACAGTGTTCACAGTTATATATATATGAGAAAACAATAGGAGCCTCTCCTACCGTCTGTTTTTTATCATAAAAAAAATCGAATGGAATGTGAGCACATTTAAAAATCACAACTATGGGCATTTTGTAAACATAGTTGCGTCTTAGGTATATTTTTGTTTCTCATTGATATATAAATATATATATAACCATGTACTTGCTTGTTATGGACACTATGCTAACTTTTCTCAATTATTCCTAGGGCGCAATTTGTATATGTATCATTTTCCATATGTATAGTTTCTAATGATGTATAAGATTGACATATTAACCTGTTAGTGTAGGTGTGCGTACTAGTGATATTCGTAAATTCTGTCTCGCCTTCTCTTTTTAATTGACAATGAACGTATTTCCATTTTTTGAATTTGATATACTCCCTAGGTCCCAAAATAAATGTCTCAATTTTAGTACAACATATATATACTAAAATGATTCATGGTGGCACTTTCTTGTTTGATAGACATTTGATTGAGTTAAGTTAAACACGTACTACACCGGAAGTAGTACCATTGTTGGCTAATATTTTCACCTAAGCAAAGTTCCATGTAACAACTATCTAGACTATCAACGTGGAGTTGTTACACGTACAGAAAAACCGTAGTGTGGATACAGGTTCCCAGCAACGTGAACCTTCGTTTTCTCCTTTCTCGAGTCTTCTTGTCTTCTCCCTTTCCAAAAAAAGTCCTCTTGAAGTTGGAACACCATGGAAAAAAGTCTCCTTGTCTTCTCGGGAGCTCCTAGCCATGGAAAAGGATGAGCCAGCCTGGGTCCACCGCATCTAAGGATAACCTCGAGGCTCCCCTCGGTCTCCTCTCGCACTTCGTGGTCCTCACTGACCCACCTCGTGGCTAGGACTGCGCATAGTTTTGCTGCCCGCGTGCCTCATCGATCTTCCGGGCCGTCAACGAGTAGCAGGGCCCTGATATCAGCCGAGTGAGGAGGATGCGAGCTCGTCGAACTCGACGGCGCCGTTGCCGTCGTCTTCCATTGATGCGATGGAGTGGATCTCGTTCCCCTTAGCTCCTGCAGATAATGGTTGTGGCGATCCTGGGGGTGTTATCCATCCCCGATCGCCGGGCCGGAGGCGTCGTTGTTGTCCCCAAGCGAGCACGCATCGTCATCATCCTCGATAGCCGCAACCCAGCTTCAGCATCGCATTCTTCCACCTGCAGGCCCCCACTCTCTCTTTTCCTTTTTCTATCTTTGTACGATCGAACCAATATACTTTAAAGTACTGCCTCTGTACACTTTTATAAGACGTTTTAATCACTAAATTAGTAGTAAGTCTAGACGCCCAACGCAACTTAAGGCAAATTGTTAATTAGTTTATGCCCCCTCCACTTTTTTCGGGGCATGAGACCGGAATCGCAGTTTTAGAACCCCCATATATTCAACAAATTAAAGTAGTAATTTGTCGGGTACACAAATAGGGGTGTTTATTTCCCCTGACTTGTGCACGGACAATGAACCTCCGGCCTTCGTGGCCTGAATCCATCGGGAAAAGCTATCACCACACAAAGCAAGCATTCAAGACCCAGACTGCGACAGCAACGACCTACAAAAGGCCAAGCAACACTGGTAAGACCAGCGCAACAGCCCAGGACGGGCCCGAAGCGCGCCAAGCCCATCCCCGGTGCCTGCCAAGGACCGAGGCGCGTGCAGCTTTAAGAAGACCCGGCAAACCATCTCCCGGCAAGCGCGATCCGATCGGCCACTGCTCCACCGCATCACAACGCCAGTCGCTTGTCGATGCGGTGTCGAGCTCCCAGTAGGCTAAGTGGCTCTCGCTAAGCACGTGGCGGCACGCTGGAAGACAGATTATGCCCCCTTGACACCCGTCCATCGGCGTGTCGAGCTGTGGTGCGATAGTTAGCTAGAGCGGTGGTAGAAGCTTGCCGGGGATGCACCCCGCACGCCACCTAGACTGCATTTATGGCATTTTGTCCTAAGTGTCAGAGTTAGGTATGATAGCTCTGTTAGCTGTCTAATCATCAGATAATGTCCGTTTCTCTATTGTGGTTGCCCCTTGAGCTATAAAAGGAGGCCCAAGGCAACCTAGCTAAAGATTCAGACCTTTGGACACTTGTACTCACGTAGCAGCTCTCCTCGACGGCAACCCTTGCCGGGATTGAGCGTTGCGTGTTCTTCGTGTTCCTCTGATCAATCCACCAAAAGCAGGGGTAGGGTTTTACGCTTCACAGCGGCCCGAACCTGGGTAAAAACACCAGCGTCCTGCTCGTCGTGCTGCCTCATGGTCTCCACTCTTTGTGCAACGTGACCTCCCCCCGCCGAACCACAAAGGGGCCTCTGGCCCCATAGGTGATCGTGTGCATCCGTGCCCCGGCATCTTTGGCGCGCCAGGTAGGGGGTCGCGTCATTTGTGCAAACCCGAGTTCGTGAGTAGCGAGTCGATCTTCATCGCCGTCTTCTTCATCCATGGCTCCCAAGAAGAAGACCGGCGGGACTGCACATCCATCCGCTTCGAAGGCCCTCTTGCACGCAGTCGCGAACGCCGTGCGTACTACTGTGGCGGCGAACGAGGGGGGCATCGAGGGCGACGCGACGGGTACAGGCGGCGCCGCTGTCGCGTCCCCCACGGCCAAAACCGGAGCAAGGAATGCCGGAAGGAAATGAGCCCGCCTGACCCCAGGGAGGTGCGGCATAATCCGGTAGGCCAAGGGAAGAAAGAGGTACTTGGCTATACCCTTCTCCCCTCTCCTTCCCCGCCTGTGATCGGTTCTGCACGGCGGTGGTACCATCGGTGTCGATAAGCTCGCATGAGGTTCGGTCTTGCATTTGTTCCGCCATGGATAAATCCCGAGCCGAATGGTAGAGCGAATCCACCGATTGACGCCCCCGGCAAGCGAACCACGGCAAGGTCCCGCCCGCCTATGCACCCATCGCATAGGTGGCCGCGGGGCCGTTGGGCGCGAAGGAAAGGAGGGAGGGCTCGGCCATTCATGTTTTCTCCTCCGCTCCCGTTAGTTATGAACGTTTACATTAACCCGACAGACTCGTGCCGCGGATTGTACTCATGACTAACGGATCTCCAAGTTTCTCCATTTCGTCTCTCTTCGCGTTCCCTTCCTCTCAGGGCAGCAGTGGGTACACGCTCATGCGCGCACCGGGGAGCACGAAGAGGAGAGGCGCCAGTGGACGAAGGGAGGGGCTATGAACGTGGATAAGCACGCGCCAGGGCAAAATGAAAGCCATGACAAAAGCTAAGTTGACATGGTTATCAACCTCCATTAGAATTCACATTTGCATACCCCTTCATCAAACCAAAGGTTTCGTATGATAAGTCTTGCATGTGATGGAACGTTACTGTGTTTGTTTGCGCCCGTGTTTTGTTTCGAGCCTGCTCAACGAAATCGCGGCAGCATCAACACCACCAAGGGAAATCTCACCGGCAGCATGCCCTTGCCAGCAGAATGCTAAGGACACATTCCTCAAAGCAACCGCGGCAACACGTTGTTGGCGGGTAACAGGAACGCGCAAAGAAAACAATCATACGAACGTCAGTAGGGAAGCGTAGGGGATAGCATACGTTTTCATAAAAACATCAGTTCAACAAACATTAAAACAAAGAAAGTGCATGCCCTAATACGAGATACCTATTGTGTCTTAAGTACAGGACAACATGACAACATGGAAAGCTCAAAGTTAACCCCGGTGGCTCCCCTGGGTCCTTGGGACTGTGAAGACCCTGTCAGCAAGGGGACCGGCCTTCTTCACGGCGGAAGAGGTGTCAGTGCCCGACGGTAGCTTCTTGAAACCATCGGAGAGGTCAAGCTCCATGTGGAAGAAGGCGAGGTTGCTCAGGACCAGGAAGAGGGCATCGCGCACCAGCTTCCGGGATTCGTTGGCAAAATAGACGGCCTTGTCGTCCTCATACGTCTTCAACCCCTCGATCAGGCCTTCAAAGAAGAGTGTCAGCTTGATGCTTGGAGCCTCGTGTCTGCCGACGGTGAAGGCCTAGCTCTTCATGTCCATCTTTGTAATCTGGGCAGTAAGGCGCTCGACAATATCAACCATGCTCTTGATCCAGAGATCGTGCTGCTCAATTTGGTTCTCCAGCTTGTCTTTAGCATCCTTCTGGAGGGTCTTCACACTGTTCAAATCTGTCAGCAGCAGTTTCTCATGGACCCCGACAGATTCAAGGTCTTTCTCCAAAGAAGCAAGCCTGGATTTCATATCAGAGATGGTGTCGTTGGCGGCATCAAGATCTTGGCTCTTGGAGGAAAGCTGCGATTGCGCCTCTCCCAGGGTAGCTTCCACCTTTCGTGCTTCCTCCTTGAGGGCTTCGATCTCCTTGGTGCTCCCGGCAAGGTCCTCCGTCATCTTATTTAGTTGAGCCTCGAGTTTGGCCTTGGCGGCAGATGCAGCAGCTAACTCGTCAGCCACTTTCTTCAGGTGAGCTGCGGACTCCAGGGAAAATGCGTAAAGAGTGGTCGTGTGGCTGTCCTCCAGCTCCTTGGTATGCTGCCGGACGCGGTCCTCCAGCTCCTCATCCTTGTCACGGATAGTAGCCTCGAGGGCCCCTTCCCGGGAGGAAATGCTCTTCTCTCTCGCATCCAGAAGCGCTTCGCGCTCCGCCAGTCGAGCCTTCCGGGCGGCAACATCCTCTTTGACCATGGATAGCGTCTCGTGCTGCCTCTTAAGAGAATGGACCTGCTGTTTATACCACTCCCGCAGCTCGTTCCCTTTGTTCCTCAGCTGCTGGTCCATGAGTTCGGCCGAGTCACGCTGCTCCTTGACCGCCTGCCACTTGAGGCTTTACCTGCTCTGCACGTACTTGAGCCCTGCTGCCATGGATTCCAGGAAGGCCAAATCTTTGGCGCCATTAGCGGCGCCATCAGCTCCTTCGATCCTCTGAGGCAGCTGCGCCAGTATCCTGTTGATTTCCTTGTCAAGGTCTGTGCCCGCTGAGAAGGGTGAGCCAGGAGTTGTGGGGCCCAGCTGAGCAGTGACCAACGCCAGGTGGCTCTAGAGAGATCGCAGAGCCGATGCCAGGGGATAGCTTGGCGAGGAGGGCCCCATGGACTGAAGAGGAGTCTTCTCCTCAACCACTGTATCCGGGCCAGGCGCGCTGCCGGGGTTTTGTTCCGTCCGTTCTGAGGACTCCTGAACGTCCCCGGCAACCTGCACGTGGCCCTCCATGGCAGCGATCTGCATCGCCTCCGCGGTAGCATCCTTCCCAATGTCATCCACTTCTTCCAGCAACTCGGGCTCTTCGAGTAGCGGAGCTCCGGATTGTAGCAATAAACAGAAGTATGGAAGTTAGAAACCAATAAGGCATGTTAGAAGAGAGAACAGGGAAAGTAAAAATTTAGGCAAGTGGGATACCCGATGGAGGCTGCTGCGGAAGGACATCCCCTTCCCCGGCAACATCTGTTGCCGGCATGTGGCCTGTCACCATCCTTCCGGTGATGACCTCAACACAGGCAAGCTCTTCGGTGGAGGCCCTTGCCGGCGAATCTTTCTCATAGGCGACAGTTGACGAGAAATCTTGGAGGGAAGGTTCCTCGTGGTGAGCCTCTCCCTGATATTTTTCTCCCGTCTCCCTATCGGGTGTAGGGAGACGTCCTTCCTCATCCCTGCCAATGGACGAGGTCTGCGCTTGGATTTCGCGAAGAGGGATGGACCGGGGGCTAGGCGCGGGGTTTTCCTCCGCGTCTCCTGCCGGGCTCATGCCTACTGCGGAATCTGGCTCTGCCGCGGAGTTGGCCCGCTTGGCCCTGTGCGCAAGGGTCTCCTCGTCCTCATCCCTGTCAGAATCAACCATACAAGATCAATCAAGAAAATCAAGGATAAAGACTTTGACAAAGATTGTGATCAAATGACTTACTCCGAGGCGATGAGCATGGATCCCAGCTCGTACGTAGCAGGCGGCGGAGTTGACCTGCCCTTTTTAGAGTTGGAGGGGCGGAGCTTGGCGGAGGGACCGGGACTTCCGGCAAGGGCGAGCCTGGCGGAGAAGTTGGGCTTGACGGGGGGCTGGGGTCTGCCCCTATAACCCTCCGTCGCTTGACGGGAGAAGCCTTGGCTTGAGAGAGGCGGGAGGATTGGCGGCATGCTACCTCACACCCACCTCCCTTGGAGGTCGTCTTCTTCACCATCGAGGGACCCCGCGAAGACGCCGGGGCCGTTGGTTCTCGGTTGACGCGTTGACGGAGGCGGCGCCCTGGTTCTGGAGCTTGAGGGCCCATTTCGAGCCCCTCTTCCTCCACCTCCAGCTCTTTCGCCTCCTTCGCCTCGATCCCCTCTTGGGTTCCTGTCGCCGTGGCCTGGGAGCCCCCGGCCCCGGCAGACTCCAACCCAGCAGCCTCCCCCGGAGCAAGATTTCCGCTCTCCTCCTCGGAAGAGTCTTCGTCCTCGGATTCCTCCTCCTCCGCTTCTCCGGAGGCTGCTCCCTTGGTGGTTCTGACATTCTTGTCTTCCGCAATCCGAGCGGCAATGAATGCCCTCTCCACTGTCTTGGTTGGTGCGGTCAGGTTATCCTCCGGCCTGGAAGCTCTTTCCTCCAGGCTGGAGACCCACTCCATCTCGCTCTCCAGGGCGGGCAGCTCCCAATCAGGCTTAACCCCGGAGGCGTCGCAATAAGGCATCCATTGCAAGATCTGGTTCTGGGCAGAGTTGAGTTGCGGGGGGACAACTCCTACCGGCAAATGGAACGGCCCAAGGCGGCCGAACAGTTGATCGCACAACCAGCCATGGCCATAAACCGTCAGGTTGTTGGCAGGGTCTGGGTACAATCGCATGCAGTCGGCAGGGCCGTTGAACTCCCATGCAAACCTATCCCTCTTCTGCAATGGCGCGATGCGGCGACGGAGGAAGTCAGCCCCCACATGTTCAATGGTCAGCCCGGCAGCATTGAGACAGATGATCGTGTTCAGCTCCAGGCAGAGTTTGCCGTCGGTGAGACCCGACTTGCCCCAGTTGCTGCCGCCCGCGACACATCCGGTCCGTGCCAAGCAAAACTCGGGGGCTTTGTCATCTTTGATCCAGCACCAGTCGCCCCTCCACTCTTCCCACTTCCCACGCTGCTATCGAGGAAGGTAATCCCAGTCATCCTTCCTGCCCCGGGGGATCTAGCTTATATTCCCCGAGCGATGGGATTTATCCTCAATCCGAGGAACGAAGAAGTGCCTTAACAAGTCCACATTGGGGGCAACTCCGAAGAAGTTCTCGCACAGATGGGCAAAAATCGCCATGCACGACATTGCATTAGGCGTGAAGTCCAGAAGGTGGAACCCGTACGCTGCCATCATGGCGCAGAAGAAATCAGAGAAGGGGGGAGAGAGGCCACAATAGAAGTACGCGCAGAAGAAGCAGTACGAATCTGATGGCATCTTCTCTTTGGGGTTGTCCGGCAGAACCACGGGTGCTTTATGCCCCTTTGTTTCTCTTCCCCACATATAGGCATACCTGTTGATCAAGGTATTGCCATCCAGGCTCGACGGGGAGATGACCACATCTCTCTGTCACCGCTTCTCCAGCTCTTCCGCTTTTATCTTCCTCTCCTCGGCCACTGGGTCCGCAGATGCGGCCGTCTGCATCCCCTTGATGGCGGCCGTCTTCCGCCCCATCCCTAGAGCTCGCAAGCGCGGCGGATGATCTAGCAGCGCTCAGTGGGCCGGAGGCAGCGGCAGAAGCGGTTTTCTCTTGGCTTGAGGAGGAAGATGAAGGACGGAGAAACGGATGCGAATGTGCAGCGCCCCTATACATTGCCCTTTTTATTTGGGGGACCCGCATGGGGGCTGGCTCTTCACTATCTTTTCGGAAAACTGTCGTTTCTTTACTAGCAGTTTTTACTCTCCAACGACTACTGTTCCACGACCCCACGACCTGTGGTAATTACGCGGAGTGGACGTGGGAAGGGAGGACATCACTTCTTCGACGCGTGTCCGTGCACTGTTTGGGGCCTAACCCAACATGCCAAGCGACACGTATGGCTCAGGCCCGGGGGCTTCTGTCGGAGTACACAAACAGGGGTGTTTATTTCCCCTGACTTGTGCACGGACAATGAGCCTCCGGCCTTCGTGGCCTGAACCCGCCGGGAAAAACTACCACCACACCAAGCAAGTATTCAAGACCCAAACTCCGGCAGCAATGACCTACAAAAGGCCAAGCAACGCCGGCAAGACCAGCGCAACAGCCCAGGATGTGCCCGAAGCGCGCCAAGCCCATCCCCGGTGCCTGCCGGGGACCGAGGCGCGTGCACCTTCGGGAAGACCCGGCAATCCATCCCCCCGCAAGCGCGAGCCGATCGGCTACCGCTCCACCACGAGCCGACCGGCCACCGCTCCCAGGAGGCTAAGTGGCTCTCGCTAAGCACGTGGAGGCACGCTGGATGATAGATTATGCCCCCTTGACACCCGTCCATTGGCATGTCGAGCTGTGGTGCGATAGTTAGCCAGAGCGGTGGTAGAAGCTTGCTGGGGATGCACCCCCGCACGCCACCTAGACTGCATTTATGGCATTTTGTCCTAAGTGCCAGAGTTAGGTATGATAGCTCTGTTAGATGTCTAATCATCAGACAATGTCTGTTTCTCTATTGTGGTTGCCCCTTGAGCTATAAAAGGAGGCCCAAGGCAACCTAGCTAAAGATTCGGACCTTTGAACACTTGTACTCACGTAGCAGCTCTCCCTGACGGTAACCCTTGCCGGGATTGAGCGTTGCGTGTTCTTCGTGTTCCTCTTATCAATCCACCAAAAGCAGGAGTAGGGTTTTACGCTTCACAGCGGCCCGAACCTGGGTAAAAACACCAGCGCCCCAATCTTCGTGCTGCCTCATGGTCTCCGCTCTTTGTGCAACGTGACCTTGCCCCGCCGAACCACAAAGGGGCCTCTGGCCCCATAGGTGATCGTGTGCATCCGTGCCCCGACATAATTAGTGCATTTATGATTAGTTATAGTTTTAATATTTCCGAAATACAAATTAATTTTAATAACTGAGTAGTAAAATTAGGTTTGATTACATTCTACATATGAAATATAACGATGATGGGATGCTCTCAACATTGGGTTGACTATATAATAAGCTTCAAGTATCAGATGATATAGAATGTCGATCGATGTTTGTAGTGAACTATTTCCATCAATTTTTTATGCATCTTTCCAGTACTTATGCGGAGTAGTTGACCATCTCAGTCCTGTCATATCCTGTTATCATAGGTAAGTCAGTTATTATTTTGAAGGTAGTATGCAGTGTACTTTTTTTCATGTACTTATGATTATGTATAATGTATGAAAGGCAGTATCATCCATCTAGTTCACTGTGATTGAGATGGCCTCTACCCGGGCGAAAGTTCAAGCCAACATCCATCTACTTGATTTGTATGCAAGTAGTGGCGCATGCTCTTTTAAACAAATCTTTGTTTCTGTGTGACCAATTCCTTTGGTTTGTACTAGTAAGTGTATTGTATAGATGCACTTGGCCTGAGTGCATGGACCACTCTTATGTAGTAAATTCCCAAACAGACAGTGGATAATGGTACATTAGAGTATAAAATTGATAATGTATAATTAGTTGAGTGAAATCGGTTCTGGCTCTCCATATTTGATGTTGTGAAGCAGAATATGTGTAAAGCACTACCGAGTTTTCTATCCTAGCTATTTAGTCCTGTTGTACAATGGAGATTCCAACAGTCATACAGTCCATGGATGCTGCTAGTCCGTAGGTTCCTAGCGTAACGCCCCTTAAAAATTAGTTCTTTTGTTTATTAGCAACTTCATTACTTTATGTATTATAGTTTGAGCACCTCTTTAGATCGCGAATTCTTTGATCTCGTTTATTTGCTGTTTCTACCAAGTGTTTGTCCTCATGTTTGTAATCATCATTGAATATGAAGAGCAAAAAAGTGAAAATCCGAGTTGGAGAGGTGCAGGTCTATCATAAGGATGTGTTCATTTTCGGGAATGATTATGCGGATCAGACATGCTATGGATGTGCATCTTCAATCGAGTATGCGTCCTTTCACACCTATTGTTCTTATAAACAAAAGCCTCTTTTTTAATTCTTCAAGATTAAATTAAAACTAAGTACATATGAAAACGGAAGAAGTAATATCAATAGAATTTGCGTAATTAAATATTAAGATGAGCAACATATGAAAAATAAATCAGTGGTGAGAACTGTGAACTTCTTTTTTTGATAATTTTTTAGTGACAATGATGATCGTTTGGTTGCGCAAAACCTCCATTAACCATACTTGCAAAAAAATTGCCCATAGAGTGTTCCCTATCTTCTCACCACTGAAAGAATTTAACCATGTAAAAGTAATGTAAAAAGTTATATACATAACTTTAAAATTGCTTACGTAATTTAAATAACTTACCCTAGCAAAAGACATAAATCTCGCTGATGTTTGAAGTTTGCTGTCATGGTGAAGACGATTAAGCCGGGCTGGTGGTCAGCTGAGTGGACACAGGTCTTAGAATAACAGAGGGTAATAGTTCGATCCTCCAAATTTTCAGAACCCGCCTTGTCCAAAGCTTCAGTTGTAGTGAAATTCTCTCGAATTTATAGAGGAAAAAAATAAAGGACTTGTTTGTCAAGTCTTTCAGGGAGGTGTCGTTAGTAGGAGAGGGGTTTCAGAATTTAGCCAACATTGCTTGAGAGTGTTCTGTGGACGATGGTTTATTAGTTGCAGGACCTAATTTATTCTTCCCTTCATTTGTATATGGGCATGATGTGAACTTTGACAACGAGACAGGCATAATCGCATGTGTAGAATGCTTTACCCTCACTCGAAAAGGTTTAACGCTGTTAGTTCCTAGCAGTTCGGGTGTAACCACGAAGTGAGATGCATTTTAATTATGTAATTTTTATATAAAAGTTTATCTGCCTATATTATGTAGTTCATAAGAAGACAATCAAGATATTTGCATTAGCCATTTACTAATGCATAGAGTAGGGGAGAAGTCAAAAGTAAGGATTAGGACGTAGATAATAGAAAGAAGGCAACAACCAACAATGTTTAAGATCAAGAAAATAGTGCTTATTGTGTCACAAGCAAACACTGCTAGTTTCTCGATGTCATCATGAAGACCTTGAGCCAAAGAGGTCAATTATAATTTTGATTTTTGATTCTCGTCCTTCTTTTCTTTGCATCCATTGATTCAAGACCAGAGAGGAGGAAGAACGTAGGGCTGAAACATTGAGGCAATGCAGAAGATGGTGCAGCCAATGTAGGCTTTAGATAGGGTTTATGGTCATGGTACAACCAATCTAGGGTTTAGATAGGGTTTACGGTGATGGTGTGGTTGTAAGTACGGGGTTGAAGAGTTCGTGAAAACTACATATATTAATTGTCACTGAAGACTCGGGAATTTGAGGAATCAAGTAGTTACCTGAGTTGTAGGTGCACTGAGTTCCTGACGTGTGGCAGCCATGCACCCGGGAAGCACAACCATAATCTTGCACTGTGGGGTACCTGACTATGGCATACAAATATAGAGATCATATGTTGTAATACTGTATAAAAGAAATTGAGACAGTAATGAAAAGGAAGACATGTGCTAGCTAGCATATGTACCTACAGGTTGCCTAGCTCCATCAGCTGGCCGTGTGCATGCTGCATGTCTTCGTGGCTGATGGTGTTGATATGTGGTTAGTTTTTATCCTGCTAGATCAATTCAC
This sequence comes from Elymus sibiricus, assembly GCA_039707655.1. Classification (NCBI taxonomy): domain Eukaryota; kingdom Viridiplantae; phylum Streptophyta; class Magnoliopsida; order Poales; family Poaceae; genus Elymus; species Elymus sibiricus. The sequence continues at coordinate 194,116,453 of CM077667.1, read as the reverse complement.
CATACATACAAGCAGGCAGGCAGGCTGCTTGATTGAATTTATCTAGGTGCAGTACGTGCGCGTGCACACGTGTAGGCGTAGGTATGCCATCTTGCTTTGGTCTGCTACGATCGGATCGATCTCGATTGCCTTATCTAATTAATAAAGCACCTTGCAGCCTTACCGCTCCAGTGGCGCTGGTCATGCTGGTGCCCGTAGAACTGGAAACATGCTCTATACATAGAGCATACGTATGCCTGATTCATGGTGCCCAACGCCCGCTGATGTAGGATTGGCAGAAAACTATATTCACGTATGTATAGTAGCCCACCTCAAGCATAGATCAATTAGTATAGCTCCTTTAATTGGCGCTCCTTTCCCGGTGGCTTCGAGTCTCACCCAGCTGGACTGGATCTTCTATACATGTGGAAGGCAATCTCATCTTGGCAATACATGAGGCTACTTTGCAAGGAGTAATGAGAGATCTCGGCCGCCGGCGACGTGCGTGGCCATATGTTAGGGACCAATTTTTTTTTGAGGGAAAATATGAGTTGATTAGATATTCACGTGAAGGGATATGGACGTGAGATTCTTTTTATTTTATTACGGAGGAAGTTTTTTAGTCAATTGGTAGGATATGTAATGGCAATGGTGGGTAATTAATTTTCCTTTGCTTAGATCGGACGACTGTAATTTTTTAGTCTATTAAATAAATGGCTAGATGTTTCTAATTTTTGTGGTAATTTCTAGCATAATTCCTTTTTTGTGGTTAGCTCGTAAAACACTTTTTATATATAATAGATAGATTGTCCAACAGTAATTTGTTACCCACCGTATGCTGCCTACATGAGAGATGCCGCTAGGGAAAACTATGTCCCCCGGGTCTAGTCACTTATATATTTACAAACGCTACAATTACCTTGATGCCTTTATTTACTTTTTATTTATTTTGCAATTTATATTTATCAAAAATTATTTACACAACTCATTTGCTTGCAAATAACAAGATCAAGGGGATTGACAACCCTCTTGCCCGCGTTGGGTGCAAGTTGTTTGTTCATTTGTGTGCAGCCGCTGAAGACGGTTGATGATTGATATTCCTATTGGTCCGATAAACCTTGGTTTCATAACTGAGGGAGATACTTATCCGCTTTGTGCTGTAATTACCCGTTCCTCTTCACGGAAAACCCAACGCAGATCACGAGTATAACATACACTCTCCTGTTCAGCTTGCGCAACGGTCGTCACCGAAAATGCCCCACCTTCGTAGGTTCACTTGTCAGGTATATGTACCGACACTGTCGGAATCGGGGCTCCGAGGACCCAAAGAGGTTCGAACTCTGGGGTGCGCTGGTTCTCAAACTCTACTCTCTCTTGCTAACCTACGGCGATGCTCCGGCGTGCTTGAGCTTCGGGGAAGAACAAATAACGCGGTCGTTTACCCAGGTTCGGGCCACCTCGCGGTGTAAAACCCTACTCCTGCTTGTCTGGATTTCTTGGGATAAGAGTGAATACAGAGTGGTCTCCCCCGATATGGTCGCTGCCCCGTTCCTTTTTATCCTGGCTTGGTCCTCCCCCCCCCCCTCCCGAAAATATCCGGCGGGAAGTGTTGCCACTAGCGCCGGTTTGAAGGGGGGCAATGTAACAGCCCAAGTGCAATCCTTGCCATCCTTGTAAAATATTCCATGTGTGAAGCTTCCATGTTATGCCTCATGTGGTGTGAATTAATAAATTTGCTTCATGTCATTCTTTTGTTGCATCATGGCATCATATCATCATCTCATAGTTTTGCATCATGCTTTGTTATGTGATGTTGTGGGAGTGTATGTGTGGTGATGTGCTTTGCATGAGGTGGAGTGCTCTAGTAGATTGCCTTCATAAGAATTCATTTGATTGAGACCCACATCTCTCTTTAATTCAAATTCATGATATGTGGTGTTTTTCTTGCCCTAGTCCACTAAACATAATTGTTGCTAAGTTCCACAATATTCTGTTTGTCATGCTAAAAATCTTTAGGAGCAATGTTCTACTCCACTCCCCCTCTTATTTTTGCAAAAATAGATTCTAATGGTGTTAAAGGGGATTTATTTATTTTCTCTACAAATCCCTAAACCAATTTTATAAAATTGTGTTCATTCCCAGCTATCCAGCACTATTTTTCTTCTCCTGTAATTCCTTTCCATCCTTCCCTGTCATTTCTTTTCTTTTGCTGTTTTATTAAAAAAGAAAACCCTTTTTCTTTCGGAGAGAGAGAGAGAATCCAGCCACTTGGGCCTTTGCCTCCCAGCAGGCCCAGCTAGCGCAGCCCCAGCGCGGCCCAACCGAGCCCCCTCGCGCGAGTGTCGTCCTCCTATGTACGGCACGACATCCACCGGTGCCACGTCGCCGTTCCGATGGATTTGACGGCCGGAGCTCACCCTAGAGCCTTATTTAGCGCGTCCCCGAGCTAGCCCAAGGTTCCCTAGCTCCATTCCATCCCTCGCCTCACCCCGCCGCCACTAAGGTAAGCCTCCCGTGCCACGCCAATGCCATGAACCCGAAGCGCTCAAGCTCGGACTCGGGCTGAGCTTCGTCGGCTTTTCCCCTTCGTCTTCGGCCACCAGGAGCCCGGATCGGCGTCCTTGACCTCCCTCGACCCGCACGCTTCGCCACATTCACTGGAACGGCCATCCTCAACCTGTCTTCTTCCTCTACTTCCCGCGACGTCACGGACAGAAGATCGCCAAGATTCCGAACTCCCTCCCGTCGCCGACGGCTTGTCTCAGGCCACCTAGCTTTGTCCAACGATAACTAGGTGAGCTGCAGTGCCTTCCTGCTCCATCTCGACGTGCATAGTTCTTATTTGACGCCGCTACGTCCGTGCCATCTTCATGCTCCCGGGGATCCGGCCAAGTCCTTTTTTGTGTGTGGTGATGATGTTGTACGCGTCGTAGTCGAGTCCCCTCTGTGGCGGTTGTTCCGTGTGCATGCCTCACGCGCGCAGTAGCTCGTCGGCAAGCCGCGCGTGCTCGCCTTGCCTGCCATGCCTCGTGTCCCCTGCGATTTAATCGTGAGTGTATGATAGCTAGTGGGCCCGAGGACATACATGTCATCCTCTTGGGACCCTGGTGTGTATGACAGTGCCCCCCTTTTTTATATATGTTGTTTGTTTGTTTTTCATCTGTTTCTGTTTATTTCCATTTAGGGAAGCTTCCATTTCTGGACATGCTATCTCTGTCAAGTGCCAAAGAGGGTATATGCTTATTTTGGCATATACTAGGTTATAACTAGTTCATATGATTTTCGAATTTGATTGTGGCAGTTTTTCTTGCAGGAACATAGGCATGTGATATATGAATTTGGGGTAGAAAAATCCAATCAATCTATCTGTGGTGTTGGTTTGGTCATTTGAGCAAGTTTGTGTGGATGCCATTTTGTTATTTTTGCATGATTTAATTCTTGCACTATTTGCTAGACTTGTCAACATGCATTTTACCCTTTGATATGTGTACTAGCCCCTAGTAATTTTGCATGCCATGAAGAACCATGTTTATGTGTGGAATTCTTGCTGCCAACATGCTACAAAATAATGTTGTTTTCACATGCTCAAATATTTCTAAGTATAGAATCTGGTTATTTGTTGCGATGTTGTCATGATGATTGCCATGAATCTGTAGCTCCTTTGGGGTTGGCCCAATGGAATGCATTGTTGAGCATGTTGTCCTCTGTTAGCTTGTACCAATTGCTTGCAAGTAGAGGTATTGCATCTTGGTTAAATTTGCTGTCAAACATGTCATCCTGATAAAAATGCCCTGCTTGCCACTTGTTAATTTTTCTAAATCTGGGGACTGTTTATCTCAATATGCCATGTTGGGAGGATGATAGCCAGTGATCTAAGCATGTTTTGATGTTGCTGTAATGGAGTCATTTGTAGTGCATTTTTCCTCTATAGTTTTGTTAAATTTCATGCCATGATAGTCCTTGTAGCATGTGTAATTGTTGCTGTCAAAATACCATACTGTTAACTCAGATTGTGAAAATTGGTAATTTTCACTAAGTCCTTAAATGATGTTTCAACATGTCATCTTGTGAGTTCATTTGCTATTGATCCTTGCTGCCATTCATGTTCATGCAGTTAGATGAATTGTTAATCATCTTTTAGACTTCATGTCCATGCCCTTGTGGTGCTTTGTAGCTTGCTGTAGCTCTTGTTGTGTGGGTTGCAATATGGCATGTTGTTGTTTGTGGGCAGATTGCTTGAATGATTGTTTTGTGTCTTGTGAGAGTTCTACCCAATTGTTTTGCATGATCTTTTGGTCCATTTCACCTAGAATTTCATTCCCAATCCAGTGGCACATTTGGAATACCAAGAAATTGCCCATGGCCTCTATCTTTTGTCTCCGTTGTCCTTCGTACTTTGTCGTGAGTGCTCCGAGAGTTCCGTTACTCCTTTTGCAACGTTCTCCATATGCATTTGCATCGTTTTTACGTGGAGCATTCATAATTGCCATGTTCATGCATGCCCAAATCACTAATCTTGAGGTTCTGTCCAGACTACTAAAGAACTAAATAATTGCATGAGAAAGATGACTAGCATAGCGTTGCCCTGTTAGATACATCAAACTGGTCATGCATCACCCTTGCTTGCGCATTGCACCTTGCTTGTATGTTTATTTGGTGTTGTTTCTTCTTTGGTAGACCCGAGTGACGAGACTGAGTAAGAGGATCCTGACGAGAACAACTACGAGGACTCAGCTCTGTATCCCTCTGAAGACCCTCCAGGCAAGATGATCGTTACCCGGATCCTGATACTATTTTTGCTATGCTAGATGTCTCACTTCTGCCGTTATGTCTTCTTACCTACAACTTAAATGTCAAGCCTCCCAAATTGCCATGAAAGCCTCTAACCCCTCTGTCGTGGTTTTGTCAACCCGGCAGATGTCCTCGTAACAGGACTTAGGTGTGAGGCCATTGCCGCTTGGTGGCGACTCGAAGGGGTTAAACGAGAGAGAGAGTTGGGTTTACCCAGGTTCGGCCACTCCTATGGAGGTAAAAGCCTGCGTCCTGCTTTTTGTGTATTTGATGGATAGATCTCGATTACAAGGGTGCGGATTCGCTAACCTAGCTATCGAGAGGTTGTGACATAATTCTTTCGGCCCTAGGGGCTTACCTTTATATACAGGTCAAGCCCTAGGGTTTACAATAGAGTCCGGGTCAAATCATGACCCGTGTCCTACGACATCTCTAACTTGTCTTGTATCTAAGGAAACTTGACTGGCGTCTCTAGCTTCATGGCCTTTAAGCCGCCGTCTTCGGGTGTTGGGCCGCCCGGCATCTTGGCCAGCCGCCACCTTACTAATCTCGTACTTAGGACACGGCCCACCTTGAACTTGGTCAAAAAACCGTTGATATGTTGACCCGGCCCAGTAAGGCAGGTTATATCGTGGAGTTATATCCCCGACATTAGGCCCCAGATTGATTTGAATCCATTCATGTCAATAGATCTTTCCTCTCTTTGGCGGCTCATCCTTGGAACGATATCTTCTGTGAATTTATGAATCCGGCTTGTTCTGTCCCCAAACTTGACTTTTCCTTCAGCTCGTACTTGCTATGACGTCATCCTTGCTGACCGTTGTTCTCCAAAGTCATCATAACGTATCCTTTCGAAAACTGCGCCAAAGCTAGGTGGGCGCGCATACCGAGGCGCACTTGTAGCCACAAATTTACCTCAGTCGCTTCGTTTTTCTCAGCGTCGTTTCATTTTCTTTCCCCTTATAAATAGGCCCCACTGGGCTCCACATCAACCTTTCCTCATCGTCTTCCTCCTCCTGCTTCTCCATTGACAGAACGCCAACAGAGCTCCCAAGGCGACTCCGAGACTTTTTGACTCCATTGCCAGCGTCATCAAGCCTTCTTGCGACCGCCGAAACGAACTTGATCATCTTCGCATCGGCTCTGACACCACCTGGTACGAACCCACACTATCTAGGGTTTCGGCATTTTCAGTGTTCTAACCGCCTCCGATGCATTCATTTGAAATCGTGTTCAGTAGATATATATATTATCCATTCACTGCTGTGTATTCTTAAATCGATCTCCACTCCATTTTACTTATAAGCAGTTCTAAAACGAGCCACGACGGGCTATCCTCTGGACTGTTGCAGTTTCCGTTGTTCCGTCGGCTAGAACACATCTCACTGTTTTTCTTCATTAATTAGATCCGCCTAGAGAGAAACTTTCATAGAAAACTGTTTGTGACCCAATGTTTCTGCTAAGTGTTGAAGATATTCCTTAGGCCTTCTTAAATTTCACCGGCTCATAACAATATCTTATTGTAGGCGGCTTAAAATCTGGTCCGGCTTATTTTTCCCATTATTCTTGTAGCTACTGCGTAACCCGCCATGGCTTCGAAAAACTCCAAAGTTTGTAACTAGGCAAAAAGCAAAGAGTCCAAGCTTACCTTGGAGAACCTTGTGGATCAGGGCTTTTTGTCGGCTCGAAAGACTATAAAGTGGCGAGGTCCTGAAGAAGAGTCCCCCCACAACCACAACTAGGAGAGGTTGTAATATTTACTGATCATTTGCGCAGGGGCTTCCGCCCTCCCGGCTCTGTCGGATTTCGGGCTCCGCAAAACCCAAAGATGTTCGAACTCAGGGGCGTGTGCGAAGATCTCCACCAGTTTCGCCCAAGCTCGTAGCTCGATAGCCTAGCTCGACGAACTCGCTCGATGGCGAGGGAGAAGATAGCACACGAGGATTTACCCAGGTTCGGGCCGCAGCGAAGCGTAAAACCCTACTCCTGCTTTTGGTGGATTGCCTCCCGAGGAGGTTTGTGGATGAACTAGTACAGTGGTGAGCTGTCTCGCGATGGCACTTGGGTGGTGTTCGCCCCCCCCTACAGAGTAGCCTCGCCTCTATTTATACTGGCCTGGGTCCTCTTCTCTTATCGCAAGGGCGGGAAGGGATCCCACAACGGCCAAATTCGAAAGGGGATAGGAGGTATATCTTATCCTGATGAAAGGTCGTCTTCGCCTGCAAAGTGGCTGGTGGTGACGTAGTGGTGGGCTCGCTGGTGACATTCGTCCTGCCGTGCCTGCTGGCCTGGTCTCGTTGCACCGAAATGAAAAGCTTTGGTGGGACGCCTTGGGAACCCGCGTACGCCTTTGCCTCCTTTACGCTAAAGAGGAAACTGTCTCCTCTGGCGCGCTGGTGCCCGCCTGGCTCGCCTTGCGTAATCCTTGACCTCCCGAGGCCGAGCATTGCATAGAAATCTCGGCCGCTCGGGAGGGGGCCTGGGGAGGCCTTCTCCTTCCGGGAGACTTGGCGTTGTTCTCCTCGTGAGGGTGGGGCTCTCGCGAGGGCCTTGTCTTGAGTGAAGCCGCGCCGGGCCGTACGGACTGTCGAGGCGGGCCACGCCCTGGGCCGTAGGCACGCAAGTCTGGGTACCCCCGTTCCCAGGACGCCGACAGTAGCCCCCGGGCCCAAGGCGCCTTCGAGCTGGCTTCGGGGCGAAGCCGAAGAAGACGGCCCAAAGCGCCGAGGGCCCCTTTTGCCTCCGGGCCAGGCCCGGCGCGCGGTGCGTGGTTGGATGCAGATGTCCCCGCTCCCGTCTCTCCTCGGCAACTGCCCGATCCGACAAAAGCCTGCCATCCGGTGTCGAGCCATTATTGCTTTCGTTCCCTGCGCTCTTGCTCCTTCTTCCAGATCCCCATCCTCTGCGAGAACCCCTCCAGATCTCAGCACCGCACCGTCTTCCTTCTCGCTTCCTCAGCCTCAAGGACTCCTCGATGGCTCCCGCCGGTAAGTCGAAGCCTGAGGCTCAGAGCTCGGTCTCCGCTTCCGTCTCGTCGGCGCTTTTGGAGTCCACCATAGCCAAGGATGGGGACCTCGCCCCGGTGCTTCCGTCGACGGTGGATGATACCAATGAGCAGGGGCAGACCTTGATATGGTGCGGCTCCGCGAAGAGGCACTGCCTGGCCAAGTCGGTCTACCCTTTCTTCCTCCACAGCATCTTCTCTGGGCTCATCCCGCCCTTCTCTGCGTTCTTCACCGCCGTCCTCGAGCACTACGGGATCCAGGCTCTCCATCTTCAACCCAACTCCATCATGCTCCTGTCCATCTTCGCCTTCTACTGCGAGGCCTTCGTGGGCGTGAAGCCTTCGGTGGCCCAGTTCCGCCATTTCTTCAGCTTGCGGCTTCATGACGGCGCTCAGCGGTCGGCATGCGTCTCCTTCATCGCAGTCCAGAGCGGGAACATGCTCTTAAAGGCTGGAAAGAAGGTGGAGAACTTCAGGTACCGCTGGGTCCTCTTGGATCTCAAGAGCGTCAACTCCCGCCTGGAGCTTCTAAAGGGGCTGTCGAAGAAGACTCCTGCATGGAGCTCCGCAAAGCTCTCCGACCCGCGGGCCAAGCCCGTCCTGGAGCGGATCACTCGAGACATCAGTGCTAGGAAGTTGACCGGGGGAATGATAGTGAAGTAGTTCCTGGCGCAACGCCTGGCGCCCCTCCAGTCTCATTCGAGGCCCATGTGGGACTATCAGGGTGGTGGTGACGACATCAGGCTTCACTCCACGCGTCTGGGCTCCGAGGAGTTGAACAGGGTTATGGCGACCCTGCTCAACGGCGACCCCAGGGACCTTCCTGAGGCCTACGCCCCGCTGTACTGCCGCGACGACAAGGCCGATTTGGTCGCCGCGATGCCCATCTTCGACGAGCTAGGGCTCTCTCTGGCCGAGTGCCCTGGCGCCCTTATGGCGGTGTCCTCCGATGACACCGCGGATGAAGAAGACTCGGAGGGGACAGCGGATGACGATCTGGAGGAAGTGTCCCCTCCATCGCGGGGCACGCTTCTCCGCAGCTTTGATGACGACGATGCTGGTGAGCCCTCTGTTGCAAGTCCTCCGCGGCTCGCAAGGGTCCTCAAGGGGCCAAGGCCCACACCTCGGGCCTCACGGTCCGCCTGTCGGGTGACCCCGAGGAAACGTGAGGCCAGGCCTCCCCCGGAGTACCCAGCTCGCGCCAGCAAGGTGGCTGAAGCGCCCGCCTCGCCCCCGCCCGAGCTGCAGCCTATGGGCGAGGCGACCGCGTCTGGGGCTGGTGCGACTTCTCCGGCCGCGGCTCTCACACGCGGTTCCTCTGCTCCTCCACGTGATGGCGCCTCCCCGCAGAAGGGCGGGGGCATTCCTGCCTTCGCCGAGGTGGAGAAAAAGAGGAAGTGGGTCGTCGTCGAGGAGTAAGTAGTCCTGCTTGGTTTTTGGCCGCTGTCCGGTGGTTTTTGTGCTGATGATCCCTTCTTTGCTTGGCAATCAGGAGCGACGCTGCGCCGAAGGCGAAGAAGAAGAAGGCGGGCGTCAAGCCGAAGGTGCCTTCCGACATGACGCCCGTTCCTGGTGCCCTGCCGACGCCTGATGAGGTGCCGGACGTCGCGGGCGAGGAGGCTCGCGGGGCGACTCTCCTTGTCACGGCCGCGGAGCCCCCGATGCCCGTTGGGGAGGCTGCTTTTGCCCTTGGGGGCGCGTCCGCGCCGCTGCCTGAAGGGCCAGCCCCCGAGGGCCAGCTGGCTGTGGGACCGTCCGTCCCTGCCTTTTCTGTGGTAGTAGCGCAGCCCCCGACGCCTTCTGCCCTCCATGCTTCTGCCCGCCTGGAGGCGGCTCCCGCCGCCGCGCAGACGCCACCTCCGGGCCGGGCCCTGGTGCCGCTGACTTGTGGCCCTCCAGTCGAGTCAGGTGCCCTGGATGGGGCCTACGCCGTCCTGTATCAGGTCCGAGACGCCCTCGGGGGCACCGACGGTCGCCTCGCGAAGGAGTGCTTGGGGCTTCTTTCTGGGTGGCTCCAGTCCGACGCCTCAGTCGTGGCGGTTTGGAGCCAAGCCAAGGCCATCGCGACTGAGAGCAGGAAGGAGGCCGCGTCAGCCAAGGCAGCCCGTGACGCGGCGCTGGTCGATGCAGCGTCTGCCGTGAAGCGCTGCGACGAGGCGGAGGTCCGCCTGAAGGCTCTTCGGGAGGAAAGGACTGCGCTCGCGGAGCGGCTTTGCCAGCGGGAGGAAGACCTCAAGACCTGTGAGGCCAAGCTTGCCGACCGTGACTCCAGGATGTCCAAGGCGATGGCCGACCAAGCCGTGGAGCGCAAGCATCTGGACAGGTTGAAGGAGGAAGTAGCTGCGGCTAAGGCTCGGCTCAACTCCAGGGAGAAGACCCTTGTCGCGACTGAGGAGAAAAAGGCCGCAGAGCTTGGTGCCCTCCCCTCCGTCGAGCTCAAACTCCGTCAGGCGCTGAACTCCATCTGTCGGGGGGGATTCGCGGAACCCCTGGTGGCTCCTGAGAGCGGCTTCGTGGGGCTCTCTTCAAGGCTCATCGAGGTGCTTGAGGGTGCCGTCACCAGGGTGGAGAACGTCTTGGAGAGTGAGTGTCATGACCTCTTCTCCGTGGCCGCGACGCGCGTCTTTAGCCACCTCTACCTTCGTGAGCCGACGGTTGATCCTGGGGTTCGCGCCGCTATGGCGACAGCCGTGGAGGGCGCCGTGGAGGCGCTGATGAAGAAGTTCGCCTGCATCGCCGTTCCCTCATCTCCTCCTGCGGCTGCAAGGGTTAGTGACGACGATGACAACGATAGCGATGTGGACGACGACCTCCCCACAGCCGGGACGACCGGTGGTGCCAGCTCCTCCTAGCTCCTCTTCCTGGGTCTTCTCCTATAATGTTCATCGTGCCTCGTGGAGGCGTAAGACTTGTTTGCATTTTCGGAGACATTTTAATGCTTGTAATGACTGCTAAGTTGTGTGGTTTTATTTCCTCGCCTTGTTTCCTTCCTGCTTGCTATAGCGCTCTGCGTCGGCAGGGCCCGGTCCTGCGCATACCTCGACCGCCGTTGGGGCGTCCGGATCACCAGGACGGTGCCAAGGGGCGAGGGGCTACGTGACCAGTGAGGCTCCTGAGTCACGATGCTCAGGAGTCCCCCTTGACATACGAGCAGCCCTCATGAAGGGAACGTGGCGAAGACGGGGTTGGCTTGGAGATTTGGAGTGCCTTGAGCTCTGCGTCGGCAGGACCCGGTCCCGCGCATACCTCAACCGCCGTTGGGGCGTCCGGATCACCAGGACGGTGCCAAGGGGTGAGGGGCTACGTGACCAGTGAGGCCCCTGAGTCGCGATGCTCAGGGGTCCCCCTTGACGTACGAGCGGCTCCCATACCTTTCCTCGCCAACTTTCGCCTGAGAGGGACGCGTGAAGACCAGGTATCAGGGACCTGGGAAGGTGGCGCGTGCCAGGACCGGCCTGAGCGTAGCCCCCATGCAGCCCCCTCACGCGGGCATCCCAGGGGAATGCGGCGAGACGGGGCCGCGAGGAGCCATCCTGAGGTTGGATGCAGCCGCTAGGGCACCCTCAGTTGTTTATCCACCAGCGCGGAGCATGGGGCTTCCACGTTGCGTGGGCATAGCCGCTGAGCGACAGTGTCGTCCGCCAGCGCGGAGCATGGGGCTTCCACTTGGGCGTGGGAATGGGGGGCCCCGGCTCCTGAGCCCCCCGGGCGTGTACAGCCCATTAAGTTCGTACGCGTGGCTTGCACGATAGAACTGGGAGGTGTATCTGGGCACTCGTGAGCCAGCGCGGGTCTCACGAGGCCCTACCTCAAAGGCGGGTTGCGCCTGAGTCTTCCGGTAGAGGGCGCCATTGCAAGTCCTGTATATTTTGGAGAAATGTGCGCCGAATGGATTTCCAAGGGCTATCGCTTGAGAAGGCCGAAAACCAATGACCGCTGGAGGTGACATGAACGAGGCCGGCCAGCCAGACAGAGCTCAACCATTGGATTTATCGACGCTACAGGGACGGACCCGAGCACAGATGCCGTGCCCAGTCTTCTCATGCGACAACTCCGAGGAGAAAATACCGGCGCGCGGCTCCCGCGGCAGCAAAAGGCCGACTGTGGTTGCAGGAACCGTGCCGCGCGCCCTGACTCACCCACTCTCGATTAGCTCATGCGAGGGCAAAGCACCGAGGACCACAGGGGGTGACGTGCACGGTGCTAGCCCGCGAGACAGAGCTCGATCGCTTGGATTTATCAACGTTGCAGGGACGAACCCGAGTACAGACGCCGTGCCAACCCTTAATCACGAGGCGGTCGAAGGCAGGATCATTAAGGCGCGACGACATTCATGGTGGCGAAGCACCGAGCATGCAGGTTGGAATATTTAGGAAATTGATCAAATGCATGAAAGGTTCTAGTAGATGCGTAAACGATGCGGCTACGGGAATGGGCCCTAACCGCCTGAGGATGATGCAGCCCAATGGGCGCCCTCAAACTGAGCAAACCAAAAAGTTATCTGGTATGAACCAAAAGGATACCTGGCAGCAGTACCGACGAAGCATCGAGGTAGTCGTCGGAGCTTGGCCTTGCATATCCGTGAGCCTGGCCTTCATGGGCCCGGCGCCTCCCGAGGCTCGGGGCCCTCGCTCGAGCCTGGCGCCTCCTGAGGCTCGGAGCCCCCGCTCGGGCGCGACGCCTCCTCCAGCACCTCGCGGCGCTGAACCCCATGGGGCGCGAGCATGGCCTGAGCAAGGCGCTGAAACGTGGCTCCCGCGTTCATCAGGCCAAAAGGCATGCGGACGTAGTTGCATGGGTAGACTCCGCCGTGACCGACGCGCGACGGCCAGAAGACGTCCTGGGATGCGACCCTGTTGATGCCGGGTACGTTGACGCAGATGCGCGGCGCGCCGCCCGGGCGGACGACAGCGGTCGCGCTTGGTGATGCAGGGCGGCGCCCGTTGCGCATGGCTTGTGCTTCCTGAAGCTCCTCAATTGCACTGGTGATGAACTCCCGCGAACTTGGCGCCTCGCACCGTGCTCGTTGCTTGGGTGGACGCGCATCGAAACACGCCTCCAGGTTGTGCCCGAGCACCTCCCTCGTCTCACTGGTCAAGTCGGTGGCCTTCCAGGAGGAAGCCCCCAGGCCCGACCCAAGGGAAGCGTCGGGCGCACCTTCCTAGGCGAGGGAGGGAGGGGCCTTGTCCCTGGGTGCGGAGCCTGAGGCGCCATCCTTGGAGGGTTCAGCCCCTAGCGCCCCTTGGAGATGACCTGCTTCTTCTTCCTGGGGACATCCTCGCGAGGCAGGACGTCCCCTTCGTCGTCTGAGTGCTCGGCCGCTGCGGCACGGTAGGTGCGCTCGAGGGAGCAAACGGCATCCTTCTCATCGAAGGCGATGGTGATGACACCGCCACTCCCCGGCATCTTGAGGACGTTGTAGCCATGGTGAGTCACCGCCATGAACTTGGCAAGGGCGGGGTACCCGAGGATCACATTATATGGGAGGTGGATGTGGGCGACGTCGAAGACGATGAGCTCGGTGTGGTAGTTGTTATGCCCGCCGAAGGTGACTGGCAGGCGCACTTGCCCGATGGGGACAGTGGAGCCGTCAGTGACCCCTGAGAAAGGTTTGATGGCATGAGTTGGTCGTATGGCACTTGGAGCATCTCGAACATCTCGATGGAGAGGACATTGAGCCCCGCGCCACCGTCGATGAGGGTCTTGGTGACGAGGACATTCCTGATGGTAGGCGTGCACAGCATGGGGAGCGCGCCCGCCATGGCTGAACACCTGAGTTGATCCTTGGAGTCAAAGGTGATGGCACACTGAGACCACTTGAGGGGGCGCGCAGCCTCGAGCTTCGGGAGAGCCGCGTTCACCTCCCGCGAGAACTACTTGAAGATGCGGTTCGATGCTGGGGCCTGAGCGCCGTCGAGGATGCAAGCTATTGCCCTGACCTCCTGGAAGCCCCCAGCCCCGTCGTTCTGCCTGTCTTCTTCCTTCCTCCTAGGTGGCGGCGGCAGCGGGGGAAGGCCGGCCTCACGAGGGCGGGCCTCACGAGGCTGACTGGGACGTGACCCCTTCGGAGGTTCGTTGCGCCAGCGATCCTCATGAGATTGATCGCGCCAGCGGTCCTCCCAAGGCCAGTCACGCCACTCCTGGCGCGGGTCTCGATTGTCCCAGCGGCCTCCGCCACGGCCTCCACCGCGACCATAGCCACGGCCGTCACGCCCAGGGCGTCGACCGAAATGTTCGTCACGGACCACCCTGAGCTCCTGACAGTCGATGGTGTTGTGGCTATTGGTGCCATGGAAGATGCAGAATGGTCGTCCTCCCTCGGGGGGTTCCTCATCTCGACTGCGATTCGCCTCGGGTTCCGCCGCCAGCAATGCAGGGGCCTTGTGCTTCGTCTCCTTGGTCTTGGTATTCTTGTCTTCGGGGTCCGCCTCCGGAAGCTCGAGGAGTGAGAGGCATCCCTCTTCGGCCTTTGCGCACTTGTTCGCCAGGTTGAACATCTCTGGAGCTGAGCAGAGGTCGTCGTTCATGGCAAGCTCCTCCCTCATCCTGAGGTCCCTGACGCCATCGGTAAATGTCGAGATGATGGCCTCATCCGACGCCCTTGGGATCTTGAGGCGGACGGTCGTGAAGCGTTGTATGTACTTGTGCAAGGTCTCTCCCGGCTGTTGCTTCACGCGACGCAGGTCAGTCACAGCGAGGGCTCGGTCGCGGGTGCCTTGGAAGTTGGCAACGAAATGCTCGCGCAGGTCGTCCCAGGAGGTGATTGACTTCTCCAGAAGGTTGAAGAGCCAGGAGAGTGCGCCACCCTTGAGGGCCATAGGGAACTAGCTAGCCATGACCTTGTCATCTCCGCCGGCCGCCTGAATGCTCAGCGAGTAGACATGTAAGAACCCCACGGGATCTAGGGTGCCGTCGTAGCGAGGAGGCAGGTTGGGCTTGAATTTGCAGGGCCACACCGCCGGATGCAGTTCCGGGGCGATGGCACGGCAACCCACCGGACCCGCGGGCGCGGGAGGGTCCCGGTCTTGGTGTTCCTGCGCTGCTGCCTCGGGGGGCGCACGGTCGTGATGCTGGCACAGTGGCACAGGGAGTGCGCGCGCATCAGCGCGCGGCCGCGGCACCACCTGTTAGCTTACTTCATCTCTCACCCGCGCCGGGGGCCCGCGCGGCAGGTCGCGTGGGCGTGCTTCACGCCTGGGCTCGGGGTCGACGTCGCGCTGGGGAAGAGGGGGCGGCGCATCCTGGGCCTTGTCGCCTGCCAGAGAGGGCTAGGGCCGGAACGAGTAGGAGAGCACCGAGGCGTCGCCGGCGGCGCTGACGAGCTCCGGGATGCACCCGAGCCAGTCATCGTAGCGGTTGGGGGCAGGACGGTAACGCAGCAGCTCGCGCGCCCTGAGGAGCGCGCCCGACCTGCGCGCCGGCCCGGGGCGAGCGTGCGAGGACGACCGAGTTGCTGGAACGATCGATGGAGTGGCGATGCGGCGGTCGTGCCGCACGGTGACCGGCTGCGACGAGTCCTCCTGTTCGTGGGCATCTGGGCCCGTGGCGGCGTTGGCCACAGGGGAGGCGGATCGGCGCACGGCGGTGCGGCCCACCGGTGCTGTCTGGGCGACACGAGCAGCACGGCACTCGGCGCGGGCTCGGCGAGCGTCAGCCATCGGAGCGGTGGAGCTAAGAAGGAGCGACGTTTCAGGAAGACTTCGACACGCCCCCTAACTGGCGTGCCAAATGTCGGATTTCGGACTCCACAAAACCCAAAGAGATTCGAACTCAGGCGCGTGTCCGAAGATCTCCACCAGCTTCGCCCAAGCTCGCAACTCGATAGCCTAGCTCGACGAACTCGCTCGATGGCGAGGGAGAAGATAGCACATGAGGATTTACCAAGGATCGGGCCACAACGAAGCGTAAAACCCTACTCCTTCTTTTGGTGGATTGCCTCCCGAGGAGGTTTGTGGATGAACTAGTACAGTGGTGAGCTGTCTCGCGATGGCGCTCGGGTGGTGTTCGCCCCCCCCCCTGCAGAGCTGCCTCGCCTCTATTTATAGTGGCCTGGGTCCTCTTCCCTTATCGCAAGGGCGGGAAGGGATCCCACAACGGCCAAATTCAAAAGGGGACATGAGGTACATTTTATCCTGACGAAAGGTGGTCTTCGCCTGCAAAGTGGCTGGTGGTGATGCAGTGGTGGGCTCGCTGGTGACATCCGTCCGGCCGTGCCCGCTGGCCTGGTCTCGTTGCACCGAAATGGAAACCTTTGGTGGGACGCCTCGGGAACCCGCGTACGCCTTTGCCTCCTTTACGCTAAAGAGGAAATTGTCTCCTCTGGCGCGCTGGTGCCCGCCTGGCTCGCCTTGCATCATCCTTGACCTCCCATGACCGAGCATTGCATAGAAATCTCCGCCACTCGGGAGTGGGACTGGGGAGGCCTTCTCCTTCCGGGAGCCTTGGCGTTGTTCTCCTCACGAGGGTGGGGCTCTCGCGAGGGCCTTGTCTTGAGTGAAGCCGTGCCGGGCCGTACGGACTGTCGAGGCGGGCCATGCCCTGGGCCGCAGGCAGGCAAGTCTGGGTACCCCCGTTCCCAGGATGCCGATAGGCTCAAAATTCTTTAGAGACCTCTTGCACTCCTTCAAGCTCAGGCCTCAAGACATTAGTCCAAATTCCATGACAAACATTTGTCAATTTCAAGTATTATGTGAAGTGTACCTTCAGGTTGAGCCGTCCGTTACTCTGATCAGAGAGTTCTTTTATCTTAACCGTCAAACGGAAACAAAGAACGGTGCTTCCTGCGAGCTCGGTGGTGTTTCCATCCAGAATAGAAAGAAAAACGGCTTCCCAGAATCAAAGCTGGCGAGTCAACCCAAAGGGTGGAACAAAACCTGGTTCTATTGCAGAGATACTTCACCTGAAGGGGAAAATCCTTTGTCGAGTTTCAGATTGGAAAGACTTTGTGGTAAACTGGAATTCCCGAGTTGGCTAACGGACGAAGAGAGAGTAAATTTAGCACCTCTTCATGCAAAGCTTAGAGCCCTGACCGCACATGGCCTGACCGGGATAGATTTGATTCATTGCTGGTTAAAGTAGCGGATCCAACCCGTCAGTTTGAGGGACGGCTTGATGTGTGATTATTCGGGCGCCTCAAATGATCCTCAGCGGTTTTCCCGTGAAAATCTCACTGATAGTGTTCTTACCAAGGAAATAAAGAAGTTCTTCTCTGTCTCAAAAGAGCTGTGCAGCGTCACTGGCTTGGGTCCATTTTACCTTCTCAACCCGCCACCTCAAATATTAACTATTTCCATTGTCTCTTGTCCATGTTTCTCTCGACTCGCCATTTACTTATTATATGTTATATATATCTGCAGGCGGATTCTAACTTTTGGAAAGTTGCACCTCAAGCCTCCCTTCCTGGTACGGGTAAAAAGAATGCCCCAGTCTCCGTGTCATCTCCAGAGGAGGAATCTGAGGTAGAACTTGACTCTCTCGGCCGCCTGTTTAATGAGCTTGCTGACGCACCTTCTTATCAGGGCGACTCAGAATTTAGCCAAGCCGGCGAAACTGAGGTAACTCCAATTTCCCCCAGTCCTTCGGAAATGCTTGTTCCTCGGAGGCCATGACAAGCCATTCGGAAAGTTAAATTATCTCAGCCAGAAGCTCATTTGGCTCATGACTTTCTTTTGAAGAACACACAATTTGCCGGCTCCTCAAAACGCAAGACTCGGGATGATGAAGACCCTAGTTTATCTCAAGCACCGCCGGCTCGCAAACCACGCCTTGAGGTGCCCCATAGTCCAACTAATTTTCGTCCTAGAGCTGACTTGTTTAAACAACCTCTTAGTCATTCAAATTCCCTTTATCAGGATTCTCCTTCATCATCAGGCGATTCAAGCGCATCACAGCTTCCCCCTTTCAATGTCAATCGTGGGTAAGTGTTTTATCTTTTCCAAAGTTCGTATTGTATCTTTCATTGTTTTGATCTCAACTTGTGATAACTTTTGTTGTGCTGATAATCTAGAGCCAAAGCTATTGTGTCCAAACGGACAGGCGGGTCATCCTCTGGAGCAACAAGCCAAGAGATGCCAATTCTTCTGAAGATGACCCCAATGGTTGATTCTTCTGAAAAGGAACTTTAAGCGAGGGTAGAGCCGGAGGCTGCTACTGAGAAACCCGGAACAGATGAGTCGGTGTTTATGGATGCTCCTCCTCAGATTGAACCATCCATCTTTCCTTCCAAATCAGCTTATGTGGATGAACCTATGGCGTCATCTGACCACAACGTTCCAGACGTTGTGTTTGTCAAAGAAAATTTGCAAGCCCCCACTGCTTCCACTTCCTTAGCTAAAATCGTGAGCAAGGATGAATCAGTGATTTTGGATAAGGGAAAAGCTAAAATGGAATCCCTGGATTTATCCGTACTTGGTGTTGAAGACCTGTATCAAGAGTACTTGACCCGGTTGTCTGAAAGCCCAGAAATTGAGAAGAGCATGATAAATGCGATGAACGAAAAATATGAGGCAATCTTCTCATTTACCATTATCCTGCATATTACCATTAGCTTCCAAAGACCAGCTTGTTATGATAAGCTAGTTTTATAGAATGACTGAAAGCCTGTAGTAATCGAGTAGCCCCCAAGGGCCGGCTCATCTGCTTGAGATGAGTCGGATCTTTGTAATAATAAAGAAGTTCGACCTGTAGCCTCCAAGGGCCGGCTCATCTCCTTGAGATGAGTCGGGTCTTTTAAGATAAAATAAGTTCGACCTGTAGCCCCCAAGGGCCGGCTCATCTCTTTGAGATGAGTCGGGTCTTTTTTTAAAATAAAAGAAGTTTGACCTGTAGCCCCCAAGGGCCGGCTCATCTCCTTGAGATGAGTCGGGTCTTCTTCTCTACCTTAGTTTCAAAAGAAACAAAATACATTAGCCCCCAAGTGTCAAGGATATTGCTTGCAATCTTCTTGGGACTTGTAAATATAATTATTGATGCCTGATGCTCGTCCATCAGGGGTATTGTGAAGATGCTGAGTCTGTTGCTGTGAGACTGCTGAGGCGGCTCAAGGAGGAAAGAAGATTGAAAACTGAAGCCGAATCCATGGCGGCTCACTTCGAATAATCTGCATGTCTGGCGAATGAACGTCTAGAACAGGCCAAAAAACTGTTCGAGGCGGAAAAAACTGCCCTGACAAAACGCGCGGAGAAGGCCGAGAAACACTTTGGCCCTGTGAAGGAGAAATATTCTACTCTTGTGAAGCAGATCAATGATATATTGACAGCAATCTTCGGTACGTGTTTCGACCCGCCTTTGTCAATGTGCCGGTTTATGAACCTTGCGGTGACTTATTTTACTTTCTCTTATGTGCAGGGCGAAAAAACTACAACCTTGTAGAGCTTCCAATTGTAAAATTGAAGACCATTTTCACATATGTAGAGTAGTTGTTTACAGGCTCAGTATATTCCATCATGGCTGTGAAGAACCTGACGCATCCACCGAGAAGTATCAAAGACATGTTCAAGCAGCTCTCTACCGTGCCACAAAGGGTGATTGAAACTCGGAAATCGGCGGCTCGTGTAGGAGCGAACATGGTGCTCGCTCGGGCAAAGGCGTATCTGCCAGAATTGGACGTCGAGCTTCTGAAAGGCGGCTTCCCAGAGTTTAAACTTGACGGGTCAGCATTCACTCGTGAAGATTACGCAAGGTGCCTTTTGGAGACCCGGCCAGTGGCATATTTGATAGCCGACGAGGTAGATCTTTCAAGATATCATCCAGCCTACACCGCTGATAATGAACGCATTAGCGCGCCCAAGGACGAGCCGTCTGACCTGGTGCCGCCTCGCCGTAAGACAACTTTTGCTCCTGACATTGACGCGTCAGCTCTTTATGAAGGGACTGCAAATTTTGAATCTTTGCTCTCAATTCGTTGGCAACAGAAAGGCCAGCAGGTTGATGATGATGACGAGTCGGCGGGGTCAGGTCCAGAGGCGGCTGATGATAGAGCTTGAAGACGGCCTAGAAGCTGGATGAGTCGCCTCATCAGACAAGCCCCCTGGTTGAAGATACTTTTGTAAAGGATTATGCGGCTCCACTATGAGCTTGTAATAGGATTAGTGCTCTTCATAACTTTGAACTTGCTTTGTCGTTCCGTCATGCATGTTGACGCCTTTTGCCAATGCCGAACTTCTGATGCCGCAAGCTTCTTGTTAATATGGCCATGGCATTGTTTATCCCCGTACCTTCCTTGCTTAATGTCTGACAATTTTTGTCCATAAAGCAAATCTAGAGAAAGCCGGCAACATAACTTGGCCTTTCAAAACTCAAGTCAATCGATTTTTTCCTTCAATGATATTGAAGATGGATGATCCGGAAACTAGTCATGATATGAACTTAGTTATGTAACCCGGCCATCCAAATATAAGCCGGTGGCAAGGGTAATATTGTACCTGAAAAATTCAAGTATATATATATATATATATATATATATATATATATATATATATATATATATATATATATATATATATATATTTATATAATCCGGCTCAATGAGACTCGGGAAAAAGGAGACTGGCTTTCGAGGCTCAAGTCTTGCTTCCATGAAGCGGGTATAATAACCCATGGTTTGTCCTAGCTTTCTGTATGCCGGCTCTGACATGACTCAAGCCAATGTTTTAATCTTAAAAGTTCAGGGTCCAGGAAAGGATTAACTTTTAAGAGTACATGGGGTCATCTGATCGGAGTCGCATCAAACATACAGGCAGGTTTAACCATATTTTAGTGGCGTCTTTGCCGGGTCAAGAGGGTGAGAAAGCTAAACTCGATGAGTTGGAAGCCCCCGAGTGACCTATGTTTCAAACAATAAAGACTCATGCTCAATTTATAGGCTGAAACGACAGAGGCCCCGAGTTTCGGGGATGCCGACTTTATTATATTTAAACATAAAGAAGTATATACAGAATTTTGCAGGGGGGGAAACAAAAATTACAAAAAGGTGAGCCGGTGGCTCCTAAGTGTAATAAGGCCGCAGGTGTACAATATTCCAGGGCCGGGTTGTTTACTCCTCAGAAGTGTATGAACCATCTCGTAAGTCAACCAGGTAATATGAACCATTATTGAGGTTTCAACTCACGACGAAAGGACCCTCCCAAGGCGGGGAAAGTTTGTGCTTCCCCATTTGGTCTTGAATCAGGCGGAGAACTAAGTCGGCTTCCTGAAAAGTACGGCTTCGGACTCTACGGCTGTGGTAGCGATGTAGGTCTTGCTAGTATATTGCAGATCTTGCCGCTGCTAAGTCACGCTCCTCTTCGAAGGCATCCAGGGAATTTTGGCGTGCCTGCTCATTATCCGCCTCGACATAGGCAGTTACCCGAGGCGAGTCATGACGAATATCACTTGGGAGGACCGCCTCAGCTCCGTAAACCAAGAAGAAAGGACTGTATCATGTGGATCTATTTGGTGTTGTTCGAATACTCCAGAGTACTGAGGGGAGCTCTTCAACCCAACTACCCGGCATTCGCTCAAGGGGCACCATGAGCCGGGGCTTGATTCCTCTCAAGATCTCCTGATTGGCTCTCTCAGCTTGCCAGTTTGACTGCGGGTGTGCTACCTCTGCTAAATCAAGCCGGATGTGCTCCCGCTGGCAGAATTGTTCCATGGCTCCCTTTGATAGATTAGTACCATTATCAGTAATGATGCTTTGGGGTTAGCCAAAACGGAAAATCAGCTTCTTTAGAAACTTGACCGCGGTCTCTGCATCGCAGTTGCTGACTGGCTCTGCCTCAACCCATTTAGTAAACTTATCAACCGCCACTAATAAGTGGGTCTTTTTATCAGAAGACGGCTTGGATGGGCCAACCATATCCAGCCCCCAGACTGCAAACGGCCAAGTAATTGGAATCATACGCAACTCCTGAGCCGGTACATGAGCCTGTCGACCAAACTTTTGGCATCCATCACACTTGCGCACAATCTCCTCAGCGTCGGCATGAGCCTTGAGCCAATAAAACCCATGCCGAAAAGCCTTGGCAACCAAAGATCGTGAGCCGGCATGGTGTCCGCAATCGCCAGAATGGATTTCATTAAGTATTTCCTGGCCTTCCTTAGGCGAAACACAGCGTTGAAACATGCTAGTGATGCTTCGGCGATGTAATTCACCATTGACGATCGTCATGGACTTTGATCGCCGAATGATTTGGCAAGCGTCGACATCCTCTTCTGGGAGCTCTCCTCGGGTCAGATAAGCCAAATATGGCATGGTCCATCAGGGGTGACACGCAGAGCTGCCACCAAGTGTGCCTACGGGTCAGGGATAGCTATATCCTCTTCCGACGGTAACTTGACTGATGGATTGTGAAGGACGTCCAGGAAAATGTTAGGCGGCACCGGCTTTCTCTATGAGGTGAGTCTAGACAAAGCATCAGCCGCCTCATTGAGCCAGCGATCTATATGATCGACCTGATAACCTTGAAAATGACCCACCACATTAGAGACCGCTCGTCGATAAGCCCCCATAAGAGGGTCCTTAGAGTCCCAAGTGCGTGAAACTTGCTGCGCTACTAGATCTGAGTCGCCCAGACATCTGAACCGGCTAAGATTCATCTCTTTAGCTATCCGAAGCCCATATAGGAGTGCTTCGTACTCAGTTGCATTGTTAGTACACGGGAACATGAACCATAAGACATAACAAAATTTGTCACCTTTTGGAGAAGATATCACGACCCCAGCCCCCGAGCCTTCCAGCTGTCTAGAGCCGTCAAAGTGTATAGTCCAATACGTGGTATCTGGTCTATCCTCTAAAATCTGTATCTCTGTCCAATCGTTGATGAAATCCACCAATGCTTTAGATTTGACGGCGGTTCGGGGCATGTACTTCAAGTGGTGGTCACGAAGCTCAATTGACCACTTGGCTATTCAGCCCGTGGCCTCTCGGTTTTGTATGATATCACCAAGAGGTGCCAAACTAACCACAGTTATCGGGTGTTCCTGGAAGTAGTGCTTCAACTTTTGGCTTGCCATGAAGATCCCAAAAACCAGCTTCTGCCAGTGTGGGTACCGCTGTTTGGATAGGGTTAAGAATGTCGGATTTCGGGCTTCGCAAAACCCAAGGAGGTTTGAACTCAGGGTCGTGTGTGAAGATCTCCACCGGCTTTGATCCCAAGCTCGTAGCTCGATAGCCTTGCTCGACGAACTCGCTCGATGGCGAGGAAGAAGATAGGACACGAGGATTTACCCAGGTTCGGGCCGCTACGAAGAGTAAAACCCTACTCCTGCTTTTGGTGGATTGCCTCACGAGGAGGTTTGTGGATGAACTAGTACAGTGGTGATCTGTCTCGCGAGGGCGCTCGGGTGGTCTCCCTCGCCTATAGAGCAGCCTAACCTCTATTTATAGCGACCCGGGTCCTCTTACCCTATGTCTGAATCTCGGAACGAGATTCTTGTTTAGTGGGGGTGAGTTGTCACAGCCCTAGCTTAGTCATTGCTTGTCATTGCATAATCATCATGTCATCATGTTTTTTCTCTCTGAAAGTAAATTGAGGGAATTTTCAAATCCTCTAAAATCATTAAAAAGAAATGATCAAGTTCAATCCTTCCAAATGTGTCCAAGAAAATGTTCCTGTTAAACTCTGAAATTATTGGCAAGGGTTACAATTCAAACCAATAAATTTGGAATAACAGAAGCATTTAATCTGTGGCCTTTGATTTAAATCATAGCTATTTAAATTGGATTTATATCTACTATAAAAGAAATGTAAGTCCAATAATTCTGAATATTTTTGTGGGGCTTTGGGAATAGTTCATATTGCATCCACAATTGTTTTCAAAAGCAACAAAAATGATTTGGTTTGAAAACCAAATCCAAAACAAATTTGCAGAAATAGAAAACAGAAACAATTTAAAAAAAGAGAGGAGACGCCTACCTGGGCCACTTACCTGGCAGCCAGACGGCCCAGCCCACGTTGCCAGTCGTCACCTAGCTCCTGCCAGGAGGACGACGCCGTGGCAACGTGCGTGCAGCCGACGTGCACCTCCTGCTTGCCGCCCCCCGAGCCTCCCCGTGCCCATCCGAAGCGCCGTGGAGAACCCCTCCTCCTCCTCTGCCATTCCCCTCTCTCTCCGGAGCTTCTCCCCTCCTCTGGTGCCCTTTCCCCTCCATGGCCGAGCGCTGCCGTCGCCGCCATTCGTCGTTGCCGTGCCACAGCCACCCCCGAGCCTCTCAGTCGTGCCCCCGAGCTTCGCCACGACCTGATCGTCGTCCTAGCCTAGCCATGCAAGCTCAGAAGTCCTCCATCGCCCTGATGCCGTCGTCTTCAAGCTTCATCCACCGGAGGTCCTCGCCATCGATTCAACCGCGTCGACGCATCCCCAACCTCATCGCCTGTGCCAAATGGTCTCCCTTGCCTACAGAGCAGCCTAGCCTCTATTTATAGCGACCCGGGTCCTCTTCCCTTATCGCAATGGAGGGAAGGGATCCCACAACGGCCAAATTCGAAGGGGGACAAGGAGTACACCCTTATCCTGACGAAAGGGGGTCTTCGCCTGCAAAGTAGCCGGTGGTGATGCAGAGGTGGGCTCGGCGATGACGCCCGTCCTATGGGGCTCGTGGTCTTGGTCTTGTTGCATCGGAATGGAAACCTTTGGGGGCGCTTTGGGAACCCGCGCTCGCCCCTGCCTCCTTTGCACCAAAGAGGAAATTGTCTCCCCTGGCACGGTGGTGCCCACCTGGCCCGCCTTGCGTCATCCTTGACCTCCCGAGGCCGAGCATTGCATAGAGATCTCCGCTGCTCAGGAGGGGGCCTGGGGAGGCCTCTTCCCTCCGAGGGCCTTGACGCCGTCTCCCTCGCGAGCTCGGGGCTCTCCCAAGGGCCTTGTCTTGAGCCGGGCCGCATTGGGCCTTACCTGGTCTTCGTAGTGGGCCACACCCTAGGCCGCAGGCTGGCAGTTCTGGGTACCCCCGTTCCCAGGATGCCGACAAAGACTTTGCTGACAAAGTAAACCGGATGCTGAACTGGATACTCATTTCCCTCTTCTTTCCGCTCGACCACAACTGCAACACTTACCACCTTGGAGTTGGCAGCATTCTATAGGAGCATAGGTTCTTTTTCCATGGGATCAGCCAAGATGGGCGGTTTAACAAGCTGCTGCTTGAGTGCTTGAAAGGCTCTGCCGGCTTTGTCTGTCCACTTGAAGTCGCCCAATTTCTTTAAAAACTCGTAAAAAGGGGTCGCCTTCTCCCCTAGGCGGCTTATGAACCGGCTTAAAGCCGCAATGCATCAAGTGAGCCGCTGAACTTGATTCACATTCGCCGGCTTGGATAATGATGTTATGGCCTTGATCTTGTCCGGGTTGGCCTCGATGCCTTCCTCAGAGACCAGAAACCCTAACAACTTGCCTGCGGGAACGCCAAAAACGCACTTCGCCGTGTTAAGCTTCATCTTGTATACTCGAAGATAGTCAAAGGTTTCCTCGATGTCATCCAAGAGTGTTTCCTTCTTCTGAGATTTCACCATGATGTCATCAACGTAGGCATGAACATTACGCCCGATTTGTGGCTTAAGGCAATTCTGGACACAACACTGGTAAGTCGCCCCAGCGCTCTTGAGCCCAAAAGGCATAGAGACATAGCAGAAAGCTCCGAAGGGAGTGATAAAATCCATCTTTTCTTGGTCCTCAACAGCCATCTTGATCTGATGATAGCCTGAGTACGCATCCAAGAAGCATAAACGCTCGCAACCCGCCGTAGAATCAATGATCTGATCAATACGCGGAAGGGCGAAAGGATCCTTGGGACAAGCTTTGTTGAGATTTGTGTAGTCAACACACATGCGTCAAGTGCCGTTCTTTTTCAAAACAAGTACCGGGTTAGCCAACCACTCAAGGTGAAAAACTTCCGCAATAAACCCAGCAGCTAGGAGCCGGGCCACTTCTTCTCCAATGGCCTTGTGTCTCTCCTCATTAAAACGACGAAGGTACTGGTGCACTGGCTTCATCTTGGGATCCACATTAAGGTGGTGCTCAGCAAGTTCTCTCGGAACTCCAGGCATGTCAGATGGCTTCCATGCAAAGATGTCCCAATTCTCATGGATGAACATGATGAGCACGCTTTCCTATTTGGGATCCAAGCCGGTCCCAATAGTGAACTGCTTGAATGAGTCGCCCGGTGTGAAGTTGATTTGCTTTGTGTCCTCAGCCGGCTTGAACTTGAGCTCGCATTCTGACTCAGTATTGGGTTTCTTGAGCGGAGTCATGTTAGCCGGGTCAACATTGGCAGTGTAGAACTTCCCCTCCTCTGCCGCATAGGCCGAGTCGGCGTAGGCCGCGTCTCCTTCCTCGCATTCCTGAGTTATCTTCCGGTTTCCGTCCACGGTTATGGTCCCTTTGAGTCCCGGCATCTTGATCTTGAGATAGACGTAGCACGGGCAGGCCATAAAACGAGCGTAAGCCGGCCGCCCAAAGAGGGCATGATAAGGGCTTTTTTCTTGACAACTTCAAACATCAATGACTCGCACCTGTAGTTGAACTCATCTCCAAAGGCCACATCGAGCTTAATCCGCCCGATCGGATAAGCCGATTTTCCAGGGAAGATCCCATGAAAAACTGTCGTCGAAGGAAGCAACGTGCTCTCTGACAGATTCATTCGACGGAACGTCTCGTAGTACAATATGTTTATGTTGCTGCCTCCATCCATGAGAACCTTGGACAGAGTGTGTCCTCCAACTTGCGGTGCCACCACCAAAGCTAAGCCGCCTGGGTTATCAACCCAGGGAGGGTGATCTTCCCTGCTCCAGGTGATTGCGTGTTCGGACCAGTTAAGGTACTTAGGGACCTCCGGCTCAGCCATGTTGGCAGCCTTGCTTTTGACCTTGTTGTCCCGCTTGCAGGTATTGGTGGTGAACACGTGGTATTGACCACAACTTAGCTGCCTCGGATTTTTCTGAAAAATACCTTGGCCATCATGCTGCTGGAGCTCTGTTCCTGAGTCGCCGCGCGCTTCATCAAAGCGACCAAGGGCTTCGGATGTGAGCGGCGACTGTGTCGCCATGCTCATCATAGCATGAGCCGAAACATGCAGAGGGAGATCATGCCGTTCCTCGCAAACCCCCGCTGCGGGCAAAACTCCAAGTTTAGAGTCCGAGTTGACGATGATCGCTTCTTCGATGGCCAGCTCGTCCCGAGGGCCGACCCGCCGTTAAGATCCCGCGACATCGTGATTTCGGCCGGCTTGACGATGTTGGAGCAGATGTCCGGCTCGGGCACCGCCGCGCCGATCTTGCCGACGAAGACTTGGATCTTACCAAAGGGGACCCGGTAACCGTACTCGATTGAGTCGCTGTCGGGGCCCCAGCCAGAGTCGTCGATGTAGATATTGCCGCGGCGGCTCTTGGTCATACGACCGACCACGTAACACCCGAATCCTGGAAGGGCTCCCTTCGAGAACTCAACTCCACCGGGTGAGAGCCCCTTGGTAGGCGCCAATTGTCATGGTTTTGTCAACCCGGCAGATGTCCTCGTAACAGGACTTAGGTGTGAGGCCATCGCCGCTTGGTGGCGACTCTAAGGGGTTAAACGCGAGAGAGAGTTGGGTTTACCCAGGTTCGGCCCCTCCTATGGAGGTAAAAGCCTACGTCCTGCTTTGTGTGTATTTTATGGATAGATCTTGATTACAAGGGTGCGGAATCGCTAACCTAGCTATCGAGAGGTTGTGACTTAAATCTTTTGGCCCTAGGGGCTTGCCTTTATATACAGGTCAAGCCCTAGGGTTTACAATAGAATCCGGGTCAAATCATGACCCGTGTCCTACGACATCTCTGACTTGTCTTGTATCTAAGGAAACTTGACTGGCGTCTCTAGCTTCATGGGCTTTAAGCCGCCGTCTTCAGGCGTTGGGCCGCCCGGCGTCTTGGCCAGCCGCCACCTTACTTATCTCGTACTTAGGACACGGCCCACCTTGAACTTGGTCACAAAACCGTTGATAAGTTGACCCGGACCAGTAGGGCGGGTTATATCGTGTTATATCCCCGACACCCTCCACTACCTAGCAAAACATTTATTGGCTAAGTTACCGCTTCCTCAGCCCCTTCTTATAGCTTTGCTAGTTGCAGATGCAGATTGCTTCCATGTGGCAACATGGACATCTTGGGATATCACCTTATTTACTGTTATTTAATTTAATGCACATATATATTTGGTGACGGTGGACGCCTTGGCCTTTTGCCCGGTGATTTGTTCCACTTTTTCTGCCCTAGTTCCGAGTACCGGTGTTATGTTCCATATTGAGCGCTCCTAACATGCTTGGGGTTGTTATGGGGACCCCCTTGACTATTCGTTTTGGGATAAAACTTGTCTGGCAAGACCCAACTTTGGTACTACATTTGCTAAACAAACTAACTAAAATGCACAGGGCTTAGCTACCCCGTGGATAATTAATCAACCCCAAGGCCAGTGCTCCTCATGAGTGTTGGTCCAAACTAGATCTCTGTGCGGGGCCACCCTAGGGAAACTTGGGTGATTACTATCAGGCCACCGTACGCATCGCTTATCCGTCGTGTCCTGAGAACGAGATATGCGGCTCCTATCGGGTTCATCGACACGTCGGGCGGCCTTGCTGGATTTGTTTTACCTTTCTCGAATGTCTTGTGCATGGGATTCCAAGGATACTCCGGGCAATCTCGAGGTGGAGGTTTTCCACCGTATTCCCGAGGATACTATGGGCTATCTCGTAGTTGAGGTTATCCATGCAGCGTGTGGTTAGTTTTTCATGGATGAGTTGGAGCACCCCTGCAGGGTTAAATCTTTCGGAAAGCCGTGCCCGCGGTTATGTGGCAACTTGGAAATTGTTTAACATCCGGTTATAGTAAACTTGAAGTAAACTCAAATAAAATACACCAACCTTGTGAGTAACCGTGATCGTCTCTTTTCGAGGGAGTCGGAAAGAGAACACGGTGGGGTTATATTTGACTCGTAGGTAGGTGTTCAGGATCAGTTAATGATCACAAGTAGTTCTCGCCCGAAATGCGTAGATTCTCATCTTACTCTTGTACTCGTAAGTTAGCCACTCAAATAAATGCTTATTACTGCTGCAAACCTCACCACTTACCCATACCCTACCCAACAGCTTACATAGTCTCGGTACTCGGGTTAATGAGATTGCTGAGTCCCCGTGGCTAACAGATTACTACAACAATACAGGTACAGGTACTGATGAGTTCGTTCTGGTTGACGCACCCAGCTCCAGTGGGAGTTCGACGAGGAGCGTGGGCTGATGTACGTGACTTACCCGAACGAGTAGGGGAGCTACTTGGTCATCTCCTGGGCTTAGCGAGATAGACTTCATTGCTTTTGCCATTTGATTTCATCTGTAGTCGGACCCTGCATTTTATGGATTATTGTATGGATGATTGTGTGTAATTGTAACTTAGCTTGTGGCCAGTGTAAGCCAACTTATATACTCATCTCCTCTTTACATGTATTGCAATGATTTCTATGCTTGCGAAACGACTAGATGCGCTTCTATCCCCATCGAGGCCCTCGCGCCTTAATAGGGATACGACCGCATATTGGACGATACAAGTTGGTAATCAGAGCCATACCGACCATAGGAACCCCTTGCTTGATCGAACTTGGCCGAGTCGAGTCTAGTGAAAAACTATTTTGAGTCTAGTTATATCGGAGAGTAGGATTCTTTTGACTCCTCTTCGATGCTCTTGTGAGGAATTACGACTTAGGAATTTTAATTCTACCCTCTTCTCGCTCAATTTTTTTAGGGTCACGCGGGTATTTTTGAGCCTATATGATACTGATGTGACTGAATTCTATACTTGGTGCCTCCTGTTTCCGAGGAGTAGAGCTCCAGGGGATTCATGACACATCGTTATCATTCCGTTTCCTTAGTATCTCAGGACGCGGATGTTCGAAATTACTTCAATACTACTCGTGGTGCGAAGAGTGTGGCGGCACCCAGTACTGGGGAGGATCACATGTACTGCCATCTTTAGTATCGTTGTGATTATGAGGGTCTGAGGTAGATGAATTTCCAAGGCCTCTGGTTGTGTGTTGACGGATGTGATACATTGGAGAGTCGTATTACTGCTAGGAGTTGAGTGATGGATAAAACTCCGTGTATCCGTGGACCCGATTGCATAACCAAAGATTTCGGAAGTTCTTAGGTGGGATATCTAGTAGTTACCTAGGATCATCTTCCGATAGATGTATGATGGTTTATACATTTGTTCCGAGCAACCCTTAGCTCGATACCTTTTTGTGTTATTCAAGTGGTTTCTTGATCAAATGATGTTATCACAAATCTGCAGAAGGCGTTCTACTAATTTCTTAGTTTGAATGCAATTTATAATCTTGTTGCAAAATTTTGAGCCGTTGATTCAGCTTATTTCAATAATCCTTGTCAATGGTGTTCTAATCTTCATGTCCATCTTCAGGATGGCTCCAGTAACTCATGGGAACCCAGGTCGTGAGGGGGAGTAGTCTGACCCTCCACCACCCCCACCTCCGCCTCCGAAGGCTTGGCAAGCTCTAATGGCCGCAACCAATGCGAATACCCAGATGTTCCTTCAAATGATGCAGGAGAGAAATCAGGGGTATCAAGGCAATCAAGGGAATTTCAATAATCAGCCGCAGTTTGCAACTCAGAACCAATTCTTTGCCAATCAATCCAAGTCCTTCACCAACTGCTCTCATCCTCTTGATGCGTAGGATTGGCTCGTAGACATCAACAAGAATTTTGAGTGCAGCAATGTCAGACCTCAGGACTATGTCAGGTTTGCATCTTTTCAGCTGAAGGGCCAGGTAGTAGAGTGGTGGCAGCAGTACAAGGATTCCAGGGGTGACCGTGTGATCAGCTGGGATGACTTCTGCCAAGACTTCAGAGCTCATCATATCCCGACGAGTGTTGTCGAGGGTATGCATGAGAAGTTCAGGAACCTCAAACAAGGAAACTCGTCTGTCTATCAGTATAACATCGAGTTCCAGAACCTTGCTCGTTATGCCAAGAAGGATGTGCCCAATGACAAGTGCAAGATTTATCAGTTCAGAGGTGGCCTCAGGGAAGATCTTCAGCTTGCTCTCGTCCTTCACGAGCCTCTTGAGTTTGATCAGTTCTACAACTTGGCTCTATAGCAGGAAGCATCCCAACTCAAGGTCGAGAATTCCAGGAAGCGGTTCAGGGACTCTTGTCCTCCTCTCAGATTGTTCCTAAGCAACATAGGTGTGGGGTTCCTCCTCCTCCTCTGTTTCGTCCTCCTCAACAGCAGAAGCAGCATGGTGGTCGTGGTCCTTCCCACCCACCCAACCCAGGCTTTCAGCAAAGATCTCAGGTGCCCAAGTCAGTAAATGCTCCTCCTCCATGCAACTTACGTCCTCTTTCAGAGGTTACGTGTCACAAGTGTGGTCAGAAGGGCCACTACTCCAACAAGTGCACCAGGCAGCGGCGTCTTCCGCCTCCTCCTCCAGTCAGGCCTCCAGGAAATGCTATGGTGAAGCACAATCCAAAGTCAGCTAGAGTCAACATGGTCAATGCAGCTCAAGCAGAGGAGTCTCATGAAGTGATTATGGGTAATCTCTTGGTTAATTCTATTCCTGCAAAAGTTTTGTTTGATACTGGTGCATCGCATTCCTTCATGTCAAGAACATTCTTCTCCGAGCATGACTTCGATTCTGTATATTTGAGCAACTCTTTGCGTGTTGTTTCACCCGGCACTCTCATGAGCGCTAACAAGGTGGTTACGGATGTCTCCATCAAGATGGGCAACTATTCTTTTCTGGCCTCTCCAATTGTTCTCGGCAATTCCGATATTGATCTAATTCTTCGCATGGAGTTTCTTGGCATGAACAAGGCTTATGTCGATTGTGCAGCCAAAGAAGTCCAATTGACTCATTCTTCCGAAGATGTGATCATTTTCGCTGCTCGCGATGATACTATTCGGCTCTTTTCTCTCAATGACAAGGGTGAAATCTCAGCCATATCTCGAATCCCCGTCGTTTGTGAGTATGAAGATGTGTTTCCAGAAGAATTGCCAGGAATACCTCCTCACCGGCCAGTGGAGTTTGTGATTGAACTGGAGCCTGGAACACAACTGGTATGCAAGCATCCTTATAAGCTTGGCCCCAAAGAGCTGAAAGAATTGAAGAGGCAGCTAGATGAACAAGAACGTCTGGGTTTGATCAGACCAAGTTCTTCACCTTGGGGTTGTGGTGTTCTATTTGTCAAAAAGAAGGATGGCACGGAATGACTTTGTGTCGATTACCGCCCATTGAATAAGAAGACAATTAGGAACAAGTACCCACTTCCCAACATCAATGAGTTGTTTGAGCAATTAAAAAGGGCCAAGGTTTTCTCGAAGTTAGATCTTCGGATGCGCTATCATCAAAAACGCATCCGTGAAGAAGATTGTAACAGCCCGAGACGACACTCCAGAAGATTCCCCTTTTTTCCGTTGTCATCGCGTGATTCGTTTGGATGTCGCATTCATCACCGCATCATTCGCATCATCTGCATAGCATCGGCACTTCGTTGTCATCATTTTTTTCAAAACATGCATCCGTCGTAGTTGCCGGTTCTTGCCGTTGACCATTTCGAGTCCAACCACACACGCACGCGCCCGCGACATCGATAAAATATTGTTTTTAAAAGTGGGTATAAAATATTCTTGGATTGGGTCAAAACTTGGCGTGCGGTCTTGTTATATTGTAGGTAGACCGCCTGCATAATTTCGTCGCATTCGGAGGTCGTTTGATACTCGAACGGTCAACCGTAGCGGCACCATCATCAGTTTAATTATCAGACATTTTCGCGGTTTAACAAAAACCCTGTCACGGGCTGCCATCTTCCCTCTCTTCCCTAAACCTAGCCCACCTACACAGCCCACAACCCACCTAACCTAGCCCCACGATTGGAGCCGTCCGATCACGATCGAACGGCTCGAATCGGGCTAAAAACCCCTAAACCTAGCCCCCCTTTCCTATTTAAACACCCCGTACCCAGCCTAAAATGACCTCCTCCCACCCCTACCTCGAAATCTGTGCCACCCATACCATCCACCAACCTTCAGCCGCCGCCACCTCGAAAACCACGCCGCCAGCTGCCGCCGCCACTTGTCACGGCGCCATCGGCCGAGCCCCCACCTGAGCCGCCGGCCCGGGCGAACCGGAGGCCGCCACATATCCTCTAGCTGCCAACCGCCGCCTCCCACCACCCGAGCCCGTCGAGGCCCAGGTGCGGCCCGCCCCGGGCCCGAACCGGCCCATAGCGCATGCCCACCGCTCGCCCCTGCGCCCCGAGCTCCCCGAACCCTAGCAGCCGCCGCCACCTTGCCGGACGCCCGCACGCCCCGTCGCGCAAGCCGCCGTCGGTGACGGCCACTCCGGAGCCGTGCCCGACCCGGCCGCCCCTGTCCCCGCGCTCTCAGCCGCGCGAGGCCAGGCCTCCCCGCCACCCAGCTCCGCCTCCCCGTGGCTGAGCCCCATGCCACATTCTCGATTTGCCGCCTCGCCTGCTCGTCGCTGGCACCATCCCGCGCCGCCATCTGCCCAGATCTGGTCGGAGGAGCCCAGATCCGGTTGCTCCCATCGCCCCGCCGCCGTCTGCCCGCCTCCGGCGATCACCGGCACCGTCGCCATCCTCGCCGGTCGGCTCGGCCTCCTCTGGCCAAGTCACCGTGACAGACCCGTCCTGGGACACCCAGAGCCCCCGAGCCAAACGCCCGCGCCGCGCCGTCCCAGCACCATCCGGTCCAACTTCGCCCCAAGGTTGTTTTTTCGGCTAAGTCCTTTTACCTATAAAAATCATCATATTAGCATTTTGTTTGGCATGTACCGAAAAATCTGTGCATCCGATGAAAACGCGTTATATATGCAAATGCATCTACTCTCCATGCTCTACAGCATGGCATTGTTTTCATGCATAAAAGGATTCATTTGCTTGCTCAAATATCTGTTGCAAAAGTGCATCTCACCGTAATCGTCAAAACTGCTAATCTGTTTATGTTAAGTTCCATTTTACGAGCGTCATATTAAGCAATCTGTGCCTCCTTTGAACATGTGCCAATGGAGTATTTTGTAGTGTGACATGTCTTCTTGATGTTAGTGTCCTTGCCATGCTCATAGAGGGTTGTTACGCTACTGTTATTGCTATGTAAACATGCCTAGTCAAACTGCTGTTTTGGGTGATAGTCAATTTTCACTAAGTCTAGAACCTGGTTATTTTATTGCTATGTTTCCATGATGATTGCCAGGAATCTGTAGGTCCTTTGTGGTTGGCCCAATGGAATGATTTGTTGAGAATGTTATCCTTTGTTAGTATGTGCCAATAGTTTGCAAGTAGAGGTGTTGCATCTTAGTTAGTTTTGTTGTCAACATGTCAACCTGATAAAACTGCTCTGCCTTACACCTTGATAATTTTTCTAAGTCTGGAGAATTGCTTAGTTCAATGTGCCATGTTGGGAGGATGCTAGCCAGGAATCTATGCATAGTTTGATGTTGTTGTAATGTAATTATTTGAAGTGCATGTTGCCCTCTATCATGACGTTAAATTTCATGCCATGAAAGTCTCTGTAGCATGTAGCTTTATTGCTGTCAATATGCCAACCTGATAACTCAGATTGTGAGAAACTGATATTTTCACTAAGTATGAAATTGGGTTCAACTAGTCATCTTGTGAGCTCATTTGCTATTGATACATGCTTCTATTCAACTTGATGATATGAAATGAATTGTTTTGCATCATGTAAGCAACAACCCCATGTCTTGTTTGTGCATATTAGATTCTTGTAGCATGTTGTTATGAGGTGTGCAAAACGCCATGTCGCTGTTTTGGGCAGATTCTAACTAAAACTTGTGTTGGTTGTTATTATTGACCCGTTGCTCCGTTTTGAACATGTCATATATGAAACTTGCCTAGAATTTCATGTAGTTTCATAATATCTTGATGCATCCATGATTTGGCATGTTTGTGGTTGTCATTTGCATGCATTTTGCATTCATGACATATTTATCTTGCGTGTGTCATATCTTTCAGACCGTAGCTCCGTTTTAAATGATCTATATATGTAAAATGCTTAGAGTGACATGTTGAATCACATGATGCATTTTTTTCTATTGAAGAAATATAAAAACATGATTAGTTCAGATCTAGACCAAACTCACAATTTGCATATGGGGCCGTTTTTGAAATACTATACGTTGTTTCCGGCCTCATTTAAACTTGCCTAAATGTCTAGTTTATTTATGCTTCACCTCTTGTCGTGATTAACAACATTTAATATTGATGAGTAGCTAAACGAGATCGAGCATAAGAATTGAACATGGAGTTTCATCAATATGCAACCCGTTGCATATTGAACTTCACTTAATGTGTAGCATTTGATTGTTGTGCTTTGTCATGCCTTGCATTATTGTATGGACGTGCATCATATTCGTTCATGCATCATGTCACAAACATGTTGTGGTGTTTATCGTGTGTTGATTGTTTGTTTCCGGATTGCTTCTTCCCGATAGAGTTTCAAAAGCGTTCGGAGTGTCAGGATTCGTTCGACTATGTTGGTTCGTCTTCTTCATGGACACGATCTTCTTCCAAGCGGGATCTCAGGCAAGATGAATATTTCCCTGGATACCACTACTATCATTGCCATGCTAGTTGTCTCGTTTCTATCGCTATGTCTCGCTACCTACCACTTGTTTGTCAAGCCTCCCAAATTGCCATGAAAAGACTCTAACCCCTACACATCCCAGCAAACCATTGTTTCGCTATGTTACCGCTTGCTCAGCCCTTCTTATAGCGTTGCTAGTTGTAGGTGCAAGTTGTTCCCATGTGCCAACATGGATATTTTTTGAGATAGCACAGTATTCTTGCTATTTAATTTAATGCACATATATACTTCGTAAAAGGTGGAAGGCTTGGGCTTTTGCTCGGTGTTGTGTTCCTCTTTTGCCACCCTAGTTACTTGTGTATCGGTGTTATGTTCCATATTGAGCGCTCCTAACATGCTTGGGGTTGTTATGGGGAACCCCTTGATTTTTGTTTTGGGATAAAACTCTTCTGGCAAGGCCCAACATTGGTACTACATTTGCCTAATAACTAATAAACCTTCATAGGGAGTAATTAACCCGAAGATCTTTAATCAACAACCCGGGCCAGTGCTCCTCATGAGTGTTGGTCCAAAACAGAGCATTGTGCGGGGCCACCCTGGGGCATCTCGGGTGATGTCTATGAGGCCACTATACACTAGCTCATCTGGTCGTGTCCTGAGAACGAGATACGCGGCTCCTATCAGGTCCGTCGACACGCCGGGCGGCCTTGCTGGATTTGTTTTATCTTTCTCAAATGTCTTGTGCATGGGATTCCAAGGATACTTTGGGCTATCTCGAGGTTGAGGTTTTCCATCGGAATTCTGAGGATATTACAGGCAATCCCATGGTTGAGGTTTTCCACGTAGCGTGTGGCTAGTTTGTGATGGATGAGTTGGAGCACCCCTGCAGGGATAAATCTTTTTGAGAAGCCGTGCCCGCGGTTATGTGGCAACATGGAAATTTGTTTAACATCCAGTCATAGAAAACTTAAAGTAAACTCAAATAAAATACACCAACGGTGTGCGTAACCATGACTGTCTCTTCTCGTGAATTCCTTAACCGAGAGAGAACATGGTGGGGTTATGTTTGACTCGTAAGTAGGTGTTCAGGATCACTTAGTGATCATTACTAGTTCACGTCCGTTTATGCAACGATCACCCCCCCTATTCTTGTACTCATAAGTTAGCCACTTAAATATATGCTTAGTGCTTGCTGCAGCCTCACCAGTTAACCATACCTCACCCATTAAGCTTTGCTAGTCTTGATACCCTTGGAAATGAGATTTCTGAGTCCCCGTGGCTCACAGATTACTACAACAACAGTTGCGGGTACAGGTAATGCGATGATTTGACGTGAGAGCAATGCTTGTTTGATTTGGAGTTCTTCTTCTTCATCGATCATAGGATGGGTTCCAGGCCGGCAGCCTGGGATAGCAAGGATGGCTGTCATTTATCGTTTGGTTTCGTCCGTAGTCGGACCCTGCTCTTGTGTATGATGATTAAATATGTTGCTGTATTGATGTTACCTTGATGTAGCTTGTGGCGAGTGTAAGCCAATTCCATATACTCATCTCTTCTTTACATGTCTTGTAATGATATCCATTCTTGTGAAACACGAGATGCTCTTCTATACTTGTCGAGGCCCTCGAGCCAAAAATAAGGTTAGGATCGCATCTTGGGCGTTACAAAGATGTTCCAAAGACTGCTTTCAGGACGAGTTTTGGCTCTTATGAGTACACTGTCATGTCCTTTGGCCTCACAAATGCCCCTCCGACATTCTCCCAAATGGTGAACATCATCTTCTCTCCCTTCAAGAATGAGTTCGTCTTGGTGTATTTCGATGACATTCTAGTATTCTCTGAAACTGAAGAAGAACAGGCAGAGCATCTCCGGCTTGTGCTTGAGAAGCTAAGAGAGCATCGATTCTATGCAAAGTTCTCCAAGTGTGAGTTTTGGCTAAATGATGTGGTGTACCTTGGGCATGTCATCTCTGCCGAGGGCATCAAGGTGGATCCTGAGAAAGTTGAGGCCATCGTGAAGTGGGAGCCTCCTCAGAATGTCAAGCAACTTCGTAGCTTCCTCGGGCTTGCAAGTTATTGCAGAAGATTCGTGGAGAACTTCTCAAAAATTGCTAAGCCTTTGTCTAATCTCCTCCAGAAGAATGTCAAATATCTGTGGACTCCTAAGTGTGATGTGGCGTTCAATACACTCAAGGAAAAGCTGACTTCAGCTCCATTTCTCACTCCTCCTGATGAATCCAAGCCATTCCAAGTGTTCTGTAATGCTTCCCTCCAAGGTCTTGCTGGTGTTCTCTTGCAAGATAGAAAGGTGGTTGCCTACACCTCCCGTCAGTTGAAGCCTAGTGAGAAGAACTACCCCACTCACGATCTTGAGTTGGCGGCAGTTGTTCATGCTTTGATGACCTGGAGACACCTCTTGTTGGGAAGGCCAGTTGAGGTGTTCACTGACCAAAAGAGCTTGAAGTACATTTTCACTCAACCAAATCTCAATCTTCGGCAAACACGTTGGTTGGAAACGATCCAGGAGTACAATCCGAGCATTGAGTATACTCCGGGTAAAGCAAATATCATTGCAGATGCTTTGAGCAGAAAGGCGTACTACAATAGTCTTATTCTCAAGCCTCTCCAACCTGAGCTTTGTGAAGCTTTCCGCAAGCTCAATCTCCAATTGTTCCTCAATGGTTTCTTGCCAACCTTCAATTCTCTCCGACTTTGGAAGATCAAATTCGCTAAGGTCGGCTTCTCGATGATATGGTGAAGAAGGTGAAGATAGGTGTGAGAGCCTGGCTTAATAGGAATGATAGACTACTCATATCAACAAGGAATTCCTTCTTTTCTGGGAGCCCATTCGAAAAGAACTCCAAAGTTAAGCGTGCTTGGCTTGGAGCGATTCTAGGATGGGTGACCGACCGGGAAGTTGGTCCCGGGTGCGCACGAGTGAGGACAAAGTGCGCAGGAAAGACTAGTGTTGGTCTGTGGGGCCAGTCTAGATCCCGCCAGGCGTAACGGGGTGTTACAATAGGTGTGGCCAAGACCATTCCAAAGTATAAGTGCTTCCGTGTTGATGACAAAGACACCTTGTTTTTCGAGGATCGTCTAGTGGTTCCAAAAGAAGAGCTCAGGAAAGTTATCATGGATGAAGCGCACAATTCTCTCCTCTCTATTCATCCAGGCAGTTCCAAGATGTATTAGGATCTCAAGCAAACCTTCTGGTGGACTCGTATGAAACGTGAGATTGCTCAGTTCATGAACGAGTGTGATGTTTGTCGCAGAGTGAAGGCTGAACATCAACGTCCAGCAGGTCTTCTTCAGCCTTTGCCTATCCCAGAGTGGAAATTCGATCACATTGAGATGGATTTCGTCATTGGGTTTCCTAAGTCCAAGAGAGGTAATGATGCCATCTTTGTGGTCATCGACAAGCTCACCAAAGTTGCCCACTT
Organism: Elymus sibiricus; assembly: GCA_039707655.1. NCBI lineage: Eukaryota > Viridiplantae > Streptophyta > Magnoliopsida > Poales > Poaceae > Elymus > Elymus sibiricus. The sequence continues at coordinate 194,077,665 of CM077667.1, read as the reverse complement.
CCTTCCGGTCAAAGAATTTATCTCGGCATCTCAGCTGGCAGAGCTACACACATCAAGGGTAGTTCTCTTTGCACGGTATTCCCCAGCTTATATCTTCAGATCGTGGAAGCATCTTTACTTCCAAGTTCTTGTATTCCTTGTAGTATGCAATGGGTACCAAGATCCGTTTCAGTACAACTTTCCATCCTCAGACAAGTGGTCAAGTTGAGAGAGTCAATCAAATCCTTGAAAATATGCTCAGAGCTTGTGTGATTTCTTTTGGCATGAAGTGGAAATATTGCCTCCCGTTTGATGAGTTCTCATACAACAACAGTTTCCAAGCAAGTTCCGGCGAGGCTCCTTTCGAGATTCTCTATGGCAGAAAGTGCCGTACCCCGCTCAATTGGTCTGAAACCGGTGAGCGTCAAATCTTGGTAATGACATGATCACTAAAGCAGAAGAAATGTGTTGTGTCATTCGTGAAAATCTCAAAGCAGCTCAATCCCGTCAGAGGAGCTATTATGATTGCAAGCATCGTGACATGACCTTTCAGATCGACTACTTTGTCTATCTACGAGTGTCTCCCATGAAGGGCACTCAACGCTTTGGCATCAAAGGAAAGCTTGTTCCTCGCTTTGTGGGTCCTTTCAAGATTGTTGGAAAAAGAGGCGACCTTGCCTACCAACTCAAGCTTCCTTCCAATTTCTCAAATGAGCTCCGTAAGTGTTTCAAGACTCCCGAGCCCACCGTTGATTTCAAGCAGACCTATCCTATCATGAGCATCCAGTTGCTATCCTTGAAGAGACTGAGCGCAAGACTCACAACAAGTCAATCAAGTTTCTAAAGGGGAAGTGGTCACATCACTCCGACAAAGAAGCCACTTGGGAACGCGAGGACCTTCTCCGTTCTGAATTTCCCGAATTCTTCCGTTCATAGATCTCGGGACGAGATCCTCTTGTAGTGGGGGAGAGTTGTAACAACCCAAGTGCAATCCTTGCCATCCTTGTAAAATATTCCACATGTGAACCTTCCATGTTATGCCTCATGTGGTGTGAATTAATAAATTTGCTACATGTCATTCTTTCGTTGCATCATGGCATCATATCATCATCTCATAGTTTTGCATCATGCTTTGTTATGTGATGTTGTGGGAGTGTATGTGTGGTGATGTCCTTTGCATGAGGTGGAGTGCTCTAGTAGATTGCCTTCATAAGAATTCAATTGATTGCTACCCACATCTCGCTTTAATTCAAATTCATGATATGTGGTGTTTTTCTTGCCCTAGTCCACTAAACATAATTGTTGCTAAGTTCCACAATATTCTGTTTGTCATGCTAAAAATCTTTAGGAGCAATGTTCTCCTCCACTCCCCCTCTTATTTTTGCAATAACAGATTCTAATGGTGTTAAAGGGGATTGATTTATTTTCACTAAAAATCCCTAAACCAATTTTATAAAATTGTGTTCATTCCCAGCTATCCAGTACTATTTTTCTTCTCCTCTAATTCCTTTCCATCCTTCCCTGTCATTTCTTTTGTTTTGCTGTTTTATTAAAAAGAAAACCCTTTTCTTTCGGAGAGAGATAGAGAATCCAGCCACTTAGGCCTTTGCCTCCCCACAGGCCCAGCTAGCGCAGCCCCGACACGGCCCAACCAACCCCCCCCCCTCGCGCGAGTGTCGTCCTCCTCTGTACGGCAGGGCATCCACCGGTGCCACGTCGCCGTTCCCGATGGATTTGACAGCCGGAGCTCTCCCTAGAGCCCTATTTAGCGCGTCCATGTAGGACCAAAAGTATGTCTAAAGGGCGGGTGATTAGACTACTTGACCAAATAAAAATCTAGCCTTTTCCCAATTTTTAGTGTTGGCAGATTTTAGCATTCATAGCAAGTCAAGTACACCCTACACATGCATGTCTAAGAGTATAGCAGCGGAAAATAACAACAAGCATGAGTATAAAGGAAGGGTAGGAAGATCAAACGCAATTTGTAGACACGATGATTTTTCCCGTGGTTTCGATAGTTGGTGCTATCGTACGTCCACGTTTATGGAGTCTTCAACCCACGGAGGGTAACAGTCGCGAGAGTCCATGGAGGGCTCCACCCACGAAGGGTCCATGAAGTAGCAACCTTGACTATTCCATAACGGCTTCCGTCCACGAAGGACTAGCCTCACTATGGGTAGATCTTCACGAAGTAGGCGATCTCCTTGCCCTTACAAACTTCTTGGTTCAACTCCACAACACGAAGTAGGAGGCTCCCAAGAGACACCTAACCAATCTAGGAGGCACCACCATCCAAAAGGTAATAGGCTCGGCAACGTCGATGAACTCCTTGCTCTTGTGCTTCAAGATGATAGACTCCTCAACACACAATCACTCTCTCACAGATTTGGCTTGGTGGAAGAGATTGGATTGGTGTAAAGCAACTTGGGGAGGCTAGAGATCAAGATTCATATGGTTGGAATGGAATGGCATGATCTCAACACATGAGTAGGTGGCTCTCTCTCAGAAAATATGATGGGGCAAGTATGGAATAGTTCTGAGTGCTTCTCTTTCGAGTAGGTGGTGGTGAAGGGGTATATATAGGCATCTCCAAAAATCAACCGTTACACCTAAAATGACCAACTCGGTGACACCGATGTGTTAATCTCGGTGGTACCGAAGTGACCAAAAGGCAGTAACTTTTGAATCTCGGTGAGACTGATATATAAAACTCGGTTGCACCGATAAGGTGACCAACGGTCAGATTGCCCAATCTCGGTGACGCTGATTCCACAAACTCGGTAGGACCGATTTTGTGAAATTGGGTAACAGAAAGTTGGCAACCCAAACTCGGTGGCACCGAAGCAGAATCGGTTGCACCGAAAGGCTAGGGTTTGGCTTAGGTCTGTCTGAGTATGGGAATCGGTGGCACCGAGTGGAAAGTGTTGGTTGCACCGATTTTGGATATTTGACTTTGGACAGACTTTTGTGGAAGAGCTTGTGGGTGTTCTTGGTGACTATCACTTGTGCACGTATGAGCATTTTGTTCACCAACAATACCTTACCCACTTTTAATAGTATTGGCTTTCCTATGGACTCAAAGTGATTTCTCACAAAGTAAAATGTAGAGTCCTCTTGCTTGAAGCTTTGCCAATCTATTTCCTTGCATCTTGGGGTTATCCATAATCCTTTTACCAATCCTATCATTGAACTTTTCCTGAAATATGCTTAGTGGAGACATTAGTTCAATGACATATATGTTGTTATTAATTACAAAAACCACCAAGAGGGAGCAAATGTGCTTTCAATCTCCCCCTTTTTGGTAATTGATGACAACATATAGATCAAAGCTTCGACATATGATATAATCAATGAATATAATCGTCGCTTTGAGAAGTATGTAATAAGAAAGAGCTCCCCCTAAATTTGTGCATTATTTAAAAATTTGCGTTTCAATGCAAATGCACAATCGATTAGGTACATGGGGCACTTCTTCCATGTCACATACATCTTGGTGGTGTGCGAGAATAATACGAGTTAATATCATGGCACAGCACAAACAAGCAAAGGTGAATGATCATCTCATAAGCAGCATAATGATAGGAAGTAGTAGCAACACACATTAAGCGTATGATCAAAACACCACAAAGTTCAACACAAACAAATCAAAAGATCAACTGTTTTTGAAAAAGCAATAAAAACCAAACGCTCTCTCACTCGAAGCATAAAGATCTATATACACTTCTCCCCCTTTGGCAACAAGTTACCAAAAAGTTCAAAGAGATATAGCTAAACGTTCTTGGGCTGATCTCCTCCGGTTGTTGATGAAGGAGTCAAGAGAACTGCGCCGGCGAAGATCTCAGCTAATGTCCTAGATGGAGTTGGTGTAGCAACTGGAGGAACTGGAGCTGATGGAGCTGAGGTGACAGTAGCAGGTGCTAAAGAAGAAGGCCTCAAATCTGGAGCTGGCACTGTGGCTGATCTGGCCTGGGTAGTGAAGTGTGTGCCTGGCCTGAGAGGAGAGTCATCCTCCTCATCATCATCATCATCTGTAGACTGAGGAAGAGGCACAGAGTCAACTTCCTTCTTGAGCTCATTGACTATCTTGGCAAGCCCATCTACCTTGTCATTAAGGGTCTTGATCCTGTTCTCAAAGATCCTGACAAGACTGTTTTGATTGTCAAGTATGTCCTTGATGTCCTTCTGCATGCCCTGAACGGATGAGATCAAAAGATCCATTTGCTCATTCCTGGATCTAGGGACCTGAGCACTAGTGGCTCTAGCTGCCTCTGCCTGTGCTTGAGCTGCAGCTGATGTGGGATGTTCTGGGTCCATCACCACAACGTTGTCCTCTAAATCTGGCTGTAGGGGCAAATGGGGTCTGTCGAGAGCAAAGATGTGCTTCTCCAGCTTGGAGTTGATGAGCATCTGAAGGTAGGGTGCATAGCAGCATGAGCACTTCTGATCAGCAGCTACCCTCTTCACTGTCTCCACAATCAGATCCATTACTCTTATCCTGGTGTGTCTATCAAGATGGATCAGCATGTTGATTGAATGGCCTCGAATCATCTTCTCATCTCCTGACTTAGGCATCAATGTATGCCTCAATATGGTGTTCATAGTGCGGAGGCCAGCCTGGAGGAAGTAAATAGATCCTAACTTGTGTGATTTCAAGTTAGCAGCAGGGATAGCATTGTACATATCCTTCATAGCATCATGGCTCTCCTTGGATTCAGAGTAGACATCCAAGTCACCATCCTGCACCTCTGGGACTCCTAAGATGGCAGCCCATTCATCAACAGTAGACTCGTATCTTGCTCCTTCTGTCATCCATACAATTCTACCATCTCCATAGAAGTGAGCAGTGGAGTAGAATTGCATGATAATCTCATCGTTCCATGAAGTGAACTCTTTGCCAACAAACTCATCTAGGCCAATGCAATGAAAATTGTCTTGAACATTTGGAAAGAAATCTTCATTAGCCTTGATGTACTTCCAATCAACATATCTCATATCGCTCATAGCTGGACTCTTGTCAAGCAACACAGTCTCATAGAAATCATGTTGCTCCTTGGTGTAGAATCTGTAGTCCACAGCTGTTTTTCTCCTCTGGGCATATGGATCAATAGCTCTCCATGCCCTCAATCCAGAATCCTTCCTCTTCTTCATGTCTTCAGCAAGTGGATGGCTGGCATTGTGTTCAGGAAGGTGTGGTCTAAGCTTCATCAAAGCAGACATGGCATCCTCATCCTCAACTCTGGAGGTAGTTCCTTTGTTCTTCTCAGAAGCTGGAATTTGTCTGGATGACCTCTTAGATTTTTCAGCAGCAGCCTTCTTGGTGGCAGACTTGGTGCTCTTGGAGGGACCTTGCTTTGGCATAGCATCTGCCAACAGCTTCTTTTGCTTCTTCTTGGGAGGGGCCTTGACAACATGCTCTTCCTCCTCCTCCTCAGCAGCAGCACCAGCAGTCTCCTCTGGGTCCTCAAACATGGAGTTTTGCCTGCCAACAACATGGATTATCCTTTTCCTGGACTTCTTCTCTCTTGCCTTCTGAGGCAATGACCTCCTTGGGGGTTCAATGGTCATGGTAGCCCTAGCACTCTCAGGTGCTCTCATAGCTTCAGAGCTAGCATATACCTTGCTGACAGTTCTTCTAGAAGAGGTGGCTTCATTAGCACACTTCTTAGCAGCTTTGTCTTGCTTCTTGGCAAGAACTTCCTCTGGCACAAAATCTGAATCCTCCTCATCTGAATTCAGTTTCTTCCTGGCCCTAGTAGCAACCTTGGGCAACCCATGAAAACTGGGGGTGCCTGGATCTGAAAATGAACTAGACTCAGGACTAGTGCCTGAATCCAAATCAACACTCTGCTCTCTGAAGTTGTTCTCACTGTCCTCAGCCTCTAACATATCTGACCCTGTGAATAGAGTATAGAGGAGCAGAAGAAGATGAGTCATCACAAAATGCAGCTATTTTTGAAAGATTGAACAGAAAAATCTTAGATGTAGTTCACAGCAAAAAAGGATTTCGGTGTCACTGAGTCAACATTTTCGGTGCTGCCAAGACTCACAATACTCTTAATAGAAACTTCGCAGCAGTTTCGGTGGGACCGAAAACTACCACTCGGTTTCACCGAGTACTGTCCTCAGTAGCACAAAAAATAAATCGGTGGGACCGATTTTTCTGACTCGGTATCACCGAGATGCGATTTTGCGGGCAACTAAATCTAAAAAATTTCGATTCGCTAAACTACTGGAACTTTTAGAGGATAGGGAGGATTGCACATGGAGGATTATCGATGGAATAAGCTTCAGCGCGCAAGATTCGGACGGGGAGCGCAATGAAGGGTCGGATCCATACCCTAACTCGGTGACGGATCCGCTACGGCGAAGACGGCGGTGAAGATGCCCGTCGACGGCGAGGATCCCAGCAGCGGAGGAGCGCGGGGAGACAAGGGCGACGACCAGGGGGTCCTGTTCGGCAGCTTAGGGTTTTGGGGCGCGACGGTTTGAAGATTGATTTTCAAAGCGTTGGGTCCACAGCTTATATACCCCTCGCTGTCGGTGACACCGATTCTAAATTTTCGGTGTCACCGAGTTCCTCAACTGTCAGCTGACAGGGAAACTCGGTGTAACCGAGAATATGGAATCGGTAGTACCGAGATTGAAAACCAGATCAACCCTAGGCATTCGGTGAGACCGAGAATTTTGGGTTGGTTCCACCGAGATGCACTTGGGAGGTTTTAATGGTCAGTCCTTTGTCGATACGGAACTCCGAGTGCTCCACACACAGAGGGATCGAAAAGTACTTGTTCAAATTTTGTGATGCAGCATGAATAGAATATGAGGTGAGAAAGCATAGATAGCTAGAGAGTGGTCCTAGGCATTCTTGTCCATCCAATTGGCAAAAGAAAAAGCAAAAGCCAAATAGCAACAATTGGATGTCCTTGAATGGGTAAATAAATGCGGACCAACATGCTCACACAATAAGATGTCAAATGAAATCATGGCAAACATGCACATACATACTAGCATCTAACAAGCACTTTGGTGATGAGGGAGTCATCTATATATGAGTATATTGACTTAGGAGCCAAGTAAGAATACTTGATCATAGGTCATACTCATCGTTTAAGCACAAGTGGGGTTACCACTTTTACATAAAGCATTTAATGTTGTCACATACTAAGAGATGCTTTAACTCAAGTCTTAGAGTAAAGCTCCCCCTTGATGTGACATCCCCCCATAGGAGGGATAAACTAACCTTGGGTTTTGTCGATGAAGACTTCATGTTGGTGAGGTAGTGATGGATGCTCAAGGTTGATGAAGATCACCAAGAGTTGGGAGCATCCTTGTTGTTTCCTTACTCTTCTCACCTACATGGGTTAGTCCCAACACACAAGAGACAAATACAAGGATAACTATGGACATGGAGTGCAAAGCATGTGTAATGATGTCCATTGATTTGTTGATTACCTTGTCCCTTGCTTACCTTTGAGGGAATGTGTGACTCCTTGAACTATTGCATAGAGTTGATGTTGATTGCAAATAGTTCTTGCCAATAATGAATGTGAGTGTATTAAATTGGCGGAGTCACCCCTCAAGAACTCTCTAGTTCTTCTTCTTGGGGACCCACATCAACTTGATGGGGATCCTTGGTGTTGAAGTAGCCTTTGTAGAAGTTGAGCTTGAAGTAGCCTTGGGAACCCACTCCACCAAAGCTAGGGATTCATCTTCATATGAGTCAATGTCCTCTTGAAGCTTGTTCTTGCCCTTGAGCTTGTGGTCTTGTGGTGGAAGGTCATCTTGAGTGTTTGTTCCCTTGGGAAGAGTATTTTCATACTTCTCCTTTTGAGGAACAAACTTGGGCTTGGGGTATTGACCTTCTTCCCATTCAACTCCATTAGCGTTGAAGTAGCCAATGCCATGGTTCTTCCGGTATCCTCCGTGCTTGCGTATAATTTCCTCAAATTGCTTACACCCGGCAAGACTCTTGTAGATACCTTTCTCTATAATTCCTTTCAATAAAGCATTTTCTTGCTCAAGTGTAACTTGGCTAAGAGAATCATCATTAGTGGAATCAATAGAACTACTAGAAGCAATATCATTAGATTTAGCATTTTTATTGTTGCTAGTAGATGAAGAACCTTTCTTGCCTTTGTTACTAGTTTGTTTGGATTTAACTTGTGGCATGAATGTAGACAAGAGTAGTCATTTGGCTAGATAAGATGAAGTCTTCTTTCGAAGATCGTCATTGATAGCTTTAAGAAACTCATGCTCTTGCTCCAAGTTGAGCTTCTCGAAGCGTAGCTTCTCATGAGTCCTTACAAGCTCTCTATGATCTTCGAGAGTAGATTCATGGGCTAACTTAAGAGTGTTTAGTTCTTTAGTTAGTTGTTCTATTTTCATCTTATCATCATCAATTTACTTATCTTGACTAGCATGAGAATTATCAAGTTCATTTTGACTAACATCACTAGTTTTATCAAAGTGCAAGTCATCATCATATAGCAAGTCATCTTCATCACTATCGAAATCAAGATATTCAGGGTGTGATACCTTGGGGCCTTTAGCCATGAAGCAACTTCCACTCCCTTCGTTTGGTGAGTCAAATAGATCATAGGAGTTGGTAGTCACTAGTGCAAGTCTGGCAACACCTTCATCTTGACTATAGTCGGAGTTGGAGTGATAGCTTCTCTCGGAGTTGTTGTCGGAGTCGGAGCCGAAAACCCATTCACCAACATGAGCTTGATGTTTTATTCTTGTGTAGCTCTTGGTGTACTTGTCCTTCTTCTCCGAATCCCTACTTCTCCTTGAGGGCCTTCATTCATAATGATCATCTCTACTCCTCTCTCTTTGAGGTGATTCATTCCTTGAGCTTCGTCTTCTAGGTGACTCTTCTCTTCATTTGTAGGGAGCCGTGCACTCATTGGAGTAGTGTCCGGGCTTCCCACAATTGTAGCAATTGAGGTCACGACTTGACGAATGCTTCTCTTCATATCTTGAGTTGGAGCTTCGTTCTTTGCCTCTATTCTTGTAGAACTTGTTGAATTTCTTGACCATGAGGCTTATCTCTTCATTGGTGACAAGGTTGTCGCTTGAAGTTGCGGGAGCATCACTTGTGGCTTTATAAGCACCGCTAGACTTGTTGTGAAGCTCTTCTTTGTCTTTGAGTGTCATCTCATGAGCAACAATCCTTCCAATGACTTCTGTAGGATTGAGATCTTTGTAGTTGGGCATCATTTGGATCAATGTGCACACGGTGTCGTATCTCTCATCCAAAGCTCTAAGTATCTTCTTGATGATGAATTTGTCGGTCATTTCTTCGCTTCCTAAGCCGGCAATCTCACTGGTGATGAGAGCTAGCCTAGAGTACATCTCCGCGACTCCTTCACCATCCTTCATCTTGAACTTGTCAAGCTGACTTTGAAGAACATCCAACTTGGATTCTCTCACGGACTCGGTTCCTTCGTGCATATCAACCAAAGTATCCCAAATCTCTTTTGCATTCTCAAGACAGTTGATTTTGTTGAATTCTTCGGGGCATAGGCAGTTGAAGAGAATGTCGCATGCTTGAGCGTTGTATTGCAACATCTTCAATTCATCTACGGTTGCTTCACGATCCGGTTCCTTTCCATCACCAAAGAATTCACCTTGCAAGCCAACACGAACAACAGCCCATACGGCGGGGTTATGACCAAGAATATGCATTTTCATTTTGTGCTTCCAACTAGCAAAATTAGTGCCATCAAAGTATGGTCATCTACGGTGATAATTTCCCTCACTAGACGCCATACTCTCCTAGGTTGTGAGACCAATGCAATGGAGACCAAAGCTCTGATACCACTTGTAGGACCGAAAGTATGTCTAGAGGGGGGGTGATTAGACTACTTGACCAAATAAAAATCTGGCCTTTTCCCAATTTTTAGTGTTGGCAGATTTTAGCATTCATAGCAAGTCAAGTACACCCTACACATGCATGTCTAAGAGTATAGCAGCGGAAAGTAACAACAAGCATAAGTAGAAAGGAAGGGTAGGAAGATCAAACGCAATTTGTAGACACGATGATTTTTCCCGTGGTTCCGATAGGTGGTGCTATCGTACATCCACGTTTATGGAGTCTTCAACCCACGAAGGGTAAGGGTCGCGAGAGTCCACGGAGGGCTCCACCCACGAAGGGTCCACGAAGTAGAAACCTTGACTATTCCATAACGGCTTTCGTCCATGAAGGACTAGCCTCACTATGGGTAGATCTTCACGAAGTAGGCGATCTCCTTGCCCTTACAAACTTCTTGGTTCAACTCCACAACACGAAGTAGGAGGCTCCCAAGCGACACCTAACCAATCTAGGAGGCACCACCCTCCAAAAGGTAATAGGCTCGGCAACGTCGATGAACTCCTTGCTCTTGTGCTTCAAGATGATAGACTCCTCAACACACAATCACTCTCTCATAGATTTGGCTTGGTGGAAGAGATTGGATTGGTGGAAAGCAACTTGGGGAGGCTAGAGATCAAGATTCATATGGTTGGAATGGAATGGCATGATCTCAACACATGAGTAGATGGCTCTCTCTCAGAAAATATGATGGGGCAAGTATGGAATAGTTCTGAGTGCTTCTCTTTCGAGTAGGTGGTGGTGAAGGGGTATATATAGGCATCTCCAAAAATCCAACCATTACACCTAAAATGACCAACTTGGTGACATCGATGTGTTAATCTCGGTGGTACCGAAGTGACCAAAAGACAGTAACTTTTGAATCTCGGTGAGACCGGTATATAAAACTCGGTTGCACCGATAAGGTGACCAACGGTCAGATTGCCCAATCTCGGTGACGCCAATTCCACAAACTCGGTAGGACCGATTTTGTGAAATTGGGTAACAGAAAGTTGGCAACCCAAACTCGGTGGCACCGAAGCAGAATCGGTTGCACCGAAAGGCTAGGGTTTGGCTTAGGTCTGTCTGAGTATGGGAATCGGTGGCACCGAGTGGAAAGTGTTGGTTGCACCGATTTTGGATATTTGACTTTGGACAGACTTTTGTGGAAGAGCTTGTGGGTGTTCTTGGTGACTATCACTTGTGCACGTATGAGCATTTTGTTCACCAACAATACCTTACCCCCTTTTAATAGTATTGGCTTTCCTATGGACTCAAAGTGATTTCTCAGAAAGTAAAATGTAGAGTCCTCTTGCTTGAAGCTTTGCCAATCTATTTCCTTGCATCTTGGGGTTATCCACAATCCTTTTGCCAATCCTATCATTGAACTTTTCCTGAAATATGCTTAGTGGAGACATTAGTTCAATGACATATATGTTGTTATTAATTACCAAAACCACCAAGGGAGCAAATGTGCTTTCAGTCCCCGAGCTAGCCCTAGGTTCCCTAGCTCCATTCCTTCCCTCTCCTCAACCCGCCGCCACTAAGGTAACCTCTCGCACCTCGCCAATGCCATGAACCCAAAGCGCTCGAGATCGGACTCGGGCGGATCTTCGTCGGCTTTTCCCCATCGCCTTCGGCCACCAGGAGCCCGGATCGGCATCCTCGACCTCCCTCGACCCGCACGCTTCGCCATGTTCGCTGGAACGGTCGTCCTCAGCCTGTTTTCTTCCTCTACTTCCTGCGACGTCATGGACAAAAGATCGCCAAGATTCCGAGCTCCCTCCCGTTGCCGACGGCTCCTCTCAGGCCACCTAGCCTTGTCCAACGATAACTAGGTGAGCTGCAACACTTTCCTGCTCCATCTCATCATGTATAGTTCTTAGTTGACGCTGCTACGTCCGTGCCATCTTCATGCTCCCGGGGATCCGGCCAAGTCCGTTTTTTCGTGTGGTGGTGACGTTGTACGCGTCGTAGTCGAGTCCCCTCCCTGGCGGTTGTTCTGTGTGCATGCGTCGTGCGCGCAGCAGCTCGTCAGCAAGTCGCGCGTGCTCGCCTTGCCTGCCATGCCTCGCGTCCCCGCGAATCGCTTCCTGCTCGACGTCCGCCATGGACGAGAGCAGCTAGCTCATGCTCCCTCGCTGCATGGCCGTTCCCAGCTCTCAAATGGACCCCCCATGGGATTCCGCAGAGCCGCCGCTACCTCGCAAGCCCGCTGTCGCCGCCGTTGCTCACCGGCGTCAAGGGTTTCTTCTCTGTTATAGAGGAGATCCAGTCAGCGTGGGGGGTCAGTTCAAAATAACCGAGCGCCCCTTTCCATCAGTAGCCGAGCCCAACTCAGCTGGTCAAGCCCACACCCCACCACCGCGGAGACCCGGGTTCGATTCCCCCCGAGCCCCCTTTTGATTTCTCCTGCGATTTAATCATGAGTGTATGACAGTGGGCCCGAGGACCAACATATCATCCTCTTGGGACCCTGGTGTGTATGATAGTGTCCCCCCTTTTTTCATATATTTTTTGTTTGTTTCTTTTTCCTCTGTTTCTGTTTATTTCCATTTAGGGAAGCTTCCATTTCTAGACATGATATTTCTGTCAAGTGCCAAATAGCCCAATTGCCACAAAACTTTTTGATGATTTTTTCTGGACTATATGAAGACCTAAAAGCTTCAGAAGGAAGCCAGGAGGAACATGAGGGCCCCACCACACATCAGGGCGCACCCTGGGGGGAGCTGATATGTGGTGTATGCTTATTTTTGCATATACTAGGTTATAACTAGTTCATATGATTTTCGAATTGGATTGTGGCAGTTTTTCTTACACGAAAATAAGCATCTGATATATGAATTTGGGGTAGAAAAATCTAATGAATCCATCTGTGGTGTTGGTTTGGTCATTTGAGCAAGTTTGTGTGGATGCCATTTTATCATAAAATGCCATTTTGTTATTTTTGCATGATTTAATTCTTGCACTATTTACTAGACTTGTCAACATGTATTTTGCCTATTGATATGTGTACTAGCCCCTGGTACTTTTGCATGCCATGAAGAACCATGTTTATGTGTGGAATTCTTGCTGCCAACATGCTACAAAATAATGATGTTTTCACATGCTCAAATATTTCTAAGTATAGAATCTGGTTATTTGTTGCTATGTTGTCATGATGATTGCCATGAATCTATAGCTCCTTTAGGGTTGGCCCAATGGAATGCATTGTTGAGCATGTTGTCCTCTGTTAGCTTGGACCAATTGCTTGCAAGTAGAGGTATTGCATCTTGGTTAAATTTGCTTTTAGACATGTCATCCTGATAAAAATACCATGCTTGCCACTTGTTAATTTTTCTATGTCTGGGGGACTGTTTATCTCAATATGCCATGTTGGGAGGATGATAGCCAGTGATATAAGCATGTTTTGATGTTGCTGTAATGGAGTCATTTTGTCACGCCCAAGATGCGATCCTATCCTTATTTTGGCACGAGGGCCTCGATAGGGATAGAAGCGCATCTCGTTGTTTTGCAAGAATGGATATCATTACAAGTACATGTAAAGAAGAGATGAGCATATGGAATTGGCTTACACTCGCCACAAGCTACATCAATATCACATCAATACAATAACATAACAATCATCATACAGAAGAGCAGGGTCCGGCTATGGACGAAATCAAACAATAAAATGACATCCATCCTTGCTATCCCAGGCTGCCGCCTGGAACCCATCCTAGATCGATGAAGAAGAAGAAGAAGAACTCCAAATCAAACAAAGCATCACTCTCACATCAAGCATCGCATTACCTGTACCTGCAAATGTTGTTGTAGTAATCTGTGATCCACGGGGACTCAGCAATCTCATTTCCAAGGGTATCAAGACTATTAAAGCTTAACGGGTGAGGTATGGTTAAGTGGTGAGGCTGCAGCAAGCACTAAGCATTTATTTGAGTGGCTAACTTACGAGTACAAGAATAAAGAGGGATGATTGTCGAATAAAAGGATGTGAACTAGTAATGATCTCTAAGAGATCCTGAACACCTACTTACGTCAAACATAACCCCACCGTGTTCTCTTTCGGATAAGGACTCACGAGAAGAGATAGTCACGGTTACGCACACAGTTGGTGTATTTTATTTGAGTTTATTTCAAGTTTGCTATTACCGGGTGTTAAACAAAGTTTCCAAGTTGCCACGTAACCGCGGGCACGGCTTTCCGAAAGATTTAACCCTGCAGGGGTGCTCCAACTCATCCATCACAAACTAACCACACGCCGCGGGAATAACCTCGACCATGAATCTCATGATCTTCCTAGGCAATTCCACTGGAAAACCGCAACCTCGAGATAGCCCGAAGTATTATCAGAATTCCTCGCACAAGACGTTCGAGAAAGGTAAAACAAATCCAGCAAGGCCGCCCGGCGTGTCGACGATCCCGATAGGAGCCGCGTATCTCGTTCTCAGGACACGACGGATTGTCCAAACTTCCGGTAGGCCAATCATAGAGTTTCCCCTGGTGGCCACCGGCGGTTGACAGGTTGGACCAACACTTATGAGGAGCACTGGCCCGGGGGGTTGATTAAAGATCCGCGGGTGCCGGCGGGTCCCTATGCATTTTTTTAGTTGTTATTAGGCAAATGTAGTACCAACGTTGGGCCTTGCCAGACAAGTTTTATCCTAAAACGAAAATCAAGGGGGTCCCCATAACAACCCCGAGCATGTTAGGAGCGCTCAATTATGGAACATAACACCGGTACACAAGTAACTAGGGCGGCAAGAGTGGAACAAAACACCGAGCAAAAGGCCAAGCCTTCCACCCTTTACCAAGTATATATGTGCATTAAATTAAATAGCAATAATATTGTGATATATCAAAATAACCATGTTGCACATGGAAAGAGCTTGCACCTGCAACTAGCAACGCTATAAGAAGGGCTGAGCAAGTGGTAACAAAGCAAAACAAAGGTTTGCTGGGATGTGGAGGGGTTAGAGGCTTTTCATGGCAATTTGGGAGGCTTGACATACAAGTGGTAGGTAGCGAGACAGGCGATAGAAAACGAGACATCTAGCATGGCAATGATAGTAATGGTATCCAGGGAAATGATCATCTTGCCTGAGATCCCGCTTGGAAGAAGAACGAATCCGTGAAGCAGGCGATCCGTGAAGTAGACGAACGGGACGTAGTCGAACGAATCATCACACTCCGAATGCTTTCGGAACTCTATCGAGAAGAAGCAATCCGGAAACAACAATCAACACACGATAAACACCACAACACATTCATGATATGATGCTCAGCAAGGATGATGCATGTTATGCATGACATGGCAAGCACAACAATCAACTTCTACACATTAAGTGAAGCTCAATATGCAACGAGTTGCATATTGACGGAACTCCACGTTTGAATTATTTAGTTCGCTCCCGTTTAGGTACACAACAATATTAAATGTTGTTAAACATGTCAAGAGGTGAAGCATAAGTAAACTACACATCTAGGCAAGTTTAAATGAGGCCGGAAACAACATATAGCATTTCCGAAATGACCCCATATGTTAATTATGAATTCTGTCCAGATCTGTACTAAGCATATTTTATATTTATTAAACAGGAAAATAAAGTATACCATGCAATTCTACACGTCATTCTAGTCGATTTACATATATGGAACACTTCAAACGGAGCTACGGTCTAAAAGATATGACCTTCACAAGATAATATGCCATGAATGCATAATGCATGAAAATGACAACCACAAACATTTCAAATCATGAATGCAGCAAGATATTATGATACTAAATGAAAATCTAAGCAAGTTTCATATGCCATGACCAAAACGGAGCTACGGGTCAACCACAACAACCAACACAAGTTTTAGTGCAAATCTGTCCAAAACAGCAACATGGCATATTGCACGCATGAAAACAACAAGCTATAAGATTCTAAAATGCACAAACTAAGCATGGGGCAGTAGCATATAACACACACTTCATTTCATCTTCACACATCATACTCAAAAGAGTCATGGATCACATGGTAGGAAGCTCACAACATGGCAACAAAATATAGCAGATTAGGACTTAGTGAAAATAACAGGTTTTTGCATAGCAGATTATCACGGAGGCATATTGGCAGCAGTAAAACTATATGCTACAGGGCATATTATGGCATGAAAATTAACAGCATGGTAGTAGACATGATGCACTACAATTCATACCATGGTGGCAAGGTCTAATTATGCATAGAATCATGGCTAGCATCATCACAACATGGCATCATGAAGAAAACAGAATCTCAGACTTAGTGAAAATTAGAGTAGACATGTGCAGCAGTTTTTAACAGATTGACATATTGGACAACAGAATTAATTATGATGCTAAATCTATTCATGCAAACTATTGGCACAACATGATAGGCAACAACATACTTAACAAAAGACTCCTTGGTGACAACCACAAAAGACTCTTAGATCAATAGCAATTCACATGGCAACATGGCAACAAATAACAGTTTCAGACTTAGTGAAATTTAACAAACTCCCAAATCTGCAGTATTGACTAGGCATGTTGACATGGCAATAAAAGTATCATAGAAATCATTTTTAGGCATGGCAAAGACTCTAACAGCAAGTATACATGACACATTTCAAAACATACCATTGGCACAATTACATAGGATGCATGGTTTTGCTTAATATGATGCTCGCAAAACTGAACTCATCGTTAACAGATTTCAGTTTTAACGCGATGGCTACTTGAGAGCAAGAAATAATCATGATGATGATGTCCTACCTAGCAACCAGAGGCATGGAATGAAAATACACATCACATAGGGCAATACTCACGAAGAAACCATATGCAAAAGACCTATGGATATGATGCAATAATCCACGCAAGTTTGAACAAAATATCAATTTTGCGATCTACGATGGGATGCACTTTTGCAACAGAGTTATGGGCATGCAAATGAAACCTAATGCACAAACAAAGGGTACCATCATGTAGAGCACGAAAAGTAGAACAACTTTGATATATAACACTTATCCATCTGACATACATGCACAAAGTTACAACCGCCACAAAATGCAATATGGGATGATTTTACACACAGACAAAATGACTTAGAGAAAAATAGGGGGGGCTGCTCACTTTGGGCCAATCGGGCCTGCCAGGGCGAAGCAGATGCGGAGCGGGCCGGTTCGGGTGGGCCGAGGCCCACGGGCGCCACAGGGGCGGCGTCCTTTTCCTCGCTCGTACCCGAGCAGGAGGCAGAGCGGCGGCGGTCAACGCCGGTGGCGGGGCGAGGCCAGGGGCATGCCGGCGAGGGCTGAGGAAGGCGCGGAGGCGACGGATCCGGTAGTCCTCCGGCTGGATCTGGCCGGAGGGGCCACGGCGGCGACGGGAGCAGCCGTCGGCGGGGTGGCGAGCCGGGGCACGGGCAGAGGAGCCTGCCGGCGGCTCGGGGCAGCGGGGCTCAGCCAGCGAGTACGCTACGGCGGCGGGCTGCAGCGGCGGCGGGGCAGCTTCGACCGGCGGCGGCGCGCGGCTCCGGCGGGGCGAGGTGCCAGCGGAGGCAGGCGGCGGCGCACCGGCGAGGTGGAGGCGGCGCTGGAGAGGTGCGGGAGGGAGGAGCCGAGAGGGAGGAGCGGGCCAGTTCAGGCCCGGGGCGGCCCGGGACGGGCCTGGCCTGGGCTGACGTGGGCCGCGGCGGCTGAAGGTTGGTGGAGGCTAGGGTTTTCCCAAAAATGGACGTGGGGAGGGTTTAAATAGGGAAGGGGGGCTAGGGTTAGCAGATTTGGGTGTGTTTGGAGCCGTTCGATTCGATCGGACGGCTCCGGTCGAGGGTGTGGTGTAGGCGGGCTAGGTGGGCTGTGGAGATGTCCAGGGGCTGAGATGAGAGGGATATTTGAGGCCCGTGACATGTTTTGAAATACCAAAAACGTCCGACGAATAACCGGCGACGGTGCCGCTACGGTCGACCGTTCGGGTATCAAACGACCTTCAATTGCAACGAAACTTGGCAGGCGGTCTACCTACAATATAACAAGACGGCATGCCAACTTTCGACCCAATCCGAGAATATTTTTCCTGCACTTTTAAAAACATTTATTTTTAACGATGCCGCGGGCGCGTGCATGTGTGGTTGGACTCAAAACGGTCAACGACAAGAACGGAAAGAACCGGCGTCTACGAACGGATGCAAGTTTTCAAAAACGTGTGATGATGTTGTGCAGATGATGTGAATGATGCGATGATGCGATGATGAATGCGACAAACAAACGAATCACGCGACGAGAATGGAATAAAAGGGGAATCTTCTGGAGCGTCGGTCTCGGGCTGTTACACATTTGTAGTGCATGTTGTCCTCTATGGTTCTGTTAAATGTCATGCCATGAAAGTCCCTGTAGCATGTGTAATTGTTGCAGTCAAAATGCCATCCTGTTAACTCAGATTGTGAAAACTGGTAATTTTCACTAAGTCCTTAAATGATGTTTCAACATGTCATCTTGTGAGTTCATTTGCTATTGATCCTTGTTGCCATTCATGTTCCTGCAGTTAGATGAATTGTTAATCATCTTGTAGACTTCATGTCCATGCCCTTGTGGTGCTTTGTAGCTTGCTGTAGCTCTTCTTGTGTGGGTTGCAATATGTCATCTTACTGTTTGTGGGCAGATTGCTTGTATGATTATTTTTTGTCTTGTGAGAGTTGTACCCAATTGTTTTGCATGATCTTTAGGTCCATTTCACCTCGAATTTCATTCCAATCGAGTGGCACACTTGGAATACCAAGAAATTGCCCATGGCCTCTCTCTTTTATCTCCGTTACCGTTAGTACCTTGTCGTGAGTGCTCCGAGAGTTCCGTTACTCCGTTTGCAACGTTCTCCATATGCATTTGCATCGTTTTTACGAGGAGCATTCATAATTGCCATGTTCATGCATGACCAAATAACTAATCTTGAGGTTCTGTCCAGACTACTAAAGAACTAAATAATTCCATGAGAAAGATGACTAGCATAGGGTTGCCATGTTAGATACATCAAACTTGTCATGCATCATCCTTGGTTGCGCATTGCACGTTGCTTGTATGTTTATTTGGTGTTGTTTGTTCTTTGGGTAGACCCGAGTGACGAGACTGAGTACGAGGATCTTGACGAGAACTACTATGAAGACTCAGCTCTGTATCCCTCTGAAGACCCTCCAGGCAAGATGATCGTTACCCGGATCCCGATACTATTTTTGCTATGCTAGATGTCTCGCTTCTGCCGTTATGTCTCGTTACCTACCACTTAAATGTCAAGCCTCCCAAATTGCCATGAAATCCTCTAACCCCTCCACTACCTAGCAAAACATTGATTGGCTAAGTTACCGCTTTCTTAGCCCCTTCTTATAGCGTTGCTAGTTGCAGGTGCAGAGATCGCTTCCATGTGGCAACAGGGACATCTTGGGATATCACCTTATTTACTGTTATTTAATTTAATGCACATATATATTTGGTGACAGTGGAAGGCTTGACCTTTTGCCCGGTGATTTGTTCCACTTTTGCCTCCCTTGTTCTGAGTACCGGTGTTATGTTCCATATTGAGCGGTCCTAACATGCTTGGGGTTGTTATGGGGACCCCCTCGACTATTCGTTTTGGGATAAAACTTGTCTGGCAAGACCCAACATTGGTACTACATTTGCTAAACAACCTAATTAAAATGCATAGGGCTTAGCTACCCCGTGGATAATTAATCAACCCCCGGGCCAGTGCTCCTCATGAGTGTTGGTCCAAACTAGAGCACTATACGGGGCCATCCTAGGGCAACTTGTGTGATTTCTATCAGGCCACCGTACGCGTCGCTTATCCGTCGTGTCCTGAGAACGAGATACGCGGCTCCTATTGGGTTCGTTGACACGTCGGGCGGTCTTGCTGGACTTGTTTTACATTTCTCGAATGTCTTGTGCACGGGATTCCAAGGATTCTTTGGGCAATCTCAAGGTTGAGGTTTTCCACCGGATTCCCGAGGATACTACGGGCTATCTCGTGGTTGAGGTTATCTATGCAGCGTGTGGTTAGTTTGTGATGGATGAGTTGGAGCGCCCCTGCAGGGTCAAATCTTTCAGAAAGCCGTGCCTGCAGTTATGTGGCAACTTGGAAATTATTTAACATCCGGTTATAGTAAACTTGAAGTAAACTCAAATAAAATACACCAACCGTGTGAGTAACCGTGATCGTCTCTTTTCGAGGGAGTCGGAAAGAGAACATGGTGGGGTTATGTTTGACTCGTAGGTAGGTGTTCAGGATCACTTAATGATCACAAGTAGTTCTCGCCCGAAATGCGTAGATTCTCATCTTACTCTTGTACTCGTAAGTTAGCCACTCAAATAAATGCTTAGTGCTACTGCAAACCTCACCACTTACCCAAACCGTACCCAATAGCTTACATAGTCTCAGTACCCTAGTTAATGAGATTGCTGAGTCCCCGTGGCTCACATATTACAACAACAATACAGGTACAGGTACTGATGAGTTCGTTCTGGTTGACGCATCCCAGCTCCAGTCGGAGTTTGACGAGGAGCACGGGTGGATGTACGTGACTTACCCGAATGAGTAAGGGAGCTACTTGGTCGTCTCCTTGGCTTAGCGAGATAGATTTCATTGCTTTTGTCGTTTGATTTCGTCCGTAGTCGGACCCTGCATTTTATGGATGATTGTATGGATAATTGTGTGGAATTGTAACTTAGCTTGTGGTGAGTGTAAGCCAACTCATATACTCATCTCCTCTTTACATCTCTTGCAATGATTTCTATGCTTGCGAAATGACTAGATGCTTTTCTATCCCCATCGAGGCCCTCGCGCCTTAATCGGGATAGGACCGCATCTTGGACGTTACAGGAAAGACTGCCGCTTATCCTGACAAAAGTAGTATTCGCCTGCAAAAGCCTCTCTTCGTGACGCACTGGTGGGCTCGGGGATGACCTCCGTCCTGGTGAGCCCTCTGCCTCAGTTCTCTTGCATCAAACAGGAAACCTTTGGGCGGTTGCTTTGGGAGCGGGCGAGCTGGCCCCGCTTGCATAGCATAGAAGAGGGAAGCCCCCTCATCCGTGCCTGCTGGCACAACTTCCTGGCGCCGCTTGGCGTGGCGCGTCACCCATGTGAAGGTGCAGGGCAGCAGGGCCCCACCGAGCCACCCTTGATTAGTCCGCCCCGAGCCCCCGGGGGGTTAGCTTTGGGAGGCGACCTAGCGCGGGCGTCCTCATGAGGCTCCCGGAAAGGCCTCTTGCTAGATGCCTCGCGAGGCAGGAGCCCTTTTCACGGCCTCGCTCGTGAATCCCATGGCGGGCCTTACTGGGCCTACGCCGCGCGTCGTGTCTTGGGCCTCGGGCAGATGGGCTTGGGTACCCCCAGTCCTAGGAGACCAACAGTAGCGCCCGGGCCTGCTGTGTGCATGACTCCGCCAAATGGGGGCGAAACGGCGTGGGCCCTAACCGCCCACGAGCCAGGCGCGACGCGTGGCGCACAATAGGACGTGGGACGCTTCCACTTCCCAACGACGCCTCGGCAACCGCCCGGACAGACGTAAAGCTTGTGCACGGCACGGGGTCATCATGGCTCTTCTTCGCACTGTATTACCGCACCGGAGGCGAGGAGGCGGAGGACGACCGTTCACCGAATGCTATAGAAAGGCGGGGGGAAAGGTCCTCCGCCTCACCTCTCCACTACCGCTCCTTGCCTCTGCTTGCCATTGTAGAAGCGATGGCGCCCATGAGGAGGTTTTCCACTGCCGACAAAGGGAAGGCCGCGGTGGAGGAGATGGAGGCGCCGAAACCAGCAAGGGGGCGATGCGGCCCCCGTACATTCACCTCCGCGCCTGGGGCATTGTCTAGGGGGCGTGGGCGCCGCTCATTGGCGACCTAAGCTGGTTCGAGCCACCGCGAAGAGGACTCGGCTGGCGGCCGCGGGCGCAGGGGGCGAGGTGGCCGCGGTCGTGGCAGGCGGAACGGCCCTTCCGCCCGACCTCCCCATCCATGGAGCCACTCCGCCGACGCATCCCGTGAGTTCCTCGTGGGGATGGACGGCCTGCCGCGCACCTGGTTTCGGCTCCTGTACTCCTTCGCAAGGCAGATGGCGGAGCGTGCACCCCTGGGTTTGTGGCTGCAGCTAGACAGCTGCTGCAACGGGTCTTCTTGGGTGGCGACGGAATTCAACCCCCTCGGCTTCATGTTCTTGAAGCGGGGGTGGAAGTTGCTCGCCCTGGTGCATGGCTTGAAGGAAGGGCATGTGCTCCATTTCAAGTTCGACGGGGCCGCCACGCTCTTCGTGAAGATATTTTGGAAGGACGGCGACCGCCTGGATTGCCGCATGGAGAGCAGCAGCAGCGATGGCGTCTCCTACAGCGACGATGGCAGCAACACCTCCTCCCTCGGGGGGACGGGGAGCGACGACGGCTTCGGCGACTGCTACGGTGGCTTCCTGGGCGTCCGCGTCAAGGAGGAAGATTCTGACTGGGCACGGGCGGTGCCAGGGCCAGAGTTTCAGGGGCGGCGCCGCTTGGGCCCAGCCCCTCTTATTTTGTGTTGTCTTCTGTGGCAAACCATGCTGGCCCCGCGGGGGGGTGTAAGAAAGACCGTGACCCCCGCGCCTTGAATTCCATGCTGCTTCTTCTTAAGGATGCATTCACCCTTGGTAATTCTCTTTTGTTCATTCCCTTCCCCGTGCCTGCGTTAATACTTCTGTGTCGCCGTAACTCAGCCCCCGAGTCTGACTCGGCCGTAGCTGTTACGTTGGGTTGCGACGCCTGAGGCAGACCTCGGGCGAGGGGACCGAATGCCAGTAACAGCCCCCAGGGCGCGATGCTCGGGGGTTCCCTCTTGATCAGTCAACGGCCCGCGCGAGAGGAGAGTTTTCCGCCTCATCCCCTCCGAGTTCTACCTCCTTGTCTAGCCCCTGGGGGGGTCATCGCCCTTTGCAGACCACGCCCTTGCAATTTGAACCAGGCGTCCATTCTAGGGGTCCCCTCGCGAAGCTCCCGACCTTTCCCTTAATTTCTTATGAGCCTTGTGTCGTCGGGGTCTAGACCTCGGGCGAGCCCCGGGTGCTAGGGAGTAGGGAGCTCCTGGAGCAAGTGGGGGCCTTTGAGGCACGGAGCTCGGGGCCTCTGCCCTTGACGCGCGAAGGGGCCTCGGGGCGACAGCTCCCGAGGGATTTTAGCACTTAGGCCTTTGCCTTGTCGAAGCGTTGCCATTCGCTGGACACACCTCGAGAGGTCCTTTAGGCGATGCTCCCCAGGGGGGAGCCCTTCACAGGGTGCCCCGTTGTGGGCGCCACGCGCTAGCCGGCTTGTGCTTGGGCATCGCGCGAGGAGACTAGTCACCAAGAGCTTTGGTGGCGTGACGTGCACGGGGGTTGGCCCCTGAGCTGGGCCTGGCCCTTGGGGCCAACCGAGCATGAGCACCATACCCAGCCCTTGCTCATGTGAGGCCTAAGGGGGGCTAGCGAGCGTGTGCTATAGAAGGAGGTTCGTCGACTGCCGCACCAGGCACCATTCACCCCAGAGGTGACATGGCCCGTGCGAGTGTTCTTAAGTGGCTTCTCTGCCCGCGCGGAGCACGGGACTTCTGCCGGGGAGTGGGCATGATCATAACTCGACCTTTCCACCAGCGCGGAGCATGGGCCTTCCACTTGGACGTGGGCATAGTCGCGGTTCGACAGTTCCGCCAGCGGGGAGCATGGGGCTTCCACTTGGATGTGGCCATAGTCGCGATTCGACAGTTCCGCCAGCGCAGAGCATGGGGCTTCCACTTGGGCGTGGGCATACTCTCCCGGTTCGACAGTTATTCCGCCAGCATGGAGCATGGGGCTTCCACTTGGGCGTGGGCGGGAGTCCTCTCAAGGCAAAGTGCTGGCGCTCCGGGAGGCTCCAGGGCGTGTACAGTCCCAACCTCATTCTTACAGGAGAGGGTCCCAAGAGGCGATAAAAGGAGAGGTCAGGAGTCCCAAGCACTGGGCTCAAGAAGTCCTTTCTCCATCTTCAGGCGGTTCGCGCCTAGTTTTTGGCGCGGATGCACGCTCTCGTACCCGCGATACGGGCGCGGTGCTCGACGTGCGGCCATCGAAGTGTGGCGCCCGAGGCGACGAAGCACCTACCCAGCGACAGCACGAGCCGAGCCGCACCCCATCTGTTCACCCGCGACGGTTCCCCGGGAGGGCGAGACAACAAGGACCTTGGTGAGGTGACATACACGGGGGGGGGGGGGGCAGCCCGTGAGCCAGAGTTCAATCACTTAGATTTATCGGCGCTGCAGGGACGGGCTCGGACACAGACGTCGTGTCTAGCTGTGGGGACCCCGACTCATAAGTCGTGATCACCGAATGCACGTGTACAGTGATCCCAGAGATCAATACTCACTGAACACATAGAAGCTGAATAACAAGAGTCTTACATCCACATTTAGCGTCTTACACAAATAAAGACCATGGAGGTCAAGTCTTACATAGATAGGGCCGCAAGGGACAAACACTTAAACATAACAAGCAGCGGAAATCTTGATCGGAAGCATGAACCCATGCCATCTACCTTAAACCTACAGGCATTCTGACTAGGAGGCGTCCTAGTTTGCATGCTCGTCACCAATGAACTCTTCACCATACTCCTGCTCTTCCATGCCTGGCCAATTAAATAACCAATGGCAAGCCAATGAGTAAATTGAATGTACTCGCAAGCAACCCAAGTTTTGGAACAAGGTACAACAACGCATGATATAGCACTAAGTAGGTAAGTTTTGCAGAAAGCTAATTTTAAGTGCAATGATATGATCAAGTAACTTGAATAAGCATGCATCAGCTGTTGACAGGTATTCATGTGAACAAGCCTCAGTTTTCATCATAAGCAAGGGTTGAACATCTCATGTTCATCATCGTGCCAAGTCATCGGACTTAGCCCAAGTTTCATCCTTGTGTCAGCCACACACACACACACACACCAAGTTTGTGAAAGCATCGGACGTAGTTTAAGCAGGACCTCCAACTGTCCTTGACCGTGGACACGGCTATTCGAATAGTCTGACACTCTGCAGAGGTTGCACACTTTACCCACAAGACTCGGGAAACTTCCGTGTCATCCACGACTCGTGGTATATTACATACCCCAGGTAAGCACCCGAACATTGCCTTTCCCCTGACGATACTAAACAAAGAGTCCACTCGATAGGTACCCAACCCACATGATGTACATCACAAGTAACATCCATGCAGGGACCAACGGTGTGCCCGGTGCCTGTGAAGACAGCGCATGATCGTCCTTACCGACATGACCCCGTATCGAGAGTGACCACGTCACTCCCGCCACTAGTAATGTGGGCTCTATGCTAGTACCCATCAAAGTAATCAACAAAGCCCCGTCCCATAAGGGGTATCGTGGTTGTACATGTAAGGTTGGGATGGTCAGCAAATCTTAAATCTCTCCGTTTTCGAAAACACACACACACAACCTGCTCCGGTACACCACTTCTTTCTCACGTGGTTACCTAGCACAACATCATCTCCCTCGGGCATTAGTGGCACCCGACGGGGTTTTCGAAAAGTCTTTGAAATCATTTTGTTTCCATCACCATGCATATTCCCGTCCCACTTTGCATAGCATCTACGAAGCATCCTATCTATTCCCAGCCGCACAACCCTCATAAGGAGGTAGGGTTATGCATGATGCAAGTATCAACAAGGAAGTATCGGAGGCATCCCACCGAAGGGGATACCACATCACCATGATCATCATCGGAACATAAAGTGCTATATGACATGCATGAAAAGTTTCTTAATATGGTCAAAGGGCTGCTTGCCTGGCTCAATAAAGTCTTCGGGGTCTTCAAAGTCTTCGGGTCCAACTCCCTCGTCAACAGCGCAATCTATCGTCGCGATAAATAACGGTAAAATAAGGATCATCACAAAAACAGAGCACTAAAGCTACTACAAAAATGTTACTATATTCTGAAAAATACTAAAAGATATTCTAAAAATATTTGCCTAAGGTTTTGGGGTGAAAAAGGTTTTTACAACCATTTTTAACAGTGGCTAAAAATGCCAAATAGAGGTTTTAAAATAAAGCAGTACATAGAAGGTTTTCAAAAATTTATACAACTGGCACTCTAAAATACTACATATTATTACAACAATTTAGGTGGAAGAATTATTGGATTTAAAAGAATATTTGGGTCTGTGGAATTTTTGGGATACAGAAAGAAAAGAAAAAAAGAAAATCAGCTCAGTGCAACTGGGCCAAAAGGGGCCGGCCGAACCGGCCCAGAGAGCGGAGCCGACCAGCGCGAGCCTGGCGCGCGCGCGCGGCCGATTCAAACCTGACCAGTGGGCCAGGCCGGTCAGCGAGAGAGGGAGAGGCGGGAGACCTAGGAGAGGATGACAAGCGGGGCCCGCTTGTCATATCCTTCCTCGGTCCAGAGGAGATCGAGGGGACTCACCGGCGGCTACAGGGCACGGGGAGGGGCGGTGAGCACGGGAATGGGCTCAGGGGCTCGTCGCCATTCCGAGGGAAGTCGAGCTGGTCGCCGGGGCGCCCTGGGTTGCCGGCGACGGGGAAGCAGGGCAGCGGCGCTCCGGGAGGGGGAAGCCTCGGTCTCCTTGAGCTGCAAATGGAGGGGGAAAACGAGGGGAAACAGTCAGGAGCTCGCGCTGGATCCAAATCGAGTCAGAGCACGGGCGGGGGACGCCTCTACCGTGCGGTTGCCGGCGAGCCGAGACGGCGGAGCTCCGGCTCGATCTCGAGCTCGGGGCCTCCTTGGGGTGGATGGATTGAGCGAGGGCTCGATTAGGTGAGGGAGAAGGGGTCCGGAGGGGAGAGAGAGGTCCGGGAGGGGCTATTTATAGCCTCCCCACGGTCCACCGCACGGTGGTGCGCCGGTGAGGTCATAGCCCACGGCATAGAGCACGGGGGAGAGCTTGGGCTTGTCTAGGGCGTTCCTAGGAGGGGTCCAGGCGCGAGGGAAGGGAGAGATGGAGCGGAGGCGCGCGCGCGTGCGAGTCCCACGATTGGCCGAGTTAGGCGGCGTCGGTCATGCGTACGGGAGGTCGTCGGAGAGAGAAGGAGGAGGGGGACAACGCCTTGGAGGGTTGCGGACGTCG
The DNA here is from genome assembly GCA_039707655.1 of Elymus sibiricus. Taxonomy (NCBI): domain Eukaryota; kingdom Viridiplantae; phylum Streptophyta; class Magnoliopsida; order Poales; family Poaceae; genus Elymus; species Elymus sibiricus. The sequence continues at coordinate 194,050,735 of CM077667.1, read as the reverse complement.
AGGGCATCTCGGGGGACAGCTTCCCCCATCCCAATGCTATCGGGGGGCCTCGGGATGCTCTTGCTACAGTGCGGACACGCACTGTAGCGCGCTCTAGAGCGTGCCTTTGGCATGCCATGGCAGGCTTGCGTGCTCTGGACGCGTCGCTGCATGTCTCATAGCTCCTGGATGATCTGTAGATGCTCTAGGAGCTAGGAGAAGCTAGGGAGAGTGGAGGTGAGAGGAGGGGGAGGAAAAATGGGTGCTGGTCATGCTGTCCAGAAGGTAAAAATGGGTTTTTACCCCACCAATCAGTGAGCTGAGGCCATGCAGGACTTACAGAAGGTAGAATGCAACAAGGAGGGGCTGTGGTAAAAGTTTCAAGTAAAGGAGAACATCAGAAGGAGGTCAAAACATGTTTTTACCAAACATGCAGAAGGTGTTTGATCAAAGATTGGGCAAGCAAATGCAGTTTGCTTGACCTGAGTTTTAACAGGGTCATGTGGTGGTTAAAAATAAGGTTGATCACCAAGTTTGAGCTGGTTTGAGCAAAGTTGACAATGTAACTTTGTAAAACCCTAGAAATCAACAGAATCAGATTTTTGTAGATCTAGGCATGCATTTCACTTCCCCCAAATCCACCACTTGGTGTAGCATCATTATTTGGGGTTTAGATCATGCCCACAAAGTTTGGGGTCAAGGGAAGAAACTTCTCAATGTAAAGTTTCTCAAAACTGGTTATGGACAGGAATGGTTTTGGAATATTTTGGTGAAGCAAAACAATTGGGATTGAGATGAAACTTTGCAACATAATCACATATGACATGTGTGTCTTGCTGGAATTTTCCTGGAATTTATTGAGAATATTTCTTACAGAAATATTTCAAAAGATTGATTTGGGCAGAAAGGGTTTTGAGGGGTTTGCCCATGATTTTGAACATGACCATGTGTTGAAACTCATATATATGGAAAATATATGTCCACTGAGTTTCCCTAAATTTTCTCAAATATTTTTAAAGCATTTAAATATTTTTTCCCTATGAAAAACCATTTCTGGCCTTAAGAAAAAGCCTTTAAATAAAATAGCAAAATAATCTTTAAAATTTATTTTTGGTGGTTTTGGGAAGTCATATATATATAGTAGGTTCCAAATAAAGTCTTTGGGGAAAAAGGATCCACCCAATTTGAGGACTTGTAGTACAAACCTCAATTCAGGGGCTTTTGAAAACCTAATTTGAATAAATCCTTTTTGGCGACAGAGCGGGGGCGGCCACGCTCGTCCGAACGACGGCGAGGCATAAAAACTCAGGGTTTAAGCAAGCAACATAAACTCGACGAAAGTTAATCGGGTTCATTACATAACGAGGAAGTACCAGCTTGAGGGTAATGCGGGGGGCTCTTAATTTGAAACAAACAAAAAGTCACCTAGCGCTTACGCTCTTGTGAAGGTGTGGGTCTTCTCAACGGAGCATGCGCGGGGGTGCTTCTGGGGCGCCAGGAGTCCTCACGGGGTCTAGTCGCACCCCCGCCTGAGGCGCAGGATGTACTCGCGCAGGGTCTCCCCGAGAAGGTGCCTCTCACGCCGAAGGCCGTGGTCGGAGGGGAAGGCGACAGAGCGGGGGCGGCCACGCTCGTCCTTGAAATTGGCGGTGAATAGCTCGTAGAGCTCGCTTCACGAAGAGACTGGTTCCTCGGGCAGGCTCATGAGCCAAGAGCGCGCACCGTCTTTGAGGGCCATGGGAACTAGTTTGCCATGACCTCGTCATCGCCGTTCACCGCCTTGATGCTCAGGGCGTAAAGCCGGAGGAACTCCGTGGGGTCAGGGACTCCATCATAGCGCGGGGGCAACTCAGGCTCGAACTTTTCGGGCCAAACCACTTGGCGCAGCTCGCGAGTGAAGGCTCGGCAGCTCACGTCGCCCGAGGGAGCACCGCACATGGGGGCGGCCATGTTCTGGCGCCCGGCCCCCACTGCATCTTGGATGACCTGGTCTTGGCAAAGGCTCTGCGGCTCTTGCTCGTCAGAGCCTTGAATGGGCACCGACCGCTTTTTCCTCAGGGGCGAGGCTTCGCGACGCCCGGGACCTCCCTCATCATCTGAGTATCCAATTGCCGCAGCTTGATGAGCGCGTTCGAGGGAGTCGGACGCATCCTTCTTGTTGCAGGCAATAGTGATGACACCACTCCGGCTGTAACGCCCAAGATGCGATCCTATCCTTATTTTGGCACGAGGGCCTCGACAGGATAGAAGCGCATCTCGTCGTTTCGCAAGAATGGATATCATTACAAGTACATGTAAAGAAGAGATGAATATATGGAATTGGCTTACACTCGCCACAAGCTACATCAATATCACATCAATACAACAACATATACAATCATCATACAGAAGAGCAGGGTCCGACTACGGACGAAATCAAATGATAAAATGACATCCATCCTTGCTATCCCAGGCTGCCGGCATGGAACCCATCCTAGATCGATGAAGAAGAAGAAGAAGAAGAAGAAGAAGAACTCCAAATTAAACAAGCTTCGTGCTCACGTCAAATCATCGCATTACCTGTACCTGCAACTGTTGTTGTAGTAATCTGTGAGCCACGGGGACTCAGCAATCTCATTTCCAAGGGTATCAAGACTATTAAAGCTTAATGGGTGAGGTATGGTTAAGTGGTGAGGCTGCAGCAAGCACTAAGCAATTATTTGAGTGGCTAACTTACGAGTACAAGAATAAAGGGGGATAGTCGTCGCCTAAACGGACGTGAACTAGTAATGATCTCTAAGAGATCCTGAACACCTACTTACGAACAAACATAACCCCACCGTGTTCTCTTTCGGAGCAGGCCTCACGAGAAGAGACAGTCACGGTTACGCACACTGTTGGTGTATTTTATTTGAGTTTACTTCAAGTTTGCTATGACCGGGTGTTAAACAAAGTTTCCAAGTTGCCACGTAACCGCGGGCACGGCTTTCCGAAACATTTAACCCTGCAGGGGTGCTCCAACTCATCCATCACAAACTAACCACAAGCCGCAGGAATAACCTCGACCACGAATCCCGTGATTTCCTAGGAAATTTCATTGGAAAACCGCAACCTCGAGATAGCCCGAAGTATTCTAGGAATTCCTCGCGCAAGACGTTCGAGAAAGGTAAAACAAATCCAGCAAGGCCGCCCGGCGTGTCGACGAACCCGATAGGAGCCGCGTATCTCGTTCTCAGGACATGACCAGATGAGCGCAGCGTACGGTGGCCTGATAGACATCTCCCGAGTTGCCCCGGGTTGGCCCCGCACACGACTCTAGTTTGGACCAACACTCATGAGGAGCACTAGCCCGGGTTGCTGATTAATTATCCGCGGGTGCCGGCGGGTCCCTATGCAATTTTAGTTGTTATTAGGCAAATGGTAAAACCAATGTTGGGCCTTGCCAGAAGAGTTTTATCCTAAAACGAAAATCAAGGGGGTGCCCATAACAACGCCGACATGTTAGGAGCGCAAAATATGGAACATAACACAGGTACTCGGAACTAGTGCGGCAAAGTGGAACATAACACCGGGCAAAAGGCCAAGCCTTCCACCTTTTACCAAGTATATATGTGCATTAAATTAAATAGTAGTAATATTGTGATATATCAACAAAATATCCATGTTGCACATGGAAGAACTTGCACCTGCAGCTAGCAACGCTATAAGAAGGGCTGAGCAAGCGGTAACATAGCCAAACAATGGTTGCTGGGATGTGGAGGGGTTAGAGGCTTTTCATGGCATTTTAGGAGGCTTGACAAACAAGTGGTAGGTAGCGAGACAAGCGAAAGAAACGAGACAACTAGCATGGCAATGATAGTAATGGTATCCAGGGAAATGATCATCTTGCCTGAGATCCCGCTTGGAAGAAGAACGAATCAATGAAGAAGACGAGCCAACGTAGTCGAACGGATCCTCACACTCTGAACGCTTTCGGAACTCTATCGAGAAGAAGCAATCCGGAAACAACAATCAACACATGATAAACACCACAACATATGCATGACATGATGCACATCAAATATGATGCATGTTTTGCATGACATGACAAAGCACAACAATCAACTTCTACACATTAAGTGAAGCTCGATATGCAACGAGTTGCATATCGACGAAACTCCACGTTCAATTCTTATGTTTGATCTCGTTTAGCTACTCAACAATATCAAATGTTGTTAAACGTGGCAAGAGGTGAAGCATAAGTAAACTAGACACCTAGGCAAGTTTAATTGAGGCCGGAAACAACATATAACATTTCCAAAATGACCCCACATGCAATTTATTAATTTGGTCCAGATCTGTTATAAACATATTTATATTTATTAAACAGCAAAATAGACTGTGCACGGTTAATTTGGTCCAGATCTAGTCAAGTTACATATGTGGATCATTTTAAATGGAGCTACGGTTATTAAATTATGAGGCAAACCGTTTTCACATGGCATTTACACAAATTAAACGAAAATAGCAAGTCAAACATTTTTATCATGGAATTCCGATCATCTTACACATTTAAGACATTTTAAGCCGGTGCACGGTTAATTATTTATAAGCATTTTAAAATGATGGCATTTTGAAAATATGAAATTATTAGGTAATTGATAAATCGCAGGAAATAAAAAAAATAAACAGAGGAACAAATATGGGAGAGCCTGGGATTCGAACCCCAAAACTCCAGGATGTGGTTCCACTGGGTCAACAAGCTAGGCTGGATATGTGCTTATGACAAAGCTGAGACTAGGTCATATATGACATATTGATGAGATCTGATGCGCTGGAGTGGCAAAAATGCATAAAAACTATGCATCCGTGGGGACTCGAACCGAGAATTTCTTGAATTCAGAACAACGCTCATGACGAGCTGGACTACGAACAGATTGTGACAAAGCAATGAACTTCCACAACATGACCCAACATTTCTGCGGATCTGAACGAAACTGAAAACAGCAATCGCGTTGTCTCTCTGTACCTGACTGAAACCAGCAGAAACAAGGACCGGCCTTGTTGTGCTCGCGCCGGCATTCAACAAGGCGAGCCTGGGCCTTGGGGGCAGCACTAGGAGGTCGGGGATGAGGAACCGGCGTCCGGATCCGGCTGCGTCGGCGCTTTCCGGTGAGGTGGCACGGGCAGAGCTTGAGGCGTCGGTCAAGGAGCTTGTCAACAGAACAGAGGATGCCGACCATGGAGGTTGCAGCAGGTCAACGTGTTGGCATGGACACGGCTGGAGGCGGAGAGCTTGGGGAACGGTGGATCTGGAACAAGGAGCTCGCCGGGGTTCGCTGTTTGACCAGAACGGGGGAAGACAACCAGTGACAGCTGCGGTTGCTTGTGGTGATGACCATGGCAACTCCTGCGGGTCATCAGCCATCGCAACCATGGCGGGGTTGGGGCGGCTAGCCAACTGGATTTGGAGGCGAGACGAAGATGGCCGGCTTGGGGCGGGAGGGCCATCGGGCCACTACACGAGGATGCGACGTCCCTGACGGGGCTTGCCTCCTGGCAGCGAGGTTGGAGGCGCGGCGCGCTCGTGGTCACGGGACCTGGCCGGAGGCGGGCCAGAAGGGACCGACGGCGAAGCTTCATGGGGCAGCACCATGTTCGTCTTCCTAGGCGACGATGTCGGAAGGCCGCCGGAGACATGGTCGAAGTGGAGGACCTCGGGCGTCCATGGCGGCATGAAGGAAGGCGCGGGTGGCGTTGAGAGCAATGAGGAGCTCGGGGCAGCTGGCTTGGGCTCGGGAACAGGGCTCGGGACTTCGATCCACTGGATCGATCAGTTGTTGGGGGCTGCAGAGGGCACTGTCGTTGGTGGATCCGGGAGGAACCCGAGGATGGAGGAGGCTTGTCGATGCGTTCTGGTTGGTCTGATGGAAAAATGAGGTGGGATGGCAGCGGCGACTTATAGATAGAGGGGACAGACGAAGGGGAATCCCTAGAATTTAGGGTTGCCACATATATATAGTAGGTGGGTTAGAAGGGAAAGATTTAGACAATTTGAGAACGTTGGATTGTGATCGGACGGTCCCGAAAAAATGAGGAGGGGTTAGGGTAGGCCTAGTGGGCTGTGTAGAGTGGTGGTGGGCTAAGAAGAGAGAAAGGTTGGGCCCCGTGACATGGTTTTTAAAACACCGAAAAACGTCTGACAAATAAACTGATGACGGTGCCGCTACGGTCGACCGTTCGGTTATGAAACGAACTCTGATTGCGACAAATTTTGACAAGCGGTCTACCTACAATATAATAAGACCGCACGCCAACTTTTGACCCAATCTGAGAATATTTTATATGCACTTTTAAAAGCAAGATTTTACAAATGCCGCGGGCGCGTGCGTGTGTGGTTGGTCTCCAAACGAACAACGACGAGAACGGAGAGAACCCGCAACTACGATCGGATGCAAGTTTTGAAAAATGACGACAATGGAGTGCCGATGCAGTGCCGATGATGCGAATGATGCAATGATGAATGCGACAACCAGACGAATCACACGAAGACAGCGGAATAAAAGGGGAATCTTCTGGAGCGTCAGTCTCGGGCTCTTACAACTCTCCTCCACTTACGAGAGATCTCGACCCGAGATCTTAGAATGAGAAGGGGAAGAGAAAAAGGAAAGGCAGAGGTAAAACTTAGTTGCTTCTTTGACAAACGAGTGAAACCAATGATCGTTGAAGGTTTCCACGAGAGGAAGAATGACAAGAGGAACAAGCAAGAATTCACAAGAAATTTGGGCAACATTTCGGTACAAACTTGAAGCAATTGAAAGGTGCCAAGGTTTTCTCGAAGTTAGATCTCCGTATGGGCTATCATCAAATCCGTATTCGCGAAGAAGATATTCCAAAGACTGCTTTCAGGACGAGTTTTGGCTCTTATGAGTACACCGTCATGTCCTTTGGTCTAGCAAATGTGCCTCCGACTTTCTCCAGAATGATGAACTTCATATTCTCTCCTTTGAAGAATGAGTTCTTCTTGGTGTATTTGGATGACATCCTTGTGTTCTCGGATACCTAAGAAGCGCATGCAGAGCATCTCCGGCTTGTGCTTGACAAGCTAAGAGAGCACCGGTTCTATGCTAAGTTCTCCAAGTGTGAGTTTTGGCTCAATGAACTGGTGTGCCTTGGGCATGTCATCTCTGCCGAGGGCATTAAAGTGCACCCTGAGAAAGTTGAGGCAATTGTGAAGTGGGAGCCTCCTCAGAATGTCAAGCAGCTTCGGAGTTTCCTCGGGCTTGCAAGTTACTGCAGAAGATTCGTGGAGAACTTCTCTCAAATTGCTAAGCCTCTGTCTAACCTCCTTCAGAAGAATGTCAAGTATGTGTGGTCTCCTGAGTGTGATGTGGCGTTCAATACACTCAAGGAGAAGCTGACTTCAGCTCCAGTTCTTGTTCCTCCCGAGCAATCCAAGCCTTTCCAAGTGTTCTGTGATGCTTCCCTCCAAGTCTTGGCGGTGTTCTGATGCAAGATAATAAGGTTGTGGCTTATACCTCGCGTCAGCTGAAGCCTAGCGAGAAGAACTACCCCACTCATGATCTTGAGTTGGTGGCAGTTGTTCATGCTCTGATGATGTGGAGACATCTATTGTTGGGAAGATCAGTTGAGGTGTTCACTGACCACAAGAGCTTGAAGTACATTTTCACTCAACCGAATCTCAATCTTTGGCAAACTCGTTGGGTGGAAATGATCGAGGAGTACAATCCAAGCATCGAGTATACTCCTGGTAAAGCAAATATCATTGCAGACGCGCTGAGCAGAAAGGCGTACTGCAACAGTCTTATCCTCAAGCCTCTTCAACCCGAGCTCTGTGAAGCTTTCCGCAAGCCCTCTTTAGAACCGAAGACCCCCACCTAGCGCATTGGTAGCACCCCTTTCTCCAACCAGGGAGACCCGGGTTCGAATCCCGTCGGCGCCCCTTTTATTTGTTTGTTTTCCCGACCCTGACAGTGGGCCCTAGGCCCACATGTCACACCCCACAGGACCCTGGCTCACTGCCATGTGGCCCTCCTTTTATTTATTTATTTTGTTTTATTTTGTTTCTGGGCATTTTGTGGTTATTTCCTTTTAAGGAAAGATTCTGTTTTGTTTTTATTCCAAATCTGTCAATGTTCCTAGGACATGCCAAATGTGGCATATGAGTGACTATAAGTGAATTGGTGATTTTGTGATTGTAATTATTTGAGACTTATCAACAGGAATATAGGCATGCGACATATGATTTTGGTGTAGAAAAATCCAGAGAATCCAATGGTGTGGTTGGTTTTGTCATTTGGACATGTTTCCAAAAATGTTGTTTTGTGTTAATATCTCCTTTTGTCTTTTTCACATGAATTAATTCTTGCACTATATGGAAAACTTGTCAACATGAAACATGCTTATTTGTGTATGTGCTAGCCCCTGGTATTTTTGCATGCCATGATAGCTCATCATATGGGTGTCATTCTTGATGTCAACATGTCACCAAAATTATGTTTTTCACATGCCCAAAATATTCTGTGTTGGAAATCTGTTATTTTGTTGCCATGTTATCTAGATGGTTCCCATGCATATATTGTTCCTTTGGAGTTGGCACCATTACATGAATTGTTGTACTTGTCATCCTCTGTAGATGTGTGCCAAGATCTTGTGTATTAGGCTATTGCATCTTATACAAAACTTGCTGTCAACATGCCATCCTGTTAACAAGTGCCATGTTTGCCTCTTGTAAATTCTACAAAGTCTGTGAATATGCTAGTTTCAATATGTCAACTTGTGAGGATGGTAGCCATTGTTATATGCATATTTGGATGTTGCCATAATATAATTAATTGAAGTACATGTTGCCCTCTATCACCCTGTTAATTTTCATGCCATAAAAGTTCATGTAGCATATATAAAAGTTGTTGTCAAGTTGCTATCATGTTAACTCAGATTCTGTAAAACTGGAATTTTCATTAAGTCCCTAAAAACTGATTCAACTTGCCATCTTGTGAGCTTCATTGTCATTGATCCATGCTTCTTTTCATGTTTCTGTAGATAGATGAATTGTTATGCATGTTGTATACTTCATCTCCATGCCTTGGTTGTGATTTGAAACTTGCTGTAGCTCTGGTTATGTGTGTTACAAGATGACATGTTGCTGTTTGTGGACAGATTGTGTGTTTGAGAGTTTTGTGACTTGTGGGAGCTATACTCCATTGTTTTGCTTGTTCTTTAGCTCTATTCTTGCTAGATTTTCATTTCCTGTCTAGTGGCATCCTTGGAATACCAAGGAATAGCCCATGGCCTCCCTCATCTTGAGTTTTGTCTTCGTTAGCGTTTGTACCTTGCCGTGAGTGTACTGTGAGCTACATTAATCCGTTTGCAACGTTCTACATATGCATTTGCATCGATTTTGCATGAAGCATTCATATTTGCCATGATCATGCATGTTAAAATAACTAAACTTGAGGTTCTGTCCAGAATACTAAAGAACTTAATAATTGCATGAGAAACATGACTAGCATAGGGTTGCCATGTTAAATACATCAACTTGATCATGCATCATCTTGTTTGTGCATTGCACCTTGTTTGTATGTTTATTCGTGCTATTTCTTTTTGGGTAGACGTGAGTGTTGAGCCTAAGTACGAGGATCCAGGAGAGTACAACTATGAGGACCCAGCTCTTTGTCCCTCTGAAGACCCAACAGGCAAGATGATCATACCCGGATCCCGACACTATTTTTGCTACGCTAGATGTCTCGCTCTTATCGTTATGTTTCGTTACCTACCACTTACATGTCAAGCCTCCTAAATTGCCATGAAAGCCTCTAACCCCTCCACTACCTAGCAAACCTTGTTTGGCTAAGATACCGCTCCTCAGCCCTTATCTTATAGCGTTGCTAGTTGTAGGTGCAAGCTTTCCATGTGTCAACATGGACATGTGGAGATATCATCTTATTTATTGTTATTTATATTAATGCACATATATATATGGCAACGGTGGAAGGCTTGGCCTTTTGCCCTGTGTTTTGTTCCACTTTTGCCGCACTAGTTCCGAGTACCGGTGTTATATTCCATATTTTGCGCTCCTAACATGCTCGGTGTTGTTATGGGGACCCCCTTGACCTCGTTTTAGATTAAAACTTGTCTGGCAAGACCCAACTTTGGTACTACATTTGCTAAACAACTTAATAAAATTGCATAGGGCATAGCTACCCCGTGGATAATTAATCAACCCCCGGGCCAGTGCTCCTCATGAGTGTTGGTCCAACATGTCAACCGCCGGTGGCCGCCAGGGGCAACTCTGTGATTGGCCTACCGGAAGTTTGGACAATCCGTCGTGTCCTGAGAACGAGATACGCGGCTCCTATCGGGTTCGTTGACACGTCGGGCGGTCTTGCTAGACTTGTTTTACCTTTATCGAATGTCTTGCGCGAGGAATTCCGATATTACTTCGGGCTATCTCGAGGTTGCGGTTTTCCAATGGAATTGCCTAGGAAATCACGGGATTCGTGGTCGAGGTTATTCCCGCGGTGTGTGGTTAGTTTGTGATGGATGTGTTGGAGCACCCCTACAGGGTTAAATCTTTCGGAAAGCCGTGTCCGCGATTACGTGGCAACTTGGAAATTTGTTTAACACCCGGTAATAGTTATCTTGAAGTAAACTCAAATAAAATACACTAACTGTGTGCATAACCATGACTGTCTCTGCTCGTAAACATGAACCGAGAGAGAACACGGTGGGGTTATGATTGACGTAAGTAGGTGTTCAGGATCACTTAGTGATCATGCTAGTTCACGTCCGTCTTGCGTAGGCCACCATATTTACATTCATGTTCTCGTAAGTTAGCCACCAAATACATGCTTAGTGCTTGCTGCAGCCTCACCACTTAACCCTTCCTCACCTATTGGCTTAGATAGTTTCGGTACCCGGGTTATGAGATTGTTGAGTCCCTGTGGCTCATAGATTACAACAATATAGGTACAAATGTTGATTAGCTCGTGCCAGATGATGTGTCTCAGCTCCAGTGGGAGTACGATGAAGAACGTAGAAAATGAATTGAAGGTTGCAAACGAAAAAGATTGAGGCCTTGCAAAGATTTAGATTAAGCTTCGCGACAAGATACTTGAGAAAACTTGGAACTCCGGAAAAGAAAGATGAAACACTTAGAACCAAGAATTTGATATCATAAACAACTCCGGAAGAAGGATTGAAATTACTTTGATGAAACAAGAATAAGAATTATGTCTGCTTATCCTTCATCAAGTTAAATTGATGACAAGCAACAGATTTGGCACACTACTTATTCTTCTTGAAAAGGATTGAATAGAGATATTGCACACATGAAGAAGTCTTCAACGAAACACCGGTAAAAATTTTGAACGAATGAGGATACCATGAATGAATGGAGATACATGAGAACGAAGAGATCATGATTCGCCTAATAGAAAACTTGAACGAAGCACCGGAATAATTAAGATACGAACGAAGGAACAACAATTGAGAAGAATTTGAGAACGAAAGCTGAAAGCTGAGAACGACGAAATCTTCTGAAATGATGGCCTTCGGAGGATCGAGAATGAAAACAACTCTGAAATGCTCCGGATATATATGGATGAAATTTTCTCATGATCGAAAACAATTTGAGGGGATAGCAACAAGCTGAAGCCCTGAATCTTCAAGAGACTGGACAAGATTTAAGAGAAACACTCCTTCGGTCTTCAACTCTGAGAATGATGACGAGAAACTCCACGAAGAATTACTAAGAACTCCGGGACAATGAATAAGAAAAGGTTAAGTCTACGATGAAAATAATTTGAAGCTATCTTAGAGAAGGCATATGACTGATGGAATCCATTCTTACGTCACATTTGAAAAGAACTTGAGGACATCTCCGGAAAGATTAGAAGAGCCAGGTAAGATCCTGGGGGGGAAAACCTGTGGGTTATGAGCCCACTCAAAGAAAACACTGTTGAAACGATTGCTTAGGAAGAGAGATTGCACCGGTACAAATGAGAACTCAATGAGGTGAGAACCTCGAAATATTTTAAGAGGATCTGAATGGAAATGAAAGTCTTCTGAGATATCTTGCCACTCAAAATAGAATAGAGAGAGATGAATAAAAGAGAGAGGCTTGGACAAGTACTTCCACATGGATAGCATTTAACGAATGAAAAAGATACGATGAACACCGCGAGCTTGAATTGAATCCACCGGACAAGAAAACAAAGATGAAGACTAAGAAATGATGAACTTGAGCACTTGAGCATCTTCACATGAATCACCGGAAACAATACGGAAGAAAAGATAGCAGAAGCATCACATGAATAGAAAAGGCACTTGGATGAGAATTTAATTTTTAAAAGAAAAGGGTGGGAGGGCGGGGAAAACAAAGAAAAACTTAGGACGAATGAAACGAACTCCGGGAAAGAGATATGAGGATAGATCTTGCAATATTGGGGAGGAATGAATTATCTTGATTAGAATCGCACCGGTTAGGAAAGATATGAAATCACCACTTGACATCGAAGCAACTCGAATTACCATACTTCAACAAAACAAAAGATGGGGCTTGAGGATTAAGCCGGAAACAAATACATAACCCATTTGCATTTGTTGGAAGGATAATCCTAGGTAACTACTTGAATTCCCACTTAAGAACTTCCGAAATCTTTCTGGTTATGCAATCTGGTCCAACGGATACACGGATAAATTACTGAGTAAACACTCAACTCCTAGCAATAATACTACCCACCGTGTATCACATCCGTCAACACACAACCAGAGAAACCTCGGAAACTCATCTACCTTAGACCCTCGTAATCACAACGATACTAAAGATGGCAGTACATGTGATCCCGCTCCCCAGTACTGGGTGCCGCCACACTCTTCGCACCACGAATAGCATTGAAGCAATTTCGAACATCCGCGTCCTGAGATACTAAGGAAACTGAACGATAGCGATGTGTTAAGAACCCCTTGGAGCTCAACTCCCCGGGTCCAATCCATACGTACGGGAGGCACCAAGAAAAGAGTTCCGGTCACATCGACATCATAGAGGTTCCAAAATACCCGCGTGATCCTAAAAAAAATTGAGTGAGAAGAGGGGAAGAATTAAAATTCCTAAGTCGTAATTCCTCACCAGAGCATAGAAGAGGAGTAAAAAGAATCCTACTCTCCGATATAACTAGACTCAAAATAGGTTTTCACTAGACTCGACTCGGCCAAAGTTCGATCAAACAAGGGGGCTCCAAGGTCGGTACAGGCTCTGATACCAACTTGTAACGCCCAAGATGCGATCCTATCCTTATTTTGGCACGAGGGCCTCGACAGGGATAGAAGCGCATCTCGTCGTTTCGCAAGAATGGATATCATTATAAGTACATGTAAAGAAGAGATGAGTATATGGAATTGGCTTACACTCGCCACAAGCTACATCAATATCACATCAATACAACAACATATACAATCATCATACAGAAGAGCAGGGTCCGACTACGGACGAAATCAAACGATAAAATGACATCCATCCTTGCTATCCCAGGCTGCCGGCCTGGAACCCATCCTAGATCGATGAAGAAGAAGAAGAAGAAGAAGAACTCCAAATCAAACAAGCATCGCGCTCACGTCAAATCATCGCATTACCTGTACCTGCAACTGTCGTTGTAGTAATCTATGAGCCACGGGGACTCAACAATCTCATTTCCAAGGGTATCAAGACTATTAAAGCTTAATGGGTGAGGTATGGTTAAGTGGTGAGGCTGCAGCAAGCACTAAGCATTTATTTGAGTGGCTAACTTACGAGTACAAGAATAAAGGGGGATGATCGTCGCATAAACGGACGTGAACTAGTAATGATCTCTAAGAGATCCTGAACACGTACTTACGAACAAACATAACCCCACCATGTTCTCTTTCGGAGCAGGCCTCACGAGAAGAGACAGTCACGGTTACACACACAGTTTGTGTATTTTATTTGAGTTTACCTCAAGTTTGCTATGACCGGGTGTTAAACAAAGTTTCCAAGTTGCCACGTAACCGCGGGCACGGCTTTCCGAAAGATTTAACCTTGCAGGGGTGCTCCAACTCATCAATCACAAACTAACCACAAGCTGCGGGAATAACCTCGACCACGAATCCCGTGATTTCCTAGGAAATTCCATTGGAAAACCGCAACCTCGAGATAGCCCGAAGTATTCTCGGGTTTCCTCGCGCAAGACGTTCGAGAAAGGTAAAACAAATCCAGCAAGGCCGCCCGGCGTGTCGACGAACCCAATAGGATCCGCGTATCTCGTTCTCAAGACACGACCAGAAGAGCGCAGCGTACGGTGGCCTGATAGACATCTCCCGAGTTGCCCCGGGTTGGCCCCGCACATGACTCTAGTTTGGACCAACACTCATGAGGAGCACTGGCCCGGGTTGTTAATTAATTATCCGCGGGTGCCGGCGGGTCCCTATGCAATTTTAGTTTTTATTAGGCAAATGCTAAAACCAATGTTGGGCCTTGCCAGAAGAATTTTATCCTAAAAGAAAAATCAAGGGTGTCCCCATAACAACCGCGAACATGTTAGGAGCGCAAAATATGGAACATAACACCGGTACTCGAAACTAGTGCGGCAAAAGTGGAACAAAACACCGGGCAAAAGGCCAAGCCTTCCACCTTTTACCAAGTATATATGTGCATTAAATTAAATAGCAGTAATATTGTGATATATCAAAAAAAATCCATGTTGCACATGAAAGAACTTGCACCTGCAACTAGCAATGCTATAAGAAGGGCTGAGCAAGCGGTAACATAGCCAAACAATGGTTGCTGAGATGTGGAGGGGTTAGAGGCTTTTCATGGCATTTTAGGAGGCTTGACAAACAAGAGGTAGGTAGCAAGACAAGCGAAAGAAACGAGACAACTAGCATGGCAATGATAGTAATGGTATCCAGGGAAATGATCATCTTGCATGTGATCCCGCTTGGAAGAAGAACGAATCAATGAAGAAGACGAGCCAACGTAGTTGAATGGATCCTCACACTCCGAACGCTTTCGGAACTCTATCGAGAAGAAGCAATCCGGAAACAACAATCAACACATTATAAACACCACAACATATGCATGACATGATGCACATCAAATATGATGCATGTTTTGCATGACATGGCAAAGCACAACAATCAACTTCTACACATTAAGTGAAGCTCGATATGCAACGAGTTGCATATCGACGAAACTCCACGTTCAATTCTTATGTTTGATCTCGTTTAGCTACTCAACAATATCAAATGTTGTTAAACGTGGCAAGAGGTGAAGCATAAGTAAACTAGACACCTAGGCAAGTTTAATTGAGGCCGTAAACAACATATAACATTTCCAAAATGACCCCACATGCAATTTATAAATTTGGTCCAGATCTGTTATAAACATATTTATATTTATTAAACAGCAAAATAGAGTGTGTCATGAGATTCTACACGTTTTTCTAGTCAAGTTACATATGTGGATCATTTTAAACGAAGCTACGGTTATTTAATTATGAGGCAAACCGTTTTCACATGGCATTTACACAAATTAAACGAAAACATCAAGTCAAACATTTTTATCATGGAATTCCGATCATCTTACACATTTAAGACATTTTAAGCCGGTGCACAGTTAATTATTTATAAGCATTTTAAAATGATGGCATGTTGAAAATATGAAATTATTGGGTAATTGATATGGGCCCTGCTACGCGTCCGCCGGCGGATCTTTTGGAAAGATCCGCCGCCTCGCGAGCCGTTTGATTCTTTGACGCGAGTTGCCAGTTCCTTTTCTCTAATTTCCTGCAACAATACTCTTGTTGCGAAACCTTCTCTTCTCTAATTTCCTGCAACAATGCATTTGTTGCGAAACCTCCTCTTCTTTAATTTCCTGCAACAAGTCCCTTGTTGCAAAACCTCTTTTTTCTATTTTTCTGCAACAAGATCCTTGTTGCAAAATTGCAAAACGCATCTCCCGCTGCGTCTATTTTTTTTTTGTAACAAGACACTTGTTGCAAAATTTGCAACAACATCTCCAGCCGTATCACGTACTAACACTGTCGTCTTTTGTTGTCGTTGTTCTGCAACAACGTTGTTGTTGCATAAACTTGGAGCGCTCGGCTTGGCTGTTGGTCTTGAGTGCCCAGTCTGCAACAAACCACTTGTTTCGGTCAAGTCAACTGAAACAAGGGGTGAGTTGCAAGAACTGTGCTAGGATAGAGATTGCTTCGATCCAAATCAAATCCAACGGCTACGGAGGAGGTGGACGCGCGCACAAACATCCGCCGGTCGAGCGATAGCTATGGGGGCTGCTACGCATCCGCCGGCGGATCTTTTTAAAAGATCGGCCGGCTCGCCAGCCCTTGGATCTAACACAGATCTAGTAGGGTGAACGTCTTTTCTCTACTTCGCAACAGAGATCTTGTTGCAGAAACATTTATACCGGAGGTTGGGTTGCGGAATTTTTGTGCAACAAAGATTGTGTTGCGGATTTTTTTGCAACAATGGTTGTGTTGCGGAAATTTGTTTTGCAACAAAGGTTGTGTTGTGAATTTTCTTTGCAACAAAGGTCTTGTTGCGGAATTTTTTTTTTGCAACAGAGTCTTATTGCGGATTAATTTTTTTTGCAACAAAGGTCTTGATGCACATTTGTTTTTTGCAACAGCACTTGCCGTCGTCGGTGGCGAGCGGAGGTCATCTTCTTCATTACCCGGAAGCAGCAGGAGCGGGCGCCGTCGATCGCGAAGAGGGAGGAGGAGAGAGGGTGGGTGGTGGAGGCGGCCGACGACCACGACCGCGGAGCGCGTGCTCGCCGGCGTCAACGGCGGCACATCGAGGGTGCTCGTGGCGGCACGGCTGCCAGGGCCTCATCTGGATGAAGGAGAGAAGAGGGAGTAGAGAGGGTGGATGGTGGTGGAGGCGGCCGACGACCACGACGGCGGAGCGCGTGCTCGCCGGCGTCAGCGGTGGCGCAACAGGGGTGCTCGGCGGCGGCGCAGCTGCCAGCCCCTGGTCTGGTGAAGGCGAGATGCAAGAGAAGATGAGATTATGATGGGGAACGAACCAGATTAGGTAGTTGTTTCAGAAAAGGGAAACGTACGAGGCCCACACGGCACGTGTCGTGCGCACAAGACGGCGGACACGAATTGCGTGATCGGCCGGGTGATCTCAATCTTTTCCCAATTGATAAACCGCAGGAAGTAAAAAAATATACAGGCCGTATTGTGCACAGAAAAGGAAAAAAATCAACAGAGGAACAAATATGGGAGAACCTGGCATTCGAACCCCAAAACTCCAGGATTTGGTTGCACTGGGTCAACCAGCTAGGCTGGATATGTGCTTGTGACAAAGCTGAGACTAGATTGTATATGACAATTGATGAGATCTGATGCGCTGGAGTGGCAAAAATGCAGAAAAACTATGCATCCATGGGGACTCGAACCCAGAATCTCTTGAATGCAGAACAACGCTCATGACCAGCTGGACTACGAACAGATTATGACACAGCAATGAACTTCCACAACATGACCCAACATTTCTGCGGATCTGAACGAAACTGAAAACAGCAATCGCGTTGTCTCTCTGTACCTAACTGAAACCAGCAGAAACAAGGACCGGCCTTGTTGTGCTCGCGCCGGCTTTCAACAAGGCGAGCCTGGGCCTTGGGGGGGCAGCGCTAGGAGGTCGGGGATGAGGAACCGGCGTCCGTATCCGGCTGCGTCGGCGTTCTCCGGCGAGGTGGCACGGGCAGAGCTTGAGGCGTCGGTCAAGGAGCTTGTCAACGGAACAGAGGAGGCCGGCCATGGAGGTTGCAGCAGGTCAACGTGTTGGCATGGACACGGCTGGAGGCGGAGAGCATGGGGAAGGCTGGATCTGGAACAAGGAGCTCGCCGGGGTTCAATTTTTGACCAGAACGGGGGAAGACAACCAGCGACAGCTGCGGTTGCTTGCGGTGATGACCATGGCAACTCCTGCGGGTCATCAGCCATCGCAACCACGACGGGGTTGGGGCGGCTGGCCAACTGGAGTTGGAGGCGAGACGAAGATGGCCGGCTTGGGCGCGGGAGGGCCATCGGGCCGCTACTCAAGGACGCGACGTCCCTGACGGGGCTTGCCTCCTGGCAGCGAGGTTGGAGGCGCGGCGCGCTCGTGGTCACCGGACATGGCCGGAGGCGGGCCAGAAGGGACCGACGGCGAAGCTTCATGGGGCAGCACCATGTTCGTCTTCCTAGGCGACGATGTCGGAAGGCCACCGGAGACGTGGTCGAAGTGGAGGACCTCGGGCGTCCATGCCGGCATGAAGGAAGGCGCGGGTGGCGTTGAGAGCAATGAGGAGCTCGGGGCAGCTGGCTTGGGCTCGGGAACAGGGCTCGGGCCTTCGATCCCCTGGATCGATCAGTGGTTGGTTGCAGCAGAGGGCACTGCCGCTGGTGGATCCGGGAGGAAACCGAGGATGGAGGAGGCTTGTCGATGCGTTCTGGTTGGTCTGATGGAAAAATGAGGTGGGATATGCGGCGGCAACTGATAGATGGAGGGGACAGACGAAGGGGAATCCCTAGAATTTAGGGTTGCCACATTCTAACCTATAAGGAGCCCACCCGAGGGCTCCTTCGATTTTGCTTCGTTTTGATTCTTCGATCGGGTCTGGTCGCGTCAACGCAGATGTGCCAGCCGTTTGATTTTTACAGATCGTTTTGACCCAGGATGACGCACGATGATTGGTGGGCTCGGCGTGGACTTCGATTGGCTGGGTTAACTTTCCTCACGTCAACCATTCCCGCAGCGTCGCGTGGCTCAATGCGCGCAGGGCGCGTCGTGCGTCATGGCCTAGCCGCGAAGGTATTGGCCGGCCCATGTGCGCCCAGTTTCTGCACCCGCGCCTGTGCTTTCCTTATGACGTGTGGGCCGGTTATGCTTCTGGTCCCGCTCGTCGGTTGCGGTGGCTGCACCGTCTCTGGCGTACAGGGATTTCTTGGGTCAATTGCTCCTGCCGCGGCGCTCCTCACGCACTGTCCGCATCGTGCGTCGTGGGGAGTTGTTACGTCCTGCGTCAGCTGCAGAGGGTTGGATCGATGTATGTGCACCCGGATTGTGCATCCGCGTTTGTGCTGGTGTGATGACGGGTGGGCTGCCGCTGCTCCTGGTCCCGCTCGTCGGCTGCTCTTACTTTGTTTTTCTTTGCGAAATCCCGTCGCCTAATCCCCTCGCCCGCAAGCTGCACCCCTCGCTCCCTCATCCATCTCTCCCCCATCGTCAGCCGCCACAGCACGAAGGCACGAACCCTAGGCCCGGCGGGGGAAATCAGCGGGGGTTGATGCAGCGGCAAATACGGGCGGGGTCGGCCGTGGAAGGAGGCTCGGCGGCCGGAGCAGCAGGAGCAAGGAGGCGGGGTCGGCCGTGGAAGGGAGGCTCGACGGCCGGAGTAGCAGGAGCAAGGAGGCGAGGTCGGCCGTGGCAACTGCAACAGCTGCTGGTCAGCCTGACACACCGCCTCAGCCCCGTCTCCTCTGATGCGGCCCGGACGCTCAAGAGGGGTAGCTGTGCCGTGACTGCCGCGTCACTGGTGGCGAGTTCAGCGGCCGCCGCCTCCTCTTCTCTTCCAATCCAGTAAGCCCTCTCTTGAGTGCATCAGGGGATGTCGTGCCCTCAACTACGGTAAAGCACCAGGTCCACGTGAGCTCCTCCTTCAACCTGCGTGTGTGATTTCTTCCTTTTCCATGAATGCACACATCTGAAGCTTTTTTTGGTTCCCTCATCTAGATTTCTTCTGAAGTGTGCAGATTGTTATTCATTATCATGGAGGACAATATTCGTTTCAAGGACTCATTAGGCCCAGAATATTTAGCTGGTAAGATGCATATTTCTATGATTCATCCATCTCTCTAATTCTGACCTTACAGATCAACCTGTCTCCCTCTGCCCTTCTAAATCTGGTGCTGCTACTTTTTTCTTTCTTACATGGATATATGTATGAGATTTCTTTGTTTAGGTATATTTGTGCCTGAAAGAAGTTTACATCTATTTTCTTGTTAGATGAGCTTGAATGAGAATACTTATGAGATCACATGAATGAGATGTTGACGCCCTGTATGCTCCAAAATTGTATCATTGTTCCCACACAATGGTTAGAATCCCAGTTGTTGAATCACAATAGACAAGACCATATTTCACATTTTGTATAGTCCAACCAATAATACATATGGAGCCTGGTGATGGTTATTGATATATTGTGATAGTAGTTTCCTGCATTAATAATTAGTTAATGAGCCACCCTTTTGTTTTCAACTCGAAGTGGTGCAATAGTTAAATAGATGTGTTCGTGACATTTAGCCCCAAAATTCAGTTCAGTTCGGCTGTACATCTTTTGCCGACCCCTTTTCTTGGTACTAATTGACCTTTATGTGTTAATATTTTTATTTGACTGCATTTTTTTCCTTTAGTCCTTCCTCTTGGTGTATAATCCTGATTGTGTGAGTTTCTTTCCTGGCAGGGTATTTATGATTCAGACCATTCCATAACAAAATGCATATATTGCCTCACGCTTTAGACTGTCATCAAGTTTGTGTCAACGCTTGTTCTATGGTTCAGCCTTCTTTCCCTGGCGCCGGCCCTTCTTCTTGTGGCTTCGTCCTGCTGATTAGCTTGCGTGCTTCTGCTCGCTGCCTCGGGTAAATAGCACGTTACATTGCTTCTGTGACCGGTGAGTGTTTATTGCTTGCCTGTGTATCGTTGTGTTCTTACCGGTTGTTTTCTGTGCGTTTTGTAGGTTGTGCGATCTCTTCTGCCGCTACGTCTCCGTTCGACTCGCCAAGGTTTGCTGTTTTCCTTTCTACATGTGTGTGTGTTTTACTTTCACTATCTGCTATGTCATGCTATCTGCCTTCATGATCGTTTAAGTATTATTATGGTGTCTGCCGTGCTGATCGTTTAAATATTTCGGATACAGCAGGGCGTTGTGTGTTGTTCGTTCTCTTGCTACTTACAGTTCGTGTATGCGTGTGAGCAGGATCTATGCACTTGTTTCCGTTGTTATACCTGTTTTGGAGACCGAGGTAGCTCGGTGCGCTTTGCCGTTGCTTTCGTATCTGTGTGAGGTTGCAGACGACGGTTCTGTTCTTGCTGGTGTAGAACTCGAGCTCCCAGGGGACGGTTCTGCTCGAGTACCATGAAGAGTTTTTTTTCCGAGCTCGGCTTGGTGTGGTTTTATGAATGGCTATGAGCAGGCTGCTCTACAGGTCTTGTGTTTTTTGCAAGGTTTATATGGATTTTTCGTTCATGACAATAACTATGAATGTATGATGGCCTATAGGAGATCTCTCTGTTCTTCGATGATCATTGCAGTTTCTTTGATTCTACTATGCTATTTACTCAGTCTGCAGGCCAGCATAATATTTAGATTCTTTCAAACTACCTTCCTATACATAGAAACGCACATCTACTTCCAAGCTCAGTACTGGTCTCCTTCCAGCTACAACCCCAAGGTATAGCTTCTTAAACAGACAACTATAATATGCTTATAACTACTTAATTGCACTCATGTTTGTGTTTTCTTTTGTACCAAATTGCCGTGCCCTGCTGGCTATACTATATGCCCACATGTTTACACATGTCTCCCTCTTCACTGGTTTTCTTTCACGCACCAGGCGAGCTCTGGTGGTCAAGCTGAAGCTTCTTCGCCTCCTTTTGAAGAAAAGGATGATAAGGATGTCCAGGCTCGAGTGACCAGGAACAAGTGGTGCTGCTTTTTATGCTGTCCATCTATATATGCATCCCTTCAGTTTGTACAGACATAACAAATATTCATTTCTGACTAGAACAAAACTTGCAGTTAAGAAACTCTGCTGCTGGAAAGGGAGCTGGGGTACTAAAGACAATATAGTTTGAGCCTGCCAGTTCTTTTTAATCCTATGGCCTGTATTTTTGCAGCAATCGTCTTTTACGTCTGGTTCCCAAAGTTATCAGTTAGCCTGCCTATTTCTCGCCGTTTGATAACCTATATTATAACTACAGAGAATATAGTTTGAGCCTGCCAGTTCTTCTGCCTTGGATATGAAACAATGAGGCAGTTTTAATATTGTCGTAGATTCCCCTGATGTCATTTTAAACTACAGGATGCTCCACCGATAGATAAATACCTTACAGAATGATGCTGAATGTTCTTCTACAAACTTTGGGCCTGGCGGTGGCTGAGTATCGAGGCAAAGTATGCGACAGCAAGGTGTTGATGTAGTTTTTCCTTTCGTAGTCTTCACTGATGTAGTTTTTCTGAATTACATGTCTCAGCTTTGTTCTACGACAGATGCTTCTACACTGGAATGGTAGCAACAGTACTGGACTCCATTGAGAACTGGAACTCTATACCTTTCTTGTGTAGCTCTTCCTTTCGTAGTCTTTGCTGGAAGGTGTTGATGTAGTTTTTCTGAATTACATGTCTCCATTTGTTGTACGACAGATGCTTCTACACTGGAATGTAACCTTTTTGGAGATTCAACATGTTTCTGACTTGTTGTACAATATCTCGATGGTAGTAGCTGATTTATTGTTTTAGCAAGCGTAATGGTCGATGCTTAAAACAAACAATGCTATTTTTTGCTTGAGAGTGCTTACATATGGCGTTGCTTTGTTACAAGATTACAACACCTTTTCCAGTAAATCTGATGGCTCATCTCAAGTGTTCTCCTTAATCAGAGAAGTTTCCTATTTATGCCTAAGTGGTTGCTAAAACCTATTTTTACCAAGAAAGATAAACATTTTTTTCTGCAAGCAGAAAGACAAACCTTTTCACTATATAGATTTTGAAAGACAATTCTATCTTATTTTTTCATACCAAGACATGTATTTTTGTTTTAAATTAGACTTTATACTATTAAGTTAAGCTATATTCATATCATTATATATAATATTCCACCGTGTTTCTTATTAGAGGGGATTAAACCATGGATATGTTTTTCATCGCGAACATGGTTTTAGTGTGCCTCTGCGCCATTTGGCGCAACGGGTCAACTAGTATATATAGTAGGTGGGTTAGAAGGGAAAGATTTAGACAATTTGAGAACGTTGGATTGTGATCGGACGGTTCCGAACAAATGAGGAGGGGTTAGGGTAGGCCTAGTGGGCTGTGTAGAGTGGTGGTGGGCTAAGAAGAGAGGGAGGTTGGGCCCCGTGACATGGTTTTTAAAACACCGAAAAACGTCCGATAAATAAACCGATGACGGTGCCGCTACGGTCGACCGTTCGGGTATCAAACGAACTCTGATTGCGACGAAATTTGACAAGCGGTCTACCTACAATATAATAAGACCGCACCCCAACTTTCGACCCAATCCGAGAATATTTTATACGCACTTTTAAAAGCAAGATTTTACAAATGTCGCGGGCGCGTGCGTGAGTGGTTGGTCTCGAAACGGACAACGACGAGAACAGAGAACCCGCAACTACGATCGGATGCAAGTTTTGAAAAATGATGACAATGGAGTGCCGATTATGCAAATGATGCGATGATGAATGCGGCAACCAGACGAATCGCACGAAGACAACGGAATAAAAGGGGAATCTTCTGGAGCGTCGGTCTCGGGCTGTTACACCAGCCAAGCATCTTGAGGATGTTGTAGCCATAGTGGACTACCGCCATGAACCCGGCCAGTGCCGGGTATCCCAGGATAGCATTGTATGGGAGGTAGACGTGCGCCACATCGAAGTCGATGAGTTCGATGCGGTAGTTGTCACGCGTACCGAAGGTGACAGGGAGGCTGATCTAACATAGAGGAATGGTGGGGCCTCCGGTCACTCCACAGAATGGCCCGGTCGACATCAGCTGGTTGTAGAGCACCCGAAACTTATCGAAGGTCCCGACAGAGAGCACTTTCAGGCCGGCACCTCTGTCGGTGAGGGTCTTGGGGACCGAGACGTTGCTGATGATGGGGGTGCACAGCATGGGGAGCACGCCCAAGACGGCGGTGGACTTGAGGTTGTCCCTGGAGTCGAAGGAGATGGTGCACTGCCGCCACTTGAGGGGTCGCGTGGTCTTCGGCTTCGGGAGGCGGCACCCGCCTCGTGAGGGAGCTCCTTGAACATGTGGCCTGGCAAAGGTGCATGGGCGCTACCAAGGATGCACGCCACCGCGCGAGGCCCCTGGTGGTTCCCGTCCTCTTTGCCAGGCTAGCTACTGCCGCTCCTCTCGGGCTGCGGCGGTCAACGCAGAAAAGCAGCATTGCCCTCGTGAGGCTGCCCACGCCTGACGTTCTCACGAGGCACGTCTCGCCTGTCGCCCCCACGGGGGTGCTCGCGCTCTTCCTGGTCCCTCGCTCCGTTGCTGTGGCCGCTTTCGGGGCCGGCGCAGCGCCCGCCGCGGCGTGGGCGCCGACAGGCGCTCTCGTCGCGAGGGGGGGGAGGGGGGCTGAGTGCCCGATAGTCTTCGGTATTGTGAGTGTGCACGTTGTGGTAAGCGCAGAACAGGCCGAGGGCGCACCCCTGCTCGGGCTCTGCCCCGGGAGCCCGGAGGAGGAGGAGGAGGCGGGGAAGGTCGCGCGGGCGCGCTCCGTGCCCAGGCTCGTTCGGGACGCTCCCGCACGTCGTGTTCCCACTGTGAGGCTGTGAAGAGTGGAGCTGGAGTGGGGGGGGGGGGCAGGACCCCTCCGACGGTGGCATCAAGCTCGACGATGTGGTTCAGCTAGGCATCGTGGCCGCCATCCGTGGGGAAGTGGCGAAGCAGTTCGCCCGCCATGTGCAGCGCGTTCTGCGCGTTTAGGTCCCCGAAGCGGGCGAGGGGAGAAGGAACCGCGGCGAGGCGGACACCTCGCCGCATGGGAGGGCGCTAGGAGTCTTGCCGCTCAGGGGCAGCCGGGTTGGCGACGACGGCTGCCGTGGTGCCGGTAGGGCAGCGACGGTCGCCTGCCGCCCAGCGTCCGGCACGCGCTCGGCGAGCTTCAGCCTTGGGACTGGTAAGGACAGAGCCGAAGCGGAGCTGAAGAACAGAAGCACACCACTATCTGTCGCGCCAAATGTCGGAATCCGGGCTCCGGGACTCAAAGTTGTTCGAACTCTGGGGTGCGCTGGTTCTCAAACTCTGCTCTCTCTTGCTAACATACGGAGATGCTCCAGTGTGCTTGAGATTGGGGGAAGAACAAAGAATGCGGTCGTTTAGCCAGGTTCGTGCCACCTCGCGGTGTAAAACCCTACTCCTGCTTGTCTGAATTTCTTGGGGTGAGAGTGAATACAGAGTGGTCTCCCCCGCTACGGTCGTTACCCCGTACCTTTTTATCCGGGTTTGGTCCTCCTCCCACCGAAAATATCAGGCTGGAAGGGTTGCCACAAGCACCAGTTGTAAGGGGGACAATACTATGGCTTATCATGACAAAAGTAGTCTTCGCCAACAAAAGCCTCCCTTCGTGACGCGCTGGTGGGCTCGGGGATGACCTACGTCCTGGCGAGCCCTCTGCCTCGGTCCTCTTGCATCAAACAGGAAACCTTTGGGCGGTTGCTTTAGGAGCGGGTGAGTTGGCCCCGCTTCCTTAGCACATAAGAGGGAAGACCCTACTGGCACGGCTTCCTGGCGCCGCTTGGCGTGGCGCGCGTCACCCATGTGAAGGTGTAGGGCAACAGGGCCCGGCCGAGCCACCCTTGATTAGTCCACCCCGCATAGCCCCCGGTGGTAGCTCTGGGAGGCGACCTCGCGTGGGCGTCCTCATGAGCCTCCCAGAGACGCCTCTCGCCAGCTGCCTTGTGAGGCGGGAGCCATTGTGAGGGTCTCGCTCATGAAGCCCATGGCAGGCCTTATTGGGCCTATGCCGCGCGTCGTGTCTTGGGCCTTGGGTAGACGGGCCTGGGTACCCCCAGTCGCAGGAGCCCGACAAACACCACCACTTGAGCGATCGGCAATGGGCCTGCTCTGTAAGTCGAGGATATACGTTGGTTATGAGAAAGTGTCTATAATATGGTATCTAGACCCCATGATAGGTGACTATCGTATGGCTCGTTTTGCTGATTGAATTTTTACCGATGATTTTTTTCAACTTTGGAGGAGAGAATCAACCCCTTGATGCTAAAAGTCAAGAAATCAGTTGGCAAGCAGCTAGAATCCATGCTCATAACCCACGCACTGTTGAGACAGAGAGAGAGAGAGAGAGAGAGAGAGAGAGAGAGAAGTCCAAAAGATAATAGGCAAATCAATGTCAGATGTCACATCCCAGATTTGTACCCAATCTAGTATGTTAGAAACTTCAAAGGGAATTAAAAAAAATCTATGAAAAACCCTTGCTTGACCGACTTGCTAGCCAAATTTGAGTGAACGTTTGAATAGGAAGTTGAAACCCAATTTCAACCAGTGGAAACCTAGCTAGCCCATTTGTGGAACCCAAGCCATTTGAAATATTATTGGGCAAGCATTCAAATAAGTCCCAAAAATATTCCATGTCAAATTATTTCCTCAGTGAATTGGATTGATTTTGAATTGGAAATCATTATGAGATCAATTCAAAACAAAAGGGAATTAAATCAAATATGGGTTGCATTTGAATTTGGCAGGGATTAGAATTCCATAGATCCAAACATTGACATAGAACTTTTGCATATTTTCAAAAATGAACTTGGAAGAGATTTTGGTTTGAAACCAAATTCAAATTCAATTTGAAAATAAGTGATTTATTTAGTTGCCCAATTTCCCCAAACAAAATGTCCACTCCTTCACAAATATTCATATTAGAATTTAGGGCAAGTTTGTTTTTGAAGGAAATTCAAATTGAAAACCCACTTGAATCAACAGAGAAAACATAGAGGAAAAAAGAAACAAAATAGAGAGAGAAAAAAAAGAAAAGGAAAAAGGCTTGGCGAGGCCAGCCGACCAGGCCGGCCCAACACCAGCCCAGCCAGCCCCGCGTGCCCCACTCTCTATCTCTCACATACACTCTCTCTCTCTCTCTCTCTCTCTCTCTCTCTCTCTCTCTCTCTCTCACTGGCATGCAGGACCTGCATGTCAGCTCTCTCCCCCACCTCGTGCCTGCATGACCCCCACCTTCCGAAACGCCGACGCACTCCCTACCTCGCCCACATCGCTCGACCACACCCCCGAGGCCCTGACATGTCCTATAAGAACCCCAGGACCCCCCCTCTCCCTTTCCCATCTGCCTCCCCTCGCCATTGTCGCCAGGCTACAACGAATCGAGCTCGGCAACTCCAGCGCAACCGTAGCCATTGGAGCTCGACTCCAACGAGCTCGAGCACCCCCGAGGCCCGTCGTCACCACCAACGCGCTCCCCGACGCCGCGCGCACCTCCAAGACACCACCCGCATGATCGAAGCGCCCTGGAAGGCCAACTCCGACAGGACCGGACGCTCGCCACCGCCCCGTCATCATCGTCGGCGAACCCTGTGAGCCCCGAACCCCCTCTTCTTGTCTGGTGTGTTTGCCTTGCACACGCACGTCACCCTGACCTTTTGTTTCGTCTAGAGACGCTCGATTTGGAGCCCTACAAACGTCACCCGAAGCCGTCGCCGACGTGCACGACTCCTGCAGCTCCTCGACATCATTCCCGTCCTCCCTGATGACCGCCGTGCGCACTAGAGGGACCCCTGCGCCAAGCCGATCCCGTCTGTGCCCTCCCTCATCTCCACCGACCCCGAAAACGTCGCCCCCGACCACCTCCTGAAGTTGTGCAACCGTCCACGTTGTCTTCTGCGTGTTTCTTCGACGAACTAGTCGCCCGGTGAGCACCCTTTCTAATTTGCCTCGTTCGTTCAGATTCAATGCCCCACAATAATTCACTTAAAAGACCGAACATTTATCTCCTAGTATTCGTCCATCCGTCGCTTAGTACCCTAGCGCACGCCCGTGCAACCAATCACCGCACGCCACGTGCCAACCCTATCCGTTCGATTATCTGTTAAATTAAATTGAATTACAGATTTGCAAAAAATTAAAAAAACTCATAAATAATTATCTACAAATCTAAATTAGGTGAAACTTTTTGCAAAATTACCCTTCCGAAATCTACTTTCACCCTGTCTAGAAACATTTCATTTTTGGATAATTTGAAATTTGAATTCAAATAGATTAATTCTAATTTAAATCGGAAATAACTTGCAATATATAATTCCAAATTAATTGATTCTTTTTGCAAACTGAACCTAATCAAATCAATTGAAAATTATTTTTAACAGAATACTACATAGGACAGAATTCAAATGAAGATGAAACCTGATTAGGTTTAATTAAAATTAAGAATTGTTTAATAAAACATTATTAAACAAATATGATCATGAACTTAAAAACCTTTAGTAAATATTACTCTGGATTATTATCTGGCTTTAGGTAATTCAAATAACATTTGAATTTCATTTCAAACCTTGTTTGAAATTAAATTGAAGCCTAGTTTTAATTTAAAATGAAATTAAATTCATATAAATTGTTAAACCAAATTAAACCTAGTAGCTTATGATTTGAGTTAATACTTGATGATTAGGGAAAGATGAACACAAACTAAATTTACATCAAACCCAATAATTTTGAAACTATTAGAACCTTAATAGTTATTTTAGGATTCATAATTGACTTTAGTTAAACTAAATCAAATAAATCTAGTATAGTAATTATGTTGAATTTATAATTGACTTTCGTTTGAAACTTAGTTAATAATAAACTTTAGTTACTATATTGGATTTCATGTGACTCGGGATTAATGAGATGGCATTTGGATTAAGTTGAACCAACTTGAAAAAAATTGTGAAATGATTCATAATTCATATTGAATTCAGAGAAACCAATATGAATTATAAACTAAATTCAATTTGAATTCAAATTGGTTGAACCGTAGTTCAAATCCAAATTGAAATGGAAGCCAGACCAAGTTATCATTTTCAGACTTTAGTTTATTCAAGCTCATGAAAGGTGAGCAAGTTTGAATTACCATACAAACTTGAACATGAACTTGGCTACCCAAGATTCATATACCAGGACTCTTTTGTGATGATCCCTTGACTGAATCTGACAACCGCCATTTGACATCACATACTACTTATGTGATGAACCTTTATTGAAACTTGCATGTGAACCCTTATGACACATGCATTCCAAAACACAACCATTATGTTGTTATGCAAACTCTTATGAGTTAAGCCTTGACACATGATCACACAACATAGTGGCACTGAAACCATGCACAACATTTATCGTTTGTTTGATTGTATTGTATGGTTGTTCATGATTCTCTTTACTTACAATAGATTGTTACGGAGAGCAAATTGTGTTGATCAAGCATTGTGAGATTAAAGGATTGTTAATATAGGCAAGTGGAACCTTTGGTCATAACCTATGTTTTCATGCATTTTAGTTGATTTTCAACTAGGAACCCCTATAGGATTTTACTTTATGCTTGACAAAGCCTAGTAGTATGAGTAGGTTCATTATACCCTCCCTAGTGCAGCCGAGTCATATACAAACGGTTTTTATCCCCTTTCTGCGACGTAATTTTAAACCGTCGCCTTGCGTCTGTGTGCGATCGAGGGGGGGGGGGGGGGGCTATCCCACACGATAGAGCTAAATCATCGGCGATGCCTCCTCAGGTCACACACACTAAGCAAATAGAGGTCATGTGCGGTTGGAAGGCCCAATGCAAACAAGTATATTGGAGGAGTCATGTGAGATGCACTAGGCATCCCGCACAGTGAATCCCAAAGATACGTTCCCATTCGTATGGTACATCACACACAATTTTCTGGGGAGCATCGTCTCTCGTAGGGGTCGCCATCACACACGCTAGATATAATTATGTCATTTGCGTTATTCAATACATCACACAAGGTGCCTAGAAGAAACTTTTTGCCATAGGGGGCTGCCATCACACACAATTTTTTATGTGCAAAGGTTTGTGCAAGGTGACCTAACACACACAGTTGCTGGCCGGAAGTCGGGTGTGATTGTTCAATAATCCAACATGCCAACTTTCTACAAACCGTGTGGGTTTATTGAGGTCATCGCCCATGGTGGTGTCTGACAAACCATCTGCAATATGAACACTCGATAAGCAGCCTAATTGCCCTACCGTAGGAAGGTCCAAAGACGACACATCAATTTGATACCCTTCGACCAAACTGTGTGCGAAGCATGAATCGCAAACAGTATAGTTCTAGCTCCGTCACCAATAACGCGAACTATGTGCAATGGCGGATCCATCAAATACGATTCAGAAAATAGGTGCATGTGCAATACGTTGAAAACAGTTGATCCAAAAAAACTGTTTGTGATGAGCAAACATAAAGCAAACGGTTAACCAAACACCGATGTGTGCGATGTACGGCATACCGTTTACTCGGTTAAACTATTTGCACTGATCCAGTTGAACACAAACAACGTACGATCTCGATCGGATGGTCCGGAAGCGGAGGGGTTAGGGTTAGGTAGCAGTGGGCTGGTGGGCTGTGGCTCGAGGGCTCGGGCTAAGAAGAGAGGGAAGATTGGTGGCCCGGCGACATGTTCTAGAAACCAAAAATGTCCGCGAATTAAACCGGCTATAGTGTCGCTATAGGTTTAATGGTTCGGCTATCAAACGGACTCGGAATGAGACAAAATTTGGCAGGGAGTCTACCTAGAATACAATAAGACCGCATGACAACTTTCAACCCATTCAAAGAATGTTTTATACACACATTCAAAACAATATTTTAATGATGCCGCGGGCGTCGTGTGTGTTTGGTCTCCAAATGGTCGACGACGGGAACGCGGAGAACCGACAACTACTAGCAGATGCAAGTTTTGAAAATGGCGGCAACGGAGTGTGGAAGAAATGCGAATGATGCGATGATGAATGGGACAACCAAATAAATCACACAGCAATAAAAAAATAAATCAGGAATCATCTGGAGCGTCGGTCTCGGGTTGTTACAACTCTCCTCCACTTACAAGAGATCTCTACCAGAGATCTTAGAATTAGAAGATGAAGAGAAAGTGGAAGAGGTAAAACTTAGTTTATTCTTTGACAAATAAGTGAAACCAACGAACCTTGGGGGTTGAGAAGGTTGAAATAGGAAACACAATGCAGAAGAACAAAGTTGAAAGCACTTTATTAGGAAAGATGAACGAGAAACGCCATGGGAACCTTAGAGGTTGCAATAAGATATGAAGAATGACATGAGGAACAAGCAAGAATTCGAAACCACTCTGGTTGAAACGAGATAGAAAAGGAATGAGAAGAAGAATTTGGGCAGCACTCCAGTTGAAAAGAAACCAAAACTTGATAAGATGAAACGGACTTGAAAAGTGGGCACGACACTTTGGTTAAAAGGACGAGCAAGGAAAGATCATTATATTGATAAAGCGAGATGATAGTTTGAAGAGAGCAACATCACAAAACCTCTGAAACAAAAAAAATAGAAAGCTAGATCGTTGGAAAGAAAAGAACGGAGAAGAAAATGACATATTCTACCACAATTGGATTTGAAAAGCATCCTTATAAAGAAAGGATTGAATGGAGTTGTTGGAAAATCAACACCAAAAAGAAAAACTGGTTATGGGCTTATGGAAAACATCTCAAAATTATTAGGTGACAACCGGCCACTAATGGAAACAATTGATTGCTTGGGAGCAAAAGGATATGCAACACTTCTTTCACCAAGAGGATGCATTGAGAACTTGGATCATTGATAAGCACAGTAGCAACAATTCTTAGGAAAAGTTTTAGGTGCAATCCAAGCCAAGATAGCTCCAAGGAAGACAACTAGGTTTAAATATCTCATTCTTGACAAATTCTCTTCGAGACTCCTCATGAATCAAGAATATTATAACACCATCTCAAAGGATAATCACTACTGGAATCAGGCACTTTGCCGTCTGCCATAGCATACGGCAAAGGATATGCCAGCGGACGGCAAACTCCTTTGCCGTCCGCCAGCAGACGGCCACAGTTTCGGCACTGTAAACTCCGGTAAAGGGGTTCTTTGCCATCTGCCTATGCTCAGCGGACGGCAATGTTTTTTGCCGTCAGCCAGCGGACGGCAAAGAGGGTGGACGGTGTAGTACTGACGTTAGCCCCGTTAGGTGGTAACGGCATTCTTTGCCGTCAGCCCCCGGACGGCCACACTTTAAAGGTCTTTGCCGTCTGCCCCCGGACGGCAAAGAGGCCAAATGGTCCCAGGCCTGGAGTTCCCAGGTTGTATAGGCGGCTGCCACGTGACACCTTTGCCGTCGGTGGCGGACGGCAAAGAGGCCTTTGCCGACAGTGGCAGACGACAAAGAGCCATTATTGCCTCTTTTTTTTCTGTTTCTGTTATATTCAAGAATTTTCACAGGCAAACATATGATATGTATATATATATTTCACAGAAACAATATCCCTGCCATATGGATATGATCAACCAACAATTATACCAAATTAAAAGTATCAAATGTCACATTGTTCACCATATTACAATAGTTTCATCCATACATACATAGTCTCATCCATAGGTAGAAAGTTTCACATAAGTTCATCAATACAAAATGAAAACAGAAAGTAAACACTAGCACTACATCAAAGCAAGCTGCCGTGAAGTGAATCAATTCTGCAAAATTGGAAATAAGAAAGTTAGAATAAGAATACTAGAAGAAGTAGAAGAAGATCTAGAAGAAGAAGAAGAAGAAGCGTTTTTCTTCTCTCTCTCTTTCTCCTCTTGTTTTTCTTCTTCTTATTGCTTATTTGTGTCATTTTAGAGCTAACCTAGGTAATTATCCCATTTTTGACCTAACTAAGCTTATTGTGTCATTTTGCAAGAAAATAAGCTAAGTATATGGCATTTATGAGGTTACCAAGTCTATTATGCCATTTTTTAGTTAACTAAGCTTATTATGTCATTGTGGAGGAAACAAAGCTAATTATAGGTCATTCTGGAGCTAAGTGAGCTTATTATCTCAGTTTGTAGGAAGCAAAGCTAAGTATAGGTCATTTTAGAGCTAACTTAGGTAAAATAGGTCATTTCGGAGCTAAGTAAGCTTATTATGTCACTTTGGAGAAAAGAATGCTAAGTATAGGTCATTTTAGAGCTAACCTAGGTAAAATAGGTCATTCTGGAACTAAGTGAGCTTATTATCTCATTTTGTAGGAAGCAAAGCTAAGTATAGGTCATTTTAGAGCTAACTTAGGTAAAATAGGTCATTTCGGAGCTAATCAGCTAAGTAAGCTTACTATGTCATTTTGGAGAAAACAATGCTAAGTATAGGTCATTTTAAAGCTAACTTAGGTAAAATATGTCATTTTGGAGGTAAGTAAGCTTACTATGTCATTTTGGAGGAAACAAAACTAACTTAGGTAAAATATGACATTTATGAGCTAAGCAAGGTTATTATGCCATTTTTGACCTAAGTAAGCTAATTATGTCATAAATGAACTAAATAAGCTAAGTATATGAGCTAACCAAGGTTATTATGCCATTTGTTGAGCTTGACTTTCGGTCTTTCGAGGTTTTCCTTAGAAAAACTCTCATGCCTCATGGTGTGTATGGTGCGCACTCACTCACACTTATATGGTGGTGTATGTTGGTGGACACTACCTAACACTAATATTTCGACCGTCGGTGATGGTCGTTTCCCCTTCTCCTCTCCCTCAATATACCAAGGTATATATCGAGAGAAGGAGAAGAAGAAACGACCCCCGCGACAATAGTCGGGATTCCTCCATCAAGAAGAGACATGAAACTCTCACAAGGAGCTCCGACAGACCGAAAGTATGTAATTTTGTCTAAGTGCTAAGTTTGTCTTTCTTTGAGAAAATGAGCCAAGTAAGTGGCATATTAGGGCTTACTGTCCTCGTCATCACGGAGGTGAAGCACCGGGGTTGCTCAGGCCGGTGTCACCTGGAGAAGGATGCCCTGGAGAAGGTTCGTGCGATGCGGCTCGGGAGTTATGCTGCACCAAAGATCATTTTCAAAGTCTCGTTAGCATGATGACACTGAAATGTTAAGACTAGTAACTAATGACCATTCAAATGAAACTCACCGTTCCCGCCATGCTAATGACTGGCATCGGCGGAGGGGTGTGGCCGTTCTTCTCGCACAAAGACTACACATTTGGTTTTGACAAGTCAATCATATTGGTTATTAATGAAACGAACCTGTAGTATATGATTTGGCTAATATGAAGAAGAAACTTACCACGATGAGATCGTACATGGCCCGGTTAGACGCATCGTTCCGTGCCCTCTCCTCCTCCAACAACCTAGCCGTCCTCTCCTCCAAATCCCTCTTCTCCTCCGCCGCCTGCCGGGCCTGTTCCTCCAGAAGCGCCTGGGTTGCCTCTCTCTCTTTCTGCAGAGCAGCCTGCAACACAACTCCTCGTTAGCATTGTAATCATCTTTGTTCGCACACACAATGTAATGGAGGAAAGCTATCTGAGTCCGTATGACTAACCTCGATGGCAAGCTCGACTGGCCGTGGACGAGGCCTTATCTCAGGACAGGAGCTCGTTTGGCGCGCCTTGATCTCCCGGAGAGTGCGAGAAGACCGTATAAGTCCATCTCCAATGGCTATCGAGCCATGGGGCCTCCCACCGCCAGCTATCATCACCAGCTCTGGATCAATAGGATGCTGGCTTGGGTTGAAGTCCTCCCCATTCACCTCCTTCCCCACATCTCTGTACCTCACGAGCTTGTGGTGGGAGGAGATGTTGGTGAAGTTCTCGGGATGATCAAGGTCAGACTCAGAGAATGCCTTCACCTTCTTGTACGAGGCAGTATGGGCCATGGCATAGAGGTCGTACATCTCTGGCACCTCCGTGTTATTGTGATGCGCCTAAAAGAGAGAGAGAGAAGCAAGCATCAAGAATGAATTGCATGAATCATGAAGCAAACCACATACCCAGTTCTCCCCGAACTGATATAGGTTGGCGCTGCCTTGATGGTGTGGCACACCAGCCATTTTGGCACGCCGGTCCTTGGCGTTGTTGTGGACGGCTAGCCATTGCTCTGAGCACCACTCATCCACCAACGCCTCCCAACAATCCATCTTATCCGCACACCATCTCGGGGGCACCTAAGTGAGTAAAGAATAATTTGAGCGCTACGCCTATGAATCAAATCAAGAAAACTAAGTACAAGGCCTTAAGAAAAGGTAATTACCTTCATGTACTGCTCCTTCTCCAGAAACTTTCCGCGGCACGTTGTCTTTTCCTTCTTAACTTTCCGCGAGGCGTAGTAGTCTCGAACAGCCAGCGGTCGAGCCTCGTGCCATAAGTTCTGTAGTAGGTGCTTGCACTCAACATCGATAACCTTTGCCGTGGCCTCCTCGTACCCCTCCTCACACCTGTAGAAGGTCTGCAATCAAACGAGACAACACTGATTAGTACAATAAATAGCTATTGTTGATTTTTAATTGTGTAAAGGAAAAATTACCCAAAACTGTCTGATCACCATGTCGGCCCTCGTGTGGCACAAGACACCGTCGATCATCGTCTCCGGTGGGGTCGGGGCAGCTAAGTAGTGCTCCCAGGTCAATCCTAGCTCTCGAACCCAGCCCTCACCGGGCAATGTGACAAACCCCGGAAAGTTGTGCCGGCAAATCACACCAAGGGCGGAGTTGGGCCTGCGGGCACCCTTGGCATGAGTCCAACCCCTGCAGTATGACAAAGCCAACGCATTAGATATTTGAAGAAACGTGAAGGCAAAAGGTGAAAAAAGAGTAAATGCACTTACTTCTCCCCATTAGGCCTAATCAACCACCTCTGCTCGCGGGTCGCCGGCATGGGCGGGAGCCGTGTACCACCACGCTGGTAGATATCCCCCCCCCCTCAACCACCTCGTCCTCGCTATCAGAAAACCCATCCCCGCCACAATCAGCATGGCCAGTCGGCTCCGGCCAGCTATCCCATTGGGTCTGCTGGGAGGTACCCTGATCCCTGCTCTGCCCCGGAGTCTCGTGGGACGAAGCCTGTGGGACAGGAGTCTCGTGGGACGAAGGCTCGTCGACCCTAGGCTCGTGGACCGGAGTCCGCGTAGCCTCCTCCTCAGACGGGTCCACCCAAGCAGTCCTGTGCTCGGGTGAATCAGCCGGCGGTGGCGGCGAGGAAGGCGTAGCAGCCTGCCTACCTCTCCCACCACGGGCACGTGTACCTCTAGTAACTCTCTTCTTCCCCCGACCTCCTCTCCCGGTGGGCAACGACGCCGACGAAGAAGCTCCCGCCTGTGTCTGCATATAGTCGAGCAATGCTCTCCGGAGATGCTGGGGTGGAATGGAAGTACCCCTCCCACCACGCGCCGACGAAGACTGAGCTGCGGAACGCTCTGGACCCGCGCCCACCATCTTTCAACACCTGCCATGACAAAGAGTGAACGAAATTAGTACAACATAAAAAAATTGAATACCGACATGAATAATAAAAATTGAATATCGACATGTATATAATTTAAGTGTATCATCATCATGTATATAATAAAAATTGAATACCTGACATGAACTAATAATAATCTTGATCGTCTATATATGCTCCGGGATCATCATCATCACTATCGTTAATAAATGCATCATCATCATCACTATCGGGAACAACATGTGGAAGGCCTCCTTTATGTAATCGGTCAAGCATTGATAGGTTATCCGCAGCAGTAACCTCTTCTTGTTCTGGCTCTTCTTGTTCCGGCTCAAGGGTGAAGTCTGATTCACAGTCACTGTCTACTTCAATGTTTTGGGGTGAAGTAGAGCGGTTCTTGAAACATTTTTTGGAAAGACGTGTTTCTTGGAAGCATTCTCCTTCATATGTGTCTGGGTTAATGTGAGGTTCATAATCCTCTTCACTGAGGGGAGGTGGTCTAAAATGTGGCGGCACTTCATAAATGACATCCCAACCATTCAGATTTGGATCAGTTTGGCAGGCCCACAGTAGATAGAAAACTTGGGCCGCCTGTTGAGCCGTAATATAGAGATCGGGAACATCTAAATGGGTGCTTTGTTTGATTTCGACTAGCCCTATATGTTCATGAGTCCTTCTAGTCTCCTTCGGCTGGAACCAATAGCGCATACGCCGGCAAGTCATGCATCGAGTACATGTACCACACATGCATCATGAAGTTTTGTTTTGTAGCGGTGTTGTATGTCTTGATCCCATTATCCCAAGCTTCTTGCAATTCATCCTTAAGCGGCTGCATGTACACATTCATATTCTTCCCCGGATAGTTGGGCCCTGGAATTATCAACGTCAGGAAAATGTTCTTTCTTTTCATAATCTCTCCGGGGGGAGGGGAGATTGAGTGGAATGATAAATACAGGCCAACAACTGTATTGGGTTGCCGTCATACCAAACACATTGAACCCATCAGTGCATCGAAGTGCTTCCAGGCAAAAGAGTCTGAAGTGTGTACCAACATCTGATTCCCATCTGCATCTAGTTCGGTTCTTTTGCCCAATTTGTGCCATGTCATCTGTCTGGCCATCTCTTCGACCATGAAAAGACGTTGAAGTCTTGGTACGATTGGCATATAGCGAAGAACATTAACGGGGATTTTGGTCTGAATCTTCTCACCCATACCGTCGTCTACCACAACATACCTGGAAGACTTGCAAATGGGACAATGGTTCAAGTCCGCATACTCAAGCCTAAATAAGGCACATCCATTCTCACATGCATCTATCTTCTCATAGGGCATCTTAAGTACACAGAGGATTTTGTCCGACTGGTACAGGTTTGCAGGCAGTACATGGCCTTTGGGTAGAAAGCATCCAAATATTATCATCATCGCATCGTAGCATTCTCTTCCCAGGTTGAATTGAGCCTTCAGAGCCATTACTTGCGCGATGGCATCCAGCTGACAAAGCTCAGTGTGCTCGTGGAGAGGACGTTTTGAAGACTCCAACATTTCATAGAATGCCTTTGCAGATTCCTCCATCTCATCGTATGAATCCCGAGCATCATCAAAGTCTTGCACCATGTCTTCGATCCCGGTACCATGCTCGTCGATGCGACGATGAACCACCTCAGCTCTGGCACGTTGGGCAGACTCACCATGAAAAGTCCACACCGTATAATTAGGCGTAAAACCCCACTTCTGCAGGTGTTTACCCATTTCACCCTCTGTCTGCTTTTTAAAGTTGTCGCACCGGGGACAGGAGCACCATGCTTTTTCCTGGCCATTTGCAAATGCGGCTCTCACAAACCCCTTGGTATTTGTTAACCATTCTTTGGGCATGGCTTCCAGACTAGTGTGACCGGTGTACATCCACGCACGATCACTCATCTTGCCTAGCTACTAGACACACAAGAAATATATATATAATTCAGCATATATATTCATCAGTTAATCAAGTTTATCAGTTTTATTACATCCATGCAACCTACACGCTAATAGGTAAAGATAGGTCCTAATCCCACCCGAATATGTGTAGATTGGGTTCGTTTTCCCATGCTCTGCTCCGGATCTGACGCAGAATTTCGGCAGCACCTCCCCGCTGTTCTCCTGATACACGTCTCGGCAATACGCAGAGAGGATGTGTACCCGGAGAACAACAGGGAGGCACTGACAAAATTCCGCATCGGATCCGGAGCAGAGCATACGGGAAAACGAACCCAATCTACACATACTCGGGCTGTCCATGGATAACGTTGGACACTTCGAAAGGATGGCGGTTATAAATATGCAAAGACATGCATATTTATAGATGCCGCCCTTTCGAACGGGAGACGCATACTGGTCACGCATACTGTTGAATTGAAGACACCTATAACTAGCAAGTTTCATCGGCATGAAGACTGGAATAGAGCAAATTAATGGGGGGGAGGAGATGTCATTTGTGCTCACCCACGAACGCAGCAGGGGAGCTCGTCCAACGCGCGGGGAGGTCGTCGAACAACTGCACATTGAAATTCACCCGATCAACACAAATATGATGTTTTTATAACAAAATCGGAAAATATGTGACCTAACTCATAATTTACAAAACTATGACCCCGTCGGGGGTCGGGGGTCAGTGGCGTCGGGGGTCGGGGGTCAGTGGCGTCGGGGGTCCGGGGTCAGTGGCGTCGGGGGTCGGGGGTCGGTGGCGTCGGGGGTCGGGGGTGTCGTGTCGGGGTGTCGGGGCATTGTGTCGGGGTGTTAGGGTGTCGTTTTCTTCTTCTTCCTCTTCTTGCCTTTCTTCTTCTTCCTCTTCTTCCTTTTTTTCTTCTTCTTCTTCTTTTCTTCTCCTCCTCCTCCTCTTCTTCTTCTTCTTCTTCTTCTTCTTCTTCTTCTTCTTCTTCTTCTTCTTCTTTTCCTTCTTCTTTTCCTTCTTCTTCTTTTCCTTCTTCTTGTCATTCTTCTTCTTCTTATTTTTCCTTCTTTTCCTTTTTTCTTTTTCCTTTTTTCCCTTCTTCTTTTCTTCTTTTTTTCTTCTAGTTTTTTCTTTTCTTCTATTCTTCTATGTTTTTTCTTTTCTATCTAAGTTTTTTCTACCTAATAAAGTAACTATCTAATTTACCAGAAAATAAAAACAGAAAATATAAAAACATCTATTAAATAAAATAACTAATAAACATCTATTAAAAAAACTAACTATCTACTTAAACTAACTAAAAACATCTATTAAATAAACTAACTAATAAACATCTATTAAAATAAACAGGAAAAACAGGAAAAAAGGGGGAGAGCCCTCTTGGGGCAGGAGCTCACTAGAGGGGGGCGGGGCAAGGGGGCGTCGGGCGGCGGGCTACGGGGCCGCCGGCATCGGGGCGGCGCCGCGGCGGGGCGTCAGGGCAGAGGGCGCCGCGGCGGGGCGTCGGGGCAGAGGCCGGTCGCGGCGAGGCAGCGGCGACGGCGGAGCTGCGAGGCGGGGGTGCGAGCGGGGCGGGGAGCGGTGCCACCGTGGGGCGGGGGGAGCGGGGCGGCGACGGCGACAGCTACGGGGGCGTTGGCGAGAGGGAGAGGGAGAGAGAGATGAGCGCGGGGGGGGGGGAGTGGGGAAGGGTGGGGCGCGGGCTTACCGTTAAGGGAATGCGCTCTTTGCCTTCCGCTAACAGACGACAAAGAGGGGGACCCTCTTTGCCGTCTGTTAGCGGACGGCAAAGGGGTGACCTAGCCAACGCCGTGCCCCCGTGGGGCCCACCATCCTCTTTGCCGTCTGCCATTAGCATGTTCGCCGTCCGCTAGCCGACAGCAAAGCCAGGACAGACGGCATAATTTAATTTTGCCATCAGGTCTTTCTTTGCCGTCTGCTTTCCCACAGCAGACGACAAAGTCTGCCTTTGCCTTCAGCTGGCAGACGGCAAAGAGGCAGCTGATGGCAAATTATCAGATTCCAGTAGTGAATGGAGAAATAATTGCACTTTGAAATGCAACAAAACGAATACTTGAGCTCCTCCAACAAGAATCTTGAAGACCACTTCGAGAGTGAACAAAATCCTTGACGAACCTCCATGAAGAATGATGACCCACAAGTATAGGGTATCAATCGTAGTCCTTTCGATAAGTGTCGAACCCAACGAGGAGCAGAAGGAAATGACGAGCGGTTTTCAGCAAGGTAATTTCTGCAAGCACTGAAATTGTAGGTAACAGATAGTTTGATAGCAAGATAATTGGTAACAAGCAAGTAACGGTAACGGTAAACAAGGTGCAGCAAGGTAGCCCGATCCTTTTGTGGCAAAGGACATGCCAAAACAATCTCTAGTAATA
This sequence comes from Elymus sibiricus, assembly GCA_039707655.1. Classification (NCBI taxonomy): domain Eukaryota; kingdom Viridiplantae; phylum Streptophyta; class Magnoliopsida; order Poales; family Poaceae; genus Elymus; species Elymus sibiricus. The sequence goes on along the minus strand of CM077667.1, from coordinate 194,010,191 downwards.
GGGAAAGTGTTCTTGAGGGTACACGGGAATTTCATCTAGTCACTTTTATCATGTTGGTCTGATTCGTATTCGTTACTTTGATAATTTGATATGAGGGTAGACCAGCACTTGGGTGCTGTTCTTACTTGAACAACCTCCCACTTATGATTGATCCCCTCGCAAGCATCCGCAACTACGAGAAAAGTATTAAGATAAAATCTAACCATAGCATATAACGTTTGGATCCAAATCAGCCCCTTATGAAGTAGCGCATAAACTAGGGTTTAAGCTTCTGTCACTCTAGCAACCCATCATCTAATAACTACTCCACAATGCATTCCCTTAGGCCCATGAATGGTGAAGTGTCATGTAGTCGACGTTCACATGACACCACTAAGGGAATCACAACATACATATCATCAAAATATCGAACACATATCAAATTCACATGATTACTTGCAACATGACTTCTCCCGTGACCTCAAGAACAAAAGTAACTACTCACAAATAATAATCATGCTCAAGATCAGAGGGGTATTAAATAGCATAATGGATCTGAACATATAATCTTCCACTGTCGGCATTCTGGGATTGGGGGTACCCAGACCTAGCTGCCTGCGGCCCAGCGCGTGGCCCACCACGAATGCCCGGTACGGTCCCGCGACAAGCCCCCCAAGTCAAGGCCCTCGCGAGAGCCCCCGCCTCGTGAGGAGGACAACGCCAAGACCTCCGGAGGAGTGGCACCCCCTTCAGGCCGCCTCCCGAGGAGCGGAGATTCCTATGCAAGTACCCAGCCTCGTGAGGGCAGGGTGATGTGGGTTCTGACGGCCAAGCCAGGCAGGCGCCAGCAGGCGCAGAGGGAGGATAGTTTCCTCTTGGGTGCAAAGGAGACAAGGACGTACGCGGGTTCCCAAGGAACCCCCCCCCCCCAAAGGTTTCCTTCCCGGTGCAGAGGACCAAGACCACGAGCTCGGCAGGACGGATGTCATCGCCGAGCCCACTGCTACGTCACACCCGGAAGCTTTGCAGGCGAAGACCACCTTTAGTCAGGATAGGATGTACCTCTTGTCCCCTTTCAAATTTGGCCGCTGTGGGATCCCTTCCCGCCTGTTCGACGGTGGGAGAGGACCGTGGCCCCTATAAATAGGGACGATCTCCCATCGTAGAGAGAGTTTGAACTAGGTCGAGTTCATCACCACCAAGAGCCCCCGTGAGGCCACCCGACCACTGTACTAGTTCATCCACAGCCTCCTCGAGAGGCCAATCCACCACAAAGCAGGAGTAGGATTTACACCGCAAGGTGGCCCGAACCTGGGTAAATCTCTGTGTCCATCTTCTTCCTCGCAATAACTTACTCGACGTAGCTAGGCCGTAGGGTGACAAGTAGAGACTTTGAGCCAGTTGAGATCTTCGCACAAGTGCAGTGTTCGAACCTTGTTGGGTTTTGCGGAGCCCCGATTTCGACATTTGGCACGCCAGGTAGGGGCGTGTCGAAATCTTCCTCTGGTTTCACCCCATCTCAACTCCGTCGCTCCCATGGTTGAGGCCCGCCGAGTTCGTGCTGATCGCCGGGCTGGTCGAGTCGCCCAGACGACGACCGAGGGCCGCGGCGCCCCGCGCCAGTCCATCTCTCTAGCAGCCAACGCTGCCACGGGCCCGGCTGCTCAAGAGCAGCAGGACTCGTCGCTGACACCCTCCGTGCAGCGCGACGGGTGCACCGCCACTCCGTCCCCCGTCCCGGTCACGGCGTCGTCCTCCCACTCCCGTGACGGACCGGCGAACGCGCCAGCTGCGCTGCTCATGGCGCGCGAGCTGCTGCGCTACCGCCCCACCAACGACCGCTACGAAGAGTGGCTCGGCCGCATCTTCGAGCTCATCGACGCCGCCGGCGAAGCCCCGGCGCGCTCCTACTCGCTTCGTCCCCTGCCCTTCCAGGCGGGCTACATGGCCCACGGCGCGCCTCCTCCTCCTTCGTCCTTGCAAAGCGCCGACCTCGAGCCCAGGCGCGAAGCGTGCCCCCACGACCAGCCACGCGCGGCACCAGCGTTCGCTCGGGACGAGGTGAGCTGCCAGGTGATGCCGCGGCCGCAAGGTGACGTGCGTGCGCTCCGTCCGCAGCAGCACCAGCATCAAGACCGTGCGCCGCTGGAGGTTATGGTGAACGAACATCTAGGCCAGGCTCCACCCATCCACGCCATGCCTGAGAGCGAAGCTGCCTATTGTGCCTACACCTCGGAGCTGCGCCGCATCGTCTGGCCCAGCAAGTTCAAGCCGGACCTCCCTCCGCGCTACGACGGCACCGCTGACCCAGCAGAGTTCCTCCAGCTCTACTCGCTGAGCATCGAAGCCACAGGTGGCGGCGACAAGGTGATGGCAAATTGGTTCCTTATGGCTCTGAAGGATGGCGCACGTTCCTGGCTCCTCAACCTCCCAAAGGAATCGATCTGCTCCTGGGACGAACTTCGCGAGCATTTCACCGCCAACTTCCAGGGCACCCGGGACCGCCCCCCAGCGGTGAGCGACCTGTGGCGCGTGAAGCAGCAGGAGGGAGAGACCTTGCACAAGTACATACAACGCTTCACGAGTGTCCGCCTCAAGATTCCTAAGGCGTCGGATGAGGCCATCATCTCGGCGTTCACCGACGACGTCAGGCACCTCAGGATGAGGGAGGAGCTCGCCATCCATGACGACCTGTGCTCTGCTCTGGAGATGTTCAACCTGGCGAACAAGTGAACGAAGGCCGAGGCGGACGGACTTTCCCTCCGCGAGCTTCCGGAGGTAGACCACGAAGACAAGAAGGCCAAGTCCAAGGAGGTGAAATGCAAGAACCCCGCCATTCTGGCTGCCGAGCCCGTGGTCGAGACCAGGAGGAACCCCTCAAGAGAAACCGCCCGTTCTGCGTCTTCCACTACACCAACACCCACAGCACCAGCGACTGCCAAGAGCTTAGGGAGCTCCGTGACGAGTGCCTCGGTCGCCGCCCCGAGCGCGGTGGCCGTGGAGGAGGCCGCAGCGGAGGCCATCGGGACAATCGCGACTCACGACAGGACTGGCGTGACCAACCTCATGATGACCGCTGGCGTGGTGAGCCTCGTGACGGACCCTGGCGCGACGAGCCTCGGGAGGCCCGTCCTTGGGACAGGGCCAACCTCCCTCCGCTGCCGCCGCCACCAAGGAGGAACGAAAGACGACCGGCGGGACGATGGGGCTAGGGGCTTCCAGAAGCCCCGTGCGGTCGCCTGCATCCTGGGCGGGGCTCAAGCCCCAGCCTCACACCGCATCTTCAAGCAGTTCTCTCGCGAGGTGAACGCCGCCCTCCCAAAGCTTGAGGCCACGCGTCCCCTCAAGTGGTCAAAGTGGGCCATCATCTTCGATTCAAAGGACCAACTCAAGTGCTCAGGCACCGCGGGCGCGCTCCATTTGCTCTGCTCACCCGTCATCAGCAACGTCCTCGTCACCAAGACCCTCATCGACGGTGGCGCTGGACTCAATTTTCTCTCTGTTGAGACCTTCGAGACACTCCAGGTGCCCTACGACCAGCTCATGCCGATGAAGCCCTTCTCAGGAGTTACTGACAGCACTACCACGCCGCTGGGGCAGGTGCGCCTCCCAGTCACCTTCGGAAGGCGCGACAACTACCGCACCGAGCTCATCGACTTCGACGTTGCTCACATAGGCCTCCCGTACAACGCCATCCTCGGGTACCCTGCCCTTGCCAAGTTCATGGCGGCAGTCCACCATGGCTACAACATCCTCAAGATGCGAGGGTACAGCGGCGTCATCATGGTCGCCTGCGATGAGAAGGATGCCGTCTACTCCCTCGAGCGCGCATACCAGGCCACGGTGGCCGAAAACTCCGACGATGAGGGGGACGTCCTACCCCCCGAGGACACCCGCAAGAAGCAGAAGCAGCTCCTCCCCAAAAGCTGTGAGGGGGCTGGGACCTCCACCGCTGGTGCCACAGGCTCGGCGTCCGCCGCTGGGGCGCCTCTCCCTCTCGCATAGGAAGGTGCGCCTAGCGCCTCCCTCAGGACAGGCTCGGGGGCTTCCGTCTGGAAGGCTACCGACCTGACCGGCACGACAGGGGAGGTGCTCGGGCACCACTCAGAGGCGTGCTTCAACGTACGCCCCCACAAGCAAGAAGCAAGGCGTGAGGCGCCAGGCGCAAGAGAGTTCATCACCAACACAATCAGGGAACTTCAGTAGGCACAGGCCCTGCGTGGCGAGCACCGCGCAGCGCCACCCAGCATGGCAGCCGTCCCCGACGGCAGGCTGTGCATCTGCGTCAACTTCATCAACCTCAACAGGGCTTTGTCGCAGGAGCTCTTCTGGCCATCGCGTGTCGGACGCAGTGGGGGCTTCCCTTGCGGCTACGTCCGCATGCCCTTCGGCCTCATGAACGCGGGTGCTACTTACCAGCGCCTCATGCAGACCGCCTTTGCGTCTCATGAGGCCCAATGGCGCGAGGATCTCTCGGAGATCCCAGACCCTCGCGGGCCCCCCGAGCCTCCGGATCACTCAAGCTCGTGATGACCCAGCTTCAACGACTACCCCGACGCTTTAGCGGCGCCGGCGGCAGGTGACTTTTGGTTTGTTCAATTGAGGGTGCCCCTCGGGCTACACCATCCTCGAGCTGCTAGGGCCCGTCCCCGCAGCTGTACCGTTGTGCGCATGCACCAGACTGATTCTGCATTTAATGAATTTCCTAAGTATTCCAATTGCATGCCCGGTGCTTCGTCACCATGAATGTCGCCGCGCCCTTACGATTCCGCCTTCGACCGCCTCATGATTAAGGGCTCGCATGGCGTCTGTGCTCAGGTCCGTCCCTGCTGCGTTGATAAATCCAAGTGGCTGAGCTCTGTCTTGCGGGCCAGCCCCGTGTACGTCACCTCGCCAAGGCCCTTGGTGCTTGACCTTGAATGAGCTAATCGAGTGTGGGTGAGTCAGGGCATGCGGCCCGGTTCGAATAACCGCTGTTTGGCGCTTCGTCGTCGCGGGAACCGCGCGCCGGGTGTCTTTCCTCGGGTTTGTCGCATGGGAAGACTGGGTAGGGCGCCTGTGCTCGGGTCCGTCCCTGCAGCGTCGATAAACCCAGCGGCCGAGCTCTGTCTGGCGGCCTGGCCCCGCACACGTCACCTCCTGGGGCCATTGGTGTTTGATCTTCTCATGCGATGGCCTCCGGAGATTCATTCGACGCAGGTTACCCACACCCCACAGGTCCCGCAAGCGTGCCTCGCGCTATAAAAATTCAGGCGCAACCCGCCTTTGAGGTAGGGCCTCGTGACTCCCGTGCTGGCTCACGGGTGCCCAGATACACCTCCCATTTCAGCCGTGCAGGCCACGAGTGTGAACTTAATGGGTTGTACACGCCCGGAGACTCTACCACAGAGCTCCATTCCCACGCCCAAGTGGAAGCCCCATGCTCCGCACTGGAGGACGATACTGTCGCTCAGCGGCTATGCCCACGCCCAGTGGAAGCCCCATGCTCCGCGCTGGGGGATAAACAACTGAGGGTGCCCTAGCGGTTGCACCAACCTTAGGATGGCCTCCCAGCTCTTCGCACAACCCCATCATGCAACATTCCCCTAGGATGCACGCACGAGGGGGCTGGCCGAGGGCTACACTCAGGACAGGCCTGGCGTGAGCCGCCTCACCAGGTTCTGGCACCTGGTCTTCTCGCGTCCCTCCCAGGTAAAAGCTGACGAGAAAAGGTACGAATTCACCGCACGAGCGCTGCTTGCACGTCAAGGGGGACCCCTGAGCATCGCGACTCAGGGGCCTCATTGGTCACGTAGCCCCTCGCCCCTTGGTCTCATACTGGCGATCCGGATGCGCCAACGGTGGTCGAGGTATGCGCGGGATTGGGCCCTGCCGACGCAGAGCACCAAGGCGCCCCAAGTCTACCCTGGCGTCGCCGTGTTTCCTTCGTGTGTGCCGCTTGCACGTCAAGAGGGACCCCTGAGCATCGCGACTCAGGGGCCTCACTGGTCACGTAGCCCCTCGCCCCTTGGTCTTGTCCTGGCGATCCGGACGCTCCAACGGCGGTCGAGGAATGCGCGGGATTGGGCCCTGCCGACGTAGAGCACAAAAGCAAGCAGGAAGGAAACAAGGCACCGAAGGAAATCACGAGATTCAAGGAAAATTCAAGCAATTATTACAGGCACTGAATGTATTATGAATTCAAAGTCTCACGCCCTCGCGAGGCACGGTGAAATGTTGCAGGGCAAGACCTAGGAGGAAGGGCCACCACCGCCATGGCCGACGTCGCCAACTTTCCTGGCCGTGGCAACCTCATCGTCGACGTCGCTGCCGCCGTTGTCACCACCACTTGCTTCCACCACTGGGGGCTTGGCGGTGGCTATGCAGGTGAACTTCTCCACCAACGTGTCCACCGGGCCCTTCACGGTTGCTTCTGCAGCGGCGCGGGACGCTGGAGCAACCGGGACGAGCACCGCATCGAAGTTGAAGCTGGGCTCGCGGAGGTAGAGCTGGCTGAAGACCCGCGTCACGGCCGTGGAGAGTAGATCGCGGCACTCGTCCTCCAAAATGGTGTCCACCCTGGTGGAAGCGCCTTCGAGCACCTCAGCAAGCTTGAAGGAGAGCCCCACGTAGCCGGCTTCGGGGGTCACAAAAGGCTCCCAGAATCCTCCCCTGCAGATGGAGCGCAGCGACTTGCGAAGCTTGTGTTCGAGGGAAGGGAAGGCGTCGCACTCCGCGTCCGCTTGCTCCTCAGCATCGGCGATGGTCTTCTCGGCCTCCACCCGGGCCGTCATCTTGGAGACGCGCCGGGCGTGAGACGCCTGGGCTTCTTCCACCTCCTACTTCAGCTTGGCCAGGCGCTCGCTTTCCTTGGCTTGGTCAGCGGCCACTCGGGACAGCGTGGAGTCGCGATCTGCGAACTCCGCCTCGCGGGCCTTGAGGACCTCCCTGTGCTCACGGAGTTGTTGCGTGAGTGCGGCTTGCTCATCCTCGCCGCAGCGCGCCCTGGCAGACTCCGCCTCGCCCAGTGCTGCGTCTCGGGCTGCCTTGGCCTCGGCCGCCTCCTCCTCGCTCTTCGTGATGGCGGCCTTGGCTTGGCTCCAGGCCGTCTGGGTGGCCGCCCCGGCCCGGGACCACCCAGAAACGAGCCCCAGGCGCTCCTTCGCGAGGCACCTTTCAGCATCAAGAAGGTCAGCCCGGAACCTCCCGAGCATGGTGTAAGCCTCGTCCAAGGCACCGGGCCTGATCAGAGGACCGCAGCGCGCAAGCGCGAGATCCGGGCCAGGAGGCGGCACCGGCGCATCGGCAGGCGCCGTGACCAAGGGCCCGGCAACATGGCTAACTCGGGGAGCCGGGAGCTCCAGTTTCCCCTCCATCACGGCAAGCGTGGGCGACCCCACGACCAGCTAGCCCGTGGGGGCTGGCTCCTCCTGAGGATGCATCTCTGCGACCACGGGAGTGGACTCCACCAGGAGGGGGCGAGGAGCTGCCCCCTCCATCAGCATCGGGGCCACCACGGCAGCGGCAGGAGACGCCGCCACGATAGCCTCCGCGCCCCCGGCGGCCGATCCTCCAAGTGGCGCGCGAGGCTGGCGCGGCTCGCTTCCATCGCGGCACAAAGCCTATGGAGCCCCCAGGGCAGGGGGCTCCTTCGGCTCAACGCTCGCCTTCTTCCTCTTTGGCACGACCTCGACCCTGGCCAATGAGAGGAGGAGGGCCGTGAGCACATGCGCAGTTCAAGATCAAACAGAGACGAAGAAGGTTACTTACTCCTCGCGCGCGACCCACTTCCTCTTCTTCTCCACCTCGGCGCTGGTCGGAACGCCCCCGCTCCCTTTCAGCGCGGACTTGGCCACGTCCAGGGGGCGAGCGGGATGCTCCTCGTCGACCCCCGGCGTGGTGCTGTCGCCCGGAGGGGTGTGGAGGACGCCCAGAGGAACCACAGTCGCGCGTTTCTTCGGGGACAACTGGCCGGAAGTCCGAGCAGTTTGAGCGGAAGGCCCCGGCCCCCTATGCACCCGGGCAAAGCGCCTGGAGCCAGCGGCCGGGGGCTGGTCGGTATCGTCATCATCATCAAGGCTGCGGAGGAGCACGCTCTGCGATGGAGGGGACGCCCCCTCCCTGCCATCCACGGTCTCCTCTGAATCCTCTCCGCCGCTGGTGTCGCCAGAGGACACCAGCACCGTGGGATTGAGGAGCCCGGATGGCGTGAGCCCCAGATCATCAAAATTAGGCATGGTGGCGGCCAACGCCCTGCCATCGTCGCAGCGGTATAGCGGGGCGTAGGCCTCGGGAAGATCCCCGGGATCATTGAAGAGAAAGGTGTTCAGGGCCTTGTCCCGCTCCTCGCCCGTCAGGCTGGCGAATCCGAGCCTGATGGCGTCTCCCATGCCCCTGTACTCCCACATGGGCTTTGAGTGCTACTGGAGCGGCGCCAGGCGGTGCGTCACGAACTCCTTCACCATCATCGCCCCGGTGAATTTCCCGGCAGCCATGTCCGAGGAGATCCGCTTCAAGACGGGCGTCGCCCGGGGGTCGGTGAGCTTCGCGGAGGCCCACCCGAGGGTCTTCTCGGGCAGCTTCGTCGGGAGCTCCAGATGCGAATCAACCCCCTGAATATCCAAGAAGACCCAGCGGTGCCGGTAGCCTTCCACCTTCTTCCCGGCCTTCAGAAGAACATTGCCGCTCTGGACCGCGACGAAGGAAGCGCACCCCGACCGCTGCATGCTATCATGAAGCCGCATGCTGAAGTAGTGACGCAAGAGGGCCACACAAGGCTTCACGCCTATGAAGGCCTCACAGTAGAAGGCGAAGATCAACAGGAGCAAGATGGAGTTGGGCTGAAGGTGGAGAGCTTGGATTCCGTAGTGCGCAAGGATGGCAGAGAAGAACCCCGAGAAGGGCGGGACAAGCCCACAGAAGATGCTATGGAGAAAGAAGGGGTATACCGTCTTCGCTACGGTGCCCCGCTCAGTTGAGCCACACCAGATCAAGGTCCTCCCCCATTCGTTGGAGTCCCCCACAGTCAATGGAAGCGCGGAGGCGAGATCCCCCTCCTTGGCGATGAAGGATGTCACGAGCGCCGGAGAGGGAGAAGAGGGGGCCGAGGCTGTAGCCTCGGGCTTCGTCTTCCCGGCAGGCACCATCCGAGGAATCCTGGAGGCAGAAGAGCAAGAGGAAGGGCGATGCTGCGCCAAGACCTGGAGGAGTTTCTCACGGAGGAAAGGGGATCTGAGCAAGAGAGCAAGGCGCAAGGAAGAAGAGAAATGATGGCTCCGCCGAAGGCGCCAGACTTTTGTCAGCTAGGACAGTTGCCGAGGCGATTGGGGGCGGAGGTGTCCGTTCCCCGTCGCGTGCCACGCATCTAGCCTGGCCCACAGGCGAATGGGGGTGAACAGCGCTTCGCCCTTCGCTCCATACCTTCGTCTCGAAGCCAAAGTTGGCACGCCTTGGGCCCGGAGGCTACTGTCGGCGTTCTGGGATTGGGGGTACCCAGACCTGCCTGCCTGCGGCCCAGAGCATGGCCCACCACGAAGGCCCGGTATGGCCCCGCAACAAGCCCCCCAAGTCAAGGCCCCCGCGAGAGCCCCCGCCTCATGAGGAGGACAACGCCAAGACCTCCGGAGGAGTGGCACCCCCTTCAGGCCACCTCACGAGGAGTGGAGATTCCTACGCAAGTACCCGGCCTAGTGAGGCCGGGGTGACATGGGTTCTGACGGCCAAGCCAGGCGGGCGCCAACAGGCGCAGAGGGAGGACAGTTTCCTCTTTGGCGCAAAGGAGACAAGGACGTACGCGGGTTCCCAAGGAACCCCCCCCCCAAAGGTTTCCTTCCCGGTGCAAGAGGACCAAGACCACGAGCTCGGCACAACGGATGTCATCGCCGAGCCCACCGCTACGTCACACCCGGAAGCTTTGCAGGCGAAGACCACCTTTAGTCAGGATAGGATGTACCCTTTGTCCCTTTCAAATTTGGCCATTGTGGGATCCATTCCCGCCTGTTCGACAGGGGAAGAGGACCGTGGCCCCTATAAATAGGGACGAGCTCCCATCGTAGAGAGAGGTCGAACCAGGTCGAGTTCATCACCACCAAGAGCCCTCGTGAGGCCACCCGACCACTGTACTAGTTCATCCACAACCTCCTCGAGAGGCCAATCCACCACAAAGCAGGAGTAGAGTTTTACACCGCAAGGTGGCTCGAACCTGGGTAAATCTCTGTGTCCATCTTCTTCCTCGCAATAACTTACTCGACGTAGCTAGGCCGTAGGGTGACAAGTTGAGACTTTGAGCCGGTTGAGATCTTCGCACACGCCCCAGTGTTCGAACCTTGTTGGGTTTTGCGGAGCCCCGATTCCGACATCCACCAAATAAACCATTTAGTAATCAACTACGCAAGGTAATCAACACTACTAGTCACCCACAGGTACCAATCTGAGGTTTCGGTACAAAGATTGAACACAAGAGATGAACTAGAGTTTGAGAGGAGATGGTGTTGTTGAAGATGTTGATGAAGATTGGCCTCCCAAAGATGAGAGGGGTGTTGGTGATGATGATGGCTTTGATTTCCCCCTCCGGGAGGGAAGTTCCCCCGGCGGAATCGCTGCGCTGGAGGGCAAAAGTGCTCCTACCCATGTTCCGCCTCGAGGCAGCGGCGCTTTGTCCTGAAAGTCCTCCTCTAATTTTTTTTCTAGGTCAAATGTGACTATATACCAGAAGATGTGCACCGGAGGTGGGCCGAGGAAGCCACAACCCATCAGGGCGCGCCTAGGGGGGCCTGGCGCGCCCTGGTGGGTTGTGCCCACCAGGTTTGCCCCCTCCGGTAGCTTTCTCCTCTAGTATTTATTATTTATTCCAAAAATAATCTCCGTAAAATTTCAGCTTCATTGGAGTTATGCATAATAGGTATCTCTGATGTGCTTTTCTTGGGTCCAGAATTGCAGCTACCGGTATTCTCCCTCTTTATGTAAACCTTACATATTATGAGAGAAAAGGCATTAGAATCTCTACTTAAATCATTATTATTTGACAAAACATAATAAATAACAGTAGGAAATCATGATGCAAAATGGACGTATCAACTCCCCCAAGCTTAGACCTCGCTTGTCCTCAAGCGAAAGCCGGTATTGAAAAGCATGTCCACATGGTTTGAGAGAGAGGTGTCGATAAAAACAAAATACGGACATAGAAGCATCATGCTTATTAATATAACAGCAACAAACTCTATCATAAAATTTATTCAATACATTTCTATCATATAACTTCACATGAACAAGAAACAATTCATCACAACATAGAAGTATGAAGCATAAACCTTATTGAAAACCAACAAACTATGTTCTCAGTCAACTTTGCAACTACAATTCATCATATTTTTAGGAAGGGTCTCATGTAGGAGCCTTTTGGCAAGTCCACATACTCAACCATCATTTCGTCTTCTATGATTGCTAACACTCACGGCATACCCATGAACAAAAAGTTTCAACCAGACACATAGGAAGATAGGGGCTTATAGTTTCGCCTCCCAACGTATTCACCTCAAGGGTGATGTCAACAATAATAACTCATGCCCACTCATATCCAACTGGATATATGTGCCTAGATATTTCCTCACCACATGATGCTTGCAAAAAGAAAAAGTAAAAAGGAATAGGGAAGAATACTTTGACTCTTGCATAAAAGTAAATTCATAAAAGTAAAAGATAGTCCCTTCGTAGAGGGAAGCAGAGGTTGTCATGCGCTTATTGGTTTGTATGCCCTATCCCTTAATGTAAAAGAACGTCACGCTATATTGCCCCCCTATGATAGCAACCTTTATTATGCAGTCCGTCGCTTTTATTACTTTGCCATCATAAGTTCGTATAGCGCTCAATTTTCTCGTACGCTAATTGATCAAAACACTTTTAGAAGCAATTTTTATTGCCTTATTGCACCGATGACAACTTACTTGAAGGATCTTTCTTGATCCATAGGTAGGTAAGGTGGACACTCAAAGAATAAATTTGGGTTTGGGTTTTTGGATGCACAAGTAGTATCTCTACTTAGTGCGGAATTTTTGGCTAGCAAAGATATTGAGCAAGGACCACATGTTGAAGGATCTATGACAATATAACTTCTATGTGGATATGAACAAACATAAATCATTACGTTGTCTTCCTTGTCCAACGTCAACAATTTTGACATATAATATTTGATGGGGGCTCACAATCATAAAAGATGTCCAAGATAGTGTATTTGCATGTGAATCTTCTCTTCCCTTATTAATTCTTTCATGAATTGCATCATTGACCAATGCTATGTTTGTCAATCTCCAATAAATTTTACTACTTATAATTTTCCTTATGTGATGTCATTACTCACCATAAGATCAGCATACGATTCTTTTCATTTGTTTCTTTTTCCTTTATTTTGATTGCAATCAAGAAAGTAGAGAGGCAAAAACTCAAACTAAACTTTATTACATAACTCTCACTCGATTACATAGATAGATAGGCCACGAAACTAACACACGAAAATAGATCATGCTAAACTTTTATTCAACTAAAGAAACGGAAAACTAATGATCGAACTAAAATAGGTAAAGGTGAATAAAAGTGGTGGTGATACGATACCGGGGCACCTCCCCCAAGCTTGGCTCAAGCCAAGGGGAGTGCCCATACCCGTGTACTCAAGTCTCCTTTCGTGGTGGTGATGTGGGGACCCCGACTCATAAGTCGTGGTCACCGAATGCACGTGTACAGTGATCCTAGAGATCAATGCTCACAAAACATACAGAAGCTGAATAACAAGAGTCTTACATCCATACTTAACGTCTTACACAAATAAAGACCACATAGGTCAAGTCTTACATAGATAGGGCCGTGAAGGCCGAATAACAAACACAACTAGCAGCAGAAATCTTGATCGAAAGCATAGGCCCATGCCATCTGCCTTAACCTACAGGCATTCTGACTAGGAAGCGTCCTAGTTCGCATGTTCGTCACCATCGAACTCTTCACCATATTCCTGCTCTTCCATGCCTGGCCAATTAAATAACCAGTGGCAAGCCAATGTGTACTTTGAATATACTCCCAAGCAACCTGTTTTTGGGATGTCGGCGTACGACACCTATGGGATCGCGTGGGTCCCTTTTATGGTTCGGCAGGGAAAGAGGCTTTCAAAAAGAGCAGATCCAGCGATCAACGCGAGGGATTTTTACCCAGGTTCGGGCCGCTGAGAAGCGTAAAACCCTACTCCTGCTTTAGTGTATTGTGAGTCTTTGAACTCTGGCTCCAAGAGCGCTATGTGATGAACAGTACACAACCGCTATCCCTCTATCTGGGTGAGAAGGTCCTCCCCTGTAGCTACGCCTTGGGCCTCCTTTTATATGTCGAAGGGGTCACCAACAGTGGCGCACAGTACATACAAGAGGTGTAAAGTTGCTACAGCATTTCATGATTATCACTGACGTCTCAGGACAAACGCATTAAATGCTCCATCTAGGTGTCCCTTAGCTTCTTGGGGATGGAAAAAGAGCCCGTCCCATCAGCACCGCTTAACCCCATCCGCCGCTAATGCCATGACACGCATCCAGGAGGACAAACCCCGTCTGACAGGCTGGTCGCTGCACTGGAGCGGTGGCAAGGTGGCGGGATCTTGCCGGGTGCGAATCTTGCCGGGTCTTCGCTAGCCATCCTGGCAAGCGTCTTGCCGGGATCCCAGCCTTCGGTCTTCTGTGTTCTGATCATCGACTTGAATGCCTTCTTGATAGTCTTGTGCTTGTTTCCAGTTGTCCCAAGGCAAGCATCTTGTCGGGAGTCCAACATCGGGTCTTCTCGGTGACCTTCCTGGAGGTCTTCTCCCAGGAAGGCTTGCTTCCCGGAAATTCTATCCTGATCTTGCCGGCCTTTGAGCTTGCCGGTGATGCGTAGACCTGTTCCAGGCAAGTAATCCTTGCCGGAAACCTGGGTCCTAGATGTGTCCTATAAGTGGATTTCTTCTCTGCCATGCCCTTCCCGCATGGAGGCTGCAACTTGCCGGTGCGTGTCCAGGGGTAATGAACACCCCTGTTCACTACACCAACACAACCCATGTTTGGAACAAGGCAATAACAATGCATGATATAGCACTAAGTAGGTATGTTTTGCGGAAAGCTATTTTTTAGTGTAATGACATGATCAAAATAACTTGTTGTAGCATGCATCATGAGGATACAAGTATCCGTACGAATAGGTTACATATATCAATATAAACAAGGGGATTGAACACCTCATGTTCAGTCATCATGGCAAGTCACCCGACTTAACTCAAGTATCATCTTTGTCACCAACATACGCACACTAGATTTTTGAAAACATCGGACGTAGTTTAAGCAGGACCTCCAACTGTCCATGACCGTGGACACAGCTATTCGAATAGTTTTACACTCTGCAGAGGTTGCACACTTTACCCACAAGACTCGGGGAACTTCCGTGTCATCCACGACTCGTGGTATATTACATACCCGAGGTAAGCACCCGAACATTGCCTTTCCCCTAGCGATACTAAACAAAGAGTCCACTCGTTGGTGCCATCCCTCATGATATACATCACACGTATCATCCATGAGGGCACGCAACAGTGTGCCCAGTGCTCGTGAAGACAGCGCATGATCGTCCTTACCGGCACGACCCCGTATCGAGAGTGACCACGTCACCCCCGCCACTAGTAATGCGGGCTCTATGCTAGTACCCACCAAAGTAATCAACAAAGCCCCATCCCATAAGGGGTATCGTGGCTGTGCATATAAGGTTGGGGCTGTGAGAGGCATACAACACATTCTCACGATCCTCATTGCAATTGACCAGTACAAGGAGGTCCTCGATGGTGCGTATCCAGTCATCGGCATCCAGTGGTTCAGCAGGCTCAGTGAAGGTTGGGGGCGAATTCCTCATGATCTCAGACAGAGTGGAGCGGCCATTGCCGTTCCTACCTTGCTGCTGGTTGTTCACAAGGACTTGAGCCATCTGCTGGATATCAGCAGTGTTGGCCTGGCGTTCCTCCCGGAGAACTTGGAGAAATTGAGCTATGGTCATGTTCTCCGGTGGAGGTGGTGGCGGGGCAATGTTGCCTTGTGGCTGCTCCGGGTGATCTCCACGTGAGCAGCCCCACCAGCTCCATGTTGCTAGCTGGAGTTGCCGGCTTCAGGGTTGGTGAAGGACCTGTTGCGGGTTGCAGTCACCATCCTGTTTGGAGCAGCCAAGTCAAATAACTGGGATAAACGAGAGGAAAAGAAATACTAGAAAAGCGCGCCTAAGGGGGTTGGTATAGTGCAAGTGTGGTAAAACAAAGGTCGAAAGACCAATACATATATTAAGATAAGATAGGCGATGGAGTCCCTTACACGTTGCCTAAGGCAAAAGCGCGACGTGCATAGGAACACAAACAACAAAAGCAAACAACAAGCACACATGGCTTCATATGAACCATTACAGGGACTCGACTTCGCATGAGGGGTACATGACTGATCCTACCCTAGGGGTTCTCGGACTCAGGTGGTGGAGTGCTCGGTCTCGTAGTCACGCTCCTCTGGGTCTTCCTCCTGATCATCATCCATACGGGCATTGTCTCCGGTCGAAGGGGTCGGAGAACGTGGAGGTCCATCCCGACGATACTTCGTCGGTGGGTCAGTGAAGAGCTCACGGTACTTCTTCGCACTCATGCGACCTCGACAAGTGGGTGCGTCTGTAGATGGGGGTACTCCTCCTTGATAAGCGATAGCTGGTCGTCCCTCAGGGGCTCCATCCTTCTTGATCCTGTCTGGCATCGTCTTGGCTTGACGAAGTAGCTCTCGGGCGTGGTGAAGTTCCTCGCGGAGCTTCACGGACTCCTTAATCAAGTTGTGAACCAGACAGTCGGCGGAGAGGCTGAAGTAGGTCTGGAATCTGAGTGGTGTGCCATCCTCCTTGGATGGGATCAACGTCCAACTCTCGCCAAAATCATCCTTCCTGAAAGGTAGGTAGCGAGTAGGTGGCTCGTCAGCCATCTCTGGAATGATGTCTCGAAGGTGTAGGAGTGCCTTGCGTGCAGCTATCTCGACTGCAAGTGCCAGGGTCTCCATCTGTGGTCCTTCAAAGAACCAACTGGTCGGGGAGTCGTTTGCCTTCACGACCACATCAATGTGGTACTCCTTCGTGACGGCATCGACCCAGTGCTCGTGGTAGAGGAAAATGGGTGATCGGCGATACTGGCACTTCTCCAGGCTATCCTCAAGGAGTAGGGGAATGCCGGATGTCAGGAAGGCTTCGGGTACGACGGCCATCTAAAATGGTTTGAAGGGAGGAGAGTCAGTAGAGTGTTTTAGTGAAGAATAGAAGAGGTAATAAGTGTAGAAACTCCTAAGTATATGTGCTAGGCGTAGTTTTGAAAATAGTTTTATCCTATCTAACGTCCATGCAAACTAAGGGCTTCCTACAGTCAGGATGGCACTGATACCAGCTCTGTGGGGACGCCGACTCATAAGTTGTGGTCACCGAATGCACGTGTACAGTGATCCTAGAGATCAATGCTCACTGAACACACAGAAGCTGAATAACAAGAGTCTTACATCCATACTTAACGTCTTACACAAATAAAGACCACGAAGGTCAAGTCTTACATAGATAGGGCCATGAAGGCCGAATAACAAACACAACTAGCAGCGGAAATCTTGATCGAAAGCGTATGCCCATGCCATCTGCCTTAACCTACATGCATTCTGACTGGGAAGCGTCTTAGTTCGCATGTTCGTCACCATCGAACTCTTCACCATATTCCTTCTCTTCCATGTCTGGCCAATTAAACAACCAGTGGCAAGCCAATGAGTACTTTGAATGTACTCACAAGCAACCCATGTTTGGAACAAGGCAATAACAATGCATGATATAGCACTAAGTAGGTAAGTTTTGTGGAAAGCTAATTTTTAGTGTAATGACATGATCAAAATAACTTGTTGTAGCATGCATCATGAGGATACAAGTATCCGTACGAACAGGTTACAGATATCAATATAAACAAGGGGATTGAACACCTCATGTTCAGTCATCATGGCAAGTCACCCGACTTAACTCAAGTATCATCTTTGTCACCAACATACGCACACCAGATTTGTGAAAACAATGGACGTAGTTTAAGCAGGACCTCCAACTGTCCATGACCGTGGACACGGCTATTCGAATAGTTTTACACTCTGCAGAGGTTGCACACTTTACCCACAAGACTCGGGGAACTTCCGTGTCATTCACGACTCGCGGTATATTACATACCCGAGGTAAGAACCCGAACATTGCCTTTCCCCTAGCGATACTAAACAAAGAGTCCACTCGTTGGTGCCATCCCTCATGATATACATCACACATATCATCCATGAGGGCACGCAACGGTGTGCCCGGTGCCCGTGAAGACAGCGTGTGATCGTCCTTACCGACATGACCCCGTATCGAGAGTGACCACGTCACTCCCGCCACTAGTAATGCAGGCTCTATGCTAGTACCCACCAAAGTAATCAACAAAGCCCCGTCCCATAAGGGGTATCGTGGCTGTGCATGTAAGGTTGGGGTGGTCAGCAAATCTTAAATCTCTCCCTTTACGAAAACACACACACACAACTTACTTCGGTACACCACTTTTTTCAAGTGGTTACCTAGCTCAACTTCATCTCCCTCGGGCATTAGTGGCACCCGACGGGGTTTTCGAAAGTATTTGAAAACACTTTTGTTTCCATCACCATTCATATCCCCTATCCCATTTGCGTATCATCTACTAAGCATCCTATCTACTCCCACCCGCACAACCCTCATAAGAAGGTAGGGTCATGCACGATGCAAGTATCAACAAGGAAGTAACGGAGGAATCCCATCGAAAGGGACACCACATCAACATGATCAACATCACGAAATAAAGTGCTATATGCCATGCTTTAAAAGGGTTTCATAGTCATGGTCAAAGGGCTGCTTGCCTGGCTCAACAAAGTCTTCGGGGTCTTCAAAGTCTTCGGGTCCAACTCCCTCGTCAACCTCGCAATCTATCGTAGCGATAAATAATGGTAAAAATAAGAATCATCACCAAAACAGAGCACAAAACTCACTTATAAAATGTTGCCCTACTCTGATAAATACTACAAACTATACTAAAAATATTTTCCTAAGGTCTTGTTGTGAAAAAGATTTTGGAAAGTATTTAAACAGAGGCTAAAAATAATCAAAACTAGCCTTTAAATAAAACCAGTACATAAAATGTTTTTAAAAATTTACACAAGTGGCACTATAAAATTCTACAGAATATTACAAGATTTGTGGTGGAAAAATATTTGGAATTGGACAAATATTCATTTGTGTGGGATTTTTGCAAACAATGCCAGAAAAAGAAAAAGAAAAGGGCTCCAGTGCCCTGGGCCAGCGGCGGTCAGCAGCTGGGCCGGCTCAGCCAACCAGCCAGCAAGCGTCCCAGGCGGCTCAGTGATACGTCCATTTTGCATCATGCGTTTATATTGATATTTATTGCATTATGGGCTGTTATTACACACTTTGGTACAATACTTATGCCCTTTCTCTCTTATTTTACAAGGTTTATTTGAAGAGGGAGAATGCCGGCAGCTGGAATTCTAGACTGGAAAAGGAGCAAATCTGAGATACCTATTCTGCACAACTCCAAAAGTCTTGAAAATTTACGGAGAATTATTTTGGAATATATAAAAAATACTGGGCGGAAGAAATACCAGAGGGGGCCCACCAGGCAGTCACAAGCCAGGGGGCGCGCCCTACCCCCCTGGGCGCGCCCCTGTGGCTTGTGGCCCACCTGGCAGCCCTCCGGTGCCCATCTTCTGCTATATGGAGGGTTTTGACCTGGAAAAATCATAACAGAGCTTTCGGGGCGAAGCGCCGCCGTTTCGAGGCGGAACTTGGGCAGAACCAATCTAGGGCTCCGGCGGAGCTGTTCTGCCGGGGAAACTTCCCTCCCGGAGGGGGAAATCGAAGCCATCGTCATCACCAACGATCCTCTCATCGAGAGGGGGTCAATCTCCATCAACATCTTCACCAGCACCATCTCCTCTCAAACCCTAGTTCATCTCTTGTATCCGATCTTTGTCTCAAAACCACAGATTGGTACCTGTGGGATGCTAGTAGTGTTGATTACTCCTTGTAGTTGATGCTAGTTGGTTTACTTGGTGGAAGATCATATGTTCAGATCCTTAATGATAATTAATACTCCTCTGATTATGAACATGAATATGCTTTGTGAGTAGTTACGTTTGTTCCTGAGGACATGGGATAAGTCTTGTTATAAGTAATCATGTGAATTTGGTATTCGTTCGATATTTTGATGAGATGTATGTTGTCTCTCCTCTAGTGGTGTTATGTGAACGTCAACTACATAGCACTTCACCATTATTTGGGCCTAGGGGAAGGCATTGGGAAGTAATAAGTAGATGATG
This sequence comes from Elymus sibiricus, assembly GCA_039707655.1. Lineage (NCBI taxonomy): Eukaryota > Viridiplantae > Streptophyta > Magnoliopsida > Poales > Poaceae > Elymus > Elymus sibiricus. The sequence goes on along the minus strand of CM077667.1, from coordinate 193,990,809 downwards.
GGTTGCTAGAGTGACAGAAGCTTAAACCCTAGTTTATGCGTTGCTTCGTAAGGGGCTGATTTGGATCCACACGTTTCATGCTATGGTTAGATTTATCTTAATTCTTCTTTCGTAGTTGCGGATGCTTGCGAGAGTGGTTAATCATAAGTGGGAGGCTTGTCCATGTAAGGGCAGCACCCAAGCACCGGTCCACCCACATATCAAATTATCAAAGTAACGAACGCGAATCATATGAGCATGATGAAAACTAGCTTGACAGAAATTCCCATGTGTCCTCGGGAGCGTTTTGCTATATATAAGAGTTTGTCCAGGCTTGTCCTTTGCTATAAAAAGGATTGGGCCACCTTGCTGCACCTTATTTACACTTGTTACTTACTAACCGTTACGAATTATCTTATCACAAAACTATCTGTTACCGATAATTTCAGTGCTTGCAGAGAATACCTTACTGAGAACTGCTTGTCATTTCCTTCTTCTCCTCGTTGGGTTCGACACTCTTACTTATCGAAAGGACTACGATAGATCCCCTATACTTGTGGGTCATCAAGACTCTTTTCTGGTGCCGTTGCCGGGGAGTGAAGCGCCTCTGGTGAGTGGAACTTGGTAAGGAAAAATTTATATACTGTGCTGAAATTTACTGTCACTTGTTACTATGGAAAGTAATCCTTTGAGGGGCTTGTTCGGGGTATCTTCACCTCAACCGGAAGTACAAAGAGATGCTCCTCAACCTGCTGCACCTATTGAAAATATTTATTATGAAATTCCCTCAGGTATGATAGAGAAACTGCTAGCTAATCCTTATGCAGGAGATGGAACACTACATCCTGATTTGCATCTAATCTATGTGGATGAAGTTTGTGGATTATTTAAGCTTGCAGGTTTGCCCGAGGATGATGTCAAGAAGAAGGTCTTTCCTTTATCTTTGAAGGAGAAGTCATTGACATGGTACAGGCTATGTGATGATATTGGATCATGGAACTACAACCGATTGAAATTGGAATTTCATCAGAAGTTTTATCCTATGCATCTGGTTCATCGTGATCGGAATTATATTTATAATTTTTGGCCTCGTGAAGGAGAAAGTATTGATCAAGCTTGGGGGAGGCTTAAGTCAATGTTATATTCATGCCCCAATCATGAGCTCCCGAGAGGAATTATTATTCAGAACTTTTATGCTCGGCTTTCTAATAATGATCGGTCCATGCTCGATACTTCTTGCGCTGGTTCTTTTAGGAAGAAATATATTGAATTCAAGTGGGACTTATTGGAAAGAATTAAACGCAACTCTGAAGATTGGGAACTCGACGAAGGTAAGGAGTCAGGTATAAACCTTAAGTTTGATTGTGTTAAATCCTTTATAGACACCGATGCTTTTCGTGAATTTAGCACTAAATATGGACTTGACTCTGAGATAGTAGCTTCTTTCTATGAATCTTTTGCTACTCATGTTGATCTCCCTAAGGAGAAGTGGTTTAAATATCATCCTCCCATTGAAGTGAAAGTAGTTGAACCTATTAAAGTTGAGGAGGAAACTATCACTTATAATGCTGATCCTGTTATTCCTACTGCTTACATTGAGAAATAACCCTTTCCTGTTAGGTTAAAGGAACATGCTAAAGCTTCAACTGTGGTTCGTAAGAGTTGTATTAGAACACCTACACCCCCTGAACAAATTAAAGTTGAACCTAGTATTGCTATGGTTAAAGATCTCTTGGTTGATAATATTGACGGGCATGTTATTCATTTCTGTGATGAAGCTGCTAGAATTGCTAGGCCTGATACTAAGAGTAAACATAGACCAGTTGTTGGCGTGCCTGTTGTTTCTGTTAAAATAGGAGATCATTGTTATCACGGCTTATGTGATATGGGTGCTAGCGTGAGTGCAATTCCCTTTTCCTTATATAAAGAAATTATGCATGATATTGCACCAGTTGAACTAGAGGAAATTGATGTTACTATTAAGCTTGCTAATAGAGATACTATTGCACCAATGGGGATTGTTAGAGATGTTGAAGTCTTGTGTGGGAAAATAAAGTATCCTACTGATTTTCTTGTTCTCGGTTCCCCACAAGATGATTTTTGTCCCATTATATTTGGCAGACCCTTCTTGAATACTGTTAATGCTAGGATTGATTGTGAAAAGGAAACAGTTACTGTGAGTTTTGGGGATGTGTCTCATGAGTTCAATTTCTCTAAATTTCGTAGACAACCCCATGACAAAGAATTACCTAGTAAAGATGAAATTATTGGTCTTGCTTCTATTGTTGTGCCTCCTACTGATCCTTTAGAACAATATTTGCTGGACCATGAAAATGATATGCATATGAATGAGAGGAATGAAATAGATAAAATTTTCTTTTATCAGCAACCTATTTTGAAACACAACTTACCTGTTGAAATACTTGGGGATCCTCCTCTACCCAAGGGTGATCCCGTGTTTGAGCTTAAACATTTACCCGATACATTGAAATACGCTTATCTTGATGAAAAGGAGATATATCCTGTTATTATTAGTGCTAACCTTTCAGAGCATGAAGAAAAGAGATTATTGAAAACTCTGAGGAAGCACCGTGCTGCTATTGGATATACTCTTGATGATCTTAAGGGCATTAGTCCCACTCTATGTCAGCATAAAATTAATATGGAGCCTGATGCCAAACCAGTTGTTGATCAACAACGACGGTTGAATCCTAAGATGAAATAAGTGGTAAGGAAAGAAATACTAAAGCTTATGGAGGCAGGTATAATTTATCCTGTTGCTGATAGTAGATGGGTTAGTCCCATTCATTGTGTTCCTAAGAAGGGAGGTATCACCGTTGTCCCTAATGATAAAAATGAATTGATCCCGCAAAGAATTGTTACAGGTTATAGAATGGTAATTGATTTTAGGAAATTAAACAAAGCTACTAAGAAGGATCATTACCCTCTACCTTTTATTGATCAAATGCTAGAAAGACTATCCAAACACACTCATTTTTGCTTTCTAGATGGTTACTCTGGTTTCTCTCAAATACCTGTGTCAAAAGAGGATCAAGAAAAAACCACTTTTACTTGCCCTTTCGGTACTTTTGCTTATAGACGTATGCCTTTTGGTTTATGCAATGCACCTGCTACCTTTCAAAGATGTATGATGGCTATATTCTCTGACTTTTGTGAAAAGATTCTTGAGGTTTTCATGGATGACTTTTCCGTTTACGGAACTTCTTTTGATGATTGCTTGAGCAACCTTGATCGAGTTTTACAGAGATGTGAAGAAACTAATCTTGTCTTGAATTGGGAAAAGTGCCACTTTATGGTTAATGAAGGTATTGTCTTGGGGCACAAGATTTCCGAAAGAGGTATTGAGGTGGATAAAGCTAAGGTTGATGCTATTGAAAAAATGCCGTGCCCTACGGATATCAAAGGTATAAGAAGTTTCCTTGGTCATGCTGGCTTCTATAGGAGGTTTATTAAAGATTTCTCTAAGATTTCTAGGCCTCTCACTAATCTTTTACAAAAAGATGTTCCATTCGTTTTTGATGATGATTGTGTAGAAGCATTTGAAATCCTAAAGAATGCCTTGATTTCCGCACCTGTTGTTCAACCACCTGATTGGAATCTACCCTTTGAAATTATGTGTGATGCTAGTGATTATGCTGTTGGTACTGTTCTAGGACAAAGAGTTGATAAGAAATTAAACGTTATCCATTATGCCAGTAAAACTCTAGACAGTGCTCAAAGAAATTATGCTACTACTGAAAAGGAATTTTTAGCGGTTGGTTTTGCTTGTGATAAGTTCAGACCTTATATTGTTGATTCTAAAGTAACTGTTCACACCGATCATGCTGCTATTAAGTACCTTATGGAAAAGAAAGATGCTAAACCTAGACTTATTAGATGGGTTCTTCTGCTACAAGAATTTGATTTGCATATTATTGATAGAAAGGGTGCTGATAACCCTGTAGCAGACAACTTGTCTAGGTTAGAAAATGTTCTTGATGACCCACTACCTATTGATGATAGCTTTCCTGATGAACAATTAGTTGTCATAAATGCTTCACATAATGCTCCATGGTATGCTGATTATGCTAATTACATTGTTGCTAAATTTATACCGCCTAGTTTCACATACCAACAAAAGAAAAAGTTCTTCTATGATTTAAGGCATTACTTTTGGGATGATCCACACCTTTATAAAGAAGGAGTGGATGGTATTATTAGACGTTGTGTACCTGAGCATGAACAGGAACAAATCTTACGCAAGTGTCACTCCGAGGCCTACGGAGGACACCACGCTGGAGATAGAACTGCACATAAGGTACTACAATCTGGTTTTTATTGGCCTACTCTCTTCAAGGATGCTCATAAGTTTGTCTTGTCTTGTGATGAATGTCAAAGAATTGGTAATATTAGTAGACGTCAGGAAATGCCTATGAATTACTCTCTCGTTATTGAACCATTTGATGTTTGGGGTTTTGATTATATGGGACCTTTCCCACAATCTAACGGGTATACTCATATTCTAGTTGCTGTTGATTATGTTACTAAGTGGGTAGAAGCTATTCCAACTAGTAGCGCTGATCATAACACTTCTATTAAAAATGCTTAAAGAAGTTATTTTCCCTAGATTTGGAGTCCCTAGATATTTGATGACTGATGGTGGTTCACACTTTATTCATGGTGCTTTCCGTAAATTGCTTGCTAAGTACGATGTTAATCATAGAATTGCATCTCCTTATCATCCTCAGACTAGTGGTCAAGTAGAATTAAGCAATAGAGAAACTAAATTGATCTTGCAGAAGACTGTTAATAGATCTAGGAAGAATTGGTCTAAGAAACTTGATGATGCATTATGGGCTTATAGAAATGCTTATAAAAACCCTATGGGTATGTCTCCGTATAAAATGGTTTATGGTAAAGCATGTCACTTACCTCTTGAACTAGAACATAAAGCTTACTGGGCAATTAAAGAGCTCAACTATGATTTCAAACTTGCTGGTGAGAAGAGGTTATATGACATTAGCTCACTTGATGAATGGAGAACCCAAGCCTATGAGAATGCCAAGTTGTTTAAAGAAAAGGTTAAGAGATGGCATGATGGAAGGATACAAAAGCATGAATTCAATGTAGGTGATCATGTCTTGCTATACAATTCTCGTTTAAGATTTTTTGCAGGAAAACTCCTCTCTAAATGGGAAGGTCCTTACGTTATCGAAGAAGTATACCGTTCCGGTGCCATCAAGATCAACAACGCCGAAGGCACAAACCCGAAGGTGGTGAACGGTCAAAGAATCAAACATTATATCTCAGGTACTCCCATAAATGTTGAAACCAATATTATCAATACCATAACCCCAGAGGAGTACATTAGGTAGACCTACCATAACGTTTCGGACTCTGAAAAGGAATAGGTATGTGGTACGGTAAGTAAACCGACACCAAAACTTTTTCAATGACAAGTTTTATCCGTTTTGGAATATTTAAAAAATTAGGAAAATTTAAAGTAGTCGGAATAGTGCACGAGGAGGCGACAAGCCAGGGGGGCGCGCCCTACCCCCCTAGGCACGCCCCTGTGGCTTGTGACCACCTCGTGTACCCTCCGGACTCCGTTTTCTTGTGGTATACTCCTTCGGGTCGGCAAAAATTCATTATATAATCTCCCGAAGGTTTTAATCTTCGTATCACGACAATATCTCCTATTTTTGTTTTGAGCTGTTTCTGCAGCAGATTTAGAGCAAGATGTCTTCGCAAGAGTCAGTCGGGGAGAACCGTGCCTTTCACCTAACACCGGGGCCTGGAGTTTACAGCAAAGCCAACCACTTTGGGCAGGCCACGGAGGAAGAGATGGAGGCCGATTTGAAAAGAATAGATGCCATGGAGGAAGATCAATAAGTTACCTCTCGCCTGCAACCTGGAGCCATGTTGGAAGAATTTCAGAGCTCAGCAATTCCGAATTCGGTTATCCCTCCCAATGCCAAATTTCTTACTTATGAAAATATGAAAAAGAGTGTTGCTTCTTCCCCCGCAGCAATGAAACATCCGTGGGTTACGGGAGCTCTGACCGTCACTGGAAAACTTCGCAAGGAAATAATGGACCTCAGACGGCAAAATAATAAGCTTGAGGAGGAGAATCGCATTCTGAGGGGCATCATCGCCAAGAATATAACATCACCACCTCCGAAGAAAGACAACTAAACACATGGGTATGGGCACTCCCCTTGGCTTGTGCCAAGCTTGGGGGAGGCGCCCCGGTATCGTATCACCATCACATCTTTTATTTTTATCGTTTTTCTTAGTTCGATCCTTTTGATTATATCTTGATCTAGTAGAATAAAGTTTTTAGTGTGATCTAGTTTTGAGTTTTACTTTATGTTCCCCCTATGTAAGCAAGTCCGAGAGTTATATAATAAAGAGTAGTTTTGAGTTGAGGGCTTTGCTTGTTTGCTATGATCTTGAGAAAAAGAAATAAAAAGAAGTATAGAATAAAAGCAAAGAGTATGTATGATGATCTTATGGGGAGTGATGACTTCACATATAAGAAGTATGTTGATTGAAACTTGTTGTGAGTTGACAAACATAGATATTGGTCATTGTGGCAATTAAAAGGAAGTAATAAAGAAAGAGAGGTTCACATATAAATATATTATCTTGGACATCTTTTATGATTGTGAGCACTCATTAAAATATTATATGTTAAGAAGTTGATGTTGGACAAGGAAGACAACATAATGGGTTATGTTTGCTTACTTCCGAATAGAAGTTATATGGTTATAGATCCCTCAACATGTGTCGCTTGCTTCCACCTCATATCAGCCAAAACTTCCGCACCAAGTAGAGATACTACTTGTGCATCCAAACACCCTTAACCCAGTTTTGCCATGAGAGTCCACCATACCTACCTATGGATTGAGTAAGATCCTTCAAGTAAGTTGTCATCGGTGCAAGCAATAAAAATTGCTCTCTAAATATTGTGTGATCTATTAGTGTGAGGAAAATAAGCTTTATACGAACTTGTGATAGGGAAGAAATAAAAGCGACAGATTGCATAATAAAGTTCTCTATCACAAGGGGCAATATAAAGTGACGTTCTTTTGCATTAAGGGATTGTGTATCCAACTATAAAGCGCATGACAACCTCTGCTTCCCTCTGCGAAGGGCCTATCTGTTACTTTTATTTTCTAGTACTTACCTTTATGCAAGAGTCGTGGTGATCTCCATCACTTTCTTTATTTTGCCTTTATATTTTGGCAAGCGTCATGTGTTGGGGAATTATCTAGACACATATATCCACTCGGAAGTGGGCGAGGATGAGTTATTACTGTTGACATTACCCTTGAGGTAAATAGTTGGGAGGCAATACTATAAGCCCCTATCTTTCTCTGTGTCCGATTGAAGCTTTGACCTCATAGGTACCTCGTGAGTGTTAGCAATTGTGAAAGACTAAAAGATGATTGAGTATGTGGATTTGCTTTACAAGCTCTTATATTGACTCTTTCCTACATTATGATAAATTGGAATTGCTTCAGTGACTGAGATCATAGTTTGTTGGTTCTCAATAGAGTTCTTGATTCATACTTTACCTTCTGAATGAATTGTTACTTCAACATAAGAAATTATATGTCAATATATGTTGTTGTCCTAAAGATGATCATGATGCCCTCATGTCCGTATTTTATTTTATCGACACCTCTATCTCTAAACATGTGGGCATATTTATCGATTTGGGCTTTCGCTTGAGGACAAGCGAGGTCTAAGCTTGGGGGAGTTGATACGTCCATTTTGCATCATGCTTTTATATTGATATTTATTGCATTATGGGATGTTATTACACACTTTGGTATAATACTTATGCCCTTTCTCTCTTATTTTACAAGGTTTATTTGAAGAGGGAGAATGCCGGCAGCTGGAATTCTGGACTGGAAAAGGAGCAAATCTGAGATACCTATTCTGCACAACTCCAAAAGTCCTGAAAATTTACGGAGAATTATTTTGGAATATATAAAAAATACTGGGGGGAAGAAATACCAGAGAGGGCCCACCAGGCAGTCACAAGCCAGGGGGCGCGCCCTACCCCCCTGGGCGCGCCCCTGTGGCTTGTAGCCCACCTGGCAGCCCTCCGGTGCCCATCTTCTGCTATATGGAGGGTTTTGACCTGGAAAAAATCATAACAGAGCTTTCGGGGCGAAGCGTCGCTGTCTCGAGGCGGAACTTGGGCAGAACCAATCTAGGGCTCCGGCGGAGTTGTTCTGCCGGGGAAACTTCCCTCCCGGAGGGGGAAATCGAAGCCATCGTCATCACCAACGATCCTCTCATCGAGAGGGGGTCAATCTCCATCAACATCTTCACCAGCACCATCTCCTCTCAAACCCTAGTGCATCTCTTGTATCCGATCTTTGTCTCAAAACCTCAGATTGGTACCTGTGGGTTGCTAGTAGTGTTGATTACTCCTTGTAGTTGATGCTAGTTGGTTTACTTGGTGGAAGATCATATGTTCAGATCCTTAATGATAATTAATACTCCTCTGATTATGAACATGAATATGCTTTGTGAGTAGTTACGTTTGTTCCTGAGGACATGGGATAAGTCTTGTTATAAGTAATCATGTGAATTTGGTATTCGTTCGATATTTTGATGAGATGTATGTTGTCTCTCCTCTAGTGGTGTTATGTGAACGTCAACTACATAGCACTTCACCATTATTTGGGCCTAGGGGAAGGCATTGGGAAGTAATAAGTAGATGATGGGTTGCTAGAGTGACAGAAGCTTAAACCCTAGTTTATGCGTGGCTTCGTAAGAGGCTGATTTGGATCCACACGTTTCATGCTATGGTTAGATTTATCTTAATTCTTCTTTCGTAGTTGCGGATGCTTGCGAGAGTGGTTAATCATAAGTGGGTGGCTTGTCCAAGTAAGGGCAGCACCCAAGCACCGGTCCACCCACATATCAAATTATCAACGTAACGAACGCAAATCATATGAGCATGATGAAACTAGCTTGACAGAAATTCCCATGTGTCCTCGGGAGCGCTTGGCTATATATAAGAGTTTGTCCAGGCTTGTCCTTTGCTATAAAAAGGATTGGGCCACCTTGCTGCACCTTATTTACACTTGTTACTTACTACCCGTTACGAATTATCTTATCACAAAACTATCTGTTACCGATAATTTCAGTGCTTGCAGAGAATACCTTACTGAGAACTGCTTGTCATTTCCTTCTGCTCCTCGTTGGGTTCGACACTCTTACTTATCGAAAGGACTACGATAGATCCCCTATACTTGTGGGTCATCACTCAGCGCCCCCACGCACGTCAGGTTTCAAACCTGATGGGCGGGGGCCGGCAACAGAGAGAGAGCGAAGCGGGAGAGAGGAGTGGGAGTCTGACAGGCGGGGACTGCTTGTCAGGTCCGTCGTCCTCCTCTGGACAGTGGGAGACGGGGCTCAGCGACGATGACTCCGGCGACGGCGAGGGCAACTGAGGATGGGAAAGGACTCGGGGCGTCGTCGCCTTTCGGGTGGTGCTGGAGATGGTCAACGGGGAGGCCCTGGTCGCCGGCGACGAGGTCCCGCGACGGAGACGCTTCGGGAGATGGTCGCCGTCAACGTTCCCGACTGCAAAACAACCGGGGACGAGGGGGAAAAGGGTCAGGGAGGTGAGGGAGGACCGTTGGAGAGATAGATAGACCGGAGAGGTGCCTCACCGTGAGATCGACGACGGCCCGAGGCGGCGGCGCCGAGCTCGATCCTAAGCACAGAGAGAGGGAGAGGAGCTGGGGCTTGGCAGGGGGTCGATTAGGTGAGGGAGAAGGCCAGACGAGAGAAGAGGGGCTCGAGGGAGGCCCTTTTATAGGGGAGGAGCGGTCCACCGCACGGTGGTGCGCCGGTGAGGAAGTGGCGCTCGCTGGAGGGCACGGGAAGGTGAGAGAGCGCGCCTGGGGAGTTCCTAGGGCTGGTCGAGGGCTAGGGGAGAGAAGAGAGAAGGCGGGGGAGCTCGCGCATGTGAGGCCCGCAGTTGGCCGAACCGGGCGGCGTCGGGCACGCGTGCAGGAAGGTGAGAGAGAGAGAGGGAGAGGAGGCTCCCGACACGGCAGCGTGTCGCGGACGGCGAGGCACCTCGACTGGCACGAGGGGGCGGCTCGAGGTGGTCGGAAGTATGGGCAGGGTGCGGCGTCAACGCTCGGCCGTCTTGGAGCGCGCTCCAGAGCGCGTTTTTGGCCGGCATGCCAGAGCTTTTGACGCGCTCTGGCGCGGCCACCTTTGTCCAGGGGCTGCAGAAGTAGGTGGGAGGGGGCATTGGATGCTCTAGAAACGACCACGAGTGAGAGGGGGCAGAGAGAGAGAGGTGAAACTGGAGCTATCCAGGGGGTGCAAATGGGGTTTTTACCCCCTCAATCATGGAGCTATCCGTTGGGATTTCTACCGGAGGTGCTGGGGGTCTAGTAAGAGCTCTGGTAAAAATTTGAGAGCAAGGAGAGAAGAAAAAGGGGCCCAATCATGGGTTTTAGGATTATGGCAGAAAGTGTTTGATCTGTGTTTGGGCAAGCAAATGGAGTTTTCTTGCCATGAGATTTAACAGGGTGATAATGTAGGTGAAATGAGAGTGGATCACCAAGTTTGAGATGGTTTCAAGAAAGTCGACAGTACAAACTTGGAAAACCCTAGAATTTGGCAGAATCAGATTTCTGTAGATCCAAGCATGCATTTCACTTCCCCCAAATCCACCACTTGGTGTTGTATCATTATTTGGGGGTTAGAACATTCCCACAAAGTTTGGGATCAATAGGAGATACTCCACAATGTAAAGTTGCTCAAACTTGACTCTGGACAGGAATGGTTTTGGATTAGTTTGGTGGATCAAATCAATTGGGATTGAGATGAAACTTTGCAAGATCATCACATATAGCATGTGAGACTTGCTGGAATTTTCCTGGACTTTATTGAGAATATTTCTTATAGAAATATTTCAAAAGCTTGATTTAAGCAGAAAGGGTATTTAGGGGGTTTGCCCATGATTTTGAACATGACCATGTGTTGAAACTCATATATATCGAAATTATATGTCCAGTGAGTTTCCCTAAATTTTCTCAAATATTTTTAAAGCTTTTAAATATTTTTTCCCTATGAAAGACCATTTCTGCCTTAAGAAAAAGCCTTTAAATAAAATAGCAAAATAATCTTTAAAATTAATATTTGGTGGTTTTGGGAGGTCTTATATATAGTAGGTTTCAAATAAAGACTTTGTGGAAAAAGGATCCACCCAATTTGAGGACTTGTAGTACAAACCTCCACTGAGGGGTTTTTGAAAACCTAATTTGAATAAATCCTTTTTGGCCATAGTAATATTTGATAAAAAAAATAGTTTTGGGTACTATTCACATGGCATGATCATTGGGCAAGATGTTTGGGTCAACGAAAATGAGTATGGAGAGGAGTAGAATCTATGAGTGCCAATCACAATCAATCAAACAAGCAAGCATCAATAATTCAAACAAGCTCATGCACTGAAAAAGTTTTAATTGGTTCCAAATTTTGTAAATCTATAGCATAGCAAAGTGATACAAACATAGGGTGTGACAGACCTACCCCCCTTACAAGAATCTCGTCCTCGAGATTCCTAGGCTAAGCGCTAAAAAGATAAGGGAACTCAGATCTAAGATAGTCTTCACGCTCCCAGGTTGCTTCTGCTTCTGTGTGGTTGCTCCATTGGACCTTAAAGTACTTGATGGTGCGGCTTCGGGTGCAACGCTCTGCTTCATCCAAAATACGAACGGGCCTCTCACGATAAGTGAGGTCTGGCTGAAGGTCGATGGCTTGATGATCGATGTCCTTGTAGAGGTCGGGGCGGTTGGGAACTTGGAGACACTTCCGGAGTTGTGACACGTGAAAGACGTTGTGCACATCAGACAGCTTGGAAGGTAGTTCTAGCGGATAGGCAACTTCTCCTCGTCTTGCGGTGATCTTGAACGAGCCGATGTATCTTGGTGCAAGCTTTCCTTTGACGTGGAAACGCTTGGTTCCTTTGAGAGGCGTGACTCGGAGATAGACATGGTCACCGACACAGAAGTTCACTTCTCGGCGGTGAGAGTCGGCACAACTCTTTTGTCTTGACTTGGCGGTCTCCAGACGTTCTCGGACGAGTTGAACTTGTTCTTCTGCTTCACAGAGGATATCTGGTCCAAAGACTAGTCCTTCTCCAGTTTCCGACCAATTGAGGGGAGTGCGGCACTTGCGTCCGTACAATACCTCAAACGGTGCCATCTGAAGACTCAACTGATAACCGTTGTTGTAGGAGAACTTGGCGAATGGTAGGCAATCTTCCCACTTGGCTCCATATGCCAAAACACAAGCACGGAGCATGTCTTCGAGGATTTGATTTACTGGTTCCGTTTGTCCATCGGTCTGGGGGTGAAAAGCGGTGCTGAAGGAGAGCTTGGTTCCCATTGCCTCTTGAAACTGCTTCCAGAACCTTGAGGTGAACTGTGTTCCTCGGTCTGACACAATTTCCTTAGGGACTCCATGAAGGCTCACAATACGCTCGATGTAAGGACTGGCTAGCCTGTTACCATCATAGGTGGTCTTGATGGGAATGAAATGGGCTACCTTGGTCTGGTGATTGACGATGACCCAAATGGAATCATGTCCTTTGCTTGACCTAGGCAAGCCGGTGATGAAGTCCATCCCGACATTGTCCCACTTCCATTCAGGCACTTTCAGAGGTTGCAATAGTCTAGCGGTTCGCTGATGCTCACCTTTGACTCTCTGGCATATGTCACACTTAGCAACAAAGGTGCCTATCTCTCGTTTCATGCCATGCCACCAGAATCTTGCTTTGAGGTCTTCATACATCTTGGCTCCTCCAGGATGGATGGAATATGGAGTGTCATGAGCTTCTTGCAAGATCAAATTCTTGAGCTCCGTCTTGTTGGGTACGCAAATGCGCTTCCTGAACCATACTATTCCTTGCTCATCCACTCAGAATCCTGGGGCCTTGCCTACCTTGATCTTCCCCTTGATGCCTTCAATACTCTCGTGTCCCTTCTGAGCTTCCTTAATATCATCCATCAAGGTAGGCTTTGCTTCGAGGTTGGCGAGGAATCCAGGTGCAACTATTTCCAAGCCGAAGCTTTCAAGTTCTTCATACAGGGCGGGTAGCCTTTCCTTAATCATAGCGTTCAAGGAACAAGCCTACCTGCTTAAGGCATCTGCTACCACGTTAGCCTTTCTAGGGTGGTATTGAACACTGAGGTCATAGTCCTTGACCAACTCCAACCATCTTTGCTGCCTCATGTTCAATTCCTTTTGAGTGAAAATATACTTCAAACTCTTGTGGTATGTGCATATCTCACATCGCTTCCCTAGAAGGTAATGTCGCCATGTCTTCAAGGCATGAACTACGGCTGTCAACTCAAGATCATGAGTAGCATAGTTCTCTTCGTGAGGACGTAGCTGTCTGGATAGATATGCTACGGCTCTGCCTTCTTGCATCAGAACACCTCCAAGCCCGGTTCTCGATGCATCACAATATATCACAAACTCCTTGTGAATATCGGGGGTGGCCAAAACTGGGGCTATGATCAATCTCTTCTTGTGCTCTTGGAAGCTTTCTTCGCACTTTGGCGTCCATTCAAACTTCTTGTCCTTCAAAAGCTGGGTCATAGGTCGGGCAATGCTCGAAAATCTTTCAACGAACTTGTGGTAATATCCCGCGAGTCCGAGGAAGCTTCTCACTTCCTTGACATTGGTTGGGGATTGCCATTCTGTCACGGCTTCAATCTTGGCAGGATCCACTGACAATCCTTCTGCAGTCAACACATGACCCAAGAATCCAACTTCATGCAGCCAGAATTCACACTTGCTGAACTTGGCATAAAGCTGGTGCTCTCGAAACTTGTCTAGGACCAATCTCAAGTGTTGCTCATGCTCTTCTTCAGACTTGGAGAAAACGAGTATGTCATCAATGAAGAAGACAACAAACTTGTCCAAGTACTCCATGAAAACTTTGTTCATGAGGTACATGAAGTAGGCTGGGGCATTGGTTAACCCAAATGACATGACCGTGTATTCATAAAGGCCATACCTGGTTACAAACGTCGTCTTCGGAATGTCTTGGGGCCTGATCTTCAGCTGATAGTACCCAGACCTGAGGTTGATCTTGGAAAACACCTTAGCTCCATTCAGCTGATCGAATAGGTCTTCAATCTTGGGGAGTGTGTACTTTTTTTTATTGTGACCTCATTGAGGGAACGGTAATCGACACAGAGTCGGATAGTTCCGTCCATCTATGACACAAATAGAACAGGTGATCCCCAAGGAGAGGCACTAGGGTGAATGAATCCTTTTCTGAGCTGCTCTGCCAGTTGCTTCTTCAACTCAGCCAACTCTTCGGACCCCATCCTATAGGGCTTCTTATAGATGGGTCCTGCTCCGAGCATTAGCTCAATGATGAACTCAATGTCGCGGTCAGGAGGCATTCCGGGCAGCTCATCAGGAAATACATCCGGGTATTCACATACCACTGGCACTTGATCCAACTCAATCCCCGACAGACAGTTAGCCTGAGGGGCTTGAGTGGAGGCAGGGTTGGGAACATACTTGACTTCCACTCCTTGGCTATTGGTCATGGTAACAATCCTCTTAGCATAGTCTAACAAGCCTCAGTGCTTGGTTAACCAGTCCATGCCTAGGATCACATCCAAGCCTTCCGACTTCAGGATGATAAGGTCTGCTAGGAAGTCTAGCCCGTTGATGTTAATCTCAACTCCTTTAAAACCTATCCCGGACTTCATAACTGATCCCGGGGTTTGTATCAACATACGGCTACTCAGGGGTGTAGGCTTCATACCACTTGCTAGTGCAAACTTTTGAGTGAAAAAAGAATGCGAAGCTCCACAATCAAACAGTACGGTCGCTGGGATTGAGTTGACGAGGAACGTACCCAGTATGACGTCCGGGTCTTCTGGGCTTCCTCGGCGGTGACGTGATTCACACGACCCTTGCCATTGTTGGGCTGGTTGCGGGGAGCTGGGTTCCTTGGTGGTGCCCCACAGCCTTGACCTTGGTTGGGCGCATTGGGGCGTGGTGCATCTGGCTTCTTGTTGGGGCACTGCTTAGAGATGTGTCCAGGCTGACCACACCCAAAGCAAGTGACATGACCATAGTTGTTGTTGTTGTTGTTCCTGCCACCATTGTTGTTATTGGGGTTGTTGTAGGCTTGCCTGGGGTTGGCATACTGCTGAGGCTGGTAGCTCGGACGAGGTGTAGGAGGTCTAGCCTGCTGCGGCTGATAGGTTGGCTTGGCTGGAGTTGGCTGCCAGGGGCAAGGCTTCTAGTTGCTGGAACTACCCTTGCTGACCATCTTGCGCTTGCGAGTGTTGTCCATGGCACGACGCTTGTCTTCAAGCATGAGGGCCTTGTTCACCAGGTCGAAGAAGGTCCGACAGTCGTAGACTATGAGCTGATACTGCAGGGTCTGTTGAAGTCCTTTCATGAAGCGTTCCATCTTAGCAGCCTCCGTGTTGACATCTTCAGGTGCATACCTTGACAGCAGGTTGAACTTCTGCATGTACTCCTTGACAGAGCTACTTCCTTGCTTCAGCGCTCGGAATTCTCTCTTCTTGATAGCCATGATCCCAGAGGGAATGTGGGCGGTGTGGAATCCTTCCTTGAAGTTATCCCAGGTGATCACACGATCGCCTTGCATGACCTTGAATCCATCCCACCAAGCTCTGGCGGTACCTCCGTGGCAGTGAGAGGCATACAACACCTTCTCACAATCCTCATTGCAATTGACCAGTACAAGGAGATCCTCGATGGTGCGTATCCAGTCATCGACATCCAGTGGTTCAGCAGGCTCAGTGAAGGTTGGGGGCGAATTCCTCATGAACTCAGACAGAGTGGAGCGGCCATTGCCGTTCCTGCCTTGCTGCTGGTTGTTCACAAGGACTTGAGCCATCTGCTGGATATCATCAGTGTTGGCCTGGCGTTCCTCCCAGAGAACTTGGAGAAACTGAGCTATGGTCATGTTCTCCGGTGGAGGTGGTGACGGGGGAATGTTGCCTTGTAGCTGCTCCGGGTGATCTCCACGTGAGCAGCCCCACCAGCTCCCTGTTGCTGGCTGGAGTTGTCGGCTTCAGGGTTGGTGAAGGACCTATTGCGGGTTGCAGTCACCATCCTGTTTGGAGCAGCCAAGTCAAATAACTAGGATAAACGAGAGGAAAAGCAATACTAGAAAAGCGCGCCTAAGGGGGTTGGTATAGTGCAAGTGTGGTAAAACAAAGGTCGAAAGACCAATACATATATTAAGATAAGATAGGCGATGGAGTCCCTTAGACGTTGCCTAAGGCAAACGTGCGACTTGCATCGGAACACAAACAACAAAAGCAAACAACAAGCACACATGGCTACAAATGAACCATTACAGGGACTCGACTTCGCATGAGGGGTACATGACTGATCCTACCCTAGGGGTTCTCGGACTCAGGTGGTGGAGTGCTCGGTCTCGTAGTCATGCTCCTCTGGGTCTTCCTCCTGATCATCATCCGTACGGGCATCGTCTCGGGTCGAAGGGTTCAGAGAACGTGGAGGTCCATCCCGACGACGCTTCGTCGGTGGGTCAGTGAGGATCTCACGGTACTCCTTCGCACTCATGCGACGTCGACGAGTGGGTGCATCTCTAGCTGGGGGTACTCCTCCTCGATAAGCGATAGCTGGTCGTCCCTCAGGGGCTCCATCCTTCTTGATCCTGTCTGGCTTTGTCTTGGCTTGACGAAGTAGCTCTCGGGCGTGGTGAAGTTCCTCGCGGAGCTTCACGGACTCCTTAATCAAGTTGTGAACCAGACTGTCGGCGGAGAGGCTGAAGTAGGTCTAGAATCTCAGTTGTGTGCCATCCTCCTTGGATGGGATCAATGTCCAACTCTCGCCAAAATCATCCTTCCTGAAAGGTAGGTAGCGAGTAGGTGGCTCGTCAGCCATCTCTGGAATGATGTCTCGAAGGTGTAGGAGTGCCTTGCATGCAGCTGTCTCGACTGCGAGTACCAGGGTCTCCATCTGTGGTCCTTCAAAGAACCAACTGGTCGGGGAGTCGTTTGCCTTCACGACCACATCAACGTGCTACTCCTTCGTGACGGCATCGACCCAGTGCTCGTGGTAGAGGAAAACGGGTGATCGGCGATACTGGCACTTCTCCAGGCTATCCTCAAGGAGTAGGGGAATGCCGGATGTCAGGAAGGCTTCGGGTACAACGGCCATCTACAAAGGTTTGAAGGGAGGAGAGTCAGTAGAATGTTGTGTGAAGAATAGAAGAGGTAATAAGTGTAGAAACTCCTAAGTATAGGTGCTAGGCGTTGTTTTGAAAATAGTTTTATCCTATCTAACGTCCATGCTAACTAAGGGCTTCCTACAGTCAGGATGGCTCTGATACCAGCTCTGTGGGGACCCTGACTCATAAGTCGTGGTCACCGAATGCACGTGTACAATGATCCCAGAGATAAATGCTCACTGAACACACAGAAGCTGAATAACAAGAGTCTTACATCCATACTTAACGTCTTACACAAATAAAGACCACGAAGGTCAAGTCTTACATAGATAGGGCCATGAAGGCCGAATAACAAACACAACTAGCAGCGGAAATCTTGATCGAAAGCGTAGGCCCATGCCATCTGCCTTAACCTACAGGCATTCTAACTGGGAAGCGTCCTAGTTCGCATGTTCGTCACCATCGAACTCTTCACCATATTCCTGCTCTTCCATGCCTAACCAATTAAATAACCAGTGGCAAGCCAATGAGTACTTTAAATGTACTCACAAGCAACCCATGTTTGGAACAAGGCAATACAATGCATGATATAGCACTAAGTAGGTAAGTTTTGCGGAAAGCTAATTTTTAGTGTAATGACATGATCAAAATAACTTGTTGTAGCATGCATCATGACGATACAAGTATCCGTACGAACAGGTTACAGATATCAATATAAACAAGGGGATTGAACACCTCATGTTCAGTCATCATGGCAAGTCACCCGACTAAACTCAAGTATCATCTTTGTCACCAACATACGCACACCAGATTTTTTAAAACATTGGACGTAGTTTAAGCAGGACCTCCAACTGTCCATGACCGTGGACACAGCTATCCGAATAGTTTTACACTCTGCAGAGGTTGCACACTTTACCCACAAGACTCGGGGAACTTCCGTGTCATCCACGACTCGCGGTATATTACATACCCGAGGTAAGCACCCGAACATTGCCTTTCCCCTAGCGATACTAAACAAAGAGTCCACTTGTTGGTGCCATCCCTCATGATATACATCAGAGGTATCATCCATGAGGGCACGCAACGGTGTGCCCGGTGCCCGTGAAGACAGCGCATGATCGTCCTTACCGGCACGACCCCGTATCGAGAGTGACCACGTCACTCCCGGCACTAGTAATGCGGGCTCTATGCTAGTACCCACCAAAGTAATCAACAAAGCCCCGTCCCATAAGGGGTATCGTGGCTGTTCATGTAAGGTTGGGGTGGTCAGCAAATCTTAAATCTCTTCGTTTCCGAAAACACACACACACAACTTACTCCGGTACACCACTTCTTTGTCAAGTGGTTACCTAGCTCAACTTCATCTCCCTCGGGCATTAGTGGCACCCGACGGGGTTTTCGAAAGTATTTGAAAACACTTTTGTTTCCATCACCATGCATATCCCCTATCCCATTTGCGTAGCATCTACTAAGCATCCTATCTACTCCCACCCGCACAACCCTCATAAGAAGGTAGGGTCATGCACGATGCAAGTATCAACAAGGAAGTAACGGAGGAATCCCATCGAAAGGGACACCACATCAACATGATCAACATCACGGAATAAAGTGCTATATGCCATGCATTAAAAGGGTTTCATAGTCATGGTCAAAGGGCTGCTTGCCTGGCTCAACAAAGTCTTCGGGCTCTTCAATGTCTTCGGGTCCAACTCCCTCGTCAACCTCGCAATCTATCGTCGCGATAAATAACGGTAAAAATAAGAATCATCACGAAAACAGAGCACAAAACTCAGTTCTAAAATGTTGCCCAACTCTGATAAATACTACAAACTATACTAAAAATATTTGCCTAAGGTTTTGTTGTGAAAAAGATTTTGGAAACTATTTAAACAGAGGCTAAAAATAATCAAAACTAGCCTTTAAATAAAACCAGTACATAAAATGTTTTCAAAAATTTACACAAGTGGCACTATAAAATTCTACAGAATATTACAAGATTTGTGGTGGAAAAATATTTGGAACTGGACAAATATTCATTTGTGTGGGATTTTTGTAAATAATGCCAGAAAAAGAATAAGAAAAGGGCTCCAGTGCCCTGGGCCAGCGGCGGTCAGCAGCTGGGCCGGCCCAGCCAACCAGCCAGCAAGCGCGTCAGGTTTCAAAGCTGACGGACGGGGCCCGACAACAGAGAGAGAGCGAAGCGGGAGAGAGGAGTGGGAGTCTGACAGGCGGGGACTGCCTGTCAGGTCCGTCGTCCTCCTCTGGACAGAGGGAGGCGGGGCTCACCAGCGATGACTCCGGCGACGGCGAGGGCAACTGATGACGGGAATGGACTCGGGGCGTCGTCGCCTTTCGGGTGGTGCTGGAGATGGTCGACGGGGAGGCCCTGGTCGCCGGCGACGAGGTCCCGCGGCAGAGACGCTTCGGGAGATGGTCGCCGTCGACGTTCCCGAGTGCAAAACAACCGGGGACGAGGGGGAAAAGGGTCAGGGAGGTGAGGGAGGACCGTTGGGAGAGAGAGATAGACCGGAGAGGTGCCTCACCGTGAGATCGACGGCGGCCCGAGGCGGCGGAGCCGAGCTCGATCCTGAGCACATAGAGAGGGAGAGGAGCTGGGGCTTGGCAGGGGGTTGATTAGGTGAGGGAGAAGGCCAGAGGAGAGAAGAGGGGCTCGGGGGAGGCCCTTTTATAGGGGAGGAGAAGTCCACCGCACGGTGGTGCACCGGTGAGGAAGTGGCGCTCGCTGGAGGGCACGGGAAGGTGAGAGAGCGCGTCTGGGGAGTTCCTAGGGCTGGTCTAGGGCTAGGCGAGAGAAGAGAGAAGGCAAGGGAGCTCGCGCGGGTGAGGCCCGCGGTTGGCCGAACCGGGCGGCGTCGGGCACGCGTGCGGGAGGGTGAGAGAGAGAGAGAGGGAGAGGAGGCTCCCGACACGGCAGCGTGTCGCGGAAGCCGAGGCGCCTCGACTGGCGCGAGGGGGCGACTCTAGGTGGTCGGAAGTATGGGCAGGGCGCGGCGTCAACACTCGGCCGTCCTGTAGCGCGCTCCAGAGCGCGTTTTTGGCCGGCATGCCAGAGCTTTTGACACGCTCTGGCGCGGTCACCTTTGTCCAGGGGCTGCAGAAGGAATAAAATAGGTGGGAGGGGGCATTGGATGCTGTGGAAACGGCCATGAGTGAGAGGGGGCAGAGAGAGAGGTGAAACTGGAGCTGTCCAGGGGGTGCAAATGGGGTTTTTACCCCCTCAATCATGGAGCTAACCGTTGGGATTTCTACTGGAGGTGCTGGGGGTCTAGTAAGAGCTCTGGTAAAAATTTGAGAGCAAGGAGAGAAGAAAAAGGGGCCCAATCATGGGTTTTAGGATTATGGCAGAAAGTGTTTGATCTGTGTTTGGGCAAGCAAATGGAGATTTCTTG
This sequence comes from Elymus sibiricus, assembly GCA_039707655.1. Taxonomy (NCBI): domain Eukaryota; kingdom Viridiplantae; phylum Streptophyta; class Magnoliopsida; order Poales; family Poaceae; genus Elymus; species Elymus sibiricus. The sequence goes on along the minus strand of CM077667.1, from coordinate 193,970,166 downwards.
CCATGAGATTTTACAGGGTGATAATGTAGGTGAAATAAGAGTGGATCACCAAGTTTGACATGGTTTCAAGAAAGTTGATAGTACAAACTTGAAAAACCCTAGAATTTGGCAGAATCAGATTTCTGTAGATCCAAGCATGCATTTCACTTCCCCCAAATCCACCACTTGGTGTAGTATCATTATTTGGGGATTAGAACATGCCCACAAAGTTTGGGGTCAATAGGAGATAGTCCACAATGTAAAGTTGCTCAAACTTGACTCTGGATAGGAATAGTTTTTTATTATTTTGGTGGATCAAATCAATTGGGATTGAGATGAAACTTTGCAAGATCATCACATATAGCATGTGTGACTTGTTGGAATTTACCAGGACTTTATTGAGAATATTTCTTATAGAAATATTTCAAAAGCTTGATTTAAGAAGAAAGGGTTTTGAGGGGTTTTGCCCATTATTTTGAACATGACCATGTGTTGAAACTCATATATATGGAAAATATATGTCCACTGAGTTTCTCTAAATTTTCTCAAATATTTGTAAAGCATTTAATTAATTTTTCCCTATGTAAGACCATTTCTGGCCTTAAGAAAAAGCCTTTAAATAAAATAGCAAAATAATCTTTAAAATTAATATTTGGTGGTTTTGGGAGGTCTTATATATAGTAGGTTTCAAATAAAGACTTTGTGGAAAAAGGATCCACCCAATTTGAGGACTTGTAGTACAAACCTCCACTGAGGGGGTTTTGAAAACCTAATTTGAATAAATCCTTTTTGGCCAAAGTAATATTTGATAAAAATAGTTTAGGGTACTATTCACTTGGCATGATCATTGGGCAAGATGTTTGGGTCAAGGAAAATGAGTATGGAGAGGAGTAGAATCTATGAGTGCCAAACACAATCAATCAAACAAGCAAGCATCAATAATTCAAACAAGCCCATGCACTGAAAAGTTTTAATTGGTTACAAATTTTGTAAATCCATAGCATAGCAAAGTGATACAAACATAGGGTGTGACAGGTGATGATCAGTAGGCTTGTCCTCCAGCTTCCAGGGCAAGGGCTCCCCATCAAAAGTTGATGCAAGAGTCCCCTGAGTCCTGCAACTGGCAGCTAAACTCACACCTTTAAATCTTCCTTCATATTCGAAGACTTGGTTTTGAAGATCATAAACTTGGCTCTGCAGAAAATTAATTTGCACGTTGAGGGTGGAGATGATGTCCTTCACAGATCGGCCATCTAGCATCTGATCACGGGTGAATTCCGTGATCATGGAGTGATTGACACTAAGTCCACGCTCCACCATCTTCTGGCACTTGAAGATTTCCTGTTCCATCGCCTCGAGCCTAGCCTCCACGCTTTCGGTCTTCTTGGGTCCCTGAAAATCGCGGATGTGGAGCACCCCCTCACGCATCTCAATGGCTTGAGGGTGCCTCATCACCTCTGACAAGTACAGGTTGATGACCTTCTCGAAGAACTTGTCCTTGGTGGAGCTTGGTGGAGCCATGGAGATCTAGATTTGATGAGAAAACAACAAGAAACAAGAACAGAGGATTTTTCTGCGATGCGGTTGTCAAAACAGTCGAGGGTATATATAGAGAATTTTTTTTCTTGGGAAACAAGCATATGGAAGGAAAACGGAGTCGGGGAGGTGTCCGAGGTGGTCACAACCCACCAGGGCGCGCCCAGGGGTGCCTGGCGCGCCCTGGTGTATCGTGCTCACCTCGATCACCTTCCAGTTTATTTCTTTATTTCCAAAATTTTCTAATATTCCAAAACTGACAAAAAATATTTTTGCGGATTTTTCGGAGTCCGTTTACTTACCATATCACGTACCTCTTATTTTTCAGAATTCTGGAGTGTTTTGGAAGGTTTCTTTTATGTGTTCCTCCGGTGCCATGGTTTGGATAACATTGCTTTCAACGTTAATAGGCGTACTTGAGATATAATGCTTAATTCTTTGTCCATTGACCACCTTCCGCTTAGTACCTTCGGCGTTATTAATCTTGATAGCTCCAAAACGATAAACCTCTTCGATAATATATGGTTCTTCCCATTTGGAGAGAAGCTTACCTGCAAAAAATCTTAAACGAGAGTTGAACAAAAGAACATAGTCTCCTATTTTGAATTCCCGCTTTTGGATTTTTTTGTCATGCCATCTTTTTAATTTTTCTTTGAATAGTTTGGCATTTTCATAGGCTTGGGTTCTCCATTCATCTAGTGAGCTAATATCAAATAACCTCTTCTCACCGGCAAGTTTGAAAACATAGTTAAGTTCTTTAATTGCCCAAAATGCCTTATGTTCTAATTCTAGAGGCAAATGACAAGCTTTTCCATACACCATTTTGTATGGAGACATACCCATAGGATTTTATAAGCTGTTCTATAGGACCAAAGTGCATCATCTAATTTCTTAGACCAATTCTTAGGAGACCTATTGACAGTTTTTTGTAATATTAATTTTATTTCTCTATTGCTAAGTTCAACTTGACCACTAGATTGAGGATGATAGGGTATTGCAATTCTATGGTTAACATCATATTTAGCAAGCATCTTACAGAAAGCACCATGAATAAAGTGTGAACCACCATTAGTCATTAAATCTCTAGGGACTCCAAACCATGGGAAGATAACCTCTTTAAGCATTTTAATGGAAGTGTGGTGATCCGCACTACTAGTTGGAATAGCTTCTACCCACTTAGTAACATAATCAACAGCAACCAAAATATGAGTGTACCCGTTAGAAGAAGGAAAAGGCCCCATATAATCAAAACCCCAAACATCAAATGGCTCAACAACAAGTGAATAATTCATAGGCATTTCATGACGCTTACCGATATTACCAATTCTTTGACATTCATCACAAGACAAGACAAACTTACGGGCATCCTTGAAGAGAGTAGGCCAATAAAAACCAGATTGCAATACCTTATGAGTAGTTCTATCTCCCGCATGATGTCCTCCATAAGCTTCGGAATGACATTTTCGTAGGATTTGTTCCTGTTCATGCTTAGGTACACAACGTCTAATAATACCATCTACTCCTTCTTTATAAAGATGTGTGTCATCCCAAAAGTAATGTATCAACTCATATAATTTTTTTCTCTTTTGTTGGTATGTGAAGCTAGGTGGTATATATTTAGCGACAATGTAGTTAACATAATCAGCATACCAAGGTGTGTTTTGTGAAACACTTATTGCAGCTAACTATTCGTTAGGGCAACTATCATCAATAGGTAGTGGGTCATCAATAATATTTTCTAACCTATACAAGTTATCAGCTACGGGGTTCTCAGCTCCCTTCCTATCAACGATGTGTAAGTCAAATTCTTGAAGCAAGATAACCCACCTAATGAGTCTAGGTTTAGCATCTTTCTTTTCCATAAGGTATTTTATAGCAGCATGATCGGTGTGAACAACAAATTTGGAATCAACAATATAGGATCTAAATTTATCACAGGCAAACACAACTGCTAAAAATTCCTTCTCAGTAGTAGCATAGTTTCGTTGGGCACTGTCTAGAGTTTTACTAGCATAATGGATAACATTCAATTTCTTATCAACTCTTTGTCCTAGAACAGCACCAACAGCATAATCACTGGCATCACACATAATTTCAAAAGGCAAGTTCCAATCAGGTGGTTGAACGATAGGTGCAGAGGTTAAGGCTTTCTTGAGTGTTTCAAAGGCTTCCACACAATCATCATCAAAAACAAAAGGAATATCCTTTTGCAAAAGATTAGTAAGAGGCCTAGCAATTTTAGGGAAGTCTTTAATGAACCTCCTATAAAAACCAGCATGACCAAGGAAACTTCGAATACCTTTAATATCTTTAGGACATGGCATTTTCTCAATTGCATCAACTTTATGTTTATCCACCTCAATACCTCGTTCAGATATTTTGTGCCCAAGACAATGCCTTCATTAACCATAAAGTGCCACTTCTCCCAATTCAAGACGAGATTAGTTTGTTCGCATCTCTACAAAACTCGATCAAGGTTGCTTAAGCAATCATCAAAAGAAGTTCCGTAAACGGAAAAACCATCCATGAAAACCTCCACAATATTTTCACAAAAATCAGAGAATATGGCAGTCATACATCTTTGAAAGGTAGCAGGTGCTTTGCATAAACCAAAAGGCATACGTCTATAAGCATAGGTTCCAAAAGGACAAGTAAAGGTTGTTTTCTCTTGATCGGATTATGACACAGGTATTTGAGAGAAACCAGAATATCCATCTAGGAAACAAAAGTGTGTCTGCTTAGATAGTCTTTCTAGCATTTGATCAATGAAAGGTTGAGGGTAATGATCTTTTCTAGTAGCTTTATTTAATTTTCTAAAATCAATTACCATTCTATAGCCAGTAACAATTCTTTGTGGAATGAGTTCATTTTTATCATTGGGAACAACGGTAATACCTCCTTTCTTAGGGACACAATGAACGGGACTTACCCATCTACTATCAGCAATGGGATAGATTAAACCTGCTTCCAGAAACTTTAATATTTCAGTTCTTACCACTTCCTTCATCTTAGGATTCAGTCGCCGTTGGTGATCAATAACGGGTTTAACATCAGGTTCCATATTAATCTTGTGCTGACATAGAGTGGGACTAATGCCCTTAAGATCAACAAGAGTATATCCAATAGCATGCCGGTGTCGGTGTCAAAACCGGCGGATCTCGGGTAGGGGGTCCTGAGCTGTGAGACTAGAATCAATGGTAACAGGAGAAGTGGGAGACGGTGTTTACCTAGGTTCGGGCCCTCCTATGGAGGTAATACCCTACGTCCTGCTTGATTATATTGATGGTATAAGGGTTACAGAGTTGATCTACCTCGAGATCGTATGACTAAAACCCTAGATGAGTTCTATTGTTCTACAACCTAAAACCCTCCTGCTTATATAGACGCCGAGGGTACCTAGGGTTTACACATGGTCGGTTACACGTCGAAGGGATAAACATGCCTATTCACTACTCCAAACGTGGAGGATACGCCACGATTCTCGAAGCTTCCTTCCTGGAGACAGAGTCTTCGATCAATCCAGTGCTCGGCAAACGGCCCATACAGTCCGGCCCATAAGAAATAGGTCGGCCTCCCGAGGACCCCTTAATCCAGGACTCCCTCAGTATCCCCCGAACTAGCCTCCAACGCCAAGGGTCCAAGCTCCAGCTGCTTCAAATGATCAGAGTCTTCGGCTTGCGAGGCGAGTTCCTTTCTCCAAATAGTGATCGGCCGAGTATAGTTCGGCCTCCGACGACGTGTAGTTTTCCCGATCATTGACCGTCCGAACACCAAGAATAACTCGGTCCTGAAGGCCAAACGTCAAGGAGTAAATAGTGCTCCCTGACAACCTTTCAGATGAAAGGTCACGGCCCACCATGACCACTGAACCAGTCGTAAAGACTCGATTCGCGGTTCGAGGCCGTTTTCATCAGCACGATCCATCAATGCATAGATCGTGCTCCATTTCACACGGGATAAGTTTAATCATGCGCGTATAACGGCACGCACATCTTGGGAAGCGGAGGGATTCACGGCGCAGTGAAGGGAGGCTAACCGGCGACAAGCCCAATAAAAGGGGAAGAAAACCCCAAGGCTTATCCGCACTTCCCATTCGCACCCCTGCTTCCCCAATCTACTGAGCCTCCAGAGCCCAGATCTAGGTTTTCCACCCTTCCTCTCCGAGCTCAGCCATGGCCGGCTCAGGCTCCAACGGCAAGTGGGAGGCTTCCACGGTCACAGACCAGGACATCCGGGACCTCAAGGAGGCCGGCTACCTCCCCGCCAACATCTTCCACCACGCCGCAGAGGAGGGCCAGGTGATTCCCACCCCCAAACCAATCGAGAGGGTGGTTTTCATTCCTCACTTCATCCGAGGACTGAGCTTCCCGCTCCACCCCTTCGTGAGGGGCCTCATGTTTTTCTACGGACTCGACTTCCACGACCTCCCGCCGAACTCCATCATCCATATATCGGCCTTCATCATCGTCTGTGAGGCCTTCTTGCGGGTCGAACCACACTTCGGACTATGGCTCAAGATATTCAACATCAAGCCGAAGTGTGTCGCAGGCGCACACGCAGACTGTGGCGGGGTGGTCATCGACAAGCTTCCACGCGCAGTATGGCCATCCGGCACCTTCATCGACACCATCAAGACTTGGCAAAAAGAGTGGTTTTACATCACCGAGCCAAGGGAGGAGGGCGGAACTGTTCCTGTCGAATTCAGATCCGGCCCCCCGACCAGATTGACCTCATGGGTTCGAAAGGGCCTCGACTGGGGGTCGGATACAGAGGTGGATGACCTGCAGAGGGGCATCGCCTCCATGATCAAGGACGGAATCGAGCTGACCAACGTGGTCCAAATTATGCTTCGGCGGCGCATCCTCCCCTGCTAGCGCCGGGGCTCTCCTATGTGGACTTATCGGACTGACGATGAGCCTATGATCCGCCAGCTCTTCCGCACCACTCGGGAGAAGCTGTGGAAGGCGTTGTTCAAGGCGCAAGAGAACTGGCCAGCCAAGAAGGAGGATCGGGGTCTGCGCGCCGATAAACCCCCTTCCGAGGTATAACATAGTTTCATTAGATCGGCTCTGTTTTACTGAAGAAAATCTAAGTACTTTCCGATCACTTCTGCAGGAATGGTTGAGCAAGGCCACGGGCATCAAATGCCCGGCTCCACAGCCCGAAGACCCTAGGTCCCAGCTGCTGTCGGAGATGCTCGTCGTGGTGGAACAGGGACCAGCCAGGGGCTGTGTCCGAAGAAACCCATGCCTCCTCGAATCAAGAGGAGTTGCACGAGGGTGAGGAGGGAGGCGATTCCCCCCTTGCAGGAAAGAGGGCGGCGTTATCAGACGCCTCAGAGGATGTACCTCCTCCCGCCCAGAAGAAAGCTCGTCGGACACAGGTAGTTCTGTCCGACGACAGTTCGGACTCGGATACTGAGTCCGAGGACTTCGAGAGGGTTCCACGAAGGAGCCTCAGGGTCAAGCCCCCAGCTCGAAGGTACAGATCCGAAGACCTCCCGAGCTATTAGTGCTAAGTTTATTTCCATGTGAGCGCCTATTGACTTGCAGCCCACCACGTGTTCTCCCCGCCGATCAAGTCTCGGATGGGGATACCCCGCCCACCGAGCTAGCGGAGAGCGGGACCGCGTCGCACCCCTCTCCTCCGGGCGCCGCGATGGATGCCGCGGAGGTGTCATCCCAACAGGCTCCTTTGGAGCCGGACACCGGCGGTAGGGCGACGACGTCATGGTCGAGGCTGACGCCTCGGCCGCCGAAGACCGGGGGGAAAAGCCCCTCCCGGACACTGGGGAGACCGGACGAGGGGATGTCCAGTCCCCTCCGAGACCGTCTCCGGAGCGCACCATGCCTCCGGAGGCACCGGTTCAATCCCCAGTTGGAGGTCGGGTCAACCGATCCCCACCGGCGCCACCGACCAATGGGTGGCTGGCTATGGGGGAGGCTCTGTCAAGCGCTTCCATCTCCGGTGAGCATCGCACCCTTATGGGTGCGGTGTTGCAGAGCATTCAGTCCGTAGACAGCGGACTGAAGGAGGCCTTCAACGGTATCCTGACGGGCTTTCAGGTGAGCCGCGTGATGCTCTGTTTGTGAAATATTAATTTCTTTGAGTTATCATTATATACATGGCAGCCCCCGAGCCCTAGGTGAGTTTGACAAAGCTTACCTGGGGGTCAATCATAGATCATTATCCGAACTATGTACAAGACAATTTTTGTTCGGAACGTTCTAACAGCCCTTAAGAGGACCGGACACAGGATCATTTTTATGACAGTTCGGAAGATTTGAACCCATGTAACTTGATATGGTTTGGTTTTTTACAGGCTTCATCGACGACGGCGGCTGTTAATGCTGCCGAGCTAGATGAGCTAAATCAGAAGCTCAAGAGCTCCGAAGATGAGCTCGAAGCTCTGAACAAGAGATTTGACGAGGCGCAAGGTAAGCCGGATTAGGGTATCCAAATTTTACATTACCGTACTGTCAACGCAGTATTTTTGATATGTTTAATGCTTACGCAGCCTCATCGAAGGAAATTGAGAAACTCAAGGCCGAGCTTGAGAAGGCGAAGCAGGAGGCTGCGGTTGAGAGGGCGGCGGCCAAAGAAGCGGCTATCGCGCTATCCGCCTTAAGAGCCACCAGCGACAAGTATGAGGCTCGGGTGGAGGAAATCCAATAGGATCTCAAGAACGCCGGCCAAAAGTGCAAGGACCTTGAGCGGAAAAGCAAGGAGCAGGCCGTCCAACTATCCACCCTGAAAACCAATCTCCAAAAGGAGCGGGTGGATAGGCGGTCTTTTGAAGAGCAAGTCAACCAGGCCAAGGCTATTATGGATGGTAAGCCGTATTTATTGCAGTGTGTCTTCGGGGATAGCAAGTTCGAGTTGCTTACCCAAGTATGGCGTTCCTCAGGCACCTGCTCGGACCTCCAGAAGAGCACAGAGGACGCGAACCAGTTCTATGCTTCGCGGGGAGAAGGAGATGAAGCTCGTCTATTCTGGGCGCAGTTGAAGCCCCCGAGCGCTCTCCTCTCCTTGTTGAGCAGCTGAAGCAGCTGATGGAGCTACATCGGATGGCGGAGCCGGCCATGAAGGATCTCTGCATCCGGCTATGGCCCAACGAGCCACTGTCGGGCAGCTACTTCGGCCTGGTGCAGAAGCTGAGCGACGCCTCGCCCCGGATCGACGCGCTAAGGCGGTCCTCCTGTATCGAGGGAGCTCGGATGACCTTTGCGACGGCTAAGGTGCACTGGCCGGGGATGGATCCGATGAAGATAGCCACCGCCCCTCCGCCTCCTGGAAAGGAGCATAGGTGCGCCGAGCTATACTTCTCCGGAGTAATGGAGGGTGCTCGGGCGATAGAGTCGCAGTGTTCGAGAGAGAACATTTATGAGTAAAGCGTTGTAATATGTCCGAAGACCTTTTAACGCATTTATATTTAAGATGCATGGTTTATCATGTCTTTCGTGTTTTCCATCCTTTATAACTCCTATGTGACCGTTAAAACTGAAAGCTGCGAGTCATCGGCTTCAGCCCCCATGTAGATACTACGCGGGGTGTCTCTCCCAACGAACTATTACCCTTAGCCGAGCTATCGGTACCCAAAGGCGGTAGTGTGGGGCGGACAAGGCAATCGAACCATGATGCTTTATTGCTTTCAGTTAGTCGAAGGGGCGCGAGAAAGGAGTGCGGGGGGCTGATGACTAGCCCCCAGGTGTTTGTGATGTTCAGATGAACCGTGGCCAAAGCCGATATCACATGGTTTGTACTAATACCAAACCCATCGTATGACACGGAATAACCTCTAACGAGGTTTATTTAAGCTCGGATTCGCAGACCGGTTTTCGCATACTATGACAGTCCATTTTCGGCTTTCTCCACTAAGGTGCTTGACCAGGCTAGCCGGAAACACAATCGCAGCGGTTCTCCCTTTGCCCTTTTAGCCGAATGAGCGGAATGTAAAGGTGCAAGCACAGGAGCCGGGCAACCCAACTTATTGACCGAAGACATAGTTCGGAACCAATGCATATAAAGCGGAATTCCAAGATGCCGAACGCGAAATCAGTTGTGCTTAGGGCGATTTTTTAAGTTTGAGCCCCCGGTCTATTAGCCGATTGCATCGTAAAGTATACCAAACAGGTTCGCAAGAAGAGGGAGAAAATAGAGAGTGTGCCGAAAAAGACAGCAAAGCGATCATGTATGATATATCTGTATTTTACCCAACAACTCTTATTATTCAAATTGCCGATGCGACTGTTTACAGGTATTTGAAAATAAAATATGAACTTTACAGGAGGTGTTGTACCAGGGATCTTCGATGGGTGACCTGACGTCCTCGATGTGCCCTGTCGTTTGTCCGCTCCTGCGTCACCTGAGGAGGTGTATACCTCTATGGGCTTTGCTGTTCGGCGAACGGACCTTGGAAAAAAAGTCTTGAGAAGTCGCCGAAGTGTGAATGAGCTTTACGCCTTAGCAGGTACTTTATGGTACCTGTAGTGTGTCCGAAGACCTGTTGATGGTGATAGTTCGGTCCAGCCGAACACTTACCCTTTGATAATTTTTTCCCCACCGCTGCCCATGGAATTTTAAGCACGGAGTTGTGCCTCCTCGGCACATACTTCGCTGGTTCTAGGGTTGTGCGATGGGGGGCGAGTCCCTATTTATGGGGAGAAGAAGGTTCTGGGGCTTCGGGTTGAAACCGAGCTCGCTTCCCAGCCTTATGTGCCTTTACGGCGGGTGTCCGCGTTTGCCGATCATCGGTGTAGTGGAATTCGGCCGCCAGGGCCAACGCATGTTCCTCGGTTCGGAGGGAGCGCTCTGTGTTGCCGTTGATAGTAATGACCCCCTTGGGGCCTGGCATTTTGATCTTGAGGTATGCGTAGTGCGGGACAGCATTAAAGCGAGCGAACGTTGTACGGCCGAGCAGGGCGTGATAGCCGCTGCGGAAGGGTACGATGTTGAAGATCAAGTCCTCGCTTCGAAAGTTATCGGGCAAGCCGAACACTACTTCCAGGCTTACAGAGCCCATGCACCGGGCTTCGATGCCTGGGATCACTCCTTTAAAGGTAGTGGTGGTGGGTTTGATCCTTGACGGATCTATACCCATCTTTTTCACCGTGTCTGAGTAAATCAGATTGAGGCTACTTCCTCCGTCCATTAGGACTTTAGTGAGGTGATACCCGTCTATGATGGGTTCTAGGACGAGGGCGGCCGAACCCCCATGACGGATACTGGTCGGATGGTCACGTCGATCGAAGGTGATCGGGTATGCCGACCATGGGTTATACTTCGGGGCTACAGGCTCTACGGCGTAGACCTCTCGGAGGGCGCGCTTCCTCTCCTTTTTGGGTATATGAGTAGCATATATCATGTTTACTATTTTCACCTCTGGAGGGAATTTCTTTTGTCCGCCACATATCGGACCGCGGGGCTCATCTTCGTCCTCGCTGCATGGGCTCTTGCCTTGGTCCTCGGATGCGAGCTTGCCGGCCTGTTTGAATACCCAACAGTTACGGTTGGTATGGTTGGCGGGATTCTCTTGAGTGTCGTGGATCTGGTAAGGCCTCTCCATAATCTTGTCCAGCGGGGTGGGTCCGTCGCGATTGCCTTTAGGAAGCTTCTTCCGCTGCCCGGGCCGGGAGTTGCGGAAGCCGGCGTTGACGGTCATGTCATCGGCATCACTGTTGTTGTGCCGGCGCTTATTCTTGTTGCGTTTTGGTTTCCCGTTTCCATCCCGAACTTCGGAGGTTCCGGGGTCTTCGGGGTTGTGGCTACGTCTTGCGAGCCAGTTATCCTCTCCCGCGCAAAAGCGAGTCATGAGTGATGTAAGGGCGGACATTGTCCTTGGTTTATCCTGGACGAGCTGACGAGCCAGCCACTCATCCCGAATATTGTGCCTGAAAGAGGCTATTGCTTCGGCGTTCGGGCAGTCAACGATCTGGTTTTTCTTGGTCAAGAACCGGTTCCAGAATAGCCGCGCGGATTCTCCTGGCTTCTGGACGACGTTGCTTAGGTCGGAGGAGTCCGGCGGCCGAACATAAGTGCCCTGGAAGTTAGATTGGAATGCATCTTCTAGGTCCTCCCAACACCCAATGGAGTTTTCAGGGAGGCTATTTAACCAGTGCCGAGCTAGCCCCTTGAGTTTCAGGGGTAGGTACTTGATGGCGTGGAGGTCATCACCTCGCGCCATGTGGATGTGGAGGAGGAAATCCTCGATCCATACGGTTGGGTCTGTTGTCCCATCATATTGCTCTATGTTTACGGGTTTAAACCCTTTCGGGAACTGATGCCGCATCACCTCGTCCGTGAAGCACAGTGGGTGGGCAGCACCTCTGACCCGAGCTATGTCGCGCCGGTGATCGGCGTCTGTTCTAGCCCGGTTTCGTTCCCGACCTTCATTGTTGCGGTCGAACCAAGGCCGGTACCCTTCCCGTCTATCGGGTGAGTATCCTCTGGATCCGTAGATGGATCGCGTACGACCTGCTCTGTAGTCCAGGTCGTGTCGCAGGTCGAACCTGTTGTCGGGCTCTAGTGGCTCCTTTCCCCGTCTACGGGGTATTGTCGGCCTATAGTCGGTGTCGTCAGCCATCCTCTCTCGTCCTCGGGGAGGGCGGTCTGGCTTGTCGTATGGGTTATGTTTGGGAGACGGCGTATCAGTGAGCTCGTCATCGAATTGTGGCAGCAGCCTTCTGCGTGGATAGCTCTTAGGTTGGTCCGATAGACCGGTTCCGTATCCTTCCTCAGCTGAGAGGACTCTCGTCCATCGATCGTTGAGGTTGTCTTGTTCGGCTTTAAGCTGCCGTTCTTTTGCTTTCAGGCTGCGGGCCGTGGCTATAAGCTGTTGCCTGAACAGTTCCTGATCTTTAGGATTATCGGGGATGGCGAAGGCATCGCCTTCCGTATTGTCCTCCTCCTCGACAGAGCGGAGGTAATCGTCGTCCTCGGGATCATCTAGATCGTCAGGGTTACGCCGGTCTTCCGGCTTCTCCTGACCCTCTAACGGGTGTTCGGGGACATCGGGATCGCCGAGGTCTTCCGGGGTGTCTCCGTCCCCGGGGCCATCGATAGCTTTTCTTCCCTTTTTTCCTTTTGACCGTTTATGCGGCTTTCGGCGTCTTGACGGCGCTTCATCCGATTTGCCACCATCGTTTTTCGGAGTGTCCACCATGTAGACGTCGTATGTGGAGGTGGCAGTCCATCGCCCGGTGTTAACGGGGGTGAGGGCGCGATCCTCCTCATCCATGTAATCTGCATCCTCAGAGGCGTAGTCCAACATGTCGGTTGAATCCTCGACAGTGGCTACCAAGTGGGTGGTGGGTGGGACGAAAAATTCGTCCTGACCCGCCTTGAGCCCGATCTGAGCACAGATCGGGGTTGGGTTGTCGGTAATCTTCATCGACGAGATCCGATCTAGAGCCTCGTTGAGTATCGAGAGATCGATCGGGTCGGCCTGCTCAGAGCTTCCTAAGTTAACCTCCGATGCGTCCGCGCGGGGAGAGTGTTCGGTAAGAACAGATGTCCGGACGTCTGGCACTATGACCGGGTCCGGACTGAGAGTCAGGTCCTCGCCGGGGTAGATACCGTGGGCGGGGCCGAAAGATGGATCTGAGGTTAAAGCCTCAGAGTCTTCGGGCGCGACAGGCGAGACTGCGAGCCCGGTTAGCGACAGGTCGCCCCGAGAGTCTACGGAGAACTCTAAGTTCCCGAATCTGACCTCTTGATCAGGGGCGAAGCTTCCGACACGGCCTAGATGGCCAGTCGGGTCGGCGTGCAGCACAATGCTGCCGAAAGCAAAGATCTGTCCGGGGACGAAAGTGTCCGAATTGCGGACCTCTTCGCTGATGACGAGGCGAGCCATCGATTCCTTCTGGCGATCACAACGGAACTCTCAATGAAAGCACCAATGTCGGTGTCAAAACCGGCGGATCTCGGGTAGGGGGTCCCGAGCTGTGAGACTAGAATCGATGGTAACAGGAGAGGTGGGAGACGATGTTTACCCAGGTTCGGGCCCTCCTATGGAGGTAATACCCTACGTCCTGCTTGATTATATTGATGGTATAAGGGTTACAGAGTTGATCTACCTCGAGATTGTATGACTAAAACCCTAGATGAGTTCTGTTGGCCTACAACCTAAAAACCTTTGGCTTATATAGACGCCGAGGGTACCTAGGGTTTACACATGGTCGGTTACACGTCGAAGGGATAAACATGCCTATTCACTACTCCAAACGTGGAGGATACGCCACGATTCTCGAAGCTTCCTTCCTGGAGACAGGGTCTTCGATCAATCCAGTGCTCGGCAAACGGCCCATACAGTCCGGCCCATAAGAAATAGGTCGGCCTCCCGAGGACCCCTTAATCCAGGACTCCCTCACCCGGTGCTTCCTTAGAACTTTTAATAATCTTTCTTCTTCATGTTCTGAAATGTTAGCACTAATAATAACATGATATGTCTTTTTCTCATCAAGATAAGCATACTTCAGAGTGTTAGGCAATTGTTTTAATTCAAAAACAGGATCACCTTTAGGTGGAGGAGGACCTCCAAGAGTTTCAATAGGCAAATTGTGTTTCAGAAGAGGTTGTTGTTCAAAGAAAATTTGATCTATTTCGTTTCTTTCACGCAAGTGCATATCATTTTCATGGTCAAGCAAATATTGTTCTAATGGATCGGTGGGAGGCACAGCAATAGAAGCAAGACCAATTATTTCATCCTTAATAGATAACGCTTTATCACGAGGTTGTCTACCAAACTTGGAAAAATTAAACTCATGAGACACACTACCAAAACTGACACCTACAGTTTGTTTTTCACAATCTATCTTAGTATTGACGGTGCTCAAGAAAGGTCTACCAAAGATAATGGGACAAAAGTTGTCTTGTGGGGAACCGAGGACTAGAAAATCAGTAGGGTATTTCACTTTCCCACACAAGACTTCAACATATCTAACAATCCCAAGTGGTGTGATAGTGTCTCTATTAGCAAGTTTAATAGTAACATCAAAGTCTTCTATTTCAGCAGGTGCTATTTCATCCATGATTTCTTGGTATAGAGTAAAAGGGATAGCACTCACACTAGCACCCAAATCACATAAACCATGATAGCAATGATCTCCTGTTTTGACTGAGACAACAGGCATGCCTTCTATGGGTCTATGTTTATCTTTTTCATCGGGTTTAGCAATTATAGCAGCTTTATCACAGAAGTAGATAACATGCCCATCAATATTTTCTACCAAGAGATCTTTAACTATAGCAACACTAGATTCTAATTTAATTTGCTCAGGGGTCTTCGATGTTCTTATATTACTGTTACGAACCACAGTTGATACCTTAGCATGTTCCTTTATCCTAACAGGGAAAAGTGGTTTTTCAATATAAGCAGTAGGCACAACTGGATCAACATTAAAAAAGATGGTTTCTTCTTTAGCTATGACCGGTTCTTTAATTTCTTCTTTAATAGGGGGGTGATATTTAAACCACTTCTCCTTAGGGAGGTCAACATGAGTAGCAAATGCTTCGCAGAAAGAGGCTACTATCTCAGAGTCCAGTCCATATCTAGTGCTAAACGAGTGAAAAGTATCGGTATTCATAAAAGATTTAACACAATCAAACTCAAGCTTTATACCTGACTCATTACCTTCGTCGAGTTCCCAATCTTCAGAGTTGCGTTTAATTCTTTCTAAGAGATCCCACTGGAATTCAATAGTCTTCTTCATATAAGAACCAACACAAGAAGTATCGAGCATGGATTGATCATTATGAGAAAGCCGAGCATAAAAATTCTGAATGATAACTTCTCTCGGAATGTCATGATTGGGGCATGAATATAACATTGACTTAAGCCTCCCCCAAGCTAGAGCGATGCTTTCTCCTTCACGAGGCCAAAAATTATATATATAATTCTGATCATGATGAACTAGATGCATGGGATAAAACTTTTGGTGGAATTCCAATTGTAAACGATTCCAGTTCCACGATACAAGATCATCACATAGCCTATACCATGTCAATGATTTTCCCTTCAAAGATAAAGAGAAAAACTTCTTCTTAACTTCATCTCCAGGTAAACCTGCAAGCTTATATAATCCACAAATTTCGTTCACATATAATAGGTGCATATCAGGATGTTCAGTTCCATCTCCTGCATAAGATTTAGCAAGCAGTTGTTCTAACATACCCAAAGGTATTTCATAACCAATATTTTCAGTAGGTGTAGTAGGTTGAGGGGCAACTAATTGTGGTTTTGGTCGAGGTGAAGATACCTCGAACAAACCCCTCAAAGGATTGTTTTCCATAGTAGCAAGTAGCAATAAATTTCAGCACGTAGTATAAGTTTTTCCTTACCGATTTCCACTTACCAAGAGCGCTTCACTCCCTGGCAACGGCGCCAGAAAAGAGTCTTGATGACCCACAAGTATAGGGGATCAATCGCAGTCCTTTCGATAAGTAAAAGTGTCGAACCCAACGAGGAGCAGAAGGAAATGACAAGCGGTTTTCAGCAAGTTAATTTCTGCAAGCACTGAAATTGTAGGTAACAGATAGTTTGATAGCAAGATAATTGGTAACAAGCAAGTAACGGTAATGGTAAACAAGGCGCAACAAGGTATCCCAATCCTTTTGTGGCAAAGAACAGGCCAAAACAATCTCTATTAATAGGTAAACTGTTCTTGAGGGTACACGGGAATTTCATCTAGTCACTTTTATCATGTTGGTCTGATTCGTGTTCGCTACTTTGATAATTTGATATGTGGGTGGACCGGCACTTGGGTGCTGTTCTTAATTGAACAACCTCCCACTTATGGTTAACCCCCTCGCAAGCATCCGCAACTACGAGAAAAGTATTAAGTAAAATCTAACCATAGCATTAAATGTTTGGATCTAAATCAGCCCCTTACGAAGTAGCGCATAAAGTAGGGTTTAAGCTTCTGTCACTCTAGCAACCCATCATCTAATAACTACTCCACAATGCATTCCCTTAGGCCCATGAATGGTGAAGTGTCGTGTAGTCGACGTTCACATGACACCACTAAGGGAATCACAACATACATATCATCAAAATATCGAACACATATCAAATTCACATGATTACTTGCAACATGACTTCTCCCATGACCTCAAGAACAAAAGTAACTACTCACAAGTAATAATCATGCTCAAGATCAAAGGGGTATTGAATAGCATAATGGATCTGAACATATAATCTTCCACCAAATAAACCATATAGTAATCAACTACGCAAGGTAATCAACACTACTAGTCACCCACATGTACCAATCTGAGGTTCCGGTACAAAGATTGAACACAAGAGATGAACTAGGGTTTGAGAGGAGATGGTGCTGTTGAAGATGTTGATGAAGATTGGCCTCCCAAAGATGAGAGGGGTGTTGGTGATGACGATGGCTTCGATTTCCCCCTCCGGGAGGGAAGTTCCCCCCGACGGAATCACTCCGCTGGAGGGCAAAAGTGCTCCTGCCCAAGTTCCGCCTCGAGGCGGCGGCGCTTCATCCCGAAGGTCCTCCTCTGATTTTTTTCTAGGTCAAATGTGACTATATACAAGAAGATGGGCACAGGAGGTGGGCCGAGGAGGCCACAACCCATCAGGGCGCGCCAAGGGGGGCCTGGCGCGCCCTGGTGGGTTGTGCCCACTAGGTTTGCCCCCTCCGGTAGTTTACTGCTCCGTTATTTTTTATTTATTCCAAAAATAATCTCCGTAAAGTTTCAGCTTCATTGGAGTTGTGCAGAATAGGTATCTCTGATGTGCTTTTCTTGGGTCCAGAATTCCAGCTGCCGGTATTCTCCCTCTTTGTCTAAACCTTGCATATTATGAGAGAAAAGGCATTAGAATCACTCCTTAAAGCATTATTATTTGACAAAACATAATAAATAACAGTAGGAAATCATGATGCAAAATGGACGTATCAAAGAACCTCTTGGAAGAACTCCATAAAAAGGATGCATAGGAAGAATTGAAGGTTGAAACAACCAAGATTGAAGCCTTGCTATGATTTAGATGGAGCTTCGAAACGAGATACTTGAGAAAAACATGCAGGAAAAGAAAAGATAAACAACATAGAACAGAGAATTTGATATCATGAACAACTTTGGAAGAAGGATTTAAATCACTTCAATGAAATAAGAATAAGAATTATGTTATGCTTATCCTTCATCAAGTTAAATTGATGACAAGCATTGGATTGCATATTACTTATTCCTCTTGCAAAGATTGAGGAGAGATAAGAGCACAAACTTAAAGAAGTCTTCACAAAACATCAGTAAGAATTTGGAACGAATGGGGATATTACGAATGAATGGAAATAAATGAGAACGAAGAGATCACGCTCTGCCTAGCAGAAAACTTGGAAGAAGCACCAGAATAATTGAGATACGAACGAAGAGACAACAATTGAGGAGAAGTTGAGAATGAAAGCTAAAAGCTGAGAACGAAGAAATCTTCCGGAATGATGGCCTTCGGAGGGTCGAGAAATGAAAACAACTCTGAAATGCTCCGGATAGATATGGAAGAATTTCTCATGATCGAAAACAATTTAGATGATAGCATCAACCTTGAATAGCGAATTCCATGAGAGCGGGCAAAGATTTAAGAGAAACTCTCCTTTGATCTTTAACACTGAGAATGATGACGAGAAACAACATCATGAATTAGTGAGACACTCCGGAATAATGAAGAAAGAAAGGTTGAGGCATTGGTAAAATTAATTCGAAGCGATCTTGGAGAAGGAATATGACTGATGGAATTCATTCTTACGTCACATTTGAAAGAACTTGAGGAGATCTCCGGAAAAGATTAGAAGAGCCAGGTAAGGTCCTGGGAAAAACCTGTGGGTTATGGGCCCACTCAAAAGAAACACCGTTGAAACAATTGTTTAGGAAGGGAGATTGCACCGGTACAAATTAAAACTTGATGAGGTGAGAACCTAGAAATAATTGAAAGGATTTCGGAACGGAAACACGAATCTTCTGAGATATGCTGAAACTCCAGAGAAGAATAGAAAGAGTTTTGGGTAAAATTTCCAACATGGGAATGCATTTAGCGAATGAAAACGATATGATGAACACTAAGAGTTTTAATCGAATCCACCGGGAAGAAAACAAGAACGAAGAATGATGAACTTAGCACTTAAGAATCTTCACATTGAATCACCGCATACAAAACGGAAGAAAAGAAAACTAGAGCATCACATGGAAAGAAAGGCACTTGGATGAGAATTTAATTGTTGAAGAAAAAGGGCGGTAGGGTGGGGAAAACAAAGAAAACTTGGGACGGATGAAAAGATCTCCGGAAAGAAATATGAGGATAGATCTTGCAAATATTGGAGAGAATTGAATTATCTTTCTAGAGAAGCACACCGGATGGAAATGAATTGACATGACAATTTGACAAATCAAAAGTATTAGCACTCCATAGAAATATGAGAACACCACTTAGTGTTGGGGAACGTTGCATGGGAAACAAGTTTTTTCCTACGAACACCAAAGTTCTATCTATGGAGATCAATAGCCACGAGAAGGAGAGTGGATCCACATACCCTTGTAGATCACTAAGCGCGAAGCATTAAGAAACGCGGTTGATGTAGTCAAACGTCTTTGCGATCCAATCATGATCCGTCCCGCGATCCAATCACGATCCGTCCCGATCTAGCGCCGAACGGACGGCACCTCCGTGTTCAGCACACGTACTGCTTGATGACGTCTCCACCTTCTTGATCCAGCAAGCAAGGGCGGAGAGGTCGATGAGTTCTCCGGCAGCACGACGGCATGGTGGCAGTGGTGGTGGAGCTGTCCCGGCAGGGCTTCGCCAAGCGCTACCGCGACAATCTAGAGGAGAAACTGATCTAAAGGGGGAGGGAGAGGCTGTGCCGTGGTTTGTTGTGCTACAACCCTCCCTCTCCTCTCATATATATAGGGGGAGAGGTGGAGGCGGCCAGCCCTAGGGTTTCCCCTAGGGGGCGGCGACCAAGAGGTGGGGCGGCGCCCAAGAGGTGGCTTGCCACCCAAGCAAGGGTGGCGCCACCCCTAGGGTTGTGTCACGCCCAAGATGCGATCCTATCCTTATTTTGGCACGAGGGCCTCGACAGGGATAGAAGCGCATCTCGTCGTTTCGCAAGAATGGATATCATTACAAGTACATGTAAAGAAGAGATGAGTATATGGAATTGGCTTACACTCGCCACAAGCTACATCAATAGCACATCAATACAACATACAGAAGAGCAGGGTCCGACTACGGACGAAATCAAACGATAAAATGACATCCATCCTTGCTATCCCAGGCTGCCGCCTGGAACCCATCCTATGATCGATGAAGAAGATCTCCAAATCAAACAAGCATCGCGCTCACGTCAAATCATCGCATTACCTGTACCTGCAACTGTTGTTGTAGTAATTTGTGAGGCACAGGGACTCGGCAATCTCATTTCCAAGGGTATCAAGACTATTAAAGCTTAATGGGAGAGGTATGGTTGAGTGGTGGGGCTGCAGCAAGCACTAAGCATTATTTGAGTGGCTAACTTACGAGTACAAGAATAAAGGGGGATGATTGTCGAATAAACGGACGTGATCTAGTAATGATCTCTAAGAGATCCTTAACACCTACTTACGTCAATCATAACCCCACCGTGTTCTCTCTCGGATAAGGACTCACGAGAAGAGACAATCACGGTTACGCACATAGTTGGTGTATTTTATTTGAGTTTACTTCAAGTTTGCTATGACCGGGTGTTAAACAAAGTTTCCAAGTTGCCACGTAACCGCGGGCATGGCTTTCCAAAAGATTTAACCCTGCAGGGGTGCTCCAACTCATCCATCACAAACTAACCACACGCAGCGGGAATAACCTCGACCACGAATCTCGTGATCTTCCTAGGCAATTCCATTGGAAAACCTCAACCTCGAGATAGCCCAAAGTATCGGAATTCCTCGCACAAGACGTTCGAGAAAGATAAAACAAATCCAGCAAGGCCGCCCGACGTGTCGACGTACCCGATAGGAGCCGCGTATCTCGTTCTCAGGACACGACGGATAAGCGAAGCGTACGGTGGCCGGATAGACATCTCCCGAGTTGCCCCGGGTTGGCCCCGCACGGTGCTCTAGTTTGGACCAGCACCAGCAGCACTGCCCCCCCTGTATTAGGTTGAATAACGAACCTCGGGTAGCGCTAACTCCCTATGCGTCAAATTAATTATCAGTATTATTATGTTGGGCAAATGTAGTACCAATGTTGGGCCTTGCCAGACAAGTTTTATCCTAAAACGAAAATCAAGGGGTCCCCATAACAACCCCGAGCATGTTAGGAGCGCTCAATTATGGAACATAACACCGGTGCACAAGTAACTAGGGCGGCAAGAGTGGAACAAAACACCGAGCAAAAGGCCAAGCCTTCCACCCTTTACCAAGTATATAAGTGCATTAAATTAAATAGCAATAATATTGTGATAGCTGGAAACAATTGCACCTGTAACTAGCAACGCTATAAGAAGGGCTGAGCAAGCGGTAACATAGCCAAACAATGTTTGCTAGGATGTGGAGGGGTTAGAGGCTTTTCATGGCAATTTGGGAGGCTTGACATACAAGTGGTAAGTAGCGAGACAACGATAGAAATGAGACATCTAGCATGGCAGTGATAGTAATGGTATCCAGGGAAATGATCATCTTGCCTGAGATCCCGCTTGGAACAAGAACGAATCCATCAAGAAGACGAGCCAACGTAGTCGAATGAATCCTCACACTCCGAACGCTTTCGGAACTCTATCGAGAAGAAGCAATCCGGAACAAACAATCAACACATGAAAAACACCACAACATATGCATGACATGATGCGCAAATGAATATGATGCATGTCCGGTTTAAATAGGCATGGCATGTGAAAACACAACAATCAAATGCTACACATTAAGTGAAGCTCAATATGCAACGAGTTGCATATTGACGAAACTCCACGTTTAAATATTTAGTTCACTCTCGTTAGGTACTCATCAATATTAAATGTTGTTTAACATGGGTGGTCATGGCATAAGGTGAAGGTGGAACTAAAGCAATTTTAAATGGAGAAGGAGAACATAACAAGATAATAACTCTCCATATTACGGGAAAGGCGGTTATTGTTGTTTAACTAAACAATTATTTTAAATGTTGTTAATCATGGCAAGAGGTGAAGCATAAGTAAACTACACATCTAGGCATATTAAATGAGGTCGGAAACAACATATAGCACTTCCGTAACGTCCTCATATGCATATTATGATTTTTGTCCAGATCTGCTATAAACATATTTTAGAGTTGTTAAACAACAAAATAAAGTGCACCATGAGATTCTACATGTTTTTCTAGTCAAGTTACATATGTGGATCATTTTTATCGGAGCTACGGTTTTATAGTTATGAAATAAATCATATTAGCATGACATTTATGCAAGTTTTAAACAAACAACAATTTTTAAACTTTCTTATCATGGACGTAAATTACATATTGTGAAACTACATAAAATTATATCCATCGTACATATACGACATGTTTTATTTGAAGTTGCCAAAAAAGATAATTAGACAAACAAATTATGCATGAATTCTGCCCAAAGAACAAAACAAAAACTAAGTGAAGGTGGACTGGGTCAAGCTGCAACACAATCTGGCCCAGCGTGGCTGTGGAAATAAACAGAGAAAAACAACACAAAAACAAAATATGAGGGCACTGGGACTTGATCCCAGGACCTCCAGATAGGTGGACAGAGAGCATGCCAACTAGGTTGATGCAACGCTTGTGGCATAGCTGGGTTCTGCCTAAGTATGAGCTAGTCCCTCGAGCTAATCTTTACGAAACTGAAAGATAAAAAATAGAGTGGCTTCTCTGGACGTGCACGTGGATAAAAAACCAGAAAACAAAAGAAAAACAAAACAATAAGAAAGGGGTGGGGTAATGGAAATTGATCCCAGAACCTCTGGGATGTGGCGCACCAAGATGACCAGCTCAGCTGGCTTCATGCTCGTGCCAAGAAGGGGCCTTGGCCCTTTTGAAACGAATACACAGCAAGACCTTGGTCTGGAAATAAGGCACTGAAGAACAAAATGAAGCCAAAAAAGGGTTTGGGTCTGGGATTCGAACCCCAGACCCCCTGGCTGCTAACGAACGTGCTAGCCAGTTGAGCTAACAAGCGTTAGTGATAAATAATGGATTGATTGAGAAATAAACATGCACTAACGCTGGACCTGAACGAAACTGAAAACGTAACGGAGTTATACCTGAACCTGACTGAAACCAGGAGCAACAACGGTTCGGCCTTGGCTGTGCTCCCGGCGGCGCTCAAGGAAAGCAAGCCTGGGCATGGGGAGGTGGCGCTAGGTGGTCGAGGATGGGCGTCGGAGTCGGATCCGAGGGCGGCTCTCCCGTTCCCGACGGCAGCGAGGTCTGGCGGCGCGGGGGCGAGCGACGGCGAGCTCCGGGCTGCCATGGTTGCGCTGCATCGGGAGAGAGACAGAGAGGTTAGGGAAGAGGGAGAGAGGTCAGAGAAGGAGAGGAAGGGAAAGAAGAGGAGGGCAGGGCATGGCGCTGGACCTGCGGTGCTCCGGCGTCGCGCTCGCCGGCGCGGCGGTGAGGCAGCAGATCGAGGGAAGGCGGAGCTCCCATGAAGGCAGCCATGGCGGGGCATGGGAGTTGGGGATGACAGCCTACTCGGTGACGAATGGGTCCGGGACGGAGCTTGCAGGGCGAGGCGGCGATCCGCTGGTTCGTTGCCGGAACGGAGGAGCAGCGCCGGCTCGAAGAACGACTGATGGCGACTCGGGCGTCGGGGCTTTGTGACCCCCCGGATGACCACACCCACAGAGAGAGAAACATGAGAGGGAGGGAAGAAAGAAAACTAGTGCGAGAAACAGAGGAAGGAGGGTGCGAGGCAGGGACCTGGAGGTGGTGCTTGATGTGCTGGGGTTGGGTGGCTGAGGACTTCGAGGTAGGTGGCGGCTGGATCGGGAGGGATCCCGAGGAAGAAGAGGAGTGGCTAGCGGCGGCGGGGATGAGACAAGGTGGAGGATTTTTAGGGATTAGGTTTAGCTTGTCCAAAATGCACTAGGGGTGATTATATATAGGGATGGGACTACGGTGGGTTGGATCTCGTCTGCCCGATCGTGATCCGATGGCCACGAACGGAGGGGCAAGCTAGGTTGGGCTAGTGGGTTGTGGAGAGGTGTTGTGGGCCAAGAAGAGAGGGAGGTTTGCGGCCCGGCATGGAGTTTTTAAACACTGAAAACGTTCGATAAATAAACCGATGACGGTGCCGCTACGGTCGACCGTTCGGGTAAGAAACGACCTCTGATTGCGACGAAATTTGGCAGGCGGTCTACCTTCAACAAAACAAGACCGCACGCCATGTTTCGACCCAATCCGAGAATATTTTTCATGCACTTTTAAAAGCATTTTTTAAACGATGCCGCGGGCGCGTGCGTGTGTGGTTGGTCTCCGAACGGTCAACGACAAGAACGGAGAGAACCGGCAACTACGAACGGATGCAAGTTTTTTCAAAAATGAGTGACGATGCTATGCAGATGATGCGAATGATGCGATGATGAATGGGACAACCAAACGAATCATATGACGAGAATGGAAATAAAAGGGGAATCTTCTCGAGCGTCGGTCTCGGGCTGTTACAACTCTCCTCCACTTACAAGAGATCTCGACCCGAGATCTTAGAATGAGAAGGGGAAGAGAAAGAGAAAAGGAAAAGGAAAAACTTAGTTGCTTCTTTGACAAACGAGTGAAACCAATGAAACATGAAGGTTGAAAAGAGATGAAGAATGACATGAGGAACAAGCAAGAATTCACAAGAAATTTGGGCAACACTTCGGTAGAAAAGAGAGTCAAAACTTGATGAGATGGAAAGAACTTAAAACAAGGACACAACACTCCGGTCAAATGGATACGCAAGGAAAGAACATGATCTTGACAAACCGAGATGATGGGATGAATAGAGCAACATCACAATGCCTTCGGAATAAAAGAATAGAAGCTAGATCATTGGAGAGAAGCACGGAGAAGAAAATGACAACTTCTACCACAATTGAATTGAAAGTCTCCCTTACAAAGGATAGATTGAATGGAGTTGTTAAGCCATCAACAACGAAAAACAAAAGCATGTTGTGGGCTTATGGAAAACATCTCTAAATTATGAGGTGGCAACCGTCCACTACAAAACAAAGATTGCTTGGGAGCAACAAGATATAAAAACTTCTTTCACCAAGAGAATACAAGAACACTTGAATCATTGATAAGCACCACGATAGCAACAATCCTTAGAAAATGCTTTTGGTGAAATCTAATCCAAGATAACTCCGAGAAAGGAATGATGGGTTTAAATATTCCATTCTTGATAAATTCTCTTCAAGACTCCCCATGAATCAAGAATGCTATAACACCATCACAAAATATAATGGAGAAAGAATTGCACTTTGAAATGCAAGATAAAGAATACTTGAGTACCTCCAACAAAATCTTGAGGAACACTTGAAAATGAAAGAAGTCTTGATGAACCACCATGAAGAACCTCCGGAAAGAACTCCGAATCGAAAGGATGATAGAAAGGAATTGAAGGTTGCACACGAGCAAGATAGAAGCCTTGCAAGGATTTAGATGAAGCTTCGCGACGAGATACTAGAGAAAAACTTGGAACTCCGGAAAGAAAAGATGAAACACATAGAAACAAGAATTTGGTATTCTGAACAACTCCGGAAGAAAGATTGAAATCGCTTTGATGAAAACAAGAATAAGAATTATGTTATGCTTATCCTTCATCAAGTTAAATTGATGACAAGCAACGGATTTGGCATACGACTTATTCTTCTTGCAAAGATTGAGGATAGATAAGAGCACAAACTTGAGGAAGTCTTGAACGAGAGAACACCGGTAAGAATTTGGAAACGAATGAGGATACTTCGAATTAATGGAGATGCATGAGAACGAAGAGATCATGATCCGCCTAACAGAAAACTTGAACGAAGCACCGGAATAACAGAGATACGAACGAAGAGACAACAATTGAGAAGAATTTGAGAATGAAAGCTGAAAGCTGAGAACGAAGAAATCTTCTGAAATTATGGCCTTCGGAGGATCGAGAAATGAAAATAACTCTAAAACGCTCCGGATATATAAGGAAGGAATTACTCATTATCGAAAACAATTTGAGAGGATAGCACGAAGCTGAGATGACAAATCTTCGAAAGAACGGAGAAAGATTTAAGAGAAACTCTTCTTGGTCTTCAAGGCAAAGAATGATGGCGAAACACCACCAAGAATTACTGAGACACTCTGGGATAATGAATAAAGAAAGGTTGATCCAACGATGAAATGATTTAGAAGCGATCTTCGGGAAGGAATATGACTGATGAAATTCATTCTTACGTCATATTGAAAAGAACTTGAGATCTCCGGAAAGGATTAAAAGAGCCAGGTAAGATCCTGGGAAAAAAAACCTGTGGGTTATGAGCCCACTCAAAGAGATCACCGTTGAAGCAATTGTTTAGAAAGAGAGATTGCACCGGTACCAATTGAAAACTGATGAGGTGAGAACCTCGAAACACTCAAGATGATTCGAACGATAACACGAATCTTCTAAGATATCCTCAGCACTCCGAATATAATAAAGAGAGATGAATAAAAGAGAGAGGCTTGGACAAGAATTTTCCAACATGGGAGATCTTTGGATGAATGAAAATGATATCATGAGCACCGAAAGCTGAATTGAATCCACCGGAGAAGAAAATAAGAACAGAATGATGAACTTGACACTTTGAGCATCTCCACAAGGATGGGAATTTACTCATTGAAGAAAAGGGCGGGAGGGCGGGGAAAACAAAGAAGACTTGGAACGGATGCAACGAACTCCGGGGAAAAGGAAGGATGAGGATAGATCTTATAAAAATTGGAAGGGATAGAATCATCTTGAAGAGAAGCACACCGGTTGGAAAGAATTGACATGACAACTCCGGTTGAACAAAAGGATTAGCATTCCCATAAAAATGTGAGAACACCGCTTAGAAAATATATGAAATCACCACTTGACATCGAAGCAACTTGAATTTACCAAATTCCAACTAAACAAAGGATGAGTCTTGCAAATTAAGCTGGAAACAGATATATGACAGAGATTTCGCTCGACATTTTCGTGGTAAGGCTCACACGGGCTCGATCTTACAGTAGCCATCATGTACAAGGCAGTGCACACGACATACGAAGCATCCCCGAGTCGTAGCAAGCTACAAGGACTCTTTAAGACACAACGAGAACCGTTGTAAGAAAGACCGTCAACAAGCGAACCACTCGATGTCAAACCCCAACCTCACATCATCATCTGCGGAACATAATCCTAGGTAACCACTTGAATTCCCACCTAAGAACTCCCGAAATCTCGGTTATGCAATCGGGTACACGGATACACGGAGTTTTACATGATCACTCAACTCCTAGCAGTAATACTACTCTCCAGTGTATCACATCCCTCAACACACAACCAAAGGTCTCGAAAACTCATCTACCTCAGATCCTCGTAATCGCAACGATACTAAACATGGCAGTACCCCGGACGCCTCCCCAGTACTGGGTGACTCCAGCCTTATCTCGCCACGAAAAGTATTGAAGCAATTTCGAACATCCTCCGTCCTGAGATACTAAGGAAACTGAACGATAACGATGTGCCAAGAATCCCCTGGAGCTCAACTCCCCGGAAGAAATCAAGTCAGACAGGAGGCACCAAGACAGAACTCCGTCACATTGGCATCATATAGTTTCCAAAATACCCGCGTGATCCTAAATTTTTTTTGAGCGAGAAGAGGAGTAGAATGAAAATTCCTTAGTCGAATACCTCACCAGAGTATAGAAGAGGAGTAAAAGAATCTTACTCTCCGATATAACTAGACTCAAAATAGTTTTTCACTAGACTCGACTCGGCCAAAGTTCGATCTATCAAGGGGGCTCCTAGGTCGGTACAGGCTCTGATACCAACTTGTCACGCCCAAGATGCGATCCTATCCTTATTTTGGCACGAGGGCCTCGACAGGGATAGAAGCGCATCTCCAACGTATCTATAATTTTTGATTGTTCCATGCTATTATATTATCTGTTTTGGATGTTTTATATGCATTAATATGCTATTTTATATTATTTTTGGGACTAACCTATTAATCTAGAGCCTAGTGCCAGTTTCTGTTTTTTCCTTGTTTTTGAGTATTGCAGATAAGGAATATTAAACGGAGTCCAAACGGAATAAAATCTTCGGAATGATTTTTCTTGGACCAGAAGAAACCCAGCAGACTTGGAGATGAAGGCAGGAGACCTGCCGTGGAGTCACAATCCACTAGGGCGCGCCCTAGGGGGGGCGCCCCCCTGGCTTGTGGCGCCACGGCAGCCCTCCTAACCCTATTCTTCGGCCTATAAATTCCCAAATATTCCCTGGATACCAAAAAGAGCCACGAAAATACTTTTTCGCCGCCGGAAGCCTCTGTTCCCATGAGATCCAATCTTGGAGCCTTTTCCGGTAATCTGCCGGAGGGGGATTCGATCACGGAGGGCATCTACATCAAGTCCATTGCCCCTCCGATGATGCGTGAGTAGTTTACCACAGACCTTCGGGTCCATAACTAGTAGCTAGATGGCTTTTTCTCTCTCTTTGTTCTTCAATACCATGTTCTCCATGATCTTCATGGAGATCTATCCGATGTAATACTCTTTTGCGGTGTGTTTGTCAAGATCCGATGAATTGTGGGTTTATGATCAGCTTATCTATGAATATTATTTGAATCTTCTCTGAATTCTTATATGCATGATTTCATATCTTTGCAAGTCTCTTCGAGTTATTGGTTTGGTTTGGCCAACTAGATTGGTAATTCTTGCAATGGGAGAAGTGCTTAGTTTTGGGTTCAATCTTGCGGTGTCCTCACCCAGTGACAAAGTAGGGGTAGCTAGGCACGTATTTGTATTGTTGCCATCGAGGATAAAAAGATGGGGTTTTCATCATATTGCTTGAGTTTATCCCTCTACATCATGTCATCTTACCTAATGCGTTACTCTATTCTTCATGAACTTAATACTCTAGATGCAGGCAGGAGTCGGTCGATGTGTGGAGTAATAGTAGTAGATGCAGAATCGTTTCGGTCTACTTGACACGGACGTGATGCCTATATGCATAATAATTGCCTTGGGTATCATCATAACTATGCGCTTTTCTATCAATTGCTCGACAGTAATTTGTTCACCCACCGTATTATTTTCCTTCATGAGAGAAGCCTCTAGTGAAACCTATGGCCACCGGGTCTATTTTCCATATTATATTTTCAGATCTATAAACCAAAAATACCAAAAATACCTCGCTGCATTGTTTTTACTTTTGTTTTACTTTACGTTCTAGCAATATTTTATATCTATCTCTATCAGATCTCATCCTTGCAAATAACCGTGAAGGGATTGACAACCCCTTTTAGCGTTGGGTGCAAGAGTTTGATTGTTTGTGTAGGTGTGAAGATTGGGGACTTGCTTGTATCTCCTACTGGATTGATACCTTGGTTCTCAACAACTGAGGGAAATACTTATCTACTTTGCTGCATCACCCTTTCCTCTTCAAGGGAAAACCAACGCAAGACCAAGAAGTAGCAGAGCTTTGCTGGCAGGAGCGAGTGCCTCGACAGCATACGCTGCCAGTGCCTCCTGGTAGAGCTTGGCGACGCAGAGGACCGCGTTTTCTTGTCAGCATGGACGGTGATGATGCTCATCGGCCCCGGCATCTTGAGCGTGTTGTAGGCATGAAGAGACACCGCCATGAATTTCGCTAGTGCCGGGCGGCCTAGGATCCCATTATACGGCAGCGACATCTTGGCGACGTCGTAGATGACCCTCTCTGTCCTAAAATTGAGTTCGCTGCTGAATGTGACCCGAAGGGTTATCTTTCCATTTAGCTTAGATATTCCCCCGTCCACTCCTTGGAAGGAGCTCGTTGGTTTGAGGTATGACTCGGGGATCTGTAGTGCTTGATCACATCGGGCGAAATCAGGTTTTGGCCGGCCCCACTATCGACCAACATCTTCGTGACTCTGAGGTTGTGAATCGTCGGTGAGACCAACAACGGCACGCACCCGACTGCGATCAGGCGATCAGGGTGGTCCTCAGCGTCGAAGATGATGCGAGTGTTGGACCACTTGAGGGGCTTCCTCGCCTCTGCCACTGGCTCCGACGCGTTGACTTCGCGGACCCACTTCTTGAGCTGACTATGGGAGGAGTGTAGAGATGCGCCTACGTCAACACACATGGCATCCATGGCCTTCTGGAACTCTTGCTTGTTAGATTCCTCTTCATCTTCGTCATTGTCATCATCATCGTCGGATTTGTTACCTCGGCCTCTAGCAGGTTTGTCCTTCTGTTGCTTGGCCTTGCCACGGCGGTCACCTCGACCATTGTGGTTCTTCTTGTCGGGTCCACCGGAACCGTCTCGGTCCTTCTACTTGTCGCGCCATTCGTACTCTTGCTTCTGCTTCTCATCAAGCTGTTCTACTTGGCGGCATTCATTGAGGTGGTGGCCTTTGGTGAGGTGGATCTTTCACTAGGGCTTGCCAGTATTCTCGCCTGCCGCGGCCTCCTCGTCTTCGGAGCACACGGTAACGTCCTTGCCGGGCTCCTCCGACTTCGCCTTCTTGTCGGTGTTAGGCTGGCCAAAGCTCGCGACAGCCATCACTACCTTGCCTTTGCGTTTCTTGTTGCGCTTGCGCCCCTTCCTCGAGGAGGCAGGCGCGTTCTCGTCGTCGTCGGAGTCGACCTCCGTGCCAGCATCCTCCCCAGGGAGCCTCCTTCCTTCCTCAGCCCACGCACACTTGTTGGCCAGAGCGTAGAGCTCGGCGACGTCCCACACCTTTTTGATGCTTATCTCCTCGCGCATGTGGCGATTGCGTACGTTCATGAGGAACACAGCGATCACCGCAACTGGGTGGATGTCTGGGATGTTGTGCTGCATGTGGCTGAATGTCTGGATGTACATGCGGAGGGTCTCGCCGTCCCGCTAGGGGAGCACATGCAGATCGCTAGGTTATCCCAGGAGCTTGTGGCCCCCGTGGTAAGCCCCGACGAACTGATTGCATAGGTCCGCCCACGAAGAGATGGACCCTCCGGCAAGTTCATTAGCCAGCTCCTCACGTTGGGCTTGAGTGCTAGCGTGAAGTAGTTGGCCAACACCTTCTCGTCTCGTCCCCCGGCAGCCTGCACCACGATGGTGTAGATGCCTAGGAACTCCGACGGGCTAACCGCGCCGTCGTATTTGTCCGGCAACTCTGGGTTGAAGGCCCTACTGGAGGGCCAGCGGACTTGCCGTAGTTCGCAGGTGAAGACTCGGCATCCGACCTCGTAAGGTAGGCTGCCTGGCGCCCCGGGCGTGGGCTCGTCGACGGTTGGATCTGCGCGACCATCGGATTGGCGACGCGCTTCCCGCCGTCTTTTGATGGCGGTGCGCGCGTCCTCCTTGCGCCTATCCATCAGGACTTGGCGTTGGTCCTGCTTCATCCGCGGGTCCGTCGACGCTTGAGACACTTTGTCTTGCACGTCGGTGTAGTGGGACATCCGCTGCCATCCTGGGGGAGACTGCACCGTGTGTGCCCCGCCAACGTCGCGTCCGTGGGAGCTACTTGGCACGTGCGCGAGGAACCCGTTGCGTCTAGTCGGTCATTGTTGGCGAAGCTTAGCAGGCTTTGTATGGTCGCCCTCCACTCCTCCATCACCCCTGGCGTGGGCGGAAAGTTCAGCAGGAGCTGGGCCTGTGCCAGAGCTTCTCCCGTTGTTTTGGGGACCGGACGGGGTGAGGCGTGGGTAGAGCTCTTACTCCTGGCAATGCCAGAAGGAACGCTTTCCCGTGTCGTCGCCCGCCATTTGCCCTCACCGGGAGGGGGCCGTGGAACTCGGCCCTGCGCCCCTGGGAAGCGGCGCATGAGGGCCCGGTCCGCACGAGGGCCCCGTCCGCGTGGGGTGTGGTCGTCTTGCGAGGGGCGCAACGGAAGTCCGGTCGCAGCCCCCGTAGCCGCTGCGGCCGCGGCTGCTGCCTCGACCGCCACAGCGGCGTCGCCCTCGATCACCGCCGACGTGTTTCGTGTTACCACGGCGGCGGGGTCCGCGTTGTGGTTCGCGGAACTCCGCGCAGTGTTGTGGCTGCGCTCACCGACGTTGTGAGCACGGTGGTCGCCGCCATCAGTGGCTTGTGATGGCAACTAGGATGTGGTCGCGGCGGATGCCGCCATGCCCTTGGCCTTCTTGGGCGCCATGGGCATCGGCAAAGGCATGCAGATACGCTGGTGAAGATTCACGCACAGGAGGTGCCCCTACCTGGCGTGCCAAAGATGTCGAGGGTGTGATTCACGACGATCTATGGGACCAGCGGGGTCCCTTTACGGTTCGGCGGGGGCGTCGAGTGCACGAAGAGCATCAGTCGGCCATGACTACGCGCAGGGTTTATACAGGTTCGGGCGCTCGGGAGCGTAAAACCCTACGTCTTATGTGTGTGTTTGTATATCTGGGTCCAAATACAGGGGTGCAGCCACCCAGCAAGGATGCTCAAGAGATAGTGCTACGCGTGCAAATGGACCGGGTGTCGACTGTAGAGGTAGCCATGGGCCTCCTTTTATAGGTCAAGGGGTTTCCACAAAGGCTATAATGGTCATTTACTAGGTGTAGAGTGCGCTCTTACTGCTACATGGACTATTGTCAGAGTGGTAGTGGGAAATACCTAACCTTGACGGACTAGGACAGGCGCATTGAATGCGCCATGAGGTGGCGCGCTGGCGACGTTTCCCGACAAGTATTGCCTCTCCTTCTATGTCGTCCGCCCAGCTACCTCTTATTCTTCTGCCATGCCGCGGGACGGGTGGCGCTAAAGCTGCAATAGGCCCGCCGTTGTAGCCACATGCTTCGGCCAGCTCTGCCTGCCCGCCTGCCCTCTCGACACCTTAGCCGATGTAGAAAATCGTCCCTGGTGTCACGACCCCGATCCTAAGCCATAAGAATCTAGCATGTAACACTTCACATTACTTTGCGGCCTCACGCACGGTTATCCTCACGGCTGCCACCTTACCTGGGCCGGGACCGTGTGCGCCTTTTGGCTCACAAATGTGAATATGTCGCTAGCATTCAAATGTCAAAGAACCCGGGTCGACATGACTAGTCATAAAACCCAAGTAGCACATCCGTACAGGGACAGGCATACGTAACCCAGCAATGCAGGTGTCGGCCTCAGCGTGTGTAGATGAGTCATAGCAAGCTACATGGACTCCATTACGACGTGGGACATAAATGTCATCAACTGCGCGTAGACGAGTCATAGCAGGCTACATGGACTCCATTACACTGTGAGACATTTCCCCGAAGTGACAGACACAGCAACAAAGAAGGATACATGCCGGTCAATCAATGTGTCCGGAGCAGTAACAAGCTACCAAGGCTCAGTGGAAGCACAAAGAGGCAGTTCCCCGTAAAGAGTACTACTAGAGGCACACAACTAGGTGTCGAATCCCATACATACCGTTACACGTCACACGTACACACGACATGTCCGATATGTATAGATACAACTATGGCATCACAACATAACCATACAACAATACAACATTTATTTAGAAGGCTCAGAACAGCCTTGCATAATATGTTCATATAGGTAGGGGTCACATGACCCGACAATCAAGTCATACAAACATGTTCATACAAACCAAGCGGAAGCTTAAAGCTGTCTGAGTACAGACAGATGAAACGTAAAAAGGCATACAACCTGACTATCTACAGCCCATCCCAGGGCATCAGATCGTAGCTGGGATACGAGCTACTCGGCGTCGTTGACGTCTAGATAGAACCCACCAGATGGGTCCATATTCTCATCTGCAACAGTTATTGAGCAAACATGAGTACAATCGTACTCAGCAAGTCTTTAAGGCAGACCTAAGCTATTCATGCTCATGTTTCAACAAGGGGAGTAGTGTGGTTTATGCAGCAAGCCAGCTTCGACTCTTGGCTAGCCTATACTACGACTACCAGTTCTTTGAACAAGTTTTGAGATAGCGCACATGAGTCCACTAACAGCACAACAATACACCACCATGGATCCGCTCCCGTCACCCACGAGAGTGCCATCCATAGTACTCACACTTGTCTTGAGTCTTTTAAGAGTAATCATCAAGTTATCTATGAACAACATAAGTTCTCCAGTAGTCCATATCTGAGGACGCGGCTATTCGAACAGATTCATTACCCTGCAGGGGTGCACTTCTTCAAACACGCTCTCGCCACTTATCGCTGTGTGCTCATTAAAACAGGCACCTCGGCAACCTTCAAGCGGAAGCCCAGCGAGGGAGTCGGCCACGACCGTCAATCACACAAGACCCTAGTCGAGGCTATCGCCTATTTGAGACTAAACCCGCACGGAAGTCCGGCCGAACTTTCCGCCACGGCCTCAAACGATGTGCGCAGAGTTCCCAAGCCCACCGTTCGGGTGCCACTTGGTACACCGTGCCGCTGCCTACCGCGTCGTAGCTCACCCCTAAGGTCAGCGCTACGCACGGCCTCCAGCATGGCTACAAACTCCAGAAACTACTTGCAACTCTTGGACACAGGACTAGGCGGTTGATAGGTCGAGAGGGTCAATTAAGTATCCCAACGTGTGGTAGTAACTAGTCTTGGATCACAAACACGGAACTCGGTTCCTAAGAACGGTCCCAATGAGACAATCCGCTATGTACTCCTACATAGCCTCTCATCGCTACCTTTACCAAATCGGGTTCATCATTTAGCTTATCACATCAGAACAACACCGTTTCACTCCGGTTCATCACCCAGATGAATCAGACCTGACACAACTCTAAGCATAGCAAGCAACGCAGGTAAAGCACATCAAGGCTCAAGCATCTACCATGGTATGCTAGGTTGCATGATTTAGCTATTTACTATGACAATAACAGGTCATGCAGAGGAATGGGTTCAACTACCGCAACGGATAGACAGTAGAAGCGTTTGTCCTAATACAATAAACAAGAGCAGAGCGAGAGAGTGGGATGTTATCAGTATGATCAATGGGGTTGCTTGCCTTGCAGGTTGGCCTGGAGGTACTCTCCTTCTGGGGGATACTCAAGGGTATCCGATGGAGCAGAACCTACCGCGACATAGATGGAGTAACAATCAATACACGACAAGTGCAACAATATGATGCATGATCATGACATGGCAACATGTTATAGATGAGCTAATGCATCTATCATTAGATTTAAATGGAGTGGGATTGAATATAGTTTCAAAATTGTTCTCCATGTGATATTCCACATATTGCAATATTGCAAAATGTCAATGTTCATCTATCTAGGTTGCTCTAACATGCATGATAATAACACCAATGGATTCTTTGGATTTTTCTGATAATTTTTCATACATAAATTATTTCAATCTGAGCTACAGATTAATTTCTATGATTTTTCTAAGATTTTAGCATTTTCTGGAATTAAATTAAATCAGAAAAGCTTTATTGCGTCAGCAGTCAGCTGGCCGTTGCCAGGTCAAACCTGACCAGTGGGGTCCCCTGGTCAGTGACCCAGGGCCATTTAGAGTCACTCACATGTGGGGACCACATGTCATTGACTTAGGGGTTAAACCCGAGTTGACCCGGCTTTGACTTGAGCCAGGGCCCACTGTCATTGGCTGTTAGCCATTTAAACACGGGTGGTTAGTGCCTAATGACGGTCTACGTCGGCCCCCACCAGAGGCTCGCCAACGGCGACCTAAGCGACGGCGGCGCGTCGCCGGAATTACATTGCAGGGCGCTTCTGGGCACGCGGAGGCTACCGGAAGGATGCGCGTGCTGGACCACATCCAGCCACGGGGTCAGTTGACCGCGGGGACGCCGGAATCTTCGCCGGCGGCGACCTTGGCGGACAATGGCGCTCGGGCGTCGAACGGGCCGACGCTACAGACGGTCAGGGGAGGAACTGGCGGCACCTACAGGCTCCTAGCGACCCACTGAACACACCTACGTGCTCAGCTTCGAGCTCGCGCGGCCGTGGCTACGACAGCAGCATCGCCGGCGGCGAGTGAGGGGGTCCTGGTTTAAGGGGTCATCGGGAGGCCGGCCTGTGTCTTATGGGCTGGACTGTATGGGCCACTCGCCGAACACTAAAGGATTGAAGACTCTGTCCCCAAGAGGGAAGCTTCGGGAATCATGGCTTGTCCCCCATGTTTAAAGTAGTAAATAGGCATGTTTATCCCTTCGACGTGTAACCGACCATGTGTAAACCCTAGGGACCCCGGGCGTCTATATAAGCCGGAGGGTTTTAGGTGGTAGAGGGAGAGAACTCATCTAGGGTTTAGTTACTCGATCTCGAGGTAGATCAACTCTGTAATCCCCATACAATCAATATAATCAAGCAGGACGTAGGGTATTACCTCCATAGGAGGGCCCGAACCTAGGTAAAACCTTGTCCCCTTCGTCTCTTGTTACCATCGATCCAAGTCTCACAGTTCGGGACCCCGTACCCGAGATCTGCCGGTTTTGACACTGACATTGGTGCTTTCATTGAGAGTTCCGCTGTGATCGCCAGAAGGAATCGATGGCTCGCCTAGTCATCAACGAAGAGGTCCGCAATATGGACACTTTTGTCCCTGGACAGATCTTCGCTTTCGGCAGCATAGTGCTGCACGCCGACCCGACCGGCCATCTAGGCCGCGTCGAAAGTTTCGCCCCTGATCAAGAGGTCAGATTCGGGAACTTAGAGTTCTCCGTAGACTCTCGAGGCAATCTATCACTAACCGGGCTCGCAGTCTCGCCTGCCATGCCCGAAGACTCTGAGGTCTCAACCCCAGACCCATCTTTCGGCTCCGCCCATGGGATCTACCCCAGCGAGGGCCCGACCTTCAGTTCAGATCAGGTCATACTACCCGACGTCCGGACATCGATTCTTGCCGAACACTCTCCCTGCACGGACGCATCGGAGGTTCACTCCGGAAGCTCTGGGCAGACCGGTCCGATCGAGCTCTCGATACTCGACGAGGCTCTAGATCGGATCTCGTCGATGAAGATCAACGATGACCCAACCCCGATCTATTCTCAGATCAGGCCTCAGACGGGTCAGGACATATTTTTCGTTCCACCCACCACCCACTTGATAGCCACTGTCGAGGATTTAACCGACATGCTAGACTACGCTTCCGAGGAAGCAGAGTACATGGATGAGGAAGATCACTCCCTCACCCCCGCTAAGACCGGGCAGTGGACTGTCACCTCTACATACGACGTCTACATGGTGGACACTCCGAAAAACAACGGTGATAAATCGGATGAAGCGTCGTCAAGACGGCGAAAGCCGCATAAACGGTCAAAAGGAAAAAATGGGCGAAAGTCTATCGGTGGCACCGGGGACGGAGACACCCCGAAGACATCGGCGGTCCCGAAATCCCAGAACACCCGTTAGAGGGTCAGGAGAGACGCAAAGACCGTCGCAACCCTGATGATCCAGATGATCCTGAGGACGACGACTACCTCCGCTCTATCGAGGGGGAGGATAATGCGGCTGCCGATGACTTCGCCATTCCCGACAATCCTGAAGATCAGGAACTGTTCAGGCAACAGCTCATATCCACAGCTCGCAGCCTGAAAGCAAAAGAGCGGCAGCTCAGAGCCGAACAAGACGACCTCAACGACCGATGGACGAGAGTCCTCTCAGCTGAGGAAGGATACGGCACCGGTCTATTGGACCAACCTAAGAGCTACCCACGCAGAAGGCTGCTGCCGCAATTCGATGACGAGCTCACTGATACGCCGTCTCCCAAGCATACCCCATATGACAAGCCAGACCGCCCCCCTCGAGGACGTGACACGAGGGCTGATGATACCGGCTATCGGCCGACGATACCCCGTAAACGGGGAAAGGAGCCACTAGAGCCCGATGACAGGTTCGACCTGCGACACGACCTAGACTATAGAGCAGGCCGTACGCGATCCATCTACGGATCCAGAGGATACTCACCCGATAGACGAGAAGGGTACCGGCCTTGGTTCGACCGCAATGAAGATCGGGAACGAGCCCGAGCTAGGACTGCCACCGATCACTGGCGCGTCATAGCTCGGGTCAGAGGCGCTGCCCACCCACTGTGCTTCACGGACGAGGTGATGCGGCATCAGTTCCCGGAAGGGTTTAAACCTGTAAACATAGAGCAATACGATGGGACAACTGACCCAACCGTATGGATTGAGGATTTCCTCCTCCACATACACATGGCACAAGGAGATGATCTCCACGCCATCAAATACTTACCCCTGAAGCTCAAGGGGCCAGCTCGGCACTGGTTAAATAGCCTCCCCGAAAACTCTATTGGGTGCTGGGAAGACCTAGAAGAGGCATTCCGATCTAACTTCCAGGGCACTTATGTTCGGCCGCCGGACTCCTCTGATCTAAGCAACGTCGTTCAGAAGCCAGGAGAGTCCGCGCGGCTATTCTGGAATCGTTTCCTGACCAAGAAGAATCAGATCGTAGACTGCCCGGACGCCGAATCTATAGCCTCCTTCAGGCATAATATTCGGGATGAATGGCTGGCTCGACAGCTCGGCCAGGACAAACCAAGGACAATGTCCGCCCTCACATCACTCATGACCCGCTTTTGCGCGGGCGAGGATAATTGGCTAGCGAGACGTAGCCATAACCCCAAAGACCCCGGAACCTCTGAAGTTCGGGATGGAAACGGGAAACCGAAGCATAACAAGAACAAGCGCCGGCACAATAATAGTGATGCCGATGACACGGCTGTCAATGCCAGCTTCCGCAATTCCCGTCCTGGGCAGCGGAAGAAGCCTCCTAAAGGCAAACACGACGGACCCACCCCGCTGGACAAGATCCTAGAGAGCCCTTGCCAGATCCACGGCACTCAAGAGAAGCCTGCCAATCACACCAACCATAACTGTTGGGTCTTCAAACAGGCCGGCAAGCTCGCATCCGAGGACCAAGGCAAGAGCCCACGCAGCAAGGACGAGGATGAGCCTCGTGGTCCGATCGGTGGCAGTCAAAAGAAATTCCCTCCAGAGGTAAAGACAGTAAACATGATCTACGCCACTCATATACCCAAAAAGGAGAGGAAGCGCGCCCTTCGAGATGTCTACGCCATAGAGCTTGTAGCCCCGAAGTATAACCCATGGTCGGCATATCCGATCACTTTCGATCGACGCGACCACCCGACCAGTATCCGTCACGGGGGTTCGGCCGCACTCGTCCTAGACCCGATAATAGATGGGTACCACCTCACTAAAGTCCTAATGGATGGTGGAAGTAGCCTCAATCTGATTTACTCAGATACGGTGAAAAAGATGGGCATAGATCCGTCAAGGATCAAGCCCAGCAACACTACCTTCAAAGGAGTGATCCCAGGCGTCGAAGCCCGGTGCACAGGCTCCGTAAGCCTGGAGGTTGTGTTCGGCTCACCCGATAACTTTCGAAGCGAGGACTTGATCTTCGACATCATACCTTTCCGCAGCGGCTATCACGCCCTGCTCGGCCGTACAGCGTTCGCTCGCTTTAACGCCGTCCCTCACTACGCATACCTCTAGCTCAAGATGCCCAGCCCTAGGGGGTCATTATAGTTAATGGCAATACAGAGCGCTCCCTCCGAACTGAGGAACATGCGTTGGCCCTGGCGGCCGAATTCCATTACACCGATGATTGGCAAGCGCCGACATCTGCCGCAAAGGCATCCAAGGCTAGGAAGCGAGCTCGGTCTCAACCCGAAGTACCAGAACCTTCTTCTCCCCATAAATAGGGATTCGCCCCCCATCGCACGGCCCTATTACAGGCAAAGTACGTGCCGAAGAGGCACAACTTCGCACTCAAAATTCCATGGGCAGCGGTGGGGAAAAACTATTAGAGGATAGGTGTTTGGCTGGACTGAACTATTACCATCAACACGTCTTCGGACATACTACAGGTACCATAAAGTGCCTGCTAAAGGCGTCAAGCTCATTCATACCTAGGCGACTTCTCAAGACCCTTTCTTCAAGGTCTGTTCGCCGAACTAACAAAGCCCATAAAGGCATACACCTCCTTAGGAGATGCAGGAGCAGATAAGCGACAGGGCACATCAAGGACGTCAGGTCATCTATCGAAGGCCCTTGGTACAACCCCTCCTGTAAAATTTATATTTCATTTATCAAAAACCTGTAAACAGTTGCATCGGCAATTTGAATAGTAAGAGTTGTTGAGTAAAATACAGATATATCATTTTCTATTTGCTGTCCCTTTTCGGAACACTTTCTGTTTTCTCCCTCTTCTTGCGAACCTGTTTGGTATACTGTACGATGCAACCGGCTAATAGACCGGGGGCTCGACCTTAAAAATCGCCCTAATCACAATTTCTTTAAGTGTTCGGCGTCTTGGACTTCCGCTTTATATGCATTGGTTCCGAACTATGTCTTCGGTCAATAGTTGTGTTGCCCGGCTCCTGTGCTTGCCCGTTTATGTTCCGCTTGTTCGGCTAAAAGGGCAAAGGGAGCACCGCTGTGATTGTGCTTCCGGCTAGTCTGGTCAAGCGCCTCAGTGGAGAAAGCCGAAAACTGACTGTCATGGTATGCGAGAACCGGTCTGCGAATCCGAGCTTAGCTAAATATCGTCAGAGGTTACTCCGTGTCATACGACGGGTTTGGTGTTAGTACAAACCATGTGATATAGGCTTTGGCCGCTGTTTATCCGAACATCACAAACGCCTAGGGGCTAGTCAGCAGCCCCCGCACTCCTTTCTCGCGCCCCTACGGCTAAGTGAAAGCAATAAAGCATTATCGTCCGATTGCCTTGTCCGCTCCACACTACCGCCTTCGGGTGCCGATAGTTCGGCTAAGGGTTATAGTGCGGTTGGAAGAGACACCTTGTGTAGTATCTACACGGGGACTGAAACCGACGACTCGCAGCTTTCAGGGTTAACGGCCACAAAGGAGTTATAAAGGATGCAAAACATACAAGACATGATAAAACCATGCATTTTAAATATATACACGCTGACAAGTCTTCGGACATAGTACAACAATCTATTCATACTCGTTCTCTCTCGTACACTGTGATTCTATGGCCCGAGCACCCTCCATAACTCCGGAGAAGTACAGCTCGGGGCGCCTATGACCCTTTCCAGGAGGCGGAGGAGCTGTGGCTACCTTCATCGGATCCAGCCCCGGCCAGTGCCCCTTGGCCTTCGCGAAGGTCATCCTAGCTCCCTCGATGCAGGAAGACCGCCTCAATGCGTCGATCCGAGGAGTGGCGTCGCTCAGCTTCTGCACCAGGCCGAAGTAGCTGCCCGGCAGTGGCTCGTTGGGCCATAGCCGGATACAGAGATCCTTCATGGCCGGTTCCGCCATCCGGTGTAGCTCCATCAGCTGCTTCAGCTGCTCCACAAGGAGAGGAGAACGCTCGGGGGCTTCGAATTGTGCCCAGAGTAGCCGAGCTTCATCTCCTTCTCCCCGCGAAGCATAGAACTGCTTCATGTCCGCTAAGCCCTTCTGGAGGTCCGAGCAGGCGCCTGAGGAACGCCATACTTGGGTAAGCAACTCGAACCTGCTGTCCCCGAAGATACACTGCAATGAATACGGCTTACCATCCATGATAGCTTTGGCTTGGCTGAGCTCCTCTTCAAATGACCGCCTATCCACCCACTCCTTTTGGAGATTGGTTTTCAGGGTGGATAGTTCGGTGGCCTGCTCCTCGCCTTTCCGCTCCAGGTCCTCGCACTTCCGCCCAGCGTCTTTGAGCTCCTGCTGGATTTCCTCCACCCGAGCCTCGTGCTTGTCACTGGTGGCTCTTAGGGCGGATAGCACGGTAGCTGCTTCTTTGGCAGCCGCTTTCTCCACCGCAGCCTCCTGCTTGGCCTTCTCAAGCTCGGCCTTGAGCTTCTCAATCTCCTTCGCCGAGGCTGCGCAAGCATTGAGCATATCAAACAACACTGCATTGACAGTATGATAACGAAAGAGTTTTTTACTCTCATTCGACTTACCTTGCGCCTCGTCGAATCTCTTGTTTAGAGCGTCAAGCTCGTCTTCGGAGCTCTTGAGCTTCCGATTTAGCTCTTCTAGCTCGACAGCGTTATTGGCCGCTGCCGTCGACGAAGCCTGTAACACAAAATCATATAAACGTTATAGGAGTTTACAACCTCTGAACTGTCACTAAAATGATCCTATGTACGGTCCTCTTGTGGGCTGGCCGAACGATCCGAACATATATTGTCCTATACATAGTTCGGATAAGGATCTATGTTTTGACCCCCAGGTAACACAAAATCATAACTTAAAGAAATTAATATTTCACAAAGTAGAGCATTACTTGGCTTAGCTGAAAGCCCGTCAGGAGACCGTTGAAGGCCTCCTTCAGTACAGTATCCACGGACTGAATGCTCTACAGTACCGTACCCATAAGGGTGCGGTGCTCTTCGGAGATGAGGGCGCTTGACAAAGCCTCCCCCATAGCCGGCCGCCCAGTGGTCGGCGGTGCCGGTGGTGGTTGGTTGACCCGATCTTTGACCAGGGATCGAACCTGTGCCTCCGGAGGCGTGGTGCGCTCCGGAGACGGCCTTGGAGGTGACTGGACATCTCCTTGTCCGGTCTCCTCAGTATCCGGGAGGGGCTTCTCCCCCGGGTCTTCGATGGCCGAGGTGTTAGCCTCGACCATGACGTCGTCGCCCCCGCCTCCAGTGTCCGGCTCCAATGGAGCCTGCTGGGATGACACTTCTGCGGTGTCCTTGGTGGCGCCCGGAGGAGTGGGGTGCGACGCGGTCCCG
The DNA here is from genome assembly GCA_039707655.1 of Elymus sibiricus. Taxonomy (NCBI): domain Eukaryota; kingdom Viridiplantae; phylum Streptophyta; class Magnoliopsida; order Poales; family Poaceae; genus Elymus; species Elymus sibiricus. The sequence continues at coordinate 193,927,862 of CM077667.1, read as the reverse complement.
CTCTCCTCCAGCTCGGCGGGCAGGGTCTCCCCATCCGAAACTTGATCGGTGGGGAGAACACGTGGTGGGCTGCAAGTTAAGAAGGCACTCACGCGTTAGTAACACTAATAAATTTAGCGCTGATAGCTCGGGAGGTCTTCGGATCTTTACCTTCGAGGTGGGTGCTTGACCCTGAGGTTCCTTCGCGGAACCCTCTCGAAATCCTCGGACTCAGTATCCGAGTCCGAGCTATCACCGAACAGGTCTACCTGTGTCCGGCGCGCCTTCTTTGGGGAAGGAGGATCTACGTCCTCCGGGGCGTCCGCTGACGCCGCCCTCTTCCATGCGAGGAGGGAATCGTCCCCCACCTCGCCCTCTTGCTCCTCCTCTTGATTAGAGGAGGCATGGGTTTCTTTGGACACAGCCTCCGGCTGGTCCTTGATGCGCAGGCCTGTTCGGCCTGGTTTCTTCTTCTCCTTCTTTTCTGGCGCCTTGTAAGGCGCCACGACGAGCATCTCCAGCAGCAGCGGAGACTTAGGGTCTTCGGGCTGTGAAGCCGGACACTTGATGCCCTTGGCCTTGCTCAGCCACTCCTGCGGAAGTGATCGGAAATGCTTAGACTTTCTTTAGGAAAATAGAACCGATCAGATGGAGCTGCACTATACCTTGGAGGGGGGTTTGGCGGCGCTCAAACCCTTGTCCTCCTGCTCGGCCGGCCACTTCTCCTGCGCTTTGAACAGCGCCTTCCATAGCTTCTCCCGTGTGGTACGGAAGAGTTGACAAACTGTAGGATCATCTTCAGTCCGGTAATTCCACATAGGTAAACTCCGGCGCTGGCAGGGGAGGATGCGCCGCCGAAGCATAACCTGGACCATGTTGGTCAGGCCGACCCCCTCCCTGATTAGGGAGCCGACGCCCCTCTGCAGGTCCTCCACCTCTATGTCCGACCCCTAGTCAAGGCCCTTTCGGACCCATGAGGTCAATCTGGTTGGAGGGCCTGATCTGAATTCGGCAAGAACAGTTCCGCCCTCCTCCCTTGGCTCGGTGATATAGAACCACTCTTTTTGCCAAGTCTTGATGGTGTCGATGAAGGTGCCGGACGGCCACAATGCACCCGGAAGCTTGCCGAGGACTTCCCCGCCGCAATCCGCGTGTGCGCCGGCGACACACTTCGGCTTGATGTTGAAGATCTTGAGCCACAGTCCGAAGTGTGGCTCGACTCGCAGGAAAGCCTCGCAGACGATAATGAAAGCCGATATATGCATGAAAGAGTTCGGCGGGAGGTCGTGGAAGTCGAGGCCGTAGAAGAACATGAGACCCCTCACGAAGGGGTGAAGCGGGAAGCTTAATCCTCTGATGAAGTGAGGTATGAAGACCACCCTCTCACCTGGTTTGGGGGTGGGGATCACCTGACCCTCCTCCGCAGCGCGGTGGAAGACATTGGCGGGGAGGTGTCCGGCGGCCTTGAGGTCCCGGATGTCTTGGTCTGTGACCGTGGATGCCTCCCACTTGCCGTTGGAGCCGTAGCTGGCCATGGCTATGCTCGGAGGGGGAAGAATGGAAGACCTAGATCTGGGCTCGGGAAGCTCGGAAGGGTGTGGAAGCAGGGATGTGAATGGGAGAAGTGGATAAGCCTTGGGGGTTTTTCTTCCCCTTTTATTTTAAGCTTGCTGCCGGTTAGCCTCCCTTCACGGCGCCGTGAATCTCTCCGCTTCCCAAGGCATGCGTGCCATTATACACGCGTGATTAAACATATCCCGTGTAAAATGGGGCACGATCTATGCATTGATGAGTTGTGCTGATGAAAACGGCCTCGAACCGCAAATCGAGTCCTCACGACTAGTTTAGAGGTCGTGGTGGGCCATGGCCTTTCATCTGAAAAGTTGTCAGAGAACACTATTGGTTCTCTGACATTTGGCCTTCAAGGCCGAGCTACTCATGGTATACGGACGATCTATGATCGGAAACATTACACGTCGACGGAGGTCGAACTATAGCCCGGCCGATCACTGTTTGGAGAAAGGAACTCGCCTCGCAAGCCGAAGACTCTGATCACTCGATGCAGCTGGAGCTTGGACCCTTGGCGTTGGAGGCTAGTTCGGGGGATACTGAGGGAGTCCTGGTTTAAGGGGTCCTCGGGAGGCCGGCCTGTGTCTTATGGGCCGGACTGTATGGGCCACTCGCCGAACACTAAAGGATTGAAGACTCTGTCCCCAAGAGGGAAGCTTCAGGAATCATGGCTTGTCCCCCACGTTTAAAGTAGTAAATTGGCATGTTTATCCCTTCGACATGTAACCGACCATGTGTAAACCCTAGGAACCCCGGGCGTCTATATAAGCCGGAGGGTTTTAGGTGGTAGAGGGAGAGAACTCATCTAGGGTTTAGTTACTCGATCTCGAGGTAGATCAACTCTGTAATCCCCATACAATCAATATAATCAAGCAAGACGTAGGGTATTACCTCCATAGGAGGGCCCGAACCTGGGTAAAACCTTGTCCCCTTCGTCTCTTGTTACCATCGATCCAAGTCTCATAGTTCGGGACCCCCTACCCAAGATCTGCCGGTTTTGACACCGACAGCGAGGAGCTCTCGGGCTTGATCGATTTGGCGGACACAGTTAGCAAGCGATGGCGGGGAAGGAGGGAACGGGACCGCAAGCTCACAGCGATGACGTAGCAGATGAGAGCGAGCTCGGGGATGGCCTGATGGCGACGAATGGCGGCGGCGAACGTCCGGGTCCGGAGGTTGAAGACGAGCTCGGGGGCGTCGCTTCGAGGCTTCCGGCGGGGCTTGGCTTGGCGGAGAGGATCAGAGCATCGAGGCGGAGGTCCTGAGATTCTCAACGGCGAGAGGGAGGCGCTGGGGAGGCGAGTCTACGGCGGCGAGGCTTCGGCGGCCATGGCGGAGCAGAGCGAGGAGTGGGGCAAGGGGGGCGACTGAGGAGAGGGGGCGATCCAGACGGCTCTCGCGAGCCTATCTAGCTCGCCAGCACGACGGGGGAGAGGCCAGGCAATCAGTTGCGTGGAGCCTGGCCAGCTCGCCGTGCTCCCCTTCGCCTCTGCCTTCTGGCAGAGGTTAGGGACGACTGGCAGCTGGGTCAGATGGGCCGGCCAGCTGCTGGGCCACAGGTTAGCTCTCTCTCTCTCTTTTCTATTTATTTCTGTTTTGCTATATTCTGACTTTTGTTTTATTTTGTTAGGGCTCAAAGTACCTAGCACAAAAATATTGAAATATTTTACAGGGAATAGTTTGAATATTTCAAACCTCCACAAAAGATTTCAACATTTTTGCAAGACTATATTATTTATAGTGCTTTATTTGACAATTTCAGTAGCATTGTAAGTTATTTTAAAATGCTATATCTGATGTGAAAAATAAAATGTCCCCTGATATGTTGTTGCCCACATTTATCAGAAATAGTGAAAATTTTTGAAGGGCATTTTGGATTCATTGAAAATTCACAACATTTGAATTGGTTGTTTAGGGTGAGGTGCTAGGGTTTCTGACAATTCCCCATTTTAAGTTGATGCAAAAATTTAGACATGATGCACATACATGGTAGCACAAGCAAGGCTAACTAGGGATGTGACAACTCACCCCCACTCAAAAGAATCTCGTCCCGAGATTTGGAAGTCCTCGGGAAGAGCGCGGGGTACTCTAGTCGAAGACGGTCCTCCCTTTCCCATGTGGCTTCCTTCTCGGAATGGTGTGACCAGTGAACCTTGAGAAACTTGATGTTTCGACGTCGAGTGGTATGCTCAGCTTGATCGAGGATACGAACAGGGTATTCTCGATATGTAAGGTTATCTTGGAGATCAAGCGTTTCGTGGTCCACTTCGCGGACAGGGTCCGAGAAGCAACACCTAAGTTGCGAGACGTGAAAAACATCATGAACCTTGGAAAGATGCGGTGGAAGTTCCAATTGGTAGGCAACCTCTCCTCGTTTAGCAAGAATGCGAAAAGGACCAATGTAAGAAGGAGCTAATTTGCCCTTGATACCGAATCGTTGGGTACCCTTCAGAGGTGTAACCCGAAGGTAAGCCTTCTCGTCAACTTCATAGGTCACGGCCTTATGATGACGATCATATTGGCTATTTTGATGAGATTGGGCTGTTTTCAACTTTTCACGAATAATGCGAACTTGCTCCTCTACATCCTGGATCATATCCGGTCCAAAGAGTTGCCTCTCTCCGATTTCTGACCAGTTAAGAGGTGTTCGACACATTCGTCCATAGAGAACTTCAAAAGGGGCTTTGCCCAAGCTTGACTGATAACTATTGTTATAAGCAAATTCGGCGAATGGAAGACATTTCTCCCAATTCATGCCGAATGACATAACACAAGCTCTAAGCATGTCTTCCAGGATTTGATTGACTCGCTCTACTTGACCACTTGACTGCGGATGGAAAGCAGTGCTAAAGGAGAGATGGGTCCCCATAGCATTTTGGAAGCTTTCCCAGAATCGGGAAGTAAAGATACTCCCACGGTCTGAGTTGATCTCCAAAGGAACACCATGAAGAGATACTATTCGAGAAATATATAGATCCGCTAGCTGACTAGCAGTTATACTCTCGCGAACAGGAAGAAAATGAGCCACTTTGGAAAGACGGTCAATGACCACAAAGATAGCATTATTCCCTCTCTTGGTCCTGGGAATACCGGTGATGAAATCCATACCGACCTTGTCCCATTTCCATTCAGGAATAGCTAAGGGTTGAAGGGTGCCAGCAGGCCTTTGATGTTCTGCCTTAACGCGACGGCAGACATCGCAGTTGGCAACGAACTGAGCAATTTCTCTCTTCATTCTGGTCCACCAGAACCCATGGCGTAGGTCCTGATACATTTTGATACTACCAGGATGAATCGTGAGAGGAGAATCATGAGCCTCCTTAAGGATCAGCTGTCGTAGACGTTTGCTCTTAGGAACCACCAAGCGGTTCTGGAAGAACACAACATCCTGATCATCCTTGGAGAAATCTTTAGCTTTTCCGCTAGCAATGTTCTCCTTGATTCGGGATATACCCTTATCATACCTTTGAATAGCTATGATTTGATCCCTAAGGGTCAGTTTTGCCACAAAGGTGGAAAGGAATCCTTGAGGAACAATGTGAAGATTTAACTTCCGAAATTCCTCATAGATAAGCGGTTGACCTTGTTGTAACATCAGATTGTTACAATAAGACTTACGACTTAGTGCATCAGCCATGACATTAACTTTCCCCGGGGTGTAAGTTATCCCTAAGTCGTAATCTGTAATCAACTCAACCCACCGTCTTTGCGTGAGATTCAAATCCAGTTGGGTGAAAATATATTTCAGAATTTGGTGATCAGTGTAAATCTCGCAACGATTACCCAGAAGGTAATGTCGCCATGTTTTAAGTGCATGGACAACAGCTGCAACCTCAAGATCATGTGTTGGATAATTATCCTCATGTGGACGCAACTGTCGAGACGCGTATGGAATCACATGATGATCTTGCATGAGAATGCAACTTAATCCTTGTCGCGAGGCGTCGCAATAGATAACAAAGTCCTTAGAAAAATCTGGTGGCACCAACACGGGTGTAGAAGTCAGGCGTCTTTTCAGTTCCTAAAAGCTGTGCTCGCATTGTGGGGTCCACTCGAACTTTTTATCTTTCTTGAGGAGTTCAGTAAGAGGTTTCGCAACCTTGGAGAAATTCTCGACAAAGCGGCGACAATAGCTTGCTAGGCCAAGGAAACTCCGAACTTGCTTAACCGATTCAGGTTAAGTCCAATCAAGGACGGCCTGAACTCGCTCGGGATTGACAGCAATGCCCTTGCCAGAGATTACGTGGCCTAGAGAGGTCACTTCTGGTAGCCAGAATTCATACTTGGAGAATTTGGCATACAGGCGATGCTCTCGAAGTTTCGTCAATACCAGCCTGAGATGCTCGGCAAGATCTCGTTCATTCTTCGAGTAGATGAGTATATCGTCGAGGTAAACCATGACGAATTTATCCAAATACTCCATGAAGATCGAATTCATCAAAAGAGAGAAGGTGGCTGGAGCATTATTGGTTAATCCGAAGGACATGACGGTGTACTCGTATTGGCCATAACGAGTACCGAAAGCCGTTTTTGGAATGTCCCCGTCCCTGATTCTGATTTGATTGTATCCTAACCTCAAATCCATTTTGGAGAAGACTGAGGATCCAGCGAGTTGATCATACAAGTCGTTGATCCTGGGAAGCGGATACTTGTTCTTGATTGTGACCAGGTTCACTGGTCGGTAATCTACAACCATCCGGTCCGTGCCATCCTTCTTCTTGACGAAGAGGACGGGGCAAGCCCAAGGAGAAGAACTAGGGCGGATGAATCCCTTTTTCAAGGCCTCATCGAGTTGTTTCTTTAGCTCAGCTAGTTCTAAGGGTGCCATCTTATAGGGTCTTCTGGCTATTGGGACAGTCCCTGGAATGAGGTCTATCACAAACTCTACATCTCTGACAGGTGGAATACCTTGCAGTTCCTCTGAAAAGACATCCGGGAAGTCACTGACCACCGGAATATGCTCAAGCTCTGGAAGAGGGCTAGCATTGAGAGAATAGAGTTGGCACTTAGCCACTCGAGTTGAAAAGGTGACTATCTCACCTGAAGGATGTGTAAGTTGAACATTCCTAGTATGAGTATCGATCTTGGCATAATGAGCTGACATCCAGTCCATACCCAAGATGATATTGATGTCCGAAGATTTCAAAGCTATCAAGGAAGCTAAGAAAACTAGCTTATCCACGAGAATCTCATTGTCATGGCTCACTCTAGAAGTTTGCCATTTTGATAAAGGAGTCTGAACTACTAATGGAGTGGGCATATCACAAAAAGTCATGTTATGTAACTGTGCATAACTTTATGAGATGAATGAATGAGATGCACCAGTGTCAAATAGAACAGATGCTGGATGACTATTGACAAGGAGCGTACCAAGCACAACGTCGGGGTCATCGTGGGCCTCTTCAAGGGTGACATTGTTCACACGGCCACTAGCAGGAGTTGGCTTCACGTAATAAGCCTTGCCCGGCTTACCACGTCCAGCTGGCTTGGCGTTGTTCTGGGGACACTCATGAGAATAGTGTCCAGGCTCTCCGCATTTGTAGCAGATCACAATTGAAGACCTCGGAGCAGCATTAGCAGCATTTCCACCATAGGGCTTGGCTAGAGGGTTGTTCTGATTTGGGCGAGGCGCCTCATAGGATGGCTTCGCAGTGTACCTTGATGGCAGGGCAGTGTTGGGCACCCACACCCGGCAGTTATGGGAACCTAAGGCGGATGAGGAGCTGAAGTCACGAGAGTGCTTCTTGGTTGCCTCATAGTCGGTCTGTCTAGTCTCGGCATTGATAACCTTGTTGACAAGAGCCAGGAAGGTAGCGCACTCATGCAGGTGCAGATCAAGACGGAGCTCGGGGTTAAGTCCCTTGCGGAACCTAGCTTGCTTCTTGGCGTCAGTTGACACTTCTTCCAGTGCATAGCGTGCAAGATTGCCGAACTCACGGCTGTAAGCATCCACTGTCAGCTTACCCTGAGTGAAGGCACAAAACTCCTCTCTCTTACGGTCCATCAGACCTTCAGGAATATGGTGGGTGCGGAAAGCACTGCAAAAGTCTGTCCATGTAGTAGCGGGGCCCTCTGGGCGCATAGCCTCATAATTTTCCCACCACTAACTGGCGGGTCCTTCAAGAAAGTACGCGGCAAAATTAACCTTGTCCGCTTCAGCCACATTTGCAGAACGGATCTTGCGAGTCATCCTGGAAAGCCAATCATCCGCATCGAGGGGGTCGACGGAATGATGGAACTTTGGTGGATATAGCTTCACGAAGTCATTGAGGGACATTCCAACATTACGCTCATTGCGGGGAGGGCGTGTTGTATTCTGCTCAATACGCTCTAGCAGCCTGTTGGTCTCTCTCTTGTTGCGTTCCGCCTCAAGCATCACCTCCACCAAAGATGGCGGGTGAGGCAGGTTCTCTTGCCTTGCTCCACTGCCCTCGCCCTGCTCATAAGCAGGAGCGGGGTTGTTCCTGGTGGAAACCATCCTGGGATAAACAAAACCCATATCTTAAACAAGGAAGACAACAACTCTAGGATAGGAAATGCGGAATGCACTACAGCTCCTAGAAGAAATCAGACAGCATAACGGATGAAAATGCTCAAATTTTTTTTTTGAGACATTCCGAAAAGATTGGAAAGCATAGCCACTCAACTTTCTAGCATTAAGATTCTACCCAAATGATTGTCACACAGAAGCAATACTTGAAAACTGGAGTTGATTCTCAAGCAATTTAGTTTACAGGTCCATGGTTAGTAACTCCTCATCCTGAGAGGTAGATAAGAAGCCTAGTTCTTAACCCCGTAGAAAAGAAGAGGGTGACTCAGAATAGAATGATTCGGGAAGAGGAGTAAAAAGAGCCTTACGTAACCTTCCACAATCAATTCCCTTACATAACTAAAGCATTTCTAGACTCAACTTTGACCAGTTTGGCTTGGTAATCCTACAGTCAGTCAGGCTCTGATACCAACACTGTCGGGACCCCGGTCCTAAGCCATAAGAATCTAGCATGTAACACATCACATCACATTGCCGCCTCACGCACGGTTAACTCCACGGCTGCCACCTTACCTGGGCCGGGACCGTTTGCGCCTTTTGTCTCACGTATGTGAATATGTCGCTAGCATTCAAATGTCAAACAACCCAGGTCGACATGACTAGTTATAGAACCCAAGTGGCACATCCGTACAGGGACAGGCATACGTAACCCAACAATGCAGGTGTCGGCCTCTAGCGTGTGTAGACGAGTCATAGCAAGCTACAGGGACTCCATTACGCCGTGGGACATAAATGTCATCACTGCACGTAGACGAGTCGTAACAGGCTACAGGGACTCCATTACACTGCGAGACATTTCCCCAAGGGGACGGACACAGCAGCAAAGAAGGATACACGCCGGTCAATCGATGTGTCGGGAGCAGTAGCAAGCTACCAAGGCTCAGTGGAAGCACAAAGAGGCAGTTCCCTGTAAAGAGTACTACTAAAGGCACACAACTAGGTGTCGAATCCCATACATACCGTTGCATGTCACACGTACGCACGACATGCTCGATATGCATAGATACAACTATGGCATCACAACATAACCATACAACAACACAACATTTATTTAGAAGGCTCATAAGAGCCAACATAGTGTGATATTACAAGCAGGGGTCACATGACCCAACACACAAGTCATACAAGCAACAAGCGGAAGCTTAACATGTATGGGTATAGACATCTAGAAAAGAAGAAGGCTGAGGAAGCTTGTCTACCTACAAGACCCTCCATAGGAACCAGACCTCTGGCTGGGATTCCCAAGCTACTTGGTCGGCATCGATCTTATCATAGAAACCACTAGCGAGACTGGGGTCTCCTCTGCAAAAACATTAATAAAGCAACGGTGAGTACGGAGGTACTCAGCAAGACTTACATCAGAACTAACTACATATGCATCGGTATCAACAAGGGTGTTGTGGGTGTCAATGCAGCAAGCCAGCTTTGACTCAGAGGCTATCCTGTACTACGACTATCAGTACTTTGAATAATTTTGAGAAAACGCACATGAGTCCAATATCACCACAACAATACACCACCATGGATCCGCTCCCGTCTTCCTACGAGAGTGCCATCCACGGTACTCGCACTTGTCTTGAGGCTTTTATGAGTAACCATTAAGTTGTCTATGAACCATATGTCTCCAAGTAGTCCATATCCGCGGACATGGCTATTCGAATAGATTATTACCCTGCAGGGGTGTACTTCGTCACACATGCTCCCGCCACTTATCGCTATGTGCACGTAAAAAGGCACCTCGGCAACCTTCAAGCGGAAGCCTAGCGAGGGAGTCGGCCACGACCTGACTAACCACACGACTCTAGTCCAGGTTTATCGCCTATTTGAGACTGAACCCGCAAGGAAGTCCGGCCGAAGTTTCCTCTACGGACCCAAATGATGTGTGCAGGGTTCCCAAGCCCACCTCGTCGAATGGTACTACGCTTGGTACATCGGGCCACGGTACCTAGTCTGACCCAAGTCCACCTGTACGGGGTGCCACCCGGTAGACTACTAGCACGGCCTACAAACACCAGAAACTAGTTGCAACTCCTGGATAGAGGTCAGGGCGATTAAAAGGTTGAGAGAGTCAATTAAGGATCCCAATGTGCGGTAGTAGCTGGTCTTGGATAACATACACAAGACTCAGTTCTTAAGGACGGTCCCAATGAGACAACCCACCATGTACTCCTACATGGCCTCTCATCGCTACCTTTACCAAATCAGGTTCACCATTTAACTCTCATCATCAGAACACAACCAGTTCACTCCGGTCCATCACCCAGATGAATTAGACCTGACACAACTCTAAGCATAGCAAGCATAGCAGGGTAAGGCACAACATGGTTCAAGCATCTACCAGGTATGCTAGGTTGCTTGGTTTAGCTATTTACTGTGACAATGATAGGTCATGCAGAGGAATGGGTTCAACTACCGGAACATGTAAAAGTTGAAACGTTTTGTCCTAATGCAATAAGTGAGAGCAAGAGCGAGAGAGTGGGATTGTATCGGAGATGTTCAAGGGGGGTTGCTTGCCTGATAAGACGTCAACACGTTACGGCTCCTCAGATGGATACTCGACCGTATCCTCCGGAACAGTGCCTAACACGAAGAACAACCATCGAAGGGGGCAAATCAATACACATCTAATGCAACATTATGATGCATGAACATGACATGGCAATATGATGTGTTTGAGCTAATGCATCTAGCAACATATTTAAATGAAGTAGGTTTGAACCCAAGGTTCAAATTCAACTCCACATGTGAGATCACATATTGTATTTGAACAAAATGTCCAAGTTCTCCTATTTAGGTTGCTCTATCATGCATGAAAATGGTACAGATGGATTCATTGGATTTTTCTGATCAATTTTCATATATAAATTATTTCCATTTGACTTACAGATTAATTTATATGATTTTTCTAAGTTTTAAACATTTTCTAGAATTATCTAAAACCCAGAAATGCATTTTCTGCGTCAGCCTGACGTCATCATGATGTCAGCTAGTCAACAGAACCGGTCCAGGTCAAACCTGATACGCGGGGCCCATATGTCGTAGACACAGGGTTAATCCCCACGCTGACTGGGGTTTGACCCACCTGCGGGGCCCACTGTCAGTGGCTGTGGGGCTTGGTTAGCAGGGGGGATTAGCGCTAATGGCATGGCCACGTCAGCTCCGGCCGGAGTATCGCCGGCGGCGACCAATCCGGCGGTGGTTTCTCGCCGGAATCGCGTTTCCGGCCACCATTTGGCACGCGGGCAGCGCTATCGGAAGCGGGGAGCGAGCCGCATCCATTCTAGTTGGTGGAACGGCGCGGGGCGGCCCGTAGCATCGCTGGCACCGGTTAGCACGGGCTCGAGGCCAGGGGACGTGGGAGGAGGAGCTGGAGGCGGCTACGGACTCCTGGAGAGGTGCCGAGCACGTGGCCGTGCTCGGGCGCGGGCTGCAGCTGCTGTGGCCATGGCTACGCCATGGCCGGCGGCGACCTCCTTTCGACTCTGATGGCTAGCGGGGTTAGAGGACGGGATCGACGACGGGGCTGGGGGGAGGAGAACCGGGGCCTCACCGTGGAGCTTCTGGCGCCGGTGGCGTGGTTGGGGATGCGCTGTGGCCGGCGAATCGACGGCGGGGAGGTCTGGCGACCGACGGAGGAAACGACGATGAAGACTACGTTGCGGGGTCTTCGGTCTTGATTCCTCTGGCGGGGAGGTGCAGGGCGATGCGGCGGCTCTACTGGGCACGACGGAGAGGCTCGGGGGTGGCTGTGGTCACGGCGGCGCACGGCGGCGCTCTCGGCTCCGGGGGGAGAAGAGAGAGCAGAGAGGGGAGGGGAGAATGGCGAGGCCGGCTCGATCCGGACGCCTCTCGCGGGGTCGTCCGCGATGCCTCACTGGCAGGGGACGGGCAGGCAGGCAGGTGGCGTGGCCGCACGCCCGCGCGCGCGCGCCGGCCACATGCCATGTCTACTGGCGCTAGGAGGAAGAAGACCCTCGTGCCCCCAGTGGGCTGGGCCGCAGATGGACCGCCAGGTAAGTTGCCTCCTTTTCCTTTTTCTTTTATTTACTGTTTTTTTCTATTTTTTGCAGTTTGTTTCAATTTGGTTTTTTTCAAACCAAATTACTTTAGTTGCTACTGAAAAATATTGTGGAACCTAAATGGAAATTTCCATAGCTCCACAAAATGTTTCAGAATTATTGGAGCTATTAATATAATTATAGAATTTTATAACTCCAATTCAAGTACTTAATAATTTATTTTAATAGACAAAAGTGACATGGGAAAATATGAGTCACCTCTGGTTTATGTCTCCACATTTTACCAGAAATGATGGACATTTTAAAAAACCACTTTGGTTCATTTAAAATTATTTTGGTTGAACCTAGTTGAATTCAGATAGTGCTAGGGTTTGATCATCCGCATTTGAAGTTTAAAGAAATTTTAAACATGATGCAACACAAACATGGATCCTAGTGCATGCTAAATCTAGGGATGTGACAACTCACCCCCACTTAAAAGAATCGCGTCTCGAGATTCAGGAGTCATCGGGAAGAGGTACGGATATTCAAGTCGAAGACGATCTTCTTGTTCCCATGTAGCTTCGTTCTCAGAATGATGCGACCATTGAACCTTGAGAAATTTGATGTTCCGACGCCGGGTGACACGCTCAGCTTGATCGAGAATACGAATAGGATATTCCCGATATGAAAGATCATCTTGAAGATCAAGCGTTTCGTGGTCCACTTCGCGGATAGGATCCTTGAAGCAACGCCTGAGTTGAGACACGTGGAAGACATCATGAACTCTGGAAAGCTGAGGGGGCAGTTCCAATTGGTAGGCAACTTCTCCTCGTTTAGCAAGAATGCGAAAGGGACCAATGTAACGAGGGGCCAACTTGCCCTTGATACCGAAACAATGGGTACCCTTCAGAGGAGTAACCCAAAGGTAAGCCTTTTCGTCCACCTCATAAGTTACTTCCTTATGATGGCGATCATATTGGCTCTTTTGACGAGACTGAGCTGTCTTGAGATTCTCCCAAATAACGCGAACTTGCTCTTCTGCCTCCTGGATCATGTCTGGTCCAAAGAATTGTCTTTCCTCGGTTTCTGACCAGTTTAGAGGTGTTCGACATCTTCGTCCATAAAGAACTTCGAATGGAGCTTTGCCCAGACTGGATTGGTAGCTGTTGTTATACACAAACTCGGCAAATGGAAGGCAGTTCTCCCAATTCATTCCAAATGAGATGACACAGGCTCTGAGCATGTCTTCGAGTATCTGATTGACTCTTTCAACCTGACCACTTGACTGAGGGTGAAAAGCAGTGCTAAAGGAGAGATGGGTTCCCATAGCATTCTGGAAACTTTCCCAAAATCGAGAGGTGAAAAGACTTCCACGGTCTGAATTGATTTCCAATGGAACACCATGCATGGACACTATTCGAGAGATGTATAAGTCAGCCAACTGACTAGCAGTGATACTCTCTTTGACAGGAAGGAAATGAGCCACTTTGGAGAGGTGATCAATAACCACGAAGATGGCATTATTTCCTTTCTTGGTCTTGGGAAATCCGGTGATGAAGTCCATTTCAACTTTATCCCATTTCCACTCCGGAATAGCTAAAGGCTGAAGGGTGCCAGCAGGTCTTTGATGCTCTGCCTTCACGCGACGACAAACATCATAGTTTGCAATGAACTCAGCGATTTCCCTCTTCATTCAAGTCCACCAGAACCTTTGGCGTAGGTCCTGATACATCTTAGTACTGCCAGGATGAATTGTGAGGGGAGATTCATGAGCCTCCTTAAGGATCAACTCTCGAAGTTGTTGCTTCTTAGGAACTACCAGTCGGTTCCCGAAGTACACTGCACCTCTACCATCAATGGAGAAACTACCAGCAACTCCTTTCACAATGTTGTTCTTGATCCGGGTAATACCCACATCATACTGCTGGCTGGATATGATCTGATCCTCCAGAGTAGGTTTTGCAACCAAGGTAGAAAGGGATCCACTGGGAACAACGTGAAGGTTAAGCTTGCATAATTCCTCATGCAGAAGGGGTTGGCCTTGTTGTAGCATAAGGTTATTGCAGTACGACTTACGACTTAATGCATCCGCCATGACATTGGCCTTGCCTGGGGTGTAAGTAATCCCTAAGTCGTAATCAGTAATCAGCTCTAACCATCGTCTTTGTCTGAGGTTCAGATCAGGTTGGGTGAAGATATATTTCAAACTCTGATGACCGGTGTAAATCTTGCAACGATTACCAAGGAGGTAATGTCGCCATGTCTTGAGTGCATAGACTACAGCAGCAAACTCCAAATCATGTGTTGGATAATTTTCTCATGTGGGTGCAACTGTCGAGATTCATAGGCGATCACTTGTCGGTCTTGCATAAGAACACATCCAAGTCCTTGTCTTGATGCGTCACAATAGATGACAAATTCTTTGGAGAAATCCAGTGGCACAAGCACGGGAGCAGAGGTCGGACGTCTTTTCAGTTCCTTGAAACTGTGCTCACATTGTGGAGTCCACTCAAACTTCTTATCTTTCTTGAGGAGTCTTGTCAGGGGCTTGGCAACTTTGGAGAAGTTCTCAACGAAGCGGCGACAATAGCTCGCTAACCCAAGGAAACTCCTAAATTGCTTAACTGTTTCCGGTGGAGTCCAATCAAGAATGGCTTGAACTCTTTCTGGGTTGACTGCAATGCCCTTACCGGAGATCACATGTCCAAGATAGGTCACTTCTGGTAACCAAAATTCACACTTGGAGAACTTGGCATAAAGGCGGTGCTCTCTGAGTTTTTCTAGCACAAGTCTGAGGTGTTCAGCATGCTCTGCTTCATTCTTTGAATAGATCAGTATGTCATCGAGGTAAACAACAACAAACTTATCTAGGTACTCCATGAATATTGAGTTCATCAGACGGGAGAATGTTGCTAGTTTGTCAGACCAAAAGACATGACCGTGTACTCATACTGTCCATAACGAGTGACAAAAGCTGTCTTGGGTATGTCATCGTTCTTGATCTTGATTTGATGGTAGCCTAGCCTCAAATCCATCTTAGAGAACACTGAGGATCCAGCAAGTTGATCATACAAATCATTGATCCTGGGGAGCGGATACTTATTCTTTATTGTGACCAGATTGACGGGCCGGTAATCTACAACCATTCGGCCCGTTCCTTCCTTCTTCTTCACAAAGAGGACGGGACAAGCCCAAGGAGAAGAACTTGGTCTGATGAAACCCTTTTGCAAGGACTCATCAAGTTGTTTCTTAAGCTTGGCTAGCTCCAAGGGTGCCATCTTATATGGTCTTCTTGAAATTGGAACCGTTCCTGGGATGAGGTCTATCACAAACTCTACATCCCTGTCAGGTGGAATACCTGGCAACTCTTCTGGAAAGACATCCGGAAAATCTCGGACTACCGGAATATCTTCAAGCTCAGGAAGAGGGTTGGCGTTGAGAGAATACAGTAGACGCTTTGCAACTCGAGTTGAAACATTGACTATCTTGATAGATGGGTGTGTGAGCTGAACAGACTTGGTGGAGCAATCAATCTTGGCATGATGAGCTGTCATCCAATCCATACCCAAGATGATGTTAATATCTGAAGACTTGAGAGCTATCAGCGAAGCAAGGAACACAAGTCTATCAACAAGGATTTCATTTCCATGGCTTATTCTCGAGGTCTTCCATCTAGACCCTGGAGTCTGAACTTCAAGAGCAGTTGGCATATCGCAAAATGACATGTCATGCTACCGGGCATAGCCTTCCGAGATGAAGGAATGTGATGCTCCAGTATCAAACAGAACTGATGCTGGATGACAATTTACAAGGAGCGTTCCAAGGACAACATCATGATCCTCATGAGCTTCTTCAGCTAAGACGTGGTTCACACAACCACGATCAATGACAGCTGGCTTGGCATGGATCGTCTTGACTGGTGGCTTATTACAGCCAGCAGACTTTCTAGACGGGGGTGGAGCAACATTGGTCTGAGTGCAATTTCAAGCAATGTGGCCTGGCTCTCCACACTTGTAACAAATCACTTGGGTTGCATGCGGAACCGCATTGGCAGACGGTCCACCAGCAGGCTTGGGTGGAACATTTGGCTGAGTTGGACGAGGCGCCACATAGGATGGCCTCGCATATCCAGGTGGAAGTGATGAGTTCGGAACCCAAATCCGGCGCTTCTGAGATCCAGAGCCGGAGGTAGAAGCCAAGTCACGGTTATGCTTGCGAGACTCTTCATATGTGAGCTGAGCTGTCTCCGCATTGATGGCCTTGTTCACAAGAGCCTGGAAGGTGTCGCAATGATGCAGGTGAAGATCACGGTGCAACTTTGGATTGAGACCCTTCCTGAACCTAGCTTGCTTCTTAGCGTCTGTGGACACCTCTTCTGTGGCATAACGGGCAAGGTTCTCAAACTCTCGACCGTATGCATCTACAGCCATCTTACCCTGAGTAAGGTTAGAGAACTCTTCCCTTTTCCGGTCAATAAGACCCTGAGGAATATGATGCTCGCGAAAAGCCTCTGTGAATTCTTCCCAGGTAGGAATCTGGCCAGCTGGAATTATGGTCCCATAGTTCTCCCACCATATACTAGCAGGACCCTCCATGTGATTAGTAGCATAGGTGACCTTGTCAGCCTTAGCCACGTTCGCGGAACGCAGCTTATTAGTGATGCTACGGAGCCAGTCATCTGCATCGAGTGGCTCAATGGAGTGATGGAAGGTGGGTGGATACAACTTGATGAAGTCACGGATGGTCACTGTCCCAGCACACTGATGTGCGGTGTTTTCCTCAATACGAGCCAGCAAACGATTTGACTCACGCTTGTCCTTCTCAATGTCTAGCATGAACTGTGCCAACGAAGGTGAATCCGGCAGAACTTCAGCATCTCTGGTTCCACGTCTGTGGCCCTTCTTGCGGCCGATGGCAGCTCGGTTACTGAGAGACATCCTGAGGATGAGAAACTAGGATTAATCAGGATGACATACCAGATAGATAGGAAGGAATGCAAAAACATTAGATCTCCATAGAGATCCTAGGGAAAATTGGACAGCATAACGGCTGTGAATGGTCACACAAGATCCATAGAGATCCTGCAAAGATTTAGGTGCCACGACACCTCAACATCACAACCTCAAGATTCTGGACGAGCTAACAAGCTACACAGATAACACTCGAGGACTGAAATGCAACTCAGATCAACCATTCCTATAAATCTACAGAATAGTAACTCGAGATCCTAATAGATAGACAAGAAGCCTAATTCTTAATCCCCGTAGAAAAGTGGTGGGTGACTCAGAATCAGAATAAAATGGGGAAACGAGTAAAAAGAGCCTTACGTTCCCTTCCACAATCAATTCCCATATATAACTAAAGAGTTGCTAGACTCAACATCGACCAGTTTGGCTTGGTAGTCCTACAGTCAGTCAGCTCTGATACCAACGCTGTCGGGACCCCGATCCTAAGCCATAAGAATCTAGCATGTAACACATCACATGACATTGCGGCCTCACGCATGGTTAACTCCACGGCTGCCCCCTTACCTGGGCCGGGACCGTTTGTGCCTTTTAGCTCACGTATGTGAATATGTCGCTAGCATTAAAATGTCAAAGAACCTGGGTCGACATGACTAGTTATAGAACCCAAGTGGCACATCCGTACAGGGACAGGCATACGTAACCCAACAATGCAGGTGTCGGCCTCTAGCGTGTGTAGACGAGTCATAGCAAGCTACAAGGACTCCATTACACCGTGGGACATAAATGTCATCAATGCACGTAGACGAGTCGTAGCAGGCTACAGGGACTCCATTACACTAAGAGACATTTCCCCGAGGGGACAGACACAGCAGCAAAGAAGGATACACGCCGGTCAATCGATGTGTCCGGAGCAGTAGCAAGCAACCAAGGCTCAGTGGAAGCACAAAGAGGCAGTTCCCTGTAAAGAGTACTACTAAAGGCACACAACTAGGTGTCGAATCCCATACATACCGTTGCATGTCACACGTACGCACGACATGCTCGAAATGCATAGATACAACTATGGCATCACAACATAACCATACAACAACACAACATTTATTTAGAAGGCTCATAAGAGCCAACATAGTGTGATATTACAAGCAGGGGTCACATGACCCAACACACAAGTCATACAAGCAACAAGCGGAAGCTTAACATGTCTGGGTACAGACATCTAGAAAAGAAGAATGCTGAGGAAGCCTGTCTATCTACAAGACCCTCCATAGGAACCAGACCTCTGGCTGGGATTCATAAGCTACTTGGTCGGCATCGATCTTATCGTACAAACCACTAGCGAGACTGGTGTCTCCTCTGCAAAAACATTAATAAAGCAACGGTGAGTACGGAGGTACTCAGCAAGACTTACATCAGAACTAACTACATATGCATCGGTATCAACAAGGGTGTTGTGGGGTTCAATGCAGCAATCCAGCTTTGACTCAGTGGCTATCCTGTACTACGACTATCAGTACTTTGAATAATTTTGAGAAAACGCACACGAGTCCACTATCACCACAACAATACACCACCATGGATCTGCTCCCGTCTTCCTACGAGAGTGCCATCCACGGTACTCACACTTGTCTTGAGGCTTTTATGAGTAACCATTATGTTAACTATGAACCATATGTCTCCAAGTAGTCCATATCCGCAAACGCGGCTATTCGAATAGATTATTACCCTGCAGGGGTGTACTTCGTCACACATGCTCCCGCCACTTATCGCTACATGCACGTAAAAAAGGCACCTCGGCAGCCTTCAAGCGGAAGCCTAGCGAGGGAGTCGGCCACGACCTGACTAATCACACAAGACTCTTGTCCAGGTTTATCGCCTATTTGAGACTGAACATGCAAGGAAGTCCGGCCGAAGTTTCCTCTATGGCCCCAAACGATGTGTGCAGGGTTCCCAAGCCCACCTCGTCGGATGGTACTACGCTTGGTACACCGGGCCACGGTGCCTAGTCTGACCCAAGTCCACCTGTACGGGGTGCCACCTGGTAGACTACTAGCACGGCCTACAAACACCAGAAACTAGTTGCAACTCCTGGACAGAGGTCAGGATGATTAATAAGTCGAGAGAGTCAATTAAGGATCCCAAGGTGCGGTAGTAGCTGGTCTTGGATAACATACACATGACTCAGTTCTTAAGGACGGTCCCAATGAGACAACCCACCATGTACTCCTACATGGCCTCTCATCGCTACCTTTACCAAATCAGGTTCACCACTTAACTCTCATCATCAGAACACAACCAGTTCACTCCGGTCCATCACCCAGATGAATCAGACCTGACACAACTCTAAGCATAGAAAGCATAGCAGGGTAAGGCACAACATGGCTCAAGCATCTACCAGGTATGCTAAGTTGCTGGGTTTAGCTATTTACTGTGACAATGACAGGTCATGCAGAGGAATGGGTTCAACTACCGGAACATGTAAAAGTTGAAATGTTTTGTCCTAATGCAATAAGTGAGAGCAAGGGCGAGAGAGTGGGATTGTATCGGAGATGTTCAAGGGGGGTTGCTTGCTCCTCAGATGGATACTCGACCGTAACCTCCGGAACAGTGCCTAACACGAAGAACAACCAACGAAGGGGGACAAATCAATACACATCGAATGCAACATTATGATGCATGAACATGACATGGCAATATGATGTGTTTGAGCTAATGCATCTAGCAACAAATTTAAATGAAGTAGGTTTGAACCCCAGGTTCAAATTCAACTCCACATGTGAGATCACATATTGTATTTGAACAAAATGTCCAAGTTCTCCTATTTAGGTTGCTCTATCATGCATTAAAATGGTACAGATGGATTCATTGGATTTTTCTGATCAATTTTCATATATAAATTATTTTCATTTGACATACAGATTAATTTATATGATTTTTCTAAGTTTTAAATATTTTCTGGAATTATCTAAAACCAGAAATGCATTTTCCGCGTCAGCCTGACGTCATCATGACATCAGCCAGTCAATAGAACCGGTCCAGGTCAAACCTGATACGCGGGGCCCATATGTCATAGACACAGGGTTAATCCCCGCGCTGACTGGGATTTGACCCACCTGCGGGGCCACTATCAGTGGCTGTGGGGCTTGGTTAGCAGGGGGGATTAGCGCTAATGGCATGGCCACGTCAGCTCCGGCCGGAGTATCGCCGGCGGCGACCAATACGGCGGTGGTTTCTCGCCGGAATCACGTTTCCGACCAGCATTTGGCACGCGGGGCGGCGCTATCAGAAGCGGGGAGCGAGCCGCATCCATTCCAGCAGGTGGAACGGCGGGGGGCGGCCCGTAGCGTCGCTGGCGACGACGGCTACGGCTGCCGGGGCTCGGTCAGCACGGGCTCGAGGCCAGGGGACGCGTGACGAGGAGCTGGAGGCGGCTACGGACTCCTGGAGAGGTGCCGAGCACGTGGCCGTGCTCGGGCGCGGGCTGCAGCTGCTGTGGCCATGGCTATGCCATGGCCGGCGGCGACCTCCTCTCGGCTCCGGTGGCTAGCGGGGTTAGAGGACGGGATCGACGATGGGGTTGGGGGGAGGAGAACCGGGGCCTCACCGCAGAGCTTCTGGCACTGGTGGCGTGGTCGGGGACGCGCTGTGGCCGGCGAATCGACGGCGGGGAGGTCCAGCAACCGGCGGAGGAAACGGCGATGAAGACGACGTTGCGGGGCCTCCGGTCTTGATTCCTCTGGCGGGGAGGTGCAGGGCGATGTGGCGGCTCTACTGGGCACGATGGAGAGGCTCGGGGGTGGCTGTGGTCACGGCGGCGCACGGCGGCGCTCTCGGGTCCGAGGGGGGGGGGGAGAAGAGAGAGCAGAGAGGGGAAGGGAGAATGGCGAGGCCGGCTCGATCCGGACGCCTCTCGCGGGGTCGTCCGCGACGCCTCGCTGGCAGGGGACAGGCAGGTGGCGTAGCAGCATGCCCGCGCGCGCGCTGGCCACACGCCATGTCCACTGGCTCTAGGAGGAAGAAGACCCTCCTACCCCCAGTGGGCTGGGCCGCAGTTGGGCCGCCAGGTAAGTTGCCTCCTTTTCCTTTTTCTTTTATTTACTGTTTTGTTTTTCTATTTCTTGCAGTTTGTTTCAATTTGATTTTTTCAAACCAAATTACTTTAGTTGCTGCTGAAAAATATTGTGGAACCTAAATGGAAATTTCCACAGCTCCAGAAAATGTTTTAGAATTATTGGAGCTATTAATATAATTATAGAATTTTATAACTGCAATTCAAGTACTTAATAATTTAATTCAATAGACAAAAGTGACATGGGAAAATATGAGTCACCTCTGGTTTATGTCTCCACATTTTACCAGAAATGATGGACATTTTAAAAACCCACTTTGGTTCATTTAAAATTATTTTGGTTGAACCTAGTTGAGTTCAGATAGTGCTAGGGTTTGATCATCCCCATTTCAAGTTTAAAGAAATTTTAAACATGATGCAACACAAACATGGATCCTAGTGCATGCTAAATCTAGGGATGTGACAGGCTTTAACTTGAGCGAGGGCCCACTGACAGTGGCTATTAGCCATTTAAACACGGGTGGTTAGTGCCTAATGACGGTCCACGTCGGCCCCCACTGGAGGCTCGCCGGCGGCGACCAAACCGACGGCGGCGCTTCACCAGAATCACACTGCAGGGCGCTTCTGGGCACGCGGAGGCTACCGGAAGGATGCGCGCGCTGGACCGCATCCAGCCACGGGGTCAGTTGGCCGCGGGGACGCCGGAATCTTCACCAGCGACGACCTTGGCGGACGCCGGTGTTCAGGCGTCTAACGGGCCGACGCTATAGACAGCCAGGGGAGGAACTGGCGGCACCTACGGGCTCCTAGTGACCCACTGATCACACCTACGTGCTCAGCTTCGAGCTCGCACGGCCGTGGCTACGGCAGCAGCATCGCCGGCGGTGAGTAGCTCTCAGGCTTGATCGATTCGGCGGCCACGGTTAGCAAGCGACGGAGGGGAAGGAGGGAACGGGACCGCAAGCTCACAGCGATGACGTAGCAAATGAGAGCGAGCTCGGGGACGGCGTGATGGCGACGAACGGCGGCGGCGGATCCGGAGGTTGAAGACGAGCTCGGGGGCGTCGCTTCGAGGCTTCCGATGGGGCTTGGCTTGGCGGAGAGGATCAGGGCGTCGAGGCGGAGCTCCTGAGCTTCTCAGCGGCGAGAGGGAGGCGCTGGGGATGCGAGTCTACGGCGGAGACGCTTCGGCGGCAATGGCGGAGCAGAGCGAGGAGAGGGGCAGGGGGCGAATGAGGAGAGGGGGCGATCCAGATGGCTCTCGCGAGCCTATCCAGCTCGCCAGCATGACGGGGGAGAGGCCAGACAGGCAGCTGCGTGTAGCCTGGCCAGCTCGCCGTGCTCCCCTTCGCCTCTGCATTCTGGCAGAGGTTAGGGACGACTGGCAGCTGGGCCAGATGGGCCGGCCAGCTGCTGGGCCACAGCTTAGCTCTCTCTCTCTTTTCGATTTATTTCTATTGTGCTATATTCTGACTTTTGTTTTATTTTGTTAGGGCTCAAAGTACCTAGCACAAAAATATTGAAATATTTTACAGGGCATAGTTTGAATATTTCAAACCTCCACAAAATATTTCAACATTTTTGCAAGACTATATTATTTATAGTGCTTTATTTGACAATTTGAGTAGCATTGTAAGTTTATTTTAAAATGCTATATCTGTTGTGAAAAATAAAATGTCCCCTGATATGTTGTTGCCAACATTTATCAGAAATAGCGAAAAAAACTGAAGGGCATTTTGGATTCATTGAAAATTCACAACATTTGAATTGGCTGTTTAGGGTGAGGTGCTAGGGTTTCTGACAATTCCCCATTTCAAGTTGATGCAAAAATTTAGACATGATGCACATACATGCTAGCACAAGCAAGACTAACTAGGGATGTGACACCTGGTGAGGTGTAGCGGCGGCCTGGCGGGTTGGAATCCTTGCTGGGGATGCCCTGTGGGCGGGCTACTCTGCCTGGTGAAGGGCCTGGTCACCTTGCTCTGGTCTTGGGTTTGGTTTGCCTCGGAGGCTGGTGTGAGCCCTGCAAGAAGCTGCCGGCCTGAGGCGGCTGCCTGTGCATAAGTCGTGGTACTAGGGACCCCCAGTTCTTAGTACAACGACAATGAGCAAGAAAATGTTTCACAAGCATGCGAGAGAATGAAAATGATGATTAGAAATTGTCCCACTCATGACTTGAATTTATGGATGATAATACAAAATTTCTATGCGGGACTAAACTTTGTGTCGAGAAATCTTCTAGACTCTGCTGCGGGTAGTACCTTTATGGAGATTACATTGGGAGAAGCTACTAAATTACTGGATAATATCATGACAAATTATTCTCAATGGCACACCGAACGAGCTCCAACTAGTAAGAAGATAAATTATGTTGGAGAAATCGCTACTTTGAGTGATAAGTTGGATTCTCTTATGAATATGTTTGCAAATAAGAATGCTCAAGTTGATCCTAATGATGTGTCACTATATACTTTGATTGAGTAAAATAATGATGCTATTGCTGTGAACTTTGTCTCTAGAAATAATTTAAACAACAATGCTTATAGGGGTAATTTTAATCCTAGACCGTATCCCGAAAATTCATCTAACAATTATGTCAATTCTTATGGTAATTCTTCCAATAATAATAATAATAGGATTCCCTCTTATCTTGAGAACACAATTAAAGAATTTATTAGTTCTCAAACGATTTTCAATTCTATGGTAGAAGAAAAACTACATAAAGTTGACGATATGGCTAGAAACATGGATATGGTTGCTCATGATGTGGAAACTCTTAAAAGTAAAACCTTGCCACCTAAACTTGATATAAATTAGTCTAATAAATCCATCCAAATATATGTTAATGAAAGTAAGGAGAGAACCGCTAGGTTGAGAGCTAAGCGAGAATTCCGAGAAAAAGCGATTCCTCCCGGTTTGTATCGTAATTATGATGGACATGTTAAAATGATTGGGGCTTCTCTTATTGAATTTGTATTTAGTAATATGAAAATTTATGATAAATGGACTGGAGATGAGTCAACTTTAACTAGAAGGCGTCCTGTTTGCACGGAGGGTGATGATCTTATTGATAAAAATGAAAAAAGTGGGTTTGGAGAGGTCAAAACTTTAAATGGTGATGCACCCACTACTTTGGATTACAAGGACCATAATTATGAAAGTTGCTCTTTACTTGAATGTATTTCCTTGTCACAATCCATGATTAGCTCACCCAATGCTTATGAACAAAATAAAGCTTTTACTAAACATATCGTAGAAGCTATGATAAAAGCTCATGAGGCGAAACTTGAGCTAGAGGTTTCAATATCTAGAAAATTACATGATGAATGGGAACCTACTATTAAAATTAAGCTTAAAGATTATGAATGTAATGCTTTGTGTGACCTTGGTCCTAGCATTTCTACAATACCAAAATCTCTATGTGATGTGCTAGGTCTCATCGATATAAATGAATGTTCCCTTAACTTGCATTTAGCGGATTGAACTATTAAGAAACCATTGGGTAGAATAAATGATGTTCTTAATATTGCTAATAGAAATTATGTGCCCATGTATTTCATTGTGCTTGATATTGGATGCAATCCGTCTTGTCCTATTATACTTGGTAGGCCTTTCTTACGAACTATAGGTCTTATTATTGTCATGAAAAAAGATAATATAAGATTCCAATTCCCATTAAATAAAGGGATGGACCACTTCCCTAGGAATATAATTAAACCACCTTATGAATCTATTATGAGCGCCACCTGTGCAATCAATTTGAAGGATGACAATACTTGATACTATGCATTATGCCTAGCTTGGGGCATAAAACAATAGCGCTTGTTGGGAGGCAACCCAATAGTTATCTTTAAACTATTGTTTTACTTTCTGTTTTGGTGTGTTGAAATGATTATTGCTAATGTAATGATTGTGTTGTTATTTTTAAATTAGTGTTTGTGCCAAGTGAAGCCTTTGGGATGATTTGGAAGATAGTAGAATTGATATGGTGCAAAAACAGAAACTTTTGCGTCTAGTGCGGAATTTCTCCAATTTTACTAGAATGTCTTTTTAATCTGAATTTTTTAAAAAGTATAGGTATACAAATTTTCCAGGTTGTCCTAATTTTGTAGAATGTTCGGAGTTACAGAAGTATGGTTTTGCAACAGATCTTTTTTAGAATGTTCTGATTTAGACAGATTCTGTTTTTACTTGCATAGTTTGCTTGTTTTGATGATGCTATGGATTGTATAGGGGGGTATAAGACATGGAGAAGTTGAAATACAGTTGATATTATGCAATAATGAAATATGACTCAATTTATAACTGTACTTATTATGCAGATCAATTTGAAGTATTTGATATGTCTATTATACTAAAGGATCTCACGAGGTTTTGTTGAGTTTTGTCTGCTGAAGTTTTCATGTTTTGGGTGAGAGAACGATGGATGAAGGAGTAAGGTATGGCAATACCCTAAGCTTGGGGATGCCCAAGGAACCCCCAGGTAATATTCAAGGAAGACCCAAGCGTCTAAGCTTGGGGATGCCCCGGAAGGCATCCCCTCCTTTGTCTCCAATCTATCGGTATGTCACTCGGAGCTATATTTGTATTCATCACATGATATGTGTATTGCTTGGATCTTCGTGTGTTATATTTTGTTTTGCTTTTAGTTTGCCACAATAATTGTTTGCTGGACACGCATATTTGAGAGAGACGTGGTTATCATAATTTGGTAGAATACTCTATATGCTTCACTTATATCTTTTGAGCTAGGTAGTTGCTCTAGTGCTTCACTTATATCTTTTAGAGCATGGCGGCGTTCAGACTTTCTAGAAATAATTGAACTCCCATGCTTCACATAAATCTTTTAGATAGTATAATAAGAAATAGGAATGGTAAATGGCATGTGTTATAAGACTGGTCCAAAAAGGATAGGTCTTCAAGGAGGATATAATAAAAACTTTCATGTAGCTCACTAAAGGATATTGATGTAGCAATATGAAAGGGAATGAGTACATGATTGTTGGTTAGTAGAAATATCGATAATTAAAGATTGTTATTTGTTATTCATCTAAGTATTAATTGTGGCATGGTGATGATGTGCGAGCATTTTTATGTCTGAAATGAAATCATATCATGTTGTTTGAATCGGGGGCGCGATGGTTAAATTCTATCAACCTGCTCCCTAGGGGTATGCGGTAGTACTTTGCTTCGAGAGAGCTAATCAGGCTTTACAATAAGTATGTGAGTTCATTATGACTAATGTTAATCCATGGATATACACACTCTCACCTTTCCGCAATTGCTAGCCTTTTTGGTAATGTGCATTGCCCATTCTCACCTCAAGAGTCGGTGCAACCTTCGCCGGTGCGTCCAAACCCTGTGATATGATATGCTCTATCACACATAAGCCACCTTATATCTTCCTCAAAAAAGCCACCATACCTACCTATCATGGCATTTCCACTGCCATTCCGAGATATATTGCCATGCAACTTCCACCATTCCGTCACATGACTTGTGTGTTCATCATCATATTGCTTTGCATGATCATATAGCTGACATAGTATTTGTGGTAAAGCCACCGTTCATCATTTTCTACAAGTTACGCTAGATCATTGGACATCTTGGTACACTGCCAAAGGCATTAATATAGAGTCATATTGTTTTATGTTGAGTTGTAACATTGAGTTGTAAGTAAATAAAAGTGTGATGATCATCATTATTAGAGCACTGTTCCAGTGAGGAAAAGATGTGGAGACGATGATTCCCCCACTAGTCAGGATGACACTCCGGACAAAAAATAAAAATGCGGGACGCCAAATGAGCCCACCACAAAAAAGAAAAGAAAAGAAAGAAAAAACGAAAAAAGAAAGAAGAAGAAAATATAAATGAGAGAAAAGGAGAGAAGGGGCAGTGTTACTATCCATTTACCTCACTTGTGCCTCGAAGTAGCACCATGTTCTTCATATAGAGAGTCTCCTAAGTTGTCATTTTCATATGCTAGTGGGAATTTTTACATTATAGAACTTCGCTTGTATATTCCGATGACAGGCTTCCTCAAATGCCCGAGGTCTTCATGAGCAACCAAGTTGGATGCACACCCACTTAGCTTTGATTGAGCTTTCATACATTTATAGCCCTAGAGCATCCATTGTATGGCACTCCCTACTCCTTGCATTGATATCGATTGATGGGCATCTCCATAGCTCGTTGATCCACCTAGGTGATGCGAGCTTTCAATTCCACTTTGACTCCTTTGATATCTAGCACCATACTCTATTCCACCCATATGCTATATCCATGGTTCACCCTCATGTATTGCGTGAAGTTGAAAATGCTGTAGCGCATCAGAAGTATGATCCAATTGCCTAGTTTGACACCGGGGTGCTCCTGATTTATACTTATGCGATGAAGACGGAGTCATGCCATGCTTAATAAGATAAAATGAGTAGGGAATAACATTCTTTAAGGATCATATATTTATGCTTATGGATATTATTATGTTATTTATGCTTATGGATATTATTATGTTGATATCAATTAGTTCATTGTTTCTCAATGATAATACTTAAAAGAGATTACATGTTGGGTAGCATGTCACACCAAAAATTCCGTTTTTATCATTTACATACTCGAGGACGAGCAGGAATTAAGCTTGGGGATGCTGATACGTCTCCAATGTATGTATAATTTCTTATTGTTACATGCTAATATATTATCAATCTAGGATACTTTATATGCAATTATATGCTATTTGATATCATTTTTGGGAACTAACCTTTTAACCCAGTGCCAGGTGCTAGTTGTTTTTTTCTGCCTGGTTTTGGTTTTCCAGGAAATCTGTACAAAACGAAGTCCAAACACTACAAAAAGTTTTGACAATTTTTTCTAGACAAAAGAGACCTAGGGAGCTTGGAGAGGAGTCCAGTAGCCAGAGGAGGAGACGGCAAGGCAACATGCCGCGCCCAGTGGGTAGGCGCGCTCTGATGCCTTGTGGGTCCCTCGTGGCTTCGTCTAACCTAATTCCACATCCATAAATTCTCTAAAATCGGGAAACCAACAGAGAGCAACCCGAAACTCTTTTTTTGCCGCCACAATACTCTGTTCCGACGAGAGGCCATCTGGAGACCTTTTCCGATACTCTACTGGAGGGCGAATCGACCATGGAGGCCATCTGCATCAACCTTGTTGCCTCCATGATGATGTGTGAGTAGTCCACCATAGACCTATGGGTCCATAGCTAGTACCTACATGGCTTTTTCTCTCTCTTTGATCTTCAAGACAATGTTCACCACGATTCCCGCGATGATCTATCCGATGTAATCTTCTTTTGTGGTGTGCTTGTTGGGATTCGATGAATTGTGGGTTTTTGATAAGATTATTCATTGAAAGTAATTGAGTCTCCTATGAATTCTATTATGCATGATTATTATAGCTTCGTATTTCTCTCCGATCTATGGGTTTGGTTTCGCCAACTAGATTGATATCATCAATGGGAGTGGTGCGTTGTGGTGGGTTCAATCTTGCGGTGCTCTACATCCTCATGATAGAAGGCGACAAGACCTGTATTTGTATTGCTGCCATTAAGGATAAAACGACGAGATCTGAACATATTGCCTGTCTTATTTTGTCTACATCATGTCACCTTGCTCCAAGCATTACCCTATTTGTTATGAACTTAATACCTAGAGAAGCAAGCAGAGAAGTGCTCTCAAAGTGGAGTAATAGTAGTAGATTCAGAATTGTTTTAGTCTACTTGTTTATGGACACGATGCCTATATACATGATCATTGCTATGAATAACATCTCATAACTATGCGCAATTCTGTCAATTGCAAAACGGTAATTTGTCTACCCACCATATGCTATTTTCAAGAGAGAAGCCTCTAGCGAACGCTATGGCCCCCGGGTGTACTTAAACATAAAGACAAAAACTCCTAAATTACCTTGATGCATATTGTTTACTTTTATTTTGTTTTTCTTTTAAAATATCAATTCTATCAAGATTTCATCCTTGCAAGTAACGAGTTCAAGGGGCTTGACAACCCTCTTGCCCGCATTGGGTGCAAGTTTTGGTTTTGTGTGTGTAGGTACTGCTGAAAGGAATTTTCTTGGTTCTCCTATTGGTTCGATAACCTTGGTTCTCACTGAGGTGAATACTTACCTCTACTGTACTGCATCTCCTCTCCTCTTCGGGGAAAATCCCAAAGCATCTCACAAGTAGTAGTGCCCTCCTCATAGTGGTGAGCGACCTGAGACTATCCGGGCACCAACCTGCTGGCTCTGGAGATGAGGTAAGCACGGGCATGCTGACAAATGACCTCGTACTCTTCGTTGAAGGCACCGACGATGCCCTTGAGAAAATACCATGATTTTTCGTTTAAAGTAGCCAATCGCGTGGTGGCATCCGCGTGTGAGGTGTCGACAGTGGCCTCGACGGGGAAGTGCTATGCCAAGATCTGGGGTCGCACGCATGGCAGTCATCGCGGCCTCATTCGCGCATGCGGCCGCGATTTGCTTCTCCGCTACCAAATGCTCCCTGAGATCCTAGCTATACTGCATGCACCATAGCTTTTGGTGGCGATTATTTGGGGATGGCGTGGTGATTTGGGTGGAAGGTGTCTCGCCGCCAGTCGGGGCATGTGGTATGGAGGAGGGGGGAGGTGGTATGGGGGAGCCGAGGATTACCTGACTAGATGGAGGAGGCCGAGCAGCAGGAAGGAGCGTCACCTGCGAGGAGGCGGTGCTGCAAGCTTGCAGTGAAGGTTCGAACTTAGAAAAGGAAGGGGGTAGGGGGAAATGTGGCTTTTGTTGGTATGAGGGGTGGGGGAGATAGATATTTCCCGCGCGGCCCAAAAATTTCATTCGGTGCAACGAAAAACGGGCGCGCAAAATCTCATCGGCACAGTCCATTACTCAGAATTGTGTGCGATATATAAACATGACAAAAAAATCCAATAGTTTAACCCGTGTGTGATGAGTTTGGACGTGAAATTTTTGGTCTCCAAGCTTCCGACGTAGGATATTGGATACTACATTGCACATGGTTCGTGGTAACAAATAGTGTGTGATGTACTTGCATTTCATTTTCATTTGGACCAAAAAATGGGGATACGGTGGCAAATTTAGGTCCTAATTTCCTCGTTATAGTGATCATCCACGTCATTTCGTAATTTAACATCACTTGCTAAGTTGAGTACTACACAAAAGAGCCTACAGCACAATCCGCACATACTTAATCGAGCAATTAAACCGAGCGCGTTGTCCTAAACATCACTGTAACAAAAGACCAGTGCTCTAAACAAAGACTAATATTCCACCGGGCGCTTGTCGATCTCTGCCTGCGTGGCCTCCTCCATGACCAGCTGGCGCTCGATGACCTCCTGGGGAAGGGGCTCCATGGCATCCATCACCACATACTCCGCAAGCATCTCGCAGTCCGTGTCCACCGTCTCTTTCGAAAAGTCCGCCACGAGCCGAGTGTTGGCAGCCACGGTCCAGGCGTTGATGGCCTCCATCTCGGCTAGGGAGGCCGACGAATGGACTGCTGCTCGAGCGCTCTCGACGATTGCCAACTCTTCGGACGTGGGTTGCCCACCGGTGTCGGAGTAGGCCACTGCTATTTGTGCGGCGACTGAAATGAGCCAGGCGTGGGCGGCCTCGCCATAGGCGTGGGGAGCCGCCATCAGGGCTTCGATGGTCATCGAGGAACGGATAGTTGTTGTGTCGTTATCGCCATTTTCTATCCCCGCCGCGGATGTTGCTGCCGCCATCTCAGCTATAGCAGATGCCCTTTCAGCTGCTGCAGCCGCCGTGTCGGAGATTGCGGCCGATCTCATGGAGGTTGTTAGCACGCTCATGGCTGATGTGGCCGTGCTCGGGCCGGAGTGGGTTGCCGAAGTTTCCCTCACGACGCGGATCCACATCCCCATCTTTCACCGGCGATGTTTGAATAGTATAATGGGCTTGGGGGCAAGTGTGGTTCACACGCCGGCGGTGGACTGTAGCCGACTAAACTTCCAATGTAAGCCATATATATGATGATTGGCCCAACATATTTTATACTACATAACACATGATTCATGATCTTGAACTGTTTGTGATGTACTAGATTTTCATATTGGTTTAAAACGAAAAATGAGGTTAGATCGACAAACGAAGGTGTTTGGATTACAATAACATTTATCTGCAGTGAACATGCAACTAGAGGAGTTTCGTGCTAAAATGTGGAATTATTCAAGGTTTTTTTTGGCCTTTTTATACATTAAATGAATTTTCTGGGCATTTAATGAGGATAATTCAAATTTGAACTACAATCAAAAGGTCTGGTGCACCAAAATGAATCGAAAATCATATATGTGTCCCTGGCTGCATGTTTAGGTTCCATGCAAGAAATGGTAATGAATTTCAAACATCTCGGCTTTGTTGCTCAGCTATAGACATAGAGAATCTAGGTTTTTAAATTCCAGTAAATCCAAATCTTGTCAAAAGTTCATGAAACTTGGCATGGTGTCATGGCACGGCACATATGTGTCGTGCTAAAAAAATTGTCCAATTTGGGACAAGTTTTGGCACAACCCTCTTACAAACCGGAGCTTCTCACAAGAAGCTACGTGATTCCGATAAGGAACGTGTGTGACCTTTTGTGGGTGAAACGACAACCGCTTCCTCTTCTCCCCTTCATTTTTTTCTATAGGCAATATAGACCAATAGGAGTGTCATGCTAAAATATGGAATTATTCAGGGTTCGTTTGGCCTTTTTTATACATTAATTGAGTTTTCTAGGCATTCAATGAGCATAATTCCAATTTGAACTACAATCAGAAGGTCCGGTGCACCAAAATGGATTGAAAAATCATATATGTGTACCTATTGCATGTTTCGGTACCATGCAAGAAATGGAATGAATTTCAAACATCTCGGCATCATGGCTTGGCCATAGACATCGAGAATCTAGATTTTTTAGATCCCATTAAATCCAAATCTTGTCAGAAATTCATGGAACTTGGCATGGTATCCTGGCATGGCACATATGTGCCATGGTAAAAAATTATCCAATTTGGGACAAGTTTTGGCACAAGCCTCTTACAAATCGGAGCTTCTCACAAGAAGCTACGTCGTTCCGATACGGAACGTGTGTCACCTTTTGTGGGTGAAACGACATCCGCTACCTCTTCTCCCGTTAGTCTTTTTTCTAGAGGCAACATACACCAATAAGAGTGTCGTGCTAAAATATGGAATTATTCAGGGTTTGTTTGGCCTTTTTTATACATTAATTGAGTTTTCTAGGCATTTAATGAACATAAATCAGATTTGAATTACAATCACAAGGTCCGGTGCACCAAAATGGATCAAAAAATCATATATGTATCCCTGGATGCATATTTAGGTCCAGTGCAAGAAATGGGAATGAATTTCAAACATCTCGGCTTTGTGGCTCGACCATAGAGAGTGAGAATCTAGGTTTTTAAATTCCAGTAAATCCAAATCTTGTCAGAAATTCATGAAACTTGGCATGGTTTCATGGCATGGCACCTATGTGCCGTGGTAAAAAAATATCCAATTTGGGACAAGTTTTGGCACGAGCCTCTTACAAACCGGAGATTCTCACAAGAAGCTATGTGGGTCCGATAGGGAACGTATGTCACCTTTTCTGGGCGAAACGACATCCGCTGCCTCTTCTCCCCTTGGCCTTTTTTCTAGAGGCAACATAGAACAATAGGAGTACCATGCTAAAATATGGAATTATTCAGGATTCGTTTGGCCTTTTTATGTATTATTTGAGTTTTATAGGCATTTAATGAGCATAATTCAAATTTGAACTACAATCACAAGGTTCGGTGCACCAAAATGGATCGAACAATCATATATGTGTCCCGAGCTGCATATTTATGTCCCATGCAAGAAATGGGATTAAATTTTAAACATCTCGACTTTGTGGCTCGGCCATAGGCATCGAGAATCTAGATTTTTAAATTCCAGTAAATCCAAATCTCATCAGAAATTCATTAAACTTGACATGGTGTCATGGAATGGCACATATGTGTCATGGTAAAAAAAGTATCCAATTTGGCACAAGCCTCTTACAAACCGGAGCTTCTTACAAGAAGCTACGTGGTTTCGATAGGGAACATGTGTCACCTTTTGTGGCCGAAACGATATCCACTGCCTCTTCTCCCCTTGATTTTTTTCTAGAGGCAACATAGACCAATAGGACTGTCATTTTAAAATATGGTATTATTTAGGGTTTGTTTGTCCTTTTAATATATTAATTGAGTTTTCTATGCATTTAATGAGCATAATTCAAAATTGAACCACAATCACAAGGTCCGGTGCACCAAAATGGATTGAAAAATCATATACGTGTCCCTGTCTGCATGTTTAGGTCCCATGCAAGAAATGAGAATGAATTTCAAACATCTCGGCTTCGTGGCTTGGCCATAGACATTGAGTATCTAGGTTTTTAAATTCCAGTAAATCCAAATCTCGTCAGATTTTCATGAAACTAGGCATGGTGTCATGGCATGGCACATAAAGGCATTGTGAGATTTTTTTTCCAATTTGAGACACGTTTCTGATTGTTTCTCCTACAGACAACATTGAGATTATTTGTTTAAATTATCGTAAATCCAAAACCCACACACAATTCATGAAATTGGGCAGGGTGTCATGATATAGCACAAATATATTGTGGTATTTTTCGTGTCCATTTTGAGAGAAGGTGCAAATATGTTGTGATATATTTCGTGTCCATTTTGGTGGTAATTTATGTATTATTAATAAATCATGGTCGTCCTATTGACCAGTTACGTGCTACCACGCGTCGCATCTTTATTGGCTAGGAGGTGTCGTGCAGACAGCTGTTTGAGTAGACGGGTGGCGTGCAAGCAGTACCCTGTGAAGGCTCACCGAGAAGCGAGCCCTTTGACCCCATCGCCAATGTTTCACACTGAACGCTCGTGTGCAGAACGAGAGCTATGGTTCCTTCACCACTAAGCCAAGTGAAAATTTGGCGCGAAGGATTGGTGAATCGCGTCATCGCAAAAGATTCAGTCTGATGACCTGTGTGCTTACTATAGAAAATTTGGTAAGATTTGCATCTGTCATATTGGGTAAATTGTAATTTGTCAAACCGGAAACATAGGCATTTGTCAATACGGTAACATTGGCATTTGTCAACATTGTAACACCGAAATTTGTTAAATTTTGCAGGAAGAAAATCACTAGTATGGTGTAATAATGCAATTGAAATTCAATAAACATTGATTTCATTCATAGATTAAGCAATCATTCTTTATACAAAATAGTTCAACTCAATAGCTGAACCGAAAAAACTTCTCCCCAATTGTTGCCAACCACGTACAGAAATAGATAGTTCAACTATATATACTAGCTAATTTTAAGTATGCGGTAAAAGTCCACCTTATCTATAGTTAGATGAACTAAACAAAACAGCCCCTAAATACTACTACGGAAGGGCTTTGTACTACTTCCAGCAGTATCTCCTCTACCAGGCGCGCTCAGTAAGAGCCAGAGGAGGAGGAGCCTACCGACGAGCTAGAGGAGTCGAATTCGTCGCCCTCCGTTGCTACCCTCCGTCGCTCCTGACGCGCCCCCTTGAAGCGGCAGGCCTCAGCGTACATCTTCGCATTTCGTGTCAGTTTGGCGGCTTCTGTTGTAGCCACGTCGGAGGTGAGCTTCATTGCGTGTGCGACCTGGCACTCCTCCTCCTCTTCTAGGAAGATGATATAGCGCGCAAGGTCGCTCACGCAAAAGCTGAACGGCTAGACTTTGGCGGCCTCCTCCTCCTCCATCCTTCGGGCCGCCGTTGCGGAGCAGGGGATACCCCTGGTGGCTGACGACGGGGTGGAGGCCAAGGCGGACGATGGTGTGGTGGCAGCTAAGGCGGCTGACGTGGCTTGAGACTGCATCGGTATTTCCCGAAAGAGGAAGGGATGATGCAGCACAACGACGGTAAGTATTTCCCTCAGTTATGAAACCAAGGTTATCAAACCAGTAGGAGGATCACCACCACCCAATAAGCAGCACCTGCACACAAACAATAAATACTTGCAACCCGACGCGAAAGAGAGGTTGTCAATCTCTCTACGGTAATAAGATAGGTTAGGTAGTGATAGATACGAGAGATAGATCTCTCAAGAGCACAAATAAAAAGAGTAAATATGCAGCAATATGTTTTTGGGTTTTTGGTTTTGTAGATCTGAAAACAAAGAGTGCAAAAAGATAGATCGGAAAGAAATATGATGGAAAAGTAGACCCAGGGGGCCGTAGGGTTCACTAGTGGCTTCTCTCATGAGTATAGCGCACGATGGGTGAACAAACTACTGTTGGGCAATTGATAGAAAATCGAATAGTCATGACGATATCCAATGTGATGATCATTATATAGGCATCACGTCCAAGATAGATAGACCGACTCCTGCCTGCATCTACCTCTATTACTCCACACATCCACCGCTATCCAGCATGCATCTAGTGTATTAACTTCATCGAAAAACGGAGTAATGCAATAAGAACGATGACATGATGTAGACAAGATCTATTCCTGTAGGAATAGACCCCATCTTGTTATCCTTAATAGCAACGATACATGCGTGTCTTGCTGCCCCTTCTGTCACTGGGAAAGAACACCGCAAGATCGAACCCATCACAAAGCACCTCTTCCCATGGCAAGAAAAATCGATCTAGTCGGCCTAACTAAACCAAAGATTCGGAGAAGAAATAC
This sequence comes from Elymus sibiricus, assembly GCA_039707655.1. Taxonomy (NCBI): domain Eukaryota; kingdom Viridiplantae; phylum Streptophyta; class Magnoliopsida; order Poales; family Poaceae; genus Elymus; species Elymus sibiricus. The sequence continues at coordinate 193,891,999 of CM077667.1, read as the reverse complement.
GAGGCTATAAGTAATCATCCATATAAGAGATCAAAGAAGACTCAAATAATATTCATGGATAGAAACTGATCATGAACTCAAAATTCATCGGATCCCAAGAAACACATCGCAAAAGTTTACATCAAATAGATCTTCAAGAGACCATTGTATTGAGAATCATAAGAGAGAGAGAAGAAGCCATCTAGCTACTGCCTACGGACCCGTAGGTCTATGGTGGACTACTCACGCATCATCGGAGAGGCACCTATGAGGAAGATGAACCCCTCCGTGATGGTGTTTAGATTGGATCTCGCGGTTCTGTAACTTGCGGCGGCTGGAATTGTGTTTCGTCGACTCCCGTAGTGTTTTTGGAATATTTGGTAATTTATAGGCATCAGAGGCGGTGCGGAGGGCCCCCGTGGAGGGCACAACCCATCAGGGCACGCCCGGGGCCCCCTGGCATGCCCTGGTGGGTTGTGCTCTCCACATCCCACCTTCCTGGCTCTTCTTTGGCCCACTGGGTGTCTTCTTGTCCAAAAAAAATCTCCAAAAAGTTTCGTCGCGATTGGACTCCGTTTGGTATTGATTTTCTGCGAAGTAAAGAACAAGCAAAAACAGCAACTGGCACTTTGGCACTATGTCAATAGGTTAGTCCCAAAAAGTGATATAAAGTTGTTATAAAATTATTGTAAAACATCCAAGAATGATAATATAACAACATGGAACAAGCAAAAATTATAGATACGTTGGAGACGTATCAGCATCCCCAAGCTTAATTCCTACTCGTCCTCGAGTTGGTAAATGATAAAAACAGAATTTTTGCTGTGGAATGCTGCCTAACATGTTCATCACATTCTTTTCTTTTATATAGCATGGACATTTGGACTTCAATACTCAAGCATGTCAACAAGCAACCATGTCTTTCAAAATATCAACACTAAAGAAAGTTATCCCTAGCCCATCATGCTCAATCATTGATCCATTCGTGAAACACACGCAAATATTTGCTATGCCCAATGCTCAAGTACGATCATAGTGCCCCCTAGTTGGTGTTTGTAAGAGAAGATGGAGACTCAAAGTAAAAATAAAAATTGCATAAAGTAAAAAGATAGGCCCTTCGCAGAGGGAAGTAGGGATTTGTAGAGGTGCCAGAGCTCAAGGTTTAAATTGAGAGAGATAAAATATTTTGGGTGGCATGCTTTTCCTGTCAACAAAAACGACAAACCAACTCACAATACTTTCCATGCTAGATATATAATAGGCGGTTCCCAAACAGAAAATAAAGTTTATTCCTTTTTCGACCAAACTTTCACTTTCCATGGCGGTCCGTATCCACGGTTGCCTTCCATACCAACACTCTCCAAGGAATTTATTATTTGACAACATAAAGTAAATATTTTTTCTTTTTCATTTCGGGAATGGGCATCCCTATTACCGCCGCACTCTCGTGCAATGACAAGTGAATAAACACTCATCTTGAGAATAACACATCTAGCATGGAAAAATATTGGACACTCGCCACCGTTTCATGAGCGGTACGGGCACACAAAAGAGAAAATTTATTTTGAAAATTTAGAGATGGCACATACAAATTTGCTTGGAACGGCATGGGAATACCACATATAGGTAGGTATGATGGACTCATCAGGCAAAACATGGTTTAAGGATTTTGGATGCACAAGTAGTATTTCTACTTAGTACAAATGGAGGCTAGGAAAATAGATTGGGAAGCAACCAAACCAAGAAACCAAAATTCACATAAGTGAGCATTGAATATAACTAACACTGAATAATGCACCACAAGTAGGATATAACTTCATTGCATAACTATTGACTTTCGTGCATGCATAGGGAATCACAAACCTTAACACCAATATTCCTACTAAGCATAATTACTCACTAACATGACTCACATATTACTATCATCATGTTTCAAAACTATTACAAGGAATCAAGTTTAATTTGTCCAATGATCTTCATGAAAGTTTTTATTATATCCTCCTTGGATATCTATCACTTTGGGACTAGTTTCATATATTGCCATTGCTTTTTGGCAAGCTCAAACAAATTTAAGTGAAGCACATGAGCATAAAGATTTCATCTCTCAAAAAGGTATAAGTGAAGCATGAGAGGATTTCTTCAAAATTTACCTACTCTCAAATTAATCTAAGTGAAGCATGAGAGTATTTCTACAAAAATTTCCAAGCACGCCGTGCTCAAAAAGATTTAAGTGAAGCACTAGAGCAGTTCTATAGCCCAAAAAGTTTAAGTGAAGCACATAGAGCAATTCTAACAAATCATAGCATGATTTTGGCTTTCTCAAATAGGTGTGTCCAGCAAGGATACAAAGGAAAAACTAACAAACAAAGCAAGCAAAGATACAAGACGCTCCAAGCAAAACTCATGATATGTGACGAATAAAAATATAGCTCCAAGTAAAATACCGATGGTCGTTAGAAGAAAGAGGGGATGCCACTCGAGGGCATCCCCAAGCTTAGTTGCTTGTTTCTCTTTGGCTATATCTTGGGGGTGCGGTAGCATCCCCAAGCTTAGGCTTTTATCACTCCTTATTCCTTCATCCATCGTGATCTCACCCAAAACTTGAAAACTTCAATCACACAAAACTCAACAAAATCTTCGTGAGATCCGTTAGTATAATAAAGGAAATCACTACTTTAGGTACTGTTGCAAACCCATTCGTATTTTATTATTGCATTATACCTAATGTATTTTAACTTTACCATGGATCATACCCTTCAATATAACCCATAGATTCATAAAAACAAGCACACAATGCAACGAAAACAGAATCTGTCTTAAACAGAACAGTCTGTAGTAAAATGTACTCTACCCATACTTCTGTAACTAAAAAAATTCTGAAAAATTAGGAAAGCGTAAGGAATTTGTCTAGCAACAGTGTTTTAAAATTTCAGCTCAAGATCACATTCCAGAGAAAAAACGAAAATTCATATACTGGACGCAAAGTTTCTGTTTCAGATTCAGCATCACTTCTACTCATCCTATGAATCACCCTAAAGGCTTTACTTGGCACAAACACTAAATAAACCATAAAAACACAATCATAACAGAGGCATAATTGTGTCAACACTCAAAAACATAAAGGAAAAAGCAAAAATTTATTTATTCATTGGGTTGCCTCCCAACAAGCGCTATCGTTTTACGCCCCTAGCTAGGCATGATGATTTCAATGATGCTCACATAAAAAGTAGTAATTGGAAAATGCAAGAGAGCATCATGAATCTCATGACAAGCACATTTATGTCTAACCCACTTCCTATGCATAGGGATTTTGTCAGCAAACAATTTATGGGAACATGAATCAACTAGCATAGGAAGGCAAAACAAGCATAACTTCAAAACTTTGAACACATAGAGAGGAAACTTGATATTATTGCAATTCCTACAAGCATATGTTCCTCCATCATAATAAATTTCAGTAGCATCATGAAGGAATTCAACAATATAACTATCACATAAATCATTCTTTTCATGATGCACAAACATAGAATTTTCATTACTCTCCACATAAGCAAATTCCTCTTCATCCATGGTAGTGGGAGCAAACTCAACAAAATAACTATCATGAGACACTTGATTGACATAACCACATTGCAAATTAAAACCTTGATGATAAGTTTCATGGTTATCATTACTCATTATAGCATACGTGTCATCACCATCATCATACATAGGAGGCATGCAATCATCATAATAAATTTGCTCATCAAAACTTGGGGGACTAGAAATATCATCTTCATTAAACATAGCATCCCAAAGCTTGTGGCTTTGCATATCATTAGCATCATGGATATTTAGAGAATTCATTCTAGCAACATTGCAATCATGCTTTTCAATCAAGGAGCTATCATGAATCACCTTATAAATGTCTTCTTTCAACACTTCATCAAAATTTTCAGATTCATGATTTTCAAACAAAACTTCATGGAGATAATCAAGTGCACTCAACTCACTAGCAATTGGTTCATCATAATTTGGTATTTTGAAAAGATTAGCAAGTGGATGAGGATCCATATCAATAGATTTTTAGCAAGCGAAGATGCAAGTAAATAGAAGGCACATGGCAACACAAGCAAAGATAACAAGCAAACAAAAAGAGATCCGGCGAGAAAAAGGTGAACGAGCAAGAGGGCGAATAAAACAGCAAATTTGTGGAGTGGGGGAGAGGAAAACGAGAGGAAAATGACAAATAATGTAATTGCAAGGAGATGAGATTTGTAATTATGAACCTGGCAGATGATGATGGAGTCCTCTCGGCGCCTACGATAGGCACGTAGAAGAGACCGCTTCCTCCCCGGCAACGGCGCCAGAAATTCATTTGACGTGGCTTGAGACTGCGTCGGTATTTCCCCAAAGAGGAAGGGATGATGCAGCACAGCGACAGTAAGTATTTCCCTCAGTTATGAAACCAAGGTTATCGAACCAGTAGGAGGATCACCACCGCCCAATAAGCAGCACCTGCACACAAACAACAAATACTTGCAACCCGACGCGAAAGAGAGGTTGTCAATCTCTCTACGGTAATAAGATAGGTTAGGTAGTGATAGATACGAGAGATAGATCTCTCAAGAGCACAAATAAAAAGAGTAAATATGCAGCAATATGTTTTTGGGTTTTTGGTTTTGTAGATCTAAAAACAAAGAGTGCAAAAAGATAGATCGGAAAGAAATATGATGGAAAAGTAGACCCAGGGGGCCGTAGGGTTCACTAGTGGCTTCTCTCATGACTATAGCGCACGATGGGTGAACAAACTACTGTTGGGCAATTGATAGAAAATCGAATAGTCATGACGATATCCAATGCGATGATCATTATATAGGCATCACGTCCAAGATAGATAGACCGACTCCTGCCTGCATCTACCTCTATTACTCCACACATCCACCGCTATCCAGCATGCATCTAGTGTATTAACTTCATCGAAAAACGGAGTAATGCAATAAGAACGATGACATGATGTAGACAAGATCTATTCCTGTAGGAATAGACCCCATCTTGTTATCCTTAATAGCAACGATACATGCGTGTCTTGCTGCCCCTTCTGTCACTGGGAAAGAACACCGCAAGATCGAACCCATCACAAAGCACCTCTTCCCATGGCAAGAAAAATCGATCTAGTCGGCCTAACTAAACCAAAGATTCGGAGAAGAAATACGAGGCTATAAGTAATCATCCATATAAGAGATCAAAGAAGACTCAAATAATATTCATGGATAGAAACTGATCATGAACTCAAAATTCATCGGATCCCAACAAACACACCACAAAAGTTTACATCAAATAGATCTTCAAGAGACCATTGTATTGAGAATCATAAGAGAGAGAGAAGAAGCCATCTAGCTACTGCCTACGGACTCGTAGGTCTATGGTGGACTACTCACGCATCATCGGAGAGGCACCTATGAGGAAGATGAACCCCTCCGTGATGGTGTTTAGATTGGATCTCACGGTTCTGGAACTTGCGGCGGCTGGAATTGTGTTTCGTCGACTCCCCTAGTGTTTTTGGAATATTTGGTTATTTATAGGCATCAAAGGCGGTGCGGAGGGCCCCCGTGGAGGGCACAAACCATCAGGGCGCACCGGGGGCCCCCTGGCGCGCCCTGGTGGGTTGTGCTCTCCACAGCCCACCTTCCTGGATCTTCTTTGGCCTACTGGGTGTCTTCTAGTCCAAAAAAAATCTCCAAAAAGTTTCACCATGATTGGACTCCGTTTGGTATTGATTTTCTGCGAAGTAAAAAACAAGCAAAAACAGGAACTGGCACTTTGGCACTATGTCCATAGGTTAGTCCCAAAAATGATATAAAGTTGTTATAAAATGATTGTAAAACATCCAAGAATGATAATATAATAGCTTGGAACAAGAAAAAATTGTAGATACGTTGGAGATGTATCAGCGGTCACTGGCGGGCTGGTAGGCAACGACGGTGGGCGGTGGGGTGGCGGTCATGGCAGCTGCCTTCGAGAAGTGGTGGCGAAGCGTGTGGTGGGTGTCGTGCGCACAACCAATAGGGTCACCACGCAGATTACAAGCTTTTGGGAATTGCGCCACCAACGCGGTGCAGCCTCCCAGATGGAGATGTCCTCTGGAGGAGTTGCTGACCAACGACGACGGACCGGTGCCATTGGTGATTGGTGGAGAAGCAAACTAGAGAAGCTACGAGGAGGGAGGGGATGAATGCGATGTGGAGTCACCGGCCATGACGGTTTATAAAGCAGGCCGACAAGCATTAGGGGTTTGGGGGATTTCACCGAGCCAGGTGGGAAGCTTGCGCTACTGCACACGGGAACCTACGCGATCGCGTGGGAACTGGCTCACCGATTGCACGGGAACTGGCTCACCAATGCGTGGACAAACGAAACATTTGTTCGGTGTCGAAGCGTGCACTGGAATCCATGGGCGGGAACACGGTGAGAATACATGACAGAGGTGGAATAAATGATAAGTACACAAATGGTTAATAATAAAAAAACATTTGCATTTTATTACATAGCAAACGTCTGTTCTCTATGCACCGTCGTGATCTGCTCTACGCATGAGGTTGCTCGTGGTTGAGGTGGCCGTGGCACGCTCTGCTCGCACGCTCTGTTGGTGTCCATCAAAGCGCGAATGGTCACGTATGTTTGGGGCACCATATGCATGCGGTTGTGCCGCGGCTGGCGCCACCATGCAGTTACATGTGCCACAATACAGCTAAGCGCTGCAAAAACTGCCATGCAGGCGTGCCGAAATTCCAGGACATTCTGGCACCCACCCACTTATTCCCGCGGCCATTTACCTTCATCTCTGCTACCTTCTGATTGCGCCACACAACAGAAGAATCGCACCTAGGATGACAAATACAAAGAGGATGCACTCTTCATCGCTTCAACCTTCCTGCGTGGATCCAATGGTGGAAATCCCAACGGCTGCCGGCGCCAAGGGGCAGTTCACCATTGTTGTCAAAGTGTACACCCACATCAGGAAAACGGACCTCTCGATGGTGTACACCAATGATCCGGTCGTGGTGGAGAACTCCATCGACATTATTGAGCATCTTCTTGTTAATGATATCAAGTACAAAGTGGTCGGCTTCAACATTGAGTACACCGAGAGTCGTGTCGGGTATGATCAGAAGATTGCCGTCACCCAGTTGTGCGTGCGCCATCACGTCCTAGTCTACCACTACTTCCTGGCCACAAGGCCTTGTGAGCTTTTCGCCAGGTTTGTCAACAGGCCTGACTACAAGTTCGCAAAGGTGGACACCACCAACAATCTAAAGGTGCTCAAGACTGTGGGCTTTGCCTGCCAAAAGCTTGGCAGCATCCAAGGGCAGTACGGGGTCTAGGACAGCAAGAAGGAGAGGGACTCCCTGGTTGACCTCACCATGGCCATCATCGACCCCTACTACGAAGACATGAAGGTTGAGTCCGACAAGGACAAGCCTGTCTGGCACAAGGCCTGGGTGAACAAATTGGATGAAGAACACGTCAAGTACGCGGCCAAGGACGCTTACACAAGCTACGAGATGTACAAGAGGATCATTGGCACGAGGAAGTGCATCCTTCCTATAGAAGGCGAGGGATAGCCACAAGCAGAGCAGTGGCGGCAACCGTCGTCACAAGAAGTACATGTTTTGATGATCGTCTACTTCTTGTAATATTTTATTGAGGATTGTACATGTGTTGTGTAGTCACTTATGTAGTTTGCTGTTCAATTTGGTTATGCAACTATGTTGTTGTTCTGTAGATAGGGCATATATAGATGTTGTGCAAACAGAGAAAATCACATCTCACACGCTTAAACTAATGTAACAGCCCGAGACCGACGCTCCAAAAGATTCCCTGGTTTTCCATTCTCGTCGTGTGATTCGTTTGTTTGTCGCTTTCATCATCGCATCATTCGCATCATCTGCATAGCATCGGCAACTCTGTTGCCATCATTTTTTCAAAAATCGCATCCGTTCATAGTCGCCGGCCCTCTCCGTTCTTGTCGTTAACCGTTTTGAGACCAACCACACACACACACGCCCGCGACATCGTTTAATAAAAATGTTTTTAAAAGAACGCGAAAAATATTCTCGGATTGGGTCGAAAGTTGGCGTGCGGTCTTAATATAGTGTAGCTAAACCGCCTGTCAAATTTCGACTCAATCGGAGTCCGTTTGATGCCCGAACCATTAAACCTATAGCGGCTATGTCCGGTTTATATCGCGGATGTTTCGGTATTTCAAAATCATGTCACGGGCCACCAACCTCCCTCTCTTATCAGCCCACACCCCTCTCCACAGCCCACTACCCAACCTAGCCCCCCCTCCGCTTCTAGACCGTCCGATCGTGATCGAACGGCTTTAATCAGTGCAACCCCCCAAACCCTAGCCAAAACTGCTATATATGGACACCCTAGTCATCCAAATCTGGCTTCCCTAGCCCCACATTATTTTCCGCGCCACCAGCCTCTCCCACCTCGCAGTCGCCGCCCCAGCCTCGCATTCCGTGCTGGCCAGCCCTCCAGCGCCACTTGTCGCTGCCAGCTACCATCGCACCATCGTCTGCAGCCACTAAGGAGCCGCCACGTCACCCCTCTCTCTCCTCCCCCGCAGCCGAGGCCCGAGTCGCCCACCGCCGCGGCCCGAGCCGCCCAGAGCCCCGAGCTCCCTTCTTCTGCAATTGCTTCCTCCCGCAGCTCCTTCCATGGCCGTCGCCGGGCTGCCCCTCGCCGTATCCACAGTCGTGCGACACCTCCGGCCTCCTCCCAGCTGCCCACCACCGGCGCACCTCCGTCGCCGCCGCCGCCGGACAAGGCCGGAGCCCCATCGTCCCCTCCTCCCTTCCTCCCGATCCCGCTCTCCCTCTCATGTCTCTCTCTCATCTCTGCCAAGCAGTGTGCCGCCCTAGATCCGCCCTTCCCCGAACTCGCCGGCCCCAAGCCCTCGTCGGAGCCCCGGGGACCGCCGGTGCCGGAGCCGCCGCCTCCCTCCTCTGCGCTTCGTCGGGAGGACAGGGACGAGACGAGCGCCCTCCTGCCTCGCGCCTGCCTCGGCCTCCCCTCTGGCCCAGTGCCCGCTGGTGAGATCCCGTTAAACCCCGTCCATTCGTCGTCTTAACAAATCTGTGAAAGTGCACGTTTTGTTATCCTGTGAATTGTTCACTGTATAAACTATCCGACGAACGGTGCAAAACAACCAAGTCTGAAAACTGCAGTTTTTAACAGCATCATTGCATTTGGTGTGACTCGTATCTCGTGAATCATGCATCCGATGACAAAGTTTAATGTATGAAAATGCATCTACTCTTTGTGCTCTACAGCATGGTGTCATTTGCATGCATCATAGGTTGCATCTACGCATTCGGATCTGCGTTGCAAAACTGCATCTCATCGCTAGGTGCAAATCTGCTATTTTGTTCGATTTTGTGTGGATGATTGCAGCTAAACCGTAGTCCTTTTGCATGTGGTTTCTTCATGAGTATTGGTCCATGTTATGTCTAGTTTGATGCCATGCCATTGCTTGCCATGTGAAACATCATTAACATGTCAATTTCTTGCTCTCAAGTTGCTATCGCGTTAAAACAGAAATTTGCTAACGTTAAGTTCCATTTTGTGAGGCTCATATTAAGCAAACTATGCATCCTTTGTGTATGTGCCAATGGTATGATTTGAAGTGTGTTATGTCTAGTTGATGTTAGTGTCCTTGCCATGACCGTAGGTGATTGTTATGATACTGTTGTTACTATGTATACATGCCTAGTCAAACTGCAGTTTTGGGAGATTGTTAATTTTCACCAAGTCTGAAACTGTTATTTTGTTGCCATGTTGCCATGTGATTTGCTATTAATCTAGGAGTCTTTTGTTGTTGCTCCAATGGAGTCTTTTGTTGAGAATGTTATTGCCTATCAGGTTGTGCCATTTGTTGTCATGCATAGGATTTGCATCATAGTTATATCTGTTGTCCAACATGCCAATCTGTTATTTTCACTCAGTCCTAATCTGCTATATTTTATTGCCATGTTGTGAGCTTCCTACCATGTGATCCATGACTCTTTTGAGTATGATATATTAAGATGAAATGAAGTGTGTGTTATATGCTACTGCCCCATGCTTAGTTTGTGCATTTTAGATTCTTGTAGCTTGTTGTTTTCATGTGGGCAATATGCTATGTTGCTGTTTTGGGCAGATTTTAAATAAAACTTGTGTTGGTTGTTGTGGTTGAACCGTAGCTCCGTTTTGGACATGCCATGTATGAACTTGCTTAGAATTCCATGTAGTTTCATAATTTCTTGTTGCATCCATGATTTAACAAGTTTGTGGTGTTCGTTTGCATGCATTTTGCATTCATGCCCTATAATCTTGTGTTTGTCATATCTTTTAGGCCATAGCTCCGTTGCAAATGTTCTATATATGTAAATCGACTAGAATGACGAGTAGAATCACATGGTGCATTTTGTTTCCCTGTTTAATAAATATAAAACATGATTAGTTCAGATCTGGACCAATTTCAAAATTAACACGTGGGGTCATTTCGGAAATGCTATATGTTGTTTCCGACTTCACTTAATATGCCTTGATTTCTAGTTTACTTACGCTTCACCTCTTTCCATGTTAAACAACATTTAAACTTGCCATGTAAATAAACGAGAGTGAACTAAATGATTCGAACGTGGAGTTCCGCCAATATGCAACTCGTTGCATATTGAGCTTCACTTATCGTGTAGGAGTTGATTGTTGTGCTTTGCCATGTCATGCATAACATGCATGATCCTTGTTGTGCATAAAATCATCAATATGTTGTGATGTTTATCATGTGTTGATTGTTGTTTTCGGATTTCTTCTTCTCGGTAGAGTTCCGAAAGCGTACAGAGTGTGAGGATCCGTTCGACTACGTTGGTTCGTCTTCTTCATGGACTCAATCTTCTTCCAAGCGGACCTGGATACCACTACTATCATTGCCATGCTAGTTGTCTCATTGTTATCGATATGTCTCGCTACCTACCACTTGTTTGTCAAGCCTCACAAAATGCCACGAGAAGCCTCTAACCCCTCCACATCCCAGCAAACCATTGTTTGGCTATGTTACCGCTTGCCCAGCCCTTCTTATAGCGTTGCTAGTTGCAGGTGCAAGTTGTTTCCATGTGCAACATGGATATTTTTGAGATATCACAATATTATTGCTATTTAATTTAATACACATATATACTTGGTAAAAGGTGGAAGGCTTGGCCTTTTGCTCGGTGTTTTGTTCTAATTTTGCCGCCCTAATTACTTGTGTACTGGTGTTATGTTCCATATTGAGCACTCCTAACATGCTCGGGGTTGTTATGCGGACCCCCTTGACTTTCGTTTTGGGATAAAACTCATCTGGCAAGGCTCAACATTGGTACTACATTTGCCTAATAACTAATAAAACTGCATAGGGACTTTCTGGACCCTCTGGATAATTAATCAACAACCCGGGCCAGTGCTCCTCATGAGTGTTGGTCCAAAACAGAGCACTGTGCGGGGCCACCCTGAGGCAACTTGGGTGATGTCTATCAGGCCACTATACACTAGCTCATCTGGTCGGGTCCTGAGAATGAGATACGCGGCTCCTATCGGGTTCGTCGACACGCCGGACGGTCTTGCTGGATTTGTTTTACCTTTCTCGAACGTCTTGTGTGCGGGATTTCGATGACACTTCGAGCTATCTCGAGGTTGAGATTTTCCATCGAAATTCCGCAAATACTATGTGTTATCCCGCGGTTGAGGAATTCCAGCGCAGCTTGTGGTTAGTTCGCGATGGATGAGTTGGAGCACCCCTGCAGGGTTAAATCTTTCATGAGGGCCGTGCCCGCAGTTATGTGGCAACTTGGAAATTTGTTTAACATCAGGTCATAGAGAACTTGAAGTAAACTCTAATAAAATACACCAACCGTGTGCGTAACCATGACCGTCTCTTTTCGTGAGGCCCGCTCCGAAAGAGAACATGGTGGGGTTATGTTTGACTGTAAGTAGGTGTACAGGATCACTTAGTGATCATTACTAGTTCACATCCGTTTATACGACGATCATCCCCTTTATTCTTGTACTTGTAAGTGAGCCACTCAAACAAATGCTTAGTGCTTGCTATAGCCTCACCACTTAACCATACCTTACCCATTAAGCTTTGCTAGTCTTGATACCCTTGGAACTGAGATTGCTGAGTCCCTGTGGCTCACAGATTACTACAACAACAGTTGCAGGTACAGGTAATGTGATCCTTTGACCTGAGAGCGATGCTTGTTTGATTTGGAGTTCTTCTTCTTCATCATCGATCATAGGAGGGGTTCCAGGCCGACAGCCTGGGATAGCAAGGATGGATGTCATTTTTATTGTTTGATTTCGTCCGTAGTCGGACCCTACTGTTCTGTATGATGATTGTATACATTGTTGAATTAATGTGATCTGATTTAGCTTGTGGTGAGTGTAAGCCAATTCCATATACTCATCTCTTCTTTACATGTACTTGTAATGATATCCATTCATGCGAAACGACGAGATGCGCCTCTGTCCCTGTCAAGGCCCTCGAGCCAAAATAAGGATAGGATCGCATCCTGGGCATTACAAGTTGGTATTAGAGCAGTACTGACCTAGGAGCCTCCTTGATTGATCGAACTTGGCCGAATCGCGTCTAGTGAAAAAATATTTTGAGTCTAGTTATATAACGGAGAGTAGGATTCTTTTTACTCCTCTTCTATGCTCTAGTGAGGAATCCTGACATAGGAATTTTAATTCTCCCCCTCTTTTCACTCAATTTTTTTTAGGATCACGCGGGTATTTTGGAACCTCTATGATGTCGATGTGACCGGAACTCTGTTCTTGGTGCCTCCCGTACGTATGGATTGGACCCAGGGAGTTGAGCACCAAGGGGTTCTTGACACATTGCTATCGTTCAGTTTGCTTAGTATCTCAGGACGCGGATGTTCGAAATTGCTTCAATACTATTTGTGGTGTGAAGAGTGTGGCGGCACCCAGTACTGGGGAGCGGGATCACATGTACTGTCATATTTAGTATCGTTGTGATTACGAGGGTCTGAGGTTGATGCATTTCCGATACCTCTGGTTGTGTGTTGACGGATGTGATACATTGGAGTGTAGTATTACTGCTAGGAGTTGAGTGATGGATTTTACTCCGTGTATCCGTGGACCCGATTGCATAACCAAAGATTTCGGAAGTTCTTAGGTGGGAATTCAAGTAGTTACCTAAGATTATCCTTCGAACAGATGCAAATGGGTTATGTATTTGTTTCCGACTTAAATTGCAAGCCACATCCTTTGTTTTGTGTTGGAGTACGGTAATTCGAGTTGCTTCGATGTCAAGTGGTGATTTGATATCTTTCCTAAGTAGTGTTCTCATATTTATATGGGAGTGCTAATCCTTTTGCTCAATCAAATTGTCATGTCAAATCTTATTCCTAACCGGAGTGCTTCTCTTCAAGGTGATTCAATCCTCTCCTATATTTGCAATATCAATCCTCATATTTCTTTCCGGAGTTCGTTTCATCCGTCCCAAGATTTCTTTGTTTTCCCACCCTCCCGCACTTTTCTTCAATGACTAAATCTTCGAGTCAAGTGCCTTTCTATTCTTCTGATGCTTCCGCTATCTTTTCCTCCATATTGTATCCGGTGATTCACTGTGAAGATCCTCAAAGTGCTAAGTTCATCATTCTTTGTTCTTGTTTTCTTCTCCGGTGAAATCAATGCAAGATCGCGGTGTTCATCGTATCATTTTCATTCGTTAGATGCTATCCATGTGGAAGTTCTTGTCCAAGCTTCTCTCTTTTTATTCATCTCTCTCTATCTTATCCAAAGTGCTGAAGATATCTCAGAAGTGTTTCCGTTCAAAATCCTTTCAAATCATTTCAAGGTTCTCACCTCATCAAGTTTTAATTTGTACCGGTGCAATATCTCTTTCTAAGCAATCCATTCAATGGTGTTTTCCTTTTAGTGGGCCCATAACCCACAGGTCTTTCCCAGGATCTTACTTGGCTCTTCTAATCTTTTTCCGGAGATGTTCTCAAGTTCTTTTCAAGTGTGACGTAAGAATGGATTCCATCAGTCATATTACTTGTCCAAGACCGCTTCTAAATCAGTTTCATCGTTGCCTGAACCTTTCCTTATTCATTATGCCGGAGTGTCTCAGTAATTCATGGTGTTGTTTCTCGTCATCATTCTCTGTTGAAGGCTGAAGAAGAGTTTCTCTTAAATCTTTCTCCGTTCTTCTAAAGATTCGTCATCTCAGCTTCATGCTATCCTCGTAAATTGCTTTGATCATGAGAAATTCCTTCCAAATCTATCCGCAACATTTCAATGTTGTGTTCATTTCTCGATCCTCCGAAGGCCATCATTTCAGAAGAATTCTCCGTTCTCAGCTTTCAGCTTTCATTCTCAAATTCTACTCAATTGTTGTCTCTTCGTTCGTATCTCAGTTATTCCGGTGCTTCGTTCAAGTTTTTAGCAAGGTGGATCATGATCTCTTCATTCTCATGTATCTCCATTCATTCATTGTATCCTCATTCGTTCAAATTTTTTTACCGGTGTTTCGTTGAAGACTTCTTCAAGTGTGCAATATCTCTCTTCAATCCTTTTCAAGAAGAATAAGTAGTATGCCAAATCCGTTGCTTGTCATCAATTTAACCTGATGAAGGATAAGAATAACATAAACCTTATTCTTATTTCGTCAAGGTGATTTCAATCCTTCTTTCGGAGTATGTTCATGATATCAAATTCTTGATTCTAAGTTGTTCATCTATTCTTTCCGGAGTTCCAAGTTTTCTCAAATATATCTTGGTGAAGCTCCATCTAAATCTTTGCAAGGTCTTAATCTTGTTCTTTTGCAACCTTCAATTCTTCCTATCATCCTTTCATTCTAGTGTTCTCCAAGAGGTCCTTCATGGTGGTTCATCAAAGATTTCTTTCATTCTCAATGTGTTCTTCAAGATTCTTGTGGTAGCTACTCAAGTATTCGTTATCTTGTATTTCAAAGTGAAATTCTTTCTCCCTTATCTTTTGAGATGGTATTATAGCATTCTTGATTATGAGGAGTCTCGAAGAGAATTTGTCAAGAATGAGATATCTAAACCCATAATTTTCTTCCTTGGAGTTATCTTGGATTGGATTTCACCAAAAGCATGTCCTAAGGATTGCTGCTATCATGGTGCTATCAATCATCGAAGTTCTCAAGGTATCTTCTTGGTAAAATAAGTTTTGCACATCTTGATGCTCGCAAGCAATCTTTGTTTCTGTTAGTGGCCGGTTGTCACCTCTTAATTTTGAGATGTTTTCCATAAGCCCACAACAAGTTTTTTTTCGTTGTTTATTTTCTAATAACTCCGTTCAATCATTCTTTCTAAGGACGCTTTTCAAATTCCATTGTGGTAGAAGTTGGCATTTTCTTCTCCATTCTATTCTCTCCAATGATCTAGCTTCATTCTTGTGTTCCGGAGGCATCGTGATGTTGCTCTATTCGTCCCATCATCTCGGTTTTTCAAGATCATGTTCCTTCCCTGCTTATCCATTTAACCGGAGGTTGTGCCATCATTGTTAAATTCTTTCATCTTATCAAGTTTTTCTTCTCTTCTCTACCGAAGTGCTGCCAAAAATTTCTTTGAATTCTTGCTTGTTCCTCGTGCCATTCTTCATCTCTGTGCAACCGTCAAGGTTCATTGGTTCCACTGGTTTGTCAAAGAACCAACTAAGTTTTACCTCGTCCTTTCTTCATCCTCTTCCTATCATTCTAAGATCTCGGGTCGAGATCTCTTGTAAGTGGAGGAGAGTTGTAACAGCCCGAGACCGACACTCTAGAAGATTCCAGTTGTTTTCCATTCTCGTCGTGTGATTCGTTTGTTTGTTGCATTCATCATCGCATCATTCGCATCATCTGCATAGCATCGACAACTCTGTTTCCATCATTTTTTCAAAAACCGCATCCGTTCCTAGTCACTGGTTCTCTCCGTTCTTGCCGTTGACTGTTTTGAGACAAACCACACACACACGCGCGTCCGCGGCATCGTTTAAAAAATGTTTTTAAAAGCGTGCAAAAAATATTCTCGGATTGGGTCGAAAGTTGGCGTGCGGTCTTAATATAGTGCAGCTAGACCGCGTGTAAAATTTCGTCGCCATCGGAGTCCGTTTGATGCCCGGACCGTTAAACCTATAGCGGCTATGGCCGGTTTATATCGCGGACGTTTCGGTATTTCAAAATCATGTCACGGGCCACCAACCTCCCTCTGTTCTCAGCCCCCACCCCCTCTCCACATCCCACTACCCAACCTAGCCCCCCTCCGCTTCCGGACCGTCCGATCGCGATTGAACGGCTCGAATCGGTGCAACCCCCCATACCCTAGCCAAAACTACTATATATGGACACCCTAGTCGTCCAAATCTGGCCTCCCTAGCCCCGCATCGTTTTCCGCGCCACTAACCTCTCCCACTTCGCAGCCACCATCCCTAGCCTCGCATTCCGTGCCGGCTAGCCTTCCAACGCCACTTGTCACCGCCAGCCACCACCGCGCCGCCGCCTGCGGCCACTAAGGAGCCGCCACGTCGCCCCTCCCTCTCCTCCCACGTAGCCTAAGCCCGCCGGGCCCAGCGTGGCCCGCCCGGGCCCGAGTCGCCCGCCGCCGCAGCCCGAGCCGCCCAGAGCCCTGAGCTCCCTTCGCCCGCAACTGCCGCCTCCCGCAGCTCCTTCCATGGCCACCGCCGGGCTGCCCCTCGCCGGATCCGCGGCCGCATTAGGCCTCCGGCCTCCTCCCAGCTACCCGTCGCCGGCGCACCTCCGCCGCCTACGCCGCCGGACCAGGCCGGAGCCCCATCGCCCACTGCTCCCTTCCTCCCGATCCCTCTCCCCCTCTCATGTCTCTCTCTCTTCTCTGCCTAGCAGTACGCTGCCGCCGGGAACGGGAGCCGCCGCCCTAGATCCGCCCTTCCCCGACCTCGCCAGCCCCAAGCCCTCGTCGAAGCCCCGGGGACAGCCGGTGCCAGAGCCGCCGCCTCCCTCCTCTGCGCTTGGTCGGGAGGACAGGGACGAGACGAGCGCCCCTCCTGCCCCGCGTCCGCCTCGGCCTCCCCTCCGGCCCAATGGCCCGCTGGTGAGATCCCATTAAACCCCGTCCGTTCTTCGTTTTAACAGATCTGCGAACGTGCACGTTTTGTTATCCTGCGAATTGTTCACTGTATAAACTATCCAAGGAACGGTGTAAAACGACTAAGTCTGAAAACTGTAGTTTTTAACAGTATCATTGCATTGGTGTGAGTCGTATCTTGTGAACCATGCATCCTGTCGTGGGAATGTCCCTGACAATAGAACTAGGGGTACGAATGGAGGGGCGAAGTCTAGCTACGGCTAAGTTGTTTCACTCGGATGTGTACGAGTTCAGGCCCTACTCGGAAGTGGTAAAAGCCCTACGTCTCGAGCCCGGGGGCTGGCTTGTTTTGCTTATGTGGGAGTATGAGAATACAAGTGTCGGAACCTTGCTACGGTGTCCGGTAATGGCTTATATAGAGTGCGCCACCACCAGCCGAGCACCGCATTGAATGTTAGTTAAAGCTACGTTACAGAAACTGCCGCTTTAACTAGTGCGTTACTGGTAACGCATGACTGATCAATGACAGAGGACGTCTCTTTATATTAATCAACGCTACGTCTCGTGGACCGTTGAGTTCTTGTTGACCGAGTGTAGATGTAGCCATCCGAGTGCGTCTTCAGGTGCGTCCGAGTGACTCCTCAGATCTGACCGAGTGCACTTCTATTTCTGAGCTTTGATGCCGATGTGGGACCATTGGTGGGCCCACTACTGGAATCCAGGAATTTGCCGTCTGCCAGTTCTTTGTCGTCTGCTGGCGGACGGCAAAGAACGTCTTTGCTGTCCGCTGACAAGAAACTGACGGCAAAAAACGGACTGACGGCAAAGATATTGTTTGCCGTCCGCCAGGTCTTTGCCGTCGGCCAGCGGACGGCAAAGGGACCAAAGGCAGACGGCAAAGAGCCCAGCTGGGCCCCACTGGGGCGTGAAGCTGGTTAGGTCAAATGGACGAGCTCTTTGCCGTCAGCCGTATCTTTGCCGTCTGCCTTTGGTCCCTTTGCCGTCCGTTAGCAGACGGCAAAGAAGACGCCTGGCTAACGGTTGTTAGCCCCCGGCCCCACCCCCTCTTTGCCGTCTGCTAGCGGACGACAAAGGGGCGAACGGCGGACGGCAAAGACCCTCACCCGGCCTAACAACCCCCCCCCCCGGCCGTCCCCGACCCCCCCTCTCTCTCTGTGCATCTCTCTCTCACCCCACACGACCACCGGCCGCCCCTCACCCGCCGCCACCCCTCACCCGCCGCCCCTACCCCGCCGCCCCTCACCGGCCGCCACCCTCACCCGCCGCCCCTACCCGCCGCCACCCTCACCCGCCGCCTCTCACCCCGCCGCCACCATCACCGGCCGCCCCGCCCCGCTCCCTAGCCCCTACGCCGGCCCCTTCCCCGACGAGCTCCCCCGCCGCCCCTCCCCGACGACCTACCCCGCCGCCCTGCTCTCCGGCCCCTGCGCCCGCCCCTCCCCCGACGACCTCGGAGCGGCCGCTGCTCTGCCCCACCGCCCCACCGCCGCCCCACCGCCGGAGCAGGCCGCGACTCTGCCCCCCTCTCCGCGGCCTTCCTCCCCCTGCGCCGGCCCTCCTCCACCACCGCATCGACCCTCCTCCACCACCGCGCCGGCCCTCCTCCACCGGCCCTCAAGGTGATTTTTTCCTTTTTTCTGTTGTTTTACTATTTAGGTTTAGGTTAATTAGTGTTTGGTTTAGGTTAGGGCTAGGTTTAGTTTAGGTTTAGATAATTAGAAGAAGAAGAAGAAAGATGAAAACAAAACTAAGAAGAAAAGAAAAATAAGGAGAAGAAAAGGAAAAAGGAAAAGGGAAGAAGAGGAAAAAGGAGAAGAAGGAAGAAGAAGAAGAGGAGGAGGAGGAGGAGGATACGAAAGAGAGGGCCAGGGTGGCCTGTCGGCGGAGGGCGTACCTCGGCGTCGATGGAACCCTAAATTTCAACTTGGCGGTGGCATCGTATTTTAAATATTTAGTTAGGTTGACAGAAAAAACAATAATGCTATGTTACTCATCTTTGGATTTCAATGTGCAGTTGTTTCATCGCTGCGAGGGTCTGCTGTTCGACGACCTCCCTGTGTGTTTGACGAGCTCCCCTGCATTCGTGGGTGAGCACACATCTCCTCCCCCCCTTAATTTGCTCTGTTC
The DNA here is from genome assembly GCA_039707655.1 of Elymus sibiricus. Classification (NCBI taxonomy): domain Eukaryota; kingdom Viridiplantae; phylum Streptophyta; class Magnoliopsida; order Poales; family Poaceae; genus Elymus; species Elymus sibiricus. Next base: position 193,872,761 of record CM077667.1, on the reverse strand, counting down.
CGGTCTTCGCGCCGATGAAACTTGCTAGCTATAGGTGTCTTCAATCATCAGTATGTGTGACCAGTATGCGTCTCCCGTTCGAAAGGGCAGCATCTATAAATATGCATGTCTTTGCATATTTATAACCGCCATCCTTTCGAATTGTCCAACGTTATCCATGGACAGCCCGAGTATGTGTAGATTGGGTTCGTTTTCCCATATGCTCTGCTCCGGATCTGATGCGGAATTTCGTCAGTGCCTCCCTGTTGTTCTCCGGGTACACATCCTCTCTGCTTATTGCCGAGACGTGTATCAGGAGAACAGCGGGGAGGTGCTGCCGAAATTCTGCGTCGGATCCGGAGCAGAGCATGGGAAAACGAACCCAATCTACACATACTAGGGTGGGATTAGGACCTATCTTTACCTATTAGCGTGTAGGTTGCATGGACGTAATAAAGCTGACAAACTTGATTAACTGATGAATATATATGCTGAATTGTATATATATATATATTTCTTGTGTGTCCAGTAGCTAGGCAAGATGACTGATCGTGCGTGGATGTACACCGGTCACACCAGTCAGAACGACATGACCAAAGAATGGTTTACAAATACCAAGGGGTTTGTGAGAGCCGCATTTGCAAATGGCCAGGAAAAAACATGGTGTCCCTGTCCCCGGTGCGACAACTTTAAAAGGCAGACAGAGGGTGAAATGGTTAAACACCTGCAGAAGTGGGGTTTCAGGCCTAATTATACGGTGTGGACTTTTCATGGTGAGTCTGCCCAACGTGCCAGAGCTGAGGTGGTTCGTCATCGCACCGACGAGCATGGTACCGGGGTCTAAGACAAGGTGCAAGACATTGATGATGCTCGAGACTCGGACGATGAGATGAGGAATCTGCAAAGGCATTCTATGAAATGTTGGAGTCTTCAAAACTTCCTCTCCACGAGCACACTGAGCTTTGTCAGCTGGATGACATCGCGCAAGTAATGGCTCTGAAGGCTCAATTCAACCTGGGCAGAGAATCCTACGACGCGATGATGACAATATTTGGACGCTTTCTACCCAAAGGCCATGTACTGCCTCCAAGCTTGTACCAGTCGGACAAAATTCTCCGTGTACTTAAGATGCCCTATGAGAAGATAGATGCCTGTGAGAGTGGATGTGCCTTATTTAGGCTTGAGTATGCGGACTTGAACTATTGTCCCATTTGCAAGTCTTCCAGGTATGTTGTCGTAGACAACGGTATGGGTGAGAAGATGCAGACAAAAATTCCTGTTAACGTTCTTCGCTATATGCCAATCATACCAAGACTTCAACGTCTTTTCATGGTCGAAGAGACGGCCAGACAGATGACATGGCATAAATTGGGAAAAAGAACCGAACTAGATGCAAATGGGAAACAGATGTTGGTACACACTTCAGACGCTTTTGCGTGGAAGCACTTCGATGCATTACATAACGATAAAGCGGCAGATCCAAGGCATCCTCGAGTCGCCATCAGCACGGATGGATTCAATGTGTTTGGTATGACGGCAACACAATACAGTTGTTGGCCTGTATTTGTCATTCCACTCAATCTCCCCCCCCCCGGAGAGATTATGAAAAGAAAGAACATTTTCCTGACGTTGATAATTCCAGGGGCCAACTATCCGGGGAAGAATATGAATGTGTACATGCAGCCGCTTAAGGATGAATTGCAACAAGCTTGGGATAATGGGATCAAGACATACGACGCCGCTACCAAAAAAACCTTCAAAATGCATGTGTGGTACATGTACTCGACGCATGACTTGCCGGCGTATGCCCTATTAGTTGGCTGGTGTGTGCATGGAAGGTTCCCGTGCCCCACATGCAAGGCAGCTCTTGAGTTCCGTTGGCTGCAGGTGGCTCGCAAGTATTCTAGCTTCGACATGCATAGACAGTTCCTGGATCCTCGCCATAAGTTCAGAAAAGACAAGAAGAATTTCATTAAAGGTAGAGTTGTCAAAAACTCTGCATCACCCACATTGACAGGCCAACAGATGTTGGATCAGTTAAACGCTCTCGAGCCGGATCCAAATCGTCCTGGGTATTTCAAAGAGTATAATAAGGAACACGCATGGACTCACAAGTCATGCTTATGGGATCTGCCTTACTTCAAAGACCTCCTTTGCCCACACAACATCGACGTGATGCACACTGAAAAGAATATCGCCGAGGCCACTTTTGGTACATTGTTCGGCATAGAGGGGAAGTCAAAGGATAATCCTAAGGCTAGAATCTATCAGGAGGCTCTATGTGACAGACCGTTACAAAACATGCGACAAGCGAAAGGAAAGAAGAACTGGACAAAGCCAAAGGCATGGTTCAATCTTGGAAGGCCGGCTATGAGAGAAATGATCTTATGGGTGAAAATGCAGTTGATGTTCCCCGATGGTTATGTAGCGAATCTAAAGAGGGGAGCGAGTCTTGACAAACTGAAGATATTTGGTCTCAAGAGTCATGATTGGCACATATGGCTTGAGCGGGTAATGCCGGTGCTGCTGCGTGGCTTTATCCCTGAGGATGAATGGCTAGTATTGGCAGAGCTGAGCTATTTCTTCCGTTCTCTTTGTGCGAAAGAACTATCGCCTAGTGTGCTAGATGAAATGGAATAGTTGGCGTCGGAGTTGATATGCAAGTTAGAGAAGAACTTTCCACCGGGCTTCTTTAATCCAATGCAACATTTGATTTTGCATCTCGCGACCGAGGCAAGATTGGGGGGGGCCCGTGCAAAACCGTTGGTGCTTCGCAACTGAGAGGATGCAGAAGACGCTTCGAGCAAAATGTAAAAATAAACGTTGAATTGAAGCATCGATGGCCGAGGCATTCATTACCGAGGAGGCGGCAAACTTCGTGACAGCACACTACGAAGCAAAAAATCGTCATTTGCATAATCCGAAGCCTCGGTACAATGATGGCGACCCAAAAAAAGTCGATCCAACCTCAGCCTATTCAAAGGGAAGCTCGCACCCGCCGGTGCTTCTAAAGCAAAAGCGTTGGATGTCGATGAATGGCGGACCATTTCGTTGTATATCTTCAACAACCTAACAGAAGTGCGGCCCTACATCAAGTAAGTTGTCGATACATTATTGTTTCGCAACTTGTAATTCCTTAGAACTGCTCTTATTCCTGGATATTTGATATAGTCGATACGTCGCCAAATTCTCGAATGGAGTGGTCATCCAAAAGGATTCCGTCGAAGAGTATGAGCTCCTAGCGAAGCATGGATGTGGCTGTTGTTGAAAGATGGTGGGAAAGGGTCGAGAGCACTCCGCGGCTCCTTCGTCGGAGGGTGGTGGGATGGGTACTTCCATTCCTGCTGACTCTCTCCGGAGTGCGTTGCTCTCTAGTCTGCATACACCGGTGGCCAGTTCTTCGTCGACCCCCGTGAGAGGAGGTTGGGGGAAGAAGAGAGGTAGTAGAGGTGGGAGAGGAGGGAGAGGAGGCCGCGGCAAAGGTAGGGTGGCTGCTACGCCTTCCTCGCCGCCACCCCCAGCTGATTCACCCGAGCACATGACTGCTAGGGTGGACCTGTCTGAGGACGAGGCTACGCGGACTCCGGTCCACGAGCCTCGGGTCGACGAGCCTTCGACCTACACGACTCCTATCCCAGAGGCTTCGTCCCACGAGACTCCGGAGCAGAGTAGGGATGAGGGCACGTCCCGGCAGACCCCATGGGATACCTGGCCGGAGGAGCCTAGTGGCCATGCTGATGGTGGCGGGGATCATTTTTCTGATAGCGACGTGGAGATGCCTGAGGGCGCCACCGTCTACCAGCGTGGTATGACACGGCTCCCGCCTGTGCCGGCGACCCGCGAGCTGAGGTGGTTGATTAGGCCTGATGGGGAGAGGTAAGTGCATGTACTCTTTTTTAACCTTTTGCCTTCACGTTTTTTCAAATATCTAATGTGTTGGCTTTGTCATACTGCAGGGGTTGGCATCATCCCAAGGATGCCCGCAGGCCCAACAGCATCCTTGGTGTCCTTGTCAGGCAAAACTTCCCGGGGTTTGTCACGTTGCCCGGTGAGGGTCAGGTTCGAGAGTTAGGACTGACCTGGGAGCACTACTTGGCTGCACCGGCCCCGCCTGAGGAGAGGATCGACGGTGTTTTGTGCCACACGAGGGCGGAGATGGTGATCAGGCATTTTTGGGTAATTTCTACTTTACACAATTAAAAATCAACAATAGCTAGTTATTGTACTAATAAGTGTTGTGTCGTTTGATTGCAGACCTTCTACAGGTGTCAGGAGGGATACGAGGAGGCCGCGGCAAAGGTTATCGATCAGCAATGCAGGCGCCTACTGCAAAACTTTCGGCACGAGGCTCGGGTGCAGGGTGTCGAGACTACTACGCCTCGCGGCGTATTAGGAAGGAGAAGTCGACGTGCCGTGGAAAGAAGATGGAGAAGGAGCATTACATGAAGGTAATTACGTATTCTTAAGGCCTTGTACTTAGTTTCCTTCATTTGATTCCTACGCGTAGCGCTCAAATATCTCTTTATTAACTTAGGTGCCCCCAAGATGGTGTGCGGATATGATGGATTGTTGGGAGGCGTTGGTGGATGAGTGGTGCTCAGAACAATGGCTATCCGTCCACAACAATGCCAAGGACCGGCGTAACAAAATGGTTGGTGTGCCACACCATCAAGGGAGCGCCAACTTAAATTAGTTTGGTCTGAACTGGGTATGTGGTTAGCTTCATGATTCATGCAATTCATTCTTGATTCTAGCTTGAGCCCTTTACTAATACTTTGTTCCTCTCTCTCTCTTTTAGGCGCATCACAATAAAACGGAGGTGCCATAGATGTACGACCTCTATGCGATGGCCCATACTACCTCGTACAAGAAGGTCATGGCATTCTCTGAGTCTGACCTCGATGATCCCTTGAAGTTTAGCAGCATCTCCTCCCACAACAAGCTCGTGAGGTACAGAGATGAGGGGAAGGCGAGGAAAGGGGAGGACTTTAACCCGAGCCCGGAGCCTATTGATCCAGAGCTGGTGATGATAGCTGGCGGTGGGAGGCCCCATGGCTCGATTGCCATTGGAGATGGCCTTATACGTTGTCCTAGCAACCTCCGGGAGATCAAGGCGCGCCAAACGAGCTCCTGTCCTGAGATAAGGCCTCGTCCACGGCCAGTCGAGCTCGCCATCGAGGTTAGTTATACGGACTCAGATATCTTTCCTCATTACGTTGTGTGTGTGAACAAAGATGATTACAATGCTAACGAGGAGTTGTGTTGCAGGCTGCTATTCTGAAAGAGAGAGAGGCAACACAGGCGCTTATGGCGGCGAAGGAGAAGGAGATGGAGGAGAGAACGGCAAGGTTGTTGGAGGAGGAGAGGGCACGGTCCGATGCGTCTTACCAGGCCATGTACGAGCTCTTCGTGCTAATATTCTTCTTCATATTTGTCAAATCTTGCATATAATGTTCCTTTCATTAATAATGAATATCGTTGACTTGTGAAAACCAAATGTGCAGACTATGTGCGAGAAGACCGGCCAGGCCGCTCCGTCGATGCCAGTCATTACCACGGTTGCAACGGTGAGTTTCATTTCAATGCAATGATCTTTTCAGTGTCATCATGCTAATGAGACATTGCAAATCATCTTTGGTGTAGCTTAACTCCGGAGTCGCATCGCACGACCCTTCTCCAGGGCAGCCTTCTCCAGGTGAAACCGGTCCGAGCAACCGCGGTGCCTCTCCTCCGTGATGACGAGGACGGTAAGCCCCAAACTTAGCTCGTTTTTCATCTTCTTAGCACTTAGACAAACTTAGCACTTACACAAACTTAGCACTTAGACAAACTTAGCACTTATACAAACTTAGCTCCTTCCGAAATATTAGTGTTCTTCATCTTCTTCTTGTTATTCTAGTCTTCTTCATCTAACTTTCGCCCGAATGACACAAATAAGCAATAAGAAGAAGAAAACAAGAGGAGAAAGATAGAGAGAAGAAAACCGCTTCTTCATCTTCTTCTTCTTATTCTAGTCTTCTTCATCTAACTTTCGTATTTCCCATTTTGCAGATTAGAGTCACTTCACGGAAGCTTGCATTGATGCAGTGCTTGTGATTTTGTATCGATGAACAATGTTAAACTTGCTACATATGTGAAACTTGTTACTATTGTAATATGGTGAACAATGTGACATTTGTTTTGGTATGTTTGTTGGATACTTGTGCTTGTGCTTGTTGTTGGATGATCATCACTAGGGTTATTGTGAAATATATACATATATAGCATATTTTGCCTGTGAAAATTGGATATTAGAAAAAACAGAAAAAACTGGGGCAATATTGCCACTTTGCCGACGGCCACCGTCGGCATAGTTGCTTTGCCGTCCGGCACCGATGGCAAAGGCGACACGTGGCACCCACCTGTGCATCCTGGGAGTGCGCCTGATGCCATTTGGTACATTTGCCGTCCGGGGGCGGACGGCAAAGAAGCTATGCCGACGGCCACCGTCGGCATAGCAGGGGCACTGTAGCAAAGGAGTGTGGCGGGGGCGTACGGCAAAGAAGATATGACGACGGCCACCGTCGGCATAGCAGTGACCGTCGGCAAAGGAGGCTGGCAGGGGGGCGGACGGCAAAGAAGCTATGCCGACGGTGGCCGTCGGCAAAGGAGTGACCGTCGGCAAAGGAGGGGAGGCAGACGGCATAGGGTGCGGACGACAAAGGGGGAGTGGCAGACGACAAAGGCTCCGTTAGCCACTAATGGGGCTAACTCAAGTTTAGGCCATCCAGACACTTTGCCGTCTGCTGCCTGATGGCAAAAACACTTTGCCGTCCGCTGTATAAAGGCAAACGGCAAAGCACTCCTTTACCGGGGTTCTCAGTGCCGGAAATTTTACCGTCTGCTGCCCGACGGCAAAGGCTTTGCTGTCGGTGGTCCTGTCCTTTGCCGTCCGCTATGGCAGACGGCAAATAACTGAATTCCAGTAGTGGCCCCAGATGTCAGGTCTGTGACCCTACCCGGGCTAGACATCCTCATCACATCCGATAACAAAGTTTAATATATGAAAATGCATCTACTCTTTGTGCTCTACAGCATGGTGTCATTTGCATGCATCATAGGTTGCATCTACGCATTCGGATCTGTGTTCCAAAAGTGCATCTCATCGTTAGGTGTGAATCTGTTAGTTTGTTCGATTTTGTGTGGATGATTACAATTAAACCGTAGTCCTTTTGCATGTGGTTTCTTCATGAGTATTGGTCCATGTTATGTCTACTTTGATGCCATGCCATTGCTTGCCATGTAAAACATCATTAATATGTCAATTTCTTGCTCTCAACTTGCTATCGCATTAAAACAGAAATTTGCTAACGTTAAGTTCCATTTTGTGAGGCTCATATTAAGCAAACTATGCATCCTTTGTGTATGTGCCAATGCTATGATTTGCAGTGTGTTATGTCTAGTTGCTGTTAGTGTCCTTGCCATGCCCATAGGTGATTGTTATGCTACTTTTGTTACTATGTATACATGCCTAGTCAAACTATAGTTTTGGGAGATTGTTAATTTTCACCAAGTCTGAAACTGTTATTTTGTTGTCATGTTGCCATGTGATTTGCTATTGATCTAGGACTCTTTTGTTCTTGCTCCAATGGAGTATTTTGTTGAGCATGTTAATGCCTATCAGGTTGTGCCATTTGTTGCCATGCATAGGATTTGCATCATAGTTATATCTGTTTTCCAACATGCCAATCTGATAAAAAATGCTACCCATGTCTACCCTAATTTTCACCAAGTCTGAGTATCTGGTTATATCGGAATGCCATGTTGTGTTGATGTTTGCCATGAATCTGTGCATAATTTGATGTTGCCATAATGGAATGAATTGTAGTGCATCATGTCCTCTACCATGCTGTTAAGTTTCATGCCAATATATGACACGTAGCATATAGTTTTACTGCTGCCAATATGCCTTCGTAATAAAACTGCTCTGTTAAAAACTGTTATTTTCACTAAGTCCTAATCTGCTATATTTTATTGCCATGTTGTGAGCTTCCTACCATGTGATCCATGACTCTTTTGAGTATGATATATTAAGATGAAATGAAGTGTATGTTATATGCTACTTCCCCATGCTTAGTTTGTGCATTTTAGATTCTTGTAGCTTGTTTTTTTCAGGTGGGCAATATGCTATGTTGCTGTTTTGGGCAGATTTTAAATAAAACTTGTGTTGGTTGTTGTGGTTGAACCGTAGCTGAAACTTGCTTAGAATTCCATGTAGTTTCATAATTTCTTGTTGCATCCATGATTTAACATGTTTGTGGTGGTCGTTTGCATGCATTTTGCATTCATGGCATATAAACTTGTGTTTGTCGTATCTTTTAGGCCGTAGCTCCGTTGGAAATGTTCTATATATGCAAATCGACTAGAATGACCAGTATAATCACATGGTGCATTTTGTTTCCCTGTTTAATAAATATAAAACATGATTAGTTCATTTCTGGACCAATTTCGAAATTAACACGTGGGGTCGTTTCGGAAATGCTATATGTTGTTTCCGACCTCACTTAATATGCCTAGATGTCTAGTTTACTTATGCTTCACCTCTTGCCATGTTAAACAACATTTGAACTTGCCATGTAAATAAACGAGAGTGAACTAAATGATTCGAACGTGGAGTTCCGTCAATATGCAACTCGTTGCATATTGAGCTTCACTTAACATGTAGGAGTTGATTGTTGTGCTTTGCCATGTCATGCATAACATGCATCATCCTTGTTGTGGATCATATCATGAATAGGTTGTGGTGTTTATCATGTGCTGATTGGTTTTTTGGATTGCTTCTTCTCGATAGAGTTCCGAAAGCGTTCGGAGTGTGAGGATTCGTTCGACTACGTTGGTTCGTCTTCTTCATGGACTCGATCTTCTTCCAAGCGGGATCTCAGGCAAGATGACCATTTCCCTGGATACCACTACTATCATTGCCATGCTAGTTGTCTAGTTGTTATCGATATGTCTCGCTACCTACCACTTGTTTGTCAAGGCTCCCAAAATGCCATGATAAGCCTCTAACCCCTCCACATCCCAGCAAACCATTGTTTGGCTATGTTACCGCTTGCTCAGCCCTTCTTATAGCGTTGCTAGTTGCAGGTGCAAGTTGTTTCCATGTGCAACATGGATATTTTTGAGATATAACAATATTATTGCTATTTAATTTAATGCACATATATACTTTGTAAAAGGTGGAAGGCTTGGCCTTTTTCTCGGTGTTTTGTTCCACTTTTGCCGCCCTAGTTACTTGTGTACCGGTGTTATGTTCCATATTGGGCGCTCCTAACATGCTTGGGGTTGTTATGGGGACTCCCTTGACTTTCGTTTTGGGATAAAACTCTTCTGGCAAGGCCCAACATTGGTACTACATTTGCCTAATAACTAATAAAATTGCATAGGGACATTCCGAACCCCGTGGATAATTTATCAACAACCCGGGCCAGTGCTCCTCATGATTGTTAGTCCAAAACAGAGCACTGTGCGGGGCCACCCCGGGGCAACTCGGGTGATGTCTATCAGGCCACTGTACACTAGCTCATATGGTCGTGTCCTGAGAACGAGATACGCGGCTTGTATCGGGTTCGTCGACACGCCGGGCGGTCTTGCTGGATTTGTTTTACCTTTCTCGAACGTCTTGTGCGTGGGATTTCGAGGACACTTCGGGCTATCTCGAGGTTGAGATTTTCCATCGGAATTCCGCAAATACTACGGGTTATCCCGCGGTTGAGGAATTCCAACGCAGCTTGTGGTTAGTTTGTGATGGATGCATTGGAGCACCCCTGCAGGGTTAAATCTTTCATGAGAGCCGTGCCCGCGGTTATGTGGCAACTTGGAAATTTGTTTAACATCCGGTCATAGAGAACTTGAAGTAAACTGTAATAAAATACACCAACCGTGTGCCTAACCGTGACCGTCTCTTTTCAAGAGGCCTGCTCCGAAAGAGAACACGGTGGGGTTATGTTTGACCGTAAGTGGGTGTTCAGGATCACTTAGTGATCATTACTAGTTCAAGTCCGTTTATACAATGATCATCCCCCTTTATTCTTGTACTCGTAAGTTAGCCACTCAAACAAATGCTTAGTGCTTGCTGCAGCCTCACCACTTAACCATACCTCACCCATTAAGCTTTGCTAGTCTTGATAACCTTGGAAATGAGATTGCTGGGTCCCTGTGGCTCACAGATTACTACAACAACAGTTACAGGTACAGGTAATGCGATCCTTTGACGTGAGAGCGATGCTTGTTTGATTTGGAGTTCTTCTTCTTCTTCATCGATCCTAGGAGGGGTTCCAGGGCGGCAGCCTGGGATAGCAAGGATGGATGTCGTTTTTATCGTTTGATTTCGTCCGTAGTCGGACCCTGCTCTTCTGTATGATGATTGTATATGTTGTTGTATTGATGTGATCTGATTTAGCTTGTGGCGAGTGTAAGCCAATTCCATATACTCATCTCTTCTTTACATGTACTTGTAATGATATCCATTCTTGCGAAACGATGAGATGCGCCTCTATCCCTGTCAAGGTCCTCGAGCCAAAATAATTGTCGGGGTACACAAACAGGGGTGTTCCTTTCCCGTGACTTGTGCACAGACAATAAGCCTCCGGCGTTCGTGGCCTGACCCCTCCGGGAAAACCTACCACACCACCAAGCAAGCATTCAAGACCCAGACCCCGACAGCAATGACCTACGGAAGGTTAAGAAAACGCCGGCAAGACTAACGCAACAGCCCAGGTGGGGCCCAAGGCGCTCCAGCCACGTCCTCGGAACCTGCCGGGGACCAAGCCGCACACATCTCAGGAAGACCCGGCAAGCCATCCCCCGGCAGGCGCGAGCTGATCGGCCACCGCTCCATCGCATCACTATGCCAGTCACTTGTCCATGCGGTGTCGAGCCCTCAGGCGGCTAAGTGGCTCTCACTAAGCACGTGGCGACGCACCGGAAGACAGATTATACCCAGTTGACACCCGTCGAGTAGCGTGTCAAGACCCTAAGCAATAGCCAGCTAAGCGGTGGCAAGAGCTTGCTGGGGATGCATCCCCGAGCGCCACCTAGTCTAGCAATCATGGTATTTTATCCTAAATGCCAGTTAGGTATGATAGCTCTGTTAGCTATCTAATCACCAGATAAAGATTGTTTTGCCACTGTGGTTTCCCGTTGCACTATAAAAGGAGGCCCAAGGCAACCTAGCTCAAGATTCGGACCTTTGGACACTTGTACTCATGTAGTAGCTCTCCCCGACGGCAACCCTTGCTGGGATGGAGCACTGCGTGTTCTTCATGTTCCTCTGATCAGTCCACCAGAAGTAGGAGTAGGGTTTTATGCTTCATAGCGGCCCGAACCTGGGTAAAAAACACCAGCGTCCGATCGTCGTGCTGCCTCATGATCTCCGCTCTTTGTGCAACGTGATCTCCCCTTGACGAACCACAAGGGACCTCTGGTCCCATAGGTGATCGTGTGCATCCCTGCCCCGACATCTTCGGCACGCCAGGGCAAAAGAAAAGCCATGACAAAAGCTAAGTTGACATGGTTATCAACCTCCATTAGAATTTACATTTGTATACCCCTTCATCGAACCAAAGGTTTCGTATGACGAATCTTGTGTGTGATGGGACCTTACCATGTTTGTTCGCGACCGTGTTTTATTTCGAGCCTCCTCGACAAAATGCGCGGCAGCATCAACACTGCCGAGGGAAATCTCGTCGGCAGCGTGCCCTTGCCAGCAAAATGCTAAGGAACCGTTCCTCAAAGCAATCGCGACAACACGTCGTTGGCGGGTAACTAGAACGCGCAAAGAAAACAATCATACGAACGCCAGTAGGGAAGCGAAGGGATACATTTGCATAAAAACATCAGTTCAGCAAACATTAAAATAAAGAAAGTGCATGCCCTAATACGAGATACCTATTGTGTCTTAAGTACAAGACAGCATGAAAACAAGGAAAGCTCAAAGTTAACTCTGGTGGCTCCCCTGGGTCCTTGAAACTGTGAGGATCCTGTCAGCAAGGGGACCTGCCTTCTTCACGGCGGCAGAGGTGTCGGCGCCCGACGGCAGCTTCTTGAAACCATCAGAGAGGTCGAGCTCCAGGTGGAAGAAGACGAGGTTGCTCAAGACTAGGAAGAGGGCGTTGTGTGCCAGCTTCCGGGACTCGTTGGCAAAGCAGACGGCCCTGTCTTCCTCATACGTCTTCAACCCCTCGATCAGGCCATTGAAGAAGAGTGTCAGCTTGACGCTTGGAGCCTCGTGTCTGCCGATGGAGAAGGCCCAGATCTTCATGTCCATCTTTGAGATCTGGGCAGTGAGGCGCTCGGCGATATCAACCATGCTCTTGATCTAGAGGTCGCGCTGCTCAATTAAGTTCTCCAGCTTTTCTTCAGCATCCTTCCGGAGGGTCTTCACACTATTCACATCTGTCAGCAGCAGTTTTTCGCGGTCCCCAGTAGACTCCAGGTCTTTCTCCAAAGAAGCAAGCCTGGATTTCATTTCAAAGATGGTGTCGTTGGCGGCATCAAGATCTTGGCTCTTGGAGGAAAGCAGTGATTGCGCCTCTCCCAGGGTAGCTCCAGCCTCTCGCGCTTCCTCCTTGAGGGCCTCGATCTCCTTGGTGCTCCCGGCAAGATCCTCCATTAGCTTGGTCTGTTGAACCTCAAGTTTGGCCTTGGCGGCAGATGTAGCAGCTAGCTCGTCAGCCACCTTCTTCAGTTGAGCAGCGGACTCCAGGGAAAGTGCGTCAAGAGTGGTCTTGTGGCTGTCCTCCAGCTCCTTGGTACGCTGCCAGACGCGGGCCTCCAGCTCCTCATCCTTGTCACGGAGAGTAGCCTCGAGGGCCCCTTCCCGGGAAGAAATGCTCTTCTCTCTGGCGTCCAGAAGCGCTTCGCGCTCCGCCAGTCGATCCGAAGGCGGCAGCATCCTCTTTGGCCATGGATAGCGTCTCATGTTGCCTATTGAGAGAATGGAATTGCCGGTTATACCACTCCTGCAGCTCGCTCCCTTTGTTCCTCAGCTGCTAGTCCACGAGCTCGGCCGAGTCACGCTGCTCCTTGACCGCCTGCCATTTGAGGATGTACCTGCTCTCCACGTCCTTGAGCCCTGCTGGTATGGATTCCAGGAAAGCCAAATCCTTGGCGCCATCGTCAGTGCCATTAGCTCCTTCGATCTTCTGGGACAGCGGCGCCAGGATCCTATTGATTTCCTCATCAAGGTCTACGCCCACTGAAAAGGGTGAGCCAGGAAATGAGGGACCCAGCTGAGCTGTGACCAACGCCAGGTGGCTTTGGTGAGATCGCAGAGCCGATGCCAGGGGATAGCTAGGCGAAGAGGGCCCCATGGACTGAAGGGGAGTCTTCTCCTCAACCACTGTATCTAGGCTAGGCGTGCTGCCTGGGTTTAGCGCTGTCTCTTCTGAGGATCGGTGACCGTCCCCGGCAACCTGCCCGTGTTCCTCCGCGGCAGCGATTTTCATCGCCTCTGCGGTAGCATCCTTCCCAATGCCAGCCACCTCTTCCAGCAACTCAAGGTCTTCAAGTAGCGGAGCTGCGGATTAGATCAATAGACAAAAGTATGGAAATCAGAAATCAATAAGGCACGTAAAGGGAGAATACTGGGAAATTAAAAATATCGGCAAGTGGGATACCCGATGGAGGTTGCTGCGGAAGGACTTCCCCTTCCCCGGACACATCAGTTGCCTGCGTGCGGTCTATCATCGTCCCTTCAGTGATGACCTCAACACGGGCAAGCTCTTCGGTGGAGGCCCTTGCCGGGGAATCTTTCTCGCGGGCGACGGTTGACGAGAAATCTTGAAGGGGAGGTTCCTCCTGGCGAGCCTCTCCCTGATATTTTTCTCCCGTCTCCCTGTCGGGTGAAGGGAGATGTCCTTCCTCATCCCTGTCAATGGACGAGGCCTGCACTTAGATTTCACGAAGAGGGCTGGACCGGGGGCTAGGTGATACGTCCATTTTGCATCATGATTTCCTACTGTTATTTACTTTGTTTTGTTGAATAATAATACTTTAGGGAGTGATTCTAATACATTTCCTGTCATAATATGCAAGGTTTACACAAAGAGGGAGAATACCGGCAGCTCGAATTCTGAACCCAAGAAAAGCACATCAGAGATACCTATTCTGCACAACTCCAATGAAGCTGAAATTTTACGGAGATTATTTTTGTATTTAATAAAAAAATACTGGAGCAGAAAACTACCAGAGGGGCCCAGCCAGGTGGGCACAACCCACCAGGGCGCGCCAGACCCCCCCTGGGCGTGCCCTTGTGTATCGTGGCCACCTCAGCCCACCTCTGGAGCCCATCTTCTGGTATATAGTTACATTTGACCTAGAAAAAATCAGGAGAGGACATTCGAGACGAGGCGCCCCCGCCTCGAGGCGGAACTTGGGCAGGAGCACTTTTGCCCTCCGCCGGAGCGATTCCGCCAGGGGAACTTCCCTCCTGCAGGGGGAAATCGAAGCCATCGTCATCACCAACACCCCTCTCATCTTTCGGAGGCCAATCTTCATCAACATGTTCAACAGCACCATCTCCTCTCAAACCCTAGTTCATCTCTTGTGTTCAATCTTTGTACTGGAACCACAGATTGGTACCTGTGGGTGAATAGTAGTGTTGATTACCTTGTGTAGTTGATTACTATATGGTTTATTTGGTGGAAGATTATATGTTCAGATCCATTATGCTATTTAATACCCCTCTGATCTTGAGCATGATTATTATTTTTTAGTATTTACCTTTGTTCTTGAGGTCACGGGAGAAGTCATGTTGCAAGTAATCATGTGAATCTGATATGTGTTCGATATTTTGATGATATGTATGTTGTGATTCCCTTAGTTGTGTCATGTGAACGTCGACTACATGACACTTCACCATTCATGGGCCTAAGGGAATGCATTCTGGAGTACTTATTACATGATGGGTTGCTAGAGTGACAGAAGCTTAAACCCTAGTTTATGCGCTACTTCGTAAGGGGCTGATTTGCATCCAAACCTTTAATGCTATGGTTAGATTTTATCTTAATACTTTTCTCATAGTTGCGGATGCTTGCGAGGGGGTTAATCATAAGTGGGAGATTGTTCATGTAAGAACAACACCCAAGCACCGGTCCACCCACATATCAAATTATCAAAGTAGCGAACACGAATCAAACCAACATGATAAATGTGACTAGATAAAATTCCCGTGTACCCTCAAGAACACTTTGCCTATTACTAGAGATTGTTCTGGCCTGTCCTTTGCCACAAAAGGATTGGGCTACGTTGCTGCACCTTGTTTACTGTTACCATTACTTGCTTGTTACCAACTATCTTACTATCAAACTATCTGTTACCTACTATTTCAGTGCTTGCAGAAATTACCTTGCTGAAAACCGCTTGTCATTTCCTTCTGCTCCTCATTGGGTTCGACACTCTTACTTATCAAAAGGACTACGATTGATCCCCTATACTTTTGGGTCATCAAGATTCTTTTTTTTCACCGTTGCCGGGGAGTGAAGCGCTCTTGGTAAGTGGAAATCGGTAAGGAAAAACTTATACTACATGCTGAAATTTATTGCTACTTGCTACTATGGAAAACAATCCTTTGAGGGGTTTGTTCGGGGTATCTTCACCTCAACCGGAACCAAAATTAGTTGCCCCTCAACCTACAACACCTAATGAAAATATTACTTATGAAATTGCTTCGGGTATGGTAGAACAACTGCTTGCTAAACCTTATGCAGGAGATGGAACTAAACATCTTGATATGCACCTCTTATATGTGAACGAAATCTGTGGATTATTTAAGCTTGCAGGTTTACCCGGAGATAAAGTTAAGAAGAAGGTTTCCCCTTTATCTTTGAAGGGAAAAGCATTGCCATGGTATAGGCTATGTGATGATCTTGGATCGTGGAACTGGAATCGTTTGCAATTGGAATTCCATCAAAAGATTTATCCCATGCATCTAGTTCATCGTGATCGGAATTATATATACAATTTTTGGCCTCGTGAAGGATAAAGCATCGCTCTAGCTTGGGGGAGGCTTAAGTCAATGTTATATTCATGCCCCAATCATGACATTTCGAGAGAAGTTATCATTCAGAATTTTTATGCTCGGCCTTCTCATAATGATCAATCCATGCTCGATACTTCTTGTGCTGGTTCTTATATGAAGAAGACTATTAAATTTAAGTGGGATCTCTTAGAAAGAATTAAATGCAACTTTGAAGATTGGGAACTCGACGAAGGTAATGAGTCAGGTATAAAGCTTGAATTTGATTGTGTTAAATCTTTTATGAATACCGATACTTTTTGTAAGTTTAGCACTAAATATTGACTTGACTCTGAGATAGTAGCCTCTTTCTTCGAAGCATTTGCTACTCACGTTGACCTCCCTAAGGATAAGTGGTTTAAATATCATCCCCCTATTATTAAATAACCGGTCATAGCTAAAGAAAAAACCATCTTTTACAATGTTGATCCAGTTGTGCCTACCGCTTATATTGAAAAACCACCTTTCCCTGTTATGATAAAGGAACATGCTAAGGTATCAACTGTGGTTCGTAGGAGTAATATAAGAGCACCTAAACCCCTTGAAGAAATTAAAGTAGAACCTAGTATTGCTATGGTTAAAGATCTCTTGGTAGAAAATATTGATCGGCATGTTATCTACTTCTGTGATGAAGCTGCTAGAATTGCTAAACCCGATGAAAAAGATAAACATAGACCCATAGAAGGCATGCCTGTTGTCTCAGTCAAAATAGGAGATCATTGCTATCATGGTTTATGTGATTTGGGTGCTAGTGTGAGTGCTATCCCTTTTACTCTATACCAAGAAATTATGGATGAAATAGCACCTGCTGAAATGGAAGACATTGATGTTACTATTAAACTTGCTAATAGAGACAATATCACACCACTTGGGATTGTTAGAGATGTTGAAGTCTTGTGTGGGAAAGTAAAATACCCTACTAATTTTCTAGTCCTTGGTTCCCCACAAGATGACTTCTGTCCCATTATCTTTGGTAGACCTTTCTTGAGCACCGTCAATGCTAAGATAGATTGTGAAAAACAAACTGTCGGTGTCAGCTTTGGTAATGTGTCTCATGAGTTTAATTTTTCCAAGTTTAGTAGACAACCTCATGATAAAGTGTTATCTAGTAAGGATGAAATAATTGGTCTTGCTTCTATTGCTGTACCTCCCACTGATCCGTTAGAACAATATTTGCTTGCCCATGCAAATGATATGCACTTGCGTGACAAAAACAAAATAGATCAAAATTTCTTTGAACAACAACCTCTCCTGAAACACAATTTGCCTATTGAAACTCTTGGAGGTCCTCCTCCACCTAAAGCTGATCCTGTTTTTGAATTGAAACAATTGCCTGACACTTTGAAGTATGCTTATCTTGACGAGAAAAAGATATATCCTGTTATTAACCTTTCAGAACATGAAGAAGAGAGATTATTTGAAAGTTCTGAGGAAGCACCAGGCTGCTATTGGATATACTCTTGATGATCTTAAGGGCATTAGTCCCACTCTATGTCTGCACCAGATTAATATGGAACCTGATGCTAAACCCGTTGTTGATCACCAACGATGGTTGAATCCTAAGATGAAGGAAGTGGTAAGAACTGAAATATTAAAGCTTCTGGAAGCAGGTATAATCTATCCCATAGCTGATAGTAGATGGGTAAGTCCCGTTCATTGTGTCCCTAAGAAAGGAGGTATTACCGTTATTCCTAATGATAAGAATGAACTCATTCCACAAAGACTTGTCACTGGCTATAGAATGGTAAGTGATTTTAGAAAATTAAATAAAGCTACTAGGAAAGACCATTACCCTCTGCCTTTCATTGATCAAATGCTAGAAAGACTATCTAAGCACACACACTTTTGTTTCCTAGATGAATATTCTGGTTTCTCTCAAATACCTGTGTCACAATCCGATCAAGAGAAAACTACCTTTACTTGCCCTTTTGGAACCTATGCTTATAGACGTATGCCTTTTGGTTTATGCAATGCACCTGCTACCTTTCAAAGATGTATGACTGCTATATTCTCTGATTTTTGTGAAAAGATTGTGGAGTTTTTCATGGATGATTTTTCCGTTTACGGAACTTCTTTTGATGATTGCTTAAGCAACCTTGATCGAGTTTTGCAGAGATGTGAACAAACTAATCTGGTCTTGAATTGGGAGAAGTGCCACTTTATGGTTAATGAAGGCATTGTCTTGGGGCATAAAATATCTGAACGAGGTATTGAGGTGGATAAAGCAAAAGTTGATGCAATTGAGAAAATATCATATCCCAAAGATATTAAAGGTATTCGAAGTTTCCTTGGTCATGCTGGTTTTTATAGCAGGTTCATTAAAGACTTCTCTAAAATTTCTAGGCCTCTTACTAATCTTTTGCAAAAGGACATTCCTTTTGTTTTTGATGATGATTGTGTGGAAGCCTTTGAAACACTCAAGAAAGCCTTAACCTCTGCACCTATCGTACAACCACCTGATTGGAACTTGCCTTTTGAAATAATGTGTGATGCTAGTGATTATGCTATTGGTGCTGTTCTAGGATAAAGAGTTGATAAGAAATTGAATGTTATCCATTATGCTAGCAAAACTCTAGATAGTGCCCAACGAAATTATGCTACCACTAAAAAAAATTAGCAGTTGTGTTTGCCTGTGATAAATTTAGATCCTATATTGTTGATTCCAAAGTTATTGTTCACACCGATCATGCTGCGATAAAATACCTTATGGAAAAGAAAGATGCTAAACCTAGACTCATTAGGTGGGTTCTCTTGCTTCTAGAATTTGACTTACACATTGTTGATAGGAAGGGAGCTGAGAACCCCTTAGCTGATAGCTTGTCTAGGTTAGAAAATATTCTTGATGACCCACTACCTATTGATGATAGTTTCTCAAAACACACCTTGGTATGTTGATTACTCTAACTACATTGTCGCTAAATATATACCACCTAGTTTCACATACCAACAAAAGAGAAAAAAAATCTATGACTTGAGACATTACTTTTGGGATGACCTACATCTTTATAAAGAAGGAGTAGATGGTATTATTACACGTTGTGTACCTGAGCATGAATAGGAACAAATCCTACGAAAATGTCATTCCAAAGCTTATGGAGGACATCATGCGGGAGATAGAACTTCTCACAAGGTATTGCAATCTGGTTTTTATTGGCCTAATCTCTTCAAGGATGTCCGTAAGTTTGTCTTGTCTTGTGATGAATGTCAAAGAATTGGTAATATCGGTAAGCGTCAGGAAATACCCATGAATTATTCACTTGTTGTTGAACCATTGGACATTTGGGGTTTTGATTATATGGGGCCTTTTCCTTCCTCCAACGGGTACACTCATATTCTGGTTGCTGTTGATTACGTCACTAAGTGGGTAGAAGCTATTCCAACTAGTAGTGTTGATCACCACACCTCCATTAAAATGCTTAAAGAGGTTATCTTTCCGAGGTTTGGAGTCCCTAGATATTTAATGACCGATGGTGGTTCACACTTTATTCATGGCGCCTTCCGTAAGATGCTTGCTAAATATGATGTTAACCATAGAATTGCATCACCCTATCATCCTCAATCTAGTGGTCAAGTAGAACTTAGCAATAGAGAAATAAAATTAATATTACAAAAAATTGTCAATAGGTCTCGTAAGAATTGGTCTAAGAAATTAGATGATGCACTTTGGGCCTATGGAACAGCTTATAAAAATCCTATGGGTATGTCTCCATACAAAATGGTATATGGAAAAGCTTGTCATTTGCCTCTAGAATTAGAACATAAAGCATATTGGGAAATTAAAGAACTGAACTATTATTTCAAACTTGCTGGTGAGAAGAGGCTATTTGATATTAGCTCACTAGATGAATGGAGAACCCAAGCCTATGAAAATGCCAAACTATTCAAAGAAAAAGTAAAAAGATGGCACGACAAAAGAATCCAAAAGCGGGAATTCAAAATAGGAAACTATGTTCTTTTGTTAAACTCTCGTTTAAGATTTTTTTGCAGGAAAGCTTCTCTCCAAATGGCAAGGACCATATATTATCAAAGAGGTTTATCGATCTGGAGAAATCAAGATTAATAACGCCGAAGGTACTAACCCAAAGGTGGTCAATGGACAAAGAATGAAGCATTATATCTTAGGTACGCCAATTAACGTTGAAAGCAATGATATCCAAACAATGACACCAGAGGAAAAAATAAAAGAAACCTTCCGGAACACTCCAGAATTCTGAAAAAATAGGAGGTACGTGATACGGTAAGTAAACGGACTCCGAAAAATCCACAAAATTTTTTTTTGTCAGTTTTGGAATATTAGAAAATTTTGGAAATAAAGAGATAAACCGGAAGGTGATCGAGGCTAGCACGATACACCAGGACGCGCCAGGCACCCCTGGGCACGCCCTGGTGGGTTGTGCCCACCTCGGACGCCTTCCCGACTCCGTTTTCCTTCCATATGCTTGTTTCCCAAGAATAAAAATTCTCTATATATACCCCCGACTTTTTTGACGACCGCATCGCAGAAAATTCCTCTGTTCTTGTTTCTTGTTGTTTTCTCGTCAGATCTAGATATCCATGGCTCCACCAAGCTCCTCCAAGGACAAGTTCTTCGAGAAGGTCATCAACGCGTACTTGCTGAAGCACCCTCAAGCCATTGAGATGCGTGAGGGGGTGCTCCACATCCGCGATGTTCAAGGACCCAAGAAGACCGGAAGCGTGGAGCCTAGGCTCGAGGCGGTGGAACAGGAAATCTTCAAGTGCCAGAAGATGGTGGAGCGCAGACTTACTTCCAATCACTCCATGATTATGGAATTCACCCGTGATCAGATGGTGGATGGCCGGTCTGTAAAGGACATCATCTCCACCCTCAACGAGCAAATTAATTTTCTACAGAGCCAAGTTTATGATCTTCAAAACCAAGTCTTCGAATATGAAGCGGGATTTAAAGGTATGAGTTTAGCTGCCAGTTGCAGGACTCAGGGGACTCTCGCATCAACTGTCGGCGCTCTGGGAACGGGGGTATCCAGACCTGCCTGCCTGCGGCCCAGGGCGTGGCCCACTTCGACCGCCACCACGGCCCGGCGCGGCATCACCCAAGGCAAGGCCCTCGTGAGAGCCCCACCCTCGCGAGGAGGACGACGCCAAGACCCCCAGAACGAGGAGGCCTCCTCCGGTTGCCTCCCGAGGGGCGGATATCTCGATGTAGCGTCCGGCCTCGTGAGGTCGGGGTGGACGCAAGCCACGCCAGGCGGGCGCCAGTGGGCACAGAGGAAGCAGTTTCCTTTTTGGTGCAAAGGAGGCAAGGATGTACGCGGGTTCCCAAGACAGTCCCCCAAAGGTTTCCATTCCGGCGCAACAAGACCAAGACCGCAAGCCCCGCAGGTCGGACGTCATCGTCGAGCCCACCTCTGCATCATTACCAGCTACTTTGCAGGCGAAGACCACCTTTCATCAGGATAAGGTGTACTTTTTGTCCCCCTTCGAAAATGGCCGTTGTTGAATCCCTTCCCGCCAATGCGATAAGGGAAGAGGACCCGGGCCATTATAAATAGAGACTAGGTTGTGCCGTAGAAGGGAGAGAGCGACAACCACCCGGGCGCCCTTGCGAGGTTGCTCACCATTTTACCAGTTCATCCACAAACCTCCTCGTGAGGCAATCCACCCAAAGCAGGAGTAGGGTTTTACGCTTCGCAGCGGCCCGAACCTGGGTAAATCCGCGTGTTAGTCTTCTTCCCCGTGATTGAGTGAGTTCGATTCGGCTAGGCTGTGGAGCCGTGAGCTTGAGGCCGAAGCTGGTTGGGATCTTCGCACACGCCCCTGAGTTCGAACCTCTTTGGGTTTTGCGGAGCCCAAAATCTGACATTTGGCGCGCCAGGTAGGGGGCGTGTCGAAGCCTATCCCTCCGCGGCTGCAACCCGGCGTCGACTCTTCAGCTCCATGGCCGGCGTTGCCCCAGAGGCTGGGCAGCCCATTGCGTGCGGGAACGCCGCGGCTTGCCTAGCCGAGCCTGCGGTCGCATGCATCCATGGCGGATTGCAGGCACCTGCTTCCAGCCGCCATGTCAAGCAGTTCCTCCGCCAGGCTGGCACAGTTCAGCCACGGCTCGAGGCCCGGCAGCCACGAGCTTGCCCAGAGTTCGACATCACCTTCGACTCTGGCGACCACCCCAGGACGACGGTCGCCGCCGGTAAGCTCCCCATGTTGTGCACACCGACCATAAGCAACGCGGAGGTCACCAAGACCCTCATCGACGGTGGCGCCGGCCTCAACGTCCTCTCCGTGGAGACCTTCAACACGCTTCAGGTTCCCTACGACCAGCTCGCACCTTCGAGGCCCTTCTCCGGGGTGGCCAGGGGCTCCGTCGCCTCGCTGGGGCGGGTGCGCCTCCCCGTCACCTTCGGCACCCGCTACAACTACCGCACCGAGAAGATCGACTTCGACGTCGCCCACATCCACCTCCCTTACAACGCGATCCTTGGGTACCCTGCCCTCGCCAAGTTCATGGCGGCAACGCACCCAGGCTACAACGTCATCAAGATGCCTAGGAGCAGCTGTCGGGACCCCGATCCTAAGCCATAAGAATCCAGCATGTAACACTTCACATTACTTTGCAGCCTCATGCACGGTTATCTCCATGACTACCATCTTACCTGGGCCGGGACCGTTTGCGCCTTTTGGCTCACGAATGTGAATATGTCGCTAGCATTCAAATGTCCAAGAACCCGGGTCGACATGACTAGTCATAGAACCCAAATAGCACATCCATACAGGGACATGCATACGTAACCCAACAATGCAGGTGTCGGTCATCAGCGTGTGTAGATGAATCATAGCAAGCTACAGGGACTCCATTACTCCGTGGGACATAAATGTCATCAACTGCGCGTACACGAGTAATAGCAGGCTACATGGACTCCATTACACTGCGAGACATTTCCCCGAAGGGACACACACAGCAGCAAGAAGGATACACGCCGGTCAATCAATGTGTCCGGAGCAGTAGCAAGCTACCAAGGCTCAGTGGAAGCACAAAGAGGCATTTCCCCGTAAAGAGTACTACTAGAGGCACACAACTAGGTGTCGAATCCCATACATACCGTTACACGTCATATGTACGCACGACATGTCCGATATGCATAGATACAATTATGGCATCACAACATAACCATACAACAACACAACATTTATTTAGAAGGCTCAAAAGAGCCTTACATAATAAGTTCATACAGGTAGGGGTCACATGACCCGACACTCAAGGCATATAAGCAACAAGCGGAAGTTACATGTCTGGGTACAAACATCTAATAAAAGCGGCTGGAAGAGCCTGAAAAGGTAGAACCACCCTACCAAAGGAGCCAGACCTCTGTCTGGGATTCCCAAGTTAATCCGGTCAACATCGAACTTCACGTCGTAAGAATCACTAATGAGACTGACGTCTCCTCTGCAAAACATAAATTAAGCAACCGTGAGTACAAAGGTACTCAGCAAGACTTACATCAGAACTAACTACATATGCATCATTCTCAACAAAGGGGGTTGTGGAGTTTAATTGCAGCTAGCCAGCTTTGACTCTTGGCTAACCTGTACTACGACTACAAGTACTTTATTTGAGGAGGGAAAGCGCACACGAGTCCACACATTCACCATATCAATACGCCACTATGGATCCACTCCCGTCTCCCTATGAGAAGGCCATCCATAGCACTCACGCTTATCTTGCGCATTTTAGAGTATCCATTTCAAGTTATCTATCAACCATATAAGTTTCCAAGTAGTCCATATCCGAGGACGCGGCTATTCCAACAGATTATTACACCCCGACTCAGAGGAACCGACATCCTCGTGCCATCAGCAACGTTCCCTCCTGGAACACGTATCTGCGTCCAGTCCGGCACATGTGCCATGCCGTGTGTCACGACGGGCCACACGCGCCATGTGCCACGACGGGCCACACACGCCATGTGCCACGACGAGCCACACACGCCATGCTCCACATACTCGCGCACCTGACCCGCACATGTCCATGTAACAGTGAGGTAGGCTCTGATAAGCACGAAACCCAGTTCCTATGAGCCGTATCACAAAAAAATCCACCGTGTTCTCCAACACGGACTCTAATCACCATCTTGACCAAAACGGGTCAAGACACTTAAATCTCATCATTAGGACATGATCATTCCAATCCATCACCCAGATGGATCAGACCAACTCAACTCTCAGCATAGCAAGCGAGCATGGCTGAGTAGTCACAACATAGCTCAAGCAACTCCTAAGTATGCTAGGATGGTTTAGCTATTTGGCGACAATGACAGGTCATGCAAAAGAATGGGTTCAACTATCGAGAACAAGTGACAGTTGAATAGTTGTTGTCCTAATGCATTTAAAAGAGAGCAGGAGCGAGAGAGTGGGTTCATATCAGTATGCTCAAGGGGGGGGGTTGCTTGCCTGACAATTCTGAAGATATTACTTCTCTTCATCAGTGTCAACGATCACAACGTCAGAATCATCGTCTACCGAGGGAGAACAACCACCGACAAACAAGAAGGAACACATTCAACGCAATGCAACAAACATCATGTATGATATGGTATATTAAGGCATGGAATTGACCTAGTGCAATAGATAGTCATATTAATTGAAGTGGAATTCAAACTTAGTTCAATTCGAAATCCAAATGCTATTTCATATATTATCCTAATCATGAAATGTCCTACTTGGTGATGTTAACTTGCTCAAACATGCATGAACATGGCATAAACAGATTCATTTGATTTTTCTGATCATTTTTCATATATAACTTTTCTTCATTGGAGTTACAGATGAATTACTATGATTTTTAGAAGTTTTGAACAATTTCTGAAAATACTAAATCATTTCTGATTTATTTTGAAATCCAGAAATACTTTATTGCATCAGCATGATGTAAAGGTGACATCAGCAGTCAACAGACCCAGTCTAGGTCAAACCTGACCAGTGCAGCCCACTGGTCAGTGGCCTAGGGTTAGTCCTAGAGGCTGACATGTGGGCCTGGTCTACCCTGACATGGCCAGGTCAAACTGACCTATGGGTCCCACATGTAAGTGGCACAGTGGCTAACTAACTTAGTTTTAACCTAACCAGGGATTAATTAGGGCACCTGGGCCCATGTGTCAGTGACTTAGGGTTAAACTAATCCTGTGATTAGTGCTAGATAAGCGGGCCACGTCATCCTGTCGGAGAACAGCCAGCGGCGACCACCGAGTGCGACGATGGCACGCCGGACTTGTGCTTCCGGCGTCCGTTTGGAACGCCGAGGATGCCATGCGGTAGCTCTCCCACGAGCGCATCTAGAGGTGGCTCCAGGTGCCATGGGGATGGCCGGGAGCATGGACGGCGTCAAGCTCCTGTGGCGGCGGCGCTCGGGCGAGTGGGGTGGAAGTGCCACGATGCACCAAAGGGGGCGCCAAGGAGCGCTATGGCCTCACGGGAGCACTCAGAACGTAGCTACACGCTTGAAGGCGAGCGACCGCAGCTGTGGCTGTGCAGGCGGCAAAGCCAAGCAGCGGCTAGCTCCGGCCATGGTGGGGTTCGACTTAGGGCACCCAAACGAGCGGGGGAGCAGGGGGAAAACTCGCAGGAGCTCACCATGATTCGAATGGAGGTCACAGCTTGCTCGGGGAAGCACCTGTTCGACGGCGAGCTCGGGAATTTGGCGGCGGCCGAAGGTGGATGATGGGGGGTCGATACCGTCGATGCAGGGCAGGCCTTGGCGCAGGGCTCGTCTGGAGGGCGTTGCGGTCCACGGGGACTCTTCTGGCAAAGCTTCCACGGCGAGAAGGCGTCGCTGGCTACGCGGCGACGGTCAGCGGCGACGAGCTTGTTCGGTCGCGTGAAGATCGAGCAAGAGACGGGCGGGGGGGAAGAATGGATGGGTCAGCGAGGTGCCGAAAAGGACGTTGGGTCTATCCACGGCATTGACGTGGATGCAGGCTAGCAGGAGGTGGCGCGCGGAGCGTGCGCACGCTTCGCGCACGTGCCGAGCCTACTGGCGCGAGGAGGAAGAAGACCCCGTGCCCCTGGTGGGCTGGGTCGGCTTCTCTCCTGGGCTGTCTGCGCAGGTAAGCTTTCTTTTCTTACTCTTTTTTTAACTCTGCTTTCTATTTTCTTTTCTCTGTTTTGAATTTGGTTTGCTAACCAAATCATTTGATAAAATTCTGGAACTTTTTGTGGGCACTAAAAGGATTATTCCAGAGGCCCTCAGCAAGTTTCAAGAATATTGGAGCCATAAAAATATTTGTAGCATTTTAAAAGCCCCAATACCAAAATAACATGTATTAAACAAAAGTCCAAAATGTTCCAAAAATGTGCAAATCATTTTGGCAGAAGTTTACACATTTTTCAAAAATCATGGGCTTTTATTAAGGCCATTTTGTAATCATTGAAAGTATCTCCAGTTGAACCTAGGTAATTCAAAGGGTGCTAGGGTTTGTCAATTCGCCACTTCAATTTCAGTTGAATTTAAACATGATGACATGATGATTATGCAATGACAGTCAATGACTAAGCTAGGGCTGTGAGTACTCACCCCGAGAAAAAAGAATATCGTCCCGAGATTCAGTCGTAGGGTAAGAGGGAAAGGGACTCTAAGCTAACATAATCTTCTTGATCCAATTGCTCTTCTCGAAGATGTTGATTCATTGCATCATGATGATCTTGGCATCCCTTCTTTCGGGATCTTCATCCAAACATGACGAAGGGAACAGGAAAACCCTACAAGAGTCGACCTTCTCGAAGATCGAGCAACTGATGATCAACTCATAGAATGAGACGTCAAAACGTCTCTTGAGTTGAGACACAAAACACACATTAAGAGCGACGGATTGAGATAGATGATGAAGATACAATTGGTAGGCAACAATTCCACGCAAAACAGATGGTGAAGAGGTCTCAAAGTAGCGAGGAGTTAAGTTACCCTTTATACCATAACGGGGCACCTTAGAAAGGTGACTCATAGAGTTATTCCCTTAAGTGGCAAAAAGAATTACTTTTGATCTAGAGATCATTGAAACTCTTCATAACAGCCTAAGTCAATTCACAAACGATCGTTTGAAGGAATTCGAAAGAAATGGCATACTCAGCTTCGAAAGGGAAGAACGGTTATAAAACAACTCGGTCAACGGAAGGCACATTCCAATTACCGATGGTATAACCCAGTGTCTGAGCGTGCTCTCCAGAACTTGAGCATTTCCATATTCATCAGAGTTTTACCAACATCCATGCCAAGGATTCTGGCAACACATCATACTACCATGATGAATAGCGATGGAGAATGCAGATGCAAAGGAAGACAACACTTTCTCAGATTTCACCTTAGCTATGCCACGGAATCAAAATCTGGATGATCGACCGAGAGACATTTAGCACTCCGCTTCTAATGTTCTCCTTGTTGTACTAGCATACCCCGGTTATAGGTAACGTTTGGTAGCTATAACATCGGGTAAAGGTCGGACTTCGGGGGTTCCAAGGGTCCAGGACGGATAACTTTAGAGCAAGTCATACATGGTCCTCATGGGGAAGTGTCTAATGTTGTTGATACAAGATGTTATAATACTAGGTTTTCCGGCTATGTGTGCTAGCCACAACATCACTTTACCGGGTTATATGTAGACCAATATTATAATACTTCAGAAGTGTCCCAACCTTCATATCTGCCTGAGATTCAGATTTGGTTGGTGATAAGATGTTTCGGACTCAGCATGTCCGAAGAAGAAGGTTTGCAACACAAGTCGACGAGATAACATTGCGAGATTCTCAGGAAATGAACTACGGGAGCCAACTCCAAACATGAGCTGGATTGCAAAACCCACACGAACACAGTGTCCATGACAATTGTGGTCATATGGAGAGATTACAACATAACACTACCGAGTTCTGGATGGAACCATCATTGGAGGTAACGAAGCCTTGTGTACATCCGTCTGAGCTCTTTGGGATTAACACTTAACCTCTTTTCCCTTTAACAAGCCCATCAGTGGCTTGGTGTGCTAGGAAATTCATACGGAATGGAGGTAGCAAGCCTAACAAGCCATAGAATACTTCGCACGGGCATGATTGACTTGAGATGATTCCAGAAGAACAAAACAAACCTTTCTCGAGTTCACGGCGACAACTTGCATCAAGTGCACATGAACTGAGAGGAAGTTAGTTCTTACACCATACACATACTTCGGGTACGAGACCTGAAGATAATGCCTACAAAAGTTTCCAATGCTGGCTTAATGTTCAACAGGAATCATGGAACAAGTGAAGATGTCACAGATGGGCTCAACAACAACTCATTGAGACATCCATATAGATGGAATTCCACAATTATATGAACAAGGCGATAGCAGTGGTCAGACCCAAGGATATAATGATGTAAGCTCGGGGGATTAGCCACGAGTAGGAGAACATTAGGAGAACCCTTGGTTCTGATTTGATTTGATGATAGCCATACTCAAATCGAAGATTGGACAAGACAATGGATGCAACAATTGATCACAAGGATCAATCGATGAAGACATCATCTTTCTTCAACACACACACACCAAGATATCCCCTTGGAACGAACCAAGTTAGGCAAAGCTTTTATCTTCCAACTCTCCAAGTTGTTGTTTAGCTTAACCAACTAGTTCAAGGGTATCCAACATGGATTTTGGAGAAGAGATGGGTTATAGAAAAACCCACTTGATCACGAACTCAACATAACTGTCAGGGAACAACCTGGTAATGCTTCCGAGAAGATATTCGGAAAATCACGATCCACCGATATATTATTGAGCTCAAGAACAATCTTGCTTTTCATGGCAAGACGATATGATCAAAAGAGCTTGGCACCAACCTAACTCATTGATATAAGAGTGCACCAAGAAAGATGGACTAGGTAGCACAGTCAATCTTAGGATTACAATTCAATGACCATCGCACTAAGAGTGAAATTATTGTCCATTAACTTCCAAGCAATAGGAGTGCTAGAGGTATTGATTTCACATGTCACGGTTCACTTGTCGACGTTCCGGCTACAACCAGCACGGAGGCCGGCGATGAACAATGATGGCGAGAAGTATCACTGCATCAAGAGTCCATAAGAGGTTGTGCAATTCCCATGACAATCTTGACATGAAAAGGGTAACACTTCAAGGTAGAACAGAGCAAAAGCTGGATTGGCATTTTGATCTGTGGAATACAACTTCTTTGACCCAATCCAAGAAATGGATAAGGTACTGGAGTTTGTTTCTCCTAGTCAGTCTAAAATAGAATGACTTGACAGACCACAAGAATAATAGGCATCGATGAACACGAATGCACAACTACTCTTGACTATCACGGAAAGCTGATGGTCAGAATAAAATTGAGGGGCAACACAAGAGCACATGATTTTCCAGAGTTGGGGATGCATAGGTTGGCACGTCGAACATAGTTCAACCAGTCCTTCCGGATAACCCATGCAGAAGGGTAGGATTGGCAGGGTCACAACTATGGAATGGAGAACTCATCGAGAGCACTCTGGTTGTGATCTCCAGTTCACAAGGAACTTCTCCCGTAATTGGTTCATGGTATTGGAAGAATGATAACCCATGAACCTTGAAGACTATATCAAGGTTACTAATCATCCTAAAGGAACGAGCAAAATACTATCAACATGAGTGAGCGGAATGAATCATGGGTCAAGAACCCAGAATTAGAATACCTACTACTAAATAACATCACGAGATGTTGTCGATAATGACGGCCAGAATTATCACACTGGAACACTAAACACAATAGACTGTTGGGTGGCTCACTTGAATAACATGGTTTCCTAAACACGTCAACAAACACGTCGAGGTAGCGGAGTACCCCAACACAATAATTGGTGTGCTTTGTCTGGCCTAAAAGACATCAATTAAGGATAAAAGAGTTTGCGATTGCATCAGATTATTTGGTGACCTTGGATAACTCGGACAACATAACAGCTGTACGGGCATGAAATATGAGGCAACCTGCATGAAAACTGACAACATAACAACTGATTTCTTATGGAGACACTGATCCAGGAAGACAACAACTTTCCTATAAATCTCCAGCATAGTAACTCGTCATCCTGATAGATAAGTGAGAAGCCTAATTCTTAACCCCGTAGAATAAAGAAGAGGGTGACTCAGAATTAGAAGGACACAAGGAAAGGAGTAAAAAGAATCTTACATTCCCTTCCACAATCAATTAAATTATATAACTAAAGCAGTTCTAGACTCAAACATCGACCAGTTTGGACTTGGTAATCCTACAGGCAATTAAGCTCTGATACCAACGCTGTCGGGACCCCGATCCTAAGCTATAAGAATCCAGCATGTAACACTTCACATTACTTTGCGACCTCACGCACGGTTATCTCCACGGCTAGGACCTTACCCGGGCCGGGACCGTTTGCGCCTTTTGGCTCACAAATGTGAACATGTCGCTAGCATTCAAATGTCCAAGAACCCGGGTCGACATGACTAGTCGTAGAACCCAAATAGCACATCCGTACAGGGACATGCATACGTAACCCAACAATGCAAGTGTCGGTCATCAGCGTGTGTAGACGAGTCATACCATGCTACAGGAACTCCATTACGCCGTGGGACATAAATGTCATCAACTGCGCGTAGACGAGTCATAGCAGGCTACATGGACTCCATTACACTGCGAGACATTTCCCCGAAGGGACAGACAAGGCAGCAAGAAGGATACACGCCCGTCAATCAATGTGTCCGGAGCTGTAGCAAGCTACCAAGGCTCCGTGGAAGCACAAAGAGGCATTTCCCCGTAAAGAGTACTACTAGAGGCACACAACTAGGTGTCGAATCCCATACATACCGTTACACGTCACACATACGCACGACATGTCCGATTTGCATAGATACAACTATGGCATCACAACATAACCATACAACAACACAACATTTATTTAGATGGCTTAGAAGAGCCTTACATAATAAGTTCATACAGGTAGGGGTCACCTGACCCGACACTCAAGGCATACAAGCAACAAGTGGAAGTTACATGTGTGGGTACAGACATCTAATAAAAGCGGCTGGAAGAGCCTGAAAAGTTACAACAACCCTACCAAAGGAGCCAGACCTCTGTCTGGGATTCCCAAGCTAATCCGGTCAACATCGAACTTCACGTCGTAAGAATCACTAATGAGACTGACGTCTCCTCTGCAAAACATAAATTAAACAACCGTGAGTACAAAGGTACTCAGCAAGACTTACATCAGAACTAACTACATATGCATCATTCTCAACAAAGGGGGTTGTGGAGTTTAATTGCAGCAAGCCAGCTTTGACTCTTATCTAACCTGTACTACGACTACAAGTACTTTCTTTGAGGTGGGAAAGCGCACACGAGTCCACATATTCACCATATCAATAAACCACTATGGATCCACTCCCGTCTCCCTACGAGAAGGCCATCCATAGCACTCACGCTTATCTTGCGCATTTTATTGTCTCCATTTCAAGTTATCTATGAACCATATAAGTTTCCAAGTAGTCCATATCCGAGGACGCGGCTATTCGAACAGATTATTACACCCTGACTCAGAGAAACCGACGTCCTCGTGCCATCAGCAACATTCCCTCCTGGAACACGTATCTGCGTCCAGTCCGGCACATGTGCCATGCCGTGTGTCACGAGGGGCCACACGCGCCATGTGCCACGACGGGCCACACACGTCATGTGCCACAACAAGCCACACGCGCCATGCGCCACATGCCCGCGCACCTGACCCGCACATGTCCATGTAACAGCGAGGTAGGCTCTGATAAGCACGAAACCCAGTTCCTATGAGCCAT
The DNA here is from genome assembly GCA_039707655.1 of Elymus sibiricus. Classification (NCBI taxonomy): domain Eukaryota; kingdom Viridiplantae; phylum Streptophyta; class Magnoliopsida; order Poales; family Poaceae; genus Elymus; species Elymus sibiricus. Next base: position 193,840,910 of record CM077667.1, on the reverse strand, counting down.
ACCGCAATACAATCCACCGTGTTCTCCAACACGGCCTCTCATCACCATCTTGACCAAAACGGGTCAAGACACTTAAATCTCATCATTAGGACATGATCATTCCAATCCATCACCCAGATGGATTAGACCAACACAACTCTAAGCATAGCAAGCGAGCATGGCTGAGTAGTCACAACATAGCTCAAGCAACTCCTAAGTATGCTAGGATGGATTAGCTATTTGGCGACAATGACAGGTCATGCAAAGGAATGGGTTCAACTATCGAGAACAAGTAACAGTTGAATCATTGTTGTCCTAATGCATTTAAAAGAGTGCAGGAGCGAGAGAGTGGGTTCATATCAGTATGTTCAAGGGGGGTTGCTTGCCTGACAATTCTGAAGATATTACTTCTCTTCATCAGTGTCAACGATCACAACGTCGGAATCATCGTCTACCGAGGGAGAACAACCACTGAAAACAAGAAGGATTTCATTCAACGCAATGCAACAAATAGCATGTATGATATGTCATATTAAGGCATTGAATTGACCTAGTGCAATAGATAGTCATATTAATTGAAGTGGAATTCAAACTTAGTTCAATTCCAACTCCAAATTCTATTTCATATATTATCCTAATCATGAAATGTCCTACTTGGTGATGTTAACTTGCTCAAACATGCAAGAACATGGCATAAACAGATTCATTGGATTTTTCTGATCATTTTTCATATATAACTTTTCTTCATTGGAGTTACAGAAGAATTACTATGATTTTTAGAAGTTTTGAACAATTTCTGAAAATAATAAATCATTTCTGATTTATTTTAAAATCCAGAAATACTTTATTGCATCAGCATGATGTAAAGGTGACATCAACAGTCAATAGACCCAGTCTGGGTCAAACCTGACCAGTGGAGCCCACTAGTCAGTGGCCCAGGGTCAGTCCTAGAGGCTGACATGTGGGCCTGGTCAACCCTGACATGGCCAGGTCAAACTGACCTATGGGGCCCACATGTAAGTGGCACAGTGGCTAACTAACTTAGTTTTAACCTAACCAGGGATTAATTAGGGCACCTGGGCCCATGTGTCAGTGACTTAGGGTTAAACTAATCCTGTGATTAGTGCTACATAAGCGGGCCACGTCACCCTGCCGGAGAACAGCCGGTGGCGACCACCGAGTGCGACGGTGGCACGCCAGACTTGTGCTTCCGACGTACGTTTGGAGCGCTGAGGATGCCAGGCGGTATCTCTCCCATGAGCGCATCTAGCGGTGGCTCTAGGCGCCATGGGGATGGCCGGGAGCATCGAGGAAGTGTTGCTTGCCTGACAATTCTGAAGATATTACTTCTCTTCATTAGTGTCAACGATCACAACATCGGAATCATCGTCTACCGAGGGAGAACAACCACCGACAAACACGAAGGAACACATTCCACGCAATGCAACAAACATCATGTATGATATGGCATATTAAGGCATTGAATTGACCTAGTGCAATAGATAGTCATATTAATTGAAGTGGAATTCAAACTTAGTTCAATTCCAACTCAAAATGCTTTTTCATATATTATCCTAATCATGAAATGTGCTACTTGGTGACGTTAACTAGCTCAAACATGCATGAACATGGCATAAACAGATTCAATGGATTTTTCTGATCATTTTTCACATATAACTTTTCTTCATTGGAGTTACAGATGAATTACTATGATTTTTAGAAGTTTTGAACAATTTCTGACAATAATAAATCATTTATATTCATTTTAAAATTTAGAAATACTTTATTGCGTCAGCATGATGTAAAGGTGACATCAGCAGTCAACAGACCCAGTCTGGGTCAAACCTGACCAGTGGAGCCCACTGGTCAGTGGCCCAGGGTCAGTCCTAGAGGCTGACATGTGGGCCTGGTCAACCCTGACATGGCCAGGTCAAACTGACCTATGGGGCCCACGTGTAAGTGGCACAGTGACTAACTAACTTAGTTTTAACCTAACCAGGGATTAATTAGGGTACCTGGGCCCATGTGTCAGTGACTTTGGGTTAAACTAATCCTGTGATTAGTGCTAGATAAGCGGGCCACGTCATCCTGCCGGAGAACAGCCGGCGGCGACCACCGAGTGCGACGGTGGCACGCCGGACTTGTGCTTCTGGCGTCCGTTTGGAGCGCTGAGGATGCCAGGCGGTAGCTCTCCCACGAGTGCATCTAGCGGTAGCTCCAGGCACCATGGGGATGGCCGGGAGCATCGACGGCATCAAGCTCCCGTGGCGGCGGCGCTCGGGCGAGTGGGGTGGAAGCGCCACGATGCACCAAAGGGGGCGGCAAGGAGCGCTATGGCCTCACGGGAGCACTGGGAACGCAGCTACGCGCTTGAAGGCGAGCGACCGCAGCTGTGGCTGCGCCGGCGACAAAGCTGAGCGGCGGCTAGCTCCGGCCATGGCAGGGTTCGACTTAGGGCGTCCAAACGAGCGGGGGAGCAGGGGGAAAACTCGCAGGAGCTCACCATGATTCGAATGGAGGTCACAGCTTGATCGAGGAAGCACCAGGTCGATGGCGAGCTCGGGGATTTGGTGACGGCCGAAGGTGGACGAAGGGGGGTCGATCCCATCGATGCAGGGCAGGCCTTGGCGCAGGCCTCGTCTGGAAGGCGTTGCGGTCCACGGGGACCCTTTGGACAAGCTTCCATGGCGAGAAGGCGTCGCTGGCTACGCGGCGATGGTCAGTGGTGATGAGCTTGTTCGGTTGCGTGAAGATCGAGCAAGAGACGGGCAAGGGGGAAGAATGGATGGGTCGGCGAGGTGCGGACGACGACGTTGGGTCTATCCACGGCATCGACGTGGATGCAGGCTAGTAGGAGGTGGTGCGTGGAGCATGCGCGCGCGTTGGGCACGTGCCGAGCCTACTGGCGCGAGGAGGAAGAAGACCCCCTGCCCCTGGTGGGCTGGGCCGGCTTCTCTCCTGGGCTGGCTGCGCGGGTAAGCTTTCTTTTCTTACTCTTTTTTTTAACTCTGCTTTCTATTTTCTTTTTCTCTGTTTTGAATTTGGTTTGCTAACCAAATCATTTGATAAAATTCTGGAACTTTTTGTGGGCACTAAAAGGATTATTCCAGAGGCCCTCAGCAAGTTTCAAGAATATTGGGGCCATAAAAATATTTGTAGCATTTTAAAGGCCCCAATTCCAAAATAACATGTATTAAACAAAAGTCCAAAATGTTCCAAAAATGTGCAAATCATTTTGGCAGAAGTTTACACATTTTTCAAAAATCATGGGCTTTTATTAAGACCATTTTGTATTCATTGAAAGTATCTCCAGTTGAACCTAGGTAATTCAAAGGGTGCTAGGGTTTGTTAATTCCCCACTTCAATTTCAGTTGAATTTAAACATGATGACATGATGATTATGCAATGACAGTCAATGACTAACCTAGGGCTGTGACAGCAGCGGCATCATCTCCGTCGTCGGGGATACCAAGGACGCGGTTCGAGCACTGAAGCTCGCCTACAAGGCCGTGGCTACGGCGTGCCCCAATGCTGGGGACGCCGCGCAGGCTCCGGAGGCCACGCTAGTGAAGAAGAAGCAGTTGTTCTCTCAGGACCGGGCTGAGACGAAGGAGGTCCCCATAGACGACGGGAACCCTGGCCCCACCTTCACCATCGGCGCCGGCCTTCCTCCGGAGCAGGAGGAGGCGCTGGTGGCCTTTCTCCGCGCGAACAAGGATGCGTTTGCGTGGAAAGCATCCGACCTGGTGGGGGTGCCGTGGGATGTGATTGAGCACCACCTCATGGTGTGCCCCAACACACGTCCAGTGAAGCAAAAGGCGAGGAGACAGGCCCAGGAGAAGCAAGCGTTCATCGCCCAGGAGGTCGGCAAGCTGAAGGAAGCCGGGGTTATTCGGGAGGTGCGATACCCGGATTGGCTGGCCAAACCGGTGGTCGTCCCAAAGAACTACAGAAAGGAGCGCATGTGCGTCGACTTCACGAACCTCAACAAGGCTTGCCCCCAAGACCCGTTCCCGCTGCCGCGCATCAACCAGATCATGGACTCCACCGCCGAGTCCGACCTCCTGTGCTTCTTGGATGCCTTCTCTGGGTACCATCAGATCAAGATGGCGGTGGAGGACGCCGAGAAGACGGCCTTTCTCACCACAAGCGGCGTATTCTGCTACACATGCATGCCCTTCGGCCTGCGGAACGCTGGCGCAACCTTCCAGTGGTTGATGCACATCGCCCTGGGGTAGCAGCTCGGAAGGAACGCGAAGGCCTACATCGACGACATCATGGTCAAGTCGCGGGAAGCGAAGACCGTGATCGAGGACCTGGAGGAGACGTTCGCCAGCCTGCGGCGGGTGAACCTGAGGCTGAACCCCAAGAAGTGTGTCTTCGGGGTCCCGTCGGGTAAACTACTCAGTTTCCTGGTGTCGCACCGGGGGATCGAGGCAAACCCGGAGAAGATCAAGCCTATAAGCAAAATGTGCCCGCATCAGAACCTCGAGGAAATGTAGAAGCTGGCAGGCTGCATGACCTCCTTGGCGTGTTACATTTCCATGTTTGGGGAGCGTGCCCTTCGGCTCTTCAAGCTCATGAAGAGGAAGGGCCCCTTCGAGAGGACTCCGGAGGCGGATGCGGCATTCGAAGACCTCAAGCGGTACCTCACGAGCCCACAGGTGATGGTGGCGCCCCGCCTTCGTGAGCCCCTGGTGCTATACCTGGCTTCCACCCCGCACTCCGCCAGTGCTGCGCTCGTGGCGGTCAGGGAGGAACATGCTGGCACGCATGCAACACCCCCAGGAGCCGGCGGGTCCCCGGGGATGAAGCAAGGCGACTCACAGGATGCCCCGCAGCCCTCGCCCCTCAAGATGGCACTGCTGAGGCATCAGCTGCCTCGACGACCCATGAAACACCAGGATCTCGCGTGCCCGCTGCGGAGCGGGGCTGCGCGGATGGCTTGTCCCTCGTCGAGCACCCGGTGTACTACGTCAGTACCATACTGCAGGACGCGCGCTCGCGCTACCCTATGCAGCAGAAGCTCTTGCTCGCGCTCCTCGTCGCCTCAAGGAAGCTGCGCCATTACTTTCAGTGCCACCCCATCAAGGTCGTCTCTCCGTATCCCTTAGAGAAGGTGTTGTGCAACCCCAAGGCCGCGGGGAGAGTCGCAGAGTGGAACATCGAGCTACAGGCCTTCGAGTTGGAGTTCAGCACAACCAGGGTCATCAAGGAGCCGCCCTGGCGGACTTCGTGGCCGAATGGACGGACGCTCCCGACCGGGGGCTGGACGAGGTCCAGTACCTCACCCCAGGCGACGAGGCGCCCGATGGTTGGGTCATGCACTTTGACGGGGCCTTCGCGCGTCGGGGTGCGGGGGCTGGAGTTGTGCTCATCTCCCCGACAGGGGACAAGCTCTACTACGCCGTACAGCTTTGTTTCCAGCGTGGCGAGAAGGTCTCCAACAACATCGCGGAGTACGAGGGCTTGATCGCTGGACTCAAGGCCGCGGCAGCCTTGGGGTTAAGCGCCTCACCATCAAGGGCGACTCCCAGCTCGTCGTGAACTTCTCCAACAAGGAATACAAGCCGAAGGGCATACCTGGAAGAGGTACGTAAAATTGACAAGCGTTTCCAGGGCTTGGAATTGCAGCACATCCCACACGGCGCGAACAAGGAGGCAGATGACATCGCCAAGAGGGCATCACGTCACGAGCCTCAGGAGCAGGGCGCCTTCGAGGAAAGGCTCTTCAAGCCGTCCGCGGCACCTCCAGCCGAGGACCAGGCGCCACTACATGAAGAACTACCCCAAGTGCCGCCCTCGGGAGCCCCAACTTGTGGCCCGGCCTTAGGAGCCCGACTTCTCCTGGCGCTGGAGCCTCAGGCCGACGACTGGACACAGGATTTCAAGGTGTACCTGCTCCATGGCACCCTGCAGGGAAAGGAGGAAGACGCAGAGCGTGTAGTTTGTCAGGCCACAACCTATTGTTTGTAGGACGGCGAACTATACCGCAGGCTTCCGAACGGCGTCGCGCTGCGGTGCGTATCCGAAGAATAGGGGCGCGAGCTGCTGGCCGACATCCATGGAGGAGACTGCGGACACCACTCCTCGTCCCGCACCCTTGTGGGGAAGGTGTTCCGCAGTGGCTTCTACTGGACCACGGTGCTCAACGACGCCACCGAGCTAGTTCGGTCCTGCGAGGCTTGCCAGTTCCACGCCAAACAGATTCATCAGCCCGCGTAGGGCCTCCATACTATCCCGCTCTCCTGGCCCTTCGCGGTCTAGGGGCTGGATATACTGGGGCCCTTTCCCCGAGCGGCCGGCGGATACCGCTACCTCTACGTCGCTATCGACAAATTCACCAAGTGGGCAGAGGTGGAGCCCGTCCACACGATCCCCGCCGGCTCGGCGGTTAGATTCATCAAGGGCCTCTTGAGCCGCTTCGGCGTCCCCAACCGCATTATCATTGACAATGGTTCACAGTTCACAAGCAACCTTTTCAGGACATACTGTACTAACCTTGGAACGTAGATATGCTACGCCTCGGTGGCGCACCCACGAAGGAACGGCTAGGCCGAGCGCGCCAACGCGGATGTCCTGCAGGGTCTCAAGACAAGGAGCTTCAAGAAGAAGCTTTGAGGCATATGGCAGGGGCTGGCTCGATGAGCTTCAGTCCGTGTTGTGGTCCATCCGCACCACTGCGACTAAGCCTACCGGCGAGACCCCGTTCTTCCTCGTCTACGGAGCTGAAGCCGTCGTCCCGCACGAGGTGATGCATCGTTCCCCGCGGGTCTTGCATTCGACGAGGAGCATCAGGATGCCTCGTGGGGGATAGACCTCATGCTTGGGGAGGAGGCTCGTCGACAAACCTCGCTCCGAGCTACGAGGTACTAGCAGGCATTGCGGCGCTACCATTGCCGTAGCGTCCGCTCCAGGACCCTCGAAGTCGGAGACCTCGTCCTGAGGCGGGTCCTTTCCAGGGAGGGCTTGCACAAGCTCTCGCCCATGTGGGGGGGCCCGTTCAGGGTCGCTCGCGTCTCCAGGCCTGGCGCCGTGCGCCTGGAGACTCAGGACGGGGTCCCCATCCAGAGTGCCTGCAACATCCAGCATCTCCGCAAGTTCTACCCATGACACTCTCACGTAATAATGGGTGGGATGTATTTGCCCGGAGCCCCCCGAGGACGCGAAGGGGTTCCCCCCCATGCCCAAGTGGAAGCCCCATGCTCTGCGCTGGCGGACAACACTGTCCTCCAATGACTATTCCCACGCCTAGTGGAGGCCCTATGCTCCGCGCTGGGGGAAGATGAAGGCTAGGCTAGGGGCCGGACGCGGCAGTTGTTTGCTTCTTTCTGTATTCGAATTTGCCATTTTCTGGAATGAAACTCAAAGTTTTGCAACCTTATTGCAAAAAGGGGTGGGAATTTTCTCCTTGCAGTCTTTCTGTCTTGAAGTTTTGTTTTCTGAATCGACACCAGTTGGTCTCCCCCTCACGCGCCCCGCGAGCGGGGGCTGGGTACGGTGTGCACATCTCACCAAGACCTTGGCATCCTGGTCCTCGCGCGGCGCTCTCGAGAGAGCCAGCAGGTGCATGTTGCCTCATAGGCATCCATCTCCTAGCGGTCGACCCTTGCTCGGGGGCTCCAGCCGCGGCCTGGCACGCCATCATGGAGCCTCGGGAGGCTCGGGCACCTCTCGAGGCAGGAACTGGCAAGGAAAGGTATGGCAGCCGCTCGAGCGTCAAGGGGGACTCCTGAGCAACGTGACTCAGGAGCCTCACTTGTCACGTAGCCCCTCGCCCCTTGGTCTCGTCCTGGTGATCCGGACGCCCCAACGGCGGATGAGGTATGCGCGGGATTGGGCCCTGCCGACGTAGAGCGCCAGAGGGCTCCCAAACTGCCTCGCTCGCAAGAAAGAAGACCCTCCTGGCAAGATCCCCAAGCTCCCCAGGTGCCACGGCCGAACCTCATGACGCAGAGGCCTGCCGCGGACACATCAAGCTAAGTACCCTAACCGCGACGGGTGGGAAGTCTCAATTGACAGTAATACAGGAATCAGGATGTGCGACGAAAATACTAAAGTAAAGGCGCAAGCGCCATAATTCATGACATGCCCCGCGGGGCCCTCGATGATTCTTGATTGCAGGGAAAGGAAAAGAAGAAGAAGGCGGAAGGTGGGCCCATCAAGGGCTACCATTCCTGAGGCCCTAGCTCCGGCACAACCGCGCTTAGCCGGAGTCCTCCTCCTTGACAGGCCCGTGGCAGTGCGCCGGCGTGGTTGCTTCTTGGGCGGAAGTATGGCGCCGTCGTGGCCGGCTACCCCCCGAGGTCCGAGCACGCCGATGCGGTGGCGCGTCGTAGGTGTCATCGCTCGGGCTCTCCTCGGAGGAAGTGTCGCTGCCGCTGATAGCATAACGGCCATCGCCAAGGGCAAGCTCACCTCCAAGAGCGTCGCCGCCACAAAGGTCGTCAGTTGTGGGATGGTGATCGCTGCCGCCACCATCACCCTCTGGGCAGCACCCCAAGCGCCTGCCATCCTCCCCGAAGATCCTGACGAAGAGCGTCGCCGCGCCGTCATGCTTGAAGTGGAGCGTGAGCCTCCCCTCCAGGCCGTGGGTGCGCGTGAAAGTCTGCCACCCGCGGCTCAAGAAGGCGTAACCTGCGCGGGTAATCTCGATCTCCACCCACGATGCGCCGCTACAACAACCATCGGCTTGCAGCCACAAGCCCGCGGGCTCGCTGGCCCGCAACGTCTCTGCGAAGAAGCGTGCGAGCTGCAGCCAGGTGATCGCCGTTCTCTCCACCCACACCACAAACTCCTGGCCCGCATCAGCCATGTGGGACCACGGGCGCGGTGGCCGGGCACCTGTTGCAGTCCTCCCTCCTTGGCCACGGACGCCATGCTCGCCGCCTCAACCTGCGCCGAAGGAGGCGCCTTCCCTCACGGGGGTGCGGCCGCACACCCTGGGCACCGTCGTCGACACCGCGGTATACTTACGGGGACGGCCCCGGCCCCTCTTGGGTAGCTGTTGGTCCGGCCCCTCCTGGCGGGCCTTCCCTTTCTCGGCAGCAGAAAACCTCCTCACCGGCGTCATGGTTGAGGAGGCGGAGGCCTAGAGCAGGGAAGCGAGAAGTGGAGATGGGCTGGGGGCTCTGCCTCCTCTGCCCATTTATACCTGGGTGGAGGCCAACCGGCATCCCCCGCATTCCGGGTAATGATGGCCCTGCTTCACGTCGCCTCGCCTACCCTCCGCGTGGGTCGAGGGGAGAGAAGACACAAGGAGACGGCTACATTCAAGTAAGGGCAATGATGGCCGGTGCTACGTGCAGGCTTCATGTCAGCTTGACTCGGGGCGGTTCCCGAAGTCTTCGGGAAATGGAGGCATCCGCGTCTCGTTATGCGCCACGCATCAGGCTGGGCCCGCAGGCCAATGGGGCCCATGGCGCTCGGTTTGGCTCCTTCGGCTTCACCACGCAGCCAACCCAAGCGCACCTTAGGCCCGGGGGCTACCGTCGGCACTCTGGGAACGGGGGTACCCAGACCTGCCTGCCTGTGGCCAAGGGTGTGGCCCACTTCGACCGCAGTGTCGGATTTCGGGCTCCACAATACCCAAAGAGGTTCGAACTCACGGGCGTGTGCGAAGATGTCCACCAGTTTCGCCATCAAGCTCACAGCTCGACAGCCTAGCCCGATGAACTCGCACAATCGTGGGGAACGAGATTAGCACACGAGGATTTACCCAGTTCGGGCCGCTGTGCAGCATAAAACCCTACTCCTGCTTTTGGTGGATTGCCTCACGAGGAGGTTTGTGGATGAACTAGTATAGTGGTGAGTTGCCTCGTGAGGGCGCTCGGGTGGTGTTTTTTCTCTCTCTCTTCTACGGAGCAACCTAGCCTCTATTTATAGTGACCTGGGCCCTCCTCCCTTATCGCAAATGGCGGGAAGGGATCCCACAATGGCCAATTTCGAAGGGGGACAAGGAGTACATCTTATCCAGATGAAAGGTGGTCTTTGCCTGCAAAGTAGCCGATGGTGATGCAGAGGTGGGCTCGGTGATGACGTTCGTCCTACTGGGCTCGTGGTCTTGGTCTTGTTGCACCAGAGTGGAAACCTTTGGGGGTGCTTTGGGAACCTGCGCTCGCCCCTCCCTCCTTTGCACCAAAGAGGAAACTGTCTCCTCTAGCGCGCTGGTGCCCGCCTGGCCCGCCTAACGTCATCCTTGACCTCCCGAGGCCGAGCATTGCATAGAGATCTCCGCCGCTCAGGAGGGGGCCTGGGGAGGCCTCTTCCCTCCGAGGGCCTTGGCGCCGTCTCCCTCGCGAGCTCGGGGCCCTCCCGAGGGCCTTATCTTGAGCCGGGCCGCGTTGGGCCATACCGGGTCTCCGTAGTGGGCCACACCCTGGGTTGCAGGCTGGAAGTTCTAGGTACCCCCGTTCCCAGGATGCCGACAGTAGCTCCCGGTCCCACGGCGCGCTCGGGCTGGCTTCAGGGCAAAGCCGGAGTAGATGGCCTGAAGCGCCGCGGGCCCCAAAGGCCTGCGAGTCGAGTCTGTCGCATGGTAAACAACGAAGCACGGACGCCTCCGCTTCCCCATGGCGCTTTGGCAACTGCTCCGTCTGACCAGCAACTAGCGCACGTCGTAGGGCCATCATTGCTTGGGATGGGGGAAGGTGTCGGTTGGCCTCCACCCGGCTATAAATGGGCGGGGGGAACGGAGCCCCCAGCCCATTCCTACTCCTCGCTCCCCCGCCTTCGTCCTTCGCCTGCTCTATCATGACGCCGGTGAGGAGGTTTTCCGCCGGCGAGAAGGGGAAAGCCTGCCAGGGGGTGCCGGGCCAACAGCCTCCCAAGAGGATCCGGGGTCGTCCTCGCAAGTATACTGAGGCGTCGGCGGAGGCGCTCCGTGGGCGTGGGCGTCCCTCCGCAAGGACCGGTGCTTCTGCTGGCGCAGCCGGAGGTGGCAAGCGCGGCGGCCGTGGCCGGGGAGGGAGACCCACAGTTGGTGCTCAGCCACCGCGCCCGCAAGCCCGCACGGCCGACATGGGCCAGGAGTTCCTGGTGCTGGTGGAGAGGCCGGCGAGCACCTGGTTGTAGCTCCCGCGTTTCTTCGCAGAGACGTTGCGGGTTAATGAGCCCGCAGTTCTGTGGCTGCACGCCGATGGTTGTTGCAGCAGCGCGTTGTGGGTGGAGGTCGAGGTTACCCCCGCAGGCAATGCCTTTTTGAGCCGTGGGTGGCAGACCTTCGCCCGCGCCCATGGCCTGCACGGGAGGCCCATGCTCCCTTTCAAGCACGACGGCGCCGTGGCGCTTTTCGTCAAGATCTTCGGGGAGGACGGTAGGCGCTTGGGGTGCTGCCCGGAGGACGGCGGCAGCGGCAATCTTGGAGGTGAGCTTGCCCTTGGCGACGGCCGCCATGCTTCCAGCGCGCACCGGCGACGACAGCTACGACGCCCCGCCGCACCGGCGCGCTCGGACTTCGGGGGGTGGCCAGCCGCGACGGCGCCGCTCCCCCGCCTGGGAAGCGGCTAGGCCGGCGTGCCACCACGGCCCCATTAAGGAGGAGGAGGACTCCGACTGAGAGTCGGCGCGCCGGAGCCGGGGCCTCAGGAGCGGTAGCCCCGGTGGGGGGGGGGCTCCTTCGCCTTCGTTTTCTTTTCCTCTTCCTGTAACCCAAAAATCATGGGGGGCCCTTCTGGGCCTGTAATGAACTTTGGCGCTAGCACCCTTTTATTAGCATTCTCATCATGTATTGCGGTCCCTGCTTTACTGTTAATCGAGACTTCCTGTTGGTCGTGGTTAGGGTACTTAGCTCGATGCGTCCGCGGCGGGTTTCTGCGTCGTGAGGTCTGGCAGTGGCACCTGAGGAGTTTGGGGGGTTCCTTCTTCCTGCGAGTGAGGCGGTTTGGGGGGGCCCTTTCGGCACTCTACGTCTGCAGGGCCCAATCCCGTGCATGCCCCGACCACCGTTGGGGCGTCCGGATCACCAGGACGAGACCAAGGGGCGAGGCCTCGACCGCCGTTGGGGCGTCGGGATTACTAGGACAAGACCAAGGGGCGAGGAGCCACGCGATCAGTGAGGCTCCTCAGGCACAATGCTCAGGAGCCCCCCTTTACGCTCAAGCGGCGGTCTACGTCAGCGGGGCCCAATCCCGCGCATACCTCGACCGCAGTTGGGGCGTCCGGATCACCAGGACGAGACCCAGGGGCGAGGCCTCGACCGCCGTTGGGGCGTCCGGATCACCAGGACGAGACCAAGGGGCGAGAAGCTACATGATCAGTGAGGCTCCTGAGGCGTGTTGCTTAGGAGCCCCCCCTTGACGTTCAAGCGGCGACCATTCCTTTTCGCCGGTTCTTGCCCCAGGAGGCATGAGCCTCCAGAGGCTCTAAGACAGTGCGTCGGGCCGCGGCGGAGCCCCCTAGCGAGGGTGAGGCGGCACACGCCTACTAGCTTGCTCGAGAGTGCCACACGAGGATCAGGATGCCAAGGCCATGCTGGGACCAGGACGCCAAGGCCTTGGCGAGGTGTGTGCACCGTGCCCCGTAACCCCCGCTCGCGGGGCGCGAGAGGGAGAGGCTGGCAGGTGTTAACCCGGAGAAAGAAACTTCAGGATGGAAAACTGCAAAGAGAAAAAGTTCCCGCCCCTTTTCTTTAAATAGAGTCGAAAATCCTTGAGTTTCATTCCAGGAAAATGGAAAATTCGAATACAAGAAAAGCAAAGAACAGCCACGTCCGACACCTAGGCTAGTCTTTGTCTTCCCCCAACGCGGAGCATAGGGCATCCATGTTGCGTGGGCATAGTCATTGGGGGACAGTGTTGTCTGCCAGCGCAGAGCATGGGGCTTCCACTTGGGCGTGGGTGGGAACCCCTCGCATCCTCGGGGGGCTCCGGGCGTATACAGCCCACTCATTATTACGTGAGAGTGTCACGGGTAGAACTTGCAGAGGTGCTGGATGTTCCAGGCATTCTGGATGGGGACCCCGTCCTGAGTCTCCAGGCGCACGGCCCTAGGCCTGGAGACGCGGGCGACCCTGAACGGGCCCTCCCACATGGGCAAGAGCTTGTGCAAGCCCTCCCTGGAAAGGACCCGCCTCAGGACGAGGTCTCCAACTTCGAGGGTCCTGGAGCAGAAGTTACGACAATGGTAACGCCGCAGCACCTGTTGGTACCTCACAGCTCGGAGCGAGGCTTGACGACGGGCCTCCTCCCCGAGCACGAGGTCTGTCCCCCGCGAGGCATCCTGATGCTCCTCGTCGAATGCCAAGACCCGCGGGGATCAATGCTTGACCTCGTGTGGGAGGACGGCTTCAGCTCCGTAGACGAGGAAGAACGGGGTCTCGCCGGTGGGCTTAGTCGCAGTGGTGCGGATGGACCACAACACGGACTGAAGCTCATTGAGCCAACCCCTGCCACATGCCTCGAGCTTCTTTTTGAAGCTCCTTGCCTTGAGGCCCTGCGAGACCTCTGCGTTGGCGCGCTCTGCCTGACTGTTGCTTTGTGGGTGTGCCACTGAAGCGTAGCATATCTGCGTTCCAAGGTTTGTACAATAGGTCCTGAAAAGTTTACTTGTGAACTGCGAACCGTTGTCGGTGATGATGCGGTTGGGGACGCCGAAGTGGCTCACGAGGCCCTTGAGAAACTTGACAGCCGACCCGGCGGGGATGGCGCGGACGGGCTCTACCTCTGCCCACTTGGTGAACTTGTCGATGGTGACTTAGAAGTAGCAGTATCGGCCGTCCGCTCGTAGAAAGGGCCCCAGTATATCCAGCCCCCAAACCGCGAAGGGCCAGGAGACCGGGATGGTCTGGAGGCCCTGCGCCGGCTGATGAATCTGCTTCGCATGGAACTGGCAACCCTCGCAGGACCGGACCAGCTCGGTGGCGTCGTTGAGCGCCGTAGGCCAGTAGAAACCAGTGCGGAATGCCCTCCCTACAAGGGTGCATGACGAGGAGTGGTGGCCGCAGTCTCCTCCATGGATGTCGGCCAGCAGCTCACGCCCCTGATCTCCAGACACGCATCATAACACGACGTCGTTCGGGCGCCTATGGTATAGCTCGCCGTACCGCAAACAATAAGCCGTGGCCTGTCGTACCACGCGCTCTGCGTCTTCCTCCTTTTCCGGTAGCGTGCCATGGAGCAAGTACGCCCTGAACTCCTATGTCCAGTCGTTGACTTGGGGCTCCTGCGCCAGGTGCAGTCGGGCTCCTGAGGCCGGACCACAAGTTGGAGCCCCCGAGGGCGGCGCTGGTGGTAGCTCTTCATTCTGCGGCACCCGGTCCGCGGTTGGGGGTGCTATGGATGGCTTTAAGAGTCGTTCCTCGAAGACGCCCGGCTCCTGAGGCTCGCGATGCGATGCCCTCTTGGCGATGTCGTCAGCCTCCTTGTTCGCGTCGCGCGGGATGTGCTGCAATTCCAAGCCCCGGAAACGTTTTTCAATCTTACGTACCTCTTCCAAGTATGCCTCCATGTGCTCGTCCTTAGGCGTATACTCCTTGTTGGAGAAGTTGACGAGGAGCTGGGAGTCGCCCGTGATGGTGAGGCGCTGAATCCCCAAGGCGGCCGCGGCCTTGAGGCCGGCGATTAAGCCCTCGTACTCTGCGATGTTGTTGGAGACCTTCTCGCCATGCTGGAAGCAAAGTTGTACGGCGTAGTAGGGCTTGTCCCCGGTCGGGGAGATGAGTACAACTCTGGCCCCTGCTCCCCTGCGTGCGAAGGCCCCATCGAAGTGCATGATCCAACCGTCAGGTGCCTCGTCGCCGGGGGTGAGGGACTGGTCCTCGTCCAGCCCTCGGTCTTTAGCGTCCGTCCACTCTACCACAAAATCCGCCAGGGCCGCTCCCTTGATGACCCTGGTCATGCTGAACTCTAACTCGAAGGCTTGCAGCTCGATGTTCCATTCTGCAACCCTCCTTGCTGCATTGGGGTTGCGTAGCACTTTCTCCAAGGGATACGCAGAGACGACCTTGATGGGGTGGCCCTGGAAGTAATGGCGCAGTTTCCTTGAAGCGATGAGGAGCGCGAGCAAGAGCTTCTGCTGCATAGGGTAACGCGAGCGTGCGTCCCGCAGTACGGTACTGACGTAGTACACCGAGTGCTCGACGAGGGATAAGCCTTCCGCGCCGCCCCGCTCCGCAGCAGGCTCATGAGATCCAGGTGCCTCAGGGGTCGCCGGGGCGGCTGAGGCCTCAGGAGCGTCGTCTTGAAGGGGTGGGGGCTTCAGGGCATTCTGTGAGTCACCTTGCTTTATGCCCGGGGGCCCGCCCATGCCTGAGGGTGTAGCGCGCGCGCCAGAATGTTCTCCCTGACCGCCACGAGCGCAGCACTGGCGGAGTGTGGGGTGGCAGCCAGGTACAACAATAGGGGCTCCCGGAGGCGGGGCGCCACCATTACTGGTGGACTCGTGAGGTACCGCTTGAGGTCGTCGAATGCCGTGTCTGCCTCCAGAGTCCATTCGAAGGGGCCCTTCTTCTTCATGAGCTTGAAGAACGGCAGGGCACGCTCGGCAAGCTTGGAGATGAAGCGTCCCAAGGAGGTCACGCAGCCCGCCAGCTTCTGCATTTCCTTGAGGGTCTGAGGCGGACTCATCTTGCTTATAGCCTTGCTCTTCTCCGGGTTTGCCTCGATCCCTCGGTGCGACACCAGGAAACCGAGCAGTTTCCCCGACGGGACCCTGAAGACACACTTCTCGGGGTTCAGCCTCAGGCTCACCCGCTGCAGGCTGGCGAACGTCTCCTCCAGATCCTCGATCAGGGTCTTGGCTTCTCACGACTTGACCACGATGTCATCGACGTAGGCCTCCGCGTTCCTCATGAGCTGCTACCCCAGGGCGATGTGCATCAGCCGCTGGGAGGTTGCGCCAGCGTTCCGTAGCCCGAAGGGCATGCACGTGTAGCAGAACACACCGCACGTGGTGAGGAAGGCCGTCTTCTCGACGTCTTCCACCTTCATCTTGATCTGATGGTAGCCAGAGGAAGCGTTCAGGAAGCATAGACGGTCGCACTCGGCGGTGGAGTTCACGATCTGGTCGATGCACGGCAGCGGGAATGGGTCTTGGGGGCAAGCCTTGTTGAGGTTCGTGAAGTTGACGCACATGCGCTCCTTCCCGCACTTCTTCGGGACGACCACCGGGTTGGCCAGCCACTCCGGGTATTGCACCTCCGGGATAACTCCGGCCTACTTCAACTTGCCGACCTCCTGGGCGATGAACGCCTGCTTCTCTTGAGCCTGCCTTCTTGCCTTTTGCTTTACCGGGCGTGCATTAGGGCACACCATGAGGTGGTGCTCGATCACATCCCTCGGGAACCCCACCAGGTCAGATGCGTTCCACGCAAATGCATCCTTGTTTGCGCGGAGGAAGGCCACCAACGCCTCTTCCTGCTCCGGGGGCAGGCCGGCGCCGATGGTGAAGGTGACGCCACGGTTCTTGTCGTCTACACGCACCTGCTTCGTCTCAGCCTGGTTCTGAGAGAACAGCTGCTTCTTCTTCACTGGCCCGGCGTCGGCGGTGTCCCTAGCGCCCTCCGGGGCCTGCGCGGCTTCCCCAGCGTTGGGGCGCGCCGCAGCCGCCGCCTTGTAGGCGAGCTTGAGTGCGCGGACTGCGTCCTTGGCATCTCCGACGACGGAGAGGATGCCGTTGCTCCCAGGCATCTTGATGATGTTGTAGCCCGGGTGCGTCGCCGCCATGAACTTAGCGAGGGCGGGGTAGCCAAGGATTGCGTTGTAAGGGAGGTGGAGGTGGGCGACGTCGAAGTCGATCTGCTCGGTGTGGTAGTTGTAGCGGATGCCAAAGGTGTCGGGGATGCGCACCCGCCCCAAGGGGGCAACGGAGCCCATGGCCACCCCTGAGAAAGGCCTTGAGGGTGCGAGCTGGTCGTTGGGCACCTGCAGCGCATTGAAGGTCTCAACGGAGAGGATATTGAGGCCGGCCCCGCCGTCTATGAGGGTCCTGGTGACGGCCACACTACTTATGGTTGGTGTGCACAGCATGGGGAGCGTACCGGCGGCAGCCGTTGTTCTGGTGATGTGAACCTCCGGCGACGTTCGAGGCTGCGGGGCCGCGAGCCATGGCCGAACCGCGCTCGCCTGGCGGAGGAACTGCTTGACCTGGCGGTTGGAGGCGGGCGCCTGCTACCCGCCAAGGATGCATGCGACCGCAGGGTCGGCTAGGCGAGTCGTGGTGCCGCCGCACGCCAAGGGCGGCCTGGCCTCGGAGGTTGCGTCGGCCATGGAGCGGATGAGTCGAGGCCCGACTGCAGCCGCGGATGGAGAGGCTTCGACATGCCCCCTACGTGGCGCGCCAAATGTCGGATTTCGGGCTCCGCAAAACCCAAAGAGGTTCGAACTCAGGGGCGTGTGCAAAGATCTCCACCAGCTTCGCCCTCAAGCTCACAGCTCGACAGCCTAGCCCGATGAACTCGCACAATCGTGGGGAAAGAGATTAGCACACGAGGATTTACCCAGGTTCAGGACGCTGTGAAGCGTAAATCCCTACTCCTGCTTTTGGTGGATTGCCTAACGAGGAGGTTTGTGGATGAACTAGTACAATGGTGAGTTGCCTCGTGAGGGCGCTCGGGTGGTGTTTTTTCTCTCTCTCTTCTACGGAGCAGCCTAGCCTCTATTTATAGTGACCTGGGTCCTCCTCCCTTATCGCAAATGACGGGAAGGGATCCCACAATGGCCAATTTCGAAGGGGTACAAGGAGTACATCTTATCCTGATGAAAGGTGGTCTTCGCCTGCAAAGTAGCGGATGGTGATGCAGAGGTGGGCTTGGTGATGACGTTCGTTCTGCTGGGCTCATGGTCTTGGTCTTGTTGCACCGGAGTAGAAACCTTTGGGGGGTGCTTTGGGAACCTGCGCTCGCCCCTGCCTCCTTTGCACCAAAGAGGAAACTGTCTCCTCTGGCGCGCTGGTGCCCGCCTGGCCCGCCTAACATCATCCTTGACCTCTCGAGGCCGAGCATTGCATAGAGATCTCCGCCGCTCAAGAGGGGGCCTGGGGAGGCCTCTTCCCTCCTAGGGCCTTGGCGCCGTCTTCCTCGCGAGATCGGGGCCCTCCCGAGGGCCTTGTCTTGAGCCGGGCCACGTTGGGCTGTACCGGGTCTCCGTAGTGGGCCACACCCTCGGTCGCAGGCTGGCAGTTCTGGGTACCCTCGTTCCCAGGACGCCGACAGCCAGGACGGCCCGGCACGGCATCACCCAAGGCAAGGCCCTCTTGAGAGCCCCACCCTCGCGAGGAGGACGATGCCAAGACCCCTAGAAGGAGGAGGCCTCCTCAGGTCGCCTCCCGAGGGGCAGAGATCTCGATGCAGCATCCAGCCTCGCGAGGTCGGGGGTGATGCAAGCCAGGCCAGGCGGGCGCCAGCGGGCGTAGAGGAAGCATTTTCCTTTTTGGTGCAAACGAGGCAAGGACGTACGCGGGTTCCCAAGACAGCCCCCCAAAGGTTTCCATTCCGGCGCAACAAGACCAAGCCGCAAGCCCTGCAGGTCGGACGTCATCGTCGAGCCCACCTCTGCATCACTACCACCTTTCATCAGGATAAGGTGTACTTCTTGTCCCCCTTCGAAAATGGCCGTTGTGGGATCCCTTCCCGCCAATGCGATAAGGGAAGAGGACCCGGGCCATTATAAATAGAGACTAGGCTGCGCCGTAGAAGGGAGAGAGCGACAACCACCCGGGCGCCCTCGCGAGGTTGCTCACCATTGTACCAGTTCATCCACAAACCTCCTCATGAGGCAATCCACCCAAAGCAGGAGTAGGGTTTTATGCTTCGCAGCAGCCCGAACCTAGGTAAATCCGCGTGTTAGTCTTCTTCCCCGTGATTGAGTGAGTTCGATTCGGCTAGGCTGTGGAGCCGTGAGCTTGAGGCCGAAAATGGTTGGGATCTTTGCACACGCCCCGGAGTTCGAACCTCTTTGGATTTTGCGGAGCCCGAAATCCGACATCAACTTTGATGGGGAGCCCTTGCCCTGGAAGCTGGAGGATAAGCCTACTACATCATCACCACTACCTTCTTAATCACCACCACCAAAGGAGACTTGAGCACACGGGTATGGGCACTCCCCTTGGCTTGAGCCAAGATTGGGGGAGATGCCCCTATATCGTATCACCACCACTTTTATTCACCTTTACCTATTTATTTCGATCTTTAGTTTCCCTTTGCATTAGTTGAATAAAAGTTTAGCATGATCTATTTTCGTGGTCTATCTATCTATGTAATTGAGTGAGAGTTATATAATAAAGCTTAGTTTGAGTTTTTGCCTCTCTACTTTCTTGTTGCAATCAAAATAAAGAAAAAGAAAAACACATGAAAAGAATCATATGCTAATCTTATGGTGAGTAATGACATCACATAAGGAAAAGTATAAGTATTAAAATTTGTTGGAGATTGACAAACATAGCATTGGTCAATGATGCAATTCATGAAAGAATTAATAAGGGAAGAGAAGATTCACATGCAAATACACTATCTTGGACATCTTTTGTGATTGTGATCCCCCATCAAATATTATATGTCAAAATTGTTGACGTTGGACAAGGAAGACAACGTAATGATTTATGCTTGTTCGTATCCACATAGAAGTTATATTGTCATAGATCCTTGAACATGTGGTGCTTGCTCAATATCTTTGCTAGCCAAAATTCCGCACTAAGTAGAGATACTACTTGTGCATCCAAAAACCCAAACCCAAATTCATTCTTTGAGTGTCCACCATACCTACCTATGGATCGAGAAAGATCCTTCAAGTAAGTTGTCATCGGTGTAATAAGGCAATAAAAATTGCTTCTAAAAGTGTTTGATCAATTATTGTAAGAGAAAATTGAGCGCTGTATGAACTTATGATGGCAAAGTAATAAAAGCGACGGACTGCATAATAAAGGTTGCTATCATAGGGGGCAATATAGCGTGACGTTCTTTTACATTAAGGGATTGGGCATACAAACCAATAAGTGCATGACAACCTCTGCTTCCCTCTGCGAAGGGCCTATCTTTTACTTTTCATGTATTTACTTTTATGCAAGCGTCAAAGTATTCTTCCCTATTCCTTTTTACTTTTTCTTTTTGCAAGCATCCTGTGGTGAGGAAAGATTTAGGCACATATATCCAGTTGGATATGAGTGGTCACGAGTTATTATTGTTGACATCACCCTTGAGGTGAATACATTGGGAGGCGAAACTATAAGCCCCTATCTTCCTATGTGTCCGGTTGAAAACTTTTTGTTCATGGGTGTGCCGTGAGTGTTAGAAATCATAGAAGACTAAATGATGGTTGAGTGTGTGGACTTGCCAAAAGGCTCCGACATGAGACCGTTCCTAAAAAATATGATGAATTGTAGTTGCAAAGTTGACTGAGAACATAGTTTGTTGGTTTTTAATAAGGTTTATGCTTCACACTTCTATGTTGTGATGAATTGTTACTTGTTCATATGAAGCTATATGATAAAAATGTGTTGAATAAATTTTATATTATAGTTTGTTGTTGTTATATTAATAAGCATGATGCTTCTATGTCCGTATTTTGTTTTTATTGACACCTCTCTCTCAAACCATGTGGACATGCTTTTCGATATCGGCTTTCGCTTGAGGACAAGCGAGGTCTAAGCTTGGGGGAGTTGATACGTCCATTTTGCATCATGATTTCCTACTATTATTTACTTTGTTTTGTTGAATAATAATGCTTTAGGGAGTGATAATAATGCCTTTTCTCTCATAATATGCAAGGTTTACACAAAGAGGGAGAATACCGACACCTGGAATTCAGAACCCAAGAAAAGTACATCAGAGATAGCTATTCTTCACGACTCCAATGAAGCTGAAATTTTACGGAGATTATTTTCGTATTTAATAAAAAAATACTGGAGCAGAAAACTACCAGAGGGGGCCAGCCACCAGTGCGGCACAGACCCCCCTGGGTGCGCCCTGGTGTATCGTGGCCACCTCAGCCCACCTCCGGAGCCTATCTTCTGGTATATAGTCACATTTGACCTAGAAAAAACAGGAGAGGACTTTTGGGACGAAGCGCCCCCGCCTCAAGGCGGAACTTGGGCAGGAGCACTTTTGCCCTCCGCCGGAGCGATTCCGCCGGGGGAACTTCCCTCCCAGAGGGGGAAATCGAAGCCATCGTCATAACCAACACCCCTCTCATCTTTGGGAGGCCAATCTTCATCAACATCTTCAACAGCTCCATCTCCTCTCAAACCCTAGTTCATCTCTTGTGTTCAATCTTTGTACCAGAACCTCAGATTGGTACCTGTGGGTGAATAGTAGTATTGATTACCTTGTGTAGTTGATTACTATATGGTTTATTTGGTGGAAGTTTATATGTTCAGATCCATTATGCTATTTAATACCCCTCTGATCTTGAGCATGATTATTATTCGTGAGTAGTTACCTTTGTTCTTGAGGTCACGGGAGAAGTCATGTTGCAAGTAATCATGTGAATTTGATATGTGTTCGATATTTTGATGATATGTATGTTATGATTCCCTTAGTGGTGTCATGTGAACGTCGACTACATGACACTTCACCATTCATGGGCCTAAGGGAATGCATTGTGGAGTAGTTATTAGATGATGGGTTGCTAGAGTGACAGAAGCTTAAACCCTAGTTTATGCTCTACTTCGTAAGGGGCTGATTTGGATCCAAACGTTTAATGCTATGGTTAGATTTTATCTTAATACTTTTCTCGTAGTTGCATATGCTTGCGAGGCGGTTAATCATAAGTGGGAGGTTTTTCAAGTAAGAATAGCACCCAAGCACCGGTCCACCCACATATCAAATTATCAAAGTAGCGAACACGAATCAAACCAACATGATAAAAGTGACTAAATGAAATTCCCGTGTACCTTCAAGAACACTTTGCCTATTACTAAAGATTGTTCTGGCCTGTCATTTGCCACAAAAGGATTGGGATACCTTGCTGCACCTTGTTTACCGTTACCGTTACTTGCTTGTTACGAACTATCTTGCTATCAAACTATCTGTTACCTACTATTTCAGTGCTTGCAGAAATTATCTTGCTAAAAACCGCTTGTCATTTCCTTCTGCTCCTCGTTGGGTTCGTCACTCTTACTTATCGAAAGGACTACGATTGATCCCCTATACTTGTGGGTCATCACTAGGTGCGGGGTTCTCCTTCACGTCTCCTGCCGGGCTCATGCCTACCGCGGAATCCAGCCCTGCCACGGATTTGGCCCGCTTGGTCCTATGCGCAAGGGTCTCCTCGTCCTCATCCCTGTCAGAATCAACCATACAAAATCAATCCAGAAAATCAAGGGTAAAGACTTCGGCAAAGATTGTGATCGAATGACTTACTCCAAGGCGATGAGCATGGAGCCTAGCTCGTATGACGCAGGCGGCAGAGTTGATCTGCCCCTTTTCAGAGTTGCGGGGGTGGAGCTTGGCGAAGGGATCGGCACTTCCGACAAGGGCGAGCCTGGCGAAGAAGTTGGGCTTGACGGGGGGCTGGGGTCCGCCCCTATGACCCTCCGTCACTTGACGGGAGAAGCTTTGGCTTGAGAAAGGCGGGAGGATTGGCTGCATGCTACCTCGCGCCCGTCTTCCTTGGAGGTCGTCTTCTTCACCTTCGAGGGGCGCCGCACAGATGAAGGGGCCATTGATCCTCGGTTGACGCGTTTACGGAGGCGGCGCCCTAGTTCTGGGGCTTGAGGGCCCATTTTGAGCCCCTCTTCCTCCACCTCCGGTTCTTTCGCCTCCTCCGCTTCGGTCCCCTCTTGGGTTCCTGTCGCCGTGGCCTGGGAGCCCCCAGCCCCGGGAGCCTCCCCCGGAGCAAGATTTCTGCTCTCCTCTTTGGAAGAGTCGTCGTCTCTAGACTCCTCCTCCTCCTCTTCCTCGGAGGCTGCTCCCTGGGTGGCTCTGACATCCTTGTCTTCCGCAATCCGAGCG
Source organism: Elymus sibiricus (assembly GCA_039707655.1). NCBI lineage: Eukaryota > Viridiplantae > Streptophyta > Magnoliopsida > Poales > Poaceae > Elymus > Elymus sibiricus. Next base: position 193,818,049 of record CM077667.1, on the reverse strand, counting down.
GCGATGAAGGCCCTCTCCGCCGTCCTAGTGGGCGCGGTCAGGTTATCCTATGGCCTGGAAGCTCTTTCCTCCAGGATGGAGACCCACTCCATCTCGCTCTCCAGGGCGGGCAGCTCCCAATCAGGCTTAACCCCGGAGGCGTCGCAATCAGGCATCCATTGCAGGATCTGGCTCTGGGCAGAGTTGCGGTGCAAGGGGATGACTCCTGCCGACAAATGGAATGGCCCAAGGCAGTCGAACAGCTGATCACACAACTAGCCATGGCCATAATCTGTCAGGTTGTTGGCAGGGCCTGGGTACAGTCGCATCTAGTCGTCAGGACCGTTGAACTCCCATGCAGGCTTGTCCCTCTTCTACAATGGCACAATGCGGCGAGGGAGGAAGTCAGCCCCCACATGTTCGATGGTCAGCCCGGCAGATTTAAGGTGGATGATCTTGTTCAACGCCAGGCGGAGCTTGCCGTCGGTGAGGCCAGGCTTACCCCAGTCACTGCCACGCGAGACACATCCGGTCCACGCCAAGCAGAACGCGGGGGCCTTGTCGTCCTTGATCCAGCACCAGTCACCCCTTCATTCTTCCTACTTCCCACGTTGTTGTCCAGGAAGGTAATCCCAGTCATCCTTCCTGCCCCGAGGGATCCAGCTTATATTCCCCGAGCGGTGGGATCTGTCCTCATTCCGAGGAACGAAGAAGTGCCTGAACAAGTCCACATTGGGGGCGACTCCGATGAAGTTCTCGCACAGATGGGCAAAATCGCCATACACGCCATTGCATTGGGCGTGAAGTCCAGAAGGTGGAATCTGTATGCCGCCATCAAGGCACAGAAGAAATCAGAGAAGGGAGGAGAGAGGCCACAGTAGAAGTACGAGCAGAAGAAGCGGTACAAATCTGATGGTTTCTTCTCCTTGGGGCTGTCCGGCAGGACCACGGGTGCTCCATGCCCCTTCGTCGCCCTCCCCCACATATAGGCATACCTGTTGATCAAGGTATTGCCATCCAGGCTTGACGGGGAAATAACCACATCTCCCTGTTGCCGCTTCTCCAACTCTTCCGCTTTCTTCTTCCTCTCCTCGACCACAAGGTCCGCAGATGCGGCCATCTGCTTCCCCTTGTTGGCGGCCGTCTTCCGCCCCATCCCTAGAGCTTTCAAGGGCGGCGGATGATCTAGCAGCACTCGGCGGGCCGGAAGTGGCGGCGGGGGCGGTTTTTCTCTTGGCTTGAGTAGGAAGATGAAGGACGGATAAAAGGATGTGAATGAGCGGCACCCCTGTGCATTGCCCTTTTTATTTAGGGGGACCCGCACACGGGCTGGCTCTTCGCTATCTTTTCGGAAAACTATCCTTTTATTACTGGCAGTTTTTTACTCTCCAACGGCTACTGTTCCACGACCCCACGACCTGTGATAATTGCGCGGAGTGGACGTGGGACGAGAGGACAGCATCCCTTCGACGCGTGTCAGTGCACTGTTTGGGGCCTAACCCAACATGCCAAGCGACACGTATGGCTCAGGCCCGGGGGCTTCTGTCGGGGTACACAAACAGGGGTGTTCGTTTCCCCTGACTTGTGCACGGACAATAAGCCTCCGGCCTTCATGGCCTGACCCCTCCGGGAAAAGCTACCACACCACCAAGCAAGCATTCAAGACCCAGACCCCAGTAGCAATGACCTACAGAAGGCCAAGCAAACACCGGCAAGACTAACGCAACAGCCCAGGTGGGGCCCAAGGCGCGCCAGCCACGTCCCCGGAGCCTGCCGGGGACCAAGGCGCACACATCTTAGGAAGACCCGGCAAGCCATCCCCTCGCAGGCGCGAGCTGATCGGCCACCGCTCCACCGCATCACGATGCCAGTCACTTCTCGATGCGGTGTCGAGCCCTCAGGCGACTAAGTGGCTCTCGCTAAGCACGTGGCGACACACCGGAAGACAGATTATACCCAGTTGACAGCCGTCCAGTAGCGTGTCAAGACCCTAAGAAACAACCAGCTAAGCGGTGGCAAGAGCTTGCCGGGGATGCATCCTCGAGCGCCACCTGGTCTAGCAATCATGGTATTTTGTCCTAAATGCCAAAGTTAGGTAGTATAGCTCTGTTAGCTATCTAATCACCAGATAAAGACTGTTTTGCCACTCTGGTTGCCCCTTGCACTATAAAAGGTGGCCCAAGGCAACCTAGCTCAAGATTCGGACCTTTGGACACTTGTAATCACGTAGTAGCTCTTCTCGATGGCAACCCTTGTAGGGATTGAGCACTGCGTGTTCTTCGTGTTCCTCTGATAATTCCACCAGAAGCAGGAGTAGGGTTTTATGCTTCACAGCAGCTCGAACCTGGGTAAAAAACACTAGCGTCCGATCATCATGCTGCCTCATGATCTCCGCTCTTTGTGCAACATGATCTCCCCATGCCGAACCACAAGGGACCTATGGTCCCATAGGTGATCGTGTGCATCCGTGCCCCGACAATAAGGATAGGATCACATCTTGGGCTTTACAACTAAGGACCATGTCAGTGATGATTTCATCAATCGCTGACAATTGTTTACCAACAACCGTTTGCCCACAACACACACAACTTGTCAGGAGGAATCGTCTCTGTTATTATCTGTCTTCCCATGAGATTCTGATTACTGACCTGTTTGTTGGGTATCACACGCACCTTCTTATGCTAGATCGTTTGTGCTCTGCTGGATCGGCACAAACAGTTTATCCGACTGAAATGTATGCCGTACATCGCATGGATATTTATTTGGTTAACCGTTTGTGTTATTTTGGCTAATCGCAAACAGTTCATGAGGAATAATTGTATGTTATGTATCGCATACATCTTTATTTGGCTAACCGTTTGCTTTATGTTGGCTCATCGCAAACATTTCGTCTGGATCAACCGTTTGCCACAAATCGCACATGCACCTCTTATCTAAATCGTATTTGATGGATCCGCCATCGCACGTAGTTCGCTTTATGGGCGATGGAGCTAGAACTAAATTGTTTGTGATTTAGGCTTCGCACACAGTTTGGTTGAAGGGTCTTAGATTGATGTGTCATCTATGGACCTTCCTACAGTAGTGCCTGACCTTGTAACCCATGAGTTGTTGCTTAGCTGCTATAACGTCGATTGGGAAACACCAACTATTATACCACCATACAACCGCATGGTTGGCTACTTAACTATCACTTAATTAATGAATCGATCTAGGTGGACTGGCTTTGATCAGGTCATCAGAGTGTAGTCATTGGTGGGGAAAGCCACCCACGCACCAGAGATTATACGAGTTCAAAAGTTGAGTAGTTTCGATGTGTGACCATGAGACAATATGGGCTTTGTCATGATCGAGTAAGTTGAGGGAACCCTCCTATGGCAGACCAGCAGATGTAGTCATGCATGTAGGTTGGACTGGATCTGTCATTTCTGAGAGGGCGACTAATTCCCAGAAGTCTTATCTTGATCTACCTAGCTACTTCACAAGTGAAGTTTAGTAGCAGGATGGTGTGATCGGGAATCACGGGTAAAGTACACAAACCTATGCAAAGTGTATAAAACGGATAATGATTAGTCGTATACCCGATTACGAACAACTTTGAGCAACTCATCCGAGAATTGTCAGATTGATCTCATTCACCTCTTCCATTAAAAATTCATGGGTTGAACCAATGGGGAGTTATGACGATGATCTCAGAGAACTGGGGTTACCCTGGAGGGAAGCTTGGGATGATTGGGGTTAATGGGAGTTCACATACTCAAACTGCTTTGAGTTACGACCGGGGTTACCGGAGTTACTCTAGACTACGACCGGGGGTACCGGAAGTGTCATATAACTATTAGAGTAGGCCACTATTATAAAGGTAGGGAAAACTATTTTTTGCGTGAAAGAAAACCAGCCACACGAAATTGCGTGTTTATATTCCACAAGCCAATCCTGGTGATGCTTGCCAATACATCCAATGTATTGACCCTTGTGGCTGCAATGTATCATGTTGCAGGTTACCATATCGAAGGGAAGGTTATGAAATAGGGTTACGATGCTATACTCAACTCTTGCGTGTGAGTTGATGGATGCCACAAGACTAGATTATTACTCCGCTACATGATTGTACTGTAAGCTAGCCATGAGCTAAGCATGTGTGTATTGTATTGCACTGGATCCTCGAGGTGAATACTATGACATGTGAAGTATTCTTGGTATTTCATTGTCGACTGTGCATATCAACTATTTATCGAGGGACTGACACAATAAGCGCAGAGATTCGGGGCCCTGTTGTGGGACCGGGTCACGACAGATGGTATCAGAGCACGTGTTCTCTATAGTCCGTGACCCTAGGAAATGGAAAGACCATAGGATAAAACCTATTTTGAAGAATCCTTATATATTATCTTCCTATTCTTTTCTAAGCCTCATCTTTTCTAAACTTAGATGACCATCTTCATGGAGCCAGAAGAGTAGAACCCAATGTTGAGTATGACCCTGAAAGGAGATGTGGCATTCCCAAGAGCATTGAAGGACATCATGCTAAGCATGGGAATGTATGAAGAAGTTGTGTACAAGGGATTCCCGGTTTGGCATGAAGGAGGGAATTGTTGTCTATTGCAACTACACATGTATGTCCAAACTGAGGATAATCATGAGACCAGAGGACTTCATGTGATCACCAACCCAATGCTTAAAGTTACATTCTTCGATGTTGTAGGAGATGTCGCATGGGAAGCAATCTAGAAGCTAGGAGTGAGACTCCGAGTCAGACTGTACTACACTCAAGAGCATGTCCACAAGTTGGAAGATGAGCTGAAGGCAGTCAGGGCAAAACTTACTAACGAGAAGAACAAGAGCAACCCAGAGCGAAGCAAGTTGAAGGAGATGGATCGACCGCATGGATCAAGGAGCTAGATGGCGGAAGCTGTTTTGAAGCTTAGACTTGACCACCACTACTATGTTGTTGAGGCAACGATCCTAACAATGAGTCTAGGGGTACAAACAAGGGGCGGAGCCTAGCTATGGCGCAAGTGTATCACTCGCATTATACGAGTTCGGGCCCCTCTCGGAGAGGTAAAAATCCTACTTCTCGTGCCCAGAGGCTTATGTTTTCTCTGGGGGTATGATTACACCAGGGTGCTTAACCCTTGGCCAGGAGCTCAGGGGTGGCTTATATAGAGTACGCCTGGACCCGTCGAGCGCCATTACAAGGGAAAGTTAACACCATTATGACGGTAATTTCTAGTAACGGTAGACCTTAACTATAGCAATTACATGTAACTGAAATTATGAATACACTTGATGTATTGTTTTAAGTCCCACGGGCATTGTAGCTCCCACGCTGTCCACGCCTTGCCTCTGTCTGAGTGCTGGATTCCGTCTGACTGAAGGAGACACGCCCAAGTTACTGAATGGATCCGAGCGGATCTCTAGTATATGCATCCGAATGCATTATGGTCCTGGGACCTCTAATGATGGTCTGGGGTCCTAGGAGGGCCTTGTGTATCAGCCCGAGACCTATGCTCCAGATTTCCTTCCATGTATTTCATTGTCGACGTGTGATTGATTTGTTTGATGCATTCATCGTCGCATCATTCGCATTGCATCGGCACTCTGTTGCCTTCATTTTACAAAACTTGCATCCGTTTGTAGTTGCTGGTTCTTCCCGTTCTCGTCGTTGACTATTTTGAGACCAATCACACTTGCACGTGCCCCGTGGCACCATGAAAATATTGCTTTAAAAGTGGGAATAAAATGTTCTCGGAATGGGGTGAAAGTTGACGAGCGGTCTCATTATATTGTAGGTAGACCGCCTGCCAAATTTCGTCGCATTCGGAGCTCGTTTGATGCCCCCAACGGATAACTGTAGCGGCGCCGTAGCCGGTTAAATCGTCAGACGTCTTCACAAATTAAAACTTGTGTCGGGCTGCCAAACCTTCCCTCTCATCTCAGCCCAACCACCCTACACAACCCACCTAGCCCACCTACGCCAAACCCTCGACTGGAGCCGTCCGATCAAGATCGAACGTGTCGGTGTACTAAAGAACGGGTCCTTTAGCACCTTGACTTGTGCACACACGGCAGCAGCCTCCGGCCTGGCAAGCCTTGCCAGGAAGGCACTACACTCAAGACAACTCCTAGAGAAGAACCGAAGCACCGGTAAGCCTCCTTGCCGGCAAGCGAAGACCCTGCAGCCCCACGCCCGGGCGCCCGGTAAGACCCCACTAACCAGCCACTGCTCCACCACATCAGGCTGATGATTGTCACCATCAATGCGATGTCAAGCAGGCAGGTGGTTAGGTGGGGCTTTTTGGGGCACGTGGCCTCTCCAAGGAATTATAGGAGCTTTAATGACACCTGTCCTGAAGGCGTGGCAGAAGAATATGAGGTAGCTGGGCCGACTGCATAGAAGGAGAGGGCATCCCTGCCAGGGAACGGTAATAGCATGACACCTCATGGTGCATTTAATGCACCTGTCCTAATCCGCCAGGGTTAGGTATTTCCCACTATTACCTATGTTAGTAGTTTTGACAGCTATTGTATCTAGTTTTTACCCTGTGTAATGACCATTTTAGCCACTGTGGTAACCCCTTCCCTATAAAAGGAGGTCCATGTCTACCTTTACAAGGGTCAAAACTCTGCTCAATTGCACGGGTAGCAGCACTCTCGAGCGTCTTGCCGGGTAGTTTCCCTCCCTGTAACTTGAGCACACATATAATGCACGGAACATAGGACATAGGGTTTTATGCCTCCGGGCGGCCTGAACTTGTTTAAACCTTTGGTGTGCTTTGGCTAGTGCTGCTCTTTGTGCGTGTAGATCCCCAAAGTTGAACCGCAAAGGGGCCTTCACGGTCCCACAGATAGTCGTACCTCGACATCTTTCGCGCGCAAGGTAGGGGGACTGCGTGCGTGAATTTTCACCAGCTTCTACGCATCTTCATCACCATCTTCATCGATGCCCATGGCACCCAAGAAGGCCAAGGGCACGTCGGCGGTCACCCCGTCTACATCCAAGCTGCCTTCGCAGGTGGCTACATGCGACGGCGGCGGAGGCGAGCACCGCACTCACCATGCTGGCGAATGCAGCCACAACACTGCACGTGGCTCCACGAGCCGTGACCCAGACCCCGCAGCCGTGACATCGATGGATGCACCGACGGTGTCCAGAGAGAACGTCGCATCGGCGGCGATAGCGGCGACAGCCGTGAGGCACCTGCCATGTCCCTCGCAGGTCAACCGGTCTAGGCACCCGAGGAACGGCGACAATCCTAGGCGCCGTGCGAACAAGACCCCTGTGCATCACTCTCGGAATGTGCAGGTCCAAGAACATCACCAACCCTCTGGTGGGAACAACCGTCGCACGAGGGAACGGGATGGTGCTCCTTCTACCTCTATCGTCAGGAGTAGGAGAACCACCCATGCTTCCGGATGTGCCATGCCGAAGACCGCGGAGGAAGCTTTGGCGCAAGCCCAACTATTGCTGGACTTCCCACCTACGCCGGAGAAGATGAAGGATGTGGGGACCCCGACTCATAAGTCGTCATCACCGAATGTACATGCGCAGTGATCCCAGAGATCAATGCTCACTGAACACACAGAAACTTAATAACAAGAGTCTTACATCCATTACATACCATTTTACTAAGATATGGCCTTTATGGCCAAGTCTTCATAATCTCGCAGCGGAAATCTTCAACGATAGTGTGGACCCATGCCATCTGCCTTGACCCTACAGGCATTCTGACTCGGAAGCGTCCTAGCTCGCATGATCGTCACCAAGGTAATCTTCATTATATCTTGTTCTTTCATGCCTGGCCAATAAAATAACCAGTGCAAGCCAATGAGTACTTTGAATGTACTCGCAAGCAACCCATGTTCGGGACAAGGTTTAACAATGCATTATATAGCACTAAGTAGGTAGGTTGCAGAAAGATAATTTTGAGTGCAATGACATGTTCAATCAACTTGTAAAAGCATGCATCAACAGGTTGCACATATCTATATGAACGGGTTACAGATATCAATGTAAACAGGGGTTGAACATCTCATGTTCAATCATCATGCCAAGTCATCTGACTTAACTCAGGTATCATCATTCCCACTCACACACACACACACACCAAGTTTTGGGAAAACATCTGGACATAGTCTAAGCAGTACCACCCAACTGTCCTTGCCGTGGACACGACTATTCGAATAGTTTTACACTCTGCAGAGGTTGTACACTTTACCCACAAGACTCGGGGAACTTTCATGTCAAGACACGACTCGCGGTATATTACATACTCGAGTAAGCACCCGAACAATGCCTTTCCCTTGATGACACTAAACAAAGAGTCCACTCGTTGGCACACAACCCGCATGATGTACATCACAAGTATCATCCATGAAGGGACCAACAGTGTGCCCAGTGTCTGTGAAAACAGCCCATGCTCGTCCTATCAGGCAGGACCTCGTATCGACAGTGACCGCGTTTCTCCCGCCACTAGTAATGCGGGCTCTTTGCTAGCATCGACCAAGGTAATCAACAAAGCCCCTTCCCATATAAGGGTAGAGTGGTTGTACATGTAAGGTTGGGATGGTCGACAAATCTTAAATCTAATCCGTTTTCGAAAACACACACACTCACTTGCCTCGGTACACCACTTCTTTATCAAATGGTTACCGAGCTCAACACCATCTCCCTCGGGCATAAGTGGCACCCGACGGGGTTTTCGAAAAGTCTTTGAAATCATTTCCTTTCCGACACCATGCATTTTCCCATCCCACTTGCGTAGCAACCACTTAGCACCCTAACTACTTCCCACCCGCACAACCATCATAGGAAGGTAGGGTCATGCTCAGTGCAAGTATCAACAAGGAAAGTAATGGAGGTAACCCATATAGGTGGTCACCACAATCATCATGATTCGATGCAACAAAGTAAGTGCTATATGCCATGCAAAAAGGGTTTCATAGACATGGTCAAAGGGCTGCTTGCCTGGCTCAGCAAAGTCTTCGAGGTCTTCACACGCTTCTCGTCCAACTCCGAGCACTTCGTCTACTTCGTCAACTTCCGCCGGAAACAACCACAATAAGCAACACAACAAGCAGAAAATAAAAGTGCTCTATAAATAGGAGTTTTATTTTTCTTGGACATCTCTGCTCATAAGAAAAATACCTAAAATGGATCTACTAGAGTTGGATCAATGAGGCTTTTTAAATGGTGGAAATGGAGGAATTGGTGATCCTATAAGAAGTTTACAGAAAAATTTATAAACATGGGTGGATGCACTCATCAATTAGGGCATGATTTTAGAAGAATTTAGAAAGTAGTCTCACTGGATTTGGAGTTGGGATTCATTTTCTTAGATTTTCCCAAGGTGAAATAATTGGAGGAAGGGACATTTATTAGATCCAACCAGAGTATATTATAGGAAAAATGTTATCCATTGCTAGCCAGATTTTTGGAGTCTCTGGAAATTTGAATCACTCCATTTGGAGTTGATATGGATCCTCTAAGAATTTGCAAAGTAGGATTTCATAGTTCAAATTTGAGTTTAAATTTGAACAACACAGGATGGTTTGCAGGAAAAATGTGTAGGATATAGTTTTTGATAGAGCATAATGTTAGAAACATCTAGGAATTTGAATCACCAAATTTGGACTTGAAATGATTTTCCTAGAGATTTTACAAATTTATATAAAAATAGAAAATGGGAAAAGCTTACTATTGGGCTAAAGTGCACACAGGGCGTAGGATAAGGACTGGGCTGGCCCGGTAGCTCAGCTGCGCGCGCGCAGGGCCACGTCGAAGGCGCATTCCAAGGAATATGTCTCCCACACGGGAAGGTGGTCGCGGGGAAAACCTTCTACCACTTAACCCAGGGGGGGCGGCCGGCCGGTCACCGACAGGCGGGGCCGCCTGTCGGGTCCGTCCCCTACACCCCGCTCGCGTAGGGAAGGACAGAGGAGGCGGAACCGAGCGGCGCTGGCGCCCGCCCCGGTGGCTCCGGCCACCTCCGGCGGCGCTCTGTCCACCGGCGAGCTCGGGGAGGCATGACGCACCCACCTGGGTGGTCCTTGGACCTAGGGGAGGTCGAGGGCAGGCGCGTCGTCGGCCACGATGGAGGGTGTCGAAGGTGACGACGGGTATGGCGCCTCGACCACGGGGAGAAGGGCGGGAAGTGTGGGAGCGGACCGTGCGGATGCAGGGGTGCTCCGGTGAGGCCCATAGGGGAAGGGAGAGGCCTTAGGAGGAAATTCGAGTGGGGCCGACGGCAAGGCCTCGGCCATAGGCATCGATCGAGAGCAAGGGCGGAGGAAATGGAGTGTCCGAGAGGTAGCTGAGAGGGGCAGAAGTGCACAAGGGGCGTCTGAGGTGCCCCGGGACAGGTTGAAGTAGAGGGGCGACGTGGGGAGCTCGGGAGCACCTCGGATGCACTTCGGGCACGGCGAGCACATGTGCCAGAGCCACTTTGGAGCTGTCCCGGTGTCGAGGAGGAGCGTGGGAGGTCGAGGGGAGATTCCTGGCGCGCGGGGGCATCCTGTCGAGACCGGATGAGAGCTACAGGACATCATCAAGCTGCAGAGCGCCACTTTTGCATGCCAATGGCATGATCACCACGGCATAATGTGTCCAGAGAAACCTTTTGGTCGGGAAAAGTTGTCTAGCGTGTGATGCACGCATGCTGGAGAGCACTGGTGTAGTTTGGACCCATCTAGAGTTGGGTGGAAATGGTTTCTACTGCAGGTAAGTTTGTAGCAGCAAATTGGGGGTTATCTCAGGGGCTTTTACTGGAGGGCATTTGGGGAAAAACCTTGTCTAGTGGTCATGGGCATGGAGGGACTATATTGCCACCAATTCTTAGCTAAGGAAGACAAGTTTACAGGGCACTTGTAGTTCAAGGCTACAATTACTACCATAATCTAGGTTCAGTGGGACTGCTCATATTTTCTACATGAGCATACCATCTTTGGACGTGTAAATGTGCATTAACATGCCAGAGGTGTTGTGGTAAAACTTGGGGGTAGTTGCGTGCATAGAATAATAGGATAGAGGAAGAAGGTCATGCCCGTGATGTCCAAAAGAGGGAATCTTGCGGTTTTACCCCACCCCCTCAATAATTGAGTCAGGGCAAGAGATACTTACTGGAGGTAGAAGAGGTGTGTGAGTGACTGTGGTAAAAGTTAGAGAGCAAGGAGAATGGGGGAAGGGGTCAAAACAACAGTTTTACCAATCTACCAGAAGGTGTTTGTGCTGTGCTTGGGCTAGTAAATGGAGTCTACTTGCCATGAGATTTAACAGGATCAAATAGTAGGTAAAAACAAGGTTGATCACAAGGTTTGAGCAGATTTGAAGAAAGTTGATAATACAAACTTGGTAAACCCTAGAAATCAACAGAATCGGCTTTCTGTAGATCTGGACATTGATACGTCTACAACGTATCTATAATTTTGTATTGTTCCATGCTGATATATTATCATTCTAGGATACTTTTTGGGTATTTATTTACCAATTTATAATATTTTTGTGGACTAACCTATTGACCCAGTGCCCAGTGCCAGTTCCTATTTTTTGCTTGTTTTTGCCTTTTTAGATTTGCAATACCAAACGAAGTCCAATTGCCATGAAACTTTTTGGTAATTTTTTTTGAACCAATACAAGACCTAGAAGCTTCGGAGGAGGGCCAGGTGATGCACCAGGGACCCACCACATATCCAGCTGAGCCACCTTGGGGGGCGCGGTCAGATATGTGATGGCCCCCTAGAGCGTCCCCCGACGTCATTCTCTGGCCTATAGATTCACATCTACCCTAAAAACATCAGAAGCACTCCCGAAACACTTTTCCGCCGCCGCAAGCCTCTGTTCCGATGGGAGGCCATCTAACCTCTGTTCCGGCACCCTGACGGAGGGGAGATCGATCACGGAGGGCCTCTTCATCAACCTTGTTGCCCTCACCATGATGTGTGAGTAGTTCACCGCAGACCTACGGGTCCGTAGGTAGTACCAAGATGGAAATCTCTCTCTCTCTCTCGATCTTCAGTACAATGTTCATCGCATCTTTGCCTTGATCTATCCGATGTAATCCCTTTGTATGGTGTGTTTGTTGGGATCCGATGAATTGTGAGTTTATGTTCAGATTATTCATGAAAAGTATTTGAGTCAAACCTGATTACTATGATTCTTATTTGTATGATCATCATAGCTTCGTAATGCTCTCCGATCTATTTAGATAGTTTGGACAACTAGATTGATATTTCTTCGGTGGGAGTGGTGCGTTGTAGTAGGTTCAACCTGACGAGTTTCTATATACCAGTGACAGAAGGGGACAAGTTGTGTCTTTATGTTGTTGCTACTAAGGAAAAAACGATGGGGTTTATTCATATTAGTTGAGTTTACATTGTCTACATCATGTCATCGTTCTCCAAGCATTACTCCGTTTGTCATGAACTTAATACGTAGAGTGGAGTAATAGTAGTAGGTGTAGGCAGGAGCTGTCCTATTTTCTTATGGACGTGATGCCTATATACACATGATCATTGCCGTGAACATCGCATAATTATTCTCTTTTCTATCAATTGCCCAACAGTAATTTGTTTACCAACTGTATGCTTTGCTTATGAGAGATGCCACTAGAGAACTCTACGGCCCCCGGGTCTATTCACTTATAAATTCACAAACGCTATCATTACCTTTCTGTTATTTATTACCTTTTATTTTATTTTGCACTTTACTATTATCTACAATTATCTACACAACTCACTTGCTTGCAAATAACAAGATCAAGGGGATTGACAACCCTCTTGCCGGCGTTGGGTGCAAGTTGTTTGTTCTTTTGTGTGCAGCCGTTGAAGACGGTTGAGGATTGGTATTCCTATTGGTTCGATAAACCTTGGTTTCATAACTGAGGGAAATACTTACCCACTTTGTGCTGCGATTACCCGTTCCTCTTCACGGAAAACCCAACGCAGATCACAAGTATCAGGAAGGATTTCTGGCGCCGTTGCCGGGGATTACCATCACCAACTATCAAGTAACTTCGCACAAAATTTCATTCACTTGTTATCTTTTTATTTGCTATTATATTTAGTTTGTCTCATAAAAATCAAAAAATACAAAAATATTTACCTTTGCTTGTTACTAGTTCTTGCTTGAAGTCATGGCTAGTTCTTCTTTTGTTGTGTCACTCCCAATAATGATGTTATCAATTTTACACAAAGGGGAGGAGAAAGTTTGAAGGATGCATGGTATAGGATTTGCCATGCCCAAAATAAAGCAACTAATAAGCTATCCACCACCAATTTGCTTCATAATTTCTATGTTGGTGTGACAACTTGGTATATGTTTGTCCTTGACACCATCACCGGTGGGAACTTCTTAATGTGTCATACATTGGATGCTTATAATGCAATTGAAAATCTTGTTGGAACACCACCCCTTATCGTTAATGAAACCAATTTGACATTGGAACATGTTATGCAAAGGCTTGATGCTATTGAAAATAAATTGATCACTAGTGAGCCTATTGAGAAGTTAGATAAAAAAACTTCATAATCATATCACTCAATTTTGGTCACGGGTAGGAATAACTTTGAAATCTTTAAAGGAAAAAGATGCTACTATTGATAAGAGGGTAGAACAAGGATTGAGTAGAATTGATAAAATGGAGGAGGTTATTGAAGAAGTGAGCTCCGCTTTCACACCATCCAAAACTAGTGCTAGTACCTCACAAGACAAAAATCCCAAGTTCATATTTATTCCTAAGAGCATTAGTACACCTCCTTCCAAAAGAAACGAAGATCTCAAAATGATTAGTGTTCACCCCCAACTTTTTGAACTTGATAAAGGAACCTATGGTCAAGCCTTCCATTGTTCCTATTAATCATAGTTGTGTTATCAAGGAGATGAATTTTAAAGATGACAATACTTGAAACTATGCATTATGCCTAGCTAGGGGCATAAAACAATAGCGCTTGTTGGGAGGCAACCCAATATGTATCATTATTTTTGTTTTTACTTTATGTTTTTGTGTGATAACATGATTGTTTCCTCTGTAATGATTGTGTTTTTATGTTTTAATTAGTGTTTGTGCCAAGTAAAGCCTTTGGGATGACTCACAAGATGAGTAGAAACGATGCTGAATCTGAAACAAAAACTTTGACTCCAGTGCAGAAATTTTCATTTTTTACTGGAGCGTGATAATGATCTGAAATTTTAACACAGTATTGCTATACAAATGCTTTCGTTGTCCTAATTTTTCATTATTTTTACAATTATAGAAGTATGGGATCTATACAGATTGCTACAGACTGTTCTGTTTTAAACAGATTCTGTTTTGCTTGCAAAGTTTGCTTGTTTTGATTATGCCATGGACTATATCAAGGGGGTGTAAGCCATGGTGAAGTTAGAATACAATACCTATTATGCAAAAAATGAATTTGAATCAATTTATCACAATACCTCAAGTATTCAATATGTTTCTTATACTAAAGGATCTCACGAAGTTTTGTTGAGTTTTGTGGGATTGAAGTTTTCAAGTTTTGGGTGTGATCACAGTGGACTACGGAATAAGGAGTAGCAAGATCCCAAGCTTGGGGATGCCCAAGGCACCCCAAGTATAATTCTAAGGAGACTCAAGCATCTAAGATTGGGTATGCCCCGGAAGGCATCCCCTCTTTCGTCTCAATCCATCGGTATGTCGCTTGGAGCTATATTTTTATTCGTCACATGATATGAGTTTTGTTTGGATCGTCGTTTGCTTATGTTTGCTTTTACTTTAAGTTTGTCACAATCATCATTTGCTGGACACACCTATTTGAGAGAGACACACCTTCATGATAATTTGCTAGAATACTCTATGTGCTTCACTTATATCTTTTGAGCTAGGCAGTTGCTCTAGTACTTCACTTATATCTTTTTTAGCACGGTGGTGTGTAGATTTTATAGAAATAATATGCTCTCGTTCTTCACTTATTTTTGTTTCAGAGCTGAGTAATAGTGACGGTAATTTGCATGGGTCATAAGGCTAGTCCAAGAATATTCGGTATTCAATGAATGATAATCAAAACCATCGCGTAGCACATATAGAGAAGTTGTGGGTTAATGACATTGATGTGGTAATATGAAAAAGGTGTGAGTCCAAAATTGTTGATTCGTAGAAGTGTCAAGATTAATAGGTGTTAACTTGTTATTCATCTAAAAATTGAAGAGGCATGGTGATGATGTGTGAGCATTTATATTCCTCGATGAAATCCTAGTGTTGTTTTGAGTCGGGGGCGCGCGATGGTTTACTCCTACCAACCTCCTCCCTCGGGGCATGCGAGGAGTACTTTGATTTGTGATAAAACTAATAAAACTTTGCAATAAGTTTGTGAGTTCTTTATGGCTAATGTGACACCATGGACATACGCATCTTCACCTTCTCATATTTGCTAGCCTTTTTGGTACCGTGCATAGCCCATTCTCACCTCGAGGATCGGCACAAATATTCGCCGGTGCATCCAAACCCCGTGACATGTTACGCTCGGTTGCACATAAGCCTCATTATATCTTCCTCAAAACAAACACCATACCTACCTATTATGGCATTTCCATAGCCATTCCGAGATATATTGCCAAGCAAATTCCATCATCACTTCACATGACTAGCTCGTTCATCATCATAATGCTTTGCATGATCGTATAGAGCTGACATTGTATTTGTGGCAAAGCCACCATTCTTCATTTTTGTGATACATGTCACGCTAGATCATTGCACATCCTGGTACACTGCTAGAGGCATTCATACAGAGTCATATCTTCCTATCAGTTCTTCATGTTGAGTTCTAAGTAAATAAAAGTGTGATGATCATCATTATTAGAGCATTGTCCCAGTGAGGAAAGGATGATGGAGGCTATGATTCCCCCACAAGTCGGTATGCGACTCCGGACGAAAAACGAAATAAAAATGGGGGAGGCCAAATGAGCCCACCATATATAAAAAAAGAGAGAAAATGGGGGAGGCAAAAAGGAAAAAAAAGGAGAAAAGCCCACCGTAAGAAAATAAAAAAAATGAGAGAAAAGAGAGAAGGGACTTTGCAACTATCCTTTACCACACTTGTGCCTCAGAGTGGCACCATGTTCTTCATATAGAGAGTCTCCTATCTGGACACTTCCATATGCTAGTGGGAATTAGCTTTTCATATAATAAACTTGGCTTGTATATTCCTATGACAGGCTTCCTCAAATGCCCGAGGTCTTCATGAGCAAGCAAGTTTGATGCACACCCCACTTAGCTTCAGTTGAGCTTTCATACACTTATTGCTCTAGTGCGTCATTTGCATGGCAATCCCTACTCCTCGCATTGATATCTATCGATGAGCATCTCCATAGCTCGTTGGTATGCCTAGTTGATGCGAGGCTATCTTCTCCACTTTTTACCCCTTTCAACCTACCACCATATTCTATTCCACTTATATGCTATGCCTAATGGTTCACACTCATGTATTGCGTGAACAATAAAAAGTTGACGCGTATTGAAAAAGTACGATCCAATTGCCTGACTTGAACACCGTGGTGCTTAACATTTGTATCTATGTGGTGAAGACGGAGTCATGCCTTGCTAATATAATCAGATGAATAGGGGTAAAACATTCTTTTAGGATCGTATACTTTGAAAAAGTAATGATTTTGTTTCTTATACTTATAAATATTACTATGTTGATGTTTGCTAATTCATCTTTTCTCAATGAGCATACATACCAAAGATTACATAATGGGTAGCATGTCAAATCAAAATTATGTTTTTATCATTTACCCGCTCGTCTAAGCTTGGGGATGCTGATACGTCTCCAACGTATCTATAATTTTTGATTGTTCCATGCTGATATATTATCATTCTAGGATACTTTTTGGGCATTTATTTACAAATTTATAATATTTTTGAGAACTAACCTATTGACCCAGTGCCCAGTGCCAGTTCCTGTTTTCTGCGTGTTTTTGCCTTTTCAGAGTTATAATACCAAACGGAGTCCAATTGCCACGAAACGTTTTGGTGATTTTTTTGGACCAATACAAGACCTAGAAGCTTCGGAGGAGGGCCAGGCGATCCACCAGGGGCCCACCACCTATCCAGCCGCGCCCCCTAGCGAGGCCTTGCCAGATATGTGGTGGCCCCCTGGAGCATCCCCCGACGTCGTTCTCTGGCCTATAAATTCACATCTACCCTATAAACACTAGAAACACTCCCGAAACATTTTTCCGCCGCCGCAAGCCTCTGTTCCAACGGGAGGCCATTTACACCTCCGTTCCGGCACCCTGCCGGAGGGGAGATCGATCACGGAGGGACTCTTCATCAACCTTGCTGCCCTCACCATTATGTGTGAGTAGTTCACCGCAGACCTACGGGTCCGTAGGTAGTACCTACATGGCAATCTCTCTTTCTCTCGATCTTCAATACAATGTTCATCACATCTTTGTCTTGATCAATCCGATGTAATGCCTTTGTATGGTGTGTTTGTTGGGATCCGATGAATTGTGAGTTTATGTTCAGATTATTCATGAAAAGTATTTGAGTCAAACCTGATTACTATTATTGGTATTTGCATGATCATCATAGCTTCGTAATGCTCTCCGATCTATTGAGATAGTTTGGCCAACTAGATTGATATTTCTTTGGTGGGAGTGGTGCGTTGTAGTAGGTTCAACCTGACGAGTTTCTATATCCCAGTGACAGAAGGGGACAAGTTGCGTCTTTGTGTTGTTGCTACTAAGGATAAAACGATGGGGTTTATTCATATTAGTTGAGTTTACTTTGTCTACATCATGTCATCGTTCTCCAAGCATTACTCCGTTTGTCATGAACTTAATACGTAGAGAGGCAAGCATAGAAGCGTTCTTGAAGTGGATTATTAGTAGTAGGTGCAGGCAGGAGTCGGCCTATTTTCTTATGGACGTGATGCCTATATAGACATGATCATTTCCGTGAACATCGCATAATTATTCGCTTTTCTATCAATTGCCCAAGGTAATTTGTTTACCCACCGTATGTTTTGCTTATGAGAGATGCCCCTAGAGAACTCTACGGCCCCCGGGTCTATTCACTTATAAATTCAAAAATGCTATCATTACCTTGCTGTTATTTATTACCTTTTATTTTATTTTGCACTTTACTATTATCTACACAACTCACTTGCTTGCAAATAATGAGATCAAGGGGATTGACAACCCTCTTGTCGGCGTTGGGTGCAAGTTGTTTGTTCTTTTGTGTGCAGCCGCTGAAGACGGTTGAGGATTGGTATTCCTATTGGTTCGATAAACCTTGGTTTCATAACTGAGGTTAATACTTACCCACTTTGTGCTGCGATTACCCGTTCCTCTTCACGGAAAACCCAATGCAGATCACGAGTATCAGACATGCAAAACTATTCTTCTTGATTCACCACTTGGTGTGGTGGCATTATTTGGGGATTAGAGCATGCCCACAAAGTTTGTGTCAATTGGAGAAACTTGACAATGCAATGTTACTCAAATTTGATTCTGGACACAGAGCGTTTTGGGCATTTTGTTGAACCTAAATTATTTTGATTGAGATGAAACTTGGCAAGATAATCACATGTGTCATATGTGACATGCTGTAATTTTCCTGGGTTTATTTGAGATTATTTCTTATAGAAATATTTCAAATACTTGGAATATGCAGAAAGGGTTTGGGAAGGTTTTGTCCAATATTTGTCCCTTGAGTTGAAACTCTTATATATGGAAAATATATGTGTTGAAACTCTTATATATGGAAAATATAAGTCCCTTGAGTTTTCCTAAATTTTCTCAAATATTTTGAAAGAATAAAAATAATTTTCCCCTATAAAAGACCATTTCCGGCCTTAAGAAAAAGCCTTTAAATAAAATAGGAAAATAATCTTTAAAAATTATATTCAGTGGTTTTGGGAAGTCTTATATATAATAGGTTTCAAATATGATTTTTGAAAGAATTTGAATACCCTAATTTAAGGACTTGTAGTTCAAGCCTCAACTCAGGGCGTTTTGAAAACCTAAATTACATAAATGCTTTTTGGGCAAAAATAAGATTTTATAAAAATTGTTTTGTGTCCTACATGCATGGCATGATCATTGGGCAAAGCTTTGGATCAAGGAGGTGAGTCTAGAGAGTAGGAGGAATATTAGGAATTAGAGCAATAGCAAGCAAATAGGCAATCATCAATCAAGTCAAGCATCACAAGCACACAAAAAGTTTTTTGTTTGCCGTAATTATTGAGTCATATTAACTTAGTCATGAGGCAAAACAAAGGGTGTGCCAGAGGACTGGAGGGCCACCATCCAGAGTTTGCTGAGCCTCGCTAACCGCGACAAGCTAGAGGAGGCAGGGCCCTCACAAGCGCGCAACACGGTGCCAATAAGGCATGCCGCTGGTCGCAGCGCTAGCGGGGCACCCACGGTGCAGTCAGCTCCGCAACAACGGCGGCAACAAACCCGCCGGATGGATGCGCAAGACGAAATGTCTTTCGCATTGTCAGACCCGCGGCAATGCCACGATCATCGCCAATTTCTAAAGGACGGACAGAAGGAGGACGCCCGCACCATGATCGAGCTGTGACGGGAAGCATGATGTCAATCAAATGACCATGTTGGGCCCGGGGTTGACGAATCCACACTCGGGGTGCTCGGTAGCCTACCTTACGAGATGGGCCGCCCGCCATTTACCTACGAGCTGCGGCGAGTCCGTTGGCCCTCCTCCACGACAATCAAGCTTGACTTGCCGGACAAGTATGGCGGCAAGATCAGCCCGTTGGAGTTCCTCCCCATTTACACTATCGCGGTGCAAGCTACAGGAGGATGCGGCGAGAAAGTGTTCGCCAACTACTTCCCATTGGCGCTCAAGCCTAGCGTAAGGAGTTGGCTGATGAACTTGCCCGAAGCATTCTCCTCTTGGGCGGATCTATGCAATCAGTTTGTTGGCGCATACCACGGGGGCCACAAGCTCCCGGGGAAGCCCAGCAACTTGCATGTGCTTTACCAGAGGGATGGTAAATCCCTTCGCAAGTACATTCAACAGTTCAGCCGTGTGCAACACAACATCCCCGACATCCATCCTGCCGCGGTGATTGCCGCATTCCACACGAATGTGCGCAACAGGCGGATGCTTGAGGAGATGAGCATCAAGAAGGTGTGTGACATCGCTGAGCTCTACGCTTTGGCTGATAAGTGTGCACGAGCTGAGGAAGGGAGAAGACTCCCCGGAGAGGATGCTGGCGCGGAGGTCGACTCCGAAGACTAAGAAGCACCTGGCTCCAAGAAGAAGGGTCAGAAGTGCAACCGCAAGCGCAAAGGCAAAGCAGTTATGGTTGTTGAGGGCTCCGGCAACTCCAACGCCGACAAGAAGGCCAAGACGAAGGGCTCGGGCAAAGAGGCTACCGCTTGCTCCAGCGACAACGAAGTCGCGGTGGGCGAGAAGCACGACAGGCCATACTGCAAGATCCACCTCACCAAGGGCCACGATATCACCAAGTGCCGCCAAGTCGAACAGTTTGCTGAGAAGCAGAAGGAAGAGTACGAGAGGCGCGACAAGGAGAAAGGCCAAGATGGTACTGGTAGTTCCGGCAAGGCCAAGCAGCAGAAAGAGAAGCCTACTAGAGGCTGCGACAAGAAGTCAGGCGATGAGGACAGTGAGGATGAGGATGAAGAGGGATCTAGTGGTCAAGAGTTTCAGAAAGAGAAAGATGCCATGTGCATTAACGAAGGTGCATCTTTGCACTCCTCTCACCGGTAGCTCAAGCAATGGGCTCGTGAGATCAATGCGGCAGAGCCAGCGGCAGAGGCACAGAAGCCCCTCAAGTGGTCCAACACCCTGACCGCACTAATGTCGTCGGGTGTTTGCCACTATTGGTTTCGCCAACGGTTCGGAACCTCCATGTGACGAAGATGTTGGTTGATGGTGGGGCCGGCTTGAATCTGATGTCACTGTAATGACCCGAACCTCATAAGATTCGATGTCTCTATGCTTACTGTGCTAGTCCCTGGATCAATAGCTAGCACACACAGTACATGATGTAATATCAAGAATAAACCACATGTCATAATATTACATCGCAGAGCCAGAATAACAATATTACATACCTCTGTATCTCAAAGCTAACATACAAACAAAATACAGCGGAAAAGCAAATAAAATCTTCATGAGTCCATCAACACCACAAGCAACTGTTGAGTATAGACATCGTAACCCTACATTGTATCACTCACTCGTCGTATAAAATCTGCAACATGATAAGTTACAGCCACAAGGGTCAGTACGTTGAATGTACTGGCAAGTCACACAAGGAATTATATAACAGACCTACATCTACATGCCAGGTATATCAAGAGGACAGTGTAGTGGTTGTTTTGCAGAAAGCTAATTTTCCCTTAATAACTACATAATAGTCAAATTTTATTCATCTTGCTACAATTAATACATATGGTTGAATTGGGCAATCCAATTCCAACCTATCCCCATTATTAAGTTTCCCACTCAATTTTTATTAAAGTATCATCTGTCAAGATCATCCAACAATTGTAATGGCCTAGCTGCTCAAAGTCGTCCATAACCTGGGACACGGCTAATCATGATTAGTTTTATTACTCTGCAGAGTTTTGCACACTTTACCCACTATACCCAACCCGAAGGTTGACACGAAGTCTTTCAGAAGCAGTCACCTCCACCCAACGGCAGCCGGTACACGTACTCATATCTACATCTGCTAGCTTTGCCCAGGCGAGGTTCCCACAACCTACTCAACTAAGCCAGTGCCCATATAGCTAGTGGTTGCGCATGGAAGCTACTAGTCACTAAGTCTGTCTCGTCTTTTTGAACCTGGGCGGCATTCCACTTACATTCAGAGGGTCGAAACCATGATGTTCTTGAAACCACCCAACAATACCACATCCGCCCAGAGGTGAATTATATATATTAAGTTTCATCACAAGTTATATAATAGTCCTCACAAAATCTCGATGAATACACGAACCAATCCCCGTCTACATAGCATAGCAAGAATACACTACCACGATCTACATATGGCTCTACTAAGCTGAAACTCAATAGCAATAACATACTACCATAGTATTCCTTCACATGCATAACATAGTAATGTGATATATATCTACATGCATATGAAAAAATGGGATAAAGGATGATCAAGGTGTAACTTGCCTAGTACGTTTGATGAAGATCGTCGCACTCACAAGCCTGATATTTCTATGCGTCACACTCCGAAAAATCTACACGTTTCAAACAACACAACAAATCAATCATCACACTGAAATAACACCAAATAAAACCAAGGGCAAGAAATCTTTTTTTTTAAATCACAAAAACAGTAGCATAACAGTAGGTATAAATCATCTACAAACCATTAGGAACACAACACAAACATCAAAGAATCAAATAAAAATCCAAACAACAGATTCATATAAGTAGGTACAAATTACCTACATGCTAATAGGATCACAATGCAAAAAGAATCAACTGAATTGGAGAAACGGTTTCAAAGATATGGCCTCCGGAAGATTTAAAGTAAATTTGAACAAATTCAAATTTGAACAATAAAAACATGTGAAAAAGAGGTTCAATAATATTCTACTGCTTGTTGTGAGTGCACAGGAAAAAGAATCAGCTAAATTTAGCATATAGATTAAAAGTTAGAGCAAAAAGAATTTGGGTGAAAAATCTGTCCAAAACTCTGTTTTCAGCTGATGCGGTTACTGTAACACTCGCCACGTGTCATCGCGTGATTGGCCGAGGAAAAACAACCCTATGCTCGCGTGCTCACCATGAGCAGAAGACCACGGCGGCTCGGGCGTCGGCGGTGGCGCTTCTCCGGCGACCCTCCGGCGAAGGGGAGGTGGGGATTGGATGCGGAGGACGACGGAGATCACTATGGTGGCAAGAAAGGCGACGCGGGAGTCCTCTTTGGCCGGCGGCGAGCAGCTGGAGCTCAGGGATGGCAGGTCCGAGCCTCAGGTTCGGTTCAAATTGGTTGATCTGGTACTCCCCTGAGCAATCCAAGAGGTTATGGAGAGAGAGGAAAGAAGGGAAAAACGAACAGGGGCAGGAGGAGAGCCAGGGAACCTCTGGTTGTGACGGAATTCGACCATGGCGAAGTTCAGGCATATGTGCAACTCCGGCGAGATGCAGAACTTGCATCGGCGTGCTGAAACAAGGGAGAAAAGGATTCAGAGGGTTGATTAGAGTCACTTAGGGATAAGGAATCAACAAGGGGGGTCGGGGTGCACCGTGGGCGACGGAAACGGCGACAACAGAAGCTTCAGGAGCGGAACTCTGGCGATGTCCATGCGCTCGAATCCATGGCCGGTTCTGCAATTTGGGTACGGGAATTGGCAGAGGAGATCGAGGCGAAGTCATACAGAGCAAAAAGGACGGCTCGAAATCTCGGGTGGCGTTGGAATCAACGGCGACAGAGTTTCGGGCGGCTGTACTCCGGCGAGATCCGATCGCGCACTATAGGGCACGGGAATTGATGGTATTGCCGAAAATCGACTGAGACGGAGGTGATGAATATTTATAGGCTGACACTCGTGGCAAGGGAGCAAGGAATCGACGGAATCGGGCGATGAATTTGGACCGGGCTCGGTCTCCAGGAGGAACACGAATAGAGGACAGACAAGAGAGATGACAGATGGGCCAGCCTCGTCAGCGGGACAGATAGAGAGAGAAAAAAACAAAAGGACGCGGGGTTGCTACAGTCTGCGGAAATGGGCCGGCCTACTGCTGCGTCGCGCGCGCGGGCGATTGATAGAGGCTGGGCCTATCGGGCTAGATAGGATTAGAAAATGTTTTTCTATTTCACTAAATACCAGGAAATAAATATGGCGATATAAATGCCAGTAAATTTCATAAAAAAAATACAAGAACACTTACAAAATAATATATACTAATATAGAAAATAGTGAACATTTTTATGAACGAACATTTACAGAAAAATACATATAATACTTTTTAGAAAATTATTTGGGCTTTGTAAATGTCCCTAAAATGTTTTTTTTCAACTCCGAATAAATACCCAAAATAGTTTTGAAACATGTTCAACTCTTTTCATATGGAAGGTGTCATATTACCTTCACTCTTTTTATTTGCTTTTGAGTTGGCCATGTTTCAAATATTGAAATCCACATAAAAGAATATTCAATTGTTCTATTTTTTTAGAAAATTTGAGGAAGTCATGTCATCCTCTCTCATATCCAAGTTGAAACACTTTTGAATATTCTCAAAATTCAAAATAAGAACCAAAGGAATATTTGGGAAAGTCATTTTATTCGGTCTCATTTGAATATTTATTTTAACACCAAACATTTAAAATCTAGCCAAATTAACTAACAACAAGCAACACAAGCAAGTTTTAATAAACCTTATTTAAATAATTAACATTCCAAAATTCTAAATTTTGGGATGTTACAAATCTACCACCCTTAAATTGAATCTCGTCCTCGAGATTCGAAGAGGCTAGAAAGAAAAGGTTAAGTTTGGGATTCTCCTTGAATATCATTGATCATCCGAGAGTGTGGTGCTACCACCCTTAGAATCAAAGTCACGGGGTCTTCAAAAATATTACTAGTTGATGACATCCTTCATGGCTGACAGGTCTTGCGCCATTACTAAACAACTATCAATTCTCTCATGGTGGTCATCATGAATGGTTCCTGCAGAAATCGGTCTTGGCCTATTCTCACCGTATAACCTACTATTGGCAACGGTTGCCTTGTACAAGGGTCATATGTCATACCAGTCTAAAGTTTAGGCTTAGCATCATCGTCTCTCTACTATAGGTAAGTCACTCTAGATTTACCACCCCACATAGCAAGAGAAAACAATAAGAGTAAGTCGGCATGGTGATCAATCCATTCCGCACCCAAATTATTACTTTGTATATGGTTTAGTAAATCTCGCATTCTAACACTCGGTCATCCTCACAAGCAATGCAAAATTCTCTTATTCACGAACTATTGTTTAGAAAAATCCACTTGTTCTGCATGCCAAGCAAAACAATCTATCGTTCCTTTCAACTCCCAGGTTTGCGTCAACTACTAAAAAAACATCTACTGATGAACGGTAGCTTCCTCCTGGTTTCTTCCTTCGACAAGATTGTGCTTGCTTTTTGGTGGATCAAGGTTCTTGGGGTAAGCCTGAACCCATCCCTGGTTGCATCCATCTTCATTCCATTATCGACATTGGAACCCAATGTAGTAACTCCGACAGTGTAGGTCTTAGGTTTAAGGAGAGATAGAATGTAGAGAGGGAGATAGATACCCATACAAACATCACACTAGTTTTGAAAACAATTCTGATGTGTAGCTGTCAGTAAAAATGACCACAATGACAGCTCACAAAATGCATCTAACGATAAACGTTTATAGAAATCTTGTATCTTCGAAGTATTCAATGTTTGTAGCTTCTGTCTTGCATCAACGAAGAAATCTTCATCACACCAAGTCTTTTCATAGCTTGCTCTTCTTGAATCTTGAAGCACACTAAATATATAGGGGTCTAAACATCGCAATCTTATTCTACGCATAAAAGAAATACCAATCACATCACACGTCGTCAATCAATAAAAAAACACAAAAGTCACACCACACAAGCAAAACCTACAGGTAAGGTCATATCCACAAGAGATATGATCTCATCATACTACCGCAAATCGTTTACCGAAATCAACTTAGTAATGGTGGGCTGCCAACTAAAACTCTTCAATGATACTAATACCACTACAAGGGACATCTACATTTGAAAAGGAAAGGTATAAGTACGAGAGTAAAAACTATCAAGTAGAGTTAGGTTGCAAAAATAAGTTTTCACTCCTATGGCTTTTTCTACTCCATTTTCTAGGGTCATGACCTACAGTCAACATGGGCTCTGATACCATCTGTAATGACCCGAACCTGATAAGATTTGATGTCTCTGTGCATACTGTACTAGTCCCTGGATCAATAGCTAGCACACGCAGTACATGATGTAATATCAAGAATAAACCACATGTCATAATATTACATCGCAGATCCAGAATAACAATATTACATACCTCTGTATCTCAAAGCTAACATACAAACAAAATACAGCGGAAAAGCAAATAAAATCTTCATGAGTCCATCAACACCACAAGCAACTGTTGAGTATAGACATCGTAACCCTAGATCGTATCACTCACTCGTTGTATAAAATCTGCAACATGATAAGTTACAGCCACAAGGGTCAGTACGTTGAATGTACTGGCAAGTCACACAAGGAATTATATAACAGACCTACATTTACATGCAAGGTATATCAAGAGGACAGTGTAGTGGTTGTTTTGCAGAAAGCTAATTTTCCCTTAATAACTACATAATAGTCAAATTTTATTCATCTTGCTACAATTAATACATATGGTTGAATTGGGCAATCCAATTCCAACCTATCCCCATTATTAAGTTTCCCACTCAATTTTTATTAAAGTATCATCTGTCAAGATCATCCAACAACTGTAATGGCCCAGCTGCTCAAAGTCGTCCATAACCGGGGACACGGCTAATCATGATTAGTTTTACTACTCAGCAGAGTTTTGCACACTTTACCCACTAGACCCAACCCGAAGGTTGAGACGAAGTCTTTCAGGAGCAGTCACCTCCACCCAACGGTATCCGGTACACCTACTCATATCTACATCTGCTAGCTTAGCCCAGGCGAGGTTCCCACAACCTACTCAACTAAGCCAGTGCACATATAGCTAGTGGTTGCGCATGGAAGCTACTAGTCACTAAGTCTGTCTGGTCTTTTTGAACCTGGGCGGCATTCCACTTACATTCAGAGGGTCGAAACCATGATGTTCTTGAAACCACCCAGCAATACCACATCCGCCCAGAGGTGAATTATATATATTAAGTTTCATCACAAGTTATATAATAGTCCTCACAAAATCTCGATGAATACACGAACCAATCGCCGTCTACATAGCATAGCAAGAATACACTACCACGATCTACATAAGGCTCTACTAAGCTGAAACTCAATAGCAATAACATACTGCCATAGTATTCCTAAGAAACGCTTTGTCTAAGAATTCTCGTTTAACTCTAAGCATAGCGGTTCTTTTCTTACTTTCATCCATAGAGACATATAAAGCTTTAAGTGATTCATCAACCTTAGGTACAAAAGCTTTCAACTTCAGATTTTCTACATCATGGGAAATTCTATCAATGCTTCTAGACATATCATCAATCTTATTCAACTTTTCTTCTATCGTAGTATTGAAACCTTTTTGAGCATTTATAAATTCTTTAATATTACTCTCAAGATCATAGGGGTTCATATTATTATTGTAAGAAGAATTACCATAGGAATTGCCATAATTATTAGAGGAATTTCTAGGAAAAGGCCTAGGATTAAAATTACCTCTATAAGCATTGTTATTAAAATTATTTCGTGAGACGAAGTTCACATCTACGGAATCACTATTTTGCTCAATCAAAGTAGACGAAGGCACATCATTAAGATCAATAGGAGCATTTTTACTAGCAACCAACTTCATTAAAGCATCAACTTTTTCACTCAAAGTACTAATTTCTTCAACCGAATTAACCTTTTTGCTAGTAGGTGCTCTTTCAGTATGCCATTGTGAATAATTTGCCATAATATTATCTAGCAATTTAATAGCTTCACCCAAAGTAATTTCCATAAAAGTACCACCCGCGGCGGAATCTAAAAGATTTCTAGAGACAAAATTCAATCCCGCATAATTTTTTTTATGATCATCCAAAGATTTAAACCATGAGTAGGACAATTTCTTAGCATCAACTTCATTCTTTCCCAAGATTGTGCAACATGTTCATGCTCAAGTTGCTTAAAATTCATGATTTGTGTTCTAAGGGAAATAATTTTCGCGGGCGGAAAATACTTAGTAATAAAAGCATCCTTTTACTTATTCCAAGAATCGATAATATTGCGAGGCAAAGAAGAAAACCAAATTTTTACACGATCCCGCAAGGAGAAAGGAAATAATTTCAACTGCACTATATCATTGTCCACATCTTTTTTGTTTTGCATATCACACAATTCTTCGAATATGTTTAGATGGGACACGACATCCTCATTAGGAGTACCGGAAATTGATCTTTCATGACAAGATTCAACAAAGCGGCATTAATATCACAAGACTCCGGACTAGTGGCGGGAGGAGCAATCAGAGTGCTAATAAAATCATTATTATTGGTATTGGAAAAATCACACAATTTCATATTTTCTTGAGTCATCGTGACTACGCAAACAAGATTGCAAGCAAACAAGAGATCTGACGAGAAAAAGGCAAACGAAAAATAGGGCGAATAAAACGGCAAATTTGGTGAAGTGGGGAGAGGAAAATGGCAAATAATATAATTGCAAGGAGATGAGATTTGTGATTAGGAACCTGATAGATGTTGATGATGTCTCCTCGGCGCGAGGGATTGGACGTTGAAGAGACTGCTTCCTCCCCGGCAACGGCGCCAGAAATTCCTTTGATGTGGCTTGAGACTGCGTCGGTGTTTCCCTAAAGAGGAAGGGATGATGCATCACAGCAACGGTAAGTATTTCCCTCAGTTATGAAACCAAGGTATCGAACCAGTAGGAGGACCACGCAACACTATGTAAACACTACCTGCACCGAAAGAACAAATACTTGCAACCTGACGCGAAAGAGAGGTTGTCAATCTCTCCACGGTAAAAAGATATATTAGATTGTAGACTGGATAAATAGATCCCACATGAACGCAAAATAAAAGAGGCAAATAAAAAGTGTGGCAAGGTATTTTTGGGTTTTTGGAACAATAGATCGGAAAGCAATATGTTGGAAAAGTAGACCCCGGGGCCATATGTTTCACTAGTAGCTTCTCTCATGAGTATAGCACACGGTGGGTGAACAAATTACTGTTGGGCAACTGATAGAAGATCAAATAATCATGACGATATCCAAGGCGATGATCATTATATAGGCATCACATCCAATATTAGTAGACCGAAATGATTCTGCATCTACTACTATTACTCCACACATCGAACACTATCCAGCATGCATATAGTGTATTAATTCATGGAAAAATGGAGTAATGCAATAAGAGCAGTGACATGATGTAGACAAGATCTATTCATGTAGGAATAGACTCCATCTTGTTATCCTTAAGAGCAACGATACATGCGTGCCTCGCTGCCCCTTCTGTCACTGGGAGAGGACACCACAAGATAGAACCCATCACAAAGCACCTCTTCCCATGGCAAGAAAAATTGATCTAGTTGGCCTAACTAAACCAAAGATTCTAAGAAGAAATACGAGGCTATAAGTAATCATGCATATAAGAGATCAAAGAAGACTCACATAATATTCATGGATACAAACTGATCATGAACTCAAAATTCATCGGATCCCAAGAAACACACCGCAAAAAGTCATTACATCAAATAGATCTCCAAGAGACCATTGTATTGAGAATCAAAAGAGAGAGAGAAAGCCATCTAGCTACTGCCTATGGACCCGTAGGTCTATGGTGGACTACTCACGCATCATCGGAGAGGCACCAACGAGTATGATGAACCCCTCCATGATGGTGTTAGATTGGATCTCGCAGTTCTACAACTTGCAGTAGCTGGAAGTGTTTTTCGTCGACTCCTCTAGGGTTTTTGGAATATTTGGGTATTTATAGAGCTCAGAGGCGGTGGAGGGGACTCCCGAGGCGGCCACAACCCACCAGGGCGCACCGGGGGCCTCTGGCGCGCCTTGGTGTCTTGTGGGCTGCCTGGACCCCCTCTCAGGAACTTCTTTGGCTCTCTGGCTTTTTGTTTTGGTCCAAAAAAATCTCCAAAAAGTTTCATCGCGATTGGACTCTGTTTGGTATTGATATTCTGCGAAGTAAAAAACAAGCAAAAAAACAACAACTGACACTTGGCACTATGTCAATAGGTTAGTCCCAAAAAATGATATAAAGTGGCTATAAAATGATTGTAAAACATCCAAGAATGATAATATAACAACATGGAACAATCAAAAATTATAGATACGTTCGAGACGTATCACTGGCCGACAAGTGCACATGGGTTGAGTAAGGAAGGAGGCTCCCGGGGGAGGATGCTGGCGCGGAGGTCGACTCCGACAACGACGAGAAAGCGCCCGCCTCCTCGAAGGACGGGCTCAAGCGCAACAAGAGGCGCAAAGGCAAGGCGGTGATGGATGTCGAGTGCTCCAGCAAGCCTAACGCCGGCAAGAAGGCCAAATCCGAGGAGCCCGGCAAGGATGTTGTTGTTTGCTCTAGAGAGGACGAGGTCGCGGCAGGCGAGAAGACCGGCAAGCCATACTGCAAGATCCAGCTCACCAAAGGCCACGACATCAACGAGTGCCGCCAAGTAGAACAACTTGCTGAGAAGCAGAAGCAAGAGTACGAAAGGTGCGACAAGGAGAAGGGCCGAGATGGTGCTGGTGGTCCCGACAAGAAGAACCGCAAGGGTCGAGGCGACCGCCGCGGCAAGGCCAAACAACAGTAAGAAAAGCCTGCTAGTGGCCGAGGTGACAAATCCGACGATTATGCTGACAATGACGAAGATGTATAGGGATCTGACAAGCAAGAGTTCCAGAAGGCCATGGATGCTATGTGTGTTGACAGAGGCGCATCTTTGCACTCCTCACACAGGCAGCTCAAGCAGTGGGTCCGCGAAGTCAACACGGCAGAGCCAGCGGTAGAGGCGAGGAAGCCCCTCAAATGGTCTAACACTCCCATCATCTTCGACGCTGAGGACCACCCTGATCGCATCACCGCGGTCGGGTGCGTGCCATTGTTGGTTTCACCAACGATTCGCAACCTCAGAGTCACGAAGATGTTGGTCGACAGTGGGGCCGGCCTGAACCTGATTTCGCCCGATGTGATCAAGCGGCTGCAGATGCCAGATTTGGACCTCAAACCGACGGGCTCCTTCCAAGTAGTGGACGGGGGGAGATCTCAGCCGAAGGGAAAGGTAACCCTCCCGGTCACATTCGGCAGCGAACTCAATTTCAGGACAGAGAGGGTCGTCTTCGACATCGCCAAGATGTCACTACCATATAATTGGATCCTGGGCCGCCCGGCACTAGCGGAGTTCATGGCGGCGTCTCACCACGCCTACAACATGCTCAAGATGCCGGGGGCAACGAGCATCATCACCGTCCATGCCGACAAGAAAGACGCGGTCCTCTGCGTCGAGAAGCTCTACCGGGAGGCAGTGGCAACGTCTGCTGACGAGGCACTCGGTCCTGCCGGCAAAGCTCCCGGGGGGAAGAACAAGGATAAGAGTTTTGGCGAGTCTCGTAAGAACTCCGGGAAACGCACAACAGAGTGCGGCACGCCCGTCGAGGACTTACCAGAGACCTCTGCCGACAGGAACAAGAACGGTAAAGTGACCATCCCCAAGACGAAGCAAGTGGCTGCGCGGGAGGACGGCGAGGGCGGCGCTTTCACTATAAGTGCCACCCTCGACAGCAAATAGGAAAGCGCGCTCGTCTCCTTCGTGCGGGCGAATGTCGACATGTTTGCCTGGCAACCGTCTGACATTCCCGGTGTTCCCAGGGAGGTGATCGAGCACCACCTTGCTGTCTGATCTCATGCGCGCCCCGTCAAGCAGAAGGTCCGAAAACAAGCACTAGAGCGGCAAGAGTTTATTGCCGAAGAGATCAAAAATTTGGAAGTAGCAGGCCTTGTTAGGGGTGTACTCCACCCGACATGGCTAGCGAATCCCGTGGTGGTGCGTAAACCAAGTGGGAAGTGGAGACTGAGTATCGACTTCACAGATGTCAACAGGGCCTGCCCAAAAGATTCCTTTCCCTTGCCATGCATCAACCAGATAGTGGACTCGATCGCTGGCTGTGACCTGTTGTCGTTCCTCGACGCCTACTCTAGTTATCATCAGATCTTCATGGCCAAGGAAGACGAAGAGAAAACAATGTTCATCACTCCCTGCGACACATGCTGTTTCAAGCGTATGCCGTTTGGTCCGAAGAGCGCGGGTTCAACATTCGCAAGGGCCGTCTAGATTGGCCTCAGACTGCAGATGCACACAAAAGTGGAGGCCTACATGGACGACATCGTAGTCAAGACCAGAACAAGGCCACACTGGTACAATATCTAGAAGAGACCTTTATGAATTTGCGCAAGATCAACTTGAAGCTCAACCCGGAGAAGTGCGTGTTCGGGGTTCCATCCGGCAAGTTCCTCGGTTTCTTCGTATCTCAGCGCGGGATCGAAGCCAACCCCACCAAGATCGAAGCAACCAAGCAACTAGAAGCACTGAAGCACGTCAAGGACGTATGACGGCTGGCGGGCTGCGTCGCCGCCCTCAGCAGATTCATCTCCAAATCCGCGGAGCGTGCTCTGCCATGTTTCAAGATCTTGAAGAAGGTGGACCTGATGACATGGACTCCAGAAGCGGAGGCAGCGTTGCAAGACCTAAAGAAGTTGTTGGCGTTCGGGGATCTGGGGTACCCAGACCTGCCTTCCTGCGGCCCAACATGTGGCCCACCTCGACGGCCCGGTACGTCCTGGCAACAAACCCCCCAAGACAAGACCCTCATGAGGGCCCCGGCCTCGCGAGGAGAACGACGCCAAGACTTCCGGGGGAGCGGCCTCCCCAGGCTGCCTCCTGAGGAGTGGAGATTCCTATGCAGCCACCCGGCCTCAGGAGGCTGTGATGACTTGAGCCATGACGACCAAGGCCAGGCGGGCGCCAGCGGGCGCAGAGGGGACATTTTCCTCTTTTGTGTTAAGGAGGCAAGGACGTACGCGGGTTCCCAAGGAATCCCCCAAAGGTTTCCGTTCCGGTGCAATAAGACCAAGACCACGAGCTCGGCAGGACGGATGTCATCACCGAGCCGACCTCTGCGTCACGCCCAGAAGCTTTGCAGGCGAAGACCACCTTTAGTCAGGATAAGATGTACCGCTTGTCCCCTTTCAAAATTGTCCGTTGTGGGATCCCTTCCCACCTGTGCGATAAGGGAAGAGGACCAAGGCCACTATAAATAGGGAGCAACACCCATCGTTGAAGGTGGATCGATCCATCCGCATCCAAGAGCCCTCACGAGGTCGCTCAACCACTGTACTAGCTCATCCCCAATCCTCCTCGTGAGGCCAATCCACCAAAAGCAGGAGTAGGGTTTTACACCGCAAGGTGGCCCGAACCTGGGTAAATCTCTGTGTCCGTCTTCTCGTTCACTCGCGCGTATTCGGCGAGGCTTGACTGTGGAGTGGCGAGCTTGAGGCTAGAGTTGGTTGAGATCTTCGCACACGCCCCAGAGCTCAAACCTTCTTGGGACTGCGGAGCCCCGATTCCGACATTTGGCGCGCCAGGTAGGGACGTGTCATGATCTTCCCTCCAGCTTCGCTTCGTCTCCGCTCCGCCACTTCGATGGCCGACGCCCGCCGAGCCCGCCCCGAGCGCCGGGCTGCCCGCGTCGCCCAAACGGTGCATGTGGGCCGCGGCGTCCAGCACCGCTCCGCCTCTCCTGCAGCTAACGATGCCACTGATCCAACCGCTCACGGGCAGCAGGACTCATCACAGCCACCCACCGCGCAACGCGATTGCCGCACCGCTAATCCGTCCCTTGTTCCCGCCATGACGTCGTCCTCCCACGCTCGCCACGGGCCGGCGAACGCGCAGGCCGCACTGTTCATGGCGCGCGAGCTGCTGCGTTACCGCCCCGCCCACGATCGCTACGACGACTAGCTTGGTCGCATCGCCGAGCTCGTCAACGTCGCCGGCAAGGCCTCAGCGCCCTCCCAATCGCTCCGTCCCCCGCCCTCCGAGGCGGGTGACGTTGCTCACGGCGCACCTCTTCGTCCTTCTCTGCACGGCGCCGACCTGCCACATGGGGCGCCGACGTAGGCACGGGATGAAGCAAGCTGCCAGCTGGTGCCGCGGCCATGAGGTGACGCGCGTGCGCTCCCTGCACTGTTGCACCATCATCATGACCGTGCGCCGCCGGAGGCTGCGGCGCACGGACGTCAAGACCAAGCTCCCCTCGTACGCGGCGCGCCTGTGAGTGCAGTGGGCTGCCGCGCCTTCACCCTGGAGCTGCGTCGTGTCGCCTGGCCCGACAAGATCAAGCCGGACCTGCCTCCACGCTACGATGGCACCCCTGACCCTGCGGAGTTCCTCCAGCTCTACGCGCTGAGCATTGAGGCGGCAAGCAGTGACGACAAAGTCATCGCGAACTGGTTCCTCATGGCTCTCAAGGGTGGCGCGCTCTCCTGGCTCCTCAACCTCCCGGAGGGATCGATCTCCACCTGGGACGAGCTCTGCGAGCGCTTCATCGCCAACTTCCAGGGCACCCGCGACCGCGCCCTTGCAGTGAACGACCTCCGACGACTGAAGCAGCAACCGGGCGAGACCCTGCACAAGTACATACAACGCTTCACGAACGTTCGCCTCAAAATCCCGAAGCCGTTGAATGAGGCTATCATCTCGGTGTTTACTGATGGCATCAGGGACGTCAAGATGAAAGAGTATCTCGCCATCCATGACGATCTGTGCTCAGCACTGGAGGTGTTCAACCTGGCGAACAAGTGCGCAAGGGCCAAAGAGGGCCGCCTCTCCCTCGTCGAGCTTCCGGAGGCAGACCCTGAAGACAAGAAGGCCAAGGCTAAGGAGGCTAAGTGCAAGGGCCCCGCTGTGCTGGCAGCAGAGCCCGAGATGAAGCGCGGTCGTGACCATGATGAGGCCCCCAAGGGCAACCGCCCGTTCTGCATCTTCCACTACACCCACAGCCACAACACCAACGACTGCCAGGAGCTCAGGGCGCTCCACGAGGAGCGCCTCGGCCGCCGCCCGAGCGCTGAGGACGTGCAGACGCACCGGGGACATGCGTCGCGACCCGCACCCGCCGGGAGTACGGCCCGGCTCGTCGAGCATGCAGGAGTTAGCCCCTGGCGCAGATGGGTGCCGACGGGAGCTGCCAGCCGCGTGGGGTAGGCGCCATAACGCGCCTCCCAACACACCCGGCGCATCAAGGGAGGGCGCCCGGCGACACGTCTACACCAATGCCTGGGAGCTCGCGCAACTCTACCACGACCATGTCAGCGAGCGCCCGGGCCATGATGGGAGCGGCGCCGACTACCATGACAACAGGAGGAGCATATGCGACCCCGCGAGCGGCTTTTGTCGGGGTTGGTGCGAACAGCCTCGCGAGGGCGGCTGGCGGGGTCGGCCTCGTGAGGATGCCAGGTGCTGGCAGCCTCGTGAGGCGCACCCGCTGGTAGGGGTCTACCCTTGGCAAGCGCCTGGGTCCGCGGACCGGGGGTCGCCTGCCTGGAGACGGAGGGTGGAACACACGCCCATGTCCCCAGGCAGGGCGACTCCAGCCTGGAGACGGAGGGTGGAACACATGCCCATATCCTCAGGCCAGGTGCTTCCAACCTAGAGACGGAGGGTGGAACACACGCCCATGTCCTCAGTCCAGGTGCCCCCAGCCAGGAGACGGAGGGTGGAACATACACCCATGTCCCCTGGCAGGGCGACTCCTACCCAGAGACGGAGGGTGGAACATACGCCCATGTCTCCGGGCCGGGTTTCGCTCAACCAGTGGCAAGAGCTCACGTACTCACCCATGTCTCCGGGCCTGGCTCGGCCCGCCCGGGGACGGGCAGTGGGGTACCTGTGCGGACCTCCTGGGCACACTAGCGAGGCGCGCTGGGGTACTGCCTTGGGCGTCCGCCTCGCGCGCGACGGAGGCCCCCTACTCCGAGCCGCGCCCGCGGCACAGGGGGTTGCGGCGCCGCAACAACGACGACACCCATCCCCGGGCTTTGGAGAGCCCGAGGCCTTGTTCCGGGATGGGCCCTCCCTGCGAAGGGCTTGGCGGGCTCGCCCCACGCTCGAGGGCCCGTTCGGGACCCACCTCACATCGCCGCATCATGCTTGGAGGCATGGAGCTCTCGGCGCACCCCTGGGCCCAACCCGTGACACTCTCACGTAATAATGAGTGGGTTGTATACGCTCGGAGACCCCCGAGGACGCGGAGGGGTTCCATCCCACGCCCAAGTGGAAGCCCCATGCTCCGCGCTGGCGGACAGCACTGCCCCCCAATGGCTGTGCCCACGCAACGTGGAAGCCCTACGCTCCGTGTTGGGGAGAAGACGAAGGCGAAGATTAGCCTAGATGCCGGACGCGGCTGTTCTTTGCCCATTTTCGTATTCAAATTTGCCGTTTTCTAGAATAAAACTTGAAGTTCTTGCGATTTTCTTCTGGAAATAAAAAGGGGGGGTCATTCTTTCTGGTAACGATTTCCGTTTGGTACCTCGCTTTCTTTGGGAAGTTCGGCAGCTGCCGGACCCCTCCTCTCTCGCGATCGACCCAAAGCAGAAGCTGGGCGCGGTGGATGCGCTATCGCGCATACCCTGCCGAGACGTAAACGCTCGGACGCTCGCGAGGCACGGTCATCCTGGCCGACAGGAGTTTTGGCTAAAACATATGGGTTGTGCCTCATGCCACACAGGAGCACCCTCAGAGCTCCTTCCAAAAACACGCTCAAGCCGCCACAGGGCTGTGCTCATGACCCCGATAGGCAAACACAAAGACTACTCATGGATACACGCCGTCGTCATCACCCACATCGTCACCACCGCAGCCGGGCTCGCGGCCCCCGGCTCCGCCATGGTCCTCCAGCTCGTCAGAAGAAAATCCAGCAATCAATTCCTCCACATGGTCCCCCACCCACTCGGCAAGGGCGCCTTGGATCACTTCAGGCACCGGGGCAGGTAGCGCCCCGAAGTCGAAGTGCGGGTCGAGGCGAAGGAGGTGGCTGAAGACGTGCGAGGCCGCCCGAGCAAGGAGGTCGCGGCGCTTCTGAGGGAGTCCGGGATTAAGGGGTCCTCGGACTGCCGGCTTATTTCTCATAGGCCGGGCTCATGTGCCGCTCGCTGAGGATGGGATTGATCGAAGGCCTCGTCGCTATGGAGGAGACCTCAGGAGTCATGGCGTGTCTTTTAAGTTTGAGATAGTAGATTAGGCATGTTTTTCCCTCCGGTGGGCAACCGACTATGTGTAACCCTAATGACCCTTCGCACCTATATAAGCCGAAGGGTTTTAGATCGTAGGACAGAGAAACTCATCTAGGGTTTTAGCTAGTCGATCTCGAGGTAGATCAACTCTGTAACCTTCATATCATCAATATAATCGAGCAGGACGTAGGGTTTTACCTCCATAGGAGGGCCCGAACCTGGGTAAAACATCGTCTCCTTCGTCCCCTTGTTACCATCGATCCTAGACTCACATCTCGGGACCCCCTACCCGAGATCCGCCGGTTTTGACACCGACAGCTTCTCCTCCACGAGCTCGCGGATCTTCTCCACACCTCCCTCTAGGCACTCCACACCCCTGGAAAAGAGGCCCAGGTACCCTGCGTCGTCAGGCACCAGGGGCTCGAGACGCTCACGCCACAGATGTCGCTTAAGGCCCGGTTGGCCCTCTTCTCGAGGGACTGGAACATCTGGGAGCGCGTGTGCTGAAGGCCGCGGGCATGATCCGCCTCGTCCGAAGCCTTCTCTGTGAGGGAAGCAACACCCTTTACCTGCTTATAGAGAAAAGATAGGTCGGCCTCGGCAGCAGCTTGGGCATCCATTGCGGCTTGCCGGCGTCGCTCCTCTTGATCTAACCTTCTCTTGAGGACCTCGACCTCGCCTTTCAGGTGGTCGCGTCGCTTGCAGTAACGGGACTCCTGGAGCCTCAACTTCGCGTGGTAGTCCTGAAGGAGGGAGCACCAAGCCTCCGCCACCTTGTCATCAACCTCCTCTTGAAATTTCACCTCGCGGGAGGCGAGGGAGTCCTCGGCGAGGGACACCTGGTGTTCCCTCACCTCCAGCCTCTCATGCTCCAGACTCTGCTCCAGCACTTCCATCGTCAACGCATCCTCGGGTATGCGGGGCCCCGCACTGCCGGCGGGCAGCTCGGTCGTCATGGCATCAAGAGCGGCCCTGTGAACCTGGATTCTCCTTTCAAGCGCAGCGTTGGAGGCTTCAAGTTCCTCCGAGGCCTTGCGTCAGCAGTCGGTGACGTGGGCCTCTGCGAGGGCGCGGTCCCGGGCCTTCCTCGCCGCAGCAAGTGACCCCTCGGCGACGGCGAGGGCGCGCTCGTGCTGCAGACGGCTGAGGTTGACGGCAACCTCAAGACGATGCCACTCGCACGCAAGGCACTGGCGCTCTGCCTCGAGACGAGTGTCGGCGGTGATGAGGTCAGTCCCCAGACGCCCCAGCGCGTTCGCCGTGGTCTGGAGCAAACCGTGTCGCACGGCGCTCCGGTCGTACGCGAGCTCGAGGGCCCAACCAGGGTCTCCGCCCTCCCCCGGGCCGGTCGAAAGGGCATGCGAGGGGCCGCCCGGCCCTGCTGCGCGCGCGGCGGCTGGTGGCTCCTCCTCTCTTCCCCCGAGCGGAGTCCGCCCCCCGCGGAGGCCCCTGCCGTCGCTCAAGGAAGGCCTTGGAGCATGGCGCGGCTGATTCCCGGTGAAGACCACCAACGGAGGATGTAGCCTCATCACTGCGAGGTGGGGTGCAGGCATGAAGAAGTTCACAGGGAACTCATGCACAAGACCCCGCAAGGGCCGCGCAAGCTCGGGCACGGGCGCCTCACCATGAGGGGCCTCGAAGACTGCAGGTGCCAAGGCCACAATGGGCCCAGTAGCCTCAGGAGGCGGCGGTAACGTCGCGCCTTCTTCTTCCGCGGAGGGGAACCAGCGAAACAGAGATTCAGGATGAATACACCAGGGAAGACTGAGGGGGCCCGGGCACTTACTCGTCCAGGGCGACCCACTTCCTCTTCATCGGCACCCACGGCGACGGGCGGTGGCTGCCCCCGAGCCTCTTCCTCTTCCAGCGAGCGCGGGGGCCCGGGGACGGCGTGCCGGCATTTGGCCCCACGCATCCAGCGGCGAAGATGGCGGCCGCCTCCATCGTCGGGGTGTCACCTTCACTCCCGGTCATGGCCTCGGCGACAGCCCAGGGGTGGGCGACGTAGGGCGCCTCTCCACGGCCAAAGGGGAGCCACGGCCCTAGCACCCATAGGGACCCCTGGCCTCGAACCCATCGCGGAGGAATCGTCCCAAGGACCTGCCTTCACCGAAGGGAGGAGCCCCCACTCGTCGAAACGCGGCATCTTCTCGGCAAGGGCCTCCCCGTCCGAGCGGTTGAACAAAGGAAGGCCGTTCAGGGGAAGCTCACCCGGATCCCCGTCGGTGAGGCAGTGGAGTACTCGCGCAGCGCGCTGGGAAGGAGAGTAGGAACCTGGAGCCTCATGGGGTCGCAAGGGCCCGTGAAGTTCCACATCGGGCGAGAATGGCGTTGGAGGGGAGCAATTCACTGGCGGGAAGACTCCCGCACCACCATCGCCATCGTCACGCCGGACTCCCTCAATTCCGCCAGCCTGACCAAGACAGGCGCAAGCCGAGGGTCGTCAAGCTCCTCGTTTCCCCACCCAGGGTTTGGTTCCGCGGGAACCGACGGGGTTTGGAGCAAGAAGCCGGCCTCAGCAGCATCTACATACACCCACTGCCTCCAGAAACCTTCAGCTAG
Source organism: Elymus sibiricus (assembly GCA_039707655.1). Taxonomy (NCBI): domain Eukaryota; kingdom Viridiplantae; phylum Streptophyta; class Magnoliopsida; order Poales; family Poaceae; genus Elymus; species Elymus sibiricus. The sequence continues at coordinate 193,778,532 of CM077667.1, read as the reverse complement.
GCGTCGGGGGCCCCGCCGGCCGTCGCATCGGTGGCCCGCAGGGACACGCATCCAGAACAGTGCCCCCCGGGGTTCAACCAGAGAGAGAAGAAGTGGCGAAGCAGGGCCACGGAAGGGGAGACACCGATGAAGGCCTCACACAAGAATGCGAAGGCAGAAAGGAGGACGATGGAGCCAGGGTCTAGATGAAGTGCATGAACCTGGTAGTGCGTGAGCACGGCAGAAAAGAAGTCCGAGAACGGCGGCAGCAAGCCGGAGAGGAAGGCGTGGAGATGAAGGGGAATGCAGGTGGCCTCCAGCTCAGCCTGAGGCCACGAGCCCTGCCAGATCTTGGTCGCCCCCCACTCGTTGGAGCCAGCGGTGACCGCCAGGCGGACCTCCTCCAACCCCTCAAGATTGACCACCGAGGATCGACCTAACGCGGGCTCTGGCGTCGGCGCAGGTCCCGGTGCCTTCGAAGCCTTGCCCCTCTCTTCTTGGGAGCCATGGCGGGCGGCCGAGCCGGATGGACGAGGGATTCAGCGGAGAAGGAGTGAGCCGCGGAAGGGGGGAGACGGGCGACCAGATTGATGGGGACCAGTGACGGCTCGAAGGGTTGCGCCAGACAGTTTGTCAGCCGGGGCAATCGCCAAGGCAGCTCAAAAGGGAGTAGGCGTCAGCGTCTCAGAGGGCACCGCGTGTTAGGGCTGGCCCGCTGGTGGTGGGGGCCCGCGGCGCTTCAGGTCATCACCTATGGCTTCACCCGGAAGCCAACCCGAGCGCGCCTTGGGCCCGGGGGCTACTATCGGCATCCTGGGAACGGGGGTACCCAGACTTGCCTGCCCACGGCCCAGGGCATGGCCCACCTCGACGACCAAGTACGGCCCGGCGCGTCCTCACTCAACACAAGGCCCTCGCGAGACCCCAGGCTTGCGGGGGAAACATCGCCAAGACCCGCGGGGAGGTAGGCCTCCCCAGGCCTCCTCCCGAGTGGCGGAGATTTCTATGCAACGCACGACCTTAGGAGGCCAAGGGTGACGCCAGCCAGGCCAGGCGGGCGCCAGCGCACCAGAGGGGACAGTTTCCCCTTTGGTGCAAAGGAGACAGGGGCGCACGCGAGTTCCCAAAGCGCCCCCAAAGGTTTCCACTTCGGTGCAACAAGACCAAGACCCCAAGCCCCGCAGGACGGACGTCATCACCAAGCCCACCTCTGCATCACCGTCGACTACTTTGCAGGCGAAGACCGCCTTTCGTCAGGATAGGGTGTACCTCGTGTCCCCCTTTGAATTTGACCGTTATAGGATTCCTTCCCGCCTATGTGATAAGGGAAGAGGACCCGGGCCGCTATAAATAGAGGCTAGGCAGCTCGGTAGAGGGGGACGAGACAACCACTCGCAAACACACCGCGAGGCAACTCACCGTTGTACTAGTTCATCCACAAACCTCCTCGTGTGGCAATCCACCAAAGGCAGGAGTAGGGTTTTACACTTCGCAGTGGCCCGAACCTGGGTAAACTCTCGTGTGCTATCTTCTTCCTTGCCATCGAGCGGGGCTATCGTGTTGTGGGCTTGGTGGGGGTGAAGCTATTGGAGGATCTTCGCACACGCCCCTGGGTTCCAACTCCTTAGGGTTTTGCGGAGCCCAAAATCCGACACCATTCGCCTGGGGCAGGTGCGCCTCCTAGTCACCTTCGGGAAGCGCAAGAACTACCACACCGAGCTCATCGACTTCGACGTCGCCCACATCCACCTCCCGTACAACGCCATCCTCGGGTACCCTGCCCTCGCCAAGTTCATGGCGGCAACCCACCATGGCTACAACGTCCTCAAGATGCCAGGGTGCCACGGTGTCATCACGGTCGCTTGCGATGAGAAGGATGCAGTCTGCTCCCTCGAACGCGCTTACCAGGCCGCGGCAGTTAAAAACTCTGACGACAAGGGCGGCATCCTGCCTCCTGAGGACACCCCCAAGAAGAAGAAGCATCTCCTCCTCAAGGGTCGTCAGGGAACAGAGATCACCAAGAACGGCACCTCAGGCCCCGTGTCCATTGCTGGGGCGCCTCTTCCTCTCTCATAGGAAGGCGCGCCCGGCGTCTCCCTCAGGGCGGGCTCAGGGGCTTCCACCTGGAGAGCTTCCGACCTGACCGGTGTGACGAGGGAGGTGCTCGGGCACCACCTGGTGGTGTGCTTCGATGCGCGCTCCCACAAGCAAGGAGCGTGAGGCTCACGAGACTTCATCGCCAACACGATCGAGGAGCTTCAGGAGGCGTGGGCCATGCGCGACGAGTGTCACCCCGCACCACTTGGTGCAGCTACTGCCCCCGATGCGGGCGGTGGGTTGTGCATCTGCGTCAACATCCCGGGCCTCAACAGGGCCGCATCCCAGGGCCTCTTCTGGCCGTCGCATGTCGGCCACAGCGGGGGCTACCCTTGCAGCTACGTCTGCATGCCCTTTGGCCTCGTGAACGTGGGCGCCATGTACTAGCGCCTCGCGCAGGACGTGCACGCGTCTCATAAGGCCCGACGCCGCGCGATCCTTCAAGAGGTCTCGGACCCTCGCGAGCCCCGTGGGCCTCGTGGGCCCCTCGAGCCTTTGGAGCCCTCAGGCTCATGGGGATCAAGCTTCAACAACTACCCCAATGCTTCAGCAGCATCGTAATAGGTGACCTTTTGGTTTGTTCATTTGAGGGCGCCCCTCGGGCTGCATCATCCTCAAGCTGTTAGGGCCGCCCCTGCAGCTGTATCGTTTTGCGCATGTTTCAGAACTGCTTCTCCATTTGATGAGTTTTCTAAGTATTCCAACCTGCATGCCCGGTGCTTCCTCACCATGAATGTCGTTGTGCCCTAACAACCCCGCCCTCGACCGCCTCAAGATTAAGGGCTGGCACGGCGTCTGTGCTCGGGTCCGTCCCTGCAGCGTTGATAAATCCAAGCGACCGAGCTATGTCTCGCGGGCAGTCCCATGCACGTCACCTCCCGGGGTCCTTGGTGCTATGTCCTCGCATGAGCTAATCGAGAGTGCGTGAGTCAGGGCGCGCGGCCCGGTTCGTATAACCGTAGTTCGGCGCTTCGCCGTCGCGGGGGCTGTGCGCCGGGTGTTTTTCCTCAGATTTGTCGCATGAGAAGACTGGGCACGGCGTCTGTGTGCTCGGGTCCGTCCAGGTAGTGTCGATGAACCCAACGACTGAGCTCTGTCTGGCGGGCCGGCCACGTTCACGTCACCTTCTGGGGTCCTTGGTGTTCGGCCTTCTCATGCGAGGGCCTCCGGAGATTCATTCGGCGCAGGTAACCCCCATCACACAGGTCTTGCAGGGGCGACCTGCACCAGAAAATTCAGCGCAACCCGCCTTGAGGTAGGGCCTCGTGAGGCCCGCGCTGGCTCACGGGTGCCCAGATACACCTCACCCAGTTCTGCCGTGCCAGTCACGCGTACGAACAAAATTGGGTTGTACACGCCCGAAGACTCTAACACAGAGCTCCCTTCCCACGCCCAAGTGGAAGCCCCATGCTCCGCGCTGGCGGACGACACGGTCGTTCAGCGGCTATGCCCACGCCCAAGTGGAAGCCCCATGCTTCGCGCTGGCGGACGACACGGTCGCTCAGTGGCTATGCCCACGCCCAAGTGGAAGCCCCATGCTCCATGCTGGCAGACGACACGGTCGCTCAGCAGCTATGCCCACGCCAAGTGGAAGCCCCATGCTCCACGCTGGTGGATAAACAACTGAGGGCGCCCTAGCGACTGCACCAACCTCAGGATGGCCTCTCGTCGCGCAACGTTCCTCTGGGATGCACGTGCGAGGGGGCTGGACGGGGGCTACGCTCAGACCATGCCTGGCGTGCGCCACCTCACCAGGTCCCTGGCACCAGGTCTTCTCGCATCCCTCCCAGGCAAAAGCTGGCGAGGAAAGGTATGGGAGCTGCTCGCACGTCAAGGGGGACCCCTGAGCATCGCGACTCAGGGGCCTCACTAGTCACGTAGCCCCTCGCCCCTTGGTCTCGTCCTGGCGATCCGGACGCCCCAACGGCGGTCAAGGTATGCGCGGGATTGGGCCCTGCCAACGCACAGTACTAAGACGCTCCAAATCAACCTCGTCGTCGCCATGTTTCCCCCATGAGGGCTGCTCGCACGTCAAGGGGGACCCCTGAGCATCGCGACTCAGGGGCCTCACTAGTCACGTAGCCCCTTGCCCCTTGGTCTCATCCTGGCGATACGGACGCCCCAACGGCGGTTGAGGTATGCGCGGGATAGGGCCCTGCCAACGCAGAGCACAAAAGAAAGCAGGAAGGAAACAAGGCACGAAAGGAAATCACAGAATTCAAACAGTTATTACAGGCATTGAATGTTTTGCGAATTCAAACAAGTCTTACGCCTCCACGAGGCATGATAAATGTCGCAGGTTGAAATCTAGGAGGAGGGATCGTCATTGCCATAGCCATAGCCGCCGGTCGTCCCAGGCACGGCGAGCTCGTCGTCAACATCGCTATCGACGCCTTCGTTGCCACCACTCGCCTCCACCGCAGGGGGCCCGGTGTCGAGGACGCATGCGAACTTCTTCACCAACGTGTCAACGGAACTCTTCATGGCCGCCGCCATAGCGGCGCAAGACTCTGGGGCAACCGGGGCGATCACCGCATCGAAATCAAAGCCGGGCTCGCGGAGGTAAAGGTGGCTGAAGACACGCATCGCGGCCATGGAGAAAAGGTTGCGGCACTCTCCCTCCAGGATGGCGTCCACCCTGGCGACCGCACCTTCGAGCACCTCAGCGAGCTTGGAGGAGAGCCCTGCGTAGCCTTCCTCAGGAGTCGCCAGTGGCTCCTTGAATCCTCCTCTGCAGATGAAGTGTAGCGCCTGGCGAAGCCTAAGCTCGATGGAGGGGAAGACACCGCGCTCCGCGGCCGCCATCTCCTCAGCAGCGACAAGGGTCTTCTCCTTGGCATCCAGCTAGGCCGTCACGTCAGAGACATGTCGGGCTTGGGACGTCTAGGCTTCTACTACCTCATTCTTTAGCTTGGTCAGACGCTCGCGCTCCGCAGCTTGGTCAGCAGCCGCCTGGGACAACACAGAGTCGCGATCGGCGAGCTTCGCCTCACGGGCCTTGAGGTCTTCCTCCTGCTGGTGAAGCCGTTGTGCGTGCGCAGCCTTCTCCTCGTGAAGGGACTTCAGTTTGGCCTCTGCCTCGCCGCAGCGCTCCGTGGTAGACGCTGCTTCGGCCAACGCCGCATCGCGAGCCGCCTTGGCTTCGGCGGCCTCCTTCCTGCCTTCCGCGGCGGCAGCCTCAGCCCGGCCCCAGGCCGTCTTGGTGGCTGCGTCAGCCTGGAGCCACCAAGAAACAAGCCCCAGGCGCTCCCTTGCGAGGGAGCACCTGTCGGCGTCTTGGAGGTCGGCTCGGATCCGGCCGAGCGCGGTATAGGCCTCATCCAAGGCACCTGGCCCGATCAGAGGGCCGTGGTTCGCGAGCGCAAGGGCCTAACCAGGAGGCGGCACCGGCACGTCGGCGGGTGCTGTGTCCAAGGGGGGAGTGGCGTGGCAGACTTGGGGCGCTGGAGGCTCCAGTTTCTCCTCGGGCACGACAAGGGCAGACGACTTCACAGCCTGCTGGCCCACGTGGGCTGGCTCCTCCTAAAGCAGTATCGCCTCGTCCTCGGCGGTAGATTCCGCCACAAGGGGGCAGGAAGTCGCCCCCTCCACTGGCGTTGGGGTCGCCATGACTGCGGCAAGGAGTGCCGCCTCGTGAGCCTCCATACTCCCGGCGCCCAGCCTCCCCAGCAGCGTCGGCAAGGCGCCAGGAGTAGGCGTCACACCCATGCGCCCGCGTGCGGTGTCGCCGGGGCGCCCAAGGGTCGTGCTGAGTTGGTGTGATGCGCTTCCGCCCCGCCGTGTCCGCGGCCAGAGGCCGATGGCGTCCTCTGGGCAGGGGGTTCCTTCGGCTCGCTGCTCGCCTTCCTCTTCTTCGGCACATCGTCGCCCCTGGCCATTGAGAGGAAAAGGGGCTGTGAGTACCCGCGCAATCTATAATCGACCAAAGGCACGGCAGGTTACTTACTCCTAGGGCGCGATCCACTTCCTCTTCCTCTCCACATCGGCGATGTTCGGGACGCTCCCGCCCTTTTTCGGCATGGCGTTGCCGCCCGGAGAGGTGGCGAGATCGCCCCGAGGGGCCACGGATGGAGAGGCCATGTCTGCCCCAGCGGCAGCCACCCCGTCTTTCGGCTGCGGCTCGGACGGGGACGAAAACGGCGTCTCGATAGCCCTGCTGGAGCGGGTGGAGTCCTCCGGAGGAGGTGCGGCCACACGTTTCTTCGGGGTCGCCCGGCCAGATGCCCGCGTGATCTGAAGGGAAGGCCCTGACCTCCTGAGGACCCTAGCAAAGCGCCGGGAGTCCGCGACCTGGGGCTCGTCGGTGTCGTCGTCGTCTTCAAGATCCCGGAGGAGCTTGCTCTGCGACGGGGGGACACCTCTTCCAGGTCCTCGTCCTCTATCTCCTCCGACTCTTCCCCGCTGTTGGTGTCACCGAAGGACACCGGCACGGGGGAAATGGGGTGCTTGGGCGGCATGAGCCCCTGCTCGTCAAAGGCGGGCATGGCGGCAACCATCTCCTCCCTGTCGTCGCGGTGGTACAGCGGGACGTGGGCCTTGGGGAGGTCCCCAGGATCACTGTGGAGTAGGGTAGCCACGACCCTGCCCAGCTCCTCACCTGTCAGGTTGGCGGATCGGAGCCTGATGTTGTCCTCCGCACCCTCGTACTCCCACATGGGCCTCGAGTGCGATTGGAGCGGCGCAAGGTGCTGCATCAAGAACTCCTTCACTATCATCGCCCCGGTCAGTTGCTTGGCCTCCATGTCCAGGGAGATCCGCTCCAAGACGGGCTTCGCCCGGGGATCGGTGAGCTTCACGGAGCCCCACGCGAGGGTCTTCTCGGGCAGCTCCGTCAGGAACTCCAGGCGCAGATCGAGGCCCTAGGCATCAAAGAAGACCCAGTGGTGCCTAAAACCTTCCACCTTCTTCCCGGCCTTTAGGAGCATATTCCCGCTCCGGACCATGACGAAGGAGGCGCACGCCGACCTATGTGCGCCGTCGTGGAGCCGCAGGCTGAAGTAGTGACGAAAGAGGGCCACTGAGGGCCTCACGCCTACGAAGGCCTCACAGTAGAAGGCGAAGACAGATAGGAGCAGGATGGAATTGGGTTGAAGATGGAGGGCCTAGATCCCGTAATGCTCAAGGATGGCGGCGAAGAACTCCGAGAAGGGCGGGACGAGCCTGGAGATGACGATGTGGAGAAGGGGTAGACTATTTTTGCCAAGGTACGCTGCTCCGCAGAGCCGCACTTGATCAAGGTCTGCCCCCACATTGGACTCGCCCGCCGTCAACGGGAGTGCTGGGGCGAGGTCCCCCTCCTTGGCAATGGTGGATGCCGTAAGCGCCGGCAAGGGGGAAGTAGAGGACGAGGCCTGAGCCTCAGACTTCGACTTCCCAGCAGGCGCCATCTGAAGAATCCTTGGGGTTGGGGGAGCAAGAGGAAGGACGGTACTGCGCCAAGATCTGGAGGAGGTTCTCGCAAAGGAAAGAGGATCTAAGCAGGGGAGCAAAAGCGCAAGGAAGAAGAGAAATGATGGCTCGGCAACGGGCGACGTGGGAGCGGAGGCGTCCGCGCCCTGCCACGTGCCACGCGTCGAGCCTGGCCCACAGGCGATTGGGGGCCCATGGCGCTTTCACCCTTCGCTCCTCACCTTCTCCTCGAAGCCAGGGCAGGCACGCCTTGGGCCCGAGGGCCCTGTCGGCGTTCTGGGATTGGGGGTACCCAGACCTGCCTGCCTGTGGCCCAGCGCGTGGCCCACCTCGACGGCCCGGTACGGCCTGGCAACAAACCCCCCAAGACAAGACCCTCGTGAGGGCCCCGGCCTCGTGAGGCGAACGACGCAAAGACCTCCAGGGGAGCCACCTCCCCAGGCTGCCTCCCGAGGAGTGGAGATTCCTATGCAGGCACCCAGCCTCAGGAGGCTGCGATGACATGAGCCATGACGACCAAGGCCAGGCGGGCTCCAGGGGGCGCAGAGGGGACAGTTTCCTCTGTTGTGCTAAGGAGGCAAGGAAGTACGCGGGTTCCCCAGGAATCCCCCAAAGGTTTTTGTTCCGGTGCAACAAGACCAAGACCACGAGCTCGGCGGGACTGATGTCATCACCGAGCCCACCTCTGCGTCACACCCAGAAGCTTTGCAGGAGAAGACCACCTTTAGTCAAGATAAGATGTACCTCTTGCCCCCTTTCAAAATTGGCCGTTGTGGGATCCCTTCCCGCCTGTGCGATAAGGGAAGAGGACCAAGGCCACTATAAATAGGGACCAACACCCACCGTAGAAGGCGGATCGATCCATCCTCATCCAAGAGCCCTCGTGAGGTCGCTCACCCACTGTACTAGTTCATCCCCAAACCTCCTCGTGAGGCCAATCCACCAAAAGCAGGAGTAGGGTTTTACACCGCAAGGCGGCCCTAACCTGGGTAAATCTCTGTGTCTGTCTTCTCGTTCGCTCCCGCGTATTCGGTGAGGCTTGACTGTGGAGTGGCTATCTTGAGGCTAGAGTTGGTTGAGATCTTCGCACACGCCCCAGAGTTCGAACCTTCTTGGGTCTGCGGAGCCCCGATTCCGACAGAAGTACCTGTCCTCGGCCCCCGTCCTAATTGCGCCCAAGACTGAGGAATTGTTGGTGTTATACTTGGCAGCAATGAACCAACGGCTTCCAAACCAACAGCCAGCAAACTTGAGCTGACCCGGGTGAGCCAAGAAGTCAGCACGAAGGCGGCAAGGGAAGCGGAACAGCAAGCGCTACAGAAGACAAGGGTGGTGCAGCGACCGGTGTACTTTGTACGCTCCCTCCTGCAGGGGGCTCGGTCAAGGTACTCTGGGATTCAGAAGCTGCTCTTCGGCCTCCTCATGGCCTTCTGCAACCTGCGCCACTACTTCCAAGTGCATCGAATTACAGTTGTCACCCACTTCCCGCTGCAGCGGATCCTGAGGAACCCGGAGGCAACAGGCAGGATTGTTGAATGGGCCTTGGAACTGGCCAGTTTTGATTTGAGCTTTGAAAGCACGGCGACCATCAAAAGCCGGGAACTGGCAGAGTTCGTTGCTGTATGGACGCCGACCACAGATGAGGAAACCCCGGAGACAGCTCTTCACGGCAAGGAAAAACCTCAGGTATGGATCATGTACTTTGATGGGGCTTTCTCGCTGCAAGGCGCCGGTGCCGGAGTGCTGCTCATAGCACCCACCAGAGAGCACCTCAAGTGTTTGGTCCAAATGCACTTCCCTCGGGAGGTGTCGACCAACACCATAGCTGAGTACGAGGGTTTACTTGCCGGGCTACGGATAGCGGTAGAGTTGGGAATCAGGAAGTTGATAGTCCAGGGAAACTCACAGTTGGTTGTGCGCCAGGTCAATAAGGATTACCAGAGCCCCCTGATGGAAGCATATGTTGATGAAGTGAGGAGTTTGGAAGCACATTTTGATGGTATACAGATGGAACACGTCCCCAGGGTAGAGAATGGCGTCGCCGACGACCTTTCGAAACGGGCAGCTCAGAAGTCGCCTGTGGAACCAGGCACCTTTGTGCTCCGACTCACTCAACCATCAGGCACACCATCAAGACAGCAAACCAAGAAGAGAAAAGTCAGTTCCGACAACTATTTCCCGCAGAGCCACCTGTGGCCGCCAAGAAGGTTGTCAGGAGAGACGAAATGCTCGACGGTGAGCGCCGAGCCCTGGCGGGACAGGCGGTCCCCGCCGTCGAAGCTAGCGCTCCCGCGGCAGAAGAGACGCCTTTAGTCTTTGTCGTTGAGCCATAGACTCCGACATGGGTGTAGCAGATTGTCCGATACCTCCAAACAGGAGACCTTCCCTAAGAGCAAGAAGAAGCCGAGAAAGTAGCCCGACAATCGAGCATGTATCAGTTCATGGACAAGGACCTGTACAGGAGGAGACCGAACGGGGTGAAATTGAGGTGCATCACTCGGGAGGAAGGACAACGGCTGCTGGCAAAGATACACGAGGGGATTTGTGGATCCCACAGAGGGTCAAGGGCCCTTGTCGGGAAGGCGTTCCGGCAAGGCTTCTACTAGCCCACAACCCTTCAAGATGCCTTGGCGGTGGTAACGACGTGTGAAGCATGCCAATACCACGCCAAGCAAATACACCAACCAGTACAATCCCTTCAAACTGTATCGCTCTCCTGGCCATTCTCGGTCTGGGGGTTCGACATCGTCGGTCCCCTCCCCCGTGCTACCGGGGGCTACGAGTTCTTGTTCGTCACTATCGACAAGTTCACGAAGTGGACCAAAGTTGAGCCAGTGAGAAAAGTAACAGCGCATGCGACAATCAAGTTCCTCAGAGTGATTGTTTGTCGTTCCGAGGTCCCCAACAGGATCATCACCGATAATGGCACGCAGTTCACTAGCATCACTTTTATGCAATATTGTCAAGATATCGGCTCCTGGATCTGCTTCGCCTCGGTTGCTCACCCCAGGAGCAACGGGCAAGTGGAGAGGGCGAATGCTCAAGTGCTGCGGGGTCTTAAGATGAGGACTTTCAACAAGCTGCGCAAGCATGGAAGGTGATGGATTGATGAACTGCCGGCGGTTCTTTGGTCGATCAGAACAACGCCAAATCGAGCCACCGGCGAAACACCCTTTACCCTGGTCTACGGGCGGTGGCAGTTCTCCCCACGGAACTCACGTACGGGTCACCAAGAGTGCGGGCCTTTGACGAGGACAAGTAAGAGCGGCTACGGCATGACGATGCCACGCTCCTCATGGAAGATCGCCTTCAGGCCGCACTACGTGCCGCTAGGTACCAGCAGGCCTTGCGCCGCTACCATAACTGCAAAGTGCGCGCCAAGATTGTTGAGGAAGGCGACCTTGTCCTTCGACTGATTCAGTCTGCCAAGGGATCAAACAAGTTGACGCCAAAGTGGGAAGGCCTTACCCGGTGGTACGAGTCACCAGGCCTGGCGCAGTCCGCCTGGAGACCAAAGATGGCACCCCGGTGCAGAACTCATGGAATATTGAGCATCTTCACAAGTTCTACCCGTACGGCACGGTTGTCGAGCTCCCTGGCAACCACTTTTGTACAAGTCTTGTAGCAATGCGTGTAATCCTTCGTACAAAGCCAGGTGATGACCTTGTGTGCAGTTAGTAAAACTAGATATCTTGCAACTTTTGTCCTGCCTAGATACATATTTGCATTATGTTTCACTATGCGGGTTATTGCGGTAGCTCATTGCCAGCATAAGGTCGTTATCAAATCGCTAAAAGCCCATAGCGCACCCAATTTTCTCTTCCTTCTTTTTCCAGAAAGGAAGTAGGATTCCTTCCCCCCGCGCGCAAGTCATCCTAGGGGGAAAAAGGGGCGGCAAGGGCATACGCGTTGGGAGCAACAACCTCACGGCAAGAAGGGCGACAGAGGAAGGAAAAGATAAGTAAAATTATTTCCCTGCTACAAACTGCGGCCCAAGGAAAGACCTGCGTGTGTGTGGACCCTTATCGGAATCGTTGCGTGCCGGGGGTTGGAAGAATACCCAGCACCTCGGATAGTCGCAGCGAGGACGATAAGGTAACCTCGCTGAGAGTGGCGCTACTAGAGAGTGCTCGAGATCTATCCTTAGAAGCGCCCCTCGATAAGACAACCCACATCGGCAAGGATCCCCAACAAGAGTAAAGGTCGGAAAGGCACCGCAACGCTGTTTTCATAAAGAGGGGAAAGAAAAAGCAGGATTGACACACAAACATACAAGGCAAATCCTTGATATATCAGTAATACCCAACGTCTTTCTTTGATTTTCTTTCAGTATTTCTTCGGGTAAAACCTAAATACAAAAGGAGGACGCCAAACCCAGCAACAACGGCGACGGGGACAAGTCGAAGTACGACTTCCTATAATGTCCCCGCCGGCCTCCGAGGAGGAAGGTGTATCAACTTGGTGGCGGCGGTTACGGTGTCCAGTCGGAGTATGACTTCACCTACGACCCCGTCGGCCGCCGATAGGAGATCTGCCACTATGATGTGGCAGTCGATCCGGAAACGAGGCCTCACAGTCGGACTCCTCCCGCTTGATGCCAAAGATGATGCCGTCGTCGTCGCTGTCGCTGGAGGAATTGTAGTCGCTCCCGCTCGAGCTCTTCGCGCAGCACTCCAAACGGGCGACAGACGCTGATACGTCTCCAACGTATCTATAATTTTTTATTGTTCCATGCTGATATATTATCATTCTAGGATACTTTTTGGGTATTTATTTACCAATTTAAAATATTTTTGAGCACTAACATATTGACCCAATGCCCAGTGCCAGTTCGTGTTTTCTGCGTGTTTTTGCCTTTTCAGAGTTATAATACCAAACGGAGTCCAATTGTCACGAAACTTTTTGGTCATTTTTTCTGGACCAATACAAGACCTATAAGCTTCGGACGAGGGCGAGGAGATGCACCAGGGGCCCACCAGCCATCTGGCCGCGCCCCTAGGGGAGCGCAGCCAGATATGTTGTGGCCCTCTGGAGCCCCTCCTAACGTCGTCCTCTAGCCTATAAATTCACATCTACCCTAAAAACACCAGAAGCGCTCCCGAAACACTTTTTCCACCGCCGCACGTCTCTGTTCCGACGGGAGGCCATCTACACCTCCGTTCAGGCACCCTGCCGGAGGGGAGATCTATCACGGAGGGCCTCTTCATCAACCTTGATGCCCTCACCATGATGAGTGAGTAGTTCACCACAGACCTACGGGTCCGTAGGTAGTACCTAGATGGCAATCTCTCTCTCTCTTGATCTTCAATACAATGTTCATCGCATCTTTGCCTTGATCTATCTGATGTAATCCCATTGTATGGTGTTTTTGTTGGGATCCGATGAATTGTGAGTTTATGTTCAGATTATTCGTGAAAAGTATTTGAGTCAAACCAGATTACTATGATTATTATTTGCATGATCATCATAGCTTCGTAATGCTCTCCGATCTATTGAGATAGTTTGGCCAACTAGATTGATATTTCTTCAGTGGGAGTGGTGCGTTGTAGTAGGTTCAACCTGACGAGTTTCTATATCCCAGTGACAGAAGGGGACAAGTTTCATCTTTGGGTTGTTGCTACTAAGGATAAAACGACGGGGTTTATTCATATTAGTTGAGTTTACTTTGTCTACATCATGTCATCGTTCTCCAAGCATTACTCTGTTTGTTATGAACTTAATACGTAGAGAGGCAAGCATAGAAGCTCTCTTGAAGTGGAGAAATAGTAGTAGGTGCAGGCAGGAGTCGGCCTATTTGCTTATGGATGGGATGCTTATATACACATGATCATTGCCGTGAACATCGCATAATTATTCGCTTTTCTATCAATTGCCCAACAGTAATTTGTCTACCCACCGTATGCTTTGCTTATGAGAGATGCCACTAGAGAACTCTACGGCCCCCGGGTCTATTCACTTATAAATTCACAAATGCTATCATTACCTTGCTGTTATTTATTACCTTTTATTTTATTTTGCACTTTACTATTATCTACAATTATCTACACAGCTCACTTGCTTGCAAATAACGATATCAAGGGGATTGACGACCCTCTTGCCGGCGTTGGGTGCAAGTTGTTTGTTCTTTCGTGTGCAGCCGCTGAAGACGGTTGAGAATTGGTATTCCTATTGGTTCGATACACCTTGGTTTCATAACTGAGGGAAATACTTACCCACTTTGTGCTGCGATTACCCATTCCTCTTCACGGAAAACCCAACGCAGATCACGAGTATCACGAAGGATTTCTGGCACCGTTGTCGAGGAATACCATCACCAACTATCAAGTAACTTTGCACAAAATTTCATTCACTTATTCTTATTTTAATTTGCTATTATATTTAATTAGTCTCATAAAAATCAAAAATACAAAAATATTTCTATTTGCTTGCTTGCCTAGTGATGTTATCTTTATCTTTGTCACACCAAAACAGAAAGTAAAAGAAAAATTAAAGATAAATGGATCCTCACTCACTTGCTAATCTTTTCAAAAGACCCGATTATGTTGAAGCAGTTTCTAGTGAGAGTTCACTAGATTATCTTTATGAGGTCTTACTTGAAAATCATGAATCTAAAAATTGTGATGAAATTTATAAAGTGATTCATGATAGTTCCTTGAATGAAAAGCATGATTGCAATTTTGTTAGTATAAATTCTATGAATGTCAATTGTGCTAATGATCATGATTGGGGTGATAATCATGATATTTCTTATGATTTTGATAATTCTGAGCTTGATGTTGAATCTATTATATGATATTTGCAAAGCTACTAAAAGTGGGTTTGGAGAGGTCATGACTTTAGTTGATGTTAATCCCACTATTTTGGAAGATTATAAAACTTTTGTGCATGTGGATCATGGAGACAATATTTTACATGATAGTTATATTGTTGAGTTTGATTATGATCCTACATGTAATTATTATTATGTGAGAGGCAAATATGGTTATAGGAATTTTCATGTTCAATTACCTCTCTTGATGTTCAAATTGTTAATGCTTCACTCTTCTTACTTGCATATGTTAGACACTTCTTGTCTTGATAATTTGTTTGCTTATAAAATTGCTATTCATAGGAAGTATGCTAGACTTAAATGTGTTTGTCGCATATTTTATGATGCTATCTTTGTGCATTAACTCTTGTCTTTTATGTGAGCGTCATTATTATCCTAAGCCTATCTTGATGGCTACAAAGAAAAAGCTTGTTGGGAGACAACCCAATAGTTACCATTTAGTTTAAGTTTTTGTGTGATAACATGATTGTTTCCTCTGTAATGATTGTGTTTTTATGTTTTAATTAGTGTTTGTGCCAAGTACAGCCTTTGGGATGACTCACAAGATGAGTAGAAACGATGCTGAATCTGAAACAGAAACTTTGACTCCGGTGCAGGAATTTTCATTTTTTACTGGAGCGTGATAATGATCTGAAATTATAAAACAGTATTTCTATAAAAATTCTTTAAGTTTTCCTAATTTTCAGAATTTTTATAGTTAAATAAGTATGGGCTCTTTACAGATTGCTACAGACTGTTCTGTTTTAAACAGATTCTGTTTTGCTTGCATAGTATGCATGTTTTGATTATGCCATGGACTATATCGGGGGGTGAAAGTCATGGGGAAATTAGAATACAGTACCTATTATGCAAAAATTAATTTGAATCAATTTATCACAGTACCTCAAGTATGCAATATGTTTCTTATACTAACGGATCTCACGAAGTTTTGTGTGATTGAAATTTTCAAGTTTTGGGTGTGATCACGATGGACTACGGAATAAGGAGTAGCAAGAGCCCAAGCCTGGTGATTCCCAAGGCAACCCAAGTATAATTCTAAGGAGACTCAAGAATCTAAGCTTGGGGATGCCCCAGAAGGCATCCCCTCTTTCGTCTCAATCCATCGGTATGTCACTTAGAGCTATATTTTTATTCATCACATGATATGTGTTTTGCTTGGAGCGTCGTTTGTTGTTGTTTGCTTTTACTTTAAGTTTGTCACAATCATCATTTTATGGACACACCTATTTGAGAGAGAAACACCTTCATGATAATTTGCTAGAATAATCTATGTGCTTCACTTATATCTTTTGAGCTAGGCAGTTCCTCTAGTACTTCACTTATATCTTTTTGAGCACGATGGCGTGTAGATTTTATAGAAACAATATGCTCTCGTTCTTAACTTATATTTATTTGAGAGCTGAGTAATAGTGATGGTAATTTGCATGGGTCATAAGACTAGTCCAAGAATATTAGGTATTCAATGAATGATAATCAAAACCATCGTGTAGCACATATAGAGAAGTTGTGGGTTAATGACATTGATGTAGTAATATGAAAAAGGTGTGAGTCCAAAGTTGTTGATGTGTAGAAGTGTCGATATTAAGAGGTGTTAACTTGTTATTCATCTAAAAATTAAAGAGGCACGGTGATGATGTGTGAGCATTTATATTCCACGTTGAAATCCTAGTGTTGTTTTGAGTCGGGGGCGCGCGATGGCTAACTCCTACCAACCTCCTCCCTCGTGGCATGCAAGGAGTACTTTGATTTCTGATAAAACTAATAAAACTTTGCAATAAGTATGTGACTTCTTTATGACTAATGTGATGCCATGGACATATGGATCTTCACCTTCTCTTATTTGCTAGCCTCTTCGGTACCGTGCATAGCCCATTCTCACCTCGAGAATCGGTGCAAATATTCGCCGATGCATCGAAACCCCGTGGCATGATACGCTCTGTTGCACGTAAGCCTTATTATATCTTCTTCAAAACAGCCACCATACCTACCTATTATGGCATTTCCATAGCCATTCCGAGATATATTGCCATGCAAATTCCATGGTCACTTCACATGACTAGTTCGTTCATCATCATAATGCTTTCCATGATCATATAGAGCTGACATAGTATTTGTGGCAAAGCGACTGTTCTTCATATTTTTGATACATGTCACGGTAGATCATTGCACATCCTGGTACACTGCCAGAGGCATTCATTCAGAGTCATATCTTCCTATCAGTAAATCATGTTGAGTTGTAAGTAAATAAAAGTGTGATGATCATCATTATTAGAGCACTGTCCCACTGAGGAAAGGTTGATGGAGACTATGATTCCCCCACAAGTCGGGATAAGACTCTGGACGAAAAATGAAATAAAAATGGGGGAGGCCAAATGAGCCAACCATATAAAAAAATAGAAAATGGGGGAGGCAAGAAGAAAAAAAAGGAGAAAAGCCCACCATAAAAATAAAAAAATGAGAGAAAAGAGAGAAGGGACTTTGCTACTATCCTTTACCACACTTGTGCCACAAAGTGGCACCATGTTCTTCATATAAAGACTCTCCTATGTTCACACTTCCATATGCTAGTGGGAATTACCTTTTCATATAATAAACTTGGCTTGTATATTCCTATAACGGGCTTCCTCAAATGCCCGAGGTCTTCATGAGCAAGCAAGTTTGATGCACACCCCACTTAGCTTTAGTTGAGCTTTCATACACTTATAGCTCTAGTGCATAATTTGCATGGCCAGCCCTACTCCTCACATTGATATCTATCGATGAGCATCTCCATAGCTCGTTGGTACTAGTAGTTGATGAGAGACTATCTTCTCCACTTTTTACCCCTTTGATACCTACCACTATATTCTATTCCACCTATATGCTATGTCCAATGATTCACGCTCATGTATTGCGTGAAGAATAAAAAGTTGATGCATATTGAAAACGTACGATCCAATTGCCTTACTTGGACATCGTGGTGCTTAACATTTGTATCTATGTGGTGAAGATGGAGTCATGCCTTGATAATATAATAAGATGAATAGGGGTAAAACATTCTTTTAGGATCGTATACTTTCAAAAAATAATGATTTTGTTTCTTACACTTATAAATATTACTATGTTGCTATTTGTTAATTCATCATTTCTCAATGAGCATACATACCAAAGATTACATAATGGGTAGCATGTCACATCAAAAATTCTATTTTTATCATTTACTTACTCGAGGACGAGCAGGAATTAAACTTGGGGATGCTGATACGTCTCAAACGTATCTATAATTTTTGATTGTTCCATGCTGATATATTATCATTCTAGGATAATTTTTGGGTATTTATTTACCAATTTATAATATTTTTGAGCACTAACCTATTGACCAGTGCCAGTTCCTGTTTTCTGCGTGTTTTTGCCTTTTTAGAGTTACAGTACCAAACGGAGTCCAACTGTCACGAAACTTTTTGGTGATTTTTTATGGACCAATACAAGACCTAGAAGCTTTTGAGGAGGGCGAGGAGATGCACCAGGGGCCCACAAGCCATCTGGCCGCGCCCCCAGGGGGTGCGCGGCCAGATATGTTGTGGCCCCCTAGAGCCCCTCCCGACGTCGTTCTCTGACCTATAAATTCACATCTACCCTAAAAACACCAGAAGCGCTCCCGAAACACTTTTTCCTCCGCCGTAAGTCTCTGTTCCGACGAGAGGCCATCTGCACCTCTGTTCCGGCACCCTGCCGGAGGGGAGATCGATCATGGAGGGCCTCTTCATCAACCTTGCTGCCCTCACCATGATGTGTGAGTAGTTCACCATAGACCTATGTGTCTGTAGGTAGTACCTAGATGGCAATCTCTCTCGATCTTCAATACAATGTTCATCGCATCTTTGCCTTGATCTATCCGATGTAATCCCTTTGTATGGTGTGTTTGTTGGGATCCGATGAATTGTGAGTATATGTTCAGATTATTTATGAAAAATATTTGAGTCAAACCTGCTTACTATGATTCTTATTTGCGTGATCATCATAGCTTCATAATGCTTTCCGATCTATTGAGATAGTTTAGCCATATAGATTGATATTTCTTCAGTGGGAGTGGTGCGTTGTAGTAGGTTCAACCTGATGAGTTTCTATATCCCAGTGACCGAAGGGGACAAGTTGCATTTTTGTGTTGTTGCTACTAAGGATAAAACGATCGGGTTTATTCATATTAGTTGAGTTTACTTTGTCAACATCATGTCATCGTTCTCCAAGCATTACTTCGTTTGTCATGAACTTGATACGTAGAGAGGCAAGCATAGAAGCGCTCTTGAAGTGGAGTAATAGTAGTAGGTGCAGGCAAGAGTCGGCCTATTTTCTTATGGACGTGATGCCTATATACACATGATCATTGCCATGAACATCGCATAATTATTCGCTTTTCTATCAATTGCCCAATAGTAATTTGTCTACCCACCGTATGCTTTGTTTATGAGAGATGCCACTAGCGAACTCTATGGCCCCGGGTCTATTCACTTATAAATTCACAAATTCTATCATTACCTTGCTGTTATTTATTACCTTTTATTTTATTTTGCACTTTGCTATTATCTAGAATTATCTACACAACTCACTTGCTTGCAAACAACGAGATCAAGGGGATTGACGACCCTCTTGCCGGTGTTGGGTGCAAGTTGTTTGTTCTTTTGTGTGCAGGCACTGTAGACGGTTGAGGATTTGTATTCCTATTGGTTCGATAAACCTTGGTTCATAACTGAGGGAAATACTTACCCCCTTTGTGCTGCGATTACCCGTTCCTCTTCACGGAAAACCCAACGCAGATCACGAGTATCAGATGCCCAGAAGAACTTCACGAAAAGCGTGGCGGACGACATGCCGCTCACTGTCAAGCGTGTTGCTTGGGCGACCACCCCTCTCCACAAATGCCGTTACCCGCAGTAAATGCGCATCGTGGGAAAGGTCAGTAAATGTCATCATAACCGCAGGAAAACGCGACCGCGCATGCCCGTGCACTGTTTTGGGCCTAGCCCAACAACGACGCGCGCGCGTGTATGGCCCAGGCCCGTGGGCTGTTGTCGGTGTACTAAGAACTGGGGGTCCCTAGTACCCAGACTTATGCATGGACAACCGCCTCAGGCTGGCAACTTCTTGCCGGGCTTGCACCAGCCTCCGAGGCAAACCAAAGCTAACACCGAAGCAAGGCAACCAGGCCCTTCACAAAGCGGGGTAGCCCGCCCACGGGCGTCCCCGGCAAGATTCCAACCCGCCAAGCCGCCGCTCCACCTCACCAGGGACAATTGTCTACATCGGCTAAGATGTCGAGCGGGCAGGCGGAGCTGGCCGAGGCACGTGGCTACATCGGCGGGCTGTTGCAGCTTTAATGCCACCCGTCCCGCAGCATGGCAGAAGAATTAGAGGTATCTAGGCGGATGGCATAGAAGGAGAGGCAATCCTTGCCGGGAGACCTCACCAGCGCGCCACCTCACGGCGCATTCAATGCGCTTGTCCTTGTCCTTCAAAGTTAGGTATTTCCCACTACCACTCTGACGACAACCCCTGTAGCTATAAGAGCGCACTGTACACCTAGTAAATGACCATTGTAGCCTTTGTGGAAACCCCTTGGACTATAAAAGGAGGCCCATGGCTACCTTCACAAAGGTCGACACGCTGTCCATTTGCACGTGTAGCTGCACCTCTCGAGAATCCTTGCCGGGTGGCTGCGCCCCTGTATTTGGACCCAGGTATACAAACACACAGACATGATGTAGGGTTTTACGCTCCCGAGCGTCCCGAACCTGTATAAACTCTGCGCGTAGTCATGGCCGACTGATGCTCTTCGTGCACTCGACGCCCCCGCCGAACCGTAAAGGGACCCCGCTGGTCTCATAGATCATCGTGAATCACACCCCCGACACCATTGTAAGGAGGGATTGGGTCCTCATTATCAGGGGACCCTCTCAGTAGCTCACTCATCAAGATTTCAACTAAAGAAGACCAAGAATCCTCCTCAAAATCCTCACCTTCAAACTAACACAGGCTCTTAGGAATAACCTCCAAATCCTTAACTCTGGATTTGATCAAGATACCGCCCATGTGTGCATCTTCCTTTTCCCAAGAAACTAAGCGGCCAAAGGGACTGACAGCTCTTACTAGATCTTCAGTTGTACGAAAATCAAACGGAACTCCAATGATAGGCAACCAAACTTGCCTATTGGGCTGGACTCTACAACGATTGTGCCCCTCATCATGCTTGACAAAAGAAATAAAAACATCACCGAAAGCATGTGGGCTATCCATCACTAATTTTTCTGTCACGAACATGCGCCAGGCGGACGTATGCTTCTCCAAACGGCAAGCGTTGGACATCTCTTAAACCCAACTTCTTATGAACCACGATGAACTATTTTATGACCTCTCGGACATTGGGGAAGAATACCTCATCATGAAGGTGGTGAATGGTGGCAATTGCCTAGTCTTCATGCTTTCGAGGCCGAGGAGGAAGAACCACCCTAGCAACACCATTACGACCCTCCACATGCTGTATTTCAAAGCCATGCGACACAAAGGGGCGATGGTCGAGGGGAATATTAGCCATGGTCTGACCTGAGGCGAGGGTAAGCAATGGCGAGGAGGGAGACGACGTGACCTGAGGAGCAGCAGGGTTTTGCAGGAGAGAAATAGAGTCACTGGGAGGAGAAGCCGAGGAGGCAAGTCCCAATTGGGGCATAAAATTAGGAAAAGCCCCCAAACAAAGATCTCTAAAAGAGGAAACTTGTGGTGGGTCCCGCGCCGATCCAAAGGAGTGAAACCAGTCACTGACTGCTCCCGGCGCCCAGGCATCCTCAGGTGAGCCTTGGAAGGAGGCAAAATGCAAGCAGGAGTAAAGCCCAGGCAGACGAGGCCTCGGGCAGTACCTAACAATGTGGCCCAGCTGGGCACACCTAAAGTAGCGAGGCCCACCATTTAAATAAACTTGATTGGTGCTACTTTGACCCGAGGCAAAGATGACGCTCTCCTCATTAACCCGATCATTAACCTCGTCATTAACCGTCAGAGGATTAACTTCCGGAACATTAGATAACAGAAGGAAAATAGATTGCCGTCAGCGATCGCCGGCGTTTGCCAGTTGAATCACATGTGAGGAAGGACCATATGAACGTGTCACTAAAGTCCAGGAAGAATCTTCTTCCTGATAGAATAATTTTTCTTCATGTCTCCAATGAGGTCCTCCCGCACCCAAGAGGCTAAAAACAACTTCAATATGTTTCTCAATAATACGACCCTCACCCCCACCGGTGCCCCGCCGTCCTTGCCGCTCCGTCTCTCTCCCTCCCTCTAATCTCTCTCCCCCTTGTGTTCCTCTCACAGGAGCCCGCCATGGATGATGGTCGCCCGTCCGTGCCGCCCCAAGGCCCCACGGCGGCGGGAACCGCTTCTCCACGACCAGATATGCCTCTTCCTGCTATCCCTTGTCTGTTTCGACGACGTCGAAGCATGCCAGCCGTCAGAGATGAACTGCCGCCGCTGCTCTGTTCATGGGAGACGAACCCCAACGCGTTGACCGAACGCCAGGCGCTAGCGCTTGATCCGCCCTGGCAGGCCTCTCCTTGCCAGATCGTCCAAGGCCCGAGGCCAGCCACCCCTTCAGCCTGTACCAGCAGCCCGCCACACCGACCTGGGCCATGGCCCAGCAAGGTGAGCGCCAGCCTTGCTAAGCAGCGTCCCGTGCACGTTTTAGTATGCGCCCGCCTGTTATGCTGCTATTCCACGCCTTATGCGCAATATTGTATTCAGCGCCCGTTGCTAGTTTGGCCCGTTAGCCAGTTTCGGCCCGCGTATGTTTTTTTTTCTCTGCGCTGCGAATTTCATAATAATCCAGAGATTTGGCAGTTTTGAGATTAGACCTCGAACTTCATGCATTTAATATCTCACAAACCGTGCATCGCATGTAAAAACTTTATATATGAAAAATGATTAGAATTTCATGTAGTTTCACAATTTCCAATTTTCATCCATGTTTAAAATGTTTAAACTTGCTGTTTGTTTTTATTCGCGTAAATGCCATATTAAAATTATTTTTTCACAAGTTAATAACCGTAGCTCCGTTTAAAATGTTCCACATATGTAACTTGGCTAGAAAAACGTGTAAAATCACATGGTGGACTTAATTTCCTGTTTAATAAATATAAAATATGGTTAGTTCAGATCTAGACCTATTTGGAAAATAACATATGGGGTCATCTCGGAAATACTATACGTGGTTCCGGCCTCATTTAAACTTGCCTCGTTAATGTAGTTATTTATGTTTCACCTCTTTCCATGATAAACAACATTTAAGATGAGTGTTTAGTTAAACAACATTAACACCATTTCTCATAATATGGAGAGTTATTATTTTGTTGTATGTATGTTCTCCTTCTCCATTTAAAATTGCTTTAATTCCATCTTCACCTTATGCCATGACCACCCTTGTTAAACAACATTTAATATTGATGAGTACCTAAACGAGAGTGAACTAAATAATTTGAACGTGGAGTTTCATCAATATGCAAATCGTTGCATATTGAACTTCACATAATTTGTAGTGTTTGATTATTGTGCTTGTCATGCCATGCCTGTTTAAACTGGACATGCATCGTACTTGTTTGCATCATGCCATGAATATGTTGTGGTGTTTACCGTGTCATTTGCTTGTTTCCAGATTGCTTCTTCTCGATAGAGTTCCGAAAGCATTTCAGAGTGTGAGGATTCGTTTGACTACATCTCGTTCGCCTACTTCACTGATGCGTTCTTCTTCCAAGCGGGATCTCAGGCAAGATGAACATTTCCCTGGATACCACTACTATCATTGCCATGCTGGTTGTCTCATTTCTATCGCTATGTCTCGCTACCTACCACTGGTTTGTCAAGCCTCCCAAAATGCCATGATAGGCCTCTAACCCTCCACATCCCAGCAAACCATTGTTTGGCTAAGTTATCGCTTGCTCAACCCCTTCTTATGGCGTTGCTAGTTGCAGGTGCAGATTGTTTCCATGTGCAACATGGATATTTGTTTGAGATATCACAATATTATTGCTATTTAATTTAATGCACATATGTACTTGGTAAAAGGTGGAAGGCTTGGCCTTTTGATCGGTGTTTTGTTCCACTTTTGCCGCCCTAGTTACTTGTGTACCGGTGTTATGTTCCATATTGAGCGCTCCTAACATGCTTGGGGATGTTATGGGGACCCCCTTGATTTTCGTTTTGGGATAAAACTCCTCTGGCAAGGCCCAACATTGGTACTACATTTGCCAAATAACTAATAAACTAGTATAGGGCGTCATGAACCCGTGGATAATTTAATCAACAACCCGGGTCAGTGCTCCTCATGAGTGTTGGTCCAAAACAGGCAGACTGCAGGGCCACCGCGGGGAAACTCGTGGATTGGTTTTACTCATAGGCTTTCCCATCCGGTCGTGTCCTGAGAACGAGATACGTGGCTCCTATCGGGTTCGTTGACACGTCGGGCGGTCTTGCTGGATTTGTTTTACCTTTCTCGAACGTCTTGTGCACGGGATTCCGAGGATACTTTAGGTTATCTCGAGGGTGAGGTGTTCCACCGGAATTCTGAGGATACTACAGGCTATCCCGTGGTTGAGGTTTTCCAGGCAGCGTGTGGCTAGTTTGTGATGGATGAGTTGGAGCACCCCTGCAGGGTAAAATCTTTTCGAGAAGCTGTGCACGCGGTTATGTGGCAACCTGGAAATTTGTTTAACACCCGGTCATAGAAAACTTAAAGTGATCTCAAATAAAATACACGAACCGTATGCGTAACCGTGACTGTCTCTACTCGTGAGTTCTGAACCGAGAGAGAACACGGTGGGGTTATGTTTAACGTAATTAGGTGTTCAGGTCACTTAGTGATCATTACTAGTTCATGTCCATTTATACGTAGATCACCCTTCTTTTTCTTGTACTCGTAAGTTAGCCACTCAAATAAATGCTTAGTGCTTGCTGCAGCCTCACCACTAAACCATACCTCACCCATTAAGCTTTGCTAGTCTTTATAAACTTGGATATGAAATTGCCGAGTCCCTGTGGCTCACAGATTTCTACAACAACAGTTGCAGGTACAGGTAATGCGATGCTTTGACGTGAGAGCGATGCTTCTTTGATTTGGAGTTCTTCTTCTTCTTCATCGATCATAGGATGGGTTCCAGGCCGGCAGCCTGGGATAGCAAGGATGGATGTCGCTTTTATCATTTGATTTCATCCGTAGTCGGACCCTGCTCTTCTGTATGGTGATTGAATATATTGTTGTATTTGATTTGATCATGATTTAGCTTGTGGGGAGTGTAAGCCAATTCCATATACTCATCTCCTCTTTAGATGTACTTGTAACGATATCCATTCTTGCGAAACGATGAGATGCGCTTCTATCCCTATCGAGGCCCTCGAGCCAAAATAAGGATAGGATCGCATCTTGGGCGCTTGAAAGATCGATCATTAAGGTGATGCACTCTAAATCCTTGAGGATACCCACCGAATCTTGATTGAAGTGCAACACTAACCGTGTGAGAATCCAAACGAAAATGGGCCCGGCAAAAGAAAACCACAAGCACAAACTCTCTTTGGCGAAAACCAAGTGAAAACACCATAGGATGTCCAAACTTCTGCCTCATGGCAAGCTGAAACTCCTTACCTCGAACAAAGTTGAGCGAAGGAGGATCCATGGCAAGGTAGAGGGGTGGCCAACACCCTCAAAGGCCGGAGAGGTGGCCGCCGGGGCCGGAGTGGCCATCGGCACATGGAGCCTAGAGAGGGATATCCTAGAGGGGGAGCCTAGAGTTGTGTCGTTTTCAGCAGAATTACCGTGGTGTTGTTTTTGTGCAGAAAATGAAAGTTCTCGGAATTGAACGTATCTTTTTGACAATTTTTTCTGGAAGGAAAGGGACCCGGGAAGCTTCGAGGGAGTACCAGAAGACCCATAGGGGCCCCACAATGCACCTGGGCATGCCCAGGGGTGTGGTCGCGGCCAAGTACCTTGTGGGACCCCTGTGGCTCCTCTTCATGTGATTCCAATGCAAAAAATTCCTATATATTCATAAACTCCCGAAAGGTAAACTAGAACTTCTGCTCAACCGCTGCAACTCTCTGTATCAAAAAATCTCATCCGAAGCCCTTTCCGGTACCCTGTCGGAGGGGGAAATCGTCACCAGAGGCTATCTTCATCATCCCGACGGTCTCCATGACGAGGAGGGAGTAGTTCACCCCCGGGGCTAAGGGCATGTACCAGTAACTATGTGTTTGATATCTCTCTCTCTCTCTCGTGTTCTTTATATGTCACAATCTTGATGTGTCACGGGCTTTGTTAATATAGTTGGATCATATGGTGTTCTTACCTCTCAATCTTGATGTGAAGAATTGTGTCTTTCCCTTTCAGATTTCGTTATGCTGGATTGAATACTTTGGATTTGAGAACAGTTGATATATGTCTTGCATGTGGATACTGTCGGGCGTACGACGATCTATGGGACCTACGGGGTCCCTTTGCGGTTCTACTGCGGGATCCTCGGGCACAAAGAGCATCACCGATCCATGCGTGCTCAGGTGTTTAGATAGTTCGGCCCGCTCGGAAGCGTAAAACCCTACATCCTGCATTTGGTAGATTATACGAGTTCATGGTACAGTAGCGCTACAGCCCTGCAAGAGATGCTCGAGGAGTGCAGCTAAGCGTGCAAATGAACAAAGTGTCCACCTTTATAAAGATAGCCATGGGCCTCCTTTTATAGGTTAAGGGGCTACCACAGTGGCCAAAATGGTCATTACATAGGTAAACAATGCACACTATAGCTGCGAAAACTACAGGCAAGAGCTATAGTGGGAAATACCCAACTCTGACGGACTAGGACAGGCGCATTGAATGCGCCCTGAGGTGCCACGCTGGCGATGTCTTCCGGCAAGGTTTGCCTCTCCTATGTTCCTTTCGCCCAACTACCACTTATTCCTTTGCCATGCCGTGGGACGGGTGTCATTAAAGTTGTTGTAAATCCACCGAGCTTCCACGCACCCCGACCAGCTCTACCTAATCGCGTGCCCGCTCGACACCTAGCTGATGTAGACAACCAGCTTGGCGACGTGGAGCGATGGCTTGGCGGGTGGGGATCTTGGCGGGAGCGCGCGCAGTCGGGTCTTCTCTACTGGCAAGCAGGCTTGCCGGCTGCTTTGGTCTTGGCTTGATGTCGCTTGGAGGTTGGCATTCGCAAGACAAGGTCTTGCAGGTCCAGAGGCCGTAGCCGTCTGTGTACGAGTCCGGGTACTAAGGGCCCCGTTTCTTAGTACACCGATAGATACACGTGGTGACAATGGGGTATTCTTTTGATTCACTTGATATATGTTTTGGTAAGCAACTTGCAGATTCCCGCGGTGATCTTGGGGGTATCTATGCATATGTGTTGATACACGTTCTTGTCCTACTTTCTCCGATAGAAATCTTGGGGTACTCTTTGAAGTTCTTTGTGTTGGATTGAATATGATGAATCTGAAATTGTTTGATGCATATAGAATAATTAACCCACGGATACTTGTGGTCACATTGGAGGATCTAGGTGACAATAGGTTTGATTGATGCGTATCGTAGGTGTTATTCTAGTACGAACTATAGGGATATTTGTGATACTTATAGGGACGGCTGAATAGATTGATCGGAAAGGATAAGTTTGAGGTGGTTTTGCTACCTACAATTTTTTTATCTTATGTTCTCCGCTAGATAGGAACGTTGGAGTGATTCTTTGTTGCACGTTGAGGGATGGTTATATGGTTCAATTATGTTAGCACCGTTGAGAGATTGTACTAGCACTGGTGTAGCGACGTCCTATCCAAACGGTTTTTAACCCCTTTCCGCGATGTAGTTTTAAACCGTCGCCTTGCCTGTGTGGGCGATAGTGGGGTCCATCCCACACGACACGGAACAATCGTCGGCAAAAGTGACCGATGAACACAAACGTTTGGCAAAACTAAGCGTATGGGATGTCCGCATCTATCACAAACAAGCGTTATCTGTCATCCATTTGACATATGTCATATTTCCCATACGGCCCATCTTTGCTACATGTGTGAGATAGCATTACCATTGCACGCGCTACTCTGTGGTGCACCGTTTACGATGTGCACTGCATCACAAACAATTCGTAACTATAAACCGTGTGTGATAAGGAGACTATCACACACATTTTGTCCTACCACGTCATTTGCGATATACCAAGATTCCTAAAGGGTGGAACTGTTGTAATCGTGTAGGATCCATACGACATAACAAATAGTGAAACATTATAAAGCATGTATGATAATGATACTATTACAAACATTTAGGTTAGTTTAACCATTTATGATACTGTATAACATCACACATAGTTTTCACATGACAATTGTGTGCATTGTCGCACACAGTTTCTCTGTCTAAAACATGTCGAATCATGAGGTATATCACACATGTTCTGCTTCATAAACCATGTGCGGTGTAATGACCTGCAGAGCATATTTTTCCGCTAATTTAATCGCCGCAATTTAAATTTCTGCAGAATTTGAATATGAAAGTAGTCTATAACATTTTTCATATCCATCTTATATAGATATAGGTTCAACAACCAATGCATTATTCCATTCACAGGTACATATGTTCAAGAATTACATAAAGAAATAATAATTACATGGGGACCAAATAAATAATGATAAGCCTTGGTTGCATACTTGTATTAAATACGGTAAAGAAAGAGGCGAAAGACATTCTGGGAGATGTACAAGGTGAAGCAGAATGCCCATATTGTTTCCTCCTCCATGCAGAATGCACGCACCACTCTAGGCCAGCCCCTTGTGATGGCGGACCACCCATCCTTCTCTGTATTGATGAAGACATCTAGATAGTCATCATGGCGTGGTAGATATACTTTAACATTTGCACGTCCACCAATCATGTAGCTTGAGAGGTAATCTTGAATAAACTGCTTTAAGAAACACTACAAACAAAAAAGATTCATACATTGTAAATTTGTAAGCTAACAACTCATTATGAAAAGTAAAAGAAGGGTAGAGAGTTCTTAGTTACCATCCTATAGTTCACTCTTGTCTTGGATAAGGTGTAAAGAAATAGCTTAATTGACATATTATGTCTCATTTTATTAACAATCTTTATTAGTTTCCCCACTTGATGTTGGTTCATGAATATCTCATTGCCCAATGCGAAACAGGGTCGACGCACGGATCTTTACCAGTGACATATGTACCTACAAGCAACAAGTTAGTATTAGAAGGTAAACTGAAATTGCACAATGACGTAGTAGAGTATTCCCTTTCCCAGTATATAAGATCTTGTTACATCCAAAATACTCACATATTTGAGGTATTAACATCATATACTATGGGGTGGAGGGAGTATATATAAGCCATGTGATGAAACTAACCTCGATGTAAGACAACAGCCGTTCCCAATATTCTCCTGGGTAAGTACATAGAAAGGCATGTTAATTATGACAGGCTAGACATCAACTAAATATATGAATGGTAAACAACATGATCACAACATGACAGCTTGAGTGTGCAGGTTTAAACACGCTAGCTAAGCAAATAAGAAGTGGAGAGGTGTGTTAACTCCAACAGGCTTAATATTTAACAACAACAAAATATAGTCATTCAAACTAGTATTGTGCAGGTTTAAGGACAATAGTTTTTGTTACATAAAAATGGAAAGGCATATGCTCACTACAACATGCTTAAAAGCAACAAAATATAGTCATTCATAATGGTACTGTTGAAATTGCATAGAATGTAGCTGGTGCTTAAACATCAAATTGTACAACTGAACATCACATTGTGAATAAAATGAAATAAATAGTGGGTGTGTTAACTACACCTGGCTTAACAGGAACCACATATGGCTTCTGAAACTGGTATGATGAAACTGAACTGAAAAATACATACTTGCACATATAGAACTTCACAATGTGAATAACTGAAATAAACAAGGCATACTATATAGCAATTGAATCTGGACATATGCTCACTACAAACAACCGAGCAGGAGAAACTGTTAAACAAAGCATATGCTCACTACTACAGGCTTAATAGCAACGAAAAATAGGCATTCATAATGTATTGTTCAAATTGCATAGAATGTAGCTAGTGCTTAAACATCAAATTGTATAACTGAACATCACATGTGAAAGAACTGAAATAAACAATGGTCATGTTAACAACACCAGGTTTAACGAGAACCACATACTGCGGTTGAAACATGTATTGATGAAATTCAACTTCACCGTCCGTACATTTATCATGAGTGAAATAATTAAACATGACATGGGTTTGCTCACCTGTCACCGATGGGCTCCTTCCCATTAGAAGAGCATGGATTTTGGGTGTGCTCCCTATTGTTGCAGATGGGCTTCTTCCCCTTGGAAGAGCATGGATGATGGATGCCCTCCTTGATGTCGCGGAAGGGCTCCTTCGCCTTTGAAGAGCACGACTGCAGGGTGCCCTCCTGTCATGGATAGGCTCTTTCCCCTTGGAAGAGACGGATAGGGTGCCCTAGTCAGCGTCGTCGATGAGGTCTAACTTGGCAGCTGACGATGCCGAGCCACCGCCATAGAACGTGTCCTTCAGAACTAAGAAAAGGGGCTCAATGGCGATGAAGGAAGGCAAGTTCTTCACAGCGAAGCAGAGGAGATCAACGGTTGGGCCTTGCTTGAGGTCAACGGGAGTTGAACCCGAGAGGTTGCGGTGGGACACTTAACCTGTGAAATAGCCTGCGTCAAGCCGTCACTATCGACAAGCACGATGTCGTAGCTGGCTGCGTCGATATACATCCATACGGGAGCCCGTTGTCTTGTAGCCTCGACGTTGTCAGATTTCCAGAGGTCTCGGCGGTCACCTCGTCATCGTAGTCAGCTTCTCCGGCGGCCTTGGCGGTCACCTCGGCATCGTCCAGCGGCCAGGCCGCGATATACCTCCTTTTGGCCATTCGGTCTTCGAGCTCCCTTGGAAGGGTAGATGGCATTAGGCTGCGATGGTCTACTGTGGGGGATGGGAATCTATGAGGAAGAGGGTGTTTAGCAATCACCATCTAAAAAATTCAGGGCGGGGAGGGTACGGAGATGGGTTGGTAACCTGCTTGGGGAGAGCAGGAGAGGTTGACTGTGGAAGCGGGGCGGGGGCGGGGGCGGCGAGGTACCTAGGGTTTGAGCGGGAGGGAGGACTTGTGTGGGGGTGGGGTTAGGAGGGGCCTAGGTGGTGTTTGAGGAAATGCCGCGACCACTAGTAAATTTTACTTGGAGGAAGTGAAAAGCCAGGACAACTGAAATTTATATTAATGGTTTGAAATGGCGTCGGACGAACAAACATCGCACATGGACCGAACATAATACATGTGTTCAATTCAAAGAGAAAAACCCACAGAAACACCAATTTTAAAATTGATCAAGGCGGGTAGCTATTTTTAAGATTTGTCTAGGCGGGTTGGTGCAAAGGCAGACTGTGTTGATGTGACAATCACGGGCATGGCACACGATTGGCATGCGGGAACCGTGTCTACTGCCTCTACAATCGCACACAGTTGTCTAGTTTGACTCGTTTGCTATTTAAGTTTCAAAAAAAAAAGACTCGTCTGCCATTTATATAACAATATTGGAAAATAAACGCGACAAAGCTAGGGTCAGAGCACAAACACACCTGTATGTGGACCAAATGTATGTATGGAAAGGTTGTTGTGATGTTCAAATACGGAATGCACAACTTTCATGTGACACACACATGTTTCGCAGAACACACGGTACAGTTGGTCTATGCACCCCCCACTTCGAGTCGGCGGGAGGGAATGGTAGGTTCAATATATGAATGTATGCACTTATACCAAGTATGCCATCTCACCCAACTGTAACAAAAAACTAATAGGAATCCATCATGATCAACCCCCCCCCCCGTGTTTTATGTGTGAGTTTAGACTGCGTGGGCCCACGTATGGGCGTGTCTCGAAAACTTCATGAGATGGGTGGGCCCAACTAATTAAGGTGATGTGATATTTCAGTACCATATGCATAACTTTTTGATGTGGCACATGCCTCTCTCATAACTCGGACAGTACCTGACCACGTGAAGGATTTGTGTATATGTACTATTGACCCCCCCACCCTCACCCCACAAACACACACTTTGAGACGCCGAGAGGGCATATATATCAGCACGACCTAGCTATATCGTAACATAGACCAAGACCTAGCTAGCTTGGTCAAATTACCCCCTCCCCCACCGACTTCGAGCCATCGATCGAGAGGCCACATGATGTATATATAGTATATTATACCCTCTTGATGATAACTAAAGTGACATGCCACGTGGGCAGACAGAGGGTGTGTGTCGTCCATAACAACACAACATTTCCACTTCAAAATATCCAGAGGGCGTATGTATGAATATGGTGAGGGAGAGTCAACGGTTCATCTATGTATGTATATATATATATATATATATATATATATATATATATATAGGGTGGCACTATTCTAATCCCAGGATTAGAATAACTGTTTGGATCACAGCCAGCCCTATAAGGGCCCGACAGCTCCCTCCTGAACTTCCCGAACTGCCGGTCCACCCCGACAGGATCCACCTGGTCCGATCCCGATCGAGGCCGCCCCAGCCCCCCTCCCTCGAAGCTCCTCGCCCCAGCCCCCCTCCTCGCCGCTCCTCCCCTCGATTCGCCGCCGGCCTCCGCCGCAATTCGCCGCCGACCTCCGCCGGATCCAGCGCCTCCCCTCCGTCTCCAGCTCCCGGCCGACCGGATCCAGCGCCTCCCCTCCGTCTCCACCTCCCGTCCGACCGCCGGCGCGGGCGAGCGAGCGACGGCGGACGCCGGCGTGAGGGAGCCCGCATCGCCTGGAGGCGGCGAAGCTGCCGGAATTTCTGCAACGAAGCCGCCATGGACTTTCGGAGGCCTCCTCCTTCCATCCGCACCTCCTCCCGATGGCTTAGCAGAGCTAATGACGGCCAAGGTGCAAGGTACGGCGAACAGCGCGGCCAAGGGAGCATCTCAGCGGCGGAGGGTGCATCGGCGGCGCCTTCAAATCTAGCAACGAACGCGGCACCACAGGTACCTGAACTTCCTCCCTCTTAGGTACCTAAACTTTCTCCTTCTTCTTGGCTACTCCTTCAATCTTGCCTCACCTGAACTTCTGGCTTCATGCAGATGAACTTCGTGCCCTCTGCAAGACATGGAATGCCATGGGATATCTCTCCCAACTCTCCGACGAATTGCTCTCAAGGTGGCCTATCTACTGCTGGAAAAAGGTTGGCCGAACTTCTATCCAAGGTATGGTTGAACTTCCTACTGTCTGCTATTTTCTTTCAGCCATGTGAAGTTCTGGTAGTTTGTGAGCCTCAGTCCAGGCTACAAAAATTAAAAAATCTGCCTGCATTCATATGTAAAAAACCATGTGAAGTTCAACAAGTCAGTGGGCTAGAGTTCAGGTTGGTATGTATCTGGTTGTTTGCAAAAAAAAGGAAAGTAAAACAAACATGTGATCAATTGAAGTTCAGGTGGGAATGTACTAGGAAGTTCAACCATTCAAAGTCATGAAGGTCAGGTTTTTGACTGTATACAGTAGTTAACCTTTGCAAACCATGCAAACACATGAAGGTCAGGTTGGTATGCACTAGTAAGTTCAACCATGCAAACACATGAAGTTCAGGTTGGTATGCACTAGTAAGTTCAACCATGAAAACACATGAAGGTCAGGTTTAACTGTAGACTGTATTTCCCCTTTGCAAACCAGAAGTTTAGTCTGTGGAGAGTGCTCAGTTCAGGTACAGAAAAAAAACAAATACTGTAGAATTCAGAATGTGAGGTTCATTCTGTGAAGAGTGCTCAGTTCAGGTACACAAGTATAGACAAATGCTCAGCTCAGTTTAGAATAACTATACCTGTCCTAGGAAAAATATGTACATGAACAACAATTTTATGAGAAGTTCAGGCTGTGAATAATGCTCAGTTCAGCAACAACAGTATATGCAGATGTGACTTGTGTGCTAACACATTCTTTTTTTTATGCCAGCAGGATGAGAGACGCAGAAAGACGGTTAGAACTTCCCAGCAGCAAGTACACAACCCTAAGCATGTACGCGTTGTGCCGCCCCCTCAATGGGTCACACCTCAAACGCACCAACAACATTCCCAATCTGCTCCACACCAGAATTGGGTGACACCGGAAACACATGCAGACTTCCAAGATGCTGGGTCACAGCCCGATCCGCACCATTTTGCGCCTCCACCTAATTGGGTGATGCCGGAAATCCCCCGCGGATTCTTTGTATCCACCAGCAGACTTCCAAGCACACCGATGGAGGAGGGTGTTAGCAAAGGTCCTGCGTATAACTATGGAGGTTATCCTGGTGTGGCTCGTCAATGTGAAAGGGCAGCAAGTAAACCGGATGCCAGGACAAATCCAACAGGAACACACACACGGAGGAGAGTGCTCTGCACACTACCGCCGTTGGATGCTGCTGCTGCTACTGCTACAACTCAAGATCGTACGGGACATGAGGTAGATGGATTGCTTCACAGAACAAAAGAGCAAACTAAAACAAGGATCGCCATGCCTCCATAACCACCACAAGAAAAAAGGACGCAAACAAGAGAGAGGCCATCTTCAACCCTCCTTCCTCCTCGTGATCCACTCCTGCACCCTGCTATGATAACTCCGCCGTGCCCCATCCCAGAGGGCCAGCAGCAGACTCCGGTGGAGTTGCGATCATACACGCACGTAAGTGAACAAAATTTAAGTATTTATATATGCATCTTGTATGATCTGCAATTTTTCTGCTCCCTCCAGGATAACAAATTTATAAACTGCATTTTAACGTACCGTTTGGATTTTTTTTCTTTTTCTGCAGATGCCGGATCTCCCAGATTATCCAATACCAAGACTAAAGAAGCCATTCAAGAATGTAGAGAAAGCCAGGGAATTTCACAACAGATATGCCAGACACGCTGGTTTTGGCATCAGGAAGACGGGAGGGAATGAGAATCACAAGTATTTTGTTTGCGCGTTCCAAGGGAAACACAGAACTTCTATTTCAGAAGCTGAAAGGAAAAGAAACAAAACATCGCAGAAGACAGGCTGCAATGCAAGAATGAGGGTGAAGGTGCAAGAGGATAACACATGTGTGGTAGTGGACATTGAGTACAATCATAATCACCACCTCATCCAAACTGCTGAGATGCTGGTATTCTTGCACTCACACAAGAATTATGACCCCACTATTTTGGAGTACGTAAAGCTCTTACAGTACCATGATGTCAAACATACAACAATTATGTCCATGCTATCTGAAAATGAAGATGGAAGCTACTTCCTAAGCATGACCGGACGAGACCTACTAAACCAGTAAGTATTGAAAAATGCACATACTGCAGTGTACATAGCATCCTAAGTCACCACCCTTGCTAGCAAAAATAACGAATGCATGTTTGCATATAATTTGCAGGAAAGCTATGAATGCGAGGAAAGATGTTTTGGATGATGTATTGAAACTTGTATCTTTCTTTAAAGACATGAAGGCAATCAATGATGAGTTTTTCTATGACATACAAGTAGACAGCGACAATGTAATTAAAAACATTTTCTGGTCCAATGCAAGCTGCCGGGGAGCATATCAAGATTTTGGCGATTGCGTAACATTCCACACAACTTATAAGACTAACATATTTCAT
Source organism: Elymus sibiricus (assembly GCA_039707655.1). Taxonomy (NCBI): domain Eukaryota; kingdom Viridiplantae; phylum Streptophyta; class Magnoliopsida; order Poales; family Poaceae; genus Elymus; species Elymus sibiricus. The sequence goes on along the minus strand of CM077667.1, from coordinate 193,743,505 downwards.
ATGCCTCTGGGAGTGTTTGTTGGAACAAACCACCATTTCCAGTCAACGATATTTGCTGTTGCCCTGATCAGAGACGAAGATGCAAAGTCATTCAAGTGGTTGTTCGATACATTTGTACGGAGCATGAACAACAAACACCCAACTTGCATTCTAACAGGTATGTTCAAAAAAACTCTACAAGTTTCATCATCTTTTCAGCTCTGGGTGTATATTGGGTATACTGGTTTTAACTGAAAAATATTATAAACCAAGCAGTTCAAACACTCGTAGCACAGAAGTCCAACAAACAGTACAAGAAGCAAAATATGGTTATGTCTGTGAAGTTCAAATACAAGAATCATAGAAGTTCAAGAACACTGTTGTAAGAAAAAAATATGTATCATGTTCAGAAAAATATGGTTATGTCTGTGAAGTTCAAATACAGGAATCATAGAAGTTCAAAAACACTGCTGTAAGAAAAAAATATGTATCATGTTCAGAAAAATATGGTTATGTCTGTGAAGTTCAATCACTGGTACCACAGAAGTTCAACAACACTGCTATAAGAAAAAAAATTGGGTGACATTATTAGATAGTCCTACTACTGCATGTGAAGTTCAACTACTTGTATCACATAGGTTCAACAACACTGCTATAAGGAAAATATATGTGACATTATTAGATAGTCTTACTGCTGCATGTGAAGTTCAATCACTGGTACCACAGAAGTTCAACAACACTGCTATAAGAAAAAACTTTGTGACATTCCTACATAGTCCTACTGTTGCCTGTGAAGTTCAAGTACTTGTATCACATAAGTTCACCATCAGTGCAAGAAGCAAGTTTCATTTATTTAATTCATGCAGACCAGTGCCCATCAATGGCGAAAGCTATACCACAATCATTCCCAAATACCGTCCACAAGCTATGCCGTTGGCACATCCTGAAGAAGTTCAAGGAATACCTCGCGTTGCTGTACAAAAAGTATAATAAAACATTCAAAGAGGAGTTCACAACAATCTTAAACAGGCCGCTAATGCCAACAGAGTTTTAAGCTGCCTGGGCTGCACTCGTGCAGAAGTACAACCTGCAGAACGACCAGATGATGATGCAGCTGTGGAGTGATAGGAAAATGTGGATATCAGCATATTATAAGAACATTTTCTGTGCTAGAATGACTTCTACACAACGAAGCGAGAGCATGAATCACGTCCTCAAGAGAGGGTTTGTCAAGGGGACACAGAACCTACACAAGTTTGCTAGGCGGGTAAATGCTTGCATACAAACTCAGCTGCAGAAGGAGAAAGAGCAAACAATGGCCAGCATGGTATTGTGACTTCCTTGAACATGTGCACTTGGTATTTAAAGGAAACCCATGACTCTGCTCGACTAATATCTTATTTTTTGACATGTGCAGAGCAATCCTGTCACAAAAACAAATTACGGCTACGAGGAAGACATGGCTATCAAGTACACGAGAGCCGTGTACAGCGAGATGAGGGATAGGATGAGAAAGAGCACGCTATTTCACGCAAAAAAGACAGCAGAGGCCACTAAGTACCTTGTGTACTACCACAACAAGGGTGGCCATGATGATGAAGAAAGGTTTGCCTGGTCAAAGCATGAATTCCAGGTTGTAGCTGACCCAGAGAATGAAATATATGAGTGCGAATGCAAGCTTTGGACACACATAGGTGAGCGGAAAAACAAACTCATTAAATAGCTAAACTAGTAGTATCATATCAATATATGAAACTCATTGCTGGCTCACAAACAATGTATTCTGCATTCATCACAAATTCAGGTATGTTCTGCCTTCACATAATGAACATACTGGACTACCTGAGGGCTGACAAATTTCCAGACAAGTATATCCTGAAACGGTACACAAAGACTACAAAATCACAACCAACATTTGATACAAGGGACTACAACACAATTGCATCGGATGGCAGCTCAAAACTGTCAAAGCAAGACATCCTGCTGCAGCTAAATTTGACGGTTAACAAGAAAGCAATGAGATGTGAACAACAATATGACAGGGCCTTCTATATTCTCAAGAGGCTCGTGGAAGAACTTGATGCAATACATTCAGCAAATCAAGCAGATGCTGACGAAAGGATGGCTAAAGAGGATGCTGAAATTGAAGATGACCTTCATTATTATGAAGCTGAAATGCTCCAGACCGCTGCTCAAGCCGACCGATGCAAGGAGGATGTTGGCCAAATGATGCAGTAGCAGCAGCAAGAGATGATGAAACTACTGCTCTACTCTGAAACAAAGGGTAGGAAGAAACTTTCTGCAGCAAAGAAAAGTGACCAGCGAGCTCAAATAAAGGCACCATCTGCAGATAGAGTCGTCGTGCTGGATGACAATGGAGTGCCACTTGGACACAGGCAATGTAGTGTGTGCAAAAAGGTTGTAGGACACAACAAACTCACTTGTCCAACACTCTTAGAAAGAAACGATGCCGAGGAGGTCAAGCAACCAAAAGCTCAAAAACAGCAGCCCAAAGTTCAAAAACAAAACAAGGGACCACACCCAGAGAAAGCTAGCAGCAGGCTTTGTAGCATATGCAAGGAATATGCTCCACACAATGCACGAACATGTCCGAAGCACGCAGAGGCTGAAAAGACAAGTCAAGAAAATAAAAAGAAAGCAAAACCTAGAGCCAGCACCAAGAAAGTGGTGGAAGATGAAGAGGAGGATGAGGAAGACGAAGATGAAGACATCAACGAAGAAGAGGAAGACGAAGAGGAAGACGAAGAGGAAGATGAAGAGGAAGATGAAGAGGAAGAGGAAGAGGTACATGTCAAACAAAAACCACTACCAGCAAAGCCTAGGAGGAGCGCAAGGCTGATGAACAATTAGACTAGGTCGATTAAACAAAAGCAAACTTATGTCATGTCAGTGTATATTATGTTATTCCACTATTGAATAGTATTTTTGGAGAAGCTTACTGTAGAAGTTCTACTATACAAGTTTCAAAGAAATTATACAGTAGAAGTTCAAGTGCTCTTACTTTAGAAGTTCTGGTATATTATGAGAGGAGGTGCAGGTGCTGTATTACATAAAAGACCAAGAAGGAATAAAGAATAAACTATGAAGTTCAAGTGCTCTTACTTTAGAAGTTCTGGTATATTATGAGAGGAGGTGCAGGTTCTGTATTACATAAAAGACCAAGCAGGAATAAAGAATAAACTATGAAGTTCAAGTGCTCTTACTTTAGAAGTTCTGGTATATTATGAGAGGAGGTGCAGGTGCTGTATTACATAAAAGACCAAGCAGGAATAAAGAATAAACTATGAAGTTCAAGTGCTCTTACTTTATAAGTTCTGGTATATTATGAGAGGAGGTGCAGGTGTTGTATTCCATAAAAGAGCAAGCAGGAATAAATGAATATACACTGAGAAGTTCAAGTACTCTTACTTTAGAAGTTCTGGTATATTATGAGAGGGGTCGTTGGTGATGTATTCCATAAAAGAGCAAGCAGGAATAAACAATAAACTATGAAGTTCAAGTAAGCTTACAGAAGAAGTTCTGGTATAATAATTAATGTAGGAAAAATATGCTTGACAAATAAGTATTGCCGTATAAACTAAGCTAGTAATCCTAAGACGACGCGTGGACATATGAAGTTCTTTTTGGATACCTGGAGAAGTTCACGTAGAATCCCGACAAGATCAAGAAACGTAAAGGAGTGTATGAGAATATTTTTACACGAAGTTCTAGTTGAAAACTATTTGCAGTTAAAAAATTACAAAAATAGGACAACACAAAAATTACAAAAGGCTACATCTTGATTGAGTTGAAAAATAATAATACATTCTACAACACAAAAATTCTCTCCATCTCAAACCAGCAGCCCAGCCAGATCTCAAGCAGAAGTTCAAGTTCACATGTTGGGGCCAAAATTAACAAACACTGGATTTGTGGACAAAAAACACTGTCCACAAAAAACCAGCAGTTCAACCAGAACCCAGGCAGAAGTTCAAGATCATAAGTTGGGGAAAAACAAACAACACTGGAATACTGAAACAGTGCAATACATTTAAATTCACAAGACGATCATTCTTCATTACACATACATTTGTCCTCAATAACATAAAAAATAGTGCTGCAGCTATAGATATACAAATTACTAAACCATTCTTACAACCAAATCTTTACGAAATAGTTCCAATCATTATCAAACCAAGTCTTTACGAAATCAAATCTACACTAAAACCAATGTTTCTACATGCAGAATTCACGGGCCCAAGGACTGGATCTCAACAGGAAGCTCTCCACGCACAATTTCATTCTTCTCGCTGAAGACTAGAGTGTGCATGAACTCGGCCTTCCAGTCATCTACAGCAGCCTGCAAACAAAAAGAATGAAGAATAAAAAAATAGTAAAGGATAACTAAAACCACAGCAGGAGCGTGTCGGCAAAAACACAAAAAAAACATATAAGGATGATGAGACAAGGACAAAACATACTTCCACATCACCAAAATCTTCAACAAGCTCATCGCCATCATATGTAGAGCAGAGCTTCACGGCGAAGAAACCGCACTCATTATCCAGTTGCTTTGAGACATCAACAAAAGTTGGCCTCTTTGCAATAGTCACCCAGTTTGGCTCCTTGCTCGCTTTGTACTCAGCCTTGCCATACATCTCCTCCAGCAACCCAACGAATCTCTTGATCTGCCAGACATGACAAATACGATAAAATCAAGAACATCTTAAACAAAAAGCCAAGTTCAGGTACATAAAAGCGACACTTGCATAAAATCCAACTAAACGATACCAGAAGTTCAACTGTCCAATGATAGTCAGTTCAAGCACACAACTTTGAAGCAGTATTACCAAACAGAGATAAAAATATTTTGTCAACGGAAGGCAGAATAAAATTCATGTCGAAAAGAGAATATGACGGGAGGTTCAGGCTAAGAAACACTCACAATTTTTTGGCAGTCTCCGTGGAAACTTGTTCGTGAAAGTCCCTTATTAGAGTAAGGAAGTGAATCAAGGATGTCAATGCTCCCACAATATCTATTCAGCACATACACACTGTAGTGCGCTGTTTTGCCAATTGGCTTGAAAAGTATCAAAAAAACCTGCCAAGATTGAAAAAATGGTGAACACAAACTATAAACCATAAGTATTGAACAGCCGAGATGAACAAAAACTTCTTGACAAACTCAGCAAAAGGATGTACATAACAAAAAAAAGCAAGAGTTATGAAAACCTAACCAGCTTTGCGTTAAGAAGGTCTTCTTCCTTACTAACAAACATTGGGAGGATTGCAGCCGATTTTTTTACATCGAATTTTGGAACTGATGCACCGAAATAATCATACTACAAGCAGTACTGCATTCACCAACCGACCATCAACAAAGATCAAGAACACGAAATAATAACGACAAATAAAAACACCTCCCAATGCCACTTCACCAAAACTAGCGCAAAAAAAGGAGATAGGGTTACAAGAACAAAAACCTGTATGAAGTAGGGACTCAGAACAACCCTGTCAGCACAAGAGAAGATCTCAGAGGTCTCCGGCTTATCCTTCCACAAGTTTATGAGAAAGTCCATTATGTCTCCTTCCATCTGCTGCCCTTCACCGAAAAGAGTATAAAGGACACGTCCTGTGAGGTCAATCACATTCCCAGGGACGGTAAACATGCAGTAGCTTGTCCTGCAGATTTAAACGATGGGAAAAATATTAGAAGCGCAACTCCAAGACAAGGAGAATGAATAGAAGTTCAGATACTATAACATCAGAAGTTCACAAAAAATAGCATGTCTGGTAGCAAAAACATAAGAAGAATACTCACTCAGAATACTTCTTCAGACCATCTTCACTAAGCACAATCTGTTTCAACCTCCGGGCCTCAGATAGATGAGGGTAACTGTATTTCTTTAGGGGAGCGACAGCAGAACACCACTTCATAGGCAATCTTGCTGCTCTCTTCGAGGAAGTTATGTTGCCAGACTCAACTGCCGGATTCCTCCTGGTGATGACAACATTCTTCCCACCTCGCCCAACAACAGTAGCAGCAGCAGATTTACCCGTCTTCGGGTAGGCAATCTTCTCAAAATCATCATCCGACGAAATCACCTCTGCTTGGACTGCACCAACCTTCCTGGAGCAAGGGGTACTTGGAGCAGCACCAATACCGACAGGCTGCTTCCCCAACTTGGAAGGAATAAGGGTTCGAGAGCTCTCATATTCTCTCGGAGTTGTACCCATCGATTCCTCCCTAGGCTGGTATTCCTGTGACCCGAGGAATGAGTAGTGGTAATCGGTCAGGTCAAACGGCTCCACTGTAAAAAAAAAGACCATTAAATATAACTGAAGTTCAGATACAACACAATGTACAGTCCAACAAATATAGATGTCATGATTACTACTCAAGTTGACCTAAAAATTATGTTGCATTTAAAAACTAATGAAGTTCAGGCACAACCCAAGGCACAGTTCAAGATAAAACTGATGAAATGGAAAACATTCAACTACAACTAACAAAAGCATAAAAAGGTATCATCTCTGAAGTTCATGTAGAATAAAAGCTGCAGTCCAAGTAAGCAATGACAGGAAAAAATACTGAAACAAAAAACACAAGCAAGTAAAAGACAATGAAGTTCATGTAGAACAAAAGCTGCAGTCCAAGTAAGCAGTCCAAGTTTCAAGACTTACATGAATAGTAGCCAAACAGACCATGGAAGTCTGTTTCAAACAAGTTAGAAGAAGCAATTGAGTACAACCATGTCTTCATGATATCCAAGATATTCTCATGGGAATAGTTTGCAAGAACCCCATCATGATACGAATTAACATTCGTAAGCATGAAGAATCCGCAGTCGATACTGCCATCAAACAAAGAGAACAGTGTTAAAACAAAAAAAACCAAAAGCATAACAAGACGTTGCAGCTTACGTACAACTACAATTAAACAGAAAGTGATAGAGAGAAAAGTGGAACTCATACTTGTTAGTCTGTTGGGGGACATCAATCCAATCCAAAGGGAAATGGTCAATAGAAAGTGGAATGAATGGTGTCTCCCTGTCATTGCAGGCATCGCTCCAAAGCTTCTTGATGTTATCAGTCATCCGCCGATACAGGCGTACTGCACAGTGATCATTTGGTCCATAGTAGGAGTCGAGAAGCTGGAACCTTGAATTCTTCATGTCAAGAAATATGGAAACCCAATGACCAACACCACCCAAGTGAGCAGGAAGTTCAGGTGGGTCAAAAGTGGGGAAAATAACCTGACGCAGGATAAACACACAAATCATTAAAACTGAATATTAATATCAAGAGCACAGAAAAATAAACAAATATAAACAGAGAGGATCATAGCGGAAACAAATACAGAGACAAAGAAACAAATATTGCTTACAGAATCATGCGCATCCATTCTATCTGGACCAGTCGCTAAGAAGTACTTCCTCACACGGGAATCAAAATGCCCTCTGTAAATCTTGTCCTAATATAATGCAGATAACATCAACATATGAAATACAATGAGACCAATAAGTTTTAACTAATATGGTAAAGAACAACAGAAAAGAAATTACTATAGGGTTGACTTACACAAACCCAATACGGCAGGATGAGTTTTTCTGAGTCCTGATATTTGGCACGTAGACAATACAGTGCAACCTCGGCTACATTAGATCGAAGCATTCCGCGAGGAGAAAAAGACCCTGCGACATCTTCAACAGTATCTTCACACTCATTGTTTTGGAACATAATCTTTGATCTAAAACAAACAAAAGAAAGTAAAGAAGTTCAGCATCAGAAACTCAAGAAGTTCATCACACAGAAAGCAAAGAAGTTCAGCTACATAACAACAGGCATCAGAAAGTAAAGTTAGATGTTCAGCATCAGAAAGTAAAGAAGTTCAGCAACAGAAAGTAAAGAAGTTCATGTATAAAACCACAGGCAGTACATAAGTTAGATGCATATAAATTCTGACTAGCTGCACTCACCTCTTAGAACGATCACTCTTAAGCCTAGTTACACTGAAATAAAAGTCATCAACCTTCTTTCGGACGAGGGCAAGTTCACTATCTGCTCAGCAAAAGAATAGAAATTAAGAGCAACATACAAACACATAGATCAAGACAGGAGCAACAAACAACACAAGCACATCTCAGCTGCTACACCGAAAGATAAACCACAGGATTAAAAACATCACAACCCATGCATTACAAACCTTCCCCCACATAAAAATAGCTTCAATTCACTTTATTTACAAACCACATGACAACCCACAAACTAGAAGTTAAACTTGCACCACACAGACAGTACATAGGGATATCAAAGACTCAAACCAACAACAAAAGGGGTGGGGATGGGGAAAGAAGAGAGAAGCATGCTCCGCTCTTTATGGATTCTTGCCTAGACCAGTTGCAGCATTGGAAAGATCATCCTCCTTTCCCAAGCTATCACTTTCAGTCTCTTCATCATCATCTCCAGTAGACATTGCAGTGTCGTCGGCAAGCACACCAGTAGCAGCTGGAGCAGCTGGAGAATCTGAAACAACAAAAACTATTGGTTGTGCTGCAGCAGGAAGAGCTGGAGAACCAGCATCAACAGCAACTGATGGCTCTGCTGCAGGAGACTTCTCCGTGCCTGCACGAGCACTACCAGTATCAACAGCAGCCTCGATGGGATCTTTCTCTGAAATAATATCTTCAGCTGTCTTGCCCTGCTCAGAATCAGAAACCCCAGCACCGATGGACGACTGAGGTTCAGTTCGATCCAGCCCATCGGAGCAGCCAGTGCCTAATACAGCCTTGTCTGCAACCTTCTCTGAAGGAACACTAGCATCGTCATTCTGCAGCAAAGAACAAAAAGTCAATAAAAATGGGCACATAGTAAAAAAATGTACAAGAAGTTAAATAAAAAGGAAACAAATGGACAAGAAAAAATATACTTTAGGATCACTGCCATGAACCTCATCAACAAATAAATCACTCGCGGGAGCAGATTCATGCACAGGGACAGTTGCACTATCAGGTAAAACATCCTCATCAAACCTAGCACCATCATCAACAGCCTACAAAAATCATATAGAACACAATGTCTAATCAGGTGAAGTCCACATTATATAACTAAAGAAGGACAGCTATGACCAGTGACACATGGAGGAAGTCCAAAGACAGTAAACATAGAAGGTCAGATATCAAACTACTATCATACAAAGGAAAAAAGGGCCAGATATGGAAAGCAAAGAAGTTCAGATACTGTAGGGCTGGAAGTCCAGATACTGTAAACAGAGAAGGTCAAATATGAAACACAAATACTGAAAAAAGAAGTTCAGAACACATGAAATCAAGAAGGGTCACCTATGACATAAAACAGTAATAACTGAAAAGCTAACAATGAACATTAATTCAAAGAACTAACAAAAAGCCAGCATAAACAAACCTCTTCAGTACGCTCCTCGTCATTGCCTCCTTCACGACCCAAACGAACAAAATCATCTTGCCTCTGAATCTGACTGACAACAACACTAGCCTCATCTTCAAAAGGCTTGCAAGAGCATCCTGCATTTCCTTGAACAGCCCAAAGCTAATCCGGAGGTGGGAAGTGCTCTGACGAAGCTCAGCAAGAATTCTAGCTTCAATTGACAAAACCTCCTTAGAAGACTCAGCGTCAAAACCATGGCCGGGAGGAAGAATCCTGTCGACGCGACTAAGACGCTCAAGAGTTGTCGGAACATGGGCCATCTCCCCACAAACAGTTTCCAGAAGACCATCAATCCTAAGAAGGGAAACATTCGCAGCATCAAAGAAACCCTCAGAAGAAACGCCACCTGCAGCACTCACACGGGCAGAAGAACCTCCAGGATCTACAATGGGAGCACCAGTATTGACATCCCGGGAGAATTCAAATCTTGGGGCACCTCCACTCCCTAGGCCGCTGGCACGAGGCATAGTAAGAACAGGACGTTCGATAACCCTAAAGAACACAACCTCAGCCTGTGTCTTCCACTACATACAAAACAAAAGTCAACGCGTCAAAAAACAATGAAGGAACATGGAACAAATATTGAAGATAGTACCAGAAGTTCAAGTTAAACTGTACAGGAAAGAATGATGCATAGAAACACTCACAGGCAGTTTCCCAAACACCCAGTTGGTTGGGTCCTCATCCCCGTTTTTAACCAAGTCAGCAGTAGCAAGCTCAGACATCTTGGCCTGGTCCATGTAGTTGATGTGAGGGGTCCTCAAATCAACAACAGGCTTCTTGCCAATGATAAGGCAGTCCAGATACATAAGTAGCGGTGCGATGCCGCAGCCTGTAACAGCTTTTCCTCTGCTAGTCCCTTGCTGATACCTAGTAACAGCCCTTCGAAGATCATCAACAACCAACTGACAATAGTCCATATTTGCCATATCTTCAGAGACAAGATTCTCAGCCATTGCTGCCTCCCTGGACACTCGTGTAGACGTACCAGGAATAATAACCTTCATGAAAAGAATAAGGTAAAAGACCTGCAGAGCCAGGTCATCATTCTTCTCATCCTTCACAAGTTCCTCGAGGATCTTCCGCAGATCCTTTGTCTTGATATCATCACTCCTCTTGTAGCCAATTTGGCCTTCAGCCTCATAACAGCATCATCAAACCCATCCTCCGAGGGCCTAGGAGGGGTACGATCACCTTGAGGGAATCCAAAAAGATGGTGAATAGCATCACTTGTAATACGCAAAACCTTGTTCGCCTCACCCATGTCCAGAATCATAGTAAAAGGGTCAATCTTGGTGTAGATGTGGCCCATCAAAGGACGAGAGATGTTGGAATCAATCGTCAAATCAAACACAGAACCAAAACTAGCCTTGATAACCCTCGCCTTGTGCCTAGGTTGTAGCAATTTTGCGCACAACTTGACCTCTTTCAGTGAGCAACGAACCGTCTTGTTAAAACGTTTCGCATCATCTCCTCCTTCATCACCTTCTTCCACTGATTTGCCTCCTCTCTTCCTCAGAACAGGCCACTTCACAAGCTGATATTGCAAAAAATGCAATGACAGTAAAAAAAGGCAGAACAATGAGTCAGACAAACTAAACCAAAAGTTCACTAATGCTGAATTGGAAAAACTACATAAGAAAATAGAGCATGGACAAAAAAATTGTATATAGCAGAAGTTCAACCATTAAAAAACAAGAAGTACAGCTGCTTTCTCCATGTTAGCAGTGTACATTTCAGAAGTTCAACTATGTCTACATAGGCAGTACAACCATGTATGACCAGAAGTACAGCTGCTTTCTCCATGTTAGGAATGTGCATTTCAGAAGATCAACTATGACTACATAGGCAGTACAACCATGTATGACCACAAGTTAAGCTTCTTTCTAAATGTTAGAACTTTACAAAGCAGAAGTTCAACTATGTACACCAAGGCATTAAAACCATGTATACCAAGAAGTTCAGCTAATATCTTCATGTATATAAGCAGAAGTTCATCTATGTACACAAAGGCAGTAATACCATATAAACCAAGCAGTTCAGCTAACCTCTAAATGTATATAAGCAGAAGGTCAGCTATGTACACCAAGGCAGTACTACATACACAAAATATTACAACAATTCTACAATGTTCTCAAAAACAGTAAACATGAGAGATTCATACCTGATCAGCAGCAGCAGCATCATCGTCGTCATCCTCGTCATCAGCGTTGAAATCAGCATCACCCTTGACGTCTGGATCAACACGAGAATGCTTCTTGCAACCCTTGTTAACCTTTGCCGGTGCAACCTTGCGCTTAACGCCACATTTCTTGCCCTTACCAGATGCACCCGCACCAAGCGAAGAAGGTGTAGGCGCCGCAGTGGCAAGCACACGAGGACTATGACGTGGCGTACCACCACGGGCTTGGCCTTCCACTTCAGGAAGTTCACCCACACTTGGTCCTGCAACATTTGAAACACGTGGGCTCCTCCGAGGAGTAACTTCACCAACTAAATGCTTCCTAGCCACGGTCTTCTTTAATTTCTTCTTCACAGGGGCAGCCATGCCATCAGTGGCACGCGGCACGTCTTCTTCAGCAACAGAGCCATGCCCAACTGTGAGCTCAGCAAGATCACCAGATTCAGAAACATGAGAACCTTTCTGAAGGCGGGCCGCCATCTTCTTATAAAAATCTTCTTGCGTTGATCCTCTAGAAGAAGCTGAAGGGGCTCATCCTCATCTTGCGTGACAGGTTCAGTGCCATCAACAGACTGGGACTGCGTCTCTGACATCTGAAGAGAGCACAAAGGCTCCGGAACGGAATCACAACCTTCAACTGATGGAGCCCCCTCCTCGGCCGCAGCAGTGTTATCTGGCACACCCAAATCAGATAGTACATCGTTGATGGTGTTCACAGCTTCCTCCTCTGTGGATACATCTGCAAGAACACAAAAACATAACAAAAGGAAAAGAGTCAAGAACAAATACAAAACACACGACAAGAACAAGTTCAAAAACATGGCTCAAGAATTAAAAAAAAGGAGTTGCACATACTGGGTGAAGCAAGAGCTGCAGAAGCAAGATCCGTGAGGCTTAAATTTTTCTCAAGGCTCAAAGCAACCTCAGCAAATACAGTCAAAGGAATAATAGGTGGTTTAGCCGCATCAGATCTTGGAGCATCAATATTAACTTTTGAAGCTCCATCTTGATCAAAGTTATTTTTTTCAAAACTATTAAATTCATCACCAACTACAAAAATGGAAGTAAAAAGGCAGCTGAGTTTTAATCCACAATCTACACTAAAGGAAGTACTACATATACATGAATGTCCAATGTCCAGAAGTTCAAAAATACCTAACAAAGCAGTAAAACAATGCACAATCTACAATCTACATAGTAAAGATAAAACAATCTACACCAAAGGAAGTACTACATATAGATGAATGTCCAGAAGTTCAACAATACATAACAAAGCAGTAAAGCAATGCACAAACAGAAGTTCAACCAAATTTCATTACAAACAAATAATTAAAACCAGAAGTTCAACTATGTGACCCAAGGCAGTACTACATAAAAAAGATGAAGCACGAGCAGAAATACTTTTTCACAGCCAAACTACTTCTCAATACCATGAAAATGATAACACAAAATGCAAAGATATACACTAAATATGAAACATTAGGAAGTCCAAACACACTTGGTGACATAGTTCACTGGCAATTCATCAAAAATAATCTAAGCAACACTCTACTAACTTCAACTAAGAGTAAAATGCATACACATCACCTACGTTAGAAGTTCATACTTTTAAACATAGGCAGTCCAACAAGACAACCAAGGGAAGATATGGGCGGACATATAAAAGAAAACTCCTATTTAAAATACAAGATGCATATACATTTACATACCTGAAGAAGGTTTTGAAGTCATGACAACACCACTCCTTGATGAATGGTAGTACAAACCCTAGATCCACCTACAAAAAACAGGGGAAAAATTACATCTAATTAGCAAGTAGAAAATCAAACAATAATACAAAAAGCAACTAAATCAAACCCTAGGATAAAACAACTAAAACACATCAACAATTATGAAGATGAACAGTAGCACATCTAGGCAAGCACGGCAGAAAACAGTACTTATAAACTAACTAGCATGTGACAGACACAATCTAGACTACGAAATCAATAACATTAATGGATGAAAATACATCACATCCAGCAGCAACCACCACACCACACCCTTCTTACATGCATCTCACAGGAGAAATTACCAAAGGGGAAATGAAATCCACACAAGTCTGAAGGGTAAAATAGCACACACAAGCATCTCACAGATAAAATTAACCATGGGGAAATGGAATCCACCCACCACACGCACAAGAACCCTACCTAATCTCCCATCCAACCATCAGAAGAAAAGGGAGGAGGCGGATGCGAGAGCACACAGAAGAAATAGAGAGAGCTCGATAGATCTGGCGAAAACTAAGAGCAAGCATTGGGGGGAGGCAGCATTTGTACCTCTCCAAACGACCCCAATGCACGAATCCGCGGCGGTTCTTCCACCCCCACGATGCCACGCGCACCTTGGAACCGCGCAGACAGTTGCCGGCTTCGCTTCAGAGGAGAAGAGAGCGGGCTGAGGGAGGGAGAGCGGGGCGTGGGGCAGAAATAGGAGCGGGGCGTGCGCCGGTTACTCCACTCACGAGCGCAGGAGACAGCGGCGGAGAAGTCGGGGGAAGTTGGAGGAAGGGAGCGGAGCAACAGAGAGGGAGAAGAGAGTGAGCGACAGGGGGAAGGGGTTTCTGACAGGTGGTGCGCTAGCGAGATTGGCAGTAAATGGGGTTCTCTAGCGGGTGTTGGAGCGTCGGGGTTAATTACAGTTTTACCCCTAACCACTAAAAAGTAAATGCATGTGTTGAAAAATGAATGCACCATTTGAATGCATCTGTTTAAAAAGATAAGATCAAATAAAAATCAGTTGGTATCCCTTAAAACCAACATTTGATGGCCAACAGAAGTTCATGTACACTACCAATGGAAGTAAAATATATACACAAATAAGCACTTACAAACAAAGAAGAAGTTCAAAAAATATAGAACAGAAGTTCAAGTACACTATCAAGCGAAGTAAGGCATATGAATACATAAACAATAAGAAACAAAGAAGAAGTTCAAATACAAAAACACATGAAGTCCATAACTAACTCAACGGACTCGCCTCCGTATGCGACAACACGGCACGCCGCGCCGTCGCCTACTCCTGCTCGTTCCTGGCTCGGCCTCACCGGGGGTCCCTGCGGACTCGCATCCGCTCGTCGCGGGGCCCCCTGGCTCGGCCTCGCGCTACCGCGGCAGTGCGCGCTAGGTTGACAGGCGCAATGCGGTTATTCTGTTTCCACCCCCACCCGCACGCACCCCAGAGCCACACCCCTAAGATAGATAGTGGGGTCACGGATGTGACGGACTCGCCTCCGCATGCGACGATGTGGCATGCCGCATCGTCGCCTGCTCCGGCTCGTTCCTGGCTCGGCCTCGCAGGGGTAGGGGAGGGGGGGTCCCGACCCCCCTCCCCCCCGGCTCGGCCTCGCGCTACCGCGGGAGTGCGCGCTAGGTTGATAGGCGCAATGCAGTTATTCTGTTTCCACCCCCACCCGCACGCACCCCAGAGCCACACCCCTAAGATAGATAGTGGGGTCACGGATGTGACGGACTCGCCTCCGCATGGGACGACGCGGCACGCCGCGTCGTCGCCTGCTCCGGCTCGTTCCTGGCTCGGCCTCGCAGGGGGAGGGGAGGGGGGTCCCTCCCCCCTCCCCCCCCCCCCGGCTCGGCCTCGCGCTACCGCGGCAGTGCGCTCTAGGTTAACAGGCACAATGCGGTTATTCTGTTTCCACCCCCACCCGCACGCACCCCAGAGCCACACCCCTAAGATAGATAGTGGGGTCACGGATGTGACGGACTCGCCTCCGCATGCGACGACGCGGCACGCCGCGTCGTCGTCTCCTCCGGCTCGTTCTTGGCTCGGCCTCGCAGGGGGAGGGGCTCCCCCCTCCCCCCGGCTCGGCCTCGCGCTACCGCGGCAGTGCGTGCTAGGGTAACAGGCGCAATGCGGTTATTATGTTTCCACCCCCACCCGCACGCACCCCAGAGCCACACCCCTAAGATAGATAGTGGGGTCACGGATGTGACGGACTCGCCTCCGCATGCGACGACGTGGCACGCCGCGTCGTCGCCTGCTCCGGTTCGTTCCTGGCTCGGCCTCGCAGGGGGAGGGGAGGGGGGGTCCCGACCCCCCCTCCCCCTGGCTCGGCCTCGCGCTACCGCGGCAGTGCGCGCTAGGTTGACAGGCACAATGCGGTTATTCTGTTTCCACCCCCACCCGCACGCACCCCAGAGCCACACCCCTAAGATAGATAGTGGGGTCACGGATGTGAC